>JALMGJ010000002.1:15150000-16373813 GCA_023362775.1 Charina bottae
ATCTATCTCTATGTATAATATCTAAGGTGTGGCCTATTTTAAGAATATAAAATTTTAAGAGTATATTAGATATGAGATAAAAGACATAAAAGACTATTTTACAGCAATGTTGTAAATACAGATAAAATTACAAAAATTAACTGTTGTATGTAGATTGGCCTCTCTTGGTGTGTCGAATCTTCATTGCTGCAGCGCAGAACCTTGCTACCAGTGCCGTAACTGCAGAAGTTTCGTCTATAAGCAGCGATTGCATATACTCAGAATCTGTACGTCCAGGGTGTTTAATAATGAGCGGTGTAATTAATTTAATACGAATGTCTTTGTAAAAATCACAGTGTAAAAAGACATGGTCTATAGTTTCGACCTCCCCTGAGTCGCATGGGCAAAGTCTTGTGGCCAATGGAATTTTTATATTTTCCCTCCAACACTGCAGAAGGGAGAGCGTGGCAGCGAGCTAATGAAAAGGCTTTCCGGAGGCAGGGAATTTCAAGTTGCTCAAGATAGCTGGCAGCAGAAACAATATATATTTTATGCCAGGAGACAGAAAAAGTGGCGCCTTCCCTATGTCTGCTTGTCTTTCTATATCTATTATCCTTTGTTTTAACTCTAGCTTTATAATCCCTCTCAAGAAGAGTGGCTGGCGAATATCCTTTGATACCATACTCGAATCAGTATAACTACTCAGACATCAACTGGGAAACAAACTCTGCAGCAAGTGGGAGATTGAACAGGTTTCTGACATGCCTTGCTGACAACTTTATCATCCAAACGGTGGAAGAGGGAACTGGAGGGTCAGCTATTCTGGACTTCACACTTACTAATAGGGATGAAATGGTTGAGGAAGTGGAAGTTGTAGGACCTTTGGGAGAGAGTGACCAGGTCATACTAGGATTCACCAGAATGCAGGCAAGGGTGACTGAACCAGGTCAGACTAGTGTTCCAGATTTTAAGAGAGCTGACTTCAACAAACTACAAAGAAGAATAGGAAGGATTCCATGGATGGAAATCCTAGAGGGGAAATCAATTCAGGATGCTTGGGAAATTCTTAAAAACGAGATAATAAAGGCCCAAGCAACAACAATAGCACAGAGAAAGAAAAACAAGAGACACCTGACAAGGCCAGTGTGGCTGCACAAAGAACACTCTGACAAGCTGATGGTCAAAAAGGACAAGTATGTCCTCCAAGCCTGGCTGGCAGCTCGACAAGTCAGAGTTTCTCAGAGCTCTGAGCTCTGAGACCTTGCTGACTTTCTATCTTGTTTGCAGGGGTCTACAGACCACTGAAGTTTCCCCCTGGAGAAGGGGGAACCAGAAGATTGCTCACAGAGCCATTGGAATTGCCCACTCCTGTTTTTCTTTGTTGTTTCCACCGTGGAGAAGAACGGGGGTGAATGCAGTGGAATGGCCGAAGGAGGATCCTAGCTCTGCAGGGAACGTAAGTCTCTCGGGAGACACAAGAGTGACAGCCAGCTTTTAGATCACTTATATTAGTAATCTTAAACAGGGCCGTCGGACGGCATTCTGCGGACACAATAAGAGCGGAGAAATAATCACGTTTCGCCGCTCTTACCCCCACAAGGTAGGCCCTAATAGCGGCTCTAGATTGTGTTCGGTCGAGTTCTGTCTTTGTCTTTCTCCAGCGGCGCTCTAGACATCTCTTCACCCTCTTCAAGACCCTCAACTCCTCCGTAAACCACGGGGAGTGACGGGTCGAATGGGGCTGGAGAGGTCACATCGGCGCGATCCTGTCCAAGGCACCAGCCGCTTCCTTATTCCAGATTGCAGCCAATGCCTCCACTGGACCATGCAGCAGATCCTCGGGTATTACCCCCAGCTCCCTCTGAAACCTCAGTGGGTCCATAAGTCGCCAGGGGCGGACCAATCGAATAGATCCTGCCTCCCTTCAGAGTGGGGTGGCATAAGAGAATCCTAGGGATATCAGGACGTGATCTGACCATGGCAACGGGGATAGTTCTAACTTTCCCCTCAGGTCACTTTGCCATTGCTCTGACAAGAAAACCAAATCTGGAGTGAGTCCTCTGTCTCGAGTCGGGTCTCGAATAATCTGGGACAGGCCCATGGCTGCCATGGTAGCCATGAACTCCCGAGCCACTTCCAAAGCACGTCCCTGTCCCTATCCCTGTCATCAGGGATGACAGGTTAAAATCCCCCAAAACCATAAGCCTGGGGAACTCCACCGCCAACCCTGAGACGGCCTCCAGCAGCTCAGGCAGGGAGGTTGCTACGCAGCAGGGAGGCTGGTACAATAGCAACACTCCCAACTGTTCTCGGGCACCCAACTTGAAAAACAGGGTCTCACATCCGGACACTTGTGGAGCAAGGCCCCTGAAAGCCACCAGAGACTCTCTGATGATAACTGCCACCCCTCCTCCCCTACCCCGGTCTCTCGGCTGGTGCCACACCTGAAATCCAGCCGGGCACATCTCCGAGAGGGCTACCCCTCCCTCTGGGCCCAGCCAGGTCTCCGTAATACACACCAGGTCAGCCCCTCTCTCCGTGATTAATTCACTTATGAGAGGGGCTTTGTTGTTTACTGACCTGGCGTTAAGTAGCAGCAGCTGGAAACCAGGGCCCTCAAGGATCTGCTGTCCAGAACCTAGGGTTGAACTCGGAGGACCGGAACGCGCCACCGGTATCAAACACCGGGGGCGCCTTCCCCAAAGATGGCCTGTCCTCTGGTTCCCATCACAGTATCTCCTGCCCGTCACCACCTCGATTGGATTGCCCACATTATAGTCCCCAGAGTTTCCTGATCCGGTCACCTCCACTCCCGAATCCCTCGAAAACCTGGAACTAGGCAGGGGTCTCTTCCATGCATCCATCCTTCCACTCTCAATCCTCCTGGGCAGTCGTAGGCCACCAGTGCAACCAACCGAAGCTCTCGGCGCTGGTAAGCCCCAGCCGCCCCTTCCATTCATCATCCAATCACTATGCCCCCCAATTCCAGGGCCAGATTTCAAGCCCACCGCCTGTTCCAGTTCCAGCCGGCCTCCAATGGTCTCTATAGGCATCCACAGGCCTCCACTGGCCTCCACAGGCCCCGGCTCCACAGTTCTCAAGTTCCCCAAGTTCTTCAGTCTTTGTGGGGTCACTGATCCGGTTATTTGGGCCAGATCTAATTGGCCTCTACTGGCCACCGTAGGCATCCTTTTTGTGGTTGCAGAGGTCAAAGCCTCCCCAACCATCCACCCCGTCATAGGGCCCCCCAGGACTGACGGGCCTGTTGGACTCCGTTGCACAACGCCGCTCCGTCTGGGCAGGCCACCGGTTCCCCCAACTGTCAACCGTCCAGCCACGCTGGTCCGCGGCCCCGGCAGCTCCGCTGGTCGCCAGGCTCCGCCGTCTCTGAGGCCTCCACCAGGCACAGCAGCCTCCACCCGGCTCCATCGCGCCCCGGGCCGCAAGCTCCGGCAACTCCGGCAGCTTCACTGGTCGCCACCAGGCTCCGTCACCTCCGCAGCCTCCACCAGGCTCCGCAGCCTTCACCTGGCTCTGTCAAGCCCCGGGCCGCAAGCTCCGGCAACTCCGGCAGGCCCAAAAACGCCCCGGCTCGCCATACCAACTCCACCAGGCCGGGGACTCCAACGAACAGCCGCAAACCGCCGGGCCGCAACTCCACCACGGCCCCAACTGCCGAACTCCGCTCCTGCTCTGTCCGGAGAAGTCCACTCACCCCAACTCCAACACACCTCTCCAGCCCCAAGGTAAAATTTGGGGGCGGTGTAAGGAAGGTTTTTTCGGGGGTTTCCAGCTCACTTCTCCCAGAGCAGCTGCTGGCATTTCCTTGCGGCCGCCATCTTTGATTTTCAAAAAAAAAAAATAGAATCCAAGATTCAACTTCTTTTGCTGAGACAGGGGGCTGGGGGGCAGTGTCCCTAATTTTATTTATTAAACAAATTTATATGGCTGCCCAACTCACACATACTGACTCTGGGTATACTCTAAACTAGCCATTTAATTGGCTCCATATCAGCCTTGGCCCACTGCCAGAACCACAACTTCAGGGCCTTCCGGAAAGTCATCAAAGGGGGCGGCAATCTTATCTCTGGGGGAATAAGATTCCATAGGGAGGGAGCCACCATGGAGAAGGCCCTTTTTCTTGGTCCCACCAGATGTACCTCTCTAACTGATGGGACCCACAACATGCCTTGCCTTCCCACTCTGGGTCTGGGCAGATGTAACTTCAAACTTGATAGGGAAATTGGATGGAGTGTGGTGAGGAATGTTGGGGTTTGATAAACCCAGGAATTTACTGCTAGATATAAATTATACAGAGAGGCTTGATATTTAGGTTAAAGGGGAAATATTCTGCACAGTCACCCAATTAGCAGCCATTGTTGTAGGAATGATGTGTCAGTGTGTGACTCATACAACAGGTGCTTAGAGTTAGGTTGGGTGTGGTGAATAACGAGAGCAACCTATAATGTGATTGGTCAGGTTCACTATATATGCAGGGACATTCTCATTTCCCATTATTCCCATTTTACCTCGTGAATGCTGTATCGTTGGTGTATCATTTGTTACCTGTGGAAGTGATCTGTAAATACGTATGTATATAAGTAAATAGGATATTTGATATAACTTCTGTTTGGAGTCTATTTACTGCATAGTACTTGGATTGCTGGTGCCTAGGAGAGAAGCAGGCCGCTCCATCCGCTCCCCCTGACAAGGAACATGTCAGAGTAGTGCGTTTGGTACAACCCAAGAGTGGTTCAGAACAAATTTGCTTCGAGTCTGTGACTTCCAATATATACAGACTTTACTAAATACAAATATATATTTACAGACAAAATACCTTTTAACCAACTATACACAGCAATACACAATCCAGCAACTCCTACAACACCCAGCAATATGGATTCCTCCCAACTGCCTTATATCCATGTCACTTTGCTAAGTCATTCACTGGTGATTGATTCAAGTGTAAGCAATTAGCTCTTCAGTTTCCTCAGAGCTAATTGTTCAGTGCTCTCCGCTGTGCTGCCTTCTTCACTGCAGTAAAATTCTTAATACAATGTCTGGGTACACTCTGACAGAACAAACGATCTATCATTCTCCAATAATTCTCCAGCTGTTCTTTACATACTCAAACCTCAAGCCTTTCTCTTCTAATATATTGATAGCATCTTCCAAGACTGTCCTCCTGTCCTGTGTTTGGGGATTAACACTTCTAGGTGGGATGGAAACATTTGCAATTCTTAGATCAGGCTCATTCCTTATCCTGAATCTCATTATCATCCTGGAGAGATCAGAGTCCAGGTTTATCTGAACTGCCCCCAATTTTTGCTCCCTGATTATCCCAACAGGTAAATCCCCCCAAATGAGAATCCATAGGATGTGATTTCCCTGGGGGGACAAGCCCATGATTTTCCACCCACACCTCATATTTAAATGAAAAATGCATCTTTCTCAAAGCTCCTTTTGGAATTGAGAACCTCAGAAAAAATTATGGAACGGAACACTGAAGTTCTGAAAATATTTACAGATTATCCTCGAGATACGACTGCAATTGGGACTGGAATTGCCATCGATAAGCAATGTGGTCATAAAGCGCAACATCATGTGACCACTTTGCTTAACAACAGCAATGCAGGTTTGGCTGAAGATCCAGCAAATGGATTCTGATAGACTTCCCAAAATATGCTTAACGGAACAGATAAATATGGCACAGCCCAATTCCTGGATCAGCCAACTTTTTGAAGTTATTTTAAGACATGGGTTTTCTATTCAGTATTTGCTTTCAACGGTCTCCCAGGCAAGGGAAATTTTTTAACAGCGAGTCCTGGATATTAGTGCACAAACTGACATGGAATTATTAACTAAAAATAGATCTTTAAGATGGTTGGCTAAGAATACAATTATATTTCAACCCAAAAAGTATCTATCAATGAGCACTTCCACCACTTGCCATATCATGAGAGAACCTGCATATGCAGTTCTCCAACCATTGAAAATAGTTTTCATATTTTGTTCAATTGCCAATTATATGCATCCATTAGGCATAAATATCTATCATCCTTATTAGAAAGAACAGCACACTGGGATCCAAACCACACAGTCTTATTTCCTCCTGGGCTCTAATATGCATATTGTACGTAGGACTGCTAAGTTTATAACTAAGGCAATGGTCATTAGAACTCAATTTTTGTTGTTGTTTATTCATTCAGTCACTTCTGACTCTCCGTGACTTCATGGACCAGCCCACGCCAGAGCTTCCTGTCAGCCGTCACCATCCCCAGCTCCCCCATGGTTGAGTCCGTCACCTCCAGAATATCATCCATCCATCTTGCCCTTGGTCGGCCCCTCTTCCTTTTGCCTTCCACTTTCCCTAGCATCAGCATTTTCTCCAGGGTATCCTGTCTTCTCATGATGTGGCCAAAGTACTTCAGTTTTGCCTTTAATATCATTCCCTCAAGTGAGCAGTCTGGCTTGATTTCCTGGAGTATGGACTGGTTTGATCTTCTTGCAGTCCAAGGCACTCTCAGAATTTTCCTCCAGCACCACAGTTCAAAAGCATCTATCTTCCTTTAGAACTCAATACATTGAACAAATTAGGGTATCCTGTAAGGGAGATTTATATATCTGATTTCTGACTCCATGTATTATCATATATCCATTTCATTATTGTTTTTTTATCTTTGTATTGCATTTAATTTTATTTTATTGATAAGGTCACAGGACTAATCAATTAATAAAATACTGCTACTAATGTAACAGCAATCCAGGCAGTCCTGGTTGTTGTCATAACCCCAGATGTGTGGGACATTAAGCAAGAAGCAGAGGGGGTCCCAGGTCAAGATTGCTGGGGTACCACAGAGGGGATAGGGGAGGCCAAGTGCAGGCCACGCACAAGTTGGGGGAGTAGGGTGCTGCAGTGTGGTGCGAGCTCAGGAAGGCTGGGGAAAGAGGGCACAAAGTGCGTGCAAGCGTGTGAGTGCAGGGAGGCCAGGGAAAGAGGGTGTGAGGTGCATGCAAGCACAGGGAGGCGAGGGACAGAGGGTATGGGGTGTGTGCGTGTGTACAAGTACAGGGAGGCAAAGGAAAGAGGGTGTGAAGTGCTTGTAGGACTCTTGGGCATCCCAAAGGGTTTGCAAGATAACGGGCAAGTTTTTTCGGATGTTAGTGATCCAGGCATCAGTTGATGGAGGAGGATCAGCAGGTTTAGACAGTTCAGGGAATGGTGGGAAGTCATGGCCATAGATAACATGAAACGGTGAAAAACCTGTGCTGTGATGGATGGAGTTATTGTACGCTAGTTCAGAAAAGAGATTGGCCCAGTCATCTTGTTGATAAGAGATGTAACAATGAAGATATTGTTCTAGAACAGAGTTCAGAGGTTCAAAAGATCCGTCAGTCTGGGGGTGGAAGGCAGAGCTTAGTGCTTGCTCCACGCCTATGAGTTTGAGGAAAACCCCCCAGAATTTGGAGGTGAATTGCGAGCCGTGGTCCGAAATGACCCAAAGTGTGGGGGGGTGTCCGTGGTATTTGTAAATATACTGAATATAAAAGCGAGCTAATTGTGGTGCAGCGGGCATGGCAGCACATGGAATAAAATGCGCTTGTTTGGAAAATAAGTCAGTTACCACCAAAATGACAGTTTTATTCTTGCTGGGAGGTAAATCCACAATGAAGTCCATGGCAATTTGCTCCCAAGGTGGGTGGGAGTGGCTACAGTTTGTAACAGTCCAGTAAGCTTGCCAATGTTATGTTTAGCCATGGCACAGGTAGTGCATGAAGAAATATAGTCATTAACATCTTTGAGAAGTGATGGCAACCAAAATTGTTCGCGTATTAAATGGAGGGTCTTTTACAAAACCAAAGTGGCCAGCAGGTTTGGCGTCATGAGAGCCTTGGAGAACTTTAGCTTGTAAAGGTGGAGGAACATAAATTTGAGAGCCACGATACCAAATTCCGTTTGGGTTAAAGATGCTTTATTGTTAGTGAGCCATGTATCATTTTGCTGGGACGTGAGAAGCTCCTGTTGCAAATCAGGTGGCGGAGCGGGCAGAGCAGCTGAGGTGGCGTATCTGGTAACAGCCACTAAGCCAGTTGAAGGGTGGAGACTGGGTTCTCTGTTGAAGTTTGTAAAAGTATACATCAGAATTTACAATAGAATAGAAGCCATTATAAGAAGAAGTGCTGAGTCATGTAGTCAGCAAGATAGCTGTGTCATTAAGACATAGAGGAAGCTGATGAAAGAGACAGGAAGCTGATGAAAGAAGATGATGCAATGTGTAATACTATTTGACATTGAATGTATAAAAGCATACAGATGCCTGTATATTTCTCTCATCTTCATTACTGGACTGCGCTGTGAATACGTCTGTATGCTGTTTTGCAGAGGACATCTGTACAAAGTTGTATGTATGTAAATAGACTCTTGACACTGACTATTGTGTCGGAGTTGTTTCTTATCTAAGGCCTGAAGGACATTACTTTTACTGAACATGGCAACGCTGATAAACTCTGACAGGTTATGGACCCAGCTACTACTGGTGTATTGGAGATATAAACTGTCCTGATGTCTGGTGAGCCTGTTTCCCTCACTCTTGTACCAAGGAGGGGCTGAAGACAGCGTGTTAACAGCAAGTATGCAGTCGAATATCAGGGGTGGATTTCCTCTCTCAAGGCTAAATAAAACGAATTATCTCTCTTGGTCATTTAAAATGGAGATGTAATTACAGAGAGAAGATTTATGGCAGATTGTAAATACTCCTCCAGAGGAATTTGAGGAAGATGATCAAAGGCTGAATGAGAAAGCATTAGCCAGTATAATATTATGTTTGGAAGACAGCCAATTACTACATGTGAGGAAGTGTACTGATGCCAAAGAGTGCTGGGGTACACTTCGTGACCTGCATGTAAGAGACACTGCCAGTGGCAAAGTTATTTTAACTTGGAAACTCTATAGAACAAGGCTGTGTGATGGAGATAAGGTAGCAGAGCACATAAAATATATAATGAATTTTCCTAGAGTTAGAAGAGCGTGGAATGATTTTTACAGAGACACATAAAGCTTATGTCCTGTTAAGCTCTTTGGATGACTCCTGGGATGTATTAGCAACAAGCCTTGGCTCTATGGCAGAAAAAGAGTTAACTGTGAATTATTTAACCAACCGCTTGTTGGAGGAGGAACAGAGACGGCAAGAGCGTGCCCGTGTCACAGGGAGAGGCAGCTTATCTTGGCAGAAGGGAGAAATGATTAATGAAACTGTTGCAGCTGAGGAAGAAAAAATCTGTGCTGTTAAGTGATGCTACAATTGTGGATCGACTCAACACCTGCTAAGAGACTGTGTTTTAAAGAGAAAAGATAAAGACAAATGGAGACTGGCTCAGTTGAGAAGCAATGCCCACCTTTCTGTTGTCAAGGTGACAGAGAGGCATTCCAAGGGCAGATGGCTATTGGACAGCAGAGCCAGTGAACATATTTCAAATGATCCTCATTTGTTTACTGATCTTGGACCAGCTGCACAAGACCATGTAAGCCTAGCACAGAGCTTTCCAAACAGTGTGTCACGACACAAAAGTGTGTCGCCACACACAGCGTGGTGTGTCGCCACACCACCCGGAAGCGGCGGCGTGCGCGTGCATGGTGGCAGCAGCAGCCGCTGCCGCCGCCACCATACACACGTGCACCGCCGCACGCCCCACCGTGCTGCCGCATGCCCCCCGTGCTGCCGCCGTGCACGTGTGCGCCGCACACCCCCCCGTGCCACCGCACGCCCCCTTGCGCTGCCGCCGTGCGCGCGCGCACCGCATATCCCCCCATGCCACTGCACACCCCCCCACGCTGCCGCCATGCGCGCGTGCGCCGCCGCATGCCCTCTGTGGTGCCGCCGCGCGTGCGCGTGCTGCCACACGCCTTTCTGTGTCACCGCCGCGCACGTGCACCCCCGTGCCGCCGCCGTGCCGCCGTCGCCACTGCTTTGGAAAGCCCTGGCCTGGCAAATAGGAATTGTGCTTCTGTAGTTGGGAGAGGCACAGTGTATGTGCCCTGTTTAAATGATAACTTGAGTATGCTCTGTGTCCCTAATTTAGAGTATAATACAATAAGTGTGTCTCACTTAGATCAGAAGGGATATGATGTTAAGTTTGCAAATGGAAAATGCCACATAAGTAAAAATGGGAAATTATGTGGGGAAGGTATATTACAAGATAATTTATATATAATGAAAACAAAGGAAATAAGCACAGAAGCAAACACAGCTATTGGTAATAAGCCATATCATGACCAATGTGTTCATTTATGGCACACAAGGTTAGGTCATGCAAGTTTTAAGGTAGTAGAACAAATGCCCAATGTAGTAACAGGAATCAATATGAAAACATGCCAGAATTTCTCGTTTCGTAGCCTCGTTTCCATGGTTTCCAAACAGCGGCGATTAAAAAGAAGAAAATCACTGAAAAATCACCCTCGGAGAGAGGGTGAGCAGAAGATCTTCCACAAGGGTCACCGGATTTGCCGCTCTCTGCAGACCCCCGTATTTCCACCCCGGGGGAAGGCAGATTGAAGCGGCAAAAGGTGGCTGGGATTGTCAAAAAGCTCTCTGGAAGCCGCAAATCTGAATAAGATAAGTAGCTCCCCACCCGACCTTTTAGATGCACTTTTTAGTTTTCTTTTAAACTTTAATTGCCTTATTAAGCTCTAAGATTTATCTCGACTTGTTAAATAATTGCTAGTAGTGGTTTTTTTCTTTCCTGTCAAAGACTGTGAAAAGGTGGGAAGGAAAAGTTAATTGACTTTGCCATAAAGGAAAGTGATTTGCCTTCTACTTTTATTTTACTTGGATTTAAATTTTCTACTTATTGGATACTATATATATTTTTATTCTGGAAATATTGTATTTGGACCTTGCTTCCACATGGAATAATTAATACTCTGCCTACTATTTTTCTTTGGTGAATATTGCTGGGGGGGGAATTCCTTTTTCTCTCTTTTTTCCTTTTACAAGCCTTGCTTTAAACTTTTATGTTCTGTTTTGACTTATTACATAGAATTGGACTTTTTAATATGTAACTTGGGAGAAGAAGTGATTTGGATTATTATTGCTTTCTCTTTTCTTTTTATATATTGCAAATAATTTTACTATAACTTTTTTTACTTCAGTTTTTTTTTTTTTTTTGGTTGGATTGAAGAGTACTAGTGGGCATGAGTAACCTTGGAACTGTTTACTTTTATAGGACTGTTTTGACTATAGTGGGGGGAAAAGATGCCATCTGTTGCTTTATTTTTTGCTTTGGAGATTATATAGACTTATTTACCTAAAGGATTACAAATGAACTTTGAAGATAATTATTTTTAAAGGATTGCTTTTATTTTTGGGAATTTTTTTAAGTTCCTTTTTTGGCTGTAATTACTGCCACTTTTATTTTTGTATTTTTTTATTTTCTCTCTCCCCTCTCCTTTTTTTCCCTTTCTCCTCTCTTTTTTTTCTCTTACAGGAAAACTACCTACACCATGTCGTCTGTGGTACTGAAGAGGAGAGATAGAGATAAGGAAAAAGAGGTTGGGAGAGCATCTACAGAATCTGCGACACCTGCTCCATCAACGGAAACTCCACTATCAGAAAAGAAAAAAATTATTGATGCAATTGCAGCATTAAATAAGAAAGTGGAAGATTCATCAGCCAGTTTGGGCCAACAAAATAAGCAGATGGAAGAACAAATTGCATCGTTAGATAAGAGGATGGCTACTTATGGCTTCAATCTTTGTATGTTTCCTTTGGAGCCTCCAGTTTCCAAGGTTCCTGCTTCAGACCATTTTTTGCAGGAACTCCAAGCTTGTCACCAAGTACTCAAAGATAACCTTGATCAAGCCAAGACAACATACAAGTGTTTTGCTGACCAGCACAGGAAGGAAGGCGCTCCATTGACTGTGGGGGACCTGGTCTGGTTGTCAACCAAGAATTTACTTTCCACATGCCCTTCTTGAAAGTTGGACCACAAATTTTTGGACCTCTTTCTGTTGAATCCATGGTCAACCCTGTGGCCTTTTGTCTGAAACTTCTGAGTCACATGAGACTCCACCCAGTCTTTCATCATCCCTTGTTGGTCTGGGCCTCACCTCCTAGCCCATTAAGATCCTCTAGAGCAGGGGTCGGCAAACTTTTTTTGCCGGGAGCCATTTTGACAGGCTTGTGCACATTTTGAAGTGCTCGAGAGCCAGGGGGCGGGGTTTGTGGGCGGGGGCCAATTGCGTGGAAGGGGGCGGGGTTTGCGGGCGGGATCCAATCGCATGGAAGTGGGCGGGGTTTGCGGGTGGGAGCCAATCGCATGGAAGGGGGCGGGGGGCTCATGGAGGAAGGGGGTGCAGCCAGCGGCTCCACGCAGCCAGCGGCTCCGCGAACCCGGCCCGGCCGCCCCACCGGGAGTGGTGGAAAAACAGCTGCCACCCTCCGCTCCCCAGAATATCGTGGGGCAAAGGGAAACCTGCCCGGAGGGGTCATCAGGAGCACAGGATCCGGCCCCAGCCCAGCCCGGCCTGCAGCTTCGGCGCCCTCCCCTCGCCATCGCGAAAGTCCCAGGCGACTGCGGCCCGGGGATCCTGCCACAGATGGGAAACCCAGCCTGCTCTCCCCACGCTCTCTGCTCCCCAGAATATCGTGGGGTATTCTGGGGAGCGGAGAGCATGGGAAGTGGGTGGGGAGAGCAGGCTGGGTTTCCCATCTGCGGCAGGATCCCCGGGCCGCACATCCTCCGCCGCGGCCAAGAAGGCGAGAAGGGGAAAGGCCTTCGCCAGCGCCTGATGTCAAGGGCGGCGCGTGGCGCGGCACCCTCCCGCCCCATCAATCCCCCCACCCCGCCGTTCGGCTCTTCACCCTGCGCCGCCCTGCCGCTCGTGTCCCGGGCGGGCGAGGCAGGGAGAGAAGGGGAGACGGAGGGACTCCCTCTCCGGCCTCTGCGCCCCTTCAGGCCCGTCTCTGCGAGGCCCGGCACGGCAGGGAGGCGGACGCTGCCAGACTTCCTGGCGCACAGCTGATCGGTGCGGGGGGGGACGGGGTGGAAATTCTCTGTGCTGATCAGCTGTGCACCGGGAAGCCCCGCAGCGTGTGCACGCGATTTTTGCCTCCCTGCTGGAACCGAGGGCATTTTCGGGGTCCCCAGAGCCTGCTCTTCCAAAGGGGCAGCAGCAGCAGTGGCGTCCTGGAACCCGGAAGCACTGATGGCCCACCACCGCCGCTGCCCCTTCGAAAGGGCAGGCTCCGGGGACCCCGAAAATGCCCTCGGTTCCGGCAGGGAGGCAAAAATCGCGCGTGCAGGCTGCCGGGCTTCCTGGCGCACAGCTGATCGGTGCGGTGGGGGGGATGGGGTGGAAATTCTCTGTGCTGATCAGCTGTGCACCGGGAAGCCCTGCAGCGTGCACGCGCGATTTTTGCCTCCCTGCTGGAACCAAGGCCATTTTCGGGGTCCCCAGAGCCTGCTCTTCCAAAGGGACAGCGGCAGCAGCGGCGTCCTGGAACCCGGAAGCACGGATGGCCCACCACTGCCGCTGCCCCTTTGGAAGAGCAGGCTCTGGGGACCCCGAAAATGCCCTCGGTTCCGGCAGGGAGGCAAAAATTGCGCGTGCAGGCTGCCGGGCTTCCTGGCGCACAGCTGATCGGTGCGGTGGGGGGGGACGGGGTGGAAATTCTCTGTGCTGATCAGCTGTGCGCCGGGAAGCCCCGCAGCGTGCGCGCGCGATTTTTGCCTCCCTGCTGGAACCGATTTATGTGCAAGTCTTCCTTGGGTTCACGCTTCTACTCTGCAAGATTGTTGTTTGCTGCTTGGAGTTCTTTTACTAACCTTCAAAACTCCAACAGACCATGCTTACCTGTAATTCCAGGTGTCGTTTGACTACCCACCTTAGCATTCCAGTTTCCTGTAATGAAAATATTTATTTATTTATTTATTTATTTTTCCAACTAATATCACCACCCATCTCTCCCCACAAAGGGGACTCAAATAACATCTCTTTTTGGCGTATTATCCAGTAGGTGCTGCAGATCCTCATAGAACTGATCTACTTCTTCTTCAGCAACTGTGGTTGGGGCGTATATTTGGATCACTATTATGTTAAATGGCTTGCCCTGAATTCAAATTGAGATCATTCTATCATTTTTTGGATTGTATCCAAGCACTGCTTTAGCCACTTTATTATTAATTATGAAGGCTACTCCATTTATTCTGTGGTCCTCTTGTCCACAGTAGTAGATCTGGTGGTCATCTGATGTGAAGTGGCCCATTCCAGTCCATTTCAGTTCGCTGACACCCAAAATGTCTATATCTAAACTTGCCATCTCACCAATAACCACATTCAATTTGCCCTGGCTCATAGATTTTACATTCCAGGTTCCTATGGTGTGTTGATCTCTAGAACATCGGATTCGTCGTTCACCACCAGCACTGTCGGCCGCTAGCCATCCATTCGGCTTTGAGCTAGCTGCGTCATCACATCTGGGGCTAGTTGAACTTATCCTCTGTTCCTCCCCAGTAGCATTTTGACCATCTTCCGACCTGGGAGTCCCATCTTCTGATGGTATACAGTGTCAGGATCTCAGTTTGAATCCTGCCATTAATTAACGTGCCAGCTGGGGAAAGTAATGAGATGGGAGGGGGGAGTGCATTCCTGAAGACTTGCCAGACCTAGAGCCTGTTTTTTGGATTTTCAAGGTCGGACACCTGCACCTGCAAGGAGGGGCCCTGGCTGGAGTGGGAAAGGATGTACATTGACATCATTGGTGGAGGGGGACTGGCAGAAGAGGGGGAAAGTCTAAATTCAATCATTTATTTATTTATTTATTTATTTATTTATTTATTGGATTTATTTAGTCCTTGCGGCTCTGAAGCCGCCAGCTCCCCTTCCCCCCAGTGGCTGGTGCTGTAAGTGCACAAAACATGACTGCATCCAAGTTGTAGAATGGCAACACAGCCCCCCTTAGGCAGCCTCCCATTGGCCCAGAATAACTGAAGAAGAGTTATTCGAATATATATCAAAAATTCGAGAAGACAGCAAGAAAGGTGGCAGACTATAGAAACCACCTACGTTTCAACCTCAGATGCAGACAACAGAGACTCATCCCGACAAGCCTACGCCTGCAATCTACAGTTAAGGGTCACAGAGCAGACCAGATCCTGCAGCAGGCACAAAGACATCTTCTAAATGAAAGAATAAGGCAAGTCCACTTCACCATTGATGCCCTGCAATACAATTTTGAAAACCTTCACCAGGAACTCACAGCCACCCTTCCTGACCCAATCCTGGATAGAGTTATTCAGCTTGGCAATAAAGTACAGCTGGCCCAGCATCACAAGACAAAAGAGAGGCAAACTAAGAAATTTGACATTCTTCTTTCTCGCAGCAAGCAGAAACAAGGAACTGGAGAAACCGCTGGGAGGAACAACAACAACAGGACCACAGACTACAAAAAGAACATGTGGGTGAAAAATCTCTCAGACAGAGAACTCACCCAACCAGAGAGAGATGTCCTAGCCAAAGGTCTTAATTTTGCCATCACTCCCAAGCAAGTTCCGGTTGTGGAGCTCATTACAGCCACAGAATCTGCCATCCACAACAACCACCTACCTTTTGAGGAAGCAGAACAACTCCGGCTTAAAATATCTGCAGCTCTGTCCAGTGCTCAACCTCCTCCCCCCAACCTTACCATCCAAGAGAGGAGAGCCCTGACAGCCCTCAGCAAAGATGAAACCATCACCATTTTACCTGCTGACAAAGGAAGATGTACAGTGGTTCTAAACACTGCAGACTACCACAATAAAATTACCTCACTTTTGGAGGATCACCATACATATGAAAAAACTGAAAAGAGACCCCACCAACAATTACAAGAAAAAGGTAATAGACAGTTTGAAACAATTGGAACATGATGGCTCCATCGATAGGATTACCTACCACCGTCTGTATCCTGGAGAAGCCATCCCCTGCATCTACGGACTTCCTAAGATCCACAAGGAAGGAACACCCCTCTGACCCATAGTCAGCAGCATTAATTCGGTAACATACAACATTGCCAAACACCTCTCTACCATACTAGCACCTCTAGTTGGACACTCTGAACACCACATCCATAATTCGGAAGAATTTGTTTCCAAAGCAAAGATCCTGAAACTGGATACAGATGAAACTATGGTCTCCTTTGATGTGTCCTCCCTTTTCACCACCATCCCCACCACTCATGCTCTATCCGCGGTCAGGAAGAGACTAGAAGAGGACAGCACCCTTGAAAGGAGAAGCCATCTCAACCCAAACCAGATCTGCCATCTTCTGGACCTGTGTCTTAACACCACTTATTTCACATACAGAGGTGACTTTTACAGACAAAAACACGGCTGTGCCATGGGTTCTCCTGTGTCACCCATTGTGGCCAATTTATACATGGAAGAAGTGGAGAAGAAAGCACTCAACACATTCCAGGGAACGGTGCCCACCCACTGGTTTAGGTATGTGGATGACACCTGGGTCAAAATCAAGGCCCAGGAAGTACAGGCCTTCATGGACCATATAAACACTATAGATGCCAACATTAGGTTCACCAGAGAAGACACCAAGGACAACAGACTGGCATTCCTAGACTGTGAAGTCCTCATTGGGACCGGTGGCAAGCTAGAAATAGGGATCTACAGGAAACCCACACACACAGATCAATATCTGATGTTTGACTCCCACCATCCACTGCAGCACAAACTAGGAGTCATCAGGACATTGTCGCACAGAGCAGAAACCATCCCCACCTCCATGGATTCCAAAAAGAATGAAAATCAGCACCTGAGAACAGCTCTGAAGGCCTGTGGATATCCAAATTGGGCCTTCACTAAATCTACCAGACCTAAAACAGCGACAGATAGGGCTGAGACTCAGAGTAAATGAAAGAACCTGGTCATTCCTTACATGGCTGGCGTGTCTGAAAAGATAAAAAGGATATTTGGCAAACACCACATACCTGTATATTTCAAACCCACCAACACACTGAGACAGAGGCTTGTACACCCCAAAGATCAAACTCCAAAACACAAGAAAAGCAGTGTAGTTTATGCAATCCAGTGCAGTGAGGAGTGCTCTGAACTCTACATTGGAGAAACCAAACAACCTTTGTACAGGAGGATGGCCCAACACAGGAGAAGTAACACCACAGGACCAGAGTCAGCAGTTTATCTTCATCTAAAGGAAAAAGGACACTCATTTGAGGACATTAATGTTCACATTTTAGACAGAGAAGATAGGTGGTTTGAGAGAGGGGTCAAGGAATCCATTTATGCCAACTTGGAAAATCCTTCCTTGAATAGAGATGGGGGCCTCAGGCACAATCTTTCCCCTATTTTCCTTCCTGCTTTGTCTTCTGTGCCTAGGAAGATTAAGACCATTTCGCAAGCTCAACAGCAGCAGGGTAATCTTAACGATCCTCCTTTAGATGATAAAGGTGTTGCATATATTTTTTATGTCTATAGAATATGGGGCTGAGTTTTTAAAAAGGCAGGCCTCAAACTTTGTTCCTGTGAGTTTCAAGAGGGAGCACATGTTCACCCCCACTCAGGAATGTTAATTTGCCTTGGAGCCAGCTAGACTGATAGTTCTGACCAATCAGAATTAGCTGTTTGAGCTTTGCCCATATTGGGAATCTGTTGCCTAGGTGTTTTGGTCACATGCTGGATCCTGTCCATTCAGGTGCTGGTCAAGTTAAGTTTTAAAATGTAAATGCCTTTTGTTCTCACTCTGCTCTGCTATCTCAATGTAAATAGCTATGTTAATCAGCCATGCCTTCTCTTCGGCTGAAGAAGAAGATTCAAGGTTTGTTCCTATGTTCTTTTGTTTTAAATAAAGCAACGTTTTTACTACAAGCTTGTCTTAATATTTTTCCATAACTCTGATCACAAATTTTATAAAACAACAAAAAAAGGGACTTAGAAATAACATCTCAAAATAACCATGATCTAGCCCCAGGTGCAAGGTCACACAGCCACCTAGAAACATATTTAAGGATTCCCTTACTAACTTTGCTCAGACTGAAGAAGCTCCTTGGATAAGGAGCGAAACGTTTCCACTGAGAAAATAGAAATCCAGTTGACATGATTCAAGCTACAGACAACTCAAGAAGAGGTTTTCGGGAGCAGAATCCCCTGGCCTCACCTGCCTAGCTAAGCAAATTCCAAATTCCTTAGTAAACAGGACACTCAACTAGGAATTTCTTTTTTTGTGGTCTATTTCAAAAATTTTCCAATGAGCCTGGAAATCCCAAGTCATTTGACCGTCAGTCTTACTGTGGCAGCCACTTAGTGTTGACTTAGGGATTTTTACATAGGAAATCCATCCTTCATACAATTCGTTTTTAAGTGGACATGGTGGCATATTTCTTTCTTTTTTTAAAATGTGTTTTTATTGATTAAAAAAAAGGAAAAAATACATATTTACATAAATTTACAAACATTATTGACATAACAATACAATACAATACATTTAAAAGTAAACTATATATAAAGAGAAAGAAAAAAAGAAAAGAAAAAATAGAAAGCATATAGATAGAAAATTTAAAAGTAAGACTTCCAACTATCCATATGAAGAATCTAAAATAATTACTAAAGTATTTTCTGCATTGTTATATTATTCATTATCTCTATTTCTCTGTTTAAATATATTATTTACAGTACATTGTTATATATCCATTTGGATCTTTTGTGTTGTCTTGATGAATTTGAAAAAAGGTTTCCAACAAATTGTGAAGTCTTCCATGTTTTTGTCATTCAATTGGTCAGTCAATTTTGCCATTTGTGCCATTTGATTTCACAATCCACTCTTCTATTGATGGAATATAGTCCTCTTTCCAGTGGAGAGCGTAGATAGTTCGTGCTGCAGTAATCAAGTAAAGTATTCTCCATAATCCTGTAATTTTTCCTATTAAGTAATCAATTGATTCTTGTGGATTTTGTAACGTAATTACTATATAGTCAGCAAAAGCTCGCAGTTTGTATGTTTCTTGCTTTATTTTTATTCCTTGTATTTGATTATCATTTCTAATATTTTCTATTAAAACTTCTAATACTAAAATAAATAATAGCGGGGATAGTGGACATCCCTGTCTTGTTCCTTTTTGTGTGGTAGTTTTGAGTCGTATCTTCATTTATTACAATTTTTGCTGTTTGGTTTGTATAAATTGCTTGTATGGCGCTTATAAATCTATCAAAAAAGTCCATAATTTTTAAAGTTTTGAACATGAAATCCCAATTCAAATTATCAAACGCTTTTTCTGCATCCAAAAATAGTAACATAATTGGTTTTTCAATGTGAATTTGAGCATATTCAATTATATTAAAAACTGTTCTAATATTGTATTTTATATGTCTTTGAGGAAGAAAGCCACTTTGATCTTGGTTTATTGTATTCCGAAGTATTTTTTTTAGTCTTTCCGTTAAAATTGTGGTAAAAATTTTATAATCATTATTTAGTAAAGAAATTGGTCTGTAATTTTTGCAGAGAGTTGGATCTTGATTATCCTTTGGTATTAATGTGATATTTGTGTCCAGGATTTGGGTATATTGTTTCCAGATAGTATTGAGTTTAATAATTCTTTAAGTGGATTTATGAGCTGTTCTTGGAAATATTTATAGTAAATGGCAGTGAAGCCGTCAGGACCTGGAGTTTTGCCTGATTTCAATTTTTGGATAGCATTTATAATTTCTTGAGTGGAAATGGAATTGTAAATTGTTTCTTTTTGTTCTTTAGATATTTTGTTTAAATTACTATCTAGTAGATATTTGTCAATTTTTTCAATTGGGACTTGTTTTTTGTATAGATTTGTATAAAAGGTATAAAATGCTTTTTTAATTTTTTCATTATCTACTAGATTTACTTCATTTTCACGTATTGCAGTAATGTTTTTTCCCCTTATCCTTTCTTAATTTATATGCAAGCCATTTTCCTGCTTTATTGGCATGTTGGAAATTCCTTTGCTTGACGTATCTTAAATTTCTTTCAATTTCTTCTGTTGTAAGTATATCTAATTGTTTTTGTAATATTTTGATTTGGTGAGTTACAGTCTCGTTTAATAAGTCTGATTGGAGTTCTTTTTCTTTTAATTTTATTTGTTGCAGGATAGTTGAATTTTTGTTGTCTTACTGTTTTATAATGTTTGTTTAAGGACATAAAGTGCCCTCTTATAAAGGCCTTACTTGTGTCCCAAACAGTGGCTATATTTACTTCTTTTTTTAAATTCCAATAAAAAAATTCTTTTAATTTCTTTTTGGTATCTTCTAAATATTCTTTATTTCTAAGGAGGACTTCATTTAGCCTCCATCTATAGGTCTTTGGGTGGAATTTTATTTTTAGTTAAATTGCATTATGATCAGAAAATGTTTTTGGGAGAATTGATGTATCTATTATTTTATTAGCTAAATTTGTGGATATCCAAATCACATCTATTCTAGAAAACATTTTGAATCTATTTGAATAGAATGTATAGTCTTTGGTGTTTCCATTTTTATGTTTCCAAACATCAACTAACTCCAAGTTTTTGTTAAGGTCAAAAAAAAAAATTGGGGCAGCTTTCCTTGATTGTTTTTAATTTGATGGTCAGATTTTCTGTCAATTAATAGATGTGTAACTCCATTCCAATCACCCATTAGTTTCCAATTATTATTGGGAAATTCTGAAAGATTGTTAAGTAAAGTTTTATTTTAAAAATTTGATTTTCATTAGGGGCATATATACCCACTAGTATTACTTTTAGACTCTGTATTTCAATTATCTTCCTTTTTTATCTGCAGATATCAATTTAGGTTTTAGATAGGGCTTAACTATAACTATACCATTTATATTTTTTTCATTTGCAGAAACAAATTCCATCCCTAATTTATTGTTTATTAGATATTTGGTATCTTTTTGTCTAATATGAGTTTCTTGTAAGCATATAATATCTTCTTTTAATTTGTATAAAGATTTTTGTATAATTTGTAGAAAGATTTTTTTCCTTTTGACTGGGGCGTTAAATCCATTTATATTCCAAGATAACCAATTTATTTCATTCATTCGTAAGTAGAGTTTCGAATTCTTTTGAACTGGAGGCTGACTCTTCTAAATTTTTGACTTCATTGTTTAGAAATTCTTTTATGCTTTCCTTTAATTCCTTTGTTCTTTTACACTGTGTCAATTCTTTTTCATATTTTTTGAGAAAATCTTTAGCTTTGGGTATGGAATTAAGTTTAAATCTTTGTTCTTTGAATGTCAAACTTACACCTTCAATTGTTTCCCACCTAAAAGGGATTTCGTTTTTCTTTAATACCTCGGTAAGAAAAATATATTCTTTTCTTTTTTTCAGAATTTTTAGAGGTATTTCTTTAAATATCATAATTTCATTACCCTCAATATTTATTTTTTTGTCAAAGGAGGCTTGGATAATCAAATCTTTAATCTTTTTTCTGGTAAATTCTATTACAATATCTCTAGGTTTTCTGTTGGCACTTGCAAACTTTGAATTGACTCTATACATTTTTTCTACTTCATCTTCTAATCTTTCTTCTTCCCATTCGATTAAGTTGGCTAGCATTTATATAATTATTTCCCTTGTTTCTCATTCCTTTTTTTCAAGTACCCCTCTCAGTCTTACACAATTTTCTTTCTTTTTTTTTTTTAGCTCTATTAGGGTTAAACGATCTGAGTCATGGTCTTTCTCTTCTGTTAATTTTTCTACTTTCTCTCTTACTTCTTGGATTTCTGCTTTAAATCTTTTATCCATTTTTTCTAATTTCTGATCTAGTCTCCTTTCAAAACCATCTATTTTTTCTTCTAGTAGAGATGTTACATTTTGAGTAATGCTTTGTATTGCTTTTTTTGTAAAATCCTCAAAGAGAGATTTCATCCATTCTCCTTCTCCTGTCTCAGAACCCCTCCTTTGTTGTCTCCTAGTATACATGTTGATTGAAGAGTGATTTAACTATTATAATATATAATTAGTTGTGTACTGTGTTATCTCTATCTATTTCTTATACAATTATTATGCAACTTATTCCTAATACAGTTATTTTTTAAGACTAATACACTTCAATATAGGCGAAGAGAAAAAAAACTTATCAGTGCACTTATAATAGCTTGTTATTAGTGAATATGGTGCTTATATATAAATAATTAAGTCCCTTTTTCTGGAATGACTTGAAATAGAGATAGTCTCACCCAGAATGTTTCAAATTTTCTTCTTATGGAGAGCTTCTTTTGTTTCTTCATTATAAGTTAATTGAGTTGAAAGTGAAGTGGCTGGGAGACTTCCGGGTGAGCTAAGAGGGTGACTAGATGTGGAAGAGATGAGCTCCGCGAAAAGAAATAATTGCCGCTGTTGGGGAAGGACGATTTTGCTGGAAAAGGAAAGGGGCGAGATTGGCCAGAGAAGTGGAGAAATACTTCTCTGGGAGAGAATTTCAGCTGCTACGCAGGACAACGAGTCGGGCAAGTGTGTGTTTTCGTTTTATGTTTGTCATTGCTTGATGCTAATGGAGGCTCGTGATGCCGAGTAGCAAGAAAGATAAGAACTAAACCAACAGGCAAAGTCTAACAAACAAACTGACAGGGGTTGCTATCTTAACCACAGACAATAGTGAACGATTAAAAAAGAAGCTTAAATTTCTGAACAAAGAATAAGCGAAAGATATTGAAAAGACTGAAGTATTCCCCCCCCAAAAAAAAACCTGGGACTCAATTAATTAATTATTAAAAGTGGCCATCTTTAAGAGACTACAAAAATACCTTGTGGATATTAAAATATAAATATATAGAGCACTATAGAGTATAGTAAAATAACCTTTGTGTATTAGAAATAAGGTAAAATATAATATTGTAGATAACATTGGTTAACTTTAAATTTAGGGTAATATAAAGCATTGTAGATATAATAATTGTTAAGAATATAGAACTTTGTAAGTTGTAAGCAATAAGTAGAAACATTTTGAATATATAATTAAGAATACAAGACGTCAACTAAGAAGAGGATCAGACATATCAGAGGGAGAATGTTTAAAAGCATAATTTGAGGAATTTACAGTGAAAACGACAGAAACTATAACACAGTGAAAAAAATATTAGAAGAAAAACTAGAAGGACTGGAAAAAAGACTAGACCAAAAGCTGGACATAATAGAAAAAAGATTAAAGAATGAAATACAAGAAGTTAAAAAACAAGCCGATAAATGTGAAGAAAGAAGAGAAGAAGAAGAAGAAGAAGAAGAAGAAGAAGAAGAAGAAGAAGAAGAAGAAGAAGAAGAAGAAGAAGAAGAAGAAGAACGTATATCCTTATTAGAATTGAAGGAAAAAGAACATTATATAAGGATAAGAGGGGTGGTTGAAGATACGGAGGAAAATACTAAAGGGATGTTAATACAAATGCTTGCAGACTTGATAGAATGGGAGGAGGAGAAAATTGAGGGGATTGGAATGGGGTTGTGGAACCTAAAATAGATTTGTTGTTTATTCGTTCAGTTGCTTCCGACTCTTCGTGACTTCATGGACCAGCCCACACCAGAGCTTCCTGTCGGCTGTCACCATCCCCAGCTCCCCCATGGTTGAGTCCATCACCTCCAGAATACCATCCATCCATCTTGCCCTTGGTCAGCCCCTCTTCCTTTTGCCTTCCACTTTCCCTAGCATCGGCTTCTTCTCCAGGGTATCCTGTCTTCTCATTATGTGGCCAAAGTACTTCAGTTTTGCCTTTAATATCATTCCCTCAAGTGAACAGTCTGGCTTGATTTCCTGGAGTATGGACTGGTTTGATCTTCTTGCAGTCCAAGGCACTCTCAGAATTTTCCTCCAACACCACAGTTCAAAAGCATCTATCTTCCTTCGCTCAGCCTTCCTTATGGTCCAGCTCTCACAGCCATAGGTTACTACAGGGTTTAACTATGTTAAGCAGTTACTACTTTACTACTGCTTTAACTATGTGGACCTTTGTTGTCAGTGTGATGTCTCTGCTCTTAACTATTTTATCAAGTTTTGCCATTGCTCTCCTCCCGAGAAGTAGACGTCTTCTGATTTCATCTGTGGCCAGCATCTTCAGAGGGCAGGAGCACAGATAGAAGCAAAATCTCTATTTTAACTCCAGCCTTGGATTCATCAAGCCCAGCACATTGCATGATGTGTTCTGCGTACAGGTTGAATAGGTAGGGTGAGAGTATACAACCCTGCCATACTCCTTTCCCAATCTTAAACCAGTCTGTTGTTCCGTGCTCTGTTCTTACCGTTGCTACTTGGTCGTTATACAGATTCCTCAGGAGGCAGACAAGATGACTTGGTATCCCCATACCACCAAGAACTTGCCACAATTTGTTATGATCCACACAGTCAAAGGCTTTAGAATAGTCAATAAATCAGAAATAGATGTTTTTCTGATACTCCCTGGCTTTCTCCATTGTTGTTGTTTATTCGTTCAGTCGTTTCCGACTCTTCGTGACTTCATGGACCAGTCCACGCCAGAGCTTTCTGTCGGCCGTCACCATCCCCAGCTCCCCCATGGTTGAGTCTGTCACCTCCAGAATACCATCCATCCATCTTGCCCTTGGTCGGCCCCTCTTCCTTTTGCCTTCCACTTTCCCTAGCATCAGCTTCTTCTCCAGGGTATCCTGTCTTCTCATTATGTGGCCAAAGTACTTCAGTTTTGCCTTTAATATCATTCCCTCAAGTGAGAAGTCTGGCTTGATTTCCTGGAGTATGGACTGGTTTGATCTTCTTGCAGTCCAAGGCACTCTCAGAATTTTCCTCCAACACCACAGTTCAAAAGCATCTATCTTCCTTCGCTCAGCCTTCCTTATGGTCCAGCTCTCACAGCCATAGGTTACTACAGGGAATACCATTGCTTTCACTATGCGGACCTTTGTTGTCAGTGTGATGTCTCTGCTCTTAACTATTTTATCAAGATTTGCCATTGCTCTCCTCCCAAGAAGTAGACGTCTTCTGATTTCCTGGCTGCAGTCAGCGTCTGCAGTAATCTTTGCGCCTAGAAATACAAAGTCTGTCACTGCCTCCACTTTTTCTCCCTCTATTTGCCAGTCATCAATCAAGCTCGTTGCCATAATCTTGGTTTTTTTGAGGTTTAACTGCAACCCAGCTTTTGCACTTTCTTCTTTCACCTTCGTCATAAGGCTCCTCAACTCCTCCTCGCTTTCAGCCATCAAAGTGGTATCATCTGCATATCTGAGATTGTTAATGTTTCTTCCAGCGATTTTAACTCCAGCCTTGGATTCCTCAAGCCCAGCATGTCGCATGATGTGTTCTGCGTACAGGTTGAATAGGTAGGGTGAGAGTATACAGCCCTGCCGTACTCCTTTCCCAATCTTAAACCAGTCCGTTGTTCCGTGCTCTGTTCTTACCGTTGCTACTTGGTCGTTATACAGATTCCTCAGGAGGCAGACAAGATGACTTGGTATCCCCATACCACCAAGAACTTGCCACAATTTGTTATGATCCACACAGTCAAAGGCTTTAGAATAGTCAATAAAACAGAAATAGATGTTTTTCTGAAATTCCCTGGCTTTCTCCATTATCCAGCGGATATTGGCAATTTGGTCTCTAGTTCCTCTGCCTTTTCTAAACCCAGCTTGTACATCTGGCAATTCTCGCTCCATGAATTGCTGGAGTCTACCTTGCAAGATCTTGAGCATTACCTACTGGCATGTGAAATAAGTGCCACTGTTCGATAGTTTGAACATTCTTTAGTGCTTCCCTTTTTTGGTATGGGGATATAAGTTGATTTTTTCCAATCTGATGGCCATTCTTGTGTTTTCCAAATTTGCTGGCATATGGCATGCATCACCTTGACAGCATCATCTTGCAAGATTTTAAACAGTTCAGCTGGGATACCGTCGTCCCCTGCTGCCTTGTTATTAGCAATGCTTCTTAAGGCCCATTCAACCTCACTCTTCAGGATGTCTGGCTCTAACTCACTGACCACACCGTCAAAGCTATCTCCAATATTATTATCCTTCCTATAAAGATCTTCCGTATATTCTTGCCACCTTTTCTTGATCTCTTCTGCTTCTGTTAGGTCCTTACCATCTTTGTTTTTGATCATACCCATTTTTGCCTGGAATTTACCTCCGATGTTTCTAATTTTCTGGAAGAGGTCTCTTGTCCTTCCTATTCTATTGTCTTCTTCCACTTCCGCACATTGCTTGTTTAAAAATAATCATAAATCAGCTTGTTTAAAAAAAAATCATAAATCATAGTGCCCATTAATTTTATGAAAAGTTTTTTCTGCATCAAATGATAGAATTAGGGTTTTACATAGTCTGTTTTCTTCAAATCAATTAAACTTCTACTAGCTAATCATTCCATGACCTGTGTTTAGCTCAGATTTATCTCACTTCATCGTTTCTTGGGGGGGAAATCTAGACTAATTAAAAAATGTCCTGTTTGTTTCAAGTGATATTAACTCTGGATTACCCCTTTTTAATATGCATAATACCCTTTCTCTTTGCTGTGGACTCTACAGAATAACTGTTTTCATGTCTGTAAAGTCTGAGGGTCTGTATAGATCCTTAAGGTTAAGGCATAGGGGTCCTCCTGGTTCATTCATGCTTCAAAATTGTGGCTAATTTCATATTTAAATACAAAATACCTGCTATATGGTTTAATTCCACCTTCCCAAACAAAGAACAGCTGTTTTCTCCAATAAATAACAATCATTCTTTTAATGGGAATTGCCCAAGTATGGAACCTGAAGCCCAACTCTTGATGAATATAATGAATAAAAGTCCTTTTCCTCACGTTGGGTTCTGAAATGCTAGTAACAAAAAATCCCACGTAGCATTTATCTAGATTTAGCAGAGTGGAAGTTTCCGGCACCTTGCACAAAGGCTTAATTAAGTTCAGAGTAAAATAAACACTCTCCACACATTTGTTGGTGTAAAAGAGAAATAAAAATAACTTACATTTATTGTAGATCTTGATACAAAGCAGTTTCATTGTAGAAACGGTCCTGTGCATGTGAGCAAGAAGTTCTGACAAAGCCTACATGCTTCTAAATGTAGATAACCTGAATGGAAGTAAGAAAAGCCACGAAGAGAGGATTCCCTCCTGCCTCATGGAGGCCAATGGAGAAAAGAGAGAGAGGAAACAGGAAACTGGGATTCAAGCCCCTCCCACACAAAGCAGCAAAGCTAGGTTGCAACAGAGCCACCCCTCCCTAGTGTTTGTGTGACACAGGCTTTGTTGAAACCCCATATTTCCAACAAGTTCTGAGCCGGGAATGAAGATACTCAGGAAGTTGATTGAACAGAGGTGATTTTATTTTCCAAGAGGATGTACAGAGTATGCTGGTTGGAGGTACCCACACCTGTATTTCCCCCACAAACCCTTTATATAGGAAAGCTTGGCTGTTGTTATGCAAAGGTGTTCCCGCCTTCTAGGAACTTCTCAGAAAAGTGCAGTTTACTGGATTTCAGAGAGAAGGCGCTCTGTAGTCAGGCCCCTGCTGTTTGTGTCTCCTGTTCTGATACTCCAGGTCCCTGCGGGGGCTGTGGCTTTCTCTACTGGCCTGGACTGTTCACCTTGGAAGGGATCTTTCATTATGATTATGGAGATCTGTATGGCTGTTCACCTGAATGGGCTCTGCTAAATTCTGTGAATGAGTGACCATTTGTCTTACAAGGTCTCTGACTAAGTCTGAAGGGAATCTTTTGTCTAAACAGTTGGGGTTTCCTGTCATATTTTAATTTTCTGGCATCCTCTTTGTATGAACCCATTCTATTTTGTAACTTTTAAAGTTTTACCTTGCTCAAGGGGAAGGCAACATTGGGGGAAGTGGTTTTGGTGGGAAGTGTTCAGAGGGAGAAGATGCGTTTCGAAACCCTTCCAACACTCAGGACATTTGCTGTGGTTTGATAACCTATAAGAAATAAGGAGTCAATGAAGAGGAACACTTTTTCTGGTTCTCATACTGATCTACATTGAAAAAAGGAGCAACCACACATCTCAGCAGATCCTTGGCTAATATAATAAATAAAGCTAAAACCCATCACAAATCAAGACCAACCAAATCCATTTGATGTGTGACTGTTCACATCCATGCTAAAAATCTGAGTTGATAGTGGATTTTAAGAAAGATTGTTCTCAAGAATTTTGGGGCCGGCCAATTGGCTCATCTTGAAAGTTTGGAGCCCATCTGCAACTTTCCCCGTTGGGCATCTGCCTCTTGACTACTTCATCAGAGAGGTGACATCTCTCCTCCTTACTATTACGCAAATCATAGTGATTTATTTGTTGTCTTGGTGCTAATTCTCAAGAGACTTTGTGCAAACGTTCAGAGGATTTGACATAAACACATCAATAACATGTTTTCACCTTGAAATCACACTAAAGCCTTGTTGGCTGATGTCACGGCAATAGAAAATCTTGAGTGTGTAAATGGCTCTGGAGAAAGACAGGGATGGGTGGGGGGCATTTAGGGCAGGTAGGGGCTATGTTTACTCCCCTACATATCGTTCAGATATGAAGCCCTTGAAGCTTTGGTCTTGAAAGAGGGCTTCGGTTATTTCCACCACTTCTTCTCACTCTTTGTTCAAAGCAGACACACGATTGGAGGCTCCATCAGGAACACAAATCATGTTGCTGCTTCTGCTTCTTCTGTGGCCCCAAGAAGTCTGGGGGAGGCTCCAAACCAAATGCCTCCTGACTCTGAATAGGGATGAGCTGGACTCACAGCATTATTACAGGCCAGGAGAGATTCTCATTGGTGGCATTGTCTCTGCAGCCAAGACTTATTTTCAACCACTAAGCTTCAACACAACTCCTTCAACTGAAGGGAATATGTAAGTCCTTCATTTCAGCCACTCCATTTCTGACTGATTTCTAAAGTTCCACCCCTCCTGCATTTCAAGAAAGTATCCCCTTGATCTGCTACTTTTTCTCCATTTCTGTCCAATTTCAAACTTGGGTATCCATTTCACACCCTGCAGCTGATGACCCTCCCTTGAAATTCTCAAGTATGAATGTCCTGTAGAGACAGGAAGGGTTGTGTGTCCTGCTTGACTTTGAAGAATAGAGTAAACATTCACTTTCCTTGATATCCCCTGAGTAGATCTAGGTGGTGGATAGAGAAGAGATGGTGGTTCCTCCCTTCTGCCCCTTTCTTGGCACATCAAGGCTCATCAGGGACAGAAAAATGCAGGAATGCTGTATCTTCCCCCCTTTACTGCAAATGGGATAAGTTAAATCTCCAATCAGAAAATGGTTGAGAATGGACTTGAAAATCTAAACATGTCTGGAAATTGATAACTTACTGGCTTTGTTAATAGTCACAGCTGTTTATTTTGTGCATGTTGTGTGAGAGAGTGAGTGTCCTCTAAATGGTCCTTTCCAACGTTAGCTTCCAATTAACCCTATATTTGATTTGGATAGTGGGGCAAATTACTGTGAAGTATTTGAGAAGCTCACTAGGGAGAGAGACAAACAGAATATTTAAAGTCAGCCTGAAATTTTAGTTGAACTGCAAAAAGACTGATATGCAACCTCATGAATGCATTCAGGACTTGATGTGCAATATAAATAGAAAGATTCCTTTGAAATATGTAAAGGAAATATATCTCTGGGGATACCTCCCACTGTTCTTAGGAGAGATGAAACAATCCATCCAAATAGGAGATGAAATCCCCCTCTGTTACTTTTATAGCACAAACTTTGATAGTGACTTTGAAATACAATCTCATATAATTTATTGAAGTAGTTTTTGGGGATTTAAAATATATAAATTAAATAATTATAAAGATGCTGTCATCCATTCAGAGAAACTCTGGTGCTTGGGTGCATTAGATCTGTTTTTGTAAAAAAAAAAAAAGAATAAACAAAATCTTCCTTTAATTAATTATGTTCTAATACATTTATACTTGCAGCAAATCCTTTACAGAACATTGGAAAATGCTGTCCTTCCTTTTTGCCATCCAGAAGATCAACCAGGATTCCCATCTCTTGCCCAACATCACTCTGGGTTACAATATTTATGAAAGCTATTTGCATGCAGGAAAGACTTCAGATGCTCTGCTGGACTTGCTTTCAGCTGGGGAGGCCAATGTTCCCAACTACAGGTGTGGAAGGCCAAGAAACACAGTGGCTGTTCTTGAAGGGGCTGACACGGACATCTCCATCCAGATTTCGACCATGTTGGGCACCTACAAAATCCCTCAGGTGTGTATTTGCTGGGGAGAAAATTTTCACTCATGCAACTTTCAACCAGAGGTCCAGAGTTGTAAATGAAGGTCACAGTTTTATTATGGAAATGTTAGGCTTTAAATTTTAGATGTTCAATTTAAAATACCACCATCTTTCATTCTTTTCAGATCAATTACAATTTTGTTTCCCCGATTCTGAGTGATGAAACTCAGTTTCCTTTCTTCTACCCAATGCTCCCTGCTGAAGGATTCCAGTACCCAGGGATGGTCAAGCTGCTCCTCCATTTCAGGTGGACCTTGGTTGGTCTGATGGCTCCAGACACTGACCAGGGCCAGAAATTCATGAGGACCTTGACTTCCATGCTGATAAGGAATGACATCTGTCCAGTTATATCCCAAACCTTTTCCACAACTAGCCTAAAAAATGCCGTAGAATCAATCATAGATGTGAGTCCATATCACAATTGGAGACAAGTGAACGTATTTCTTTATGGTGCAGATAGAGATTTAATTGCTGGGGGAATGTACATTCTACTTTTTCTATATAAATCCTTTGAGCAACCTGTTAGAGGAAAAGTCGTGATTACAAAACTCTGCTGGGATGTAACCAACTATATGATGAATGTGCCCATTGTCTTTCAGTTCATTCATAGCACTTTTTCCTTTCTTATGAAGGGACACCAAATGGCAAGGTCTTTAATTACGATGGATTTTTACAATTCCATCGAACACTTAGCATATATATCCTTTACATGTTCCTACACCAAGGATGCCTTTTCGGTGAAAGTCTGGAGATGGTGCAGAGAGAGAGAACAATTGGAGGCTCTGCACGAGGAGATGATTGATCAGATCCTGTCTCTGGACGGCTATTTCATTTACAACACCATCTGGGCGGTGGCCCGGGCCTTACACGCAGCCTACATGTCCACATCTAAGAGGACAAATATGAAAGGTGGTAAAAATATGGAAACTGCAAGATTGAAAGGGTGTCAGGTATATTTTTTCTGTCTCTCTCCTGCAGCTGAGAATCAATTTGTCATTGTAAAAACTGGCAGCAGATATTTTGAAAAAATTATTTATTCTGAATACAAATAATAATAATAATAATAATAATAATAATAATAATAAATAGAATTCCAACTTTCCAGTCCTCTCCCTTCATTCCTTTCCTGTCTGTTGCAATCCCTGTTAAGGGAGGGAGGGAGGCTGGGAAGAGAAACTTGGAGAAGAGATTAAATAGTCCAGAGATAGGAGGAAGACTGGGAAAGTTGAAATAACCCAGCCTTGATGTTGTTTATTAGAAGGGATGGGGGAAACTTGGACAGGCTTTCAAGACTGATCCTGGCCCTCCCAGTTAGGGCAGGTCAAGAAGTCGATATCACGGGGGTTCCCAAAATGCTACTTGATTACTGCAGAACATGATAACACAGTCTTGAAAGCCGGTCCAATTTACTCTCTGTCACATCTCACAGTGTTTGTCCAGGTAGTATGTGTTTAAACAGTGAGTTAATGGGTCATATTATTACCTCTTTAATAATATTTTTATTTATTTTATTTATTAATAAATAAATAAAATTTATTAAGGCCTCGGTATGCCCATGTAAAAGCTCTGCTTCACAAGCTATACTGGTTACCCATTTGCTTCCTGGCGCAATTCAAGAGGCTGGGTGTCACCTGTACAGCCCTACATGGCACATGGCCTGGTTGCTTGGGGGAGCCTTTGTCTCCCATAGCATCTGCCTGACCATTTGATCCTGCAGGGTTGGCGCTCCAGGCTCCTTCAGTTAAACAATGTCATCTCTCAGGACCCCAGAACTGCACCTTCTCTGTACCAGCACCTGCCCTCTGGAATGAGGTTCCCCCTGAAATTGGGAGGGCCCCCACTCTGCTGTTGTTTAGAAGAGCTGTGTAGACCTGGCTCTTCACCCAGGGCTCTGGCAAGGGAGAGTGGGACCCCTCACTGCATCACACTTGCCATCTTTTACCATTATTTTTTATTTATTTTGTTGTAATTTTTTGATTGTTGTGAGCTGCCCAGAGTCTTTGAGAATCGGATGGTGTACAAGTTTAATAAATTATTATTCTTAATAATATGGTTGAAATCTTTATAGATTCTCTCCTGAAGAAGTTGGACAATCTGAAATTTCAATTTTGTGTAGAGAGAGATAAATGTTCAGTTCACCCCCAGCATAAGGGAAGAGTTCTTCCCAATGAACATTTAAAGTCCTGTCTAAATATATCCATTTCTTCTTCCATTCCAGCTTCATTCATTTTTTCAAGACTCTCAGTTTTACAATAATTCCATAAAAGGAGTGTATTTGGATGAGAAGGGAGACCTGGTGGCAATCCTGGACATATATCAGTGGGAGGTTATCAACAATATAAGTTTTAGGACAGTGAGGTTTGGAAGTCTAGAAAGAGAGAGATCCCTGGATGGCAAGTTAACAATCAACCAGAATGCTACTGTAGAGATGGAAATGCTGAACAAGGTAGGTTTAAATCTTTATTTCCTTTTTCCTGAAATTCTTACCTAGAGGACCGTACTCTTGGGGCAGGGAGTGCCTTTGTATATCATCTAAGTTCTCCCATAAAGGTATCACATTATTTCGTTGGATGTCCAGATGTCTATCAGAAATATTTAAAGTGTTGAAGAAAAGTATTTATTTTTTGTTGTTCAGTCTTTTAGTTGTGTCCGACTCTTCATGACCTCATGGACCATAGCACGCCAGGCCTTCCTGTCCTCCAATGTCACCCGGAGTTTACTCAAATTCATGTTCGTTACATCGGTGATGCTATCTAACCATCTCATCCTCTGCCGTTCCCTTCTCCTTTTGCCTTCAGTCTTTCCCAGCATCAGGGTCTTTTCCAGGGAGACCTCTCTTCGCATTAGGTGGACAAAGTATTTGAGCTTCAGCTTCAGCATCTGTCCTTCCAATGAGCAGTCAGGGTTAATTTCCTTTAGGATTGACTGATTTGACCTCCTTGCAGTCCAAGGGACTCTCAAGAGTCTTTTCCAGCACCACAGCTAGAAAGCATCAATTCTTCGGCGCTCAGCCTTCCTTATGGTCCAATTCTCACAGCCATACATTACTACTGGAAAAACCATAGCTTTAACTATACGGACCTTTGTCGGCAAGGTGATGTCTCTGCTTTTTAATATGCTGTCTAGTTTTGCCATAGCTTTCCCCCCAAAGAGCAAGCGTCTTTTAATTTCATGGCTGCAGTCACCTTCTATGGTGATCTTGGAGCCCAAGAAAATAAAATCTGTCACTGCTTCCATTTCTTCCCCTTCTATTTGCCAGGAAGTGATGGGACCAGATGCCATGATCTGAGATTTTTTAATGTAGAATTTCAAGCCAGCTTTTGCACTCTCCTCTTTTACCCTCATCAAGAGGCTCTTTAGTTCCTCTTCACTTTCTGCCATTAGGGTGGTATCGTCTGCATATCAGAGGTTGTTGATATTTCTCCCGGCAATCTTAACTCCGGCTTGTGATTCATCCAGCCCGGCATTTCTCATGATGTACTCTGCATATAAGTTAAATAAGCAGGGTGATAATATACAGCCTTGTCGTACTCCTTTCCCAATTTTGAACCAGTTGGTTGTTCCATGTCCGGTTCTAACTGTTGCTTCTTGACCCGCATACAGGTTTCTCAGGAGACAGGTAAGGTGGTCTGGTACTCCCATCTCTTTAAGAATTTGCCACAGTTTGTTGTGATCCACACAATCAAAGGCTTTAGCGTAGTCAATGAAGCAGAAGTAGATGTTTTTCTGGAACTCTCTTGCTTTTTCCATGATCCAGCGAATGTTGGCAATCTGATCTCTAGTTCCTCTGCCTCTTCGAAACCCAGCTTGCACTTCTGATAGTTCTCGGTTCACATGCTGCTGAAGCCTAGCTTGTAGGATTTTGAGCATAACCTTTCTAGCATGTGAAATGAGCACAATTGTACGGTAGTTTAAACATTCTTTGGCATTGCCCTTCTTTGGAATTGGAACGTAAACTGACCTTTTCCAATCCCATGGCCATTGTTGAGTTTTCCAAATTTGTTGGCATATTGAGTGCAGCACTTTAACAGCATCATCTTTTAGGATTTTAAATAGCTCAGCTGGGATACTGTAATAAGTATTTATTAGTCTTGTGCAAAGCGAGGAAGATTTGAACCATGGGAGTGTTAGAAGAAAATCTTACCAAGTTCGTTCCTGAGCTGGGAGTAAAGAAACTGACCAATTACATGAAGTTAGGAGTTTTATTCACCCAAGAGCAAAGACAAAGCAGCAGGCTGTTAGGTGGGCGATCGCGCAGGACCCACTCCCTACAGCACATTATATACCCTAGATTACTCACAGACCCACGTTGGGATGGCACATTCTCTCTACCCAATCAGGTCAGTTACCTCGCCCAATCAGGTCAGTTACCCCGACCAGCATGCCCCTTCCCATCTTCATATCCGAGCAGGAAGAGGAGTATTGAGTCATGTCATCTTCATGTTAACTATCTTTTATCTCCTTTACAATCCTAAATGGCTGTTCTGAATTACATTCCTTATGCAAGGACAAGGCAACTTATCACCTTCTACAAGGGCCATTGAGGCAGGAAGGGCAGTGTTTAGTCTAGGCAATTTACACATTCTTGGTGAGTCCCAGCCTCGTCAAAATGTTGGCTTTGACATATTTAAACTATACAAAGGAGATCTGATGTGCCTACATTTATTTTATACTAAAGAAATGGGGTGTTATTTCATGACTATATATTCATATCTAGATATACAAAAAGGTAAGAATATGTCTACAATCCAACAATCCCCCCTCTGTGCATGGGAAAGCATATTCCCATAGCACATTTATGAGTGATTTTCTGTAAATGAGCTGACTATTGCTGTTCCAAGGTTTCCAGATTGAATCGGAAGGGAATCCTTTGTCTGAGCAGCTGGGCTTCCTTTACATGTTCTGGGGGAAGACAACATGGAGGGCAGACAGTGTTCTTAATTTCTTCCAACAATACAAAATGTAAAAAGGGTTGAAAAGGTAGTGAAGCATTGGCAACAGCAACAGAAACATAACAAAATCATAGCTATCCCAATTACAGTATATACTAACTGTTTTACCCATGTAACATCAGGCAACCATGAACATAAATTACTCAAGTATCAGCCCAAGATTCTTGCTTATTGTATGTGATGAGCTAAGCAAGGGCAATTCTAATCATAGGGCAAGGCAGCAGACAGACAGGTCCCTTCCCCTCTCCCAGGCAGACATCTGTGGTGTTGAAAACTTCCTGGCGAAATTAGAAAGTCCAATTTGTTGATTTTGAAGTGCCAAATAGTTCAGAGTCATAGAAAGCCTTTTCAAGCTCCACTGGTCAGCCTCTTGATAGTCAGAGGCACAACAATTTGGCACTGTGGTCCACCACTGGAGGCTTCACCTGGTTCAAAGTCTGGGTCAGGGTGTTCTGTCTCCACAGTCGTTGGAAGTACCTGTGTAGGGAAGAGAGAAAGGAAACCAAAACAAGTGTTCCCCCCCTTTAAGTTGGTGCAAGGTCAGGTTGCACTAGAAGCACAAGTTCAAATAATGAAGTAATCTGGCATGATGAGCAATTTGTTGAAGCAGGTCTGGAGTTGAGAGATCTCTCCCCTTGGGGAGAGACTTAGAAGAGGTGGTTTTCCAGTCCACATTTTTGGCTAAAAAGAATGATTGAAAGATTAAATCCATGCCTCAAAGTCCCATTGAAGTGATGCTTTGGATGATTCCAGCAACCAGCATGATCTCCCATAGATATCAAAGAGTTCAGTCCATGGCTTCTTGCAGTTTTGGGGTCTTGTAGGCGCTGGGTGGATCTCTTTTGGCTCTCAGGTGCAAAGGTACAGCATTCTGTCCTGGTTACTGTACAAACATCACCTTTGGCTGCAAGAATCTGGTCTAGAACTAACCTGTTCTGGAAACTATTTGCTAGCAATTTTTTGTGTAGGGGCCAATTGCTTTGGTGTTGTATTACATGCTATCTGTTCTAAAATACTGGACACATAGTTATGATGGCAATACTGTAGGCCAAGCTCCTCATACAAATTCCGTGCCATTCTATGGGAGGCCATCTGACTTAGAGCCCTGGCCCAGCAGTCAGATGCATTTATTGTCTGCAGGAGGGTGTTACTGTAAGGCACCAAAACTTACCACGTGCCTTTAGAGAAAGCCAAATACATGAAGGAGACTTTGTAAAAAGGAACAGCAGCAAGATTTATTTGGCCAAGCAAAGGTTGCCGGGTGGCAGCCAGACAGTTGTCACGTGCAAGTGACCTCTGAATGAAACCACCACCCTGAGCAAAAGGGTGCACAAACTTTTATACAGGGAACACAAGCAGGAAGTGAGGATGAGGAGGGTATGCCCACATGTGGGCGAGGTGTCTGATGACCATCCCCTAGGATTGGCTGGTTCCTAGGGGACAGGGTCCCTCCCAGAGCTGAAGCATTCTGGGATTCACCAGGTCAGGGGGTGACATGGGTCATCAACATATTTACAAAGGATAGAATTGGGAACATTCACACTAATTGTTGGGACATTCATACCAAAGAAATACTTGCATCTTACAGAGACAATAGTAACATTTACAGAGACATTGGGTTATACAAGCAGGTTGAATCACGAAGGGTCAGAACCATAAAATCACAGTTTAACATATTTACATTTCAGGAGAGGGGAAGCAAGGCATTTATTGCAAGAAGGTTTGGTAAACATATTGGCTTTGTCTCAGGAAGAGGATGCTTGACCAGATAGATGGTCCCAGACTGTTATGCATTCCTGAGAGAGGTAGACTTGGTTTCAGAGCTTTACTTAACATTTCTTATGTAGCATTCTTTGGGGCTTGCTGAGGCCCATCTCAAGGGTCAACCTTGGGCAACGATTCTTTGGTTCAGGCACAATCTTTGGCTCAGTCATGTTGTATTATGGTGGATATTATAGCATGGTGTTTTCCAGGCCAAGGTCTGTGAGCCGGGTTTCCCCATATCCCTTCAATCCTCCCTTTTCTTTTCTAATGGCAAACTGCTCTTTGCCTAACTTTGAGACTGGGTGGAGTGTTAAAAGCTTTGCTGGCTTGCCTTCGGAGTGGGTAACCACAGTCAGTCCTTTGAGGGAGGACAATACAATGCGACGTACAAGAGGGATAATGCAAGGCAGAACTGCAAGTCCAGTAAGGCCACAGACAAAAAGAAACACAAGTTGCTTGACCCAGACTGCCCCTGGGAGCCAAGAGAAAAGTTGGCCTGAGTCTGTGTTCCAGTTAGCTTGGTCACCTAGCCGGGTAGCCTGATCTTTTAAATCCTGGACGGCTTCCCTGACTAAGCCAGACTTATTCATGTAAAAGCAACATTCTTCGTGGAGGAAAGCACAAAGGCCCCCCTTTTCAGCTGTGATGAGGTTCAAGCCTCGTCTATTTTGCATCACTACAGACGCTAAGGAGTCCAGCTGGTCCTGGACGTTCGCGACGCTTTGGGCTATTGTATTGAGGCTATCCTGAAACTCTTGGGAGAGCTGATGGAATCTTACCTCAGCGTCAACAATGCCGGCCACTCCGGTGGTGACGCCGGCAGTTACCCCTAGGGCAACTAGGAGGGGGACGAGAAAGATGGCTCACTTTTGTATGCGAGAAGTGAGTGGTACTGGAGGTGTCGCCCCCTTTGGCAGGATAGAAATTTGTGGTATGAGGTGGACGAGAGAGCAAGTACCTGTCCAATTAGCATGTAAGCAAAGATAGGCATTGGTTCCACAAAGAAAGAACATGCCCTGTTCAAGGCAGATGCCTAAATCGATAGAAAAAATGGGTTTGCCCCGTTTCCATGGGTTCCAAACCCCGATTGACCCTGCTAGGAACATTCCCGTAAGTGGTTGCAGGGCGGTGGCATTGAGATGGGGCGGTCCCTTAACTAAGGGGATGGAAGGAAAAACAAAGTAGTCGGAGTTATTCCCTTGAGTGTAAGGCAAGGGAGCACAGGGGATATCTTGGTCATCCCTCAGGCCAAGCCATGCTGGCATTGAGCCTTTTGTGCTAGTAGGTAGCCCAAGCCAAGGGGGAAGCAGAGGTCCCTGCGGAGAGGCAGCTAACAGAAGCTTCGCTGCCAAGTTACATGCTGGTCCCTCCTTCCCTTCTCCAGAGATAGAAACCGTGGGCCGGGCAGAGAATGTAACCTTGTCTCTGTACCTGCTGGCGGCAGCTGAAAACAATGGGGGCTTCACATAGAAATCTTCAAAGGTATTAGAGGCGGTGATGACTACCTTGGTTTGGCATTGGGGCCCCTGAAGCCTTCCCAGCCGGACTCCCCCTTTGGGTTGCGTTCTAGAAACGCACAGAGAGGCAGTGCCAATCGATGGGACTAATGAGGCCACTGGGCTAAAGATGGGAACTGATGGATTCAGTCCCAAGGTCTTGAGCCGTGACTCAAAGTCTGCATATAGTTGGCTATCAGGATGTTCTCCTTCCTTAAAGACCGGAGGAGTTTTGTGGTTTAAGACCACTCTAGAACTGGCCCAAATACAGGGGCTGGCGGGAATGGCTTGGTGAGTAGAAGCTGAGGCAGACATACAGAGCCAACAGTTCTCAGTTAGGTCTGGCCTGGATTGGTTGAGTAATTTGTAAGCAGAGGTAAGGCTCTGCTCAATATAATTAGGGCTAGAGGGCTTGCGAGTGAGGGTGTGGTGGGTGAGGGTGTGTGCCAGAGTTGTATAGACCCCCAGGAGCCCCAGAAGGAAAGTATTAAAAATTTTAAAAGGACACATTTTCCTTTCTCCCACTAGGTGTCAGCAGTAGGCTACTAGCCCTTCTTCCTCCCCTTTTAATCAGAACGGAAACGGGAGAGAAAATAGGAGCAATAGGAGAAATACGTTACAGCATTTGTGCAATAGCGGCTGCTTCTCTGGTTGCCGGGTCTGGCGTCCTTGATGGCCTGAAAGAGAGCTTGAGAGTATAACAACTTGGAGTAAAAGTAATGGTGTTAGATGTCCTCTTGGGAAGATTCTTCACCTGTGTTCCTGTCTGCCTCCGGAGAGACAGGAAGCAGAGGTATCTGTAGGGAGTAGTCATCCAGAAGGTTTTCTCGTAGTTCACAATCTTCCTCTGTGCCACTGCTCGTTGCCGGTGGAGAGGTGGGCAAAGAGAGATCAGCGGGAGGCGCCGTGCGTGAGATCCAGAGTTTGAGTCCCTCTAGTGGTTGACTTTGCCACTCGGTCGGTGGTCCGTGGAGTAGCTTTATGCGGGATGCGTGAAGCCAGGGTTTAATACCTTCGACTTTAACTGCGGTGGGGGTGCTCAAGAGGACTTGACGAGGAGTCGACCAGCGTGGCTCAGTACAGGTTGGGTTAAGTTCTTTGACACGGACCCAGGACCCAATTGCTGCAAGAGGTCGTTGTGCTGGAGCGGGAGGTAGTGCGTCGCTGACCTGTTTGGAAATGGAGGACAAGACATGCGCCAAGGATTGGAGGTAGGTAGATATGTTGAGGTGCCCTTCGTTTGTTGTTAATACAGGATGTGCCACGAAGGGGCGCCCAAACATCATTTCGAAGGGGGAGAGAGCCCACTTTCCCCTGGGTATTGCTCAAATTCGGGTGAGTGCCAGGGGGAGTATTTTTGGCCACGGGAGGTGAGTGTCTTGGCATAATTTGGCGATATGGCCTTTCAGGGTCCTATTCATGCGTTCAACCTTCGCTGAAGCTTGCGGTTGATAGCTGCAATGGAGGTGAAACGGAATGTCCAGGAATTTGCTAACCCCCTGTATGATGCGGGAGACAAAGTGTGGCCCATTGTCACTTTCCAACCCGGCTGGCAGGGAGAAGGTTGGGATTATGTGGTCGGTTAATACTCGGACAACCTCATGTGCTTTCTGGGTTGCCGTTGGGATTGCCTCGGGCCAGCCGGAGAATAAATCGACGAACACAAGTAGATTAGATTTGGAGCCATGCTTCGGGAGTTCGGTGAAGTCGATTTGCCAAAATTCCCCCGGATAGGAAGGTGTGCGAAGGTGGCCAGGGGAGATCGTTCCTCCTCGTGGATTATTTCTGTGGCAAAGCTCACAGCGGGAGAGGACATCCCGGCAGGTGGCCCTGAGCCCCGTGTTATGATATCTAGTAGCCAACCATTCGTACATCGCCTTGATCCCAGAGTGGGACATTAGGTGAGCCCGGCGAACAAGGGGCCAGAGGAGGGCAGATGGTAGCTGGATCTTGTCATTGACTATCCACCAGCCGTTAGTATCCCAATGGCCCTTGGGGTCCAGTTTGTCAAGTTGGTCATAGAGGGGAAGCATTTCATTATCAATGGCTGATGGAATCATGGAAGGGCACAGGAGGCTTGGCTCCGCTGCTGTACGTGTGGTTCGTGCTGCGATTCGCACCCAGTGGTCAGCCCGTTGGTTCCCCCTTGAAATTTCCCCTCAGTCGGTTTGATGGCCTCTGCAGTGGACAATGGCAATTGTAGTGGGGAGGCGGATGGCCTCTGCAAGTTCCTCTAAGAGGGGTTTCATGACGAGAGTCCTCCTGTCTGTCCATACATACCCTCGCGCCTTCCAGAGGGCTGTGTGTGAATGAGCTGCTAGGAAGGCATACCGGCTATCTGTGTAAATGTTAACGGCTTTGTTCTGCGCTAGATAACACGCTTCTATGACTGCTCTGAGTTCTGCTGCCTGGGCGGATTCGTGGGGTGATAATTTTTGCAGGATGACCGGGCCAAATATTGAACTGTCTGAGTCACCCACTGGACCTTTTTCTTGGAAACTGTATAGCCGTGGTCTGCAAGGTGATTAAGAAGTGCAATAGAGGCTGTTGTGACTGACTCTGAGTCATTGCCCGCTAATAATAAACCGTCTACATATTGGAGGAGGGAAACCCCGCTGCAAGAAAAGTTTCTCAGGTCATTGGACAAAGCGTGGGCAAAAGCCGTGGGGCTGTTGCGATAGCCTTGAGGGAGCCTAGTCCATGTGAGTTGAGTCACAGAATGAGACTCAGGGTCTTCCCATTCAAAAGCAAAGTATTGCTGACACTCCTTTGCTAAAGGTATGCAAAAGAACGTGTCCTTAAGATCTATGACGGTATAAAAGGTTTGTGTCCTAGACAGGGTGGTGAGTATAGTATAGGGGTTAGCTACGGTGGCATGTAGAGCAACGATGCGTTCATTGCATTCTCGGAGGTCGTGCATGAACCGGAAAGAGCGATCCGGTTTTGGCACTGGGAAGATCGGGGTGGACCATGGGGATTGGGTAGTAACCAAGAGCCCGTATTCCAGAAATAAGTCTATTTGTTGTTTAATGCTTCTGCGGGCATCCTGTGAGATGGTATACTGTCTTAGCGAGACTGGTTCGGCACCCGGGAGTAGTTGTGCCATGTGGGGGGCGGCATAGATGGCAAAACCAGGTGTTCCTTGATACCGGACCTTCGGGTTTATCCGATCGGTCGGGAAGGTCTGAGGGGGCTGATTGAGATAGCAGAGGTAGGTTCGGTCAGAAGGAATATGGAGAGTGAGCCCTTTGGGGGTCACCTGTATTTCAGCCTGCAATTTTCCCAACAGATCCCTTCCCAGGAGGTTAACCGGGCATTCCGGCATAACTAAAAAGGAGTGTTGTAGTGCCGGCCCTTTTCCAGGGCGGACTTCCACGGTTTGGCTGACCGGAACCAGTTGTTCGCTACCAGTGGCTCCTACCATGGGTGTGGTTAGAGTTTCGATGAGAGGAACGGAAGGGTAATTCAGAACGCTAAAAGTAGCCCCTGTGTCTACTAAAAATGAGCGTTGTTTGCCTCCCACTGTCATCTCTACCAGGGGCTCCGGGGAAGCCCCCAGAGCGGCGTCAGTATAGTTCCGCGGTCTCTGAGTAGAATTCTGGAGTTTGCGCGTTCATGATAGGGTTGGGTGGCGGCTGTGGGGCTCGACTTGGAATGTCTCTTGGCTGGGGATCGTTACGGCTGAAACTAACTCGGCGAGGGTGAGAATAACGGGGGTTGGTGGGGCGGGGGGCGCCGTCCCGCTGATGGTTCCAACCTCGGGGGCGGAAATGGTGGTTCTGAATCCGCCCCGGACCATATGGGGGTGGGCCTGAGACATCCCTTCGGGGACGGGAAGGGAAGTTATAATTCTGCCCGGCGGGTGCCTCTGGGCATTCGTCCTGCCAGTGACCAGGTTGGTGACAAGAAAAACAATGATCTTGTTGTGGACGGTGATCATCTGACTTGTCGCTCCCATCCCTGCGGTGGGCGGAGCCAGGTTCGAAATGATCCAGCCTGTCTGCTATAGCTGTAGCAATGATATTGGCTTGCGTGTGTGCTTGGAATTGTAACTGGCTGTCTTCTCGTTGGGAATAAACTATTTGTGCTGTCTGTCTCTAGGGATTGTCCTACCGGGGAATCGAGTTTCTGCAGTTTCCGGCGTATATCCGGAGCGCTCTGTCCAATGAAGGAGACCTTAAGAGCGGCTTCACCGCTAGGCGTTTCTGGGTCCAAATCGGTATGCCTGTGGTATGCATCTTTAAGGCGCTGCAGGAATTCTGTGGGGGATTCCTTAGGTTCCTGGGTGAGCTGGTGGACTGCTTGATAGTTCACAGTTCTAGGGACCCCCCTTTTAAATCCGTCGAGGAAAGCCTCACGAGCTCGATCTAAGGCGAGCCGGCCATTTACGTCGTTGGGGTCCAGGTTGGAGGTGGGAGAGAAAAGTTCTACAGCAGGGGGCCATCCTACCTGATCGTTCCGATTCCCGTGACCCAGCCGGGCATTCTCATAATGTGCCATGGCTTCTTTAAGAACCTGTGTCTTTTCCTCGATGGTGAGGAAAGAAGACAGCAGGGTAAACATATCGGGGATGCTGGGCTGGTGTGTGCCAATAATGCGTTGCACCAAATCAACATATAGTTGTGGGGATTCCCTGTAGGGAGGGAGACCATTCCGCCAGTTATGGAGGTCAGTGGTGGTGAACGGGGTATGGATGTAAACTAGTCCCTGAGGTCCAGGCACCTGCCGAAGTGGGGCTTGAATCACGGGGGTCAAGTGCTCAATGCCATAGATGGTTTGACCACGAGTCATTGATGGACTTAATGGGGGTGGCGGGCAACGGGTATGAGATGACGCCCGTGTTGGCTCTGGGCACAGTGACCCTTCTGGGTGCGCTACAATAGTGTTTAGAGGGACAGTGGCGGCCATAGGAGTAGGTTCGGTGAATTTCGAACGGCCTCCAGAGGGGGGAGGCGTTCTTGGGGTGGTTTGCAGTCGATCTCGGAGGTCCGAGATTATATTTCTTAAATCATCAAGCACCCCATCGTCCCCTCTGGAGTGTGTATTAACTGGCGAGCCATACTGAGGCGCCGGGGTAGCATTTCCTGGCCCTGTAGCCGGTGGGGCTGTTGGTGTCGTTGGAGCAGCCGCCTGGGTGGGGGCTGTCGGTTGCGCTGAAGCAGCCGCTTGGGCTGGGGCTATTGGTTGCGCTGAAGCAGCCGCTTGGGCCCATTGGAGAGGATAAATGAAGTCCTCATCCCCCTCTTCTATGTTTGTTGCCGGAGGGGGCCGGGCCAAGAGCAGCTTGCTGGGAATCAAGATGCCGCTCTGTGAGAGGATATCCGGTCTCCCGGTAAGGTTGATGAACATTGTAATATAAAGTAGTTCCTCGACTTTTTGCTCGCCCGTTAAAAAGTTTAAAAAAGCTTGGAGGTAGTCAAGGTCCAATGATCCTTGTTGTGGCCAGTGGCGACCGCAGGTAGGGGGGTAAAAAGGCCAGACGTCCGAGCAAAAGGCTCTTAGGTGAGACTTGCGAGGCTGGACGCATGCTGTCTTTGGTTTCAGGAGATCCCAGTTTTTTAAAACGCAGTCGAGAGGGGTCAGTTTGCGTCGCCCTCTAATCTTAACATTATCTTCCTGCCGTCGGCGGCTGTGAGAATGTCCCATAGCCAGTAGAAATGGCTGCAGTTCTAGGTCGGGAAGAGGAAAAGGTTGGTTGGGGGGGGGGGTTGCAGCGGAGGTCGCTCAACACCGCACGTTTGAAAGTTGTTTCTCCTTCTCGGTCTTAAGTTCTTTCTTATATATGTATGTACAGAACCTCCAGCAGGCGCTGGACTTACTCGGCCACCAATTTAAGGTCCTTATGCAGAACCTCCAGCAGGCGCTGGACTGGTTTGCCGGTTAAATTTAAGGTCCTGTTTTCTGCTAACCTCCCAGCAACGCTGGCTATTTTTAAAGGTTAAGCATGAACAACAATCCTGACAGGGGTTTCCACCGAAGGGGGCCTCCAGAGAAGCATCGTCGTGAGACTTTGCCAGGTTCTCAGACTCTGCAGCCTGGAGATGCGCCGGGAGTGGAGGATAGGTTTGGGCGTCCACCCAGAGAGGGGCCCGAGCCGTGATTGGCCCGCGGCAGGCCCCAAGGGGCAGAGGAAAGTTTGGGTGTCCACCCCAGGGGGGGTCCGAGCCGTGCTGTGGGCCGCGGAGCTCCTCTGGCAGCGGAGGGCGGGGCGTCCCTGCTCAAGGGGGGGGGCGAGAGAAAAAGGCGTTTTCCAAAGGAACCACGCTAAAACAATCCCCAAGCAGCAGAAACAATAAATAAACCGGAACCTCTAGGGATTTTACGGTAGAGGGTGGGGTGCAAACGGGGGAACCGCATCCCCTCCCCCATGGCTTGCCGGGACCAGCCTAAGTCCTCCCAATGACAAGGTTCCCTTTCCCTTCCTCAGCTGGCTTTTCTCGCCTTCCAGCGCTTCAATTTTCCCGTTTTGTGTCCCCAAGTAACTCAACACACATTCCGTCCATACGCACGACCAGTGCTGACCCAGCTAGCCGAAACTCAGTCTAGATGCCCAATTAAGTTGGGCTTCTGGGAACTGCGACAAAGATCTCCCTGAGACCCAAAAGGGCCTCCACAAAACGCTTCGTGGCTACCTCCTTGTGAAGCAATACCACGTCTCATATATACACACACATACAGCACCCCCCACCTAAGAAAAGTTCTACTCACCAACGTTGGTAGCTTCCTTTTTCAGTCCTGATGAGAAGTTCGTTTTTCAAAAGTCTCCTTTGTGGGCTAGGGTTCTTTACTGTACAGGGTCCTGCAGCCGAGAGGGAGGAAAAGGCCACCGGAAGAAACAGTTCCGGGAGCGCTCGTGGCGTTGCCTGACCTCTATGCTGCTTTTCCCTGACAGACTGGAGTCTGGTTCCCCTTAAGGGGGATTCCCAGGTACTCCTTCATTACCACATGCCTGCGTTAAGGCACCAGGTGGGGCAAAAGGGGAACCCACACACTTCCTTTTCTCCCAGCTTCCAGTGTATGTTCCTTCTTGGGCTCGTGTGCTAACCCAGTGAATGAGCAGCAAGCACTTGCCCAGTCTAACAACCTGGCTGGAGAAACAGGAATATTAACATTGAGACTCCTTGGTTTGTGTTGCAATTGTTTAACTGAGGCAGCTTGAAAACCTGGGACACTGATTTCAGAGGAAAATGGGAGCTCTTGCCTTCTATGGGAGAGGAAGGAAACCAAATGTAGCAAAGAGAGAGAGAGAGAGAGAGAAACAGCCAATCCTAATCTTACTTATAATTCAGCCTGTAATGCTTCTTTCTTTGATTCTTACCTGCCTTTGGGTGGGAGTGTGCAGTAAAGAGACATCAGCTTTTCCCTAAGCACCTGAAGCCTTTTGGTAAGGTTTTGCAGAGCTCTTTCTCACTTTGACTCTTAGACTGGAGGTAGCTGCAAGGCTGGTCTGGTGTCAAGTCAGTTCATGGAGTGCTTCTTTTGGTCTGCCCATCAGGATCTTGGGGTATCTGGCCATTTAGATTGCTTGTCCTGGAACAAAATATAAACTTCCATTCCCACCCCGTTTGCTCCTTATAGCCACGTTTGTGGGGAAAGGGGCAAACTGTAGATCAGAGGGATGGCAAAAGAGGGAAAGGAGTAAAGCTTCTGTCTAGGAGGCTTCTGCTAGAGGCTTTCTTAGCAGATGACCCTGAAGAGATGCAAAAAGTCAGAGCCCATAAACGTGCAAGAGAAAGTTAAGGGAAAGCATGGGGTCCTATAAAAAGCAATGAGTGACTCAGAAATGAGAAGATAAAGAAACCTTTGAATAGCTTAACTATGGTCCAGCAGCTGCAGTAGAGGATAGTTGTTTTAGGAAACATTGGTTAAAGTTTATTCAGATTTATTGCCTGTTGCTATACTTGGTGGTGCCCTTTCCTTTTCTCTAGCTTAGTTCAATTTATTGTTCAAGCATGCATTCCTACTGCTTGGCTGGCATCTTTTATAAGTTTTACAGGGAAGTTTAAAAGAAAAAACAAAGTCTAACACATTAACAGCTCAACTGTATATCACATATAAGCATTAACAGGTAGGATCAAACCAAGAGCAAAGATGGGGTGGCTGAAGGCCACACATGCACAAACATATACATGGGGGCGGGACAGAAATTAGCAAGAGGCACACTCGAGGCAGGAGGCAGAAATAAATACAAAGGAAATGCAAAGTACTCTTGAGGCAGGTAGAGTGGGGAAAAAAAAGTATTGCTTTAGGGTTTTTGTTTTCAGGGAACTAAAGCCTCAAAACAGTAAGAGCAGGAAACCTTTCATGACATTTTCCTGAAAAAAAAAACATTAGGCTGGGGCTTCTCCCCTGACCTTTCTTGTACTTTTTGACCCAATTTTTTTTTTCTCCTGGCAAATGCCTGGATGAGTCCTGGCAGTCTTTTGGCAATGATTTCAGAAGTAGCTTGCCAGTGCCTCCTTCCTAGGGCTGAGAGAAAAATGACTGGCCCAAAATCACCCAGCTGGTTTCCTTGCAACAAAGGTAGGACTAGAACTCAGTGTTCCCAGTTTCTACCCTGGTGCCTTTACCACTACACCAAGCTGGCTCTCTTTAAAAAAAATTGGTTTTCTTTCCTTTCTTTGGCTTCAAGGAAAGAGAATAAAAATTGGTACATACAGTTAGCAATGACTTGTCACCTCCTTCACAGTGGCAAGGAGTTCCCAAGGCAATGCTTCATTAGATTTTGAACTTAAACAAAAGCGTGTTAAACTTCATTCCTGTTTTTTTTCTTTTTCTTTTTCCCTCTAAAATGCCTTCACATGCATTACCAAAGACAAATTCAGATCCAAGTGCAACAATCAATCAGATCCAGACACGCAACTCTGTCTTACAAACAAGGCAGTTATAGAAATCAAGCAGAGTTGCAAGCATGGCAGCTGTCCTTACATGTGCTCCCCTCATCTCCTGCAATAGTTCTTTCTTTCCCATAAATAAAGGGGTTCTAGCAGTAACCTTAATATTTCTTAATGCTTACAGCAGAAGTAACATGCAAAGAGGCAAACAATAGATCTGCAAACAACAAATTCTTTCCCAACACCCTCCCAAAGTCTCTGTCTTTAAATTGAAAAAAAACAAAAAATAAGTTGAAACAGCATTTTGGTGTATTGGCAGAGCTGCATCAGGTTTTATCTGGGAGCAGGCAGCAGACACAGCACAGGAACTGATTTCTTCTTCGCCTCTTCTGTCCTTTGGTAGCAAACAGGGAACCTCAAGGAGAGTAGGCACACAGAAAAAAAATGACAGGAGAAAGGCTGAAGCCAGATGTCAGGAGCAGAAGGCTGTCCTTGCAGGGTCTCCTCTCTTTCTAAACACTTTTCTGGAGAGACAGCAGCCAGCCAACCACTCACAAGGGACATACCTCAAGTTAGCAGAAAGGATTTCCAAGCTGAGTGAAAGGGAGCTTACAACACCATACCACACAATCAGGGCACACACAAGCCTTTCCCATGACATTCATCAGTTTAATTCATGCTTCACTCATGTAAAAGGAAAGGAGACACTCCTTCTCCCAAGTCCCATCAAGCACAGCCTACCAGGGTACATACAGTCTTTAGTTCCTTACTTGCAACTAGTAAATCAGACAAACAGCCCTGATCAGCAAACATGAGATTTATGCAAACTTACACACACATAAGTGTAGAGTAAAAAAAAAACATAATGAAAACCAAACCAGGGGAGATAGAAACACACACAGATAGAAAGAGTTTCTCATGTATACACACAACCTTTCACAGGAAATCAATTTTCCTCCCCCCTTTCCCTTTCCAAAGGTGGCAAACATTCATATCATAAAGATTATATGGTAAACAACAAACAACCTCACCTTTCTTCTTGTATGTACTCAACTTAGAAAACAAATACAAAACTTACACAACTACAGAAGTGCAAATAACTGGACACATGGCACGATCAAATCCCATGTCCAACTATTTACAGTAAGTAACAGAAAGGGTTGCATAGCCAAAAAAGTTGGAAGAGCCACAGCCTGGCCAGAGCTATGGATCTCCAAAAATTCGAAGCATTCCCTTACAGTGGGTAAAGGGACAGACTCACATTTAACTCCTAAAGGGACAAACTGACACATATACATACATACATACATACATACATACATACATACATACATTCACAGACCTTCCCTCTTCAGCCCAAGACAGATGTTCATGTTATACACACATACATAGACATACACAAACACACAAACTGCACCATTTCCCTCAACAAATATACATAGAAATGTACAGACTAATACTTAACAAACAGAAAACATTTTGGTTACAGATACTTACACAAATATTTGAGCTTAACTGGCATGATCATGTTGTAAGTGTTTTAAAAGTTTTAAGTTTCTCATAGTGGAAAGTACCCAAGCTTGACCAGGGTTCAACTGACCACCTGGAGACTTCCTAATGAAGGGTGGGAATCAGGAGCACTGGCAATTGAGGGTGGGTCTGCCAGCTCATTCCAGCAATGCCAATAGGATAATTGATCAGGGTTATTTCTTTTCAGCTGAAGTTTAAGAAGCTTCAATTTCTCACAGTGAAATGTACCCATAAGAGGCCAGATTGCATTACCGCTTGTGTCTAAATATTGAGTCCATTCTATACATAGCTCACGTGCACGTCTTTTCTTCATCCCTGGCTGGGTGGGCAAAATCCCCTTATCCCAAGCCTTCAACAACATCCCTAAGGGGGAAGATGGGGGTACCGTCGACTTAGTATGCCCCATAACTACTTGTGTCCCTAAGCGTGGCACCGGTGCCTGTCGGATTTGGGGTGTGTCTAAACACCCAGAGACTCCCTATTAGAGTACCGACCCTCTGCGCGCTTCCAAACCTCAATTACTTATTCACCTTTTTTTTCCTACTTTTAGCTCACTACTTTTAGCTCACAAGCGGTAATTGGATTGCCCAGTTATAGTTCATTCATTCATTCAATCGCAACCTGTCCGGGCACGCGTATCGTCCTGGTCCCACTGGCTATCCGAGTTACTCTGGTCAACGCCCAAAAGAGCTAGCAGAGGCCCGGGGGCGTCTTGAACCAGTTTGACACACAGCCCTGGTCGACAGTCGGGTTTTATAAAAGGAATCAAGCATACACATTCACTGGGCTTATAAAAGAAGTAAATTTTTTAGGTACTCACCCACTGTGGAGTTGTCCTAGGTTCATGCAATCGGTTGGCATAAAAAAACCCAAAGTTCCCTTTACTACCCTCTGGGTGGTCCCACAGGAAAACCACAACCCTCTGGGCAAATGGCCCGGTGCCGGCAGGGTGTGTTATCCCCCCTGGGACCCACTCCATTGGGTTAGCTCAGTAAAACATCTGGGGTGCCAAAATGTTAGAAGAAAATCTTACCAAGTTCGTTCCTGAGCCGGGAGTAAAGAAACTGACCAATTGCATGAAGTTAGGAGTTTTATTCACCCAAGAGCAAAGACAAAGCAGCAGGCTGTTAGGTGGGCGATTGCGCAGGACCCCCTCCCTACAGCACATTATATACCCTAGATTACTCACAGACCCACGTTGGGATGGCACATTCTCTCTACCCAATCAGGTCAGTTACCTCGCCCAATCAGGTCACTTACCCCGACCAGCATGCCCCTTCCCATCTTCATATCCGAGCAGGAAGAGGAGTATTGAGTCAGGTCATCTTCATGTTAACTATCTTTTATCTCCTTTACAATCCTGAATGGCTGTTCTGAATTACATTCCTTATGCAAGGACAAGGCAACTTATCACCTTCTACAAGGGCCATTGAGGCAGGAAGGGCAGTGTTTAGTCTAGGCAATTTACACATAATGGGGTGTTATTTCATGACTATATATTCACATCTAGATATAGAAAAAGGTAAGAATATGTCTACAATCCAACAGGAGCAAGGTGATTTCCTTTGGCCAAAGCAAAGAATCTACCCAACCTTCTCTTTTTTAAAAAAATTACTACCGTATTTTCCGGCGTATAAGACGACTGGGCGTATAAGACGACCCCCAACTTTTCCAGTTAAAATATAGAGTTTGGGATATACTCGCCGTATAAGACTACCCCTCTTCAAAACCTGCAGCTTGCTGCGCCCCGGGGTGGAAAATATCCACGCCAATCAGCTGTGTGGTGGGGAAGCGGAGTAGAAAGTAAAAAACTGCAGGGAGAAAACAGGGAAGCGGAGTAGAAAGCGAATACCGTAGTAATGCGAAGCGCAGCAGCGCGGGGTGTGTGTGTGAAGGAGAATATTGGGGTGAGGGGTGAGAAAGCTTTAACGATTTAAAGAAAGATTTAATTACCTGGGCAAGGCAGAGGGGTGAAGAATACATTTCCAAGCTTTAGCGGAACAAACCATGAAGGAGGAGGAGGAGGAGGAGGAGGAGGAGGGGGGGTGATGGGGGGAAGTTTGAAAAAGCAGATCCAAGTTACTGAGTGAGTACTGAGCAACTCCACTTCCCTGCCGCACAGCTGATCCCCGGCGCACAGCTGATCGGCGCCGAGATTTTCCACCCGGGCCCTCCCCCCCGAATACATCTCCAAGCTTTAGCAGAACAAACCATGAAGGAGGAGGAGGAAGAGGGTAGTGGTGATGATGGGGGGAGGTTTGAAAAAGCAGATCCAAGCGCAAAAGTTACTGAGTCATTTCAGCCTCCCTCCCTCTCGCTCTCTTTCCCTGGTGATGGATGAGTGCGGGGTGGGTGGGTCCCTCCCTCCCTCCCTCCCTCCCTCCCTTGCCATTTCCTCCCTTCCCTCCTGACCCCCCCCCCCAGCACTGATCCATCACCAGGGAAAGAGAGCGAGAGGGAGGGAGGCTGAAATGACTCACTAACTTTTGTGCTTGGATCTGCTTTTTCAAACCTCCCCCCATCATCACCACCACCCTCTTCCTCCTCCTCCTTCATGGTTTGTTCTGCTAAAGCTTGGAGATGTATGGGGGGGGGAGGGCCCGGGTGGAAAATCTCGGCGCCTACCAGCTGTGCGCCGGGGATCAGCTGTGCGGCGGGGAAGTGGAGTTGCACCCGCCCTATAAGACGACACCCGGCGTATAAGACGACCCCCGACTTTTGAGAAGATTTTCCTGGGTTAAAAAGTCATCTTATACGCCAGAAAATATGGTAAATTTTCAGGATAAAATTAAAACATGAAAAATCTTCACTGTAAATAGCCTCTCTTAGGTAATAAATAAGTAAATAATAAAGTGTCTTAGAAATGGGGTGGTCGATTCGAGAGTCTGTGTCCCGGCTTTGACAGAGTCTCGAAAGAGATGACAGCCCCACCTCCCAGATGCTCCACTCACCGGTCGATCTCAGAAACACCGTTTTACAATCCCCTCATGAGGAATGGCCGTCCAGAGGACAAGTGCGATGATTTCCTGGATTCTCCTTGTATATGGAGAGTACTTCAGGCTACAGGGATCCTGCCCATGCCCAGAAAAATGACTGTGCCCTCAGCTCCACTTCGAAAGGAGCCATTCAGGCTGCTGTTTTTCCCACTGGAAGTCCCATCCAACCTTCTCTTGAGGTATTTAGTATGTAAAGTTAGAATCTAAGTCTAAAAACCCTAGTGTGTAAAAAGCTAGAAGAGAAGATCAACAGGGAAGCAACATACAGCCAGTTCAACTTAATGAACTCCAGGACTTTATAGGCTTCAAACTCAGTAAAGCTAAGCCTTGAACTGGAGATTTATTTATCACCAACCTCTTCCTCCTTTGTCTCCTTTCTGGAAATAAATTCATTTTCTGGATGTTCTTCCTCTCTCCATTCAGACGCTGCCTCCTTCCAAGTGTGTGGAAAGCTGTCACCCTGGATTCATGAAGGTGGCTCAAGAAGCGAAGCCCATCTGCTGCTATGACTGTCTTCCTTGTGCAGAAGGAACCATCTCCACCATGGAAGGTGGGTGACTCCAGAAGAAACGGGCAGACTTTGGGAAGACCATATACCCCAACAAAAGCTTGTCTTTTAAAACATCCATTCTTTACGATGTATACAATAGATTTCATAGTGAAGGATAACAAACTAACTTAAAGGTTAAACTGAGGGAAGATACTGGACCAATGAGAGTTTTCTTGCAAGGCTGCAAACATTTTTAGATCTTCCCTTTTTCTGTTCTCCTTTGCTCTCTCTCTTTTGCCCTTTCTGCCTCCTTCCTATCTTTTTCTTCCTCTTTTAATCTCTTCCATTGGTCAAATACAAAGTTGGCAATCCTGCACAATTTGGAAATTTCTAGCGATGACCAGTTAGAGACAATTGTCTGAAACTGATTCCGGATGTCACTAGCTGATTGATTGATTGATTGATTGATTGATCAATGAATGCTGAGGCTAAAATCCTCTGGTCTTTGTGGTCATTTAGATCTAAATGTGCATATGTAATGTCGGTTTCTGATAAATTGACCCAGAAGGCAAATGGAGTTTCATCTTCCCTCTGTGTGGTGTGTTGAAACTCGGACCATTTCAGCAGTTTGCTTCCCATCTCTTGAAGGGCTTCTAATAGATTTTCTTTAGCCCTGGTGTATTCGTCCCACTGATTAGGGTCATTGCTGGCCAGGCAAAACGGGCGGGGACTGCTCGCCCAGAGCCTGGGACTATGGGTCTTCTGGCTATTTCAGCAGTTTTCTAAAAAAGTTTAAAAATCTTGTCTCTGGTAAGAAAGAGGTTCAACAGCTGCATCATGTCTCCCCAAGATGGATTATGGCTTTCAATAATCAACTGCAGGGCCCTGATGATCAACTGTGGGTCCTTTGGAAAGGGAGGAGGTAATTCCAAATTACCAGATCAGATGGGAGAAAGGTGTGTGGGTAAAAACAAACTCAAAATCACCCCCTGCTCAGCCAGTTATAGGGTTTTTTTAAATAAAGGAGCTGTTAATTTCCCTGAAGCATTCCCGTCCAAGACATGCGACTCAGGGTGGGCTAGAGAGGCACTGGGTGTGTTTGAATTAGAAGTCACACCCGTGGGATTGGAAAGTTCTGCCCAACAGTACCAACAAGGCAGAGGGGAAAGTTTTGTGCCATAGTCGAAAGTTCCCATTTCAGGTCAAATTGACTTACCAGTCACATCAGTAAGCTTAGTCCATTCTAGACATGGATCCCATGCACAGCTTTTCCTCATCCCTGCCTGAACGGGCAATTTCCACCAACACCACCCCAGGCAGTCAGCATCCTTCCCAAAGGGGAAGCCACGGAGACCTTTGACTTGTCATTCCCCATTTCTGTCCCTAACTATGACACGTGTGTCTAACGAAGTTTGAGTCCAACTAGAGGTGCTAGTATGGTAGAGAGGTGTTTGGCAATGTTGTATGTTACTGAATTGATGCTGCTGACTATGATTATCACACAGAGCAGAAACCATCCCCACCTCCATGGATTCCAAAAAGAATGAAAAGCAGCACCTGAGAACAGCTCTGAAGGCCTGTGGATATCCAAATTGGGCCTTCACTAAATCTAAGTCTACCAGACCTAAAACAGCAACAGATAGGGCTGAGACTCAGAGTAAACGGAAGAACCTGGTCATTCCTTACATGGCTGGCGTGTCTGAAAAGATAAAACGGATATTTGGCAAACACCACATACCTGTATATTTCAAACCCACCAACACACTGAGACAGAGGCTTGTACACCCCAAAGATCAAACTCCAAAACACAAGGAAAGCAATGTAGTGTATGCAATCCAGTGCAGTGAGGAGTGCTCTGAACTCTACATTGGAGAAACCAAACAACCTTTGTACAGGAGGATGGCCCAACACAGGAGAAGTAACACCACAGGACCAGAGTCAGCAGTTTATCTTCATCTAAAAGAAAAAGGACACTCATTTGAGGACATTAATGTTCACATTTTAGACAGAGAAGATAGGTGGTTTGAGAGAGGGGTCAAGGAATCCATTTATGCCAACTTGGAAAATCCTTCCTTGAATAGAGGTGGGGGCCTCAGGCATAACCTTTCCCCTATCTTCCTTCCTGCTTTGTCTTCTGTGCCTAGGAAGATTAAGACCATTTCGCAAGCTCAACAGCAGCAGGGTAATCTTAACGATCCTCCTTTAGATGATAAAGGGACTTAGAAATAAACATCTAAAAATAACCATGACCTAGCCCCAGGTGCAAGGTCACACAGCCACCCTAGAAACATATTTAAGGATTCCCTTACTAACTTTACTCAGACTGAAGAAGCTCCTTGGATAAGGAGTGAAACGTTTCTACTGAGAAAATAGAAATCCAGTTGACATGATTCAAGCCACAGACTGTTCCACCTGGATGACTGAGAACCTTCATCGAAACGAAGTTTGAGGTACTCCTTTACACCTGGAAACTCCTAAGTAAGTACTGGTCCTCCCTTTTCGCAACCCTGGTCCTGGACGAAGGAAGGCGCAGGAAGCAGACTGGTGTTTGCCCAGGTAAAGTCAAGCATTCAACCTTCCACCACTTGTTGAGGCATGCGAGTCTCGTCAGCGTCCCTTGCTTCCTGGGGTCTCCCAGTCCTTACCCGAGATGGGCTAGCAGGAGCCTAGGTGTGGCTGAAACTGACTAGATGCACAGCTCTGGTCAACAGTCAGGATAAAACACAAAAAGGAAATCTCACACTCTCACACTCACTGGGCATAAGACACAAAATGTGCAGAGTACTTACCAACTATGAAGCCTTGGGTTCAGGCAACCGTTTGGCTCAAAACCACAAACAACCTTTACTACCAATGTCGATGCGGGCAGAGTCCAGGGCAGCACCCTCCAGACAAATGGTCTGGTGCCAGCTGGGAGAAGTTGCCCAGGCTCGGTCCATTGACCCAGTGAGTCTCACAGTCCTGCTGTGGTCACCAAATTGTTAGAAAGGAATCTTACCAGGATCATGTCCAAGCCAGGAATAAAATATGCAGGCAGTTGCTTGAACCAGAGTTGAGATTTATTTCCAAGAGCGTAACGTACAGAGTCAGCTTTCCGCAAAGCCTTTTCCATAGAGAAACATTGATTTTGTTCCTCAAAAGCACGCAAAAGCATGCCTCTTTGGAATTCCGAGAAAGTGCACTTAGCCGGCATTCCGAGCAAGGAAGCGCTCTGCAGTCAGGCCCCCGGCTGAGTTGCGGTTTCTGCTTGTTCAACTTTGCTGATTGAAATGGTAATCTCTTGGGGAAAGCATATTTTCTTATTAAATCAAGGAGACTTCCAGCTAAGCTCAGCCTGGAAGAAATATTCCCCCGATTAGATTGGCATTTCCCACTGCGATTTAATCGTTGTGTTGAGCCCATCCTAATTGTAATTTTCAACCTTTTGCCCTGATTACGGTGGGAGGACTGGATTTCTTTCCCACACCTTTCTTGCTTTCTCCTGAGGCTGACATTGCACTGGATCAGCTGGAGCAGCTTCTCCAGAGTAGTCAGAATCAGTGTCTTAGTCCTGGGCCGTGGCAGGCCCTTCTTTCTGAGCTGCTCGACTTCCTGCCAGATGTAGCAGTGAAGCTCAGTTACATATATGTACAGTTTTTTTGTTCTCCAATAAAACGAGGAACATCTGGCTCTTTTATTTTTCTTGTGGGTCCCTTGGTCCACTGATATGCAGGTGAAAGGCTGAAGATTTTTTTAACAAGTCCAGCAATGAAATGGTAAAATGTTGCTGCTTGATTGCTTGTTCCCTTCTGAATGGAGGGACTGAAGGAAGCATAAAATGTTAAAGTTATTTGGTTAAAGTATTCTATGCAGAATTAAACGCATGGCATTTTTTCCACTGAGTCTGGCCAGAGAGTGGAAAAGTACAAGTTACAAGTGAAAACAATTTACATTGTTTTCTGCATTGAAAGTTTGGTTCTCAAAACATTTGAGACGTAATCGGCAGATGTCCCTCTAGCTAGCCATAATAAACCCTTATCACGATTGTTCTCAAGAGAACTGTAGCTCGAGGAAAGGCCAATACACAACACTGCCATCGTGTGACGCTTTATAGTAAGTACAATTACTACCAACATGCTATGCTGAAAGAGATGCCCATGTTTGAACCAATCAGATGTGAGCTATGAACCATGGGTATTCCTTCATACTTATGTTCTCACTTATGTTCTTTATATATGCCTTCTGTTCTTTATGTAGACTGCTATCTACATGTACTTGTATCTGAACTGTAACCATGCCTGGTCTTTGCACAGACCATGATGTTTTTCTTTCCTCACTTCTGGTGATGGAACTCTGCTTATGCTTTGATTTTACCTTTTTGCAATAATGCACTATACATCCATTATTGCCTTATGCTATCAATAAAGATATTGTTAGCCTTACAACACGTTGTTTGGATTACTTCAAGCCTGAAACCCCAAATAGTTAACCATCACCTAATAGGTTATGGGCCCAGAGAGAATTTTGCGTTTTCTTTGCTGTGCTGGATCTAGCTGTAACAACGGGGTTTGTTTTTAAGGCTGTATTTTGAAGTAAACGTGTTTTCTTTGAGTGGTCAGCATGGCTGCTGCTGCAGGGCTAACCAGTCTGCCCTTTGAGCATTTGAATGGCACAAACTATCGGACCTGGTGTGTGAAGATCAAGTCTTTCTTCCTAAAAGAAGGTTTGTGGAAGTATGTGAGAGATGCACCTCCAGCTGGTGTTATTACTGATGAAGTGCAGTTGTGTTTGGATCGTGCTTATGGCAATTTGATTCTGGGATTAGAATCATCACAGCTACTGCATATCAGTAATTTGGAGACTGCACATGCCTGTTGGGAAGCTCTTAAAGCCCTTTATTCCAAGCAAACCTCTGCTGCCATTGTTGGTCTATCACGTCAGCTTTACAACTTGAAGCTGCAGCCCGGTGGAAACGTGATGACCCACCTCCATAAAGTCAAGACTCTGTTTCTTGAACTTGAGGACCGGGATGTTGTGATCCCTGATACCCAGAGAGCTTGTATCATCCTGTCAAGCTTGGACAAGAGCTTTGACATGCTCATCGAGGCAACTCAGACGTTGAGGCCCCAAGACCTAACTGTGGATTATCTTACAAATCGCCTGCAAGAAATCCAGCAAGCTCGTGATTTGGAGAAGATGCAGAGTAAGTCATCTGTTGCTGTTCCTGAGGCTTCAGCTCAGCGTTATCCAGTTGGAACAGAGGCTGCGTGTGCTGTGAGGAGATGTTTCCGGTGCAACTCGACCCAACACTTCATGAGAGACTGTCCCCAGCCACCTCGCCCAGCCGGTGGAGCCAGTGGAAAGAGGTTCGTGCGAAAGAAGGGGAAACAAGCGCCTAGACAAGGTACCCAGGTGTCTGCTTTGCTCACGGCTGTGAGTAGATGTTCCCCAGAGACTTGGCTTTTGGACTCAGCCTGTAGTCAAATCATTGTCAACAATGAACAGTTGTTGTTATCAAAAAGCAAGCCTAAAGTCCAACAGGTTGCTCTGGCTGATGGATCTATGGCTGATGTGTCCTTTCAGGGTGAAGTATACATTCCTTGTTTGGGGATAAATGTGCAAAATGTGTTGTGTGTACCTACACTTGACTTTTCCCTCCTTAGCGTTCCAGCCCTGGTAAAGTCTGGTTATACTGTTGTGTTCAAGGGTACTGGATGTTCTATTGAAAAAGATGGGATAGAATGTGCTAGGGGGAGGTTAGTGAATCAATTGTATGAAATGCTTCCTAAGCAGGGGATTGTGTCAGGAAATTGTATTTCCAATGTTCCCCCACATAACAAATGCATTCACTATTATCACAGAGTTCTGGGACATCCCGGGTGGGGAAGTTTGTCCCAACTGGCCAAGGTGTATCCTGAGTTAGGATCCAAAAAGTGTGGTGACTTTCTTGATTGTACTGTGTGCAAACAATCTAAAATTAAGGCTGCTCCTGTTGCTAGAAAAAGTGACCGGGTGTCAACTAGGCCTTTTCAGTTGGTTCATGGAGATTTAGCCGGCCCCAATGCTCCTAGTGAATGGGGGGGCGCGTTTCATGTTCCTTTTGGTGGATGACCATACTCGCTATACGTTTTGTTATTTGCTCAAATCTAAAGCGGAGGCTTTTGCTCGCTTTAAGGAGTTTGTTGCAATGGTGGAGAGAAACTATGGCTATCAAGTAGGTCAATTTCAATCGGATTGTGGAGGAGAGTTTCTAGGCCATGAATTTCAGAATTGGCTTCGTAGAAAAGGAATCTCCCATAGACTTGCCAATGTTGGTGTTCCTGCTGAGAATGGAATAGCTGAAAGGAAGATTGGTGTTGTTAATACCATTAGAAATAGCCTGATGTTAGATGCCCAGGTGCCAGCCCGTTTTTGGGGTGAGGCTACCATGACTGCAGTGTATCTGACTAACAGGGTGTGGAATTCAGCTGTGAATGAAGTTCCTTATTTCCTTTTGTTTGGCAAGCGCCCTTCGCTGAAGCATCTGCGTGTTTTTGGAACATTTGCATATGTGCATATTCCTAAGTCTCAGCGAAGGAAGAACCAGCCAAAAGCACAACGCTTAAGGTTTGTTGGTTATTCATCTAGATCTAAGGGTTACCGTTTTTCTGCAGGCTATGGTCGTGTGGTAGTCTCCAGAAGTGCTAATTTTGAGCACCCTACTGGTTGGGATAGGTTGAATGCTAGTTCAGAGGTATTGTTGCAATCTAGTGTACAGCCAACTGTCCATGCTCCTGTGGCTGGACAACAACCAGTTCAGCTGCGTTCTGGTTCCCAGTCTCCTAGTGTGGTGAGAGGATCCCCTCAGGTGAAGGAAGAGGAAATTTCACCTGAGCAAGTTCAGGATCTGAAGGGGGAATCAGGTAGTGAAAAGGCAGAGGACAGTGATGAGGAAGAGGCAGTGGTAATTCCTCGTAGGTCTGCACGCTCCACAAAGGGTGTGAAGCCTGACAGATTTGTGATTCAGCAGGTGAGAGTGTGTCAGATTACCTGTGAACCTCAGTCTTTCCAGGAGATGTTGCTTCTGCCTGTTGAAGAGCAAGAGAAGTGGAACACAGCGATGGATAAGGAGTTTGAGGCATTAGTGAGTCAAAAGGTGTTTGAGGTCACTGATTTGCCCCCATCCCAGAAAGCTGTTGGTTCCAGATGGGTTTTCAGAAAGAAGCTTCTTCCTGATAATACAGTGCAGTACAAAGCCAGGCTTGTTGCTCAGGGATTTGCACAGGAGAGGTTTTTGAACTATGATCTCACATATGCACCCACAGCTAGACCAGAGTCTTTACGTATGGTACTTTCTCTGGCTGCACAGCGTGGACTTGTTGTCCATCATTTTGATGTTGACACAGCATATTTGAATGCAGAGCTCCCTGAAACTGTGTACATGAAGCAGGCTCCTGGCTATGCTTGTGACAATTCTCAGAAGGTGTACAGACTGCGCAAGGCGCAGTACGGATTGAAGCAAGCCGGACGTTGTTGGCATCAATGTTTAGATAAGGCTTTGTTAGAGCTAAAGTTTAAGAAGTCTGTTGCTGATCCTTGTGTATATGTAAGAGGTTCTGGAAGTGATTACACAGTGTTGCTAACGTATGTTGATGATTTTTGCCTAGCAACTGGTTCTTTGCACCTTGTACAAGAGTTTGCAACACAATTGAGACAGTACTTTCAATTGAAAGACCTAGGTTAGCTGAAATACTATCTAGGTGTTGAAGTCACTAGAGCTCAGAGTGGTGAGTTCTATCTGAGTCAGAAGAGAAAAATTGACCAATTGTTGAGTCAACTTGAAATGTCAAATGCAAAACCAACCAAAACACCAATGACTCTTGATTTCCTAAAGGGTAATACATGTGAGGAACCTTGTTCTCAATCTGCATTGTATCACTCAGCTGTAGGAAGTTTGCTACACTTAACACAATGGACATGCCCTGACTTAGCTTACTCAGTTGGAGTGCTTAGTTGTAAGGTTGCCAAACCATCCATGCGAGATTGGAAAGGGTTAAAGAGAGTCCTACGCTACCTTAAAGGCACAGCTGATTTTTGCCTTAAAATATCAGCCACTAAGGCTGAAATGCCTGTGATTTATGCTGACAGCTCTTTTGCAGAAGAGGGAGACAGAAAGTCTGTGAGTGGTTTTGTTTGTTTGTTTGCAAATACACCCATTGCCTGGAGAGCAAGAAAACAAAATTTAATCGCCGTTTCCACCTGTGAGGCCGAATTTGCCTCGCTCAGTGAGGCAATCAATGAAATGTATTGGTTAAAACAATTGTTTACAGATTTATCTGTAGATATAATCTCACCAATAACAATGTATGAAGATTCCCAGGCCTGTCTATCTCTAGCTGCTTCGGAAAATGTCAATAATCACACCAAATACATCCATGTGAAATACCAAAATGTAAGACATGCAATTCAGGAAAAATTTATACAATTAGAGTATTGTCCGTCTGAGCTGAACATTGCAGACATTTTCATGAAAGCACTTTCTCCTACAAAGCATGCAACCATGGTAACCAGATTGGGGCTAGAGCAAATGTGTCTGAAATAAAATCATTTGTGTCTCTGTGTGCTTTTGAAATAACAGTTTTCCCCCACAGCGTTTCAAAAATCCATGCGGAAGGGGTGTTAAAGTTATTTGGTTAAAGTATTCTATGCAGAATTAAACGCATGGCATTTTTTCCACTGAGTCTGGCCAGAGAGTGGAAAAGTACAAGTTACAAGTGAAAACAATTTACATTGTTTTCTGCATTGAAAGTTTGGTTCTCAAAACATTTGAGACGTAATCGGCAGATGTCCCTCTAGCTAGCCATAATAAACCCTTATCACGATTGTTCTCAAGAGAACTGTAGCTCGAGGAAAGGCCAATACACAACACTGCCATCGTGTGACGCTTTATAGTAAGTACAATTACTACCAACATGCTATGCTGAAAGAGATGCCCATGTTTGAACCAATCAGATGTGAGCTATGAACCATGGGTATTCCTTCATACTTATGTTCTCACTTATGTTCTTTATATATGCCTTCTGTTCTTTATGTAGACTGCTATCTACATGTACTTGTATCTGAACTGTAACCATGCCTGGTCTTTGCACAGACCATGATGTTTTTCTTTCCTCACTTCTGGTGATGGAACTCTGCTTATGCTTTGATTTTACCTTTTTGCAATAATGCACTATACATCCATTATTGCCTTATGCTATCAATAAAGATATTGTTAGCCTTACAACACGTTGTTTGGATTACTTCAAGCCTGAAACCCCAAATAGTTAACCATCACCTAATATAAAATGGGGGGGGGGAATTCCTCATCAGTCTTCAAAATGCCTGCCCCAAGGGAAGCAATTGTTTCTGTTCGCCAGGCATGGGTGAGATGGGCAAAGAAGCAGGGGACAGTACCAGTAAGGATAACCACAGACCAGACATTAAAATTGCATCTCCAGGACTAAATCTGGAAATGCATTTTTAAAAACTGGCTTCAACAACAACAGTTTGTCTATGCCTGGGAGACAGGTGGCTGGCTTCCTCAGAGAAATAGAGGCACTTTCAGGAGACTCAGTCTTGGAAGGGACCATTGAGGTCATGAGTCCAATCCTTTGCTCATTTCAGGAGGCCAAATTAAGCTTCCTCAACAGCTGGCAGCCCAGCCAACACTTGAACGGTGGATTTTAGCATTATACAAAAGAACAAGCTTTAAGGTATAGATGTTCCTCTTGCTCTCTTTCAGATGCAGAAGAATGCAGCAAATGTCCAGCAGATCAACACCCAAACAACAACCGAGATCACTGTATCCCCAAGATCAAGACTTTCCTATCCTATCAAGGAAAACTGGGGGTCATCCTGACTTCCCTTGCCTTGTTCCTCTCTTTCGTCACAAGCTTGGTCTTGGGAATCTTCATTACATTCCAAGAAACTCCTATAGTCAAAGCCAACAATCGGGACCTCTCTTACATCCTCCTTGCTTGTCTCCTGCTTTCCTTCTTCACCTCCTTCTTGTTCATTGGCCAGCCAAGGAGAGCCTCCTGCCTTCTTCGACAAACAGCCTTCAGCATCATCTTCTCTGCCGCTATTTCTTCTGTCTTGGCCAAAACAATCACAGTGGTGCTGGTCTTCTGGGCCACACAACCAGGGAACAAAGTGCAGAGGTGGCTGGGAAAGAGCCTGGCCAACTCGATCATCCTTTCTTGCTCTGGCCTCCAAATTGTCCTCTGCAGCATTTGGTTGGGCGTGTTCCCCCCCTTCCCTGAGTCTGATATGCACTCACAATCTGGAGAGATCATTCTGCAGTGCAATGAAGGATCTGTCACCATGTTTTATGGGGCCCTTGGGTACATGGGCTTCCTGGCTGCCATCAGCTTCACCGTGGCTTTCCTGGCCAGGAATCTGCCTGGGGCCTTCAACGAAGCCAAGCTGATCACCTTCAGCATGCTGGTCTTCTGCAGTGTCTGGGTCTCCTTTGTGCCTGCCTACCTGAGCACCAAAGGGAAGTACATGGTGGCCATGCAGGTCTTCTCCATCTTGGCCTCCAGTGCAGGACTTCTAGGCTGTATCTTCATCCCCAAGTGTTTCATTATTTTCCTAAGACCAGATCTGAATACAAAAGAACATTTGATGTCAAAATGAAATAGAAAAGTGAGTTTTTGACAGATACGTTCCAAAACACAGGCAGAACTTGTTTACCAGCCCCCTTGTTTATTGACCGTTCAAAGTTACAGTGGTGCTGAAAAATTAACTTTACGACCAGTCCTCAAATTTACGAACCATTGCAGTGTCGCCATGGTCATGTGATAAACATTCACACGCTTCACAACCAGCTTGCAACAAACAGAGTCTATGGAGAAGCAGGCAGTAAAATCGCAAGTCGTGGTCACCTGATGTCTTGCTTAACGACCACGGGTGATTCACTAAACAACCGCAGTGCACGTCACATTGTAAGTCTGTCATAGTCACATGATGTTTCGCTTAGTGACCGTGTTGCTTAGCGATGGCGTTGCCGGTCCCAATTCTGGTTTGCAACCCCTCCCCACACAAAAAAGCACCCAAGTGCACTTGTTTCAAGTCATGGTAGAAAAGGACTATCACTTTTTAATAAATATGAATTCCCTTTTTCTGTTTGCCCCTGAGTATATAGAAAAGTATGTGAATTGTATGAATGCTTGTCATGGCCTCAGAGCCAGGCTGCAAGACATGGATGGATTGGGTCCCACCTAATGCTGTGCCTGCAGATTCAGCAGAGAGTGAATCAAATACTGATGCCCTTTTTGGTCCCTCCTCAGCCAGCACTGATCCTTCTTTGGTCATCATGGGTGTCAAGGAGAGAAACAACCCCCAGCCTGAGATTCCTGTGAAAGTAAGTGCCTCCTGAGTAAGCGGCAACATTTTGGTCCAGGCTGCTCCATAGCAATGTGGTACACTATAGCAACATGGTGGTGGAAATCCCCTCCATCTCCAGATCACGACATCTGCTCTGAGACAAAGAAGAGGTCTAATGTATGACTGCGCCCATGTATCTGGCCTGAGATATCCTCAGAGAAGCCATGGTTGCCAAGGAGGCCACAAACTCCTTATCAGAGCTGGCCTCCAGGGCATGGAGCTTAAAGGTCCCCAGCACAAACCCCTAGCCAGTTTTCAGTGTCGTAGCATACAACTTGATGTCATCCATATAGAGGAGGTGGCTGATGGTAGTTCCACTCTTGAACTTGTATCCATATCCAGTTCTTATGATAATCTGGCTGAGGGGGTTCAAGCCCATGCAGAACAGCAGTGGGGACAGTGCATCACCTTGGTATATGCCGCACTTGATGGCCATTTGTGTGAGCTCTCTTGAGTTGACTTCCAGTGTTGTCTTCCACAGTCCCATTGAGTTCTTGAGGAAGGTCCTTAGTGTCCTGTTGACTTTTTATAGTGCCAGGCATTCACAGATCCATGCATGTGGCATTGAGTTGTAGGCTTTCCTGTAGTCAATCCAGGCTCTGCTCAGATTGGTCTCTCTAGACTTTGAGTCTCGGGCGACTGCTCTATCTATGAGCAACTGGTGTTTTGAGCCTCTGGTGATGTTCCCAATGCCCTTCTGAGCTGTGCTCATGTACTGGCCCATATGGTCCTGCAGCTTGGCGGCTATGATGCCTGATAGGACTTTCCATGTTGTGGGGAGGCAGGTCATTGGCCGGTAGTTGGCTGGTGTTGTTCCCTTGTTGGGGTCTTTCATGATCAGCACTGTCCTACCTTGTGTTAGCCAGTCTGGGTGGGAGCCTGCTGCTAGCAGCTGGTTCATCTGTGCTGCTAGGTGTTCATGCACTGCTGTTAGTTTCTTTAGCAAGCAGCTGTGGATCATGTCTGGGCCAGGTGCTGTACAGGTCTTCACGTTCTTGACATGCTGTTGGATATCTGCTACTGTGATGGTGACTGGTTTCTGCTCTGGGAGATTTCTCTCAGGTCCTGCAGCCACTTTGCACTGGTGTTATCTTCTCTTTCTCCCATATGTTCGTCCAGTACTATTCCATTTCTGCTGTTGGTGGCTCTGCTGTTACTGTGTTGTTGCACCGCAGTTGGGAGCACACCTTGGATGGTTCTTTGGCGATCAGGGCATTTATCTTCTTGGCCTCTGTTTCTCTATTGTATCTCCTTAGCCTGGTAGCCAGAGCCTTGGTCTCGAGAATTGACTGTAGCTAGTTTATCCATGATCTTTTGCCTCATATCAGCTGCTGTGCTCTGTAATGGAGGGGGTGGCAGTGACGTTCCAGCTTCACATGTTGGCTGCACCTCCAGTTGTTCTTCCGGGTCTTCTTGAATCTGGGATATAATGTGTAGTTGGTCTATCTTGAGTTGTGAGAGCAGCTTCCTCTTCAATATGTTGAAGCATTGGGTAACTAGCTGTTTCTCAGTTAGTGTGGATGCAGGTCTTCTGTCCATCCATAGTTCCCTCATACGTTTCATATATCCCCTCTCATTAGGTCTACTGTTGTAGTAGCATTCCATCAATTCCACGTTCTCTTGTCTCGTCCATGTATGGTTTGTTACAGTAGCCCACTTATCGTCAGATTGCCCTGGTTCCCCAACATCTGATGCGGACCTTGTTAATCTGGGCGACGTCCGAGCCAGCATGACTGTCTTAGTTCGTGTCACTCTCATATTTTGAGGTAGGCAGGTGAAGCATAAGGGGGTCTTTGCCCAAGGCACCTACTGGTAAGGTAGGTACAGCTGGGATTTGAGCCCCGGTCTCCTGCTCCAAAGACTGCACTCTAACCACTATGCTATCCAGCTGTTATATATATATATATATATATATATCTTCTTTTTCTTTTAATATAAGGGGATGGAGCAACTGTATTTAGTGATTTTTGTAATGTGCCAATGGAATGATTAATAGAAATAATGTGATTTGGTTTAATACAGAGTAAGGGATTGATTATGGAAAATGCGTTGTATATTCTTGCTGTTAAAAGTCGGAAGTCACCTGTTCTTGTAACTTAAAAAAAAATCCTCTTGTGTTTTTCACTCTTTTTAAGTTTTTTCCCTTTTTCTTTTTGTAGTTTTTTTTCTTTTTAGTAGTTTTAATCTTTGTCTTAAATCTAATAAAATTCTAATTAAAAAAGAATCACCTGATTAGAGGAGTACCTTGCCCTGTAACAGCCCACCCGATACTCCCCACTTTACCTCCCCTGGCCCAACACTGAAAGGATGTGACTACCCTTGCCCACTCCCGCCTGGGTTGACCAGCTCCCTCTGCTTTTCAGCCAGCATGGAGCCTTCATATCCTCAACCAATCCCATCATCCAAGCCCACTATTGGAACACCACGCACCTGGCTCTCTGACACCCAACCTTGCATAACCTCACACACCCCAATGTATACACCTTTCCTATGTTACGGTACTAGAGGCTTGACCCACCAGACACCATCCCACTAATATCTTGTTGGATGGCCTTCACCCTCCAGTCTGCCTCTCACCCCAGAGGGGCCATCTAGTCCCCATCTCATCTATCGCCCAGGTGGTCCCCAGCAAGAGATGGCCAAAGAGATTTGAGACAAATATGCAAGAACCATTACAGAAGCAAAGAGCAAAGCAAAGAAACATTCTTTAAGTCCTGGAAAGCAAGATAATATTTATTTATTATTTATTTATTAATCAAATTTATCACCGCCCATCTCTACTGCAGTAGACTCTGGGCGGTTTACAATAAATATCAAAGTTAAAATTAAAATTAAGAAACTTATAATCATTAAAATACAATATCATAATAAATAGAAATATAAAAATCCAGAGGATGGTACGATCAAAAAAGGAGGTTATGATTAAGCTAACCACCCCCAGGAGGAACTATCCCTTCCTTTGTCCCAGGCCAGGCGGCAGAACCAGGTTTTTAAAGACTTCCGGAAAGTCAGGAGGGAGGGCGCCTGCCTCACCTCCAGGGGCAAGATGTTCCACAGGGCGGGTGCTATCCCAGAGAAGGCACACCTCCTGGACCCCACTAGATGGAATACTTTTATTGATGGGGTCTGCAACATGCCCTCCCTGCATGACCGGGTGGGGCGGGTAGATGTAATCGGGATGAGACGGTCCCTCAGATACCCTGGTCCCATGCCATGTAGGGCTTTAAAGGTGATGACCAACACCTTGAATTGGACCCGGAAGCAAACTGGTACCCAATGCAGCTCGCGGAGCAGTGGTGTTACATGTGCTGATCTTATCGCACCCATAACTGCTCGAGCGGCTGAATTCTGGATCAGCTGAAGCCTCCTGATACTCTTCAAGGGTAGCCCCATGTAGAGCACGTTGCAATAATCTATATGAGAGATAACAAGGGCATGAGTGACTGTTTGGAGGGCCTCTCAATCCAGGAAGGGGCGCAACTGGCGTACAATCCAAAGCTGTGCAAAGGCCCTCCTGGCCACGACTGCCACCTGCTCTTTGAGCAGGAGTCGTGAGTCCAGGAGGACCCCCAAGCTCCGGACTGAGTCTGAACGGGGCAGTGCCACCCCATCCAGAGTTAAAGATGACAGATTCCCGGAGACCGAGGGGCCATCAATCCATAGCCACTCCGTCTTACCAGGGTTCAGTTGAAGCCTGTTGTTCCCCATCCAGGCCCCTACAGCCCCTAGGCACTAAGACAGGGTGTCAACTGCAACACTTACTTCACCCGGGATGGAGATATACAATTGAGTATCATCAGCATATTGGTGATACCTCATCCCATGATGACGGATGATCTCGCCCAGCAGCTTCATGTAGATGTTAAATAAGAGAGGAGAGAGAACCGAACCCTGCGGCACCCCACACAGGAGGGGTCAAGGGTCGGATCTCTCCTCTCCTATTACCACCAATTGTGAGCTTCCTGGAGGAAGGAGGCGAACCAGCGCAAAACTATACCGCCCACCCCCAACTCCCTGAGTCGCTCCAAAAGGATACCATGGTCAATGGTATCGAAAGCCGCTGAGAGGTCCAAGAGAGTGAGAATGGATGCACTCCCTCCATCTCGCTCCCGCCAGAGATCATCCATATTCTGAAGTGAGGCAGGCAGATTCCTCCTGATTCACTGGGGTATAAGCTTGTGGCCTCAATCCCACCGACCCACTCACCACTTTGCCCTTTTAAGAAATTCCATGGGGGTTTGTCTGAAGGGAAGGCCAGAATCCAAGATTCAACTTCTTTTGCTGATACAGGGGGGCGGGGGGCAGTGTCCCTAATTTTATTTATTTTATTTATTATTTATTAAACAAATTAATATGGCTGCCCAACTCACACATAGTGACTCTGGGTGGCTTACAAGATTAATAACCAATAAAACACCAGGCAGCAGAAACAAACATACTCTAAACCAGGGCTTTCCAAAACCGCCGTTGGTGTGTCGCCGCGGGAAAACCCGGAAGCACTGATGATGATCAGCGCTTCCGGGTTGTGTGGCAACACACCAGACTGTGTGTGGCGACACACTTTTGTGTCATGACACACAGTTTGGAAAGCTCTGCTCTAAACTGTATCAGCCTGGGGCCACTGCCAGAACCACATCTTCAGGGCCTTCCAGAAAATCATCAAGGGGGGGGTAATCTTATCTCTGGGGGAATAAGATTCCACAGGGAGGGAGCCACCATGGAGAAGGCCCTTTTTCTTGGTCCCACCAGATGTACCTCTCTAACTGATGGGACCCACAACATGCCCTGCCTTCCCGCTCTGGTGCTCTGGGTAGATGTAACTTCAAACTGGATAGGGAAATTGGAGGGAGTGTGGTGGGGAACAAATGATTTATCATTCTCCAATAATTCTCCAGCTGTTCTTTACATACTCAAACCTCAAGCCTTTCTCTTCTAATATATTGATAGCATCTTCCAAGACTGTCCTCCTGTTCTGTGTTTGGTGATTGACACTTCTAGGTGGGACAGAAACATTTGCAATTATTAGATCAGGCTCATTCCGTATCCTGAATCTCATTATCATTGTTATATATTTTATGATTTTGAAAGAATCTGGAAAGTTCTGTTTTAAAAAGTCAGGTTGAGAAGTTTTTTTTTCTGTTGGAGTCAGGAAGGCTCATGTTTAACTCCCTCCTCAGGAATGTTAATTATTGGTGCCTGAAGGTCTGGCTGGAACTGACCAATCAGAATGTTACCTGATGTTTCTTTTCCAAATAAGTGAATAGGTGAGCTGAGTCAGGGTGGTCACATGTTAAACGTTGTCCACTCAGGTAATGCCAAGTTCTTATTGTAGAGGCTTTATATTGTAAATTTTCCTTTTGTGTTCAGCAACTGCAGCTATGTAGTATTGATATGTAAATAACCATGTGCTTTTCTCGGCTGAGAAAAAGTAATGGGTTAACTTTAAGTTTCTGTTCTTTGTTTTAAAATAAAAGCAGCATTTTTTCTACTTCAAATGTTCAGTTTATTGATCTCTCAATATTTCTATAACTCTGATCTCAAAATTATTACAAACAATAAAAATCATCCTGGAGAGATCATAGTCCAGGTTTATCTGAACTGCCTCCAGATTCTGCTCCCTGATTAGCACAACAGGTAAATCCTCCCAAATGAGAATCCATAGGATGTGATTTCCCTGGGGGGAGAGCCCATGATTCGCCACCCACACCTCATCTTTAAATGAAAAATTCATCTTTTTCAAAGCTCTTTTTGGAATTGAGAACCTCAGAAAAAATTATGGAATGGAACACTGAAGTTCTGAAAATATTTACAGACTATCCTCAAGTTACGACTGCAATTGGGACTGGAATTGCCATCGAGAAGCAATGTGGTCATAAAGCGCAACATCATGTGACCACATTGCTTAACAACAGCAAACCAGGCAGTCCCGATTGTTTTTGTAACCCCAAATGCGTGGGTCATTAAGCGGGAAGCAGAGGGAGTCCCAGGTCAAGATTTCAGGGGTACTGCAGAGAGGGGCCAGTGCAGGCCATGTACGAGTGGGGGAGCGGGGTGCTGCAGTGTGGTGCGAGCTCAGGAAGGCTGAGGAAAGAGGACACAGAGTGCATGCAAGCGTGTGAGCGCAGGGAGGCCTGGGAAAGAGGGTGTGAGGTGCATGCAAATGCAGGGTGCAGGGTGCCTTTGCTTGTGGGAAGCTGGCAAGGAAGGTTGCAGATGATGATCATGTGACCGCAAGATGCTGCAACCGGTCGTAAGTGCAAACTGATTGCCAAACGCTCAAATTTTGTTCACTTGACTGCGGGGGGACCAGTCATAAGTCCCTTCATTGTAACTTCGAATGGTCGCTGAATGAATGGTCATAACTCGAGGACTACCCGCCGTTGGTGTGTGTCACCAACAGGAAACATTTGGAAAGCTCTGGTCTAGAGGCATGTCTAGTCACTCTGAGACTCATCCATGAAAATGAGAAATTCCTGGAAAAGGCAGAAGTCTGTCTACAAACTGAACAGAGCAAGGAAGAAACAACTACCAGGAAAAATGGAGCCCTAGAGGAGGAGGGATTGCAGCATTACAATCGGAGGACCAAAAAAACAAGAAGGCGATCCCTGCCACTGGAGCTGAACAATCAATTTCATACCCTCCCCTTGGAAGAAGACATGCAGACTTCTGGAGAAGGGTCCTCATCAAGTGTTCCAGTGACAGGAGGAAAAGTAGCTCAGTCTGTCACAGAGAAGAGGAGTCTGCTGGTGTCCCAAAGAGGAAAAGGCATGTGGTGGTATTGGTGACTCACTTCTCAGAGGAACAGAATCAGCAATCTGCAGACCAGACAAGCTATCACTGTCATGCTGTGATCCTTTAGCAGTTAAACCAGAAACTCTCAACAGAAGCCATTAAGGATATGAAGAGTTCTTTATTAAAGCTAGTGATCCATTGCACCTTAAAGACTACAATGAAGGGAGTCGTGCAAACCAACACTTAAAAATCTTCAAGGTTCCCCCCCCCCATCGGGGATCCGCGGTTTGGCACCCCTCCTGAACTCTCACAATTTCTAGGTATAGAATCAACCAACACAATGATAGCATTCTTTGATCTGTCTTTGGTGCTGAACGGTTTGATACCATACTCGAATCAGTATAACTACTCAGACATCAACTGGGAAACAAACTCTGCAGCAAGTGGGAGATTGAACAGGTTTCTGACATGCCTTGCTGACAACTTTATCATCCAAATGGTGGAAGAGGGAACTAGAGGGTCAGCTATTCTGGACTTCACACTTACTAATAGGGATGAAATGGTTGAGGAAGTGGAAGTTGTAGGACCTTTGGGAGAGAGTGACCAGGTCATACTAGGATTCACCATAATGCAGGCAAGGGTGACTGAACCAGGTCAGACTAGAGTTCCAGATTTTAAGAGAGCTGACTTCAACAAACTACAAGGAAGAATAGGAAGGATTCCACGGATGAAAATCCTAGAGGGGAAATCAATTCAGGATGCTTGGGAAATTCTTAAAAACGAGATAATAAAGACCCAAACAACAACAATAGCACAGAGAAAGAAAAACAAGAGACACCTGACAAGGCCAGTGTGGCTGCACAAAGAACACTCTGACAACCTGATGGTCAAAAAGGACAAATATGAAAAATGGAAAGAGGGGCTTATAACTAGAGCAGAATACCAGCAAACAGCCCGAATCTGCAAAGATGGAGTCAGGAAGGCTCAATGATGTTTAATAAAATTTAAAATCTAAAAAAAAAAAAGGTAATCACACACAGAGTGGAGCTTTTCAAAGCTAAAATAGCTTCACTATAAATAAAATAATATAACAAAAATAAATAAAAGCAAAGTTGTATATACAGTTACAGCATTGCAAAAAGGTAAAGACAAAGCAGAGTACATCTTCTCCAGTGCTTCCACTGACAAGACAGGAAAGGAGCTCACGCCATGGCAATCACTCACATAGCCAGGCATAGCTACAAACTTCCCAGTCCTCAGCAGAACACACATGAAGACATGGCTAAAAGACGGCAGAAGTCAAGAAGCAAGGACCCATGGTTCACAGCTGGGATATACACTTGTTCCAGCTTTCTGATTGGCTGACAGAACCAATGTCAGTGTCAATGGCTGACAGCTCATAGGCCATAGTAAAGGTAAAGGTACCCCCCGCACATTTGTGCAGTCGTGTCCGACTCTAGGGGCCGGTGCTCATCTCCGTTTGTTAGCCAAAGAGCCAGCGTTGTCCGAAGACGCTTCCACGGTCATGTGGCCGCATGACACGCGCGGAACGCTGTTACCTACCCACCGAAGTGGTACCTATTAATCTACTTGCATTTGCATGCTTTCGAATTGCTAGGTTGGCAAGAGCTGGAGCTAGTGCAGGAGCTCACTCTGCACGCAGGGCTAGGGATTCGAACCTCCGAACTTGCAATCTTCCGATCAACAAGCCTGGCGTCTTACCCGCTGAGCCACCACGCCCCTACATAGGCCATACATACATACATACATACATAGGCCATAGCACATACTATAACCTGTCAATGGGTGGCAGTGTTGCATGTGAGCAAACATGTTGATCTCCCCCTCCCTCTGCTCTGCAGAGCAGGGCTTCCCACGAAGGCTTCAAGGAGGAATTGTTCCCATGCGAACGTTTAGGACTAGACGTAAACAATACATCACATGGTACCTTGGCTGGCCACCTGGACTGTCCTTATTGCTCTGAGAAAGCTACAGAAAGTATAGAAAACAATTTGCTAATTTTACACGAGAAATCTGACACACTCAGCGTGTGGTCCTTAATGGAACTACATCTACCTGGAGGGAAGTATGCAGTGGGGTACCTCAAGGTTTTGTCTTGGGCCCTGTGCTCTTCAACATCTTCATAAACAACCTAAATGAGGGGATGGAAGGGGCGCTCATCAAATTCACAAATGACACAAAGCTAGGGGGAATTGCTAACACTTCGGAAGAAAGATTCAAGATTCAGAAGGATCTTGGCAGACTTGAGCATTGGGCCCTCTCCAACAAGACGAAGTTCTGTGGCAAGAAATGTCAGGTCCTACACTTAGGCAGGAAATACCAGATGCACAAGGACAAGATAGGCAGTCCCTGGCTCTACAGTAGTGCCTGTGACAGGGATCTAGGTGTCCTGGTGGACCACCGCTTAAGAATGAGTCAGCAGCATCTTGCAGCTGCCAAAAAAAGCCAACACAGTCTTGGGCTGCATCAACACAGGGATAGTATCAAGATCAAAGGGAGTGATAGTACCGTTCTATAGCACACTGGTGAGGCCACAATTGGAATACTGAGTCCAGTTCAATAGGTACAATAGGTATGTTTAACTTAACAAAAAGAAGACTGAGGGGAGACATGATAGCAGCCTTCTAGTACTTGAAGGGCTGCCACAGGGAAGAGGGCATCGATTTATTCTCCATAGCACCTGAGGCTAGGACAAGAATAATGGGTGGAAGCTCGTCAGAAGGAGATCCAAACTGGAAATAAGGAGGAATTTCCTGGCAGTGAGAACTCTTTACCAGTGGAACAGCTTGCCTCCTGGAGTGGTGGTTGCTCCATTGTTGGAGGCTTTCAAGAAAAGATTGGATGGCTGTTGTGGATCTTCCGGGCTGTGTGGCCGTGTTCTGGAAGTTGTGGTTCCGAACGTTTCGCCAGCAACTGCCAGAACACGGCCACACAGCCCGGAAGACCCACAACAGCCATCGAACTCCGGCCGTGAAAGCCTTCAACAATACAAAAGATTGGACAATCATTTGTCTGTGATGGTACGAGGACTCCTTCCTTGGGCAGGGGGTTGGACTAGAAGACCTCCACGGTCCCTTCCAACTCTGTGATTTTATGATTCTATGATAATGGTTCTAAACAAGTATCTAAAATCAAAGGAGAAAGTTGACATCCCTGTCTAGCACTTTTGTGAAGAGAAAAAAAGTAGATGAGAAAAGGCCATTGACCTTCACCTTCAGTCTGGGGGCTGCACAGGAAATCCTGACCCATTTTATCCAATGTTCGGGACATTCCCCTTCTGTTCTGTAGGGGTTCTTTTTCTGGTTCTCATACTGATCTACATTGAGAAAAGGAGCAACCACCCATCTCAGCAGATCCTTGGCTAATATAATAAATAAAGCTAAAACCCATCACAAATCAAGACCAACCAAATCCATATTGATGTGTGACTGTTCACACCCATGCTAAAAATCTGAGTTGATAGTGGATTTTAAGAAAGATGGTTTTCAAGAACTCTGGGGCCGGCCAATTGGCTCATCTTGAAAGTTTTGAGCCCATCTGCAACTTTCCCCTTTGGGCATCTGCCTCTTGACTACTTCAGAGTTCAGAGAGGTGACTCTCTCCTCCTTACTATTACGCAAATCATAGTGATTTATTTGTTGGCTTGGTGCTAATTCTCTAGAGACTTTCTGCAAACGTTCAGAGGATTTAACACAAACACATCAATAACATGTTTTCACCTTGAAATCACACTAAAGCCTTGTTGGCTGATGTCATGGCAATAGAAAATCTTGAGTGTGTAAATGGATCTGGAGAAAGAGAGGGCTGGGGGGGGGCATTTAGGGCAGGCAGGGGCTGTGTTTACTCCCCTACGTATCTTTCAGATATGAAGCTCTTGAAGTTTCGGTCTTGAAAGAGGGCTTCGGTTTCTTCCACCTCTTCTTCTCACTCTTCGTTGAAAGCAGACATAGGGCTGGAGGCTCCATCAGGAACAGAAATCATGTTGCTGCTTGTGCTGCTTCTGTGGCCCCAGGAAGTCTGGGGGAGGCTCCAAGCCAAATGCCTCCTGACTCTGAAGAGGGATGAGCTGGACTCACAGCATCATTACAGGCCAGGAGAGATTCTCATTGGTGGCATCGTCTCTGCAGCCAAGACTTATTTTCAATCACTAAGCTTCAACACAACTCCTTCAACTGAAGGGAATATGTAAGTCCTTCATTTCAGCCACTCCATTTCTGACTGATTTCTAAAGTTCCACCCCTCCTGCATTTCCAGAAAGTATCCCCTTGATCTGCTACTTTTTCTCCATTTCTGTCCAATTTCAAACTTGGGTATCCATTTCACACCCTGCAGCTGATGAGACTCCCTTGAAATTCTCAAGTATACATGTACTGTCCAGACAGGAAGGATTGTGTGTCCTGCTTGACTTTGAAGAATAGAGTCAACATCCACTTTCCTTGATATCCTCTGAGCAGATCTAGGTGGTGGATAGAGAAGAGATGGTGGTTCCTCCCTTCTGCCCCTCCCTTGGCACATCAAGGGCTCATCAGGGACAGAAAAATGCAGGAATGCTGTATTTTTCCCCCTTTACTGCAAATGGGTTAAGTTAAAATGGTTGAGAATGGACTTGAAAATCTAAACATGTCTGGAAATTGAGAACTTATTGGCTTTGTTTTTTGGGGGGGGAGGGGACCAAGGTCCAAATTTTATTAGTTTTAAATATACATAGTTAAAAGGTTGAAAATGAAAAAGAAAAAGAAATACAAATCAAAGAAAGAAGTAAAAGTGTGTAGAAAAGTAAAGAAAAAAAGTAAAAAGGATAAAGCATAAGTATAGTCAACTTCCGATTTATCTCTGGCCGTGAAAGCTTAAAAAAGTTTTCTTACATGCTAGCTCTATATATAACATACAAAAACATTTCCTGTCTAATATATCAATTCATATATATTTTAGTCTTCAACCCCAAATAGGCTTTGCTCCACCTGCATATTGCAAATAGACCATTAATGGTTTCCATTCTTTAAGATAGTAAAAATTTGAGTTTTCATTTAATAAGCATATCAATTTGTCATTTTCTGCCATGTCCATCAATTTTAACATCCAATCTTATATCATAGGTAAAATCTAATTTTTCCAATTTTGCGCATCTACAAGTTGTGCTGCAATGACCATATAATGCATTTCTATAAAATACGTCTTACATACTAGGTCTGTATATCACATTAAAAAAATTTTTTTCTTTATCTAATATATCAATTTATATGTGATTTAATCTTCAAATCCTCATATAACCTTTACCCCTCCAGCATTTTCTAAATAGTCCATTAATAATTTCTAACCTTTAAAGTAATAGTTAAATTTTCTTTTAATAAACATATCAATTTATCCTTTTCTGTCAATCCATCAATTTTAACAATAGGAAGTCCTTGTAGGTCAGCCATTTATCTCTGTTCTTTACTTCTATTCTATTCTATGAAATGCTTCTTACGTTCTCCTGGTGCCTCCCTCATGTCTGTCTCATATTTCTCTAGAAATGTTTTAACTTTTAAAGTAGAGATTATCCTTAACTTTTGTTCTTTAAACACTTTCTGCTCTCTAAAAATTTTATCCATTTCCAAATCTAGATCTTGTTCTTTCATCTCCAAAAGTCCATCTAATATAGAAACAGTCCTTTCTCTTACATTTTCACTCAATTGCTCTGGAACTGCTCCCAACCCCAAAATGCATTCTTTCTCTCTCATTTCTGCTAATGCAGTAACATCTAGCTTATATTCAAGTTCCTTAGTGACATCCTCTAATCCTGTCTCTAATCTAAAGATCTAAAGATCAAACTCCAAAACACAAGAAAAGCAATGTAGTTTATGCAATCCAGTGCAGTGAGGAGTGCTCTGAACTTTACATTGGAGAAACCAAACAACTTTTATACAGGAGGATGGCCCAACACAGGAGAAGTAACACCACAGGACCAGAGTCAGCAGTTTATCTTCATTTAAAGGAAAAAGGACACTCATTTGAGGACATTAATGTTCACATTTTAGACAGAGAAGATAGGTGGTTTGAGAGAGGGGTCAAGGAATCCATTTATGCCAACTTGGAAAATCCTTCCTTGAATAGAGGTGGGGGCCTCAGGCACAATCTTTCTCCCATCTTTCTCCCGGCTCTGTCTTCTGTGCCTAGGAAGATTAATACCATTTCACAAGCTCAACAGCAGCATGGTGATCTTAACGATCCTCCTTTAGATAATAAAAGGACTTAAAATAACATCTCAATATAACCATGCCCCCAGGTGTAAGGTCACACAGCTACCTAGAAACATATTTAGGATTCCCTTACCAACTTTGCTCAGACTGAAGAAGCTCCTTGGATAAGGAGCGAAACGTTTCCACAGAGAAAATAGAAATCCAGTTGACATGATTCAAGCTACAGACAATTCCACCTGGATGACTGAGAACCTTCATAGACCTGTCTCTAATGTTTGCATCTGGCCTTGTATATCCTCGAGCTCCCCTAACAAGATATTCGCAATTCCCCTCACTATCTGAACCTCCCTTTCAAACTCTTGCACAATCTCATGGGTTATTGCATTCTTCATTTCTTCCATCTTCCCATCAATTTTTTTCCCCAAAGATGCAATTTGTTCTTTCATCTGTTTATTTTGTGCCATTGAATCTTCCATTTTCTTGTTAAGTGATGTCATTGAATCTTCCATTTTCTTGTTAAATGATGCCATTACTTCCAGAAGTTTTTCCATTTCTGATTGAGGAGGTTCCATTGATGCTCCAGGTGTTAATGCCATGGTTGTCATAATGTAGATAATTTCCCTGTAAGAGAGAAAAGGGAAAAAAAAGAAAGAAAAAAAAGAAAAGAAGGGGGGAAGACAAAGAACAAACAGAAAAAAGGGGCTGCTATTTTTTTTTCTTTTTCTCCTTTCTATTTTCTTCTCCCTTTTTAATAATAGGAGAATAAAAACTTCAAAAAATAAGAATAGTCCTTTGAATGTAGTTATCAAAATAACAAAATTCTAGTCCATTAGAATTATATGTCCAAGCGTAAGAGCAAGTAATTAAAAGATAAAAAAGAACAGAGTGGTTCTATTGTAGTCAAAATAATATCAAAAAAGGTAAACAATCCCAGAGTTTCTCACGGCAGCTTATATCCACACAGTCCAATCGTGAATAAGTCATCTAATTTTTGTACAAAAGGAGTCCAAAACATTCATAAAATTTTTATGAAGTAACTTATATGATCCATAAAATATTCAAACACTTATGGAAAGAAGCAAAAAGAATTCTTTCATAATAAAAATCCCAAGCAGGTAAAAGAAAGAATGTCAAATCATTAATTCATTTATCCATAAAATCTTTAAATCCAGGCAGATTAGTCCCAAAAGAAAAATACTTATAATTGCAGTAGGAATGAAAGTAAACCAAAAATAGGAATATTAAGAATAAAAAGAGAAAGTCACTCAGTCTATATCAGGCAGAGTCAATTAGCTTTCCAATCCCACCGTTTAAACACTCCTTTGACAAGAAAAAAAAATAAAACACCAGCATTTATAAATCACAGTCCAGAGGTACTGTAAATCTTAGAGATTAATTGTTGTTTATTCGTTCAGTCGTTTCCGACTCTTCGTGACTTCATGGACCAGTCCACGCCAGAGCCCTCTGTCGGCCGTCACCATCCCCAGCTCCCCAATGGTTGAGTCCGTCACCTCCAGAATACCATCCATCCATCTTGCCCTTGGTCGGCCCCTCTTCCTTTTGCCTTCCACTTTCCCTAGCATCAGCTTCTTCTCCAGGGTATCCTGTCTTCTCATTATGTGGCCAAAGTACTTCAGTTTTGCCTTTAATATCATTCCATCAAGTGAGCAGTCCGGCTTGATTTCCTGGAGTATGGACTGGTTTGATCTTCTTGAAGTCCAAGGCACTCTCAGAATTTTCCTCCAACACCACAGTTCAAAAGCATCTATCTTCCTTCGCTCAGCCTTCCTTATGGTCCAGCTCTCGCAGCCATAGGTTACTACAGGAAATACCATTGCTTTAACTATGCGGACCTTTGTTGTCAGTGTGATGTCTCTGCTCTTAACTATTTTATCAAGATTTGCCACTGCTCTCCTCCCAAGAAGTAGACGTCTTCTGATTTCCTGGCTGCAGTCAGCATCTGCAGTAATCTTTGCGCCTAGAAATACAAAGTCTGTCACTGCCTCCACTTTTTCTCCCTCTATTTGCCAGTCATCAATCAAGCTGGTTGCCATAATCTTGGTTTTTTTGAGGTTTAACTGCAACCCAGCTTTTGCACTTTCTTCTTTCACCTTCGTCATAAGGCTCCTCAACTCCTCCTCGCTTTCAGCCATCAAAGTGGTATCATCTGCATATCTGAGATTGTTAATGTTTCTTCCAGCGATTTTAACTCCAGCCTTGGATTCCTCAAGCCCAGCACGTCGCATGATGTGTTCTGCGTACAGGTTGAATAGGTAGGGTGAGAGTATAGAACCCTGCCGTACTCCTTTCCCAATCTTAAACCAGTCCGTTGTTCCGTGCTCTGTTCTTACCGTTGCTACTTGGTCGTTATACAGATTCCTCAGGAGGCAGACAAGATGACTTGGTATCCCCATACCACCAAGAACTTGCCACAATTCGTTATGATCCACACAGTCAAAGGCTTTAGAAGAGTCAATAAAACAGAAATAGATGTTTTTCTGAAATTCCCTGGCTTTCTCCATTATCCAGCGGATATTGGCAATTTGGTCTCTAGTTCCTCTGCCTTTTCTAAACCCAGCTTGTACATCTGGCAATTCTTGCTCCATGAATTGCTGGAGTCTACCCTGCAAGATCTTGAGCATTACCTTACTGGCATGTGAAATAAGTGCCACTGTTCGATAGTTTGAACATTCTTTAGTGCTTCCCTTTTTTGGTATGGGGATATAAGTTGATTTTTTCCAATCTGATGGCCATTCTTGTGTTTTCCAAATTTGCTGGCATATGGCATGCATCACCTTGACAGCATCATCTTGCAAGATTTTAAACAGTTCAGCTGGGATACCATCGTCTCCTGCTGCCTTGTTATTAGCAATGCTTCTTAAGGCCCATTCAACCTCACTCTTCAGGATGTCTTGCTCTAACTCACTGACCACACCGTCAAAGCTATCTCCAATATTATTATCCTTCCTATACAGATCTTCCGTATATTCTTGCCACCTTTTCTTGATCTCTTCTGCTTCTGTTAGGTCCTTACCATCTTTGTTTTTGATCATACCCATTTTTGCCTGGAATTTACCTCCGATGTTTCTAATTTTCTGGAAGAGGTCTCTTGTCCTTCCTATTCTATTGTCTTCTTCCACTTCCGCACATTGCTTGTTTAAAAATAATTCCTTATCTCTTCTGGCTAACCTCTGGAATTTTGCATTTAATTGGGCATATCTCCCCCTATCACTGTTGCCTTTTGCTTTCCTTCTTTCTTGGGCTACTTCCAGTGTTTCAGCAGACAGCCATCTTGCCTTCTTGGTTTTCTTTTTCTTTGGGACGTTTTTTGTTGCCGCCTCCTGAACTATGTTGCGAACTTCTGTCCATAGTTCTTCTGGGACCCTATCTACTAAATCTAGTCCCTTAAATCTATTCTTCACCTCCACTGCATATTCCTTAGGAATATTAGTGAGCTCATATCTAACTGATCTGTGGGTCTTCCCTATTCTCTTTAGTCTGATTCTAAATTTTGCAATAAGAAGTTCGTGATCTGAACTACAGTCAGCTCCAGGTCTTGTTTTTACCGACTGTATAGATGTCCGCCACCTTTGTCTGCAAAGCATGTAGTCAATCTGATTTCGGTGTCGACCATCTGGTGAAGTCCATGTATAAAGTCGTCTTTTAGGTTGTTGGAAGAGAGTGTTTGTTATGCACAGTGAGTTGTCTTGGCAAAATTCTATCAGCCTATGTCCTGCTTCATTTTGTTCTCCCAGACCATGCTTGCCTGTAATTCCAGGTGTCGTCTGACTACCCACCTTAGCATTCCAGTCTCCTGTAATGAAAATAACATCTCTTTTTGGTGTATTATCTAGTAGGTGCTGCAGATCCTCATAGAACTGATCTACTTCTGCTTCTTCAGCATCTGTGGTTGGGGCGTATATTTGGATCACTGTGATGTTAAATGGCTTACCCTGAATTCGAATTGAGATCATTCTATCGTTTTTTGGATTGTATCCAAGCACTGCTTTAGCCACTTTATTATTAATTATGAAGGCTACTCCATTTCTTCTGTGGTCCTCTTGTCCACAGTAGTAGATCTGGTGGTCATCTGATGTGAAGTGGCCCATCCCAGTCCATTTTAGTTCACTGACACCTAAAATGTCTATATTTAATCTTGACATCTCACCAATAACCACATCCAATTTGCCCTGGCTCATAGATCTTACATTCCAGGTTCCTATGGTGTGTTGATCTTTAGAACATCGGATTCGTCGTTCACCACCAGCACCGTCGGCCGCTAGCCGTCCTTTCGGCTTTGAGCTAGCTGCGTCATCACATCTGGGGCTAGTTGAATGTATCCTCTGTTCCTCCCCAGTAGCATTTTGACCATCTTCCGACCTGGGAGTCCCATCTTCCGATGGTATACCGACATATCTTTGGTTGTACTGATCCATTTAGTTTTCATGGCAAGAATACTGGGGTGGGTTGCCATTACCTTCCCCAGGGATCGTATTTAGTCTGACCTCTCTGCCACGACCTTCCCGTCTTGGGTGTCCCTTCACGGTTTAGCTCATGGTTTCATTGAGGTGCTCAAGCTCCTGCACCACGACAAGGTAACGATCTCCTTTGCTGGAGTAGAGATTAATAGACAAGTAATATTTAAAAACTTAAACGTATGTGTCTAAAAAGGTCGGGTGCCGTGCTACTTATCTTTATTCAGATTCGCGGTTTCTGCAGAGCAATAGCTGTCAGTTCCAGTCGTCTTTCACCGCTTCTATCTCCCTCTCCCAACGGTGGATTTATGGGGGTCGGGAGAGAGCGGTGATCCAACAACCCTCTTGTGATCAATCTTCTGCTCACTCTCTCGTCGAGAGCGATTTTTCACTGATTTTTCCTTGTAATAAATCACTGCAAACAGACAAACCGTGGAGCTTTCTGCTCAGCGCACCAGTCACATCGACAGCCGGAAGTTGAGTCTTAAATTGAGAACTTATTGGCTTTGTTAATAGTCACAGCTTTTTATTTTGTGCGTGTTATGTGAGAGAGTGAGTGTGGTCTAAATGGTCCTTTCCGATGTTAGCTTCCAATTAACCCTATATTTAATTTGGATAATAGAGCAAATTACTGTGAAGTATTTGAGAAGCTCACTAAGGATTGAGAATATTTAAAGTCAGTCTGAAATTTTAGTTGAACTGCAAACAGACTGATATGCAACCTCAAGAATGCATTCAGGACTTGATATGCAATATAAATAGAAAGATTCCTTTGAAATATATGAGGGAAATATATCTCTGGGGATACCTCCCACTGTTCGTAGGAGAGATGTAACAATCCATCCAAATAGGGGATGAAAGGGTCCCCCATGTTATTGTTATGGCACAAACTGTGATAGTGCCTTTGAAATGCAATCTCATATGTTTTATTGAAGTAGTTTTTGGGGTTTTAAATTTATTTTCATCTTAAAAATTTTAAAGATGCTGTCATCCATTCAGAGAAACTCTGATGCTCACGTGCATTAGATCTGTTTTTATAAAAAAAAGAATAAACAAAATATTCCTTTAATTAATTATGTTCTAATACATTTATACTTGCAGCAAATCCTTGACAGAACATTGGAAAATGCTATCTTTCCTTTTTGCCATCCAGAAGATCAACCAGGATTCCCATCTCTTGCCCAACATCACTCTGGGTTACAATATTTATGAAAGCTATATCCATGCAGGAAAGACTTCAGATGCTCTGCTGGACTTGCTTTCAGCTGGGGAGGCCAATGTTCCCAACTACAGGTGTGGAAGGCCAAGAAACACAGTGGCTGTTCTTGAAGGGGCTGACACGGACATCTCCATCCAGATTTCGACCATGTTGGGCACCTACAAAATCCCTCAGGTGTGTATTTGCTGGGTAGACAATTTTCACTCATGCAACTTTCAACCAGAGGTCCTGAGTTGTAAATGAAGGTCACAGTTTGATTTTGGAAATGATAGGCATTAAATTTTAGAAGCTCAATTTAAAATACCACCATCTTTCATTCTTTTCAGATCAATTACAATTTTGTTTCCCCGATTCTGAGTGATGAAACTCGGTTTCCTTTCTTCTACCCGATGCTCCCTGCTGATGGATTCCAGTACCAAGGGATGGTCAAGCTGCTCCTCCATTTCAGGTGGACCTTGGTTGGTCTGCTTGCTCCAGACACTGACCAGGGCCAGAAATTCATGAGGACCTTGACTTCCATGCTGATAAGAAATGACATCTGTCCAGTTATATCCCAAACCTTTTCCACAACTAGCCTTGAAATGTCCAAAGAATGGATCATAGCGGAGAGTCCATATCACAATTGGAGACAAGTGAACGTCTTTCTTTATGGTGCAGATAGAGATTTAATTGCTGGGGGATTATGCATTCTACGTTTACTATATAGATCCTTTGAGCAACCTGTTAGAGGAAAAGTCGTGATTACAAAACTCTGTTGGGATGTAACCAACTATTTGATGAATGCGCCCATTCTCTTTCAGTTCATTCATAGCATTTTTTCCTTTCTTATGAAGGGACACCAAATGGCAAGGTCTTTAATTACAAAGGATTTCTACAATTCCATCAAACACTTAGCATATATATCCTTTACATGTTCCTACACCAAGGATGCCTTTTCGGTGAAAGTCTGGAGATGGTGCAGAGAGAGAGAACAACTGGAGGCTCTGCACGAGGAGATGATTGATCAGATCCTGTCTCTGGACGGCTATTTCATTTACAACACCATCTGGGCGGTGGCCCGGGCCTTACACGCAGCCTATATGTCCACATCTAAGAGGACAAATATCAAAGGTGGTAAAAATATGGAAACTGCAAGATTGAAAGGGTGGCAGGTATATTTTTTCTGTCTCTCTCCTGCAGCTTAGAATCAATTTGTCATTGTAAAAACTGGCAGCAGATATTTTGAAAAATTTATTTATTCTGAATACAAAATCATCTCTCAGGACCCCAGAACTGCACCTTCTCTGTACCAGCACCTGCCCTCTGGAATGAGGTTCCCCCCGAGATCTGGAGGGCCCCACTCTGCTCTTGTTTAGAAGAGCTGTGTAGACCTGGCTCTTCACCCAGGCCTTTGGCGAGGGAGAGTGGGACCCCTCACTGCATCACGCTTGACATCTTTAACCTATATTTTTTATTTATTTTGTTGTAATTTCTTTGATTGTGAGCTGCCCAGAGTTTTTGAGAATCGGATGGCGTACAAGTTTAATAAATTATTATTCTTAATAATATGATTCAAATCTTTATAGATTCTCTCCTGAAGAAGTTGGACAATCTGAAATTTCAATTTTGTGTAGAGGGAGAGAGAAATGTTCAATTCACCCCCAGCATAAGGGAAGAGTTCTTCCCATTGAACGTTGCAAGTCCTGTCTAAACATATCCATTTTCTCTTCCATTCCAGCTTCATTCCTTTCTTCAAGACTCTCAGTTTTACAATAATTCCATAAATGGAGTATATTTGGATGAGAAGGGAGACCTGGTGGCAGTCCTGGACATATATAAGTGGGAGATTATGAAGAATAGAAACTTTAGGACAGTGAGGTTTGGAAGTCTAGAAAGAGAGAGATCCCAGGATGTCAAGTTATTGATCAACCAGAATGCTACTGCAGAGATGGAAATGCTGAACAAGGTGGGCTTAAATCTTTATTTCCTTTTTCCTGAAGTTCTTACCTAGAGGATCGCACTCTTGGGGCAGGGGTTGTCTTTGTATATCATCTAAGTTCTCACATAAAGTGACCACATTATTTAGTTAGATGTCCAGATTTCTATCAGAAATACATATTTAAAGTGTTAAAGAAAAGTATTTACTAGTCTTGTGCAAAGGGAGGAAGATTTGAGCCATGGGAGCAAGGTGACTTCCTTTGGCCAAAGCAAAGAAACCATCCAACCTTCTCCTAAAAAAAAAATTGCTAAATTTTCAGGATAAGATTAAAACATGAAAAATTAGAGATAGGGTTCAAGAGAGTAAAAATAAAGAAAAAAAGTAAAAAGTGCAGAAACTAATAAAGAGAGATACAAAAAGATTGACTTCCGAAGTTTTACAACAAAGGTATAAATTAAAAAATACATTAACCTCTTACTCTAACCTTTTAACTATCATACACATTATTTCTATCATCTACATCAACCTGGTGGTGGTGGCTCAGCGGTAAGACGCCAGGCTTGTCGATCAGAAGATCACAAGTTCGCATGTTCAAATCCCTAGCCCTGTGTGATGAAGTGAGCTCCCGCACTCGCCCCAGCTCTTGCCAACCCAGCAATTTGGAAGCATGCAAATGCAAGTAGATAAATAGGTACCACTTTGATGGGATGGTAATGGCGTTCCACGCACGTCACATGACCGAGGAAGCGTCTTCGGACAACGCTGGCTCTTCGGCTAAAAAACGGAGATGAGCACCCACCCCTAGCGTCGGACACGACTGCGCAAATGTGCGCCAGGAGCCTTTTTTTACATCAACCTAATAATCCAATCCCAAAAACAAAACTTCATTCATTTTTTTCCAGTTACAAACAGAAAGACCAAAAGCGATTTCCATACAGAAACAAAGTTAAACTAATTATTATCTCTAAACAATATAGTCAGTTTCACCATCTCTGCCAGTTCTGTAAACTTTTATTATCCATTCACTTCCTTCCACCATTGTAGCTATTATACTGTATAAGCTGACTCCCAAGACTCCTTAACATAAAAATTATAATTATTAACATAAGTCAACATAACCACCTTCACTTTAACATCTTATGGCAATTTATAATTAATTCTTAGTTTTTTACCTTGACATATAAACTTACTATTTCTTAAATGATACTTCCATTGTCAATATTAATATTATCTAGAGTCAAAACAACATCCTGGGTAAAGTATTCGTCTTAATCGCAGAAATCCATGCTAACAATAATAATTCAGATTTATCCCACCTCAAAGTAAAGCAAAGCTTCTCTTAGTTTCTTATTCATTGTTACATATCTTAAATTTATACAGGGAACTTAATCCACCTCCTCCTTTTCCCATCTTGGTAGCTTCAGTACTTGGGGTATCTTTTTCTTTTTGTTGTCTTCTTTCTTTTCTGGAACCTCCCACAATTTTAAACAGATTTCCTTTTCCTTAAATTCAAACAGTACTTTGGTTGTTGTTCAAACAGTACAGTCTCATCCAATTCTCCAAACATGTGTACTTTTCTCAATGCCGTGGTCTATCCCTCCCCCTAGTGTCCCAAAGTGCATAACACAAGCAAGGGGAATAAAACACCAAGATTTTACTCCAAGCGAAAAAGTTCAGAAAACTCAAAAGAAACGGGAAAGTTCTCCAATTACAGTAGTTGTTTACACATCCAAACCAATCAGCACAATGAAAAAAAATAACAAAGCACAACTTTCTCACAGGAATTTGGAAACCAGCATGACAAATTCCATCTCCACCAACAGAGATTTGTCAAACAAATATAACTTTGGTAATCCATAAAAATTCATTCATTTGCTTCTTAAAAGAGAAAAAGGAAACAATCGATAATCCCAGCTTTGATCTTTCTGCTAAATACACAAAACACAAATTACAAGACCATTCACATTAAAAAAAACCTCAAAAAATAACAAAAATCTCCAAGAGTGTCAACTTCTCTTCGCTGTAAAAAGCCTCTCTTAGTTAACAAATAGGTAAATAATAAAGTGTCTTAGAAATTGGGTGGTCAGTTCTAGAGTCTGTGTCCTGGCTTTGACACAGTCTTGAAAGAGATGACAGCCCCACCTCCCAGATGCTCCACTCACTGGTTGATCACAGAAACACCGTTTTACGATCCCCTCATGAGGAATGGCCATCCGGAGGACAAGTGCGATGATTTCTTGGATTCTCCTTGTATCTGGAGAGTACTTCAGGCTGCACAGATCCTGCCCATGCCCAGAAAAATGACTGTGCTGTCAGCTTCACTTCAAAAGGAGCCATTCAAGCTGCTGTTTTTCCCCAATGGAAGTCCCATCCAACCTTCTCTTGAGGTATTTAGTATGTAAAGTTAGAATCGAAGTCTAAAAATTGTAGTGTGTGAAAAGTTAGAAGAGAAGATCAACAGGGAAGCAACATACAGCCACTTCGACTAAATGAACTCCAGGACATTACAGGCTTCAAATTGAGTAAAGCTAAGCCTTGAAGTGGAGATTTATTTATCACCAACCTCTTCCTCCTCTGTCTCCTTTCTGGAAATAAATTCATTTTCTGGATGTTCTTCCTCTCTCCATTCAGACGCTGCCTCCTTCCAAGTGTGTGGAAAGCTGTCACCCTGGATTCATGAAGGTGACTCAGGAAGGGAAGCCCATCTGCTGCTATGACTGTCTTCCTTGTGCAGAGGGAACCATCTCCACCATGGAAGGTGGGTGACTCCAGAAGAAATGGGCAGACTTTGGGAAGACCATATACCCTAACAAAAGCTTGTCTTTTAACACATCCATTCTTTATGATGTATACAATATATTTCATAGTGGAGGATAAGAAACAAACTTAGAGGTTAAACTGAGGGAAGATACTGGACCAATGAGAGCTTAGAATTACAAGGAAGATGGCATTTATTACTTTTCATCCTCAACATAAACCTTTCATGTTTAGGTTGTTATTCACTCCCTTCCTGAGAATTTCCAGCATTCCAGGGCAGAATGCCATTGGATGTGTCTTTGGAAAAGGATTGATCAGGTCTCCCTCCACTGAACCATATCTAGATGGAACCATTTCTATGGGCAGCCAAAGTTCATGGCTGCAGATTTCCTGAGAAGCCATGAGACAGGCAAGTTCCCTTTTTCAACTATTGAGCTATTTTTCAATTGGCTCCTGTTAGGATTATCGGAAGTTAACTCAGCATTTTCTCACAAGCATAGGGGAGGACTTTTCTACTGAAGTGTATTTCTACTGGGCTTGTGGGAGGTGCCTGGGTCACCTGCTTCTTGCTCCTATGTGGGTCTTTCGGGGCCATTCTCAATCTTCCCTTCTTCCTAAGCACACGTGCCACTCAGGAGGGCCACATGGCTATGTGGGTCTCGTCTAAAACATCTCGCTTATACACAGACCGGAGATGATTAAGCCTTTCTACCATGAAACTGCTTGTAACCTAGTTCTGCTGAATAAAATGTAAGCTATCTTTATTTTTCTTCAACTAACTAAAGTGTGAAGACTGGTTTATTTCTGAACGTTAATTAATCTGCATTTGAAAGTCTTTTATGGGCGCTTCTACTCTGCAAGATTTTCGTTTGCTGCTTGGAGTGCTTTTTCTATGCTTCCAGACTCCAACAGTCTGGGGGCGTGTTATAGGGATGCCAGCTGACAGAGGGGATAGTTGTGACTTGGAAAGTGGCGCTGCTGGTGTTCTGTTGTGGTGAAATGTCCCGGGCTGGCTGGAAAAGTTTTGTGTCCTCCTCTCCACTGGTCCCAGTTTGCAGTCCCTTTTCATATGGCCCTCTTTGCCACACTGGTAGCAGACTACTGGCTTCTGTCTTCACCCTGGTTCCTCGAAGGCCAGGACCATCTATTTTCTTGAGGGCTGCAAACATTTTGAGATCTTCCCTCTTTTCTGTTCTCGTTTGCTCTCTCTCTGTCTCTTTTTCCCTTTCTGCCTCCTTCCTATCTTTTTCTTCCTCTTTTAATCTCTTCCGTTGGTCAAATACAAAGTTGGCAATCCTGCACAACTTCGGAATTTCTAGTGATGACCAGTTAGAGACAATTGTCTGAAATTGATTCCGGATGTCACTAGCTGATTGATTGATCAATGAATGCTGAAGCTAAAATCCTCTAGTCTTTGTGGTCATTTAGATCTAAATGTGTATATGTAATGTCGGTTTCTGATAAATGGACCCAGAAGGCATCTGGAGTTTCATCTTCCCTCTGTGTGGTGTGTTGCAACTCGGACCATTTCAGAAGTTTGCTTCCCATCTCTTGAAGGGCTTCTAATAGATTTTCTTTAGCCCTGGTGTATTCATCCCACTGATTAGGGTCATTGCTGGCCAGGCAAAATGGGCGGGGACTTCTCACCCAGGGCCTGGGACCATGGGTCTTCTGGCTATTTTTTTTTTAATTTTTTAATATAAAATAAACTTTATTTACATTTAACATTTAACACAGACATTTACATTTTACATAAAACATATCTCATTTACACTTAGGCATTCCATCTTTTGCATATTTTCATCGCCTCATAACTTATCAATTTTTATTTCTAATCTTTTGTATAATCCAATCTTCAATTCTATTCAATTTTCTCTTATTTCACTTTATCCATTCTACTTTCTTTTTTCTTCCTACCTTCTTTCCTCCCACACTCCTCTCCTACTACTACTTATCTCTTAACCCACAAAAACCCTTCCCTATCATTTTTATCAAATTTTTAGTTCTTTAATTTTAATTTCTTTCCTTCGTTCTTTTATTTCTATATATATATATATATGTACTTGTTCTATTATTCTCTTCTACATTTTTGTTTTCTTTATTCATAGAGACTTAACCCCTACTGCCTACACAAACATACTACATATTCATACATCTTTAAAATTGCTTCCGGCTTTCTTAATTCAGAACATTAAATGTAACTAATTTGTATACATTTTCCTTCTTACTTTCTATATTTCTTTATTTCCCCCCCCCTTACTATATTTTTGTTTATAGTTGTATATTTACATATATACATATATTTCTATTTAATATTATATTCCTTTTTAAGATACTCTGTAAAAGGGTCCCATATCTCTTTATGCTTCCCTATTTCTTTCCCTTTTATTAAGTTAGTTTTATTAGTTAGTTTTATTCCCTTTTATTAGCAGTTTTCTCAACAAGTTTAAAAATCTCATCTCTGCCAAGAAAGAGGTTCAACAGCTGCATCATGTCTCCCCAAGATGGATTATGGCTTTCAATAATTGACTGCAGGGCGATCTGTGGGTTCTTTTGAAACGGAGGAGGTAATTCCAAATTACCAGATCAGATGGGAGAAAGGTGTGTGGGTAAAAACAAACTCTAAATCATCTCGTGCTCACCCAGGTATAGGTGTGTTTGAAGTAGAAGTCACACCCGTGGGATTGGAAAGCTCTGCCCAACAGTACCAATACGGCAGAGGGGAAAGCTTCGTGACACAGTCGAAAGGGCCCATTTCAGGTCAAATTGAATTACCAGTCACATCAGTAAGCTTAGTACATTCTAGACATGGATCCCATGCACAGCTTTTCCTCATCCCTGCCTGGACGGGCAATTACCACCACCACCACCCCCAACCCGTAAGCATCCTTCCAAAAGTGGAAGCCAGGGAGACCTTTGACTTGTCATTCCCCATTTCCATCCCTAACTATGACACGTGTGTCTACCGAAGTTTGAGGTGCTCCTTTACACCCGGAAACTCCTAATAAAGTACTGGTCCTCCCTTTTCGCAACCCGGGTCCTGGACTAAGGAAGGCACAGGAAGCAGACTGGTACTTGCCCAGGTTAAGTCAAGCATTCCACCTTCCACTACCTGTTGAGGCACGTGAGTCTCGTCAGCATCCCTGGCTTCCTGGGGTCTCCAGGAAATTTGCAGAGTACTGACCAACTATGAAGCCTCGGTTTTAGGCAACCGTTTGGCTCAAAACCACAAACACCCTTTACTACCTATGTCGATGCGGGCAGAGTCCAGGGCAGCACCCTCCAGACAAATGGTCCGGTCCCAGCTGGGAGAGGTTGCCGAGGCTCTGTCCATTGACCGGGTGAGTCTCGGAGTCCTGCTGTGGTCACCAAATTGTTAGAAAGGAATCTTACCAGGATCGTGTCCAAATCAGGAATAAAATATGCAGGCAGTTGCTTGAACCAGAAGTGGGATTTATTTCTAAGAGCGTAACGGTAATCTCTTTGGGGAAAGGATCTTTTCTGTGGTGGGAGGTCTTGATTTCCTTCCCACACCTTGCTTGGTTTCTCCTGAGGCTGACATTGCACTGGTTCACCTGGAGCAGCTTCTCCAGAGAAGTCAGAATCAGAGTCTGAGTCCTGGGCCGTGGCAGGCCCTTCTTTCTGAGCTGCTCGACTGCCTGCCAGGTGTAGCAGTGAAGCTCAGTTACATATATATTTTGGTTCTCCAATAAAATGAGGAACATCTGGCTCTTTTATTTTTCTTGTGTGTCCCTTGGTCTACTGATATGCACGTAAAAGGCTGAAGACTTTTTATAACAGGTCCAGCAGTGAAATGGACAAATGTTGCTGCTTGATTGCTTGTTCCCTTCTGAATGGAGTGACTGGAGGAAGTATAAAATGGGGGGGGGGGTTTCCTCATCAGTCTTCAGAATGCCTCCCCAAGGGAAGTTTCTGGCTGTCCAGGCATGGGTGAGAGGGGCATAGAAGCAGGGGACGCTACCAGTAAGGATAACCACAGACCAGACAGTAAAATTGCATCTCCAGGACAAAATCTGGAAATGCATTTTTAAAACTGGCTTCAACAACAGCTTGTCTATACCTGGGAGACATGTGGCTGGCTTCCTCAGAGAAATAGAGGCATTTTCAGGAGACTCAGTCTTGGAAGGGACATTGAGGCCATGAGTCCAATCCTTTGCTCATTTCAGGAGGCCAAATTAGGCTTCCTCAACAGCTGGCAGCCCAGCCAACACTTTAAGGGTGGATTTTAGCATTAGACAAAAGAACAATCTTTAAGGTATAGATGTTACTCTTGCTCTTTTTCAGATGCAGAAGAATGCAGCAAATGTCCAGCAGATCAACACCCAAACAACAACCGAGATCACTGTATCCCCAAGATCAAGACTTTCCTATCCTATCAAGAAAAACTGGGGGTCATCCTGACTTCCCTTGCCTTGTTCCTCTCTTTCATCACATGCTTGGTCTTGGGAATCTTCATTAAATTCCAAGAAACTCCAATTGTCAAAGCCAACAATCGGGACCTCTCTTATATCCTCCTTGTTTGTCTCCTGCTTTCCTTCTTCACCTCGTTCTTGTTCATTGGCCAGCCAAGGAGAGCCTCCTGCCTTCTTCGACAAACAGCCTTCAGCATCATCTTCTCTGCTGCCATTTCTTCTGTCTTGGCCAAAACAATCACAGTGGTGCTGGTCTTCTGGGCCACACAACCAGGGAACAAAGTGCAGAGGTGGCTGGGAAAAAGCCTGGCCAACTCCATCATCCTTTCATGCTCTGGTCTCCAAATTGTCCTCTGCAGCATCTGGTTGGGCGCTTTCCCCCCCTTCCCTGAGTCTGACATGCACTCACAATCTGGAGAAATCATTCTGCAGTGCAATGAAGGATCTGTCACCATGTTTTATGGGGCCCTGGGCTATATGGGCTTCCTGGCCGCCATCAGCTTCACCGTGGCTTTCCTGGCCCGGAATCTGCCTGGGGCCTTCAACGAAGCCAAGCTGATCACCTTCAGCATGCTGGTCTTCTGCAGCGTTTGGGTGTCTTTTGTGCCCGCCTACCTGAGCACCAAAGGGAAGTACATGGTGGCCATGCAGGTCTTCTCCATCTTGGCCTCCAGTGCAGGACTTCTGGGCTGTATCTTCATCCCCAAGTGCTTCATTATTTTCCTAAGACCAGATCTGAATACAAAAGAACATTTGATGTCAAAATGAAATAGAAAAGTGAGTTTTCAACAGATATGTTCTAAAACACAGGCAGAACTCGTTTACCAGCCCCCTTGTTTATTGACCGTTCAAAGTTACAGTGGTGCTGAAAAATTAACTTTATGACCAGTCCTCAAATTTATGAACCATCGCAGTGTCACCACGGTCTCGTGATTAACGTTCGCACACTTCACAACCGGCTTGCGACAAACAGAGTCAATGGAGAAGCAGGCAGTAAAATCAAAAGTCGTGGTCACCTGATGTCTTGCTTAACAAACGCGGGTGATTCACTTAAAAACCACAGTGGACGTAACATCGTACGTCTGTCCTAGTCACATGATCAATCGCTTAGTGACCGTGTCGCTTGGCGATGGAGTTGTCGGTCCCAATTGTGGTTTTCAACACCTCCCCCCACAAAAAAGCACCAAACAAGTCCAGTCATTCCAACTCATGGAAGAAAAGGACTATCACTTTTTAATAAATATGAATTCCCTTGGTCTGTTTGCCCTCGAGTATATAGAAAGTATGTGAATTGTATGAATGCTTGTCATGGCCTCAGAGCCAGGCTGCAAGAAGTGGATGGATTGGCTCCCGCCTAATGCTGTGCCTGCAAATTCAGCAGAGAGTGAATCAAATACTGATGCCCTTTTTGGTCCCTCCTCATCCAGTACGGATCCCTCTTTGGTCAACACGGGTGTTAAGGAGAGAGAAAAAAACCCAGCCTGAGATTCCTGTGAAAGTAAGTGCCTCATGAGTGAGCAGCAACATTTTGGTCCAGGCTGCTCCATAGCAATGTGGTACACTATAGCAACATGGTGGTGGAAATCCCCTCCATCTCCAGATCACGACATCTGCTCTGAGACAAAGAAGAGGTCTAATGTATGACTGCGCCCATGTATCTCACCTGAGATATCCTCAGAGAAGCCATGGTTGCCAAGGAGGCCACAAACTACTTATCAGAGCTGGCCTCCAGGTCATGGAGGTTGAAGGTCCCCAGCACAAACCCCTAGCCAGTTTTCAGACAAGGCAACATCACTGTCTTTCCCCAACCATGTTTCAGTAACACATGCCAGGTCCATTGCATCATCCACCACCAAGATGGAGATCAAGGTAGACTTTTTTCAAACAGATCTGGCATTAAGCATCGGCACCTTGAGGCCAAGATCTCCAGCAATTCAGCCACTTAGACCACAGGATGGAGCCATTAGGTGGAAGTCAGAATCATCTGGGTCTTCCGGTGGGAATGTGGCGGTCTGAACAGCTGGGCTCGTGGGCTCTGCGAGCAGAACTGACAACGTGGCAATTATGAATTAAGAGTTTAAGAATATTTATCTCGATTGCTTCTAGGGCTGGTTTTACTTCATTTATCTTTAATGATTTGGATTAAGATTAATAAGGTACAATACTAAATGCTTGGTTTTAGGCTTAATATGATTAAGATTACTATAATTGTTGTTTTATTAATGATAATGGCAGGCAATTTATGTGTTGTTTTTTTAATTTGATTTTTATTATAGTGTACAGAAATATATAGAATAGCAGTAGGAAGGAAATAATTGAATAAATGTTATCTTTTGGGGGGAAGTTGATTAGGATATATAAAATAAAAATAATTCCCTCCAGAGGCCTGGGAGTTTGAGGGTTCTGCACAGTATCTTAGCTGTTCCTAGCACTGCACTCTTCTGGACAGAGAGCTCTGATGTTGCTCCTGGGATCTATTGGAGCCACTCTCCCAGCTTAGGAGTCACAGCCTTGAGTGCTCCTACCACCACTGGGACCACTTTGTCCATCACTTTCCACATCCTCTCCAGTTCCTCCTTCAGGCCCTGGTACTTCTCCTGCTTCTCATACTCCTTCCTTATGTTGCTGTCACTTGGCACCGCTACATCTATCACCATCGCTGTCTTCTGGTCCTTGTCTACTACCACGATGTCTCGTTGATTGGCCAGTACCTGCCTGTCTCTCTGGATCTGGAAGTCCCACAGGATCTTAGCCCTGTCATTCTCCACAACCTTCTGTGGAATCTCCCATCTGGACTTTGTAGGGCCTAGCCCATACGCTGTGCAGATGTTCCTGTACACAATGCCAGCTACTTGGTTGTGCCGTTCAGTGTATGCTGTTCCTGCCTGCATCTTACATCCTGCCACTTTGTGTTGGACAGTCTCTGAGTCTGAGTCAAGTCTGCACCTTGAGTCCTGTCTAGTGTGGTAGACCGCTGCTTCTACGGATCGGGTGCTTAGTGCTTGTTCATGTGCTGCTATGATCAGTGCCTCAGTGCTGTCTTTTAGGCCAGCCCTTTCCAGCCATTGGATTTCTCAATGTCAGCCACCTCAGCTATCTCTCTTTTGTAGAAAGCTTTATTATGATTTTTTAGAACAAAGATAAAAAACTACAAAAAAACAAAACAAAGTAACCACTAGAAACAAAAACACTAAAAGTGTAAAAACACAAAAGAAAAGACTTTTAGAAAGTTACATACATACATACAGGTGACTTCCAGCTTTCAACAGAAAGAATATACAGCAATTCCCATAAACAAACCCTTCCTCTATATCAAACCATAATCACATTATTTCTATAAATCCCTCCATTAACACATATACAAATCTCTTATACAATTGCTCCTTCCCCTTACATAAGATAGATAGATAGATAGATAGATAGATAGATAGATAGATAGATAGATAGATAGATAGATAAAGTTAAAGGTCCCACCTGCACATTTGTGCAGTCGTGTCCGACTCTAGGGGCCGGTGCTCATCTCCGTTTGTTAGCCGAAAAGCCAGCGTTGTCCGAAGACGCTTCCACGGTCATGTGGCCACATGACGCGCACGGAACGCTGTTACCTACCCACCGAAGTGGTACCTATTAATCTACTTGCATTTGTATGCTTTCGAATTGCTAGGTTGGCAAGAGCTGGAGCTAGTGCGGGAGCTCACTCTGCACACAGGACTAGGGATTAGAACCTCGGAACTTGCGATCTTCCAATCGACAAGCCTGCCGTCTTACCCACAGAGCCACCACGCCCCTTCATACATACATACATACATACATATATACATACATACATACATACATACATACATACATACATACATACACACACATACACACACACACACATATACACGTATATAAATACGTATTTATTTATTTATTTATTTATTTATTTATTTATTTATTTAATTTATATAACCGCCCATCTTCCCCAACGGGGAACTCTGGGCGGTTTACAATAAATAAAATTAGATAAAAGCATAAAATATAAAATATATAAACCAACAATTTATACAATTAATATAATATAAAATAAAAATCCAAGTGGGAGATAGTATTAATAAAAGAAGGGCATTATAAAATTACGGGATTAACCACCCCCATGAGGAACTATCGTTTCCTCCCTCCCATGCCAGGCGGCAGAACCAGGTCTTCAGTTCTTTTCTAAAGGTCGGGAGGGAGGGGATCTGTCTCAACTCTGGGGGCAAGATGTTCCATAGTGTGGGTGCTGCTACAGAGAAGGCCCGCCTCCTAGCCCCCATCAGATGACATTCTTTAATTGATGGGGCTCGTAGCAGGCCCTCTCTGAACGATCGGGTGGGGCGGGTCGATAATATGGGGATAAGACGGTCCCTCAGGTATTCTGGTCCCATGCCATGTAGGGCTTTAAAGGTGATAACCAACACCTTGAATTGTACCCGGAAGCAGACCGGCACCCAATGCAGCTCGCGGAGCAAAGGTGTTATATGTGCGGATCTTGGCGCACCTAAAATCGCCCGCGCGGCTGCATTCTGCACCGGCTGTAGCTTCCGGATAGTCTTCAAGGGTAGCCCCATGTAGAGCGCATTGCAATAATCTACATGGGAGATGACAAGAGCGTGAGTGACTGTTCGTGTGTGTGTGTGTGTGTGTGTGTATGTATGTATGTATGTGTATGTGTATGTGTATGTGTATGTGTATGTGTATGTGTATATTTCTACTTCAAAATTCCCTCTCTCTTAAAAAACAATCCATTTAATTTTCTTTCTTTCTACTACTATTCTATATACTTTGGTCTACACAATAAGCATCAAATTATAAAAACAAATAAATTGTCTGCCTTTATAATAAACAATCTTAGCCCTATTAGACCTAAAAACAGTATAAAACAATTATTATATCTTATCAATATCCTTTAAGTTTTACAAATCTATAATCCTATAAATCCTAATCCAAACCATAAGAAAAGAAAAAAAAGAAAAAAAAATCTTATTAGTCTCATTATCAATCCAATTAATTATTCTTAATTTTTATAAATTGTCTGCCTTTATAATTAACAATCTTAACCCTAATTATACTTAAAAACAATATAAAATATTACCAGAACTTGTTGATACCTTTTAAATCTTAGAAATCATAAATCCTGTAAATCATGTTAACCTCATTATCAGTCCAATTAAATATTCTTAGTTTTTTACCCCTCCTCAAAATATACCAGGGCATTTAAATATTTCACCATTACACCAAAAGCATTTTTTACAAAGATCCAACAACCCAACAACCCCCAAAGATACAAAGTTTCCAGCAAAAGATAAAAAAAACCTCCCACATAACATACTCTTCTTTCCCCTAACATTGATTGAAATAATCATAACATGAAGTTGTTGCCTAGCCTGGCAATGAAATGTCTGCAAGAAAACAACAAGGCTCAGAGAGCACAAAGGACTCCACAGTTCAACCCTGAGCTACAAATATTCTCTTCGATTGGTACCACATATGGGCGTCAAACGTTCCAGATAGCACGCAAATGGGAGAAATTTGCAGGTAGGCAAACCTCCACCAAAGAACAGCTGTTTTTTCTGCATGAATGCCTATGACAGCATACCCTGCCCGCCAGTGTCAGATACAAACCTCCAATCAACTGCACAGCTGGACTACCAAGGAAAGTACAACACCCTCACCAACACAGGCAGGACTAGCCAGGGTATATAAACAGAGAGCAAGTTCCACTCCCTTTTCGAACTGAAGATGTTGCCTAGCCTGGCAATGAAACGTCTGCAAGAAAACAGCAAGGCTCAGAGAGCACAAAGGACTCCACAGTTCAACCCTGAGCTACAAATATTCTCTTCAATTGATAATCATAACATTTCCCCAGCTTGGCAGTTACTTGTGCAGTCTTAAGGTAAAACAATCGTTTTAACCCCATAAACACCAATCCAGAGTTTTCAGCTGAGAATATTTCAATCTCCCTCACAGCAGTAAAATCCCCAACTTTTCCAACGTCTTCTTCTTCTTCTTCCAACATAGCATCAATCGATCAATCACTTTATTGTGGTCATAGACCAGTACAATGGTGTTATTTTGTGAGATAAACATAGTCACGCTTAGAGTATTAACAACATATAGTAATATATATATATTAAAATTCAATTAAATCAATTAAAATACATTTATTATCTATCTATCTCTATGTATAATATCTAAGGTGTGGCCTATTTTAAGAATATAAAATTTTAAGAGTATATTAGATATGAGATAAAAGACATAAAAGACTATTTTACAGCAATGTTGTAAATACAGATAAAATTACAAAAATTAACTGTTGTATGTAGATTGGCCTCTCTTGGTGTGTCGAATCTTCATTGCTGCAGCGCAGAACCTTGCTACCAGTGCCGTAACTGCAGAAGTTTCGTCTATAAGCAGCGATTGCATATACTCAGAATCTGTACGTCCAGGGTGTTTAATAATGAGCGGTGTAATTAATTTAATACGAATGTCTTTGTAAAAATCACAGTGTAAAAAGACATGGTCTATAGTTTCGACCTCCCCTGAGTCGCATGGGCAAAGTCTTGTGGCCAATGGAATTTTTATATTTTCCCTCCAACACTGCAGAAGGGAGAGCGTGGCAGCGAGCTAATGAAAAGGCTTTCCGGAGGCAGGGAATTTCAAGTTGCTCAAGATAGCTGGCAGCAGAAACAATATATATTTTATGCCAGGAGACAGAAAAAGTGGCGCCTTCCCTATGTCTGCTTGTCTTTCTATATCTATTATCCTTTGTTTTAACTCTAGCTTTATAATCCCTCTCAAGAAGAGTGGCTGGCGAATATCCTTTGATACCATACTCGAATCAGTATAACTACTCAGACATCAACTGGGAAACAAACTCTGCAGCAAGTGGGAGATTGAACAGGTTTCTGACATGCCTTGCTGACAACTTTATCATCCAAACGGTGGAAGAGGGAACTGGAGGGTCAGCTATTCTGGACTTCACACTTACTAATAGGGATGAAATGGTTGAGGAAGTGGAAGTTGTAGGACCTTTGGGAGAGAGTGACCAGGTCATACTAGGATTCACCAGAATGCAGGCAAGGGTGACTGAACCAGGTCAGACTAGTGTTCCAGATTTTAAGAGAGCTGACTTCAACAAACTACAAAGAAGAATAGGAAGGATTCCATGGATGGAAATCCTAGAGGGGAAATCAATTCAGGATGCTTGGGAAATTCTTAAAAACGAGATAATAAAGGCCCAAGCAACAACAATAGCACAGAGAAAGAAAAACAAGAGACACCTGACAAGGCCAGTGTGGCTGCACAAAGAACACTCTGACAAGCTGATGGTCAAAAAGGACAAGTATGTCCTCCAAGCCTGGCTGGCAGCTCGACAAGTCAGAGTTTCTCAGAGCTCTGAGCTCTGAGACCTTGCTGACTTTCTATCTTGTTTGCAGGGGTCTACAGACCACTGAAGTTTCCCCCTGGAGAAGGGGGAACCAGAAGATTGCTCACAGAGCCATTGGAATTGCCCACTCCTGTTTTTCTTTGTTGTTTCCACCGTGGAGAAGAACGGGGGTGAATGCAGTGGAATGGCCGAAGGAGGATCCTAGCTCTGCAGGGAACGTAAGTCTCTCGGGAGACACAAGAGTGACAGCCAGCTTTTAGATCACTTATATTAGTAATCTTAAACAGGGCCGTCGGACGGCATTCTGCGGACACAATAAGAGCGGAGAAATAATCACGTTTCGCCGCTCTTACCCCCACAAGGTAGGCCCTAATAGCGGCTCTAGATTGTGTTCGGTCGAGTTCTGTCTTTGTCTTTCTCCAGCGGCGCTCTAGACATCTCTTCACCCTCTTCAAGACCCTCAACTCCTCCGTAAACCACGGGGAGTGACGGGTCGAATGGGGCTGGAGAGGTCACATCGGCGCGATCCTGTCCAAGGCACCAGCCGCTTCCTTATTCCAGATTGCAGCCAATGCCTCCACTGGACCATGCAGCAGATCCTCGGGTATTACCCCCAGCTCCCTCTGAAACCTCAGTGGGTCCATAAGTCGCCAGGGGCGGACCAATCGAATAGATCCTGCCTCCCTTCAGAGTGGGGTGGCATAAGAGAATCCTAGGGATATCAGGACGTGATCTGACCATGGCAATGGGGATAGTTCTAACTTTCCCCTCAGGTCACTTTGCCATTGCTCTGACAAGAAAACCAAATCTGGAGTGAGTCCTCTGTCTCGAGTCAGGTCTCGAATAATCTGGGACAGGCCCATGGCTGCCATGGTAGCCATGAACTCCCGAGCCACTTCCAAAGCACGTCCCTGTCCCTATCCCTGTCATCAGGGATGACAGGTTAAAATCCCCCAAAACCATAAGCCTGGGGAACTCCACCGCCAACCCTGAGACGGCCTCCAGCAGCTCAGGCAGGGAGGTTGCTACGCAGCAGGGAGGCTGGTACAATAGCAACACTCCCAACTGTTCTCGGGCACCCAACTTGAAAAACAGGGTCTCACATCCGGACACTTGTGGAGCAAGGCCCCTGAAAGCCACCAGAGACTCTCTGATGATAACTGCCACCCCTCCTCCCCTACCCCGGTCTCTCGGCTGGTGCCACACCTGAAATCCAGCCGGGCACATCTCCGAGAGGGGTACCCCTCCCTCTGGGCCCAGCCAGGTCTCCGTAATACTGTTAGGTGATGGTTAACTATGCGGGGTTCCAGGCAATGAAGTAATCCAAACAACGTGTTGTAAGGCTAACAATATCTTTATTGATAGCATAAGGCAATAATGGATGTATAGTGCATTATTGCAAAAAGGTAAAATCAAAGCATAAGCAGAGTTCCATCACCAGAAGTGAGGAAAAAAAACATCATGGTCTGTGCAAAGACCAGGCAAAGACCAGGCATGATTACAGTTCAGATACAAGTACATGCAGTTAGCAGCCTACATAAAGAACAGAAGACATATATGTGTAGAACATAAGTATAAAGGACTACCCATGGTTCATAGCTCACATGTGATTGGTTTAAACATGAGCATCTCTTTTAGTATAGCATTTCTGGTAGTAATTGTACTTACTATAAAGCGTCACACGATGGCAGTGTTGTGTATTGGCCTTTCTTTGTTTTGAGAACGATTCTGATTACGGGTTTATTTTGTCTAGCTAGAGATATCTCAGCACCTGCCATCTACGTCTCAGATGTTTTGAGAACCAAACTTACAATGCGGAAAACAATGTAGATTGTTTTCACTTGTATTTTTCCACTCTCTGGCCAGACACAGTGGAAGAAAATGCCATGCGTTTAATTCTGCATAGAATGCTTTAACCAAATAACCTTAACACCCCTTCCGCATGGATTTTTTGAAACACTGTGGGGGAAAAACTGTTATTTCAAAAGCACACAGAGACACAAATGATTTTATTTCAGACACATTTGCTCCAATCCCAATCTGGTTACCATGGTTGTATGTTTTGTTGGAGAAAGTGCTTTCGTGAGAACGTCTGCGATATTTAGTTCAGATGGACAATACTCTAATTGTATAAATTTTTCCTGAATTGCATGCCTCACATTTTGGTATTTTACATGGATGTATTTCGTGCGATTATTGACATTTTCCGAAGCAGCTAGAGATAGACAGGATTGGGAATCTTCATACATTGTTATTGGTGTATTTATATTTACAGATAAATCTGTAAACAATTGTTTTAACCAATACGTTTCATTGATTGCCTCACTGAGGGCCACAAATTCGGCTTCGCAGGTAGAAACGGCAATTAATGTTTGTTTTCTTGCTCTCCAGGCAATGGGTGTATTTGCAAACAAACAAACAAAACCACTCACAGACTTTCTGTCTCTCTCTTCTGCAAAAGAGCTGTCAGCATAAATCACAGGCATTTCAGCCTTGGTGGCTGATATTTTGAGACAAAAATCAGCTGTGCCTTTAAGATAGCGTAGGACCCTCTTTAAACCTGTCCAATCCCGCATGGATGGTTTGGCAACCTTACGACTAAGCACTCCAACTGAGTAAGCTAAGTCAGGGCGTGTCCATTGTGTTAAGTGTAGCAAACTTCCTACAGCTGAGTGATACAATGCAGGTTGAGGACAAGGTTCCTCACATGCATCACCCTTTAGGAAATCAAGAGTCATTGGTGTTTTGGTTGGTTTTGCATTTGACATTTCAAGTTGACTCAACAATTGGTCAATTTTTCTTTTCTGACTCAGATAGAACTCACCACTCTGAGCTCTAGTGACTTCAACACCTAGATAGTATTTCAGCTCACCTAGGTCTTTCAATTGAAAGTACTGTCTCAATTGTGTTGCAAACTCTTGTACAAGGTGCAAAGAACCAGTTGCTAGGCAAAAATCATCAACATACGTTAGCAACACTGTGTAATCACTTCCAGAACCTCTTACATACACACAAGGATCAGCAACAGACTTCTTAAACTTTAGCTCTAACAAAGCCTTATCTAAACATTGATGCCAACAATGTCCGGCTTGCTTCAATCCGTACAGCGCCTTGCGCAGTCTGTACACCTTCTGCGAATTGTCACAAGCATAGCCAGGAGCCTGCTTCATGTACACAGTTTCAGGGAGCTCTGCATTCAAATATGCTGTGTCAACATCAAAATGATGGACAACAAGTCCACGCTGTGCAGCCAGAGAAAGTACCATACGTAAAGACTCTGGTCTAGCTGTGGGTGCATATGTGAGATCATAGTTCAAAAACCTCTCCTGTGCAAATCCCTGAGCAACAAGCCTGGCTTTGTACTGCACTGTATTATCAGGAAGAAGCTTCTTTCTGAAAACCCATCTGGAACCAACAGCTTTCTGGGATGGGGGCAAATCAGTGACCTCAAACACCTTTTGACTCACTAATGCCTCAAACTCCTTATCCATCGCTGTGTTCCACTTCTCTTGCTCTTCAACAGGCAGATGCAACATCTCCTGGAAAGACTGAGGTTCACAGGTAATCTGACACACTCTCACCTGCTGAATCACAAATCTGTCAGGCTTCACACCCTTTGTGGAGCGTGCAGACCTACGAGGAATTACCACTGCCTCTTCCTCATCACTGTCCTCTGCCTTTTCACTACCTGAATCCCCCTTCAGATCCTGAACCTGCTCAGGTGAAATTTCCTCTTCCTTCACCTGAGGGGATCCTCTCACCACACTAGGAGACTGGGAACCAGAAGGCAGCTGAACTGGTTGTTGTCCAGCCACAGGAGCATGGACAGTTGGCTGTACACTAGATTGCAACAATACTTCTGAACTAGCATTCAACCTATCCCAACCAGTAGGGTGCTCAAAATTAGCACTTCTAGAGATTACTACACGACCATAGCCTGCAGAAAAACGGTAACCCTTAGATCTAGATGAATAACCAACAAACCTTAAGCGTTGTGCTTTTGGCTGGTTCTTCCTTCGCTGAGACTTAGGAATATGCACATATGCAAATGTTCCAAAAACACGCAGATGCTTCAGCGAAGGGCGCTTGCCAAACAAAAGGAAATAAGGAACTTCATTTACAGCTGAATTCCACACCCTGTTAGTCAGATACACTGCAGTCATGGTAGCCTCACCCCAAAAACGGGCTGGCACCTGGGCATCTAACATCAGGCTATTTCTAATGGTATTAACAACACCAATCTTCCTTTCAGCTATTCCATTCTCAGCAGGAACACCAACATTGGCAAGTCTATGGGAGATTCCTTTTCTACGAAGCCAATTCTGAAACTCATGGCCTAGAAACTCTCCTCCACAATCCGATTGAAATTGACCTACTTGATAGCCATAATTTCTTTCCACCATTGCAACAAACTCCTTAAAGCGAGCAAAAGCCTCCGCTTTAGATTTGAGCAAATAACAAAACGTATAGCGAGTAAGGTCATCCACCAAAAGGAACATGAAACGCGCCCCCCCCTCACTAGGAGCATTGGGGCCGGCTAAGTCTCCATGAACCAACTGAAAAGGCCTAGTTGACACTCTGTCACTTTTTCTAGCAATAGGAGCAGCCTTAATTTTCTATTGTTTGCACACAGTACAATCAAGAAAGTCATCACACTTTTTGGATCCTAACTCAGGATACACCTTGGCCAGTTGGGACAAACTTCCCCACCCGGGATGTCCCAAAACTCTGTGATAATAGTGAATGCATTTGTTATGTGGGGGAACATTGGAAATACAATTTCCTAACACAATCCCCTGCTTAGGAAGCATTTCATACAATTGATTCACTAACTTCCCCCTAGCACATTCTATCCCATCTTTTTCAATAGAACATCCAGTACCCTTGAACACAACAGTATAACCAGACTTTACCAGGGCTGGAACGCTAAGGAGGGAAAAGTCAAGTGTAGGTACACACAACACATTTTGCATATTTATCCCCAAACAAGGAATGTATACTTCACCCTGAAAGGACACATCAGCCATAGATCCATCAGCCAGAGCAACCTGTTGGACGTTAGGCTTGCTTTTTGATAACAACAACTGTTCATTGTTGACAATGATTTGACTACAGGCTGAGTCCAAAAGCCAAGTCTCTGGGGAACGTCTACTCACAGCCGTGAGCAAAGCAGACACCTGGGTACGTTGTCTAGGCGCTTGTTTCCCCTTCTTTCGTACGAACCTCTTTCCACTGGCTCCACCGGCTGGGCGAGGTGGCTGGGGACAGTCTCTCATGAAGTGTTGGGTCGAGTTGCACCGGAAACATCTCCTCACAGCACACGCAGCCTCTGTTCCAACTGGAAAACGCTGAGCTGAAGCCTCAGGAACAGCAACAGATGACTTACTCTGCATCCTCTCCAAATCACGAGCTTGCTGGATTTCTTGCAGCCGATTTGTAAGATAATCCACAGTTAGGTCTTGGGGCCTCAACGTCTGAGTTGCCTCGATGAGCATGTCAAAGCTCTTGTCCAAGCTTGACAGGATGATACAAGCTCTCTGGGTATCAGGGATCACAACATCCCGGTCCTCAAGTTCAAGAAACAAAGTCTTGACTTTATGGAGGTGGGTCATCACGTTTCCACCGGGCTGCAGCTTCAAGTTGTAAAGCTGACGTGATATACCAACAATGGCAGCAGAGGTTTGCTTGGAATAAAGGGCTTTAAGAGCTTCCCAACAGGCATGTGCGGTCTCCAAATTACTGATATGCAGTAGCTGTGATGATTCTAGTCCCAGAATCAAGTTGCCATAAGCACGATCCAAACACAACTGCACTTCTTCAGTAATAGCACCGGTTGGAGGTGGGTCTTTCACATACTTCCACAAACCTTCTTTTAGGAAGAAAGACTTGATCTTCACACACCAGGTCCGATAGTTTGTGCCATTCAAACGCTCAAAGGGCAGACTGGTTAGCCCTGCAGCAGCAGCCATGCTGACCACTCAAAGAAAAACACGTTTACTTCAAAATGCAGCCTTAAAAACAAACCCCGTTGTTACAGCTAGATCCAGCGCAGCAAAGAAAAACACAAAATTCTCTCTGGGCCCATAACCTGTTAGGTGATGGTTAACTATGCGGGGTTCCAGGCTTGAAGTAATCCAAACAACGTGTTGTAAGGCTAACAATATCTTTATTGATAGCATAAGGCAATAATGGATGTATAGTGCATTATTGCAAAAAGGGAAAATCAAAGCATAAGCAGAGTTCCATCACCAGAAGTGAGAAAAAAAAACATCATGGTCTGTGCAAAGACCAGGCAAAGACCAGGCATGATTACAGTTCAGATACAAGTACATGCAGTTAGCAGCCTACATAAAGAACAGAAGACATATATGTGTAGAACATAAGTATAAAGGACTACCCATGGTTCATAGCTCACATGTGATTGGTTTAAACATGAGCATCTCTTTTAGTATAGCATTTCTGGTAGTAATTGTACTTACTATAAAGCGTCACACGATGGCAGTGTTGTGTATTGGCCTTTCTTTGTTTTGAGAACGATTCTGATTACGGGTTTATTTTGTCTAGCTAGAGATATCTCAGCACCTGCCATCTACGTCTCAGATGTTTTGAGAACCAAACTTACAATGCGGAAAACAATGTAGATTGTTTTCACTTGTATTTTTCCACTCTCTGGCCAGACACAGTGGAAGAAAATGCCATGCGTTTAATTCTGCATAGAATGCTTTAACCAAATAACCTTAACAAATACACACCAGGTCAGCCCCTCTCTCCGTGATTAATTCACTTATGAGAGGGGCTTTGTTGTTTACTGACCTGGCGTTAAGTAGCAGCAGCTGGAAACCAGGGCCCTCAAGGATCTGCTGTCCAGAACCTAGGGTTGAACTCGGAGGACCGGAACGCGCCACCGGTATCAAACACCGGGGGCGCCTTCCCCAAAGATGGCCTGTCCTCCGGTTCCCATCACAGTATCTCCTGCCCGTCACCACCTCGATTGGATTGCCCACATTATAGTCCCCAGAGTTTCCTGATCCGGTCACCTCCACTCCCGAATCCCTCGAAAACCTGGAACTAGGCAGGGGTCTCTTCCATGCATCCATCCTTCCACTCTCAATCCTCCTGGGCAGTCGTAGGCCACCAGTGCAACCAACCGAAGCTCTCGGTGCTGGTAAGCCCCAGCCGCCCCTTCCATTCATCATCCAATCACTATGCCCCCCAATTCCAGGGCCAGATTTCAAGCCCACCGCCTGTTCCAGTTCCAGCCGGCCTCCAATGGTCTCTATAGGCATCCACAGGCCTCCACTGGCCTCCACAGGCCCCGGCTCCACAGTTCTCAAGTTCCCCAAGTTCTTCAGTCTTTGTGGGGTCACTGATCCGGTTATTTGGGCCAGATCTAATTGGCCTCTACTGGCCACCGTAGGCATCCTTTTTGTGGTTGCTGAGGTCAAAGCCTCCCCAACCATCCACCCCGTCATAGGGCCCCCCAGGACTGACGGGCCTGTTGGACTCCGTTGCACAACGCCGCTCCGTCTGGGCAGGCCACCGGTTCCCCCAACTGTCAACTGTCCAGCCACGCTGGTCCGCGGCCCCGGCAGCTCCGCTGGTCGCCAGGCTCCGCCGTCTCTGAGGCCTCCACCAGGCACAGCAGCCTCCACCCGGCTCCATCGCGCCCCGGGCCGCAAGCTCCGGCAACTCCGGCAGCTTCACTGGTCGCCACCAGGCTCCGTCACCTCCGCAGCCTCCACCAGGCTCCGCAGCCTTCACCTGGCTCTGTCAAGCCCCGGGCCGCAAGCTCCGGCAACTCCGGCAGGCCCAAAAACGCCCCGGCTCGCCATACCAACTCCACCAGGCCGGGGACTCCAACGAACAGCCGCAAACCGCCGGGCCGCAACTCCACCACGGCCCCAACTGCCGAACTCCGCTCCTGCTCTGTCCGGAGAAGTCCACTCACCCCAACTCCAACACACCTCTCCAGCCCCAAGGTAAAATTTGGGGGCGGTGTAAGGAAGGTTTTTTCGGGGGTTTCCAGCTCACTTCTCCCAGAGCAGCTGCTGGCATTTCCTTGCGGCCGCCATCTTTGATTTTCAAAAAAAAAAAATAGAATCCAAGATTCAACTTCTTTTGCTGAGACAGGGGGCTGGGGGGCAGTGTCCCTAATTTTATTTATTAAACAAATTTATATGGCTGCCCAACTCACACATACTGACTCTGGGTATACTCTAAACTAGCCATTTAATTGGCTCCATATCAGCCTTGGCCCACTGCCAGAACCACAACTTCAGGGCCTTCCGGAAAGTCATCAAAGGGGGCGGCAATCTTATCTCTGGGGGAATAAGATTCCATAGGGAGGGAGCCACCATGGAGAAGGCCCTTTTTCTTGGTCCCACCAGATGTACCTCTCTAACTGATGGGACCCACAACATGCCTTGCCTTCCCACTCTGGGTCTGGGCAGATGTAACTTCAAACTTGATAGGGAAATTGGATGGAGTGTGGTGAGGAATGTTGGGGTTTGATAAACCCAGGAATTTACTGCTAGATATAAATTATACAGAGAGGCTTGATATTTAGGTTAAAGGGGAAATATTCTGCACAGTCACCCAATTAGCAGCCATTGTTGTAGGAATGATGTGTCAGTGTGTGACTCATACAACAGGTGCTTAGAGTTAGGTTGGGTGTGGTGAATAACGAGAGCAACCTATAATGTGATTGGTCAGGTTCACTATATATGCAGGGACATTCTCATTTCCCATTATTCCCATTTTACCTCGTGAATGCTGTATCGTTGGTGTATCATTTGTTACCTGTGGAAGTGATCTGTAAATACGTATGTATATAAGTAAATAGGATATTTGATATAACTTCTGTTTGGAGTCTATTTACTGCATAGTACTTGGATTGCTGGTGCCTAGGAGAGAAGCAGGCCGCTCCATCCGCTCCCCCTGACAAGGAACATGTCAGAGTAGTGCGTTTGGTACAACCCAAGAGTGGTTCAGAACAAATTTGCTTCGAGTCTGTGACTTCCAATATATACAGACTTTACTAAATACAAATATATATTTACAGACAAAATACCTTTTAACCAACTATACACAGCAATACACAATCCAGCAACTCCTACAACACCCAGCAATATGGATTCCTCCCAACTGCCTTATATCCATGTCACTTTGCTAAGTCATTCACTGGTGATTGATTCAAGTGTAAGCAATTAGCTCTTCAGTTTCCTCAGAGCTAATTGTTCAGTGCTCTCCGCTGTGCTGCCTTCTTCACTGCAGTAAAATTCTTAATACAATGTCTGGGTACACTCTGACAGAACAAACGATCTATCATTCTCCAATAATTCTCCAGCTGTTCTTTACATACTCAAACCTCAAGCCTTTCTCTTCTAATATATTGATAGCATCTTCCAAGACTGTCCTCCTGTCCTGTGTTTGGGGATTAACACTTCTAGGTGGGATGGAAACATTTGCAATTCTTAGATCAGGCTCATTCCTTATCCTGAATCTCATTATCATCCTGGAGAGATCAGAGTCCAGGTTTATCTGAACTGCCCCCAATTTTTGCTCCCTGATTATCCCAACAGGTAAATCCCCCCAAATGAGAATCCATAGGATGTGATTTCCCTGGGGGGACAAGCCCATGATTTTCCACCCACACCTCATATTTAAATGAAAAATGCATCTTTCTCAAAGCTCCTTTTGGAATTGAGAACCTCAGAAAAAATTATGGAACGGAACACTGAAGTTCTGAAAATATTTACAGATTATCCTCGAGATACGACTGCAATTGGGACTGGAATTGCCATCGATAAGCAATGTGGTCATAAAGCGCAACATCATGTGACCACTTTGCTTAACAACAGCAATGCAGGTTTGGCTGAAGATCCAGCAAATGGATTCTGATAGACTTCCCAAAATATGCTTAACGGAACAGATAAATATGGCACAGCCCAATTCCTGGATCAGCCAACTTTTTGACGTTATTTTAAGACATGGGTTTTCTATTCAGTATTTGCTTTCAACGGTCTCCCAGGCAAGGGAAATTTTTTAACAGCGAGTCCTGGATATTAGTGCACAAACTGACATGGAATTATTAACTAAAAATAGATCTTTAAGATGGTTGGCTAAGAATACAATTATATTTCAACCCAAAAAGTATCTATCAATGAGCACTTCCACCACTTGCCATATCATGAGAGAACCTGCATATGCAGTTCTCCAACCATTGAAAATAGTTTTCATATTTTGTTCAATTGCCAATTATATGCATCCATTAGGCATAAATATCTATCATCCTTATTAGAAAGAACAGCACACTGGGATCCAAACCACAGACAGTCTTATTTCCTCCTGGGCTCTAATGTGCATATTGTACGTAGGACTGCTAAGTTTATAACTAAGGCAATGGTCATTAGAACTCAATTTTTGTTGTTGTTTATTCATTCAGTCACTTCTGACTCTCCGTGACTTCATGGACCAGCCCACGCCAGAGCTTCCTGTCAGCCGTCACCATCCCCAGCTCCCCCATGGTTGAGTCCGTCACCTCCAGAATATCATCCATCCATCTTGCCCTTGGTCGGCCCCTCTTCCTTTTGCCTTCCACTTTCCCTAGCATCAGCATTTTCTCCAGGGTATCCTGTCTTCTCATTATGTGGCCAAAGTACTTCAGTTTTGCCTTTAATATCATTCCCTCAAGTGAGCAGTCTGGCTTGATTTCCTGGAGTATGGACTGGTTTGATCTTCTTGCAGTCCAAGGCACTCTCAGAATTTTCCTCCAGCACCACAGTTCAAAAGCATCTATCTTCCTTTAGAACTCAATACATTGAACAAATTAGGGTATCCTGTAAGGGAGATTTATATATCTGATTTCTGACTCCATGTATTATCATATATCCATTTCATTATTGTATTTTTATCTTTGTATTGCATTTAATTTTATTTTATTTTATTGATAAGGTCACAGGACTAATCAATTAATAAACTACTGCTACTAATATAACAGCAATCCAGGCAGTCCTGGTTGTTGTCATAACCCCAGATGTGTGGGACATTAAGCAGGAAGCAGAGGGGGTCCCAGGTCAAGATTGCTGGGGTACCACAGAGGGGATAGGGGAGGCCAAGCGCAGGCCACCCACAAGTTGGGGAGTAGGGTGCTGCAGTGTGGTGCGAGCTCAGGAAGGCTGGGGAAAGAGGGCACAAAGTGCGTGCAAGCGTGTGAGTGCAGGGAGGCCAGGGAAAGAGGGTGTGAGGTGCATGCAAGCACAGGGAGGCGAGGGACAGAGGGTATGGGGTGTGTCCGTGTGTACAAGTACAGGGAGGCAAAGGAAAGAGGGTGTGAAGTGCTTGTAGGACTCTTGGGCATCCCAAAGGGTTTGCAAGATAACGGGCAAGTTTTTTCGGATGTTAGTGATCCAGGCATCAGTTGATGGAGGAGGATCAGCAGGTTTAGACAGTTCAGGGAATGGTGGGAAGTCATGGCCATAGATAACATGAAACGGTGAAAAACCTGTGCTGTGATGGATGGAGTTATTGTACGCTAGTTCAGAAAGGAGATTGGCCCAGTCATCTTGTTGATAAGAGATGTAACAATGAAGATATTGTTCTAGAACAGAGTTCAGAGGTTCAAAAGATCCGTCAGTCTGGGGGTGGAAGGCAGAGCTTAGTGCTTGCTCCACGCCTATGAGTTTGAGGAAAGCCCCCCAGAATTTGGAGGTGAATTGCGAGCCATGGTCCGAAATGACCCAAAGTGTGGGGGGGTGTCCGTGGTATTTGTAAATATACTGAATATAAAAGCGAGCTAATTGTGGTGCAGCGGGCATGGCAGCACATGGAATAAAATGCGCTTGTTTGGAAAATAAGTCAGTTACCACCAAAATGACAGTTTTATTCTTGCTGGGAGGTAAATCCACAATGAAGTCCATGGCAATTTGCTCCCAAGGTGGGTGGGAGTGGCTACAGTTTGTAACAGTCCAGTAAGCTTGCCAATGTTATGTTTAGCCATGGCACAGGTAGTGCATGAAGAAATATAGTCATTAACATCTTTGAGAAGTGATGGCAACCAAAATTGTTGGCGTATTAAATGGAGGGTCTTTTACAAAACCAAAGTGGCCAGCAGGTTTGGCGTCATGAGAGCCTTGGAGAACTTTAGCTTGTAAAGGTGGAGGAACATAAATTTGAGAGCCACGATACCAAATTCCGTTTGGGTTAAAGATGCTTTATTGTTAGTGAGCCATGTATCATTTTGCTGGGACGTGAGAAGCTCCTGTTGCAAATCAGGTGGCGGAGCGGGCAGAGCAGCTGAGGTGGCGTATCTGGTAACAGCCACTAAGCCAGTTGAAGGGTGGAGACTGGGTTCTCTGTTGAAGTTTGTAAAAGTATACATCAGAATTTACAATAGAATTGTTGTTGTTCAGTCGTTCAGTCGTGTCCGACTCTTCGTGACCTCATGGACCATAGCACGCCAGGCCTTCCTGTCCTCCACTGTCTCTCGGAGTTTACTCAACTTCATGTTCATTACATCGGTGATGCTATCTAACCATCTCATCCTCTGCCGTCCCCTTCTCCTTTTGCCCTCAGTCTTTCCCAGCATCAGGGTCTTTTCCAGTGAGTCCTCTCTTCTCATTAGGTGGCCAAAGTATTTGAGCTTCAGCTTCAGCATCTGTCCTTCCAATGAGCAGTCAGGGTTGATTTCCTTCAGGATTGACTGGTTTGACCTCCTTGCAGTCCAAGGGACTCTCAAGAGTCTTCTCCAGCACCACAGCTCGAAAGCATCAATTCTTCGGCGCTCAGCCTTCCTTATGGTCCAACTCTCACAGCCATACATTACTACTGGAAAAACCATAGCTTTAACTATACGGACCTTTGTCGGCAAGGTGATGTCTCTGCTTTTTAATATGCTGTCTAAGTTTGCCATAGCTTTCCTTCCAAGGAGCAAGCGTCTTTTAATTTCATGGCTGCAGTCACCGTCTGCGGTGATCTTGGAGCCCAAGAAAATGAAATCTGTCACTGCTTCCATTTCTTCCCCTTCTATTTGCCAGGAAGTGATGGGACCAGATGCCATGATCTGGGTTTTTTTAATGTCGAGTTTCAAGCCAGCTTTTGCACTCTCCTCTTTCACCCTCATCAAGAGGCTCTTTAGTTCCTCTTCACTTTCTGCCATTAGGGTGGTATCGTCTGCATATCTGAGGTTGTTGATATTTTTCCCGGCAACCTTAACTCCGGCTTGTGATTCATCCAGCCCGGCATTTCTCATGATGTACTCTGCATATAAGTTAAATAAGCAGGGTGATAATATACAGCCTTGTCGTACTCCTTTCCCAATTTTGAACCAGTCGGTTGTTCCATGTCCGGTTCTAACTGTTGCTTCTTGACCCACATACAGGTTTCTCAGGAGACAGGTAAGGTGGTCTGGTACTCCCATCTCTTTAAGAATTTGCCACAGTTTGTTGTGATCCACACAATCAAAGGCTTTAGCGTAGTCAATGAAGCAGAAGTAGATGTTTTTCTGGAACTCTCTTGCTTTTTCCATGATCCAGCGAATGTTGGCAATCTGATCTCTAGTTCCTCTGCCTCTTCGAAACCCAGCTTGCACTTCTGGTAGTTCTCGGTTCACATGCTGCTGAAGCCTAGCTTGTAGGATTTTGAGCATAACCTTGCTGGCATGTGAAATGAGTGCAATTGTACGGTAGTTTGAACATTCTTTGGCATTGCCTTTCTTTGGAATTGGAACGTAAACTGATCTTTTCCAATCCTGTGGCCACTGTTGAGTTTTCCAAATTTGTTGGCATATTGAGTGCAGCACTTTAACAGCATCATCTTTTAGGATTTTAAATAGCTCAGCTGGGATACTGTCTTCTCCGCTATCTTTGTTGTTAGTAATGCTTCCTAAGGCCCACTTGACTTCACTCTCTAGGATGTCCGGCTCAAGGTCAGTGACCACACCATCGTATTTATCAGGGATATTAAGATCTTTCTTGTATAGTTCTTCTGTGTATTCTTGCCACCTCTTCTTAATCTCTTCTGCTTCTGTTAGGTCCCTGCCTTTTTTGTCCTTTATCATGCCCATCTTTGCACAAAACGTTCCCTTGATATCTCCGATTTTCTTGAAGAGATCTCTAGTCTTCCCCATTCTATTGTTTTCCTCGATTTCTTTGCATTGTTCATTTAAGAAGGCCTTCTTATCTCTCCTTGCTATTCTCTGGAATTCTGCATTCAGTTGTTTATATCTTTCCCTTTCTCCCTTGCCTTTTGCTTCCCTTCTTTCCTCAGCTATTTGTAAAGCCTCATCAGTCAGCCACTTTGCTTTCATGCATTTCTTTTTCTTTGGGATGGTTTTAGTTGCTGCCTCCTGTACAATGTTACGAACCTCCATCCATAGTTCTTCAGGCACTCTGTCTACCAGATCTAATCCTTTAAATCTATTCCTCACTTCCACTGTATATTCATAAGGGATATGATTTAGGTCATACCTGATTGGTCTAGTGGTTTTCTCTACATTCTTCAATTTAAGCCTAAATTTTGCAATAAGAAGCTCATGATCTGAGCCACAGTCAGCTCCAGGTCTTGTTTTTGCTGATTGTATAGAGCTTCTCCATCTTTGGCTGCAAAGTATATAATCAATCTGATTTCGGTATTGACCATCTGGTGATGTCCATGTGTAGAGTCGTCTCTTGTGTTGTTGGAAAAGAGTGTTTGCTATGACCAGCGTGTTCTCTTGACAAAACTCTATTAGCCTTTGCCCTGCTTCATTTTGTACTCCGAGGCCAAACTTGCCCGTTATTCCGGTTATTTTTTGACTTCCTACCTTAGCATTCCAGTCCCCTATGATGAAAAGGACATCTTTTTTTGGTGTTAGTTCTAGAAGGTGTTGTAGGTCTTCATAGAACCGGTCAACTTCAGCTTCTTTGGCATCAGTGGTTGGGGCATAGACTTGGATCACTGTGATGTTGAATGGTTTGCCTTGGATTCGAACTGAAAGCATTCTGTCGTTTTTGAGGTTGTACCCCAGTACTGCCTTTCCCACTCTTTTATTGACTATGAGAGCTACTCCATTTCTTCTAAGGGATTCTTGCCCACAGTAGTATATATAATGGTCTCCTGAATTAAATTCGCCCATTCCTGTCCATTTTAGTTCGCTGATTCCCAATATGTCGATGTTCAATCTTGTCATCTCATGTTTGACCACATCCAGCTTACCTTGATTCATAGTTCTTACATTCCAGGTTCCTATGCAATATTGTTCTTTACAGCATCGGACTTTCCTTCCACTTCCAGACACATCCACAACTGAGCGTCCTTTCGGCTTTGGCCCAGCCGTTTCACACTTTCTGGAGCTACTCGGAATTGCCCTCCGCTCTTCCCCAGTAGCATTTTGGACACCTTCCGACCTGAGGGGCTCATCTTCCGGCGTCATATCTTTTAGCCTTTTGATACTGTCCATGGGTTTTCTTGGCAAGGATACTGGAGTGGTTTGCCATTTCCTCCTCCAGTGGACCACGTTTTGTCAGAACTCTCCATCATGACCTGTTCTTCTTGACCTGACTTCATTGAGTTACGCAAGCCCCTTCGCCACGACAAGGCAGTGATCCATGAAGGGGTACAATAGAATAGAAGCCATTATAAGAAGAAGTGCTGAGTCATGTAGTCAGCAAGATAGCTGTGTCATTAAGACATAGAGGAAGCTGATGAAAGAGACAGGAAGCTGATGAAAGAAGATGATGCAATGTGTAATACTATTTGACATTGAATGTATAAAAGCATACAGATGCCTGTATATTTCTCTCATCTTCATTACTGGACTGCGCTGTGAATACGTCTGTATGCTGTTTTGCAGAGGACATCTGTACAAAGTTGTATGTATGTAAATAGACTCTTGACACTGACTATTGTGTCGGAGTTGTTTCTTATCTAAGGCCTGAAGGACATTACTTTTACTGAACATGGCAACGCTGATAAACTCTGACAGGTTATGGACCCAGCTACTGCTGGTGTATTGGAGCTATAAACTGTCCTGATGTCTGGTGAGCCTGTTTCCCTCACTCTTGTACCAAGGAGGGGCTGAAGACAGCATGTTAACAGCAAGTATGCAGTCGAATATCAGGGGTGGATTTCCTCTCTCAAGGCTAAATAAAACGAATTATCTCTCTTGGTCATTTAAAATGGAGATGTATTTACAGAGAGAAGATTTATGGCAGATTGTAAATACTCCTCCAGAGGAATTTGAGGAAGATGATCAAAGGCTGAATGAGAAAGCATTAGCCAGTATAATATTATGTTTGGAAGACAGCCAATTACTACATGTGAGGAAGTGTACTGATGCCAAAGAGTGCTGGGGTATACTTCGTGACCTGCATGTAAGAGACACTGCCAGTGGCAAAGTTATTTTAACTTGGAAACTCTATAGAACAAGGCTGTGTGATGGAGATAAGGTAGCAGAGCACATAAAATATATAATGAATTTTCCTAGAGTTAGAAGAGCGTGGAATGATTTTTACAGAGACACATAAAGCTTATGTCCTGTTAAGCTCTTTGGATGACTCCTGGGATGTATTAGCAACAAGCCTTGGCTCTATGGCAGAAAAAGAGTTAACTGTGAATTATTTAACCAACCGCTTGTTGGAGGAGGAACAGAGACGGCAAGAGCGTGCCCGTGTCACAGGGAGAGGCAGCTTATCTTGGCAGAAGGGAGAAATGATTAATGAAACTGTTGCAGCTGAGGAAGAAAAAATCTGTGCTGTTAAGTGATGCTACAAGTGTGGATCGACTCAACACCTGCTAAGAGACTGTGTTTTAAAGAGAAAAGATAAAGACAAATGGAGACTGGCTCAGTTGAGAAGCAATGCCCACCTTTCTGTTGTCAAGGCGACAGAGAGGCATTCCAAGGGCAGATGGCTATTGGACAGCAGAGCCAGTGAACATATTTCAAATGATCCTCATTTGTTTACTGATCTTGGACCAGCTGCACAAGACCATGTAAGCCTAGCACAGAGCTTTCCAAACAGTGTGTCACGACACAAAAGTGTGTCGCCACACACAGCATGGTGTGTCGCCACACCACCCGGAAGCGGCGGCGTGTGCGTGCATGGTGGCAGCGGCAGCCGCTGCCACCGCCACCATACACACGTGCACCGCCGCACGCCCCACCGTGCTGCCGCATGCCCCCCCGTGCTGCCACCGTGCACGTGTGCGCCGCACATCCCCCCGTGCCACCGCACGCCCCCTTGCGCTGCCGCCATGCGCACGCGCACCGCACATCCCCCCGTGCCACTGCACGCCCCCCCATGCTGCCACCATGCACGCGTGCGCCGCCACATGCCCTCTGTGGTGCCGCCGCACGTGTGCGTGCTGCCACACGCCTTTCTGTGTCACCGCCGCGCGCGTGCACCCTCGTGCCGCCGCCGTGCCGCCATCGCCACTGCTTTGGAAAGCCCTGGCCTGGCAAATGGGAATTGTGATTCTGTAGTTGGGAGAGGCACGGTGTATGTGCCCTGTTTAAATGATAACTTGAGTATGCTCTGTGTCCCTAATTTAGAGTATAATACAATAAGTGTGTCTCACTTAGATCAGAAGGGATATGATGTTAAGTTTGCAAATGGAAAATGCCACATAAGTAAAAATGGGAAATTATGTGGGGAAGGTATATTACAAGATAATTTATATATAATGAAAACAAAGGAAATAAGCACAGAAGCAAACACAGCTATTGGTAATAAGCCATATCATGACCAATGTGTTCATTTATGGCACACAAGGTTAGGTCATGCAAGTTTTAAGCTAGTAGAACAAATGCCCAATGTAGTAACAGGAATCAATATGAAAACATGCCAGAATTTCTCGTTTCGTAGCCTCGTTTCCATGGTTTCCAAACAGCGGCGATTAAAAAGAAGAAAATCACTGAAAAATCACCCTCGGAGAGAGGGTGAGCAGAAGATCTTCCACAAGGGTCACCGGATTTGCCGCTCTCTGCAGACCCCCGTATTTCCACCCTGGGGGAAGGCAGATTGAAGCGGCAAAAGGTGGCTGGGACTGTCAAAAAGCTCTCTGGAAGCCGCAAATCTGAATAAGTTAAGTAGCTCCCCACCCGACCTTTTAGATGCACTTTTTAGTTTTCTTTTAAACTTTAATTGCCTTATTAAGCTCTAAGATTTATCTCGACTTGTTAAATAATTGCTAGTAGTGGTTTTTTTCTTTCCTGTCAAAGACTGTCAAAAGGTGGGAAGGAAAAGTTAATTGACTTTGCCATAAAGGAAAGTGATTTGCCTTCTACTTTTATTTTACTTGGATTTAAATTTTCTACTTATTGGATACTATATATATTTTTATTCTGGAAATATTGTATTTGGACCTTGCTTCCACATGGAATAATTAATACTCTGCCTATTATTTTTCTTTGGTGAATATTGCTGGGGGGGGAAATTCCTTTTTCTCTCTTTTTTCCTTTTACAAGCCTTGCTTTAAACTTTTATGTTCTGTTTGGACTTATTACATAGAATTGGACTTTTTAATATGTAACTTGGGAGAAGAAGTGATTTGGATTATTATTGCTTTCTCTTTTCTTTTTATATATTGCAAATAATTTTACTATAACTTTTTTTACTTCAGGTTTTTTTTTTTTTTTGGTTGGATTGAAGAGTACTAGTGGGCATGAGTAACCTTGGAACTGTTTACTTTTATAGGACTGTTTTGACTATAGTGGGGGGAAAAGATGCCATCTGTTGCTTTATTTTTTGCTTTGGAGATTATATAGACTTATTTACCTAAAGGATTACAAATGAACTTTGAAGATAATTATTTTTAAAGGATTGCTTTTATTTTTGGGAATTTTTTTAAGTTCCTTTTTTGGCTGTAATTACTGCCACTTTTATTTTTGTATTTTTTTATTTTCTCTCTCCCCTCTCCTTTTTTCCCCTTTCTCCTCTCTTTTTTTTCTCTTACAGGAAAACTACCTACACCATGTCGTCTGTGGTACTGAAGAGGAGAGATAGAGATAAGGAAAAAGAGGTTGGGAGAGCATCTACAGAATCTGCGACACCTGCTCCATCAACGGAAACTCCACTATCAGAAAAGAAAAAAATTATTGATGCAATTGCAGCATTAAATAAGAAAGTGGAAGATTCATCAGCCAGTTTGGGCCAACAAAATAAGCAGATGGAAGAACAAATTGCATCGTTAGATAAGAGGATGGCTACTTATGGCTTCAATCTTTGTATGTTTCCTTTGGAGCCTCCAGTTTCCAAGGTTCCTGCTTCGGACCATTTTTTGCAGGAACTCCAAGCTTGTCACCAAGTACTCAAAGATAACCTTGATCAAGCCAAGACAACATACAAGTGTTTTGCTGACCAGCACAGGAAGGAAGGCGCTCCATTGACTGTGGGGGACCTGGTCTGGTTGTCAACCAAGAATTTACTTTCCACATGCCCTTCTTGAAAGTTGGACCACAAATTTTTGGACCTCTTTCTGTTGAATCCGTGGTCAACCCTGTGGCCTTTTGTCTGAAACTTCTGAGTCACATGAGACTCCACCCAGTCTTTCATCATTCCTTGTTGGTCTGGGCCTCACCTCCTAGCCCATTAAGATCCTCTAGAGCAGGGGTCGGCAAACTTTTTTTGCCGGGAGCCATTTTGACATGCTTGTGCACATTTTGAAGTGCTCGAGAGCCAGGGGGCGGGGTTTGCGGGCGGGGGCCAATTGCGTGGAAGGGGGCGGGGTTTGCGGGCGGGAGCCAAGCGTGGAAGGGGGCGGGTTTTGCGGGCGGGAGCCAATCGCGTGGAAGTGGGCGGGGTTAGCGGGCGGGAGCCAATCGCATGGAAGGGGGCGGGGGGCTCATGGAGGGAGGGGGTGCAGCCAGCGGCTCCACGCAGCCAGCGGCTCCGTGAACCCGGCCCGGCCGCCCCACCGGGAGTGGTGGAAAAACAGCTGCCACCCTCCGCTCCCCAGAATATCGTGGGGCAAAGGGAAACCTGCCCGGAGGGGTCATCAGGAGCACAGGATCCGGCCCCAGCCCAGCCCGGCCTGCAGCTTCAGCGCCCTCCCCTCGCCATCGCGAAAGTCCCAGGCGACTGCGGCCCGGGGATCCTGCCACAGATGGGAAACCCAGCCTGCTCTCCCCACGCTCTCTGCTCCCCAGAATATTGTGGGGTATTCTGGGGAGCGGAGAGCGTGGGAAGCGGGTGGGGAGAGCAGGCTGGGTTTCCCATCTGCGGCAGGATCCCCGGGCCGCACATCCTCCGCCGCGGCCAAGAAGGCGAGAAGGGGAAAGGCCTTCGCCAGCGCCTGACGTCAAGGGTGGCGCGCGGCGCGGCACCCTCCCGCCCAATCAATCCCCCCACCCGGCCGTTCGGCTCTTCACCCTGCGCCGCCCTGCCGCTCGCGTCCCGGGCGGGCGAGGCAGGGAGAGAAGGGGAGACGGAGGGGCTCCCTCTCCGGCCTCTGCGCCCCTTCAGGCCCGTCTCTGCGAGGCCCGGCGCGGCAGGGAGGCGCACGCTGCCGGACTTCCTGGCGCACAGCTGATCGGTGCGGTGGGGGGGACGGGGTGGAAATTCTCTGTGCTGATCAGCTGTGCACCGGGAAGCCCCGCAGCGTGCGCGCGCGATTTTTGCCTCCCTGCTGGAACCGAGGGCATTTTCAGGGTCCCCAGAGCCTGCTCTTCCAAAGGGGCAGTGGCAGCAGCGGCGTCCTGGAACCCGGAAGCACTGATGGCCCACCACCGCCGCTGCCCCTTGGAAAGGGCAGACTCCGGGGACCCCGAAAATGCCCTCGGTTCCGGCAGGGAGGCAAAAATTGCGCGTGCAGGCTGCCGGGCTTCCTGGCGCACAGCTGATCGGTGCGGTGGGGGGGGACGGGGTGGAAATTCTCTGTGCTGATCAGCTGTGCGCCGGGAAGCCCCGCAGCGTGCGCACGCGATTTTTGCCTCCCTGCTGGAACCGATTTATGTGCAAGTCTTCCTTGGGTTCACACTTCTACTCTTCAAGATTGTTGTTTGCTGCTTGGAGTTCTTTTACTAACCTTCAAAACTCCAACAGACCATGCTTACCTGTAATTCCAGGTGTCGTTTGACTACCCACCTTAGCATTCCAGTTTCCTGTAATGAAAATATTTATTTATTTATTTATTTTTCCAACTTATATCACCGCCCATCTCTCCCCACAAAGGGGACTCAAATAACATCTCTTTTTGGCGTATTATCCAGTAGGTGCTGCAGATCCTCACAGAACTGATCTACTTCTTCTTCAGCAACTGTGGTTGGGGCGTATATTTGGATCACTATGATGTTAAATGGCTTGCCCTGAATTCAAATTGAGATCATTCTATCATTTTTTGGATTGTATCCAAGCACTGCTTTAGCCACTTTATTATTAATTATGAAGGCTACTCCATTTATTCTGTGGTCCTCTTGTCCACAGTAGTAGATCTGGTGGTCATCTGATGTGAAGTGGCCCATTCCAGTCCATTTCAGTTCGCTGACACCCAAAATGTCTATATCTCAACTTGCCATCTCACCAATAACCACATTCAATTTGCCCTGGCTCATAGATTTTACATTCCAGGTTCCTATGGTGTGTTGATCTCTAGAACATCGGATTCGTTGTTCACCACCAGCACTGTCGGCCGCTAGCCATCCATTCGGCTTTGAGCTAGCTGCGTCATCACATCTGGGGCTAGTTGAACTTATCCTCTGTTCCTCCCCAGTAGCATTTTGACCATCTTCCGACCTGGGAGTCCCATCTTCTGATGGTATACAGTGTCAGGATCTCAGTTTGAATCCTGCCATTAATTAACGTGCCAGCTGGGGAAAGTAATGAGATGGGAGGGGGGAGTGCATTCCTGAAGACTTGCCAGACCTAGAGCCTGTTTTTCGGATTTTCAAGGTCAGACACCTGCATCTGCAAGGAGGGGCCCTGGCTGGAGTGGGAAAGGATGTACATTGACATCATTGGTGGAGGGGGACTGGCAGAAGAGGGGGAAAGTCTAAATTCAATCAATCAATCATTTATTTATTTATTTATTTATTTATTTATTTATTTATTTATTTATTGGATTTATTTAGTCCTTGCGGCTGTGAAGCCGCCAGCTCCCCTTCCCCCCAGTGGCTGGTGCTGTAAGTGCACAAAACATGACTGCATCCAAGTTGTAGAATGGCAACACAGCCCCCCTTAGGCAGCCTCCTATTGGCCCAGAATAACTCAAGAAGAGTTATTCGAATATATATCAAAAATTCGAGAAGACAGCAAGAAAGGTGGCAGACTATAGAAACCACCTATGTTTCAACCTCAGATGCAGACAACAGAGACTCATCCCGACAAGCCTACGCCTGCAATCTACAGTTAAGGGTCACAGAGCAGACCAGATCCTGCAGCAGGCACAAAGACATCTTCTAAATGAAAGAATAAGGCAAGTCCACTTCACCATTGATGCCCTGCAATACAATTTTGAAAACCTTCACCAGGAACTCACAGCCACCCTTCCTGACCCAATCCTGGATAGAGTTATTCGGCTTGGCAATAAAGTACAGCTGGCCCAGCATCACAAGACAAAAGAGAGGCAAACTAAGAAATTTGACATTCTTCTTTCTCGCAGCAAGCAGAAACAAGGAACTGGAGAAACCGCTGGGAGGAACAACAACAACAGGACCACAGACTACAAAAAGAACATGTGGGTGAAAAATCTCTCAGACAGAGAACTCACCCAACCAGAGAGAGATGTCCTAGCCAAAGGTCTTAATTTTGCCATCACTCCCAAGCAAGTTCCGGTTGTGGAGCTCATTACAGCCACAGAATCTGCCATCCACAACAACCACCTACCTTTTGAGGAAGCAGAACAACTCCGGCTTAAAATATCTGCAGCTCTGTCCAGTGCTCAACCTCCTCCCCCCAACCTTACCGTCCAAGAGAGGAGAGCCCTGACAGCCCTCAGCAAAGATGAAACCATCACCATTTTACCTGCTGACAAAGGAAGATGTACAGTGCTTCTAAACACTGCAGACTACCACAATAAAATTACCTCACTTTTGGAGGATCACCATACATATGAAAAAACTGAAAAGAGACCCCACCAACAATTACAAGAAAAAGGTAATAGACAGTTTGAAACAATTGGAACATGATGGCTCCATCGATGGGATTACCTACCACCGTCTGTATCCTGGAGAAGCCATCCCCTGCATCTACGGACTTCCTAAGATCCACAAGGAAGGAACACCCCTCCGACCCATAGTCAGCAGCATCAATTCGGTAACATACAACATTGCCAAACACCTCTCTACCATACTAGCACCTCTAGTTGGACACTCTGAACACCACATCCATAATTCGGAAGAATTTGTTTCCAAAGCAAAGATCCTGAAACTGGATACAGATGAAACTATGGTCTCCTTCGATGTGTCCTCCCTTTTCACCACCATCCCCACCACTCATGCTCTATCCGCGGTCAGGAAGAGACTAGAAGAGGACAGCACCCTTGAAAGGAGAAGCCATCTCAACCCAAACCAGATCTGCCATCTTCTGGACCTGTGTCTTAACACCACTTATTTCACATACAGAGGTGACTTTTACAGACAAAAACACGGCTGTGCCACGGGTTCTCCTGTGTCACCCATTGTGGCCAATTTATACATGGAAGAAGTGGAGAAGAAAGCACTCAACACATTCCAGGGAACGGTGCCCACCCACTGGTTTAGGTATGTGGATGACACCTGGGTCAAAATCAAGGCCCAGGAAGTACAGGCCTTCATGGACCATATAAACACTATAGATGCCAACATTAGGTTCACCAGAGAAGACACCAAGGACAACAGACTGGCATTCCTAGACTGTGAAGTCCTCATTGGGACCGGTGGCAAGCTAGAAATAGGGATCTACAGGAAACCCACACACACAGATCAATATCTGATGTTTGACTCCCACCATCCACTGCAGCACAAACTAGGAGTCATCAGGACATTGTCGCACAGAGCAGAAACCATCCCCACCTCCATGGATTCCAAAAAGAATGAAAATCAGCACCTGAGAACAGCTCTGAAGGCCTGTGGATATCCAAATTGGGCCTTCACTAAATCTACCAGACCTAAAACAGCGACAGATAGGGCTGAGACTCAGAGTAAATGAAAGAACCTGGTCATTCCTTACATGGCTGGCGTGTCTGAAAAGATAAAAAGGATATTTGGCAAACACCACATACCTGTATATTTCAAACCCACCAACACACTGAGACAGAGGCTTGTACACCCCAAAGATCAAACTCCAAAACACAAGAAAAGCAGTGTAGTTTATGCAATCCAGTGCAGTGAGGAGTGCTCTGAACTCTACATTGGAGAAACCAAACAACCTTTGTACAGGAGGATGGCCCAACACAGGAGAAGTAACACCACAGGACCAGAGTCAGCAGTTTATCTTCATCTAAAGGAAAAAGGACACTCATTTGAGGACATTAATGTTCACATTTTAGACAGAGAAGATAGGTGGTTTGAGAGAGGGGTCAAGGAATCCATTTATGCCAACTTGGAAAATCCTTCCTTGAATAGAGGTGGGGGCCTCAGGCACAATCTTTCCCCTATTTTCCTTCCTGCTTTGTCTTCTGTGCCTAGGAAGATTAAGACCATTTCGCAAGCTCAACAGCAGCATGGTAATCTTAACGATCCTCCTTTAGATGATAAAGGTGTTGCATATATTTTTTATGTCTATAGAATATGGGGCTGAGTTTTTAAAAAGGCAGGCCTCAAACTTTGTTCCTGTGAGTTTCAAGAGGGAGCACATGTTCACCCCCACTCAGGAATGTTAATTTGCCTTGGAGCCAGATAGACTGATAGTTCTGACCAATCAGAATTAGCTGTTTGAGCTTTGCCCATATTGGGAATCTGTTGCCTAGGTGTTTTGGTCACATGCTGGATCCTGTCCATTCAGGTGCTGGTCAAGTTAAGGTTTAAAATGTAAATGCCTTTTGTTCTCACTCTGCTCTGCTATCTCAATGTAAATAGCTATGTTAATCAGCCATGCCTTCTCTTCGGCTGAAGAAGAAGATTCAAGGTTTGTTCCTATGTTCTTTTGTTTTAAATAAAGCAACGTTTTTACTACAAGCTTGTCTTAATATTTTTCCATAACTCTGATCACAAATTTTATAAAACAACAAAAAAAGGGACTTAGAAATAACATCTCAAAATAACCATGATCTAGCCCCAGGTGCAAGGTCACACAGCCACCTAGAAACATATTTAAGGATTCCCTTACTAACTTTGCTCAGACTGAAGAAGCTCCTTGGATAAGGAGCGAAACGTTTCCACTGAGAAAATAGAAATCCAGTTGACATGATTCAAGCTACAGACAACTCAAGAAGAGGTTTTCGGGAGCAGAATCCCCTGGCCTCACCTGCCTAGCTAAGCAAATTCCAAATTCCTTAGTAAACAGGACACTCAACTAGGAATTTCTTTTTTTGTGGTCTATTTCAAAAATTTTCCAATGAGCCTGGAAATCCCAAGTCATTTGACCGTCAGTCTTACTGTGGCAGCCACTTAGTGTTGACTTAGGGATTTTTACATAGGAAATCCATCCTTCATACAATTCGTTTTTAAGTGGACATGGTGGCATATTTCTTTCTTTTTTTAAAATGTGTTTTTATTGATTAAAAAAAAGGAAAAAATACATATTTACATAAATTTACAAACATTATTGACATAACAATACAATACAATACATTTAAAACTATATATAAAGAGAAAGAAAAAAAGAAAAGAAAAAATAGAAAGCATATAGATAGAAAATTTAAAAGTAAGACTTCCAACTATCCATATGAAGAATCTAAAATAATTACTAAAATATTTTCTGCATTGTTATATTATTCATTATCTCTATTTCTCTGTTTAAATATATTATTTACAGTACATTGTTATATATCCATTTGGATCTTTTGTGTTGTCTTGATGAATTTGAAAAAAGGTTTCCAACAAATTGTGAAGTCTTCCATGTTTTTGTCATTCAATTGGTCAGTCAATTTTGCCATTTGTGCCATTTGATTTCACAATCCACTCTTCTATTGATGGAATATAGTCCTCTTTCCAGTGGAGAGCGTAGATAGTTCGTGCTGCAGTAATCAAGTAAAGTATTCTCCATAATCCTGTAATTTTTCCTATTAAGTAATCAATTGATTCTTGTGGATTTTGTAACGTAATTACTATATAGTCAGCAAAAGCTCGCAGTTTGTATGTTTCTTGCTTTATTTTTATTCCTTGTATTTGATTATCATTTCTAATATTTTCTATTAAAACTTCTAATACTAAAATAAATAATAGCGGGGATAGTGGACATCCCTGTCTTGTTCCTTTTTGTGTGGTAGTTTTGAGTCGTATCTTCATTTATTACAATTTTTGCTGTTTGGTTTGTATAAATTGCTTGTATGGCGCTTATAAATCTATCAAAAAAGTCCATAATTTTTAAAGTTTTGAACATGAAATCCCAATTCAAATTATCAAACGCTTTTTCTGCATCCAAAAATAGTAACATAATTGGTTTTTCAATGTGAATTTGAGCATATTCAATTATATTAAAAACTGTTCTAATATTGTATTTTATATGTCTTTGAGGAAGAAAGCCACTTTGATCTTGGTTTATTGTATTCCGAAGTATTTTTTTTAGTCTTTCCGTTAAAATTGTGGTAAACATTTTATAATCATTATTTAGTAAAGAAATTGGTCTGTAATTTTTGCAGAGAGTTGGATCTTGATTATCCTTTGGTATTAATGTGATATTTGTGTCCAGGATTTGGGTATATTGTTTCCAGATAGTATTGAGTTTAATAATTCTTTAAGTGGATTTATGAGCTGTTCTTGGAAATATTTATAGTAAATGGCAGTGAAGCCGTCAGGACCTGGAGTTTTGCCTGATTTCAATTTTTGGATAGCATTTATAATTTCTTGAGTGGAAATGGAATTGTAAATTGTTTCTTTTTGTTCTTCAGATATTTTGTTTAAATTACTATCTAGTAGATATTTGTCAATTTTTTCAATTGGGACTTGTTTTTTGTATAGATTTGTATAAAAGGTATAAAATGCTTTTTTAATTTTTTCATTATCTACTAGATTTACTTCATTTTCATGTATTGCAGTAATATTTTTTCCCCTTATCCTTTCTTAATTTATATGCAAGCCATTTTCCTGCTTTATTGGCATGTTGGAAATTCCTTTGCTTGACGTATCTTAAATTTCTTTCAATTTCTTCTGTTGTAAGTATATCTAATTGTTTTTGTAATATTTTGATTTGGTGAGTTACAGTCTCGTTTAATAAGTCTGATTGGAGTTCTTTTTCTTTTAATTTTATTTGTTGCAGGATAGTTGAATTTTTGTTGTCTTACTGTTTTATAATGTTTGTTTAAGGACATAAAGTGCCCTCTTATAAAGGCCTTACTTGTGTCCCAAACAGTGGCTATATTTACTTCTTTTTTTAAATTCCAATAAAAAAATTCTTTTAATTTCTTTTTGGTATCTTCTAAATATTCTTTATTTCTAAGGAGGACTTCATTTAGCCTCCATCTATAGGTCTTTGGGTGGAATTTTATTTTTAGTTAAATTGCATTATGATCAGAAAATGTTTTTGGGAGAATTGATGTATCTATTATTTTATTAGCTAAATTTGTGGATATCCAAATCACATCTATTCTAGAAAACATTTTGAATCTATTTGAATAGAATGTATAGTCTTTGGTGTTTCCATTTTTATGTTTCCAAACATCAACTAACTCCAAGTTTTTGTTAAGGTCAAAAAAAAAATTGGGGCAGCTTTCCTTGATTGTTTTTAATTTGATGGTCAGATTTTCTGTCAATTAATAGATGTGTAACTCCATTCCAATCACCCATTAGTTTCCAATTATTATTGGGAAATTCTGAAAGATTGTTAAGTAAAGTTTTATTTTAAAAATTTGATTTTCATTAGGGGCATATATACCCACTAGTATTACTTTTAGACTCTGTATTTCAATTATCTTCCTTTTTTATCTGCAGATATCAATTTAGGTTTTAGATAGGGCTTAACTATAACTATACCATTTATATTTTTTTCATTTGCAGAAACAAATTCCATCCCTAATTTATTGTTTATTAGATATTTGGTATCTTTTTGTCTAATATGAGTTTCTTGTAAGCATATAATATCTTGTTTTAATTTGTATAAAGATTTTTGTATAATTTGTAGAAAGATTTTTTTCCTTTTGACTGGGGCGTTAAATCCATTTATATTCCAAGATAACCAATTTATTTCATTCATTCGTAAGTAGAGTTTCGAATTCTTTTGAACTGGAGGCTGACTCTTCTAAATTTTTGACTTCATTGTTTAGAAATTCTTTTATGCTTTCCTTTAATTCCTTTGTTCTTTTACACTGTGTCAATTCTTTTTCATATTTTTTGAGAAAATCTTTAGCTTTGGGTATGGAATTAAGTTTAAATCTTTGTTCTTTGAATGTCAAACTTACACCTTCAATTGTTTCCCACCTAAAAGGGATTTTGTTTTTCTTTAATACCTCGGTAAGAAAAATATATTCTTTTCTTTTTTTCAGAATTTTTAGAGGTATTTCTTTAAATATCATAATTTCATTACCCTCAATATTTATTTTTTTGTCAAAGGAGGCTTGGATAATCAAATCTTTAATCTTTTTTCTGGTAAATTCTATTACAATATCTCTAGGTTTTCTGTTGGCACTTGCAAACTTTGAATTGACTCTATACATTTTTTCTACTTCATCTTCTAATCTTTCTTCTTCCCATTCGATTAAGTTGGCTAGCATTTATATAATTATTTCCCTTGTTTCTCATTCCTTTTTTTCAAGTACCCCTCTCAGTCTTACACAATTTTCTTTCTTTTCTTTTTTTTAGCTCTATTAGGGTTAAACGATCTGAGTCATGGTCTTTCTCTTCTGTTAATTTTTCTACTTTCTCTCTTACTTCTTGGATTTCTGCTTTAAATCTTTTATCCATTTTTTCTAATTTCTGATCTAGTCTCCTTTCAAAACCATCTATTTTTTCTTCTAGTAGAGATGTTACATTTTGAGTAATGCTTTGTATTGCTTTTTTTGTAAAATCCTCAAAGAGAGATTTCATCCATTCTCCTTCTCCTGTCTCAGAACCCCTCCTTTGTTGTCTCCTAGTATACATGTTGATTGAAGAGTGATTTAACTATTATAATATATAATTAGTTGTGTACTGTGTTATCTCTATCTATTTCTTATACAATTATTATGCAACTTATTCCTAATACAGTTATTTTTTAAGACTAATACACTTCAATATAGGCGAAGAGAAAAAAAACTTATCAGTGCACTTATAATAGCTTGTTATTAGTGAATATGGTGCTTATATATAAATAATTAAGTCCCTTTTTCTGGAATGACTTGAAATAGAGATAGTCTCATCCAGAATGTTTCAAATTTTCTTCTTATGGAGAGCTTCTTTTGTTTCTTCATTATAAGTTAATTGAGTTGAAAGTGAAGTGGCTGGGAGACTTCCGGGTGAGCTAAGAGGGTGACTAGATGTGGAAGAGATGAGCTCCGCGAAAAGAAATAATTGCCGCTGTTGGGGAAGGACGATTTTGCTGGAAAAGGAAAGGGGCGAGATTGGCCAGAGAAGTAGAGAAATACTTCTCTGGGAGAGAATTTCAGCTGCTACGCAGGACAACGAGTCGGGCAAGTGTGTGTTTTCGTTTTATGTTCGTCATTGCTTGATGCTAATGGAGGCTCGTGATGCCGAGTAGCAAGAAAGATAAGAACTAAACCAACAGGCAAAGTCTAACAAACAAACTGACAGGGGTTGCTATCTTAACCACAGACAATAGTGAACGATTAAAAAAGAAGCTTAAATTTCTGAACAAAGAATAAGCGAAAGATATTGAAAAGACTGAAGTATTCCCCCCCCCAAAAAAAACCTGGGACTCAATTAATTAATTATTAAAAGTGGCCATCTTTAAGAGACTACAAAAATACCTTGTGGATATTAAAATATAAATATATAGAGCACTATAGAGTATAGTAAAATAACCTTTGTGTATTAGAAATAAGGTAAAATATAATATTGTAGATAACATTGGTTAACTTTAAATTTAGGGTAATATAAAGCATTGTAGATATAATAATTGTTAAGAATATAGAACTTTGTAAGTTGTAAGCAATAAGTAGAAACATTTTGAATATATAATTATGAATACAAGACGTCAACTAAGAAGAGGATCAGACATATCAGAGGGAGAAGGTTTAAAAGCATAATTTGAGGAATTTACAGTGAAAACGACAGAAACTATAACACAGACAGTGAAAAAAATATTAGAAGAAAAACTAGAAGGACTGGAAAAAAGACTAGACCAAAAGCTGGACATAATAGAAAAAAGATTAAAGAATGAAATACAAGAAGTTAAAAAACAAGCCGATAAATGTGAAGAAAGAAGAGAAGAAGAAGAAGAAGAAGAAGAAGAAGAAGAAGAAGAAGAAGAAGAAGAAGAAGAAGAAGAAGAAGAAGAAGAACGTATATCCTTATTAGAATTGAAGGAAAAAGAACATTATATAAGGATAAGAGGGGTGGTTGAAGATACGGAGGAAAATACTAAAGGGATGTTAATACAAATGCTTGCAGACTTGATAGAATGGGAGGAGGAGAAAATTGAGGGGATTGGAATGGGGTTGTGGAACCTAAAATAGATTTGTTGTTTATTCGTTCAGTTGATTCCGACTCTTCGTGACTTCATGGACCAGCCCACACCAGAGCTTCCTGTCGGCTGTCACCATCCCCAGCTCCCCCATGGTTGAGTCCATCACCTCCAGAATACCATCCATCCATCTTGCCCTTGGTCAGCCCCTCTTCCTTTTGCCTTCCACTTTCCCTAGCATCGGCTTCTTCTCCAGGGTATCCTGTCTTCTCATTATGTGGCCAAAGTACTTCAGTTTTGCCTTTAATATCATTCCCTCAAGTGAACAGTCTGGCTTGATTTCCTGCAGTATGGACTGGTTTGATCTTCTTGCAGTCCAAGGCACTCTCAGAATTTTCCTCCAACACCACAGTTCAAAAGCATCTATCTTCCTTCGCTCAGCCTTCCTTATGGTCCAGCTCTCACAGCCATAGGTTACTACAGGGTTTAACTATGTTAAGCAGTTACTACTTTACTACTGCTTTAACTATGTGGACCTTTGTTGTCAGTGTGATGTCTCTGCTCTTAACTATTTTATCAAGTTTTGCCATTGCTCTCCTCCCGAGAAGTAGACGTCTTCTGATTTCATCTGTGGCCAGCATCTTCAGAGGGCAGGAGCACAGATAGAAGCAAAATCTCTATTTTAACTCCAGCCTTGGATTCATCAAGCCCAGCACATTGCATGATGTGTTCTGCGTACAGGTTGAATAGGTAGGGTGAGAGTATACAACCCTGCCATACTCCTTTCCCAATCTTAAACCAGTCTGTTGTTCCGTGCCCTGTTCTTACCGTTGCTACTTGGTCGTTATACAGATTCCTCAGGAGGCAGACAAGATGACTTGGTATCCCCATACCACCAAGAACTTGCCACAATTTGTTATGATCCACACAGTCAAAGGCTTTAGAATAGTCAATAAATCAGAAATAGATGTTTTTCTGAAACTCCCTGGCTTTCTCCATTATCCAGCGGATATTGGCAATTTGGTCTCTAGTTCCTCTGCCTTTTCTAAACCCAGCTTGTACATCTGGCAATTCTCGCTCCATGAATTGCTGGAGTCTACCTTGCAAGATCTTGAGCATTACCTACTGGCATGTGAAATAAGTGCCACTGTTCGATAGTTTGAACATTCTTTAGTGCTTCCCTTTTTTGGTATGGGGATATAAGTTGATTTTTTCCAATCTGATGGCCATTCTTGTGTTTTCCAAATTTGCTGGCATATGGCATGCATCACCTTGACAGCATCATCTTGCAAGATTTTAAACAGTTCAGCTGGGATACCGTCGTCCCCTGCTGCCTTGTTATTAGCAATGCTTCTTAAGGCCCATTCAACCTCACTCTTCAGGATGTCTGGCTCTAACTCACTGACCACACCGTCAAAGCTATCTCCAATATTATTATCCTTCCTATACAGATCTTCCGTATATTCTTGCCACCTTTTCTTGATCTCTTCTGCTTCTGTTAGGTCCTTACCATCTTTGTTTTTGATCATACCCATTTTTGCCTGGAATTTACCTCCGATGTTTCTAATTTTCTGGAAGAGGTCTCTTGTCCTTCCTATTCTATTGTCTTCTTCCACTTCCGCACATTGCTTGTTTAAAAATAATCATAAATCAGCTTGTTTAAAAAAAAATCATAAATCATAGTGCCCATTAATTTTATGAAAAGTTTTTTCTGCATCAAATGATAGAATTAGGGTTTTACATAGTCTGTTTTCTTCAAATCAATTAAACTTCTACTAGCTAATCATTCCATGACCTGTGTTTAGCTCAGATTTATCTCACTTCATCGTTTCTTGGGGGGAAAATCTAGACTAATTAAAAAATGTCCTGTTTGTTTCAAGTGATATTAACTCTGGATTACCCCTTTTTAATATGCATAATACCCTTTCTCTTTGCTGTGGACTCTACAGAATAACTGTTTTCGTGTCTGTAAAGTCTGAGGGTCTGTATAGATCCTTAAGGTTAAGGCATAGGAGTCCTCCTGGTTCATTCATGCTTCAAAATTGTGGCTAATTTCATATTTAAATACAAAATACCTGCTATATGGTTTAATTCCACCTTCCCAAACAAAGAACAGCTGTTTTCTCCAATAAAGAACAATCATTCTTTTAATGGGAATTGCCCAAGTATGGAACCTGAAGCCCAACTCTTGATGAATATAATGAATAAAAGTCCTTTTCCTCACGTTGGGTTCTGAAATGCTAGTAACAAAAAATCCCACGTAGCATTTATCTAGATTTAGCAGAGTGGAAGTTTCCGGCACCTTGCACAAAGGCTTAATTAAGTTCAGAGTAAAATAAACACTCTCCACACATTTGTTGGTGTAAAAGAGAAATAAAAATAACTTACATTTATTGTAGATCTTGATACAAAGCAGTTTCATTGTAGAAACGGTCCTGTGCATGTGAGCAAGAAGTTCTGACAAAGCCTACATGCTTCTAAATGTAGATAACCTGAATGGAAGTAAGAAAAGCCACGAAGAGAGGATTCCCTCCTGCCTCATGGAGGCCAATGGAGAAAAGAGAGAGAGGAAACAGGAAACTGGGATTCAAGCCCCTCCCACACAAAGCAGCAAAGCTAGGTTGCAACAGAGCCACCCCTCCCTAGTGTTTGTGTGACACAGGCTTTGTTGAAACCCCATATTTCCAACAAGTTCTGAACCGGGAATGAAGATACTCAGGAAGTTGATTGAACAGAGGTGATTTTATTTTCCAAGAGGATGTACAGAGTATGCTGGTTGGAGGTACCCACACCTGTATTTCCCCCACAAACCCTTTATATAGGAAAGCTTGGCTGTTGTTATGCAAAGGTGTTCCCGCCTTCTAGGAACTTCTCAGAAAAGTGCAGTTTACCGGATTTCAGAGAGAAGGCGCTCTGTAGTCAGGCCCCTGCTGTTTGTGTCTCCTGTTCTGATACTCCAGGTCCCTGCGGGGGCTGTGGCTTTCTCTACTGGCCTGGACTGTTCACCTTGGAAGGGATCTTTCATTATGATTATGGAGATCTGTATGGCTGTTCACCTGAATGGGCTCTGCTAAATTCTGTGAATGAGTGACCATTTGTCTTACAAGGTCTCTGACTAAGTCTGAAGGGAATCTTTTGTCTAAACAGTTGGGGTTTCCTGTCATATTTTAATTTTCTGGCATCCTCTTTGTATGAACCCATTCTATTTTGTAACTTTTAAAGTTTTACCTTGCTCAAGGGGAAGGCAACATTGGGGGAAATGGTTTTGGTGGGAAGTGTTCAGAGGGAGAAGATGCGTTTCGAAACCCTTCCAACACTCAGGACATTTGCTGTGGTTTGATAACCTATAAGAAATAAGGAGTCAATGAAGAGGAACACTTTTTCTGGTTCTCATACTGATCTACATTGAAAAAAGGAGCAACCACACATCTCAGCAGATCCTTGGCTAATATAATAAATAAAGCTAAAACCCATCACAAATCAAGACCAACCAAATCCATTTGATGTGTGACTGTTCACATCCATGCTAAAAATCTGAGTTGATAGTGGATTTTAAGAAAGATTGTTCTCAAGAATTTTGGGGCCGGCCAATTGGCTCATCTTGAAAGTTTGGAGCCCATCTGCAACTTTCCCCGTTGGGCATCTGCCTCTTGACTACTTCATCAGAGAGGTGACATCTCTCCTCCTTACTATTACGCAAATCATAGTGATTTATTTGTTGTCTTGGTGCTAATTCTCAAGAGACTTTGTGCAAACGTTCAGAGGATTTGACATAAACACATCAATAACATGTTTTCACCTTGAAATCACACTAAAGCCTTGTTGGCTGATGTCATGGCAATAGAAAATCTTGAGTGTGTAAATGGCTCTGGAGAAAGACAGGGATGGGTGGGGGGCATTTAGGGCAGGTAGGGGCTATGTTTACTCCCCTACATATCGTTCAGATATGAAGCCCTTGAAGCTTTGGTCTTGAAAGAGGGCTTCGGTTATTTCCACCACTTCTTCTCACTCTTTGTTCAAAGCAGACACACGATTGGAGGCTCCATCAGGAACACAAATCATGTTGCTGCTTCTGCTTCTTCTGTGGCCCCAAGAAGTCTGGGGGAGGCTCCAAACCAAATGCCTCCTGACTCTGAATAGGGATGAGCTGGACTCACAGCATTATTACAGGCCAGGAGAGATTCTTATTGGTGGCATTGTCTCTGCAGCCAAGACTTATTTTCAACCACTAAGCTTCAACACAACTCCTTCAACTGAAGGGAATATGTAAGTCCTTCATTTCAGCCACTCCATTTCTGACTGATTTCTAAAGTTCCACCCCTCCTGCATTTCAAGAAAGTATCCCCTTGATCTGCTACTTTTTCTCCATTTCTGTCCAATTTCAAACTTGGGTATCCATTTCACACCCTGCAGCTGATGAGCCTCCCTTGAAATTCTCAAGTATGAATGTCCTGTAGAGACAGGAAGGGTTGTGTGTCCTGCTTGACTTTGAAGAATAGAGTAAACATTCACTTTCCTTGATATCCCCTGAGTAGATCTAGGTGGTGGATAGAGAAGAGATGGTGGTTCCTCCCTTCTGCCCCTTTCTTGGCACATCAAGGCTCATCAGGGACAGAAAAATGCAGGAATGCTGTATTTTTCCCCCTTTACTGCAAATGGGATAAGTTAAATCTCCAATCAGAAAATGGTTGAGAATGGACTTGAAAATCTAAACATGTCTGGAAATTGATAACTTACTGGCTTTGTTAATAGTCACAGCTGTTTATTTTGTGCATGTTGTGTGAGAGAGTGAGTGTCCTCTAAATGGTCCTTTCCAACGTTAGCTTCCAATTAACCCTATATTTGATTTGGATAGTGGGGCAAATTACTGTGAAGTATTTGAGAAGCTCACTAGGGAGAGAGACAAACAGAATATTTAAAGTCAGCCTGAAATTTTAGTTGAACTGCAAAAAGACTGATATGCAACCTCATGAATGCATTCAGGACTTGATGTGCAATATAAATAGAAAGATTCCTTTGAAATATGTAAAGGAAATATATCTCTGGGGATACCTCCCACTGTTCTTAGGAGAGATGAAACAATCCATCCAAATAGGAGATGAAATCCCCCTCTGTTACTTTTATAGCACAAACTTTGATAGTGACTTTGAAATACAATCTCATATAATTTACTGAAGTAGTTTTTGGGGATTTAAAATATATAAATTAAATAATTATAAAGATGCTGTCATCCATTCAGAGAAACTCTGGTGCTTGGGTGCATTAGATCTGTTTTTGTAAAAAAAAAAAAAGAATAAACAAAATCTTCCTTTAATTAATTATGTTCTAATACATTTATACTTGCAGCAAATCCTTGACAGAACATTGGAAAATGCTGTCCTTCCTTTTTGCCATCCAGAAGATCAACCAGGATTCCCATCTCTTGCCCAACATCACTCTGGGTTACAATATTTATGAAAGCTATTTGCATGCAGGAAAGACTTCAGATGCTCTGCTGGACTTGCTTTCAGCTGGGGAGGCCAATGTTCCCAACTACAGGTGTGGAAGGCCAAGAAACACAGTGGCTGTTCTTGAAGGGGCTGACACGGACATCTCCATCCAGATTTCGACCATGTTGGGCACCTACAAAATCCCTCAGGTGTGTATTTGCTGGGGAGAAAATTTTCACTCATGCAACTTTCAACCAGAGGTCCAGAGTTGTAAATGAAGGTCACAGTTTTATTATGGAAATGTTAGGCTTTAAATTTTAGATGTTCAATTTAAAATACCACCATCTTTCATTCTTTTCAGATCAATTACAATTTTGTTTCCCCGATTCTGAGTGATGAAACTCAGTTTCCTTTCTTCTACCCAATGCTCCCTGCTGAAGGATTCCAGTACCCAGGGATGGTCAAGCTGCTCCTCCATTTCAGGTGGACCTTGGTTGGTCTGCTTGCTCCAGACACTGACCAGGGCCAGAAATTCATGAGGACCTTGACTTCCATGCTGATAAGGAATGACATCTGTCCAGTTATATCCCAAACCTTTTCCACAACTAGCCTAAAAAATGCCGTAGAATCAATCATAGATGTGAGTCCATATCACAATTGGAGACAAGTGAACGTATTTCTTTATGGTGCAGATAGAGATTTAATTGCTGGGGGAATGTACATTCTACTTTTTCTATATAAATCCTTTGAGCAACCTGTTAGAGGAAAAGTCGTGATTACAAAACTCTGCTGGGATGTAACCAACTATATGATGAATGTGCCCATTGTCTTTCAGTTCATTCATAGCACTTTTTCCTTTCTTATGAAGGGACACCAAATGGCAAGGTCTTTAATTACGATGGATTTTTACAATTCCATCGAACACTTAGCATATATATCCTTTACATGTTCCTACACCAAGGATGCCTTTTCTGTGAAAGTCTGGAGATGGTGCAGAGAGAGAGAACAATTGGAGGCTCTGCGCGAGGAGATGATTGATCAGATCCTGTCTCTGGACGGCTATTTCATTTACAACACCATCTGGGCGGTGTCCCGGGCCTTACACGCAGCCTACATGTCCACATCTAAGAGGACAAATATGAAAGGTGGTAAAAATATGGAAACTGCAAGATTGAAAGGGTGGCAGGTATATTTTTTCTGTCTCTCTCCTGCAGCTGAGAATCAATTTGTCATTGTAAAAACTGGCAGCAGATATTTTGAAAAAATTATTTATTCTGAATACAAATAATAATAATAATAATAATAATAATAATAATAATAATAAATAGAATTCCAACTTTCCAGTCCTCTCCCTTCATTCCTTTCCTGTCTATTGCAATCCCTGTTAAGGGAGGGAGGGAGGCTGGGAAGAGAAACTTGGAGAAGAGATTAAATAGTCCAGAGATAGGAGGAAGACTGGGAAAGTTGAAATAACCCAGCCTTGATGTTGTTTATTAGAAGGGATGGGGGAAACTTGGACAGGCTTTCAAGACTGATCCTGGCCCTCCCAGTTAGGGCAGGTCAAGAAGTCGATATCACGGGGGTTCCCAAAATGCTACTTGATTACTGCAGAACATGATAACACAGTCTTGAAAGCCGGTCCAATTTACTCTCTGTCACATCTCACAGTGTTTGTCCAGGTAGTATGTGTTTAAACAGTGAGTTAATGGGTCATATTATTACCTCTTTAATAATATTTTTATTTATTTTATTTATTAATAAATAAATAAAATTTATTAAGGCCTCGGTATGCCCATGTAAAAGCTCTGCTTCACAAGCTATACTGGTTACCCATTTGCTTCCTGGCGCAATTCAAGAGGCTGGGTGTCACCTGTACAGCCCTACATGGCACATGGCCTGGTTGCTTGGGGGAGCCTTTGTCTCCCATAGCATCTGCCTGACCATTTGATCCTGCAGGGTTGGCGCTCCAGGCTCCTTCAGTTAAGCAATGTCATCTCTCAGGACCCCAGAACTGCACCTTCTCTGTACCAGCACCTGCCCTCTGGAATGAGGTTCCCCCTGAAATTGGGAGGGCCCCCACTCTGCTGTTGTTTAGAAGAGCTGTGTAGACCTGGCTCTTCCCCCAGGGCTCTGGCGAGGGAGAGTGGGACCCCTCACTGCATCACACTTGCCATCTTTTACCATTATTTTTTATTTATTTTGTTGTAATTTTTTGATTGTTGTGAGCTGCCCAGAGTCTTTGAGAATCAGATGGTGTACAAGTTTAATAAATTATTATTCTTAATAATATGATTGAAATCTTTATAGATTCTCTCCTGAGGAAGTTGGACAATCTGAAATTTCAATTTTGTGTAGAGAGAGATAAATGTTCAGTTCACCCCCAGCATAAGGGAAGAGTTCTTCCCAATGAACATTTAAAGTCCTGTCTAAATACATCCATTTCTTCTTCCATTCCAGCTTCATTCATTTTTTCAAGACTCTCAGTTTTACAATAATTCCATAAAAGGAGTGTATTTGGATGAGAAGGGAGACCTGGTGGCAATCCTGGACATATATCAGTGGGAGGTTATCAACAATATAAGTTTTAGGACAGTGAGGTTTGGAAGTCTAGAAAGAGAGAGATCCCTGGATGGCAAGTTAACAATCAACCAGAATGCTACTGTAGAGATGGAAATGCTGAACAAGGTAGGTTTAAATCTTTATTTCCTTTTTCCTGAAATTCTTACCTAGAGGACCGTACTCTTGGGGCAGGGAGTGCCTTTGTATATCATCTAAGTTCTCCCATAAAGGTATCACATTATTTCGTTGGATGTCCAGATGTCTATCAGAAATATTTAAAGTGTTGAAGAAAAGTATTTATTTTTTGTTGTTCAGTCTTTTAGTTGTGTCCGACTCTTCATGACCTCATGGACCATAGCACGCCAGGCCTTCCTGTCCTCCAATGTCACCCGGAGTTTACTCAAATTCATGTTCGTTACATCGGTGATGCTATCTAACCATCTCATCCTCTGCCGTTCCCTTCTCCTTTTGCCTTCAGTCTTTCCCAGCATCAGGGTCTTTTCCAGGGAGACCTCTCTTCACATTAGGTGGACAAAGTATTTGAGCTTCAGCTTCAGCATCTGTCCTTCCAATGAGCAGTCAGGGTTAATTTCCTTTAGGATTGACTGATTTGACCTCCTTGCAGTCCAAGGGACTCTCAAGAGTCTTTTCCAGCACCACAGCTAGAAAGCATCAATTCTTCGGCGCTCAGCCTTCCTTATGGTCCAATTCTCACAGCCATACATTACTACTGGAAAAACCATAGCTTTAACTATACGGACCTTTGTCGGCAAGGTGATGTCTCTGCTTTTTAATATGCTGTCTAGTTTTGCCATAGCTTTCCCCCCAAAGAGCAAGCGTCTTTTAATTTCATGGCTGCAGTCACCTTCTATGGTGATCTTGGAGCCCAAGAAAATAAAATCTGTCACTGCTTCCATTTCTTCCCCTTCTATTTGCCAGGAAGTGATGGGACCAGATGCCATGATCTGAGATTTTTTAATGTTGAGTTTCAAGCCAGCTTTTGCACTCTCCTCTTTTACCCTCATCAAGAGGCTCTTTAGTTCCTCTTCACTTTCTGCCATTAGGGTGGTATCGTCTGCATATCTGAGGTTGTTGATATTTCTCCCGGCAATCTTAACTCCGGCTTGTGATTCATCCAGCCCGGCATTTCTCATGATGTACTCTGCATATAAGTTAAATAAGCAGGGTGATAATATACAGCCTTGTCGTACTCCTTTCCCAATTTTGAACCAGTTGGTTGTTCCATGTCCGGTTCTAACTGTTGCTTCTTGACCCGCATACAGGTTTCTCAGGAGACAGGTAAGGTGGTCTGGTACTCCCATCTCTTTAAGAATTTGCCACAGTTTGTTGTGATCCACACAATCAAAGGCTTTAGCGTAGTAAATGAAGCAGAAGTAGATGTTTTTCTGGAACTCTCTTGCTTTTTCCATGATCCAGCGAATGTTGGCAATCTGATCTCTAGTTCCTCTGCCTCTTCGAAACCCAGCTTGCACTTCTGATAGTTCTCGGTTCACATGCTGCTGAAGCCTAGCTTGTAGGATTTTGAGCATAACCTTTCTAGCATGTGAAATGAGCGCAATTGTACGGTAGTTTAAACATTCTTTGGCATTGCCCTTCTTTGGAATTGGAACGTAAACTGACCTTTTCCAATCCCATGGCCATTGTTGAGTTTTCCAAATTTGTTGGCATATTGCGTGCAGCACTTTAACAGCATCATCTTTTAGGATTTTAAATAGCTCAGCTGGGATACTGTAATAAATAAGTATTTATTAGTCTTGTGCAAAGCGAGGAAGATTTGAACCATGGGAGTGTTAGAAGAAAATCTTACCAAGTTCGTTCCTGAGCTGGGAGTAAAGAAACTGACCAATTACATGAGGTTAGGAGTTTTATTCACCCAAGAGCAAAGACAAAGCAGCAGGCTGTTAGGTGGGCGATCGCGCAGGACCCACTCCCTACAGCACATTATATACCCTAGATTACTCACAGACCCACATTGGGATGGCACATTCTCTCTACCCAATCAGGTCAGTTACCTCGCCCAATCAGGTCAGTTACCCCGACCAGCATGCCCCTTCCCATCTTCATATCTGAGCAGGAAGAGGAGTATTGAGTCATGTCATCTTCATGTTAACTATCTTTTATCTCCTTTACAATCCTAAATGGCTGTTCTGAATTACATTCCTTATGCAAGGACAAGGCAACTTATCACCTTCTACAAGGGCCATTGAGGCAGGAAGGGCAGTGTTTAGTCTAGGCAATTTACACATTCTTGGTGAGTCCCAGCCTCGTCAAAATGTTGGCTTTGACATATTTAAACTATACAAAGGAGATCTGATGTGCCTACATTTATTTTATACTAAAGAAATGGGGTGTTATTTCATGACTATATATTCACATCTAGATATACAAAAAGGTAAGAATATGTCTACAATCCAACAATCCCCCCTCTGTGCATGGGAAAGCATATTCCCATAGCACATTTATGAGTGATTTTCTGTAAATGAGCTGACTATTGCTGTTCCAAGGTTTCCAGATTGAATCGGAAGGGAATCCTTTGTCTAAGCAGCTGGGCTTCCTTTACATGTTCTGGGGGAAGACAACATGGAGGGCAGACAGTGTTCTTAATTTCTTCCAACAATACAAAATGTAAAAAGGGTTGAAAAGGTAGTGAAGCATTGGCAACAGCAACAGAAACATAACAAAATCATTGCTATCCCAATTACAGTATATACTAACTGTTTTACCCATGTAACATCAGGCAACCATGAACATAAATTACTCAAGTATCAGCCCAAGATTCTTGCTTATTGTATGTGATGAGCTAAGCAAGGGCAATTCTAATCATAGGGCAAGGCAGCAGACAGACAGGTCCCTTCCCCTCTCCCAGGCAGACATCTGTGGTGTTGAAAACTTCCTGGCGAAATTAGAAAGTCCAATTTGTTGATTTTGAAGTGCCAGATAGTTCAGAGTCATAGAAAGCCTTTTCAAGCTCCACTGGTCAGCCTCTTGATAGTCAGAGGCACAGAAATTTGGCACTGTGGTCCACCACTGGAGGCTTCACCTGGTTCAAAGTCTGGGTCAGGGTGTTCTGTCTCCACAGTCGTTGGAAGTACCTGTGTAGGGAAGAGAGAAAGGAAACCAAAACAAGTGTTCCCCCCCTTTGAGTTGGTGCAAGGTCAGGTTGCACTAGAAGCACAAGTTCAAATAACTTGTAAGTTATCTGGAAGTAATCTGGCATGATGAGCAATTTGTTGAAGCAGGTCTGGAGTTGAGAGATCTCTCCCCTTGGGGAGAGACTTAGAAGAGGTGGTTTTCCAGTCCACATTTTTGGCTAAAAAGAATGATTGAAAGATTAAATCCATGCCTCAAAGTCCCACTGAAGTGATGCTTTGGATGATTCCAGCAACCAGCACGATCTCCCATAGATATCAAAGAGTTCAGTCCATGGCTTCTTGCAGTTTTGGGGTCTTGTAGGCGCTGGGTGGATCTCTTTTGGCTCTCAGGTGCAAAGGTACAGCATTCTGTCCTGGTTACTGTACAAACATCACCTTTGGCTGCAAGAATCTGGTCAAGAACTAACCTGTTCTGGAAACTATTTGCTAGCAATTTTTTGTGTAGGGGCCAATTGCTTTGGTGTTGTATTACATGCTATCTGTTCTAAAATACTGGACACATAGTTATGATGGCAATACTGTAGGCCAAGCTCCTCATACAAATTCTGTGCCATTCTATGGGAGGCCATCTGACTTAGAGCCCTGGCCCAGCAGTCAGATGCATTTATTGTCTGCAGGAGGGTGTTACTGTAAGGCACCAAAACTTACCACGTGCCTTTAGAGAAAGCCAAATACACGAAGGAGACTTTGTAAAAAGGAACAGCAGCAAGATTTATTTGGCCAAGCAAAGGTTGCCGGGTGGCAGCCAGACAGTTGTCACGTGCAAGTGACCTCTGAATGAAACCACCACCCTGAGCAAAAGGGTGCACAAACTTTTATACAGGGAACACAAGCAGGAAGTGAGGATGAGGAGGGTATGCCCACATGTGGGCGAGGTGTCTGATGACCATCCCCTAGGATTGGCTGGTTCCTAGGGGACAGGGTCCCTCCCAGAGCTGAAGCATTCTGGGATTCACCAGGTCAGGGGGTGACGTGGGTCATCAACATATTTACAAAGGATAGAATTGGGAACATTCACACTAATTGTTGGGACATTCATACCAAAGAAATACTTGCATCTTACAGAGACAATAGTAACATTTACAGAGACATTGGGTTATACAAGCAGGTTGAATCACGAAGGGTCAGAACCATAAAATCACAGTTTAACATATTTACATTTCAGGAGAGGGGAAGCAAGGCATTTATTGAAAGAAGGTTTGGTAAACATATTGGCTTTGTCTCAGGAAGAGGATGCTTGACCAGATAGATGGTCCCAGACTGTTATGCATTCCTGAGAGAGGTAGACTTGGTTTCAGAGCTTTACTTAACATTTCTTATGTAGCATTCTTTGGGGCTTGCTGAGGCCCATCTCAAGGGTCAACCTTGGACAACAATTCTTTGGTTCAGGCACAATCTTTGGCTCAGTCATGTTGTATTATGGGGGATATTATAGCATGGTGTTTTCCAGGCCAAGGTCTGTGAGCCGGGTTTCCCCATATCCCTTCAATCCTCCCTTTTCTTTTCTAATGGCAAACTGCTCTTTGCCTAACTTTGAGACTGGGTGGAGTGTTAAAAGCTTTGCTGGCTTGCCTTCGGAGTGGGTAACCACAGTCAGTCCTTTGAGGGAGGACAATACAATGCGACGTACAAGAGGGATAATGCAAGGCAGAACTGCAAGTCCAGTAAGGCCACAGACAAAAAGAAACACAAGTTGCTTGACCCAGACTGCCCCTGGGAGCCAAGAGAAAAGTTGGCCTGAGTCTGTGTTCCAGTTAGCTTGGTCACCTAGCCGGGTAGCCTGATCTTTTAAATCCTGGACGGCTTCCCTGACTAAGCCAGACTTATTCATGTAAAAGCAACATTCTTCATGGAGGAAAGCACAAAGGCCCCCCTTTTCAGCTGTGATGAGGTTCAAGCCTCGTCTGTTTTGCATCACTACAGACGCTAAGGAGTCCAGCTGGTCCTGGACGTTCGCGAGGCTTTGGGCTATTTTATTGAGGCTATCCTGAAACTCTTGGGAGAGCTGATGGAATCTTACCTCAGCGTCAGCAATGCCGGCCACTCCGGTGGTGACGCCGGCAGTTACCCCTAGGGCAACTAGGAGGGGGACGAGAAAGATGGCTCGCTTTTGTATGCGAGAAGTGAGTGGTACTGGAGGTGTCGCCCCCTTTGGCAGGATAGAAATTTGTGGTATGAGGTGGACGAGAGAGCAAGTACCTGTCCAATTAGCATGTAAGCAAAGATAGGCATTGGTTCCACAAAGAAAGAACATGCCCTGTTCAAGGCAGATGCCTAAATCGATAGAAAAAATGGGTTTGCCCCGTTTCCATGGGTTCCAAACCCCGATTGACCCTGCTAGGAACATTCCCGTAAGTGGTTGCAGGGCGGTGGCATTGAGATGGGGCGGTCCCTTAACTAAGGGGATGGAAGGAAAAACAAAGTAGTCGGAGTTATTCCCTTGAGCGTAAGGCAAGGGAGCACAGGGGATATCTTGGTCATCCCTCAGGCCAAGCCATGCTGGCATTGAGCCTTTTGTGCTAGTAGGTAGCCCAAGCCAAGGGGGAAGCAGAGGTCCCTGCGGAGAGGCAGCTAACAGAAGCTTCGCTGCCAAGTTACATGCTGGTCCCTCCTTCCCTTCTCCAGAGATAGAAACCGAGGGCCGGGCAGAGAATGTAACCTTGTCTCTGTACCTGCTGGCGGCAGCTGAAAACAATGGGGGCTTCACATAGAAATCTTCAAAGGTATTAGAGGCGGTGATGACTACCTTGGTTTGGCATTGGGGCCCCTGAAGCCTTCCCAGCCGGACTCCCCCTTTGGGTTGCGTTCTAGAAACGCACAGAGAGGCAGTGCCAATCGATGGGACTAATGAGGCCACTGGGCTAAAGATGGGAACTGATGGATTCAGTCCCAAGGTCTTGAGCCGTGACTCAAAGTCTGCATATAGTTGGCTATCAGGATGTTCTCCTTCCTTAAAGACCGGAGGAGTTTTGTGGTTTAAGACCACTCTAGAACTGGCCCAAATACGGGGGCTGGCGGGAATTGCTTGGTGAGTAGAAGCTGAGGCAGACATACAGAGCCAACAGTTCTCAGTTAGGTCTGGCCTGGATTGGTTGAGTAATTTGTAAGCAGAGGTAAGGCTCTGCTCAATATAATTAGGGCTAGAGGGCTTGCGAGTGAGGGTGTGGTTGGTGAGGGGGTGTGCCAGAGTTGTATAGACCCCCAGGAGCCCCAGAAGGAAAGTATTAAAATTTTTAAAAGGACACATTTTCCTTTCTCCCACTAGGTGTCAGCAGTAGGCTACTAGCCCTTCTTCCTCCCCTTTTAATCAGAACGGAAATGGGAGAGAAAATAGGAGCAATAGGAGAAATACGTTACAGCGTTTGTCCAATAGCGGCTGCTTCTGTAGTTGCCGGGTCTGGCGTCCTTGATGGCCTGAAAGAGAGCTTGAGAGTATAACAACTTGGAGTAAAAGTAATGGTGTTAGATGTCCTCTTGGGAAGATTCTTCACCTGTGTTCCTGTCTGCCTCCGGAGAGACAGGAAGCAGAGGTATCTGTAGGGAGTAGTCGTCCAGAAGGTTTTCTCGTAGTTCACAATCTTCCTCTGTGCCACTGCTCGTTGCTGGTGGAGAGGTGGGCAAAGAGAGATCAGCAGGAGGCACCGTGCGTGAGATCCAGAGTTTGAGTCCCTCTAGTGGTTGACTTTGCCACTCGGTCGGTGGTCCGTGGAGTAACTTTATGCGGGATGCATGAAGCCAGGGTTTAATACCTTCGACTTTAACTGCGGTGGGGGTGCTCAAGAGGACTTGACGAGGAGTCGACCAGCGTGGCTCAGTACAGGTTGGGTTAAGTTCTTTGACACGGACCCAGGACCCAATTGCTGCAAGAGGTCGTTGTGCTGGAGCGGGAGGTAGTGCGTCGCTGACCTGTTTGGAAATGGAGGACAAGACATGCGCCAAGGATTGGAGGTAGGTAGATATGTTGAGGTGCCCTTCGTTTGTTGTTAATACAGGATGTGCCACGAAGGGGCGCCCAAACATCATTTCGAAGGGGGAGAGAGCCCACTTTCCCCCGGGCATTGCTCGAATTCGGGTGAGTGCCAGGGGGAGTATTTTTGGCCACGGGAGATGAGTGTCTTGGCATAATTTGGTGATATGGCCTTTCAGGGTCCTATTCATGCGTTCGACCTTCGCTGAAGCTTGCGGTCGATAGCTGCAATGGAGGTGAAACGGAATGTCCAGGAATTTGCTAACCCCCTGTATGACGCGGGAGACAAAGTGTGGCCCATTGTCACTTTCCAACCCGGCTGGCAGGGAGAAGGTTGGGATTATGTGGTCGGTTAATACTCGGACAACCTCATGTGCTTTCTGGGTTGCCGTTGGGATTGCCTCAGGCCAGCCAGAGAATAAATCGACGAACACAAGTAGATTAGATTTGGAGCCATGCTTCGGGAGTTCGGTGAAGTCGATTTGCCAAAATTCCCCCGGATAGGAAGGTGTGCGAAGGTGGCCAGGGGAGATCGTTCCTCCTCGTGGATTATTTCTGTGGCAAAGCTCACAGCGGGAGAGGACATCCCGGCAGGTGGCCCTGAGCCCCGTGTTATGATATCTAGTAGCCAACCATTCGTACATCGCCTTGATCCCAGAGTGGGACATTAGGTGAGCCCGGCGAACAAGGGGCCAGAGGAGGGCAGATGGTAGCTGGATCTTGTCATTGACTATCCACCAGCCGTTAGTATCCCAATGGCCCTTGGGGTCCAGTTTGTCAAGTTGGTCATAGAGGGGAAGCATTTCATTATCAATGGCTGATGGAATCATGGAAGGGCACAGGAGGCTTGGCTCCGCTGCTGTACGTGCGGTTCGTGCTGCGATTCGCACCCAGTGGTCAGCCCGTTGGTTCCCCCTTGAAATTTCCCCTCGGTCGGTTTGATGGCCTCTGCAGTGGACAATGGCAATTGTAGTGGGGAGGCGGATGGCCTCTGCAAGTTCCTCTAAGAGGGGTTTCATGACGAGAGTCCTCCCGTCTGTCCCTACATACCCTCACGCCTTCCAGAGGGCTGTGTGTGAATGAGCTGCTAGGAAGGCATACCGGCTATCTGTGTAAATGTTAACGGCTTTGTTCTGCGCTAGATAACACGCTTCTATGACTGCTCTGAGTTCTGCTGCCTGGGCAGATTCGTGGGGTGATAATTTTTGCAGGATGACCGGGCCAAATATTGAACTGTCTGAGTCACCCACTGGACCTTTTTCTTGGAAACTGTATAGCCGTGGTCTGCAAGGTGATTAAGAAGTGCAATAGAGGCTGTTGTGACTGACTCTGAGTCATTGCCCGCTAATAATAAATCGTCTACATATTGGAGGAGGGAAACCCCGCTGCAAGAAAAGTTTCTCAGGTCATTGGACAAAGCGTGGGCAAAAGCCGTGGGGCTGTTGCGATAGCCTTGAGGGAGCCTAGTCCATGTGAGTTGAGTCACAGAATGAGACTCAGGGTCTTCCCATTCAAAAGCAAAGTATTGCTGACACTCCTTTGCTAAAGGTATGCAAAAGAACGCATCCTTAAGATCTATGACGGTATAAAAGGTTTGTGTCCTAGACAGGGTGGTGAGTATAGTATAGGGGTTAGCTACGGTGGCATGTAGAGCAACGATGCGTTCATTGCATTCTCGGAGGTCGTGCACGAACCGGAAAGAGCGATCCAGTTTTGGCACTGGGAAGATCGGGCCTCCTGTGAGATGGTATACTGTCTTAGCGAGACTGGTTCGGCACCCGGGAGTAGTTGTGCCATGTGGGGGGTGGCATAGATGGCAAAACCAGGTGTTCCTTGATACCAGACCTTCGGGTTTATCCGATCGGTCGGGAAGGTCTGAGGGGGCTGATTGAGATAGCAGAGGTAGGTTCGGTCAGAAGGAATATGGAGAGTGAGCCCTTTGGGGGTCACCTGTATTTCAGCCTGCAATTTTCCCAACAGATCCCTTCCCAGGAGGTTAACCGGGCATTCCGGCATAACTAAAAAGGAGTGTTGTAGTGCCGGCCCTTTTCCAGGGCGGACTTCCACGGTTTGGCTGACCGGAACCAGTTGTTCGCTACCAGTGGCTCCTACCACAGGTGTGGTTAGAGTTTCGATGAGAGGAACGGAAGGGTCATTCAGAACGCTAAAAGTAGCCCCTGTGTCTACTAAAAATGAGCGTTGTTTGCCTCCCACTGTCATCTCTACCAGGGGCTCCGGGGAAGCGGGGAGGCCCCCAGAGCAGCGTCAGTATAGTTCCGCAGTCTCTGGGTAGAATTCTGGAGTTTGCGCGTTCATGATAGGGTTGGGTGGCGGCTGTGGGGCTCGACTTGAAATGTCTCTTGGCTGGGGATCATTACGGCTGAAACTAACTCGGCGAGGGTGAGAATAACGGGGGTTGGTGGGGTGGGGGCGCCGTCCCGCTGATGGTTCCAACCTCGGGGGCGGAAATTGTGGTTCTGAATCCACCCCGGACCATATGGGGGTGGGCCTGAGACATCCCTTCGGGGACGGGAAGGGAAGTTATAATTCTGCCCGGGGGGTGCCTCTGGGCATTCGCCCTGCCAGTGACCAGGTTGGTAACAAGAAAAACAATGATCTTGTTGTGGACGGTGATCGTCTGACTCATCGCTCCCATCCCTGCGGTGGGCGGAGCCAGGTTCGAAACGATCCAGCCTGTCTGCTATAGCTGTAGCAATGATATTGGCTTGCGTGCGTGCTTGGAATTGTAACTGGCTGTCTTCTCGTTGGGAATAAACTATTTGTGCTGTCTGTATTAGTTTCTCTAGGGATTGTCCTACCGGGGAATCGAGTTTCTGCAGTTTCCGGCGTATATCCGGAGCGCTCTGTCCAATGAAGGAGACCTTAAGAGCGGCTTCACCGCTAGGCGTTTCTGGGTCCAAATCGGTATGCCTGCGGTATGCATCTTTAAGGCGCTGCAGGAATTCTGTGGGGGATTCCTTAGGTTCCTGGGTGAGCTGGTGGACTGCTTGATAGTTCACAGTTCTACGGACCCCCCTTTTAAATCCCTCGAGGAAAGCCTCGCGAGCTCGATCTAAGACGAGCCGGCCATTTACGTCGTTGGGGTCCAGGTTGGAGGTGGGAGAGAAAAGTTCTACAGCAGGGGGCCATCCTACCTGATCGTTCCGATTCCCGTGACCCAGCCGGGCATTCTCATAATGTGCCATGGCTTCTTTAAGAACCTGTGTCTTTTCCTCGATGGTGAGGAAAGAAGACAGCAGGGTAAACATATCGGGGATGCTGGGCTGGTGTGTGCCAATAATGTGTTGCACCAAATCAACATATAGTTGTGGGGATTCCCTGTAGGGAGGGAGACCATTCCGCCAGTTATGGAGGTCAGTGGTGGTGAACGGGGTATGGATGTAAACTAGTCCCTGAGGTCCAGGCACCTGCCGAAGTGGGGCTTGAATCATGGGGGTCAAGTGCTCAATGCCATAGATGGTTTGACCACGAGTCATTGATGGACTTAATGGGGGTGGCGGGCAACGGGTATGAGATGACGCCCGTGTTGGCTCTGGGCACAGTGACCCTTCTGGGTGCGCTACAATAGTGTTTAGAGGGACAGTGGCAGCCATAGGAGTAGGTTCGGTGAATTTCGAACGGCCTCCAGAGGGGGGAGGCGTTCTTGGGGTGGTTTGCAGTCGATCTCGGAGGTCCGAGATTATATTTCTTAAATCATCAAGCACCCCATCGTCCCCTCTGGAGTGTGTATTAACTGGCGAGCCATACTGAGGCGCCGGGGTAGCATTTCCTGGCCCTGTAGCCGGTGGGGCTGTTGGTGTCGTTGGAGCAGCTGCCTGGGTGGGGGCTGTCAGTTGCGCTGAAGCAGCCGCTTGGGCTGGGGCTATTGGTTGCGCTGAAGCAGCCGCTTGGGCTGGGGCTGTTGGTTGTGCTGAAGCAGCCGCTTGGGCCCATTGGAGAGGATAAAGGAAGTCCTCATCCCCCTCTTCTATGTTTGTTGCCGGAGGGGGCCGGGCCAAGAGCAGCTTGCTGGGAATCAAGATGCCGCTCTGTGAGAGGATATCCGGTCTCCCGGTAAGGTTGATGAACATTGCAATATAAAGTAGTTCCTCGACTTTTTGCTGGCCCGTTAAAAAGTTTAAAAAAGCTTGGAGGTAGTCAACGTCCAATGATCCTTGTTGTGGCCAGTGGCGACCAAAGGTAGGGGGGTAAAAAGGCCAGACGTCCGAGCAAAAGGCTCTTAGGTGAGACTTGCGAGGCTGGACGCATGCTGTCTTTGGTTTCAGGAGATCCCAGTTTTTTAAAACGCAGTCGAGAGGGGTCAGTTTGCGTCGCCCTCTAATCTTAACATTATCTTCCTGCCATCGGCGGCTGTGAGAATGTCCCATAGCCAGTAGAAATGGCTGCAGTTCTAGGTCGGGAAGAGGAAAAGGTTGGTTGGGGGGGGTTGCAGTGGAGGTCGCTCAACACCGCACGTTTGAAAGTTGTTTCTCCTTCTGGGTCTTAAGTTCTTTCTTATATATGTATGTACAGAACCTCCAGCAGGCGCTGGACTTACTCGGCCACCAATTTAAGGTCCTTATGCAGAACCTCCAGCAGGCGCTGGACTGGTTTGCCGGTTAAATTTAAGGTCCTGTTTTCTGCTAACCTCCCAGCAACGCTGGCTATTTTTAAAGGTTAAGCATGAACAACAATCCTGACAGGGGTTTCCACCGAAGGGGGCCTCCAGAGAAGCATCGTCGTGAGACTTTGCCAGGTTCTCAGACTCTGCAGCCTGGAGATGCGCCGGGAGTGGAGGATAGGTTTGGGCGTCCACCCAGAGAGGGGCCCGAGCCGTGATTGGCCCGCGGCAGGCCCCAAGGGGCAGAGGAAAGTTTGGGTGTCCACCCCAGGGGGGGTCCGAGCCGTGCTGTGGGCCACGGAGCTCCTCTGGCAGCGGAGGGCGGGGCGTCCCTGCTCAAGGGGGGGGGGGCGAGAGAAAAAGGCGTTTTCCAAAGGAACCACGCTAAAACAATCCCCAAGCAGCAGAAACAATAAATAAACCGGAACCTCTAGGGATTTTACGGTAGAGGGTGGGGTGCAAACGGGGGAACCGCATCCCCTCCCCCATGGCTTGCCGGGACCAGCCTAAGTCCTCCCAATGACAAGGTTCCCTTTCCCTTCCTCAGCTGGCTTTTCTCGCCTTCCAGCGCTTCAATTTTCCCGTTTTGTGTCCCCAAATAACTCAACACGCATTCCGTCCATACGCACGACCAGTGCTGACCCAGCTAGCCGAAACTCAGTCTAGATGCCCAATTAAGTTGGGCTTCTGGGAACTGCGACAAAGATCTCCCTGAGACCCAAAAGGGCCTCCACAAAACGCTTCGTGGCTACCTCCTTGTGAAGCAATACCACGTCTCATATATACACACACATACAGCACCCCCCACCTAAGAAAAGTTCTACTCACCAACGTTGGTAGCTTCCTTTTTCAGTCCTGATGAGAAGTTCGTTTTTCAAAAGTCTCCTTTGTGGGCTAGGGTTCTTTACTGTACAGGGTCCTGCAGCCGAGAGGGAGGAAAAGGCCACCGGAAGAAACAGTTCCGGGAGCGCTCGTGGCGTTGCCTGACCTCTATGCTGCTTTTCCCTGACAGACTGGAGTCTGGTTCCCCTTAAGGGGGATTCCCAGGTACTCCTTCATTACCACATGCCTGCGTTAAGGCACCAGGTGGGGCAAAAGGGGAACCCACACACTTCCTTTTCTCCCAGCTTCCAGTGTATGTTCCTTCTTGGGCTCGTGTGCTAACCCAGTGAATGAGCAGCAAGCACTTGCCCAGTCTAACAACCTGGCTGGAGAAACAGGAATATTAACATTGAGACTCCTTGGTTTGTGTTGCAATTGTTTAACTGAGGCAGCTTGAAAACCTGGGACACTGATTTCAGAGGAAAATGGGAGCTCTTGCCTTCTATGGGAGAGGAAGGAAACCAAATGTAGCAAAGAGAGAGAGAGAGAGAGAGAAACAGCCAATCCTAATCTTACTTATAATTCAGCCTGTAATGCTTCTTTCTTTGATTCTTACCTGCCTTTGGGTGGGAGTGTGCAGTAAAGAGACATCAGCTTTTCCCTAAGCACCTGAAGCCTTTTGGTAAGGTTTTGCAGAGCTCTTTCTCACTTTGACTCTTAGACTGGAGGTAGCTGCAAGGCTGGTCTGGTGTCAAGTCAGTTCATGGAGTGCTTCTTTTGGTCTGCCCATCAGGATCTTGGGGTATCTGGCCATTTAGATTGCTTGTCCTGGAACAAAATATAAACTTCCATTCCCACCCCGTTTGCTCCTTATAGCCACGTTTGTGGGGAAAGGGGCAAACTGTAGATCAGAGGGATGGCAAAAGAGGGAAAGGAGTAAAGCTTCTGTCTAGGAGGCTTCTGCTAGAGGCTTTCTTAGCAGATGACCCTGAAGAGATGCAAAAAGTCAGAGCCCATAAACGTGCAAGAGAAAGTTAAGGGAAAGCATGGGGGTCCTATAAAAAGCAATGAGTGACTCAGAAATGAGAAGATAAAGAAACCTTTGAATAGCTTAACTATGGTCCAGCAGCTGCAGTAGAGGATAGTTGTTTTAGGAAACATTGGTTAAAGTTTATTCAGATTTATTGCCTGTTGCTATACTTGGTGGTGCCCTTTCCTTTTCTCTAGCTTAGTTCAATTTATTGTTCAAGCATGCATTCCTACTGCTTGGCTGGCATCTTTTATAAGTTTTACAGGGAAGTTTAAAAGAAAAAACAAAGTCTAACACATTAACAGCTCAACTGTATATCACATATAAGCATTAACAGGTAGGATCAAACCAAGAGCAAAGATGGGGTGGCTGAAGGCCACACATCCACAAACATATACATGGGGGCGGGACAGAAATTAGCAAGAGGCACACTCGAGGCAGGAGGCAGAAATAAATACAAAGGAAATGCAAAGTACTCTTGAGGCAGGTAGAGTGGGGAAAAAAAAGTATTGCTTTAGGGTTTTTGTTTTCAGGGAACTAAAGCCTCAAAACAGTAAGAGCAGGAAACCTTTCATGACATTTTCCTGAAAAAAAAAACATTAGGCTGGGGCTTCTCCCCTGACCTTTCTTGTACTTTTTGACCCAATTTTTTTTTTCTCCTGGCAAATGCCTGGATGAGTCCTGGCAGTCTTTTGGCAATGATTTCAGAAGTAGCTTGCCAGTGCCTCCTTCCTAGGGCTGAGAGAAAAATGACTGGCCCAAAATCACCCAGCTGGTTTCCTTGCAACAAAGGTAGGACTAGAACTCAGTGTTCCCAGTTTCTACCCTGGTGCCTTTACCACTACACCAAGCTGGCTCTCTTTAAAAAAAATTGGTTTTCTTTCCTTTCTTTGGCTTCAAGGAAAGAGAATAAAAATTGGTACATACAGTTAGCAATGACTTGTCACCTCCTTCACAGTGGCAAGGAGTTCCCAAGGCAATGCTTCATTAGATTTTGAACTTAAACAAAAGCGTGTTAAACTTCATTCCTGTTTTTTTTCTTTTTCTTTTTCCCTCTAAAATGCCTTCACATGCATTACCAAAGACAAATTCAGATCCAAGTGCAACAATCAATCAGATCCAGACACGCAACTCTGTCTTACAAACAAGGCAGTTATAGAAATCAAGCAGAGTTGCAAGCATGGCAGCTGTCCTTACATGTGCTCCCCTCATCTCCTGCAATAGTTCTTTCTTTCCCATAAATAAAGGGGTTCTAGCAGTAACCTTAATATTTCTTAATGCTTACAGCAGAAATAACATGCAAAGAGGCAAACAATAGATCTGCAAACAACAAATTCTTTCCCAACACCCTCCCAAAGTCTCTGTCTTTAAATTGAAAAAAAACAAAAAGTAAGTTGAAACAGCATTTTGGTATTTTGGCAGAGCTGCATCAGGTTTTATCTGGGAGCAGGCAGCAGACACAGCACAGGAACTGATTTCTTCTTCGCCTCTTCTGTCCTTTGGTAGCAAACAGGGAACCTCAAGGAGAGTAGGCACACAGAAAAAAAAAATGACAGGAGAAAGGCTGAAGCCAGATGTCAGGAGCAGAAGGCTGTCCTTGCAGGGTCTCCTCTCTTTCTAAACACTTTTCTGGAGAGACAGCAGCCAGCCAACCACTCACAAGGGACATACCTCAAGTTAGCAGAAAGGATTTCCAAGCTGAGTGAAAGGGAGCTTACAACACCATACCACACAATCAGGGCACACACAAGCCTTTCCCATGACATTCATCAGTTTAATTCATGCTTCACTCATGTAAAAGGAAAGGAGACACTCCTTCTCCCAAGTCCCATCAAGCACAGCCTACCAGGGTACATACAGTCTTTAGTTCCTTACTTGCAACTAGGAAATCAGACAAACAGCCCTGATCAGCAAACATGAGATTTATGCAAACTTACACACACATAAGTGTAGAGTAAAAAAAAAAAAACATAATGAAAACCAAACCAGGGGAGATAGAAACACACACAGATAGAAAGAGTTTCTCATGTATACACACAACCTTTCACAGGAAATCAATTTTCCTCCCCCCTTTCCCTTTCCAAAGGTGGCAAACATTCATATCATAAAGATTATATGGTAAACAACAAACAACCTCACCTTTCTTCTTGTATGTACTCAACTTAGAAAACAAATACAAAACTTACACAACTACAGAAGTGCAAATAACTGGACACATGGCACGATCAAATCCCATGTCCAACTATTTACAGTAAATAACAGAAAGGGTTGCATAGCCAAAAAAGTTGGAAGAGCCACAGCCTGGCCAGAGCTATGGATCTCCAAAAATTCGAAGCATTCCCTTACAGTGGGTAAAGGGACAGACTCACATTTAACTCCTAAAGGGACAAACTGACACATATACATACATACATACATACATACATACATACATACATACATACATACATTCACAGACCTTCCCTCTTCAGCCCAAGACAGATGTTCATGTTATACACACATACATAGACATACACAAACACACAAACTGCACCATTTCCCTCAACAAATATACATAGAAATGTACAGACTAATACTTAACAAACAGAAAACATTTTGGTTACAGATACTTACACAAATATTTGAGCTTAACTGGCATGATCATGTTGTAAGTGTTTTAAAAGTTTTACGTTTCTCATAGTGGAAAGTACCCAAGCTTGACCAGGGTTCACCTGACCACCTGGAGACTTCCTAATGAAGGGTGGGAATCAGGAGCACTGGCAATTGAGGGTGGGTCTGCCAGCTCATTCCAGCAATGCCAATAGGATAATTGATCAGGGTTCTTTCTTTTCAGCTGAAGTTTAAGAAGCTTCAATTTCTCACAGTGAAATGTACCCATAAGAGGCCAGATTGCATTACCGCTTGTGTCTAAATATTGAGTCCATTCTATACATAGCTCACGTGCACGTCTTTTCTTCATCCCTGGCTGGGTGGGCAAAATCCCCTTATCCCAAGCCTTCAACAACATCCCTAAGGGGGAAGATGGGGGTACCGTCGACTTAGTATGCCCCATAACTACTTGTGTCCCTAAGCGTGGCACCGGTGCCTGTCGGATTTGGGGTGTGTCTAAACACCCAGAGACTCCCTATTAGAGTACCGACCCTCTGCGCGCTTCCAAACCTCAATTACTTATTCACCTTTTTTTTCCTACTTTTAGCTCACTACTTTTAGCTCACAAGCGGTAATTGGATTGCCCAGTTATAGTTCATTCATTCATTCAATCGCAACCTGTCCGGGCACGCGTATCGCCCTGGTCCCACTGGCTATCCGAGTTACTCTGGTCAACGCCCAAAAGAGCTAGCAGAGGCCCGGGGGCGTCTTGAACCAGTTTGACACACAGCCCTGGTCGACAGTCGGGTTTTATAAAAGGAATCAAGCATACACATTCACTGGGCTTATAAAAGAAGTAAATTTTTTAGGTACTCACCCACTGTGGAGTTGTCCTAGGTTCATGCAATCGGTTGGCATAAAAAAACCCAAAGTTCCCTTTACTACCCTCTGGGTGGTCCCACAGGAAAACCACAACCCTCTGGGCAAATGGCCCGGTGCCGGCAGGGTGTGTTATCCCCCCTGGGACCCACTCCATTGGGTTAGCTCAGTAAAACATCTGGGGTGCCAAAATGTTAGAAGAAAATCTTACCAAGTTCGTTCCTGAGCCGGGAGTAAAGAAACTGACCAATTGCATGAAGTTAGGAGTTTTATTCACCCAAGAGCAAAGACAAAGCAGCAGGCTGTTAGGTGGGCGATCGCGCAGGACCCCCTCCCTACAGCACATTATATACCCTAGATTACTCACAGACCCACGTTGGGATGGCACATTCTCTCTACCCAATCAGGTCAGTTACCTCGCCCAATCAGGTCACTTACCCCGACCAGCATGCCCCTTCCCATCTTCATATCCGAGCAGGAAGAGGAGTATTGAGTCAGGTCATCTTCATGTTAACTATCTTTTATCTCCTTTACAATCCTGAATGGCTGTTCTGAATTACATTCCTTATGCAAGGACAAGGCAACTTATCACCTTCTACAAGGGCCATTGAGGCAGGAAGGGCAGTGTTTAGTCTAGGCAATTTACACATAATGGGGTGTTATTTCATGACTATATATTCACATCTAGATATACAAAAAGGTAAGAATATGTCTACAATCCAACAGGAGCAAGGTGATTTCCTTTGGCCAAAGCAAAGAATCTACCCAACCTTCTCTTTTTTAAAAAAATTACTACCATATTTTCCGGCGTATAAGACGACTGGGCGTATAAGACGACCCCCAACTTTTCCAGTTAAAATATAGAGTTTGGGATATACTCGCCGTATAAGACTACCCCTCTTCAAAACCTGCAGCTTGCTGCGCCCCGGGGTGGAAAATATCCACGCCAATCAGCTGTGTGGTGGGGAAGCGGAGTAGAAAGTAAAAAACTGCAGGGAGAAAACAGGGAAGCGGAGTAGAAAGCGAATACCGTAGTAATGCGAAGCGCAGCAGCGCGGGGTGTGTGTGTGAAGGAGAATATTGGGGTGAGGGGTGAGAAAGCTTTAACGATTTAAAGAAAGATTTAATTACCTGGGCAAGGCAGAGGGGTGAAGAATACATTTCCAAGCTTTAGCGGAACAAACCATGAAGGAGGAGGAGGAGGAGGAGGAGGAGGGGGGGTGATGGGGGGAAGTTTGAAAAAGCAGATCCAAGTTACTGAGTGAGTACTGAGCAACTCCACTTCCCTGCCGCACAGCTGATCCCCGGCGCACAGCTGATCGGCGCCGAGATTTTCCACCCGGGCCCTCCCCCCCGAATACATCTCCAAGCTTTAGCAGAACAAACCATGAAGGAGGAGGAGGAAGAGGGTAGTGGTGATGATGGGGGGAGGTTTGAAAAAGCAGATCCAAGCGCAAAAGTTACTGAGTCATTTCAGCCTCCCTCCCTCTCGCTCTCTTTCCCTGGTGATGGATGAGTGCGGGGTGGGTGGGTCCCTCCCTCCCTCCCTCCCTCCCTCCCTTGCCATTTCCTCCCTTCCCTCCTGACCCCCCCCCCAGCACTGATCCATCACCAGGGAAAGAGAGCGAGAGGGAGGGAGGCTGAAATGACTCACTAACTTTTGTGCTTGGATCTGCTTTTTCAAACCTCCCCCCATCATCACCACCACCCTCTTCCTCCTCCTCCTTCATGGTTTGTTCTGCTAAAGCTTGGAGATGTATGGGGGGGGAGGGCCCGGGTGGAAAATCTCGGCGCCTACCAGCTGTGCGCCGGGGATCAGCTGTGCGGCGGGGAAGTGGAGTTGCACCCGCCCTATAAGACGACACCCGGCGTATAAGACGACCCCCGACTTTTGAGAAGATTTTCCTGGGTTAAAAAGTCATCTTATACGCCAGAAAATATGGTAAATTTTCAGGATAAAATTAAAACATGAAAAATCTTCACTGTAAATAGCCTCTCTTAGGTAATAAATAAGTAAATAATAAAGTGTCTTAGAAATGGGGTGGTCGATTCGAGAGTCTGTGTCCCGGCTTTGACAGAGTCTCGAAAGAGATGACAGCCCCACCTCCCAGATGCTCCACTCACCGGTCGATCTCAGAAACACCGTTTTACAATCCCCTCATGAGGAATGGCCGTCCAGAGGACAAGTGCGATGATTTCCTGGATTCTCCTTGTATATGGAGAGTACTTCAGGCTACAGGGATCCTGCCCATGCCCAGAAAAATGACTGTGCCCTCAGCTCCACTTCGAAAGGAGCCATTCAGGCTGCTGTTTTTCCCACTGGAAGTCCCATCCAACCTTCTCTTGAGGTATTTAGTATGTAAAGTTAGAATCTAAGTCTAAAAACCCTAGTGTGTAAAAAGCTAGAAGAGAAGATCAACAGGGAAGCAACATACAGCCAGTTCAACTTAATGAACTCCAGGACTTTATAGGCTTCAAACTCAGTAAAGCTAAGCCTTGAACTGGAGATTTATTTATCACCAACCTCTTCCTCCTTTGTCTCCTTTCTGGAAATAAATTCATTTTCTGGATGTTCTTCCTCTCTCCATTCAGACGCTGCCTCCTTCCAAGTGTGTGGAAAGCTGTCACCCTGGATTCATGAAGGTGGCTCAAGAAGCGAAGCCCATCTGCTGCTATGACTGTCTTCCTTGTGCAGAAGGAACCATCTCCACCATGGAAGGTGGGTGACTCCAGAAGAAACGGGCAGACTTTGGGAAGACCATATACCCCAACAAAAGCTTGTCTTTTAAAACATCCATTCTTTACGATGTATACAATAGATTTCATAGTGAAGGATAACAAACTAACTTAAAGGTTAAACTGAGGGAAGATACTGGACCAATGAGAGTTTTCTTGCAAGGCTGCAAACATTTTTAGATCTTCCCTTTTTCTGTTCTCCTTTGCTCTCTCTCTTTTGCCCTTTCTGCCTCCTTCCTATCTTTTTCTTCCTCTTTTAATCTCTTCCATTGGTCAAATACAAAGTTGGCAATCCTGCACAATTTGGAAATTTCTAGTGATGACCAGTTAGAGACAATTGTCTGAAACTGATTCCGGATGTCACTAGCTGATTGATTGATTGATTGATTGATTGATTGATTGATCAATGAATGCTGAGGCTAAAATCCTCTGGTCTTTGTGGTCATTTAGATCTAAATGTGCATATGTAATGTCGGTTTCTGATAAATTGACCCAGAAGGCAAATGGAGTTTCATCTTCCCTCTGTGTGGTGTGTTGAAACTCGGACCATTTCAGCAGTTTGCTTCCCATCTCTTGAAGGGCTTCTAATAGATTTTCTTTAGCCCTGGTGTATTCGTCCCACTGATTAGGGTCATTGCTGGCCAGGCAAAATGGGCAGGGACTGCTCGCCCAGGGACAGGGACTATGGGTCTTCTGGCTACTTCAGCAGTTTTCTAAAAAAGTTTAAAAATCTTGTCTCTGGTAAGAAAGAGGTTCAACAGCTGCATCATGTCTCCCCAAGATGGATTATGGCTTTCAATAATCAACTGCAGGGCCCTGATGATCAACTGTGGGTCCTTTTGAAAGGGAGGAGGTAATTCCAAATTACCAGATCAGATGGGAGAAAGGTGTGTGGGTAAAAACAAACTCAAAATCACCCCCTGCTCAGCCAGTTATAGGGTTTTTTTAAATAAAGGAGCTGTTAATTTCCCTGAAGCATTCCCGTCCAAGACATGCGACTCAGGGTGGGCTAGAGAGGCACTGGGTGTGTTTGAATTAGAAGTCAAACCCGTGGGATTGGAAAGTTCTGCCCAACAGTACCAACAAGGCAGAGGGGAAAGTTTTGTGCCATAGTCGAAAGTTCCCATTTCAGGTCAAATTGACTTACCAGTCACATCAGTAAGCTTAGTCCATTCTAGACATGGATCCCATGCACAGCTTTTCCTCATCCCTGCCTGAACGGGCAATTTCCACCACCACCACCCCAGGCAGTCAGCATCCTTCCCAAAGGGGAAGCCACGGAGACCTTTGACTTGTCATTCCCCATTTCTGTCCCTAACTATGACACGTGTGTCTAACGAAGTTTGAGTCTGTGGCTTGAATCATGTCAACTGGATTTCTATTTTCTCAGTAGAAACGTTTCACTCCTTATCCAAGGAGCTTCTTCAGTCTGAGTAAAGTTAGTAAGGGAATCCTTAAATATGTTTCTAGGGTGGCTGTGTGACCTTGCACCTGGGGCTAGGTCATGGTTATTTTTAGATGTTTATTTCTAAGTCCCTTTATCATCTAAAGGAGGATCGTTAAGATTACCCTGCTGCTGTTGAGCTTGCGAAATGGTCTTAATCTTCCTAGGCACAGAAGACAAAGCAGGAAGGAAGATAGGGGAAAGGTTATGCCTGAGGCCCCCACCTCTATTCAAGGAAGGATTTTCCAAGTTGGCATAAATGGATTCCTTGACCCCTCTCTCAAACCACCTATCTTCTCTGTCTAAAATGTGAACATTAATGTCCTCAAATGAGTGTCCTTTTTCTTTTAGATGAAGATAAACTGCTGACTCTGGTCCTGTGGTGTTACTTCTCCTGTGTTGGGCCATCCTCCTGTACAAAGGTTGTTTGGTTTCTCCAATGTAGAGTTCAGAGCACTCCTCACTGCACTGGATTGCATACACTACATTGCTTTCCTTGTGTTTTGGAGTTTGATCTTTGGGGTGTACAAGCCTCTGTCTCAGTGTGTTGGTGGGTTTGAAATATACAGGTATGTGGTGTATGCCAAATATCCGTTTTATCTTTTCAGACACGCCAGCCATGTAAGGAATGACCAGGTTCTTCCGTTTACTCTGAGTCTCAGCCCTATCTGTTGCTGTTTTAGGTCTGGTAGACTTAGATTTAGTGAAGGCCCAATTTGGATATCCACAGGCCTTCAGAGCTGTTCTCAGGTGCTGCTTTTCATTCTTTTTGGAATCCATGGAGGTGGGGATGGTTTCTGCTCTGTGTGATAATGTCCTGATGACTCCTAGTTTGTGCTGTAGTGGATGGTGGGAGTCAAACATCAGGTATTGATCTGTGTTTGTGGGTTTCCTGTAGATCCCTATTTCTATAGCTTGAATCATGTCAACTGGATTTCTATTTTCTTAGTGGAAACGTTTCGCTCCTTATCCAAGGAGCTTCTTCAGTCTGAGCAAAGTTGGTAAGGGAATCCTAAAATTTTAGGATTCCCTTACCAACTTTGCTCAGACTGAAGAAGCTCCTTGGATAAGGAGCGAAACGTTTCCACTAAGAAAATAGAAATCCAGTTGACATGATTCAAGCTACAGACAATTCCACCTGGATGACTGAGAACCTTCATAGACATCCCTATTTCTAGCTTGCCACCGGTTCCAATGAGGACTTCACAGTCTAGGAATGCCAGTCTGTTGTCCTTGGTGTCTCCTTTGGGTTGAGATGGTTTCTCCTTTCAAGGGTGCTGTCCTCTTCTAGTCTCTTCCTGACAGCGGATAGAGCATGAGTGGTGGGGATGCTGGTGAAAAGGGAGGACACATCAAAGGGGACCATAGTTTCATCTGTATCCAGTTTCAGGATCTTTGCTTTGGAAACAAATTCTTCCGAATTATGGATGTGGTGTTCAGAGTGTCCAACTAGAGGTGCTAGTATGGTAGAGAGGTGTTTGGCAATGTTGTATGTTACTGAATTGATGCTGCTGACTATGATTATCACACAGAGCAGAAACCATCCCCACCTCCATGGATTCCAAAAAGAATGAAAAGCAGCACCTGAGAACAGCTCTGAAGGCCTGTGGATATCCAAATTGGGCCTTCACCAAATCTAAATCTACCAGACCTAAAACAGCAACAGATAGGGCTGAGACTCAGAGTAAACGGAAGAACCTGGTCATTCCTTACATGGCTGGCGTGTCTGAAAAGATAAAACGGATATTTGGCAAACACCACATACCTGTATATTTCAAACCCACCAACACACTGAGACAGAGGCTTGTACACCCCAAAGATCAAACTCCAAAACACAAGGAAAGCAATGTAGTGTATGCAATCCAGTGCAGTGAGGAGTGCTCTGAACTCTACATTGGAGAAACCAAACAACCTTTGTACAGGAGGATGGCCCAACACAGGAGAAGTAACACCACAGGACCAGAGTCAGCAGTTTATCTTCATCTAAAAGAAAAAGGACACTCATTTGAGGACATTAATGTTCACATTTTAGACAGAGAAGATAGGTGGTTTGAGAGAGGGGTCAAGGAATCCATTTATGCCAACTTGGAAAATCCTTCCTTGAATAGAGGTGGGGGCCTCAGGCATAACCTTTCCCCTATCTTCCTTCCTGCTTTGTCTTCTGTGCCTAGGAAGATTAAGACCATTTCGCAAGCTCAACAGCAGCAGGGTAATCTTAACGATCCTCCTTTAGATGATAAAGGGACTTAGAAATAAACATCTAAAAATAACCATGACCTAGCCCCAGGTGCAAGGTCACACAGCCACCCTAGAAACATATTTAAGGATTCCCTTACTAACTTTACTCAGACTGAAGAAGCTCCTTGGATAAGGAGTGAAACGTTTCTACTGAGAAAATAGAAATCCAGTTGACATGATTCAAGCCACAGACTGTTCCACCTGGATGACTGAGAACCTTCATCGAAACGAAGTTTGAGGTACTCCTTTACACCTGGAAACTCCTAAGTAAGTACTGGTCCTCCCTTTTCGCAACCCTGGTCCTGGACGAAGGAAGGCGCAGGAAGCAGACTGGTGTTTGCCCAGGTAAAGTCAAGCATTCAACCTTCCACCACTTGTTGAGGCATGCGAGTCTCGTCAGCGTCCCTTGCTTCCTGGGGTCTCCCAGTCCTTACCCGAGATGGGCTAGCAGGAGCCTAGGTGTGGCTGAAACTGACTAGATGCACAGCTCTGGTCAACAGTCAGGATAAAACACAAAAAGGAAATCTCACACTCTCACACTCACTGGGCATAAGACACAAAATGTGCAGAGTACTTACCAACTATGAAGCCTTGGGTTCAGGCAACCGTTTGGCTCAAAACCACAAACAACCTTTACTACCAATGTCGATGCGGGCAGAGTCCAGGGCAGCACCCTCCAGACAAATGGTCTGGTGCCAGCTGGGAGAAGTTGCCCAGGCTCGGTCCATTGACCCAGTGAGTCTCACAGTCCTGCTGTGGTCACCAAATTGTTAGAAAGGAATCTTACCAGGATCATGTCCAAGCCAGGAATAAAATATGCAGGCAGTTGCTTGAACCAGAGTTGAGATTTATTTCCAAGAGCGTAACGTACAGAGTCAGCTTTCCGCAAAGCCTTTTCCATAGAGAAACATTGATTTTGTTCCTCAAAAGCATGCAAAAGCATGCCTCTTTGGAATTCCGAGAAAGTGCACTTAGCCGGCATTCCGAGCAAGGAAGCGCTCTGCAGTCAGGCCCCCGGCTGAGTTGCGGTTTCTGCTTGTTCAACTTTGCTGATTGAAATGGTAATCTCTTGGGGAAAGCATATTTTCTTATTAAATCAAGGAGACTTCCAGCTAAGCTCAGCCTGGAAGAAATATTCCCCCGATTAGATTGGCATTTCCCACTGCGATTTAATCGTTGTGTTGAGCCCATCCTAATTGTAATTTTCAACCTTTTGCCCTGATTACGGTGGGAGGACTGGATTTCTTTCCCACACCTTTCTTGCTTTCTCCTGAGGCTGACATTGCACTGGATCAGCTGGAGCAGCTTCTCCAGAGTAGTCAGAATCAGTGTCTTAGTCCTGGGCCGTGGCAGGCCCTTCTTTCTGAGCTGCTCGACTTCCTGCCAGATGTAGCAGTGAAGCTCAGTTACATATATGTACAGTTTTTTTGTTCTCCAATAAAACGAGGAACATCTGGCTCTTTTATTTTTCTTGTGGGTCCCTTGGTCCACTGATATGCAGGTGAAAGGCTGAAGATTTTTTTAACAAGTCCAGCAATGAAATGGTAAAATGTTGCTGCTTGATTGCTTGTTCCCTTCTGAATGGAGGGACTGAAGGAAGCATAAAATGTTAAAGTTATTTGGTTAAAGTATTCTATGCAGAATTAAACGCATGGCATTTTTTCCACTGAGTCTGGCCAGAGAGTGGAAAAGTACAAGTTACAAGTGAAAACAATTTACATTGTTTTCTGCATTGAAAGTTTGGTTCTCAAAACATTTGAGACGTAATCGGCAGATGTCCCTCTAGCTAGCCATAATAAAGCCTTATCACGATTGTTCTCAAGAGAACTGTAGCTCGAGGAAAGGCCAATACACAACACTGCCATCGTGTGACGCTTTATAGTAAGTACAATTACTACCAACATGCTATGCTGAAAGAGATGCCCATGTTTGAACCAATCAGATGTGAGCTATGAACCATGGGTATTCCTTCATACTTATGTTCTCACTTATGTTCTTTATATATGCCTTCTGTTCTTTATGTAGACTGCTATCTACATGTACTTGTATCTGAACTGTAACCATGCCTGGTCTTTGCACAGACCATGATGTTTTTCTTTCCTCACTTCTGGTGATGGAACTCTGCTTATGCTTTGATTTTACCTTTTTGCAATAATGCACTATACATCCATTATTGCCTTATGCTATCAATAAAGATATTGTTAGCCTTACAACACGTTGTTTGGATTACTTCAAGCCTGAAACCCCAAATAGTTAACCATCACCTAATAGGTTATGGGCCCAGAGAGAATTTTGCGTTTTCTTTGCTGTGCTGGATCTAGCTGTAACAACGGGGTTTGTTTTTAAGGCTGTATTTTGAAGTAAACGTGTTTTCTTTGAGTGGTCAGCATGGCTGCTGCTGCAGGGCTAACCAGTCTGCCCTTTGAGCATTTGAATGGCACAAACTATCGGACCTGGTGTGTGAAGATCAAGTCTTTCTTCCTAAAAGAAGGTTTGTGGAAGTATGTGAGAGATGCACCTCCAGCTGGTGTTATTACTGATGAAGTGCAGTTGTGTTTGGATCGTGCTTATGGCAATTTGATTCTGGGATTAGAATCATCACAGCTACTGCATATCAGTAATTTGGAGACTGCACATGCCTGTTGGGAAGCTCTTAAAGCCCTTTATTCCAAGCAAACCTCTGCTGCCATTGTTGGTCTATCACGTCAGCTTTACAACTTGAAGCTGCAGCCCGGTGGAAACGTGATGACCCACCTCCATAAAGTCAAGACTTTGTTTCTTGAACTTGAGGACCGGGATGTTGTGATCCCTGATACCCAGAGAGCTTGTATCATCCTGTCAAGCTTGGACAAGAGCTTTGACATGCTCATCGAGGCAACTCAGACGTTGAGGCCCCAAGACCTAACTGTGGATTATCTTACAAATCGGCTGCAAGAAATCCAGCAAGCTCGTGATTTGGGGAAGATGCAGAGTAAGTCATCTGTTGCTGTTCCTGAGGCTTCAGCACAGCGTTTTCCAGTTGGAACAGAGGCTGCGTGTGCTGTGAGGAGATGTTTCCGGTGCAACTCGACCCAACACTTCATGAGAGACTGTCCCCAGCCACCTCGCCCAGCCGGTGGAGCCAGTGGAAAGAGGTTCGTGCGAAAGAAGGGGAAACAAGCGCCTAGACAACGTACCCAGGTGTCTGCTTTGCTCACGGCTGTGAGTAGATGTTCCCCAGAGACTTGGCTTTTGGACTCAGCCTGTAGTCAAATCATTGTCAACAATGAACAGTTGTTGTTATCAAAAAGCAAGCCTAAAGTCCAACAGGTTGCTCTGGCTGATGGATCTATGGCTGATGTGTCCTTTCAGGGTGAAGTATACATTCCTTGTTTGGGGATAAATGTGCAAAATGTGTTGTGTGTACCTACACTTGACTTTTCCCTCCTTAGCGTTCCAGCCCTGGTAAAGTCTGGTTATACTGTTGTGTTCAAGGGTACTGGATGTTCTATTGAAAAAGATGGGATAGAATGTGCTAGGGGGAGGTTAGTGAATCAATTGTATGAAATGCTTCCTAAGCAGGGGATTGTGTCAGGAAATTGTATTTCCAATGTTCCCCCACATAACAAATGCATTCACTATTATCACAGAGTTCTGGGACATCCCGGGTGGGGAAGTTTGTCCCAACTGGCCAAGGTGTATCCTGAGTTAGGATCCAAAAAGTGTGGTGACTTTCTTGATTGTACTGTGTGCAAACAATCTAAAATTAAGGCTGCTCCTGTTGCTAGAAAAAGTGACCGGGTGTCAACTAGGCCTTTTCAGTTGGTTCATGGAGATTTAGCCGGCCCCAATGCTCCTAGTGAATGGGGGGGCGCGTTTCATGTTCCTTTTGGTGGATGACCATACTCGCTATACGTTTTGTTATTTGCTCAAATCTAAAGCGGAGGCTTTTGCTCGCTTTAAGGAGTTTGTTGCAATGGTGGAGAGAAACTATGGCTATCAAGTAGGTCAATTTCAATCGGATTGTGGAGGAGAGTTTCTAGGCCATGAATTTCAGAATTGGCTTCGTAGAAAAGGAATCTCCCATAGACTTGCCAATGTTGGTGTTCCTGCTGAGAATGGAATAGCTGAAAGGAAGATTGGTGTTGTTAATACCATTAGAAATAGCCTGATGTTAGATGCCCAGGTGCCAGCCCGTTTTTGGGGTGAGGCTACCATGACTGCAGTGTATCTGACTAACAGGGTGTGGAATTCAGCTGTGAATGAAGTTCCTTATTTCCTTTTGTTTGGCAAGCGCCCTTCGCTGAAGCATCTGCGTGTTTTTGGAACATTTGCATATGTGCATATTCCTAAGTCTCAGCGAAGGAAGAACCAGCCAAAAGCACAACGCTTAAGGTTTGTTGGTTATTCATCTAGATCTAAGGGTTACCGTTTTTCTGCAGGCTATGGTCGTGTGGTAGTCTCCAGAAGTGCTAATTTTGAGCACCCTACTGGTTGGGATAGGTTGAATGCTAGTTCAGAGGTATTGTTGCAATCTAGTGTACAGCCAACTGTCCATGCTCCTGTGGCTGGACAACAACCAGTTCAGCTGCGTTCTGGTTCCCAGTCTCCTAGTGTGGTGAGAGGATCCCCTCAGGTGAAGGAAGAGGAAATTTCACCTGAGCAAGTTCAGGATCTGAAGGGGGAATCAGGTAGTGAAAAGGCAGAGGACAGTGATGAGGAAGAGGCAGTGGTAATTCCTCGTAGGTCTGCACGCTCCACAAAGGGTGTGAAGCCTGACAGATTTGTGATTCAGCAGGTGAGAGTGTGTCAGATTACCTGTGAACCTCAGTCTTTCCAGGAGATGTTGCTTCTGCCTGTTGAAGAGCAAGAGAAGTGGAACACAGCGATGGATAAGGAGTTTGAGGCATTAGTGAGTCAAAAGGTGTTTGAGGTCACTGATTTGCCCCCATCCCAGAAAGCTGTTGGTTCCAGATGGGTTTTCAGAAAGAAGCTTCTTCCTGATAATACAGTGCAGTACAAAGCCAGGCTTGTTGCTCAGGGATTTGCACAGGAGAGGTTTTTGAACTATGATCTCACATATGCACCCACAGCTAGACCAGAGTCTTTACGTATGGTACTTTCTCTGGCTGCACAGCGTGGACTTGTTGTCCATCATTTTGATGTTGACACAGCATATTTGAATGCAGAGCTCCCTGAAACTGTGTACATGAAGCAGGCTCCTGGCTATGCTTGTGACAATTCTCAGAAGGTGTACAGACTGCGCAAGGCGCTTTACGGATTGAAGCAAGCCGGACGTTGTTGGCATCAATGTTTAGATAAGGCTTTGTTAGAGCTAAAGTTTAAGAAGTCTGTTGCTGATCTTTGTGTATATGTAAGAGGTTCTGGAAGTGATTACACAGTGTTGCTAACGTATGTTGATGATTTTTGCCTAGCAACTGGTTCTTTGCACCTTGTACAAGAGTTTGCAACACAATTGAGACAGTACTTTCAATTGAAAGACCTAGGTGAGCTGAAATACTATCTAGGTGTTGAAGTCACTAGAGCTCAGAGTGGTGAGTTCTATCTGAGTCAGAAGAGAAAAATTGACCAATTGTTGAGTCAACTTGAAATGTCAAATGCAAAACCAACCAAAACACCAATGACTCTTGATTTCCTAAAGGGTAATACATGTGAGGAACCTTGTTCTCAATCTGCATTGTATCACTCAGCTGTAGGAAGTTTGCTACACTTAACACAATGGACATGCCCTGACTTAGCTTACTCAGTTGGAGTGCTTAGTTGTAAGGTTGCCAAACCATCCATGCGAGATTGGAAAGGGTTAAAGAGAGTCCTACGCTACCTTAAAGGCACAGCTGATTTTTGCCTTAAAATATCAGCCACTAAGGCTGAAATGCCTGTGATTTATGCTGACAGCTCTTTTGCAGAAGAGGGAGACAGAAAGTCTGTGAGTGGTTTTGTTTGTTTGTTTGCAAATACACCCATTGCCTGGAGAGCAAGAAAACAAAATTTAATCGCCGTTTCCACCTGTGAGGCCGAATTTGCCTCGCTCAGTGAGGCAATCAATGAAATGTATTGGTTAAAACAATTCTTTACAGATTTATCTGTAGATATAATCTCACCAATAACAATGTATGAAGATTCCCAGGCCTGTCTATCTCTAGCTGCTTCGGAAAATGTCAATAATTACACCAAATACATCCATGTGAAATACCAAAATGTAAGACATGCAATTCAGGAAAAATTTATACAATTAGAGTATTGTCCGTCTGAGCTGAACATTGCAGACATTTTCATGAAAGCACTTTCTCCTACAAAGCATGCAACCATGGTAACCAGATTGGGGCTAGAGCAAATGTGTCTGAAATAAAATCATTTGTGTCTCTGTGTGCTTTTGAAATAACAGTTTTCCCCCACAGCGTTTCAAAAATCCATGCGGAAGGGGTGTTAAAGTTATTTGGTTAAAGTATTCTATGCAGAATTAAACGCATGGCATTTTTTCCACTGAGTCTGGCCAGAGAGTGGAAAAGTACAAGTTACAAGTGAAAACAATTTACATTGTTTTCTGCATTGAAAGTTTGGTTCTCAAAACATTTGAGACGTAATCGGCAGATGTCCCTCTAGCTAGCCATAATAAAGCCTTATCACGATTGTTCTCAAGAGAACTGTAGCTCGAGGAAAGGCCAATACACAACACTGCCATCGTGTGACGCTTTATAGTAAGTACAATTACTACCAACATGCTATGCTGAAAGAGATGCCCATGTTTGAACCAATCAGATGTGAGCTATGAACCATGGGTATTCCTTCATACTTATGTTCTCACTTATGTTCTTTATATATGCCTTCTGTTCTTTATGTAGACTGCTATCTACATGTACTTGTATCTGAACTGTAACCATGCCTGGTCTTTGCACAGACCATGATGTTTTTCTTTCCTCACTTCTGGTGATGGAACTCTGCTTATGCTTTGATTTTACCTTTTTGCAATAATGCACTATACATCCATTATTGCCTTATGCTATCAATAAAGATATTGTTAGCCTTACAACACGTTGTTTGGATTACTTCAAGCCTGAAACCCCAAATAGTTAACCATCACCTAATATAAAATGGGGGGGGGGATTCCTCATCAGTCTTCAAAATGCCTCCCCCAAGGGAAGCAATTGTTTCTGTTCGCCAGGCATGGGTGAGATGGGCAAAGAAGCAGGGGACAGTACCAGTAAGGATAACCACAGACCAGACATTAAAATTGCATCTCCAGGACTAAATCTGGAAATGCATTTTTAAAAACTGGCTTCAACAACAGTTTGTCTATGCCTGGGAGACAGGTGGCTGGCTTCCTCAGAGAAATAGAGGCACTTTCAGGAGACTCAGTCTTGGAAGGGACCATTGAGGTCATGAGTCCAATCCTTTGCTCATTTCAGGAGGCCAAATTAAGCTTCCTCAACAGCTGGCAGCCCAGCCAACACTTGAACGGTGGATTTTAGCATTATACAAAAGAACAAGCTTTAAGGTATAGATGTTCCTCTTGCTCTCTTTCAGATGCAGAAGAATGCAGCAAATGTCCAGCAGATCAACACCCAAACAACAACCGAGATCACTGTATCCCCAAGATCAAGACTTTCCTATCCTATCAAGGAAAACTGGGGGTCATCCTGACTTCCCTTGCCTTGTTCCTCTCTTTCGTCACAAGCTTGGTCTTGGGAATCTTCATTACATTCCAAGAAACTCCTATAGTCAAAGCCAACAATCGGGACCTCTCTTACATCCTCCTTGCTTGTCTCCTGCTTTCCTTCTTCACCTCCTTCTTGTTCATTGGCCAGCCAAGGAGAGCCTCCTGCCTTCTTCGACAAACAGCCTTCAGCATCATCTTCTCTGCCGCTATTTCTTCTGTCTTGGCCAAAACAATCACAGTGGTGCTGGTCTTCTGGGCCACACAACCAGGGAACAAAGTGCAGAGGTGGCTGGGAAAGAGCCTGGCCAACTCGATCATCCTTTCTTGCTCTGGCCTCCAAATTGTCCTCTGCAGCATTTGGTTGGGCGTGTTCCCCCCCTTCCCTGAGTCTGATATGCACTCACAATCTGGAGAGATCATTCTGCAGTGCAATGAAGGATCTGTCACCATGTTTTATGGGGCCCTTGGGTACATGGGCTTCCTGGCTGCCATCAGCTTCACCGTGGCTTTCCTGGCCAGGAATCTGCCTGGGGCCTTCAACGAAGCCAAGCTGATCACCTTCAGCATGCTGGTCTTCTGCAGTGTCTGGGTGTCCTTTGTGCCTGCCTACCTGAGCACCAAAGGGAAGTACATGGTGGCCATGCAGGTCTTCTCCATCTTGGCCTCCAACGCAGGACTTCTGGGCTGTATCTTCATCCCCAAGTGTTTCATTATTTTCCTAAGACCAGATCTGAATACAAAAGAACATTTGATGTCAAAATGAAATAGAAAAGTGAGTTTTTGACAGATACATTCCAAAACACAGGCAGAACTTGTTTACCAGCCCCCTTGTTTATTGACCGTTCAAAGTTACAGTGGTGCTGAAAAATTAACTTTACGACCAGTCCTCAAATTTACGAACCATTGCAGTGTCGCCATGGTCATGTGATAAACATTCACACGCTTCACAACCAGCTTGCAACAAACAGAGTCTATGGAGAAGCAGGCAGTAAAATCAAAAGTCGTGGTCACCTGATGTCTTGCTTAACGACCACGGGTGATTCACTAAACAACCGCAGTGCACGTCACATTGTAAGTCTGTCATAGTCACATGATGTTTCGCTTAGTGACCGTGTTGCTTAGCGATGGCGTTGCCGGTCCCAATTCTGGTTTGCAACCCCTCCCCACACAAAAAAGCACCCAAGTGCACTTGTTTCAAGTCATGGTAGAAAAGGACTATCACTTTTTAATAAATATGAATTCCCTTTTTCTGTTTGCCCCTGAGTATATAGAAAAGTATGTGAATTGTATGAATGCTTGTCATGGCCTCAGAGCCAGGCTGCAAGACATGGATGGATTGGGTCCCACCTAATGCTGTGCCTGCAGATTCAGCAGAGAGTGAATCAAATACTGATGCCCTTTTTGGTCCCTCCTCAGCCAGCACTGATCCTTCTTTGGTCATCATGGGTGTCAAGGAGAGAAACAACCCCCAGCCTGAGATTCCTGTGAAAGTAAGTGCCTCCTGAGTAAGCGGCAACATTTTGGTCCAGGCTGCTCCATAGCAATGTGGTACACTATAGCAACATGGTGGTGGAAATCCCCTCCATCTCCAGATCACGACATCTGCTCTGAGACAAAGAAGAGGTCTAATGTATGACTGCGCCCATGTATCTGGCCTGAGATATCCTCAGAGAAGCCATGGTTGCCAAGGAGGCCACAAACTCCTTATCAGAGCTGGCCTCCAGGGCATGGAGCTTAAAGGTCCCCAGCACAAACCCCTAGCCAGTTTTCAGTGTCGTAGCATACAACTTGATGTCATCCATATAGAGGAGGTGGCTGATGGTAGTTCCACTCTTGAACTTGTATCCATATCCAGTTCTTATGATAATCTGGCTGAGGGGGTTCAAGCCCATGCAGAACAGCAGTGGGGACAGTGCATCACCTTGGTATATGCCGCACTTGATGGCCATTTGTGTGAGCTCTCTTGAGTTGACTTCCAGTGTTGTCTTCCACAGTCCCATTGAGTTCTTGAGGAAGGTCCTTAGTGTCCTGTTGACTTTTTATAGTGCCAGGCATTCACAGATCCATGCATGTGGCATTGAGTTGTAGGCTTTCCTGTAGTCAATCCAGGCTCTGCTCAGATTCGTCTCTCTAGACTTTGAGTCTCGGGCGACTGCTCTATCTATGAGCAACTGGTGTTTTGAGCCTCTGGTGATGTTCCCAATGCCCTTCTGAGCTGTGCTCATGTACTGGCCCATATGGTCCTGCAGCTTGGCGGCTATGATGCCTGATAGGACTTTCCATGTTGTGGGGAGGCAGGTCATTGGCCGGTAGTTGGCTGGTGTTGTTCCCTTGTTGGGGTCTTTCATGATCAGCACTGTCCTACCTTGTGTTAGCCAGTCTGGGTGGGAGCCTGCTGCTAGCAGCTGGTTCATCTGTGCTGCTAGGTAACTAACATGCACTGCTGTTAGTTTCTTTAGCAAGCAGCTGTGGATCATGTCTGGGCCAGGTGCTGTACAGGTCTTCACGTTCTTGACATGCTGTTGGATATCTGCTACTGTGATGGTGACTGGTTTCTGCTCTGGGAGATTTCTCTCAGGTCCTGCAGCCACTTTGCACTGGTGTTATCTTCTCTTTCTCCCATATGTTCGTCCAGTACTATTCCATTTCTGCTGTTGGTGGCTCTGCTGTTACTGTGTTGTTGCACCGCAGTTGGGAGCACACCTTGGATGGTTCTTTGGCGATCAGGGCATTTATCTTCTTGGCCTCTGTTTCTCTATTGTATCTCCTTAGCCTGGTAGCCAGAGCCTTGGTCTCGAGAATTGACTGTAGCTAGTTTATCCATGATCTTTTGCCTCATATCAGCTGCTGTGCTCTGTAATGGAGGGGGTGGCAGTGACGTTCCAGCTTCACATGTTGGCTGCACCTCCAGTTGTTCTTCCGGGTCTTCTTGAATCTGGGATATAATGTGTAGTTGGTCTATCTTGAGTTGTGAGAGCAGCTTCCTCTTCAATATGTTGAAGCATTGGGTAACTAGCTGTTTCTCAGTTAGTGTGGATGCAGGTCTTCTGTCCATCCATAGTTCCCTCATACGTTTCATATATCCCCTCTCATTAGGTCTACTGTTGTAGTAGCATTCCATCAATTCCACGTTCTCTTGTCTCGTCCATGTATGGTTTGTTACAGTAGCCCACTTATCATCAGATTGCCCTGGTTCCCCAACATCTGATGCGGACCTTGTTAATCTGGGCGATGTCCGAGCCAGCATGACTGTCTTAGTTCGTGTCACTCTCATATTTTGAGGTAGGCAGGTGAAGCATAAGGGGGTCTTTGCCCAAGGCACCTACTGGTAAGGTAGGTACAGCTGGGATTTGAGCCCCGGTCTCAAGATATATATATATATATATATCTTCTTTTTCTTTTAATATAAGGGGATGGAGCAACTGTATTTAGTGATTTTTGTAATGTGCCAATGGAATGATTAATAGAAATAATGTGATTTGGTTTAATATAGAGTAAGGGATTGATTATGGAAAATGTGTTGTATATCCTTGCTGTTAAAAGTCGGAAGTCACCTGTTCTTGTAACTTAAAAAAAAATCTCTTGTGTTTTTCACTCTTTTTAAGTTTTTTCCCTTTTTCTTTTTGTAGTTTTTTTCTTTTTAGTAGTTTTAATCTTTGTCTTAAATCTAATAAAATTCTTATTAAAAAAAGAATCACCTGATTAGAGGAGTACCTTGCCCTGTAACAGCCCACCCGATACTCCCCACTTTACCTCCCCTGGCCCAACACTGAAAGGATGTGACTACCCTTGCCCACTCCCGCCTGGGTTGACCAGCTCCCTCTGCTTTTCAGCCAGCATGGAGCCTTCATATCCTCAACCAATCCCATCATCCAAGCCCACTATTGGAACACCACGCACCTGGCTCTCTGACACCCAACCTTGCATAACCTCACACACCCCAATGTATACACCTTTCCTATGTTACGGTACTAGAGGCTTGACCCACCAGACACCATCCCACTAATATCTTGTTGGATGGCCTTCACCCTCCAGTCTGCCTCTCACCCCAGAGGGGCCATCTAGTCCCCATCTCATCTATCGCCCAGGTGGTCCCCAGCAAGAGATGGCCAAAGAGATTTGAGACAAATATGCAAGAACCATTACAGAAGCAAAGAGCAAAGCAAAGAAACATTCTTTAAGTCCTGGAAAGCAAAATAATATTTATTTATTATTTATTAATCAAATTTATCACCGCCCATCTCTACTGCAGTAGACTCTGGGCGGTTTACAATAAATATCAAAGTTAAAATTAAAATTAAGAAACTTATAATCATTAAAATACAATATCATAATAAATAGAAATATAAAAATCCAGAGGATGGTACGATCAAAAAAGGAGGTTATGATTAAGCTAACCACCCCCAGGAGGAACTATCCCTTCCTTTGTCCCAGGCCAGGTGGCAGAACCAGGTTTTTAAAGACCTCCGGAAAGCCAGGAGGGAGGGCGCCTGCCTCACCTCCGGGGGCAAGATGTTCCACAGGGCGGATGCTATCGCAGAGAAGGCACACCTCCTGGACCCCGCTAGATGGAATTCTTTTATTGATGGGGTCCACAACATGCCCTCCCTGCATGACCGGGTGGGGCGGGTAGATGTAATCGGGATGAGACGGTCCCTCAGATACCCTGGACCCATGCCATGTAGGGCTTTAAAGGTGATGACCAACACCTTGAATTGGACCCGGAAGCAAACTGGCAAGATGCAGCTCGCAGAGCAGTGGTGTTACATGTGCTGATCTTATCGCACCCATAACTGCTCGAGCGGCTGAATTCTGGATCAGCTGAAGCCTCCGGATACTCTTCAAGGGTAGCCCCATGTAGAGCACGTTGCAATAATCTATATGAGAGATAACAAGGGCATGAGTGACTGTTCGGAGGGCCTCTCGATCCAGGAAGGGGCGCAACTGGCGTACAATCCAAAGCTGTGCAAAGGCCCTCCTGGCCACGACTGCCACCTGCTCTTTCAGCAGGAGTCGTGAGTCCAGGAGGACCCCCAAGCTCCGGACTGAGTCTAAACGGGGCAGTGCCACCCCATCCAGAGTTAAAGATGACAGATTCCCGGAGACCAAGGGGCCATCAATCCATAGCCACTCCATCTTACCAGGGTTCAGTTGAAGCCTGTTGTTCCCCATCCAGGCCCCTACAGCCCCTAGGCACTGAGATAGGGTGTCAACTGCAACACTTACTTCACTCGGGATGGAGATATACAACTGAGTATCATCAGCATATTGGTGATACCTCATCCCATGATGACGGATGATCTCGCCCAGCGGCTTCATGTAGATGTTAAATAAGAGAGGAGAGAGAACCGAACCCTGAGGCACCCCACACAGGAGGGGTCAAGTATCTCTCCTCTCCTATTACCACCAATTGTGAGCTTCCTGGAGGAAGGAGGCGAACCAGCGCAAAACTACACCGCCCACCCCCAACTCCCTGAGTCGCTCCAAAAGGATACCATGGTCAATGGTATCGAAAGCCGCTGAGAGGTCCAAGAGAATGAGAATGGATGCACTCCCTCCATCTCGCTCCCGCCAGAGATCATCCATATTCTGAAGAGAGGCAGGCAGATTCCTCCTGATTCACTGGGGTATAAGCTTGTGGCCTCAATCCCACCGACCCACTCACCACTTTGCCCTTTTAAGAAATTCCATGGGGCTTTGTCTGAAGGGAAGGCCAGAATCCAAGATTCAACTTCTTTTGCTGATACAGGGGGGCGGGGGGCAGTGTCCCTAATTTTATTTATTTTATTTATTATTTATTAAACAAATTAATATGGCTGCCCAACTCACACATAGTGACTCTGGGTGGCTTACAAGATTAATAACCAATAAAACACCAGGCAGCAGAAACAAACATACTCTAAACCAGGGCTTTCCAAAACTGCCGTTGGTGTGTCGCCGCGGGAAAACCCAGAAGTGCTGCCGTTGCGGAAGCACGCAAAAACCCGGAAGCGCTGTTGCTGCTTTTGGTTTTTGCGTGCCGCCGTTAGTGTGTCGCGGCGGGAAAACCCGGAAGCACTGATGATGATCAGCGCTTCCGGGTTGTGTGGCGACACACCAGACTGTGTGTGGCGACACACTTTTGTGTCATGACACACAGTTTGGAAAGCTCTGCTCTAAACTGTATCAGTACGGCAGTACGGCAGGGTTGTATACTCTCACCCTACCTATTCAACCTGTACGCAGAACACATCATGCAACATGCTGGGCTTGAGGAATCCAAGGCTGGAGTTAAAATTGCTGGAAGAAACATTAACAATCTCAGATATGCAGATGATACCACTTTGATGGCTGAAAGCGAGGAGGAGTTGAGGAGCCTTATGACGAAGGTGAAAGAAGAAAGTGCAAAAGCTGGGTTGCAGTTAAACCTCAAAAAAACCAAGATTATGGCAACGAGCTTGATTGATGACTGGCAAATAGAGGGAGAAAAAGTGGAGGCAGTGACAGACTTTGTATTTCTAGGCGCAAAGATTACTGCAGACGCTGACTGCAGCCAGGAAATCAGAAGACGTCTACTTCTTGGGAGGAGAGCAATGGCAAGTCTTGATAAAATAGTTAAGAGCAGAGACATCACACTGACAACAAAGGTCCGCATAGTTAAAGCAATGGTATTCCCTGTAGTAACCTATGGCTGCGAGAGCTGGACCATAAGGAAGGCTGAGCGAAGGAAGATAGATGCTTTTGAACTGTGGTGTTGGAGGAAAATTCTGAGAGTGCCTTGGACTGCAAGAAGATCAAACCAGTCCATACTCAAGGAAATAAAGCCAGACTGCTCGCTTGAGGGAATGATCTTAAAGGCAAAACTGAAGTACTTTGGCCACATAATGAGAAGACAGGATACCCTGGAGAAGAAGCTGATGCTAGGGAAAGTGGAAGGCAAAAGGAAGAGGGGCCGACCAAGGGCAAGATGGATGGATGGTATTCTGGAGGTGACGGACTCAACCATTGGGGAGCTGGGGATGGTGACGGCCGACAGAAAGCTCTGGCGTGGACTGGTCCATGAAGTCACGAAGAGTCGGAAACGACTGAACGAATAAACAACAACAACAAACTGTATCAGCCTGGGGCCACTGCCAGAACCACATCTTCAGGGCCTTCCAGAAAATCATCAAGGGGGGGCAATCTTATCTCTGGGGGAATAAGATTCCACAGGGAGGGAGCCACCATGGAGAAGGCCCTTTTTCTTGGTCCCACCAGATGTACCTCTCTAACTGATGGGACCCACAACATGCCCTGCCTTCCCGCTCTGGTGCTCTGGGTAGATGTAACTTCAAACTGTATAGGGAAATTGGAGGGAGTGTGGTGGGGAACAGATGATTTATCATTCTCCAATAATTCTCCAGCTGTTCTTTACATACTCAAACCTCAAGCCTTTCTCTTCTAATATATTGATAGCATGTTCCAAGACTGTCCTCCTGTCCTGTGTTTGGGGACTGACACTTCTAGGTGGGACAGAAACATTTGCAATTATTAGATCAGGCTCATTCCGTATCCTGAATCTCATTATCATTGTTATATATTTTATGATTTTGAAAGAATCTGGAAAGTTCTGTTTTAAAAAGTCAGGTTGAGAAGTTTTTTTTTCTGTTGGAGTCAGGAAGGCTCATGTTTAACTCCCTCCTCAGGAATGTTAATTATTGGTGCCTGAAGGTCTGGCTGGAACTGACCAATCAGAATGTTACCTGATGTTTCTTTTCCAAATAAGTGAATAGGTGAGCTGAGTCAGGGTGGTCACATGTTAAACGTTGTCCACTCAGGTAATGCCAAGTTCTTATTGTAGAGGCTTTATATTGTAAATTTTCCTTTTGTGTTCAGCAACTGCAGCTATGTAGTATTGATATGTAAATAACCATGTGCTTTTCTCGGCTGAGAAAAAGTAATGGGTTAACTTTAAGTTTCTGTTCTTTGTTTTAAAATAAAAGCAGCATTTTTTCTACTTCAAATGTTCAGTTTATTGATCTCTCAATATTTCTATAACTCTGATCTCAAAATTATTACAAACAATAAAAATCATCCTGGAGAGATCATAGTCCAGGTTTATCTGAACTGCCTCCAGATTCTGCTCCCTGATTAGCACAACAGGTAAATCCTCCCAAATGAGAATCCATAGGATGTGATTTCCCTGGGGGGAGAGCCCATGATTCGCCACCCACACCTCATCTTTAAATGAAAAATTCATCTTTTTCAAAGCTCTTTTTGGAATTGAGAACCTCAGAAAAAATTATGGAATGGAACACTGAAGTTCTGAAAATATTTACAGATTATCCTCACGTTACGACTGCAATTGGGACTGGAATTGCCATCGAGAAGCAATGTGGTCATAAAGCGCAACATCATGTGACCACATTGCTTAACAACAGCAAAACAGGCAGTCCCGATTGTTTTTGTAACCCCAAATGCGTGGGTCATTAAGCGGGAAGCAGAGGGAGTCCCAGGTCAAGATTTCAGGGGTACTGCAGAGAGGATAGGGGAGGCCCTGGGAGGCCCAGCACAGGCCATGTACGAGTGGGGGAGCGGGGTGCTGCAGTGTGGTGCGAGCTCAGGAAGGCTGAGGAAAGAGGACACAGAGTGCGTGCAAGCGTGTGAGCGCAGGGAGGCCTGGGAAAGAGGGTGTGAGGTGCATGCAAATGCAGGGTGCAGGGTGCCTTTGCTTGTGGGAAGCTGGCAAGGAAGGTTGCAGATGATGATCATGTGACCGCAGGATGCTGCAACCGGTCGTAAGTGCAAACTGATTGCCAAACGCTCAAATTTTGTTCACTTGACTGCGGGGGGACCAGTCGTAAGTCCCTTCATTGTAATTTTGAATGGTCGCTGAATGAATGGTCATAACTCGAGGACTACCCGCCGTTGGTGTGTGTCACCAACAGGAAACATTTGGAAAGCTCTGGTCTAGAGGCATGTCTAGTCACTCTGAGACTCATCCGTGAAAATGAGAAATTCCTGGAAAAGGCAGAAGTCTGTCTACAAACTGAACACAGCAAGGAAGAAACAACTACCAGGAAAAATGGAGCCCTAGAGGAGGAGGGATGGCAGCATTTCACTCAAAGGACCAAAAAAACAAGAAGGCGATCCCTGCCACTGGAGCTGAACAATCAATTTCATACCCTCCCCTTGGAAGAAGACATGCAGACATCTGGAGAAGGGTCCTCGTCAAGTGTTCCAGTGACAGGGGGAAAAGTAGCTCAGTCTGTCACAGAGAAGAGGAGCCCCCTGGTGTCCCAAAGAGGAAAAGGCATGTGGTGGTATTGGTGACTCACTTCTCAGAGGAACAGAATCAGCAATCTGCAGACCAGACAAGCTATCACTGTCATGCTGTGATCCTTTAGTGGTTAAACCAGAAACTCTCAACAGAAGCCATTAAGGATATGAAGAGTTCTTTATTAAAGCTAGTGATCCATTACACCTTAAAGACTACAATGAAGGGAGTCATGCAAACCAACAGTTAAAAATCTTCAAGGTTCCCCCCCCCCCTCCCATCGGGGATCCGTGGTTTGGCACCCCTCCTGAACTCTCACAATTTCTAGGTATAGAATCAACCAACACAATGATAGCATTCTTTGATCTGTCTTTGGTGCTGAACTGTTTGATACCATACTCGAATCAGTATAACTACTCAGACATCAACTGGGAAACAAACTCTGCAGCAAGTGGGAGATTGAACAGGTTTCTGACATGCCTTGCTGACAACTTTATCATCCAAACGGTGGAAGAGGGAACTGGAGGGTCAGCTATTCTGGACTTAACACTTACTAATAGGGATGAAATGGTTGAGGAAGTGGAAGTTGTAGGACCTTTGGGAGAGAGTGACCAGGTCATACTAGGATTCACCATAATGCAGGCAAGGGTGACTGAACCAGGTCAGGCTAGTGTTCCAGATTTTAAGAGAGCTGACTTCAACAAACTAAGAGGAAGAATAGGAAGGATTCCATGGATGGAAATCCTAGAGGGGAAATCAATTCAGGATGCTTGGGAAATTCTTAAAAACGAGATAATAAAGGCCCAAACAACAACAATAACACAGAGAAAGAAAAACAAGAGATGCCTGACAAGGCCAGTGTGGCTGCACAAAGAACACTCTGACAAGCTGATGGTCAAAAAGGACAACTATGGAAAATGGAAAAAGGGGCTTATAACTAGAGCAGAATACCAGCAAACAGCCCGAATCTGCAAAGATGGAGTCAGGAAGGCTCAGGCTCAGCTGAGACTTGCAACAAATGCCAAAAAATAACAAAAAAAAAGTTTCTTTTGATATGTAAGTAGTAAGAGGAAAGTCAAGGAAATGGTTGGTCCGCTAGTGGGAGAAGATGGCAAGAAGGTGACGGGCAGCGGGGAGAAGGCGGAACTGCTTAATTCCTTTTTTGCATCTCTCTTTAGGCAAAAGGAAAAAATACTCCAACCTGTCAGAAGCAGCACCGTGGGAGACAGAAGAGGAATGCAGGTCAAAATGTTAAAGTATTTGGTAAAGTTATTCTATGTGGAATCAAGCGAATGGCATTTTCTTCACTATGAAATCTAGCCTGGAAAGTGGAAATTTCCAAGTCCCTCTGTTGCAAACACTTTCCCAAAACCCCAGGGGGCGGGGTTTGTAGGCGGCCAATAGCGTGGAAGGGGCGGGGTTTGCGGACGGGGACCAATCGCGTGGAAGGGGTGGTGTTTGGGGGCAGGAGCCAATGGCGTGCACTGGGGGGCCGCCACGCCTGCCGCCATGCCTGGTGTAGGGGGATCAATTACGGACCTGCTGGCTTAAAAGACAAAATGGGGGGATGGGGGGGCGGAGCTGTTAGTCTACTTCTGTCAAATGGAAAATTCTCGGGACACCTTCAAAGGGGCGGATTGTAGCGGAAAAGTCTGCGTCTTTGCATGAAGGAGCCTGGCTCAGAGCTCTGGGAAGCAGGGGAACATTTGCCTTCTCCAAACGCCAACGTCCCCAAACCCAGCCAGGGCGCAGCTTCTCCAAGCAGCCTCGAGGTGCGCCTTCTCCCCTCCCTCCCTGCTCCAGGGCGCGCATTTTAGATCCTCGGCCGCCTCCTCCTCCCCACCCCTGGGCTGGGAGCTCGGCTCCCCATCTCCCTGCCCGCCCACCTCCCGGGGAAAGTATGGCCTGGTCTTCTCCAGATTCCACTGGGCTGCACAGGCAAGCCGTAGCGCTATGTGTGGTCAACCAGGTATGCCCTCCGATGCCTTTTCCAAGTTTCTCCCCTTTCCCCCCAGCTGGGATCCCCTTACCGTCTCCATAGCCCGCCCCGCTGTCTCTGCCCCTTGTACTGCCCGCAGCATGCGAGGGGTTAAGCCCGACCTGACGTGGACTTTGCGCGGGGTGGGGGTGGGGCACGGCGGGAGAGCCACGGAGTTTGGGGGCGTCAAATCGACCTTTCGGTCTTTTCTTCTTTCAGCAAAAAGCCCCTATCAGGTTTCTAGCCCTGAAAGAAACTCTTGATCATTTTTCCTCCGAACAGACTGGCCAGCTCCGCCTTGTCTGCGAGTCCAGTTAATTTAATAATCCGGCCTTCCGCTGTAGCTTTTTCATCGCTTTTCCAAATTTTTGCACACCGCAATCTTGCCGGAGGGGGCTAAGATGCGTGGACTCCGACTCCCAGAATTCTCCAGCCAGCATTCTGGGAGTTGGAGTCCACCCATCTTAAGGTTGCTGATGTTGAGAAACCCGGTATTAGCCCACCGGCCCGCGCTGGTCCTCGCAGAGGGAAAATCGCTTCCTTATGCTTAGCCAGCGAATCCCCCCCTGGATGGAATTTGCTTCTCTGGCTGGACTTCGCTAGAGTCACAGCTGTCTCCAACCGCCCAGTCCGGATCGACGCCTTGGGCTTCCTGCCCTTCGCGCATGGAACCTCCTCGCTGGGCGTCGTCTACCTGCGACCCGGAGGCGGCGCGCGGAATTAGCACACGGCCCCTTTAAGGCGGCGGCGTTCCGGGGAAGCGGAAGTGGCAGGAGATACTCCGCGTTCGGAGCCGAACGTTGGGGCGCAGGCGGCGCACTGTCATTGGTCGAGCGCGGCGGGGTGGGGGGGGGTTTCGGCGGCGTTCCATCGCCGGTCACGGCCCTGTGTCTACGCACCGCTGGGCAGGTGAGGGTCAGCAAGCGGCGGCCCCGGAGGTGGTTTCCGGGAGGAGTCGGGGCGCAGGGGAAGCTTTATGGGTGGCTGGGAAGTGGGGGGTGGGGGTGGGGCAGGGCGGGAGAGCCGCGGAGTTTGGGGGCGGGATCCAATTGCGTGGAAGGGTTGGGGGTGAGTTCAGCTGCGGAGCCAGACTCAAGGGGCCAAAGAGCCAGATCTGGCTCGCGAGCCGCCATTTCCGACCCTTGTCCTAGGGGGTGGGAACACCTTTGCATAGCAATGGCCAAGCTCTCCTATATAAATGGCCTGTGGTGGAAATACAAGTGTGGCCACCTTCCAACCAGCATATCCTGTACTTTGTAACCTGTATATGCTCTTGGGAATTAAACCAGCAACCTCTGTTCCAGCAACTGCCTGCGTCTTTTCATTCCCGGCTTGGGACGAACCTTGGTAAGAATTCCTTCTAACAGGATCTTTTGTTGCCTGATTAAGGAGATCTGTTTGGCTGTTCACCTGATTAAATCGGAAGGGAATCTTTTGTCTAAACAGTTGGGGTTTCCTGTCATATTTTAATTTTCTGGCATTCTCTTTTTATGAACCCATTCTATTTTGTAACTTTTAACCTTTTACCTTGCTCAAGGGGAAGGCAACATTGGGGGAAGTGTTTTCTGCGGGAAGTGTTCAGAGGGAGAAGACGCGTTTCAAAACTCTTCCAACACTCAGAACATTTGCTGTCGTTTGATAACCTATAAAAAATAAGGAGTCAATGAAGAGGTACACTTTTTCTGGTTCTCATACTGATCTACATTGAAAAAAGGAGCAACCACCAATCTCAGCAGATCCTTGGCTAATATAATAAATAAAGCTAAAATTCATCACTAATCAAGACCAACCAAACTCATATTGATGTGTGGCTGTTCACATCCATGCTAAAAATCTGTATTGATAGTGGATTTTAAGAAAGATTGTTTTCAAGAACTTTGGGCCTGGCCAATTGGCTCATCTTGAAAGTTTGGAGCCCATCTGCAACTTTCCCCATTGGGCATCTGCCTCTTGACTCATTCAGAGTTCAGAGAGGTGACATCTCCCCTCCTCACTATTACCCAAATCATAGTGATTTATTTGTTGTCTTGGTGCTAATTCGCTAGAGACTTTCTGCAAACTTTCAGAGGATTTGACACAAACACATCAACAACATGTTTTCACCTAGAAATCACACTAGAGCCTTGTTGGCTGATGTCATGGCAATAGAAAATCTTGAGTGTGTAAATGGCTCTGGAGAAAGAGAGGGCGGGGGGAGGGCATTTAGGGCAGGTAGGGGCTGTGTTTACTCCCCTACGTATCTTTCAGATATGAAGCCCTTGAAACTTCTGTCTTGAAAGACGGCTTTGTTTTCTTCCACCTCTTCTTCTCACTCTTTGTTGAAAGCAGACACAGGGCTGGAGGCTCCATCAGGAACACAAATCATGTTGCTGCTTGTGCTGCTTCTGTGGCCCCAAGAAGTCTGGGGGAGTCTCGAAGCCAGATGCCTCCTGACTCTGAAGAGGGATGAGATGGACTCACAGCATCATTACAGGCCAGGAGAGCTTCTCATTGGTGGCATCGTCTCTGCAGACAAGACTTCTTTTCAACCACTAAGCTTCAACACAACTCCTTCAACTGAAGGAAATGTGTAAGTCCTTCATTTCAGCCACTCCATTTCTGACTGATTTTTAAAGTTCCACCCCTCCTGCATTTCCAGAAATTATCCCCTTGATCTTCTAGTTTTTCTCCATTTCTGTCCAATTTCAAACTTGGGTATCCATTTCACACCTTGTAGCTGATGAGCCTCCCTTGAAATTCTCAAGTATGAATGTCCTGTAGAGACAGGAAGGGTTGTGTGTCCTGCTTGACTTTGAAGAATAGAGTCAACATCCACTTTCCTTGATATCCCCTGAGCAGATCTGGGTGGTGGATAGAGAAGAGATCGTGGTTCCTCCCTTCTGTCCCTCCCTTCGCACATCAAGGGGTCATCAGGGACAGAAAAATGCAGGAATGTTGTATTTTGCCCCCTTTACTGCAAATGGGATAAGTTAAATCTCCAATCAGAAAATGGTTGAGAATGGACTTGAAAATCTAAACATGTCTGGAAATTGATAACTTATTGGCTTTGTTAATAGTCACAGCTGTTTATTTTGTGCATGTTATGTGAGAGAGTGAGTGTGGTCTAAATAGTCCTCCAATGTTAGCTTCCAATTAACCCTATATTTAATTTGGATAGTAGGGCAAATTACTGAGAAGTATTTGAGAAGCTCACTAGGGAGAGAGACAGACAGAATATTTAAAGTCAGCCTGAAATTTTAGTTGAACAGCAAACACACTGATATGCAACCTCATGAATACATTCAGGACTTGATATGCAATATAAATAGAAAGATTCTTTTGAAATTTGGGAGGGAAATAGATCTCTAGGGATACCTTGATTTCCTTGATTTGATTCATCAATAAAAGAAACAACAAAGAAAAACAAAACACTAAGCATACAGAGAACAAAGGCCATAGATTCATATAAAGTCTGCAATCTATTTACAAATTAAACAATCCATCCAAATAGGGGGATTAAATCCCACCTTGTTATTTTTATGGCACAAACTGTGATAGTGCCTTTGAAATGCCATCTCATATATTTTATTGAAGTCGTTTTTGGGGGTTTAAAATTTTATTTTCATCTTAATAATTTTAAAGATGCTGTCATCCATTCAGAGAAACTATGGTGCTCACATGCATTAGATCTGTTTTTGGAAAAAAATAAATAAACAAAATCTTCCTTTAATTAATTATGTTCTAATACATTTATACTTGCAGCAAATACTTGACAGAAGATTGGAAAATGCTATCCTTCCTTTTTGCCATCCAGAAGATCAACCAGGATTCCCATTTCTTGCCCAACATCACTCTGGGCTACAATATTTATGAAAGCTATTACCATGCAGGAAAGACTTCAGACGCTCTGCTGGACTTGCTTTCAGCTGGGGAGGCCAATGTTCCCAACTACAGGTGTGGAAGGCCGAGAAACACAGTGGCTGTTCTCGAAGGGGCTGACACGGACATCTCCATCCAGATTTCGACCATGTTGGGCACCTACAAAATCCCTCAGGTGTGTCTTTGCTGGGGAGACAATTTTCACTCATGCAACTTTCAACCAGAGGTCCTGAGTTGTAAATGAAGGTCACAGTTTGATTATGGAAATGACAGGCATTAAATTTTAGATCTTCAATTTAAAATACCACCATCTTTCATTCTTTTCAGATCAATTACAATTTTGTTTCCCTGATTCTGAGTGATAAAACTCGGTTTCCTTTTTTCTACCCGATGCTCCCTGCTGAAGGATTCCAGTACCCAGGGATGGTCAAGCTGCTCCTCCATTTCAGGTGGACCTTGGTTGGTCTGCTTGCTCCAGACACTGACCAGGGCCAGAAATTCATGAGGACCTTGACTTCCATGCTGATTAGGAATGGCATTTGTCCAGTTATATCCCAAACCTTTTCCACAACTAGCCTTGAAATGTTCATAGAACGGATCATAGATATGAGTCCATATTACAATTGGAGACAAGTGAACGTCTTTCTTTATGGTGCGGAGAGAGATTTTATCCCTGGAGGTATATTCCTTCTACATTTTGTATATCAATCCTTTGAGCAATCTGTTAGAGGAAAAGTCATGATTACAACACTCTGCTGGGATGCAACCAACTATTTGATGAACCCAGAAATTCCCTTTGAATTCATTCATAGCATTTTTTCCTTTCTTATGAAGGGACACCAAATGGCAAGGTCTTTTATCATGATGGATTTTTACAATTCCATCAAACACTTAGCATATATATCCTTTACATGTTCCTACACCAAGGATGCCTTTTCTGTGAAAGTCTGGAGATGGTGCAGAGAGAGAGAACAACTGGAGGCTCTGCGCGAGGAGATGATTGATCAGATCCTGTCTCTGGACAGCTATTTCATTTACAACACCATCTGGGCGGTGGCCCGGGCCTTACACGTGGCCTATATTTCCACATCTAAGAGGACAAATATCAAAGGTGGTAAAAATATGGAAACTGCAAGATTGAATGGGTGGCAGGTATTTTTTCTTTTTGTCTCTCTCCTGCAGCGGAGAATCAATTTGTCATTGTAAAAACTATTCATCAGATATTTTGAATAAATTATTTATTCTGAATACAAAAAATAATAATAAATTAAATTTCAACTTTCCAGTCCTCTCCCTTCATTCCTTTCCTGTCTGCTGCAATCCCTGTTAAGGGAGGGAGGGAGGGAGGGAGGGAAGAGAGACTTGGGGAAGAGATTGCATAGTCTAGAGATAAAAGGAAGACTGGGAAAGTTGAAATCACCCAGCCTTGATGTTGTTTATTAGAAGGGATGGGGGAAACTTGGACAGGCTTTCAAGACAGATCCTGGCCCTCCCAGTTAGGGCAGGTCAAGAAGTCGATATCACGGGGGTTCCCAAAATGCTACTTGATTACTGCAGAACATGGTAACACAGTCTTGAAAGCCGGTTCAATTTACTCTCTGTCACATCTCATAGTGTTTGTCCAGGTAGTATGTGTTTAAACAGTGAGTTAATGGGTAATATTATTACCTCTTTAATAATATTTGTATTTATTTTATTTATTAATATTTGTTAAGGCCTCGGTATGCCCATGTAAAAGCTCTGCTTCGCAAGCTATACTGGTTGCCCGTTTGCTTCCTGGTGCAATTCAAGAGGCTGGGTGTCACCTGTACAGCCCTACAAGGCACATGGCCTGGTTGCTTGGGGGAGCCTTTGTCTCCCATAGCATCTGCCTGACCATTTGACCCTGCAGGGTTGGCGCTCCAGGCTCCTTCGATTAAACAATGTCATCTCTCAGCACCCCAGAAGTGGACCTTCTCTGTACCAGCACCTGCCCTCTGGAATGAGGTTCCCCCCGATATCGGGAGGGCCCCCACTCTGCTGTTGTTCAGAACAGCTGTCAAGACCTGGCTCTTCACCCAGGCCTATGGCGAGGGAGAGTGGGACCCCTCACTGCATCACACTTGCCATTTTTTACCTTTATTTTTTATTTATTTTGTTTTAATTTCTTTGATTATTGTGAGCCACCCAGAGTCATTGAGAATCGGATGGCGTACAAGTTTAATAAATTATTATTCTTAATAATATGATTCAAATCTTTATAGATTCTCTCCTGAAGAAGTTGGACAATATGAAATTTCAATTTTGTGTAGTAAAAGGTAAAGGTTCCCCCCGCACAGTTGTGCAGTCATGTCCGACTCTAGGGGCCGGTGCTCATCTCCGTTTGTTAGCCGAAGAGCCAGCGTTGTCCAAAGACGCTTCCACGGTCATGTGTAGAGAGAGAGATAAATGTTCAGTTCACCCCCAGCATAAGGGAAGAATTCTTCCCATTGAACGTTGCAAGTCCTGTCTAAACATATCCATTTTCTCCTCCATTCAAGTTTCATTCCTTTCTTCAAAACTCCCAGTTTTACAATAATTCCATAAATGGAGTGTATTTGGATGAGGAGGGAGACCTGGTGGCAGTCCTGGACATATATAAGTGGGAAGTTATCAACAATATAAGTTTCAGGACAGTGAGGTTTGGAAGTCTAGAAAGAGAGAGATCCCTGGATGGCGAGTTAATGATCAGCCAGAATGCTACTGCAGAGATGGAATTGCTGAACAAGGTGGGCTTAAATCTTTATTTCCGTTTTTCTGGAGTTCTTACCTAGATGATCGCACACTTGGGGCAGGGAGTGCCTTTGTATATCATCTAATTTCTCCTAGAAAGGAACCACATTATTTTGTTAGATGTCCAGATGTCTATTAGAAATACATATTGAAACTGTTCAAGAAAAGTATTTATTAGTCTTGTGCAAAGAGAGGAAGATTTGAGCCATGGGAGCAAGGTGATTTCCTTTGGCCAAAGCAAAAAAACCATCCAACCTTCTCTTTTTTTTAAAAAAAAAAAACATTAAATTTTCAGGATAAAGTTAAAACATGAAAAATTAGAGATAGGGTTGAAGAGAGTAAAAAAAGAAACAAACTAAAAAGTGCAGAAACTAATAAAGAGAGATACAAAAAGATTGACTTCCAACCTTTTACAGCAAAGATATAAATAAAAAAATAAAATAACCTCTTACTCTAACCTTTTAACTATAATATACATTATTTCTATAATCTACATCAACCTAATAATCCAATCCCAAAAACAAAACTTCATTCATTTTTTTCCAATTACAAACAGAAAGACCAAAAGCGATTTCCATACAGAAACAAAGTTAAACTAATTATTATCTCTAATCAATATAGTCAGTTTCTCCATCTCTCCATAAATTTTATTATCCATTCACTTCCTTCCACCATTGTACCTATTATATAAGCTGACTCCCACCACTCCTTAACATACAATTATAATTATTAACGTAAGTCAACATAACCACCTTCACTTTAACATCTTATAGCAATTTATAATTAATTCTTAGTTTTTTACCTTGACATATAAACTTACTATTTCTTAAATGATACTTCCATTGTCAATATTAATATTATCTAGTGAAAACAAAATCCTGGGTAAACCATTCATCTTAATTGCAGAAATCCATGCTAATAATAATAATTGAGATTTATCACACCTCAAAGTAAAGCAAAATTTCTCTTACTTTGGTTGTTGTGGGTCTTCCGGGCTCCATTGAACTCCGGCCGTGAAAGCCTTTGACAATACATTCTCTTAGTTTCTTATTCATTGTTACATATCTTAAATTTATACAGGGGACATTATCCACCTCCTCCTCTTCCCATCTTGGTAGCTTCAGTACTTGGGGTATCTTTTTCTTTTTGTTGTCTTCTTTCTTTTCTGGAACCTCCCACAATTTTAAACAGAGTTCCTTTTCCTTAAACTCAAACAGTACTTTGGTTGTTGTTCAAACAGTACAGTCTCATCCAATTCTCCAAACTTGTGTATTTTTCTCAATGCTGTGGTCTATCGCTCCCCCTTGTGTCCCAAAGTGCATAACACAAGCAAGGGGAAAAAAACACCAAGATTTTACTCCAAGCGTAAAAGTTCAGAAAACTCAAAAGAAACAGGGGAAAGTTCTCCAATTAGTTGTTTACACATCCAAACCAATCAGCACAATGGGAAAAAAATAAGAAATCACAGAAACACCATTTCACAATCCCCTTGTGACAAATGGCCGTCAGGAGGACAAGTGCGATGAAATCTTGGACTCTCCTTGGTTCTGGAGAGTCCTTCAGGCTGCAGGGATCCTGCCCATGCCCAGAAAAATGACTGTGCCATCAGCTCCACTTCGAAAGGAGCCATTCAAGCTGCCATTTTCCCCACTGGAGGTCCCATCCAAACTTCTCTTGAGGTATTTGGTATGTAAAGTTAGAATCTAAGTCTAAAAATCGTAGTGTGTGTAAAGTTAGATGAGATGATCAACAAGGAAGCAACATAGAGCCAGTTCAACTTAATGAACTCCAGGACTTTATAGGCTTCAAACTCAGTAAAGCTAAGCCTTGAACTGGAGATTTATTTATCACCAACCTCTTCCTCCTTTGTCTCCCTTCTGGAAGTAAATTCATTTTCTGGATGTTCTTCCTCTCTCCATTCAGACGCTGCCTCCTTCTAAGTGTGTGGAAAGCTGTCACCCTGGATTCATGAAGGTGGCTCAGGAAGGGAAGCCCATCTGCTGTTATGACTGTCTTCCTTGTGCAGAAGGAACCATCTCCACCATGGAAGGTGGGTGACACCAGAAGAAACGGGCAGAGTTTGGGAAGACCATATACCCCAACAAAAGCTTGTCTTTTAACACATCCATTCTTTATGATGTATACAATATATTTCATAGTGAAGGATAAGAAACGAACTGAGGGAAGATACTGGACCAATAAGAGCTTAGCATTACAAGGAAGATGGCATTTCTGTTATAACCCTCAATGTCAGAATTCCCAATCAAGAAATCCCTCACGCAGTTACCCTACAAGATTAATTTATTCAGGATCAATACACTTCAGGCGAGGAGAAGCCTCGAATAAAGATTTTTGCGTGTAAAGCTGCATTATCAAAACGTCCCTCTGACATCAGCCACAGTTAAGACGTAACAATTCTTAACCCTCTGGAGATAAGACAGTCCCCCTTGCTCCTGGACTTCCGGAAAAAACTCAAGACCTGGTTCTGTCAACAGGCCTGGGGTGGGAAGAAGAGTGTACACTCTTGGGGATGGCTAATGCCTTAGGGTGGCCCTAGAATGCCCTTTCCATGGTTTTAAAGAAGACACTGCCATCTGGATTTTATAATTAATAAATAAATAAATAAATAAATAAATAAATAAATAAATAAATAAATAAATAAATTCAGTTCCCACTCCAGGCAGCCCTCCTCCCTACAGAATGTGAGTTGAAAGAGCAGGTGCTTATCAGAGTTCCTGGCCAGAATGCCGAGAGGGAGGCTAGCATCGTAAAGTTATGAAATGCACGGCCAGCAATCTACACGTGTACAGCATTCAGAGAAGCATGGCAGACGAACATGCAAGGCTGACAATTTATTACTTTTCATCCTCAACATAAACCTTTCATGTTTCAGTTTGTTATTCACTCCCTTCCTGAGAATTTCCAGCATTCCAGGGCATAATGCCATTGGATGTGTCTTTGGAAAAGGATTGATCAGGTCTCCCTCCACTGAACCATATCTAGATGGAACCATTTCTATGGGCAGCCAAAGTTCATGGCTTCAGATTTCCAGAGAAGCCATGAGACAGGCAACTTCCCTTTTTCAACTAGTCCTTGCTACGTTCACAAAATCCAGATTATACCACTCCCCAAATTGGCTCCCTACACTGAATAGGGATGGTAGACCTAATGGCCCGAATGGCCCTTCCAGCTTCTGGATTCTCTCTGTAACAGGGGGTGAGAAGAAAGAAAGAAATCATCAGTGAGGACTTAGCCACACTTCCTTCTTGCCCTGATGGAAAGATGGCCCACAAACAGTTTGTTATGAGCAGGAATTCATGATGTTGTCCTCAGCTCAACTCACCCTGAAGGTCACCTCCACCTAACCTCAGTGGTGAAATGGTGGAACTTTCTTTCTTTCTTCTTTCTTTTTCATTGAAATTGGAAAGAGGTCTGCCAGTTTTTCCTTAAGATTCAAGCAAGAAGAAGCGTGCTTAAACTATTATCTCTTTCCCTCCCTTCCTTCCTTCTTTCCTAAAATATGTAAAACTGAGAGTTCTGGCAGTTTCTTCCCCTTCTAGCTGGAGTGAAAGGAAGAAGCATTTTCTTTCATTTTCTTCTCTGGTAGATTCCTTATTTCACAGCAATTAGTGAAGAAAATAGAACTTGCTCATCATCATCATCATTATCGTCATCCCACTCAGGCAAAAGTTAACAAGTAATTGAAGTTTCTCTCATCTTTTTCTATCTTTTCCTGTATAAATATGAATATTAGTTTTCTATAGGTCTATACCTATATACGGCTGACAGGAAGCTCTGGTGTGGGCTGGTCCATGAAGTCATGAAGAGTCGGAAGCGACTTAATTAATAAACAATAGGTCTATATTCATTAAACTCTGTGGGACTCTAATATGGCTCATCATGTTTGATTTCACCACATGCATATAAAGCACAAATATATTATTTGTATTTGGTACCCATATGGGAATTTATCTGTGGATTCAGTGACACAATCAATGACTATGTTCACACATAATGTTAAGCCAGGATGTGTAAACCATTGTTCACTGAACAAAAATAGTAACAAGTGATTGGTTCTTGCTCTCCAGGCATGGGGCACCCAAAGGAACCTCATTAAGGAACCCTTAAGAGCACTGCTGTCGACCTGAACTGTGGTGGGGAGCCCCCATCTCTCCAGTTCCTCATTCTTTCTGCATCCTGACCTCCTTCACATACAATCATTCACACCATCTCCAATTTCACCCAAACTATGCATTTGATTGAAGTACATGGGAGATCAACCTCTTCCTCTTTTTCAGATGCAGAAAAATGTAGCAGATGTCCAGAAGATCAGCATCCAAAGATCAGTCAAGATCATTGTATACCCAAGATAATAACCTTCCTATCCTATCAAGAAAATTTGGGGATCATCCTGGCTTGCTCTGCCTTGTTCCTCTGTTTAATTGCAGGGTTTGTCTTGGGAATCTTCATTAAATTCGAAGACACTCCAATTGTCAAAGCCAACAATCGGGATCTCTCCTACATCCTTCTAGTCTCGCTCCTGCTTTCCTTCTTGACCTCCTTCCTGTTCATTGGCCGGCCAAGGAGAGCCACCTGCCTTCTCCGACAAACAGCCTTCAGCATTGTTTTCTCACTCGCAGTCTCTTCAGTCTTGGCCAAAACAGTCATGGTGATGTTAGCATTTTTGGCCACAAAACCAGGGAATAAAGTGCAGAAATGGCTGGGGAAGAGCCTGGCCAACTCCATCATCCTTTCTTGCTCTGGTCTCCAAATTGTCCTCTGCAGCATCTGGTTGGGCACTTCTCCCCCATTCCCTGACTCTGACATGCACTCACAATCTGGAGAGATCATTCTGCAGTGCAATGAAGGATCTGTCACCATGTTTTATGGTGCTCTCAGCTACATGGGCTTCCTGGCTGCCATTTGCTTCACCGTGGCTTTCCTGGCCAGGAACCTCCCTGGGGCCTTCAACGAAGCCAAGCTGATCACCTTCAGCATGCTGGTCTTCTGCAGTGTCTGGGTCTCCTTTGTGCCCGCCTACCTGAGCACCAAAGGGAAGTACATGGTGGCCGTGCAGGTCTTCTCCATCTTGGCCTCCAATGCAGGACTTCTGGGCTGTATCTTCATCCCCAAGTGCTATATTATTGGTCTTAGGCCAGAATTGAATACAAAAGAACATTTGATGTCAAAATAAAGTCACAAAGTGTGTTTTGTGTTGGTGGTTCCCAGAAATGTCAGTTAGTATTTCTAACAAACAGTATTTGACACTTTAATGCTTTTTTAATTTTTTTAAAAAAATAACACCAACTGCTGTTTTTTCAACTTTTTCATTTTAATTCTATAATTTCTTCAAGTGATAGAAATAGATTATCCCGCTTTAATGTATTTGATATCCACTTTTCTCTTTGCTATTGAATGGATAGGAAAGTATGTGGATGTTTATGTATCCTTTGGATGAGTGTAGAATTTTCTGAAAGGAACATTTGACCCGGAGACCAGGAGACAATTACCCTGAAGCACAAATTTGTCTATTGATGGTCCTGGTGAAAAGGACAGGCCTAAAGAGGGGAATGGATGTCTACCCTTCATGTGATTGTAACATTGTGACTCTTCTTCTTCTCTAAATATAAGAAAAAGTCTGAATGAGTTTCTCATCTTTATCCTTGAGTAAAGAACATGGCTCTTGCTAGTATCATGAAGATTTGCTACTTGCATGGCAGTTTGACCTTGCTTTCCTATGAGGCTAATTAATGCTGTATTGCAAACAAGCAGTTGATATGGATTGCCAACAATTGCTGCTTTTCCAAGTTCTATGCAGTTCACAAAGTTTATTTGGTATACCTTCTCACACCACTACCCACAGCTCATAGAGAGCCATTTAATAACTCAGGAAACTGTATTGGATAATGATAGAAACATCAATGCGAACAGAAAGTTGGTGAACATGGTGACCATTTAAGTCCTTGAAAAGTCTCTATCTCTATCTCTATCTCTATCTCTATCATCTCTATCTCTCTATCGCTATCTCTATCTCTCTATCATCTCCATCTCCATCTCTATCTATCCATCCTCTATCTATCCTCTATCTCTGACTCTCTCTACCTATCTCTATCTCATCTATCTCTATCTCTCTATATCATCTATCGATCTATCTACCTATCTCCATTATCTATCCAACCCCATTTTATTATTAAATTCAATACTTAATTATTAAAAAGTGTTTCATTCTGCTCTGTCTTGGAAAACAAATGTATAAACATTATTTTAGGTCTCTTTCAGACAGGAGGAAATGCAGACAACTTTTCCTAACCAGAGGAATTTCTAGATAGCATCTAAACTGTGGAATGGGGACACTGGAAGAACAAGGAAAAGACAAAGGGTTCTACTGCTGCTGATGACATGAGAAGCACCACTCATTAGGATCACATTTCTCTTTTAGCTTTAGATCCGCCACTTGTATCTGGCCAGATGCAGGATGACAACTTGGAGAACGAAGAAAGGATTACAGTGGGAACTTGGAACATAAGAAGTACGAAGATGGGAAAGGAGGTCTCCTCATTCTATTAAAGGTTTGGGCAAGGAGTCATCCATTTCCAAAGCCTGCCTCATGGAGCTTCTCCCAACCTCTGCTCCTTGAAAGCTTAGGGCAGCCCCAGGTGCTTCTCCAAAAGTTTAATCCATCTTACAGAAATGAAGCTAAGGAGACCTGGCTAGTATTTAGATGGGAGGCCACCAGATATCTCATGGCATTCCCAAGAAAACTCCATGTCCACGAGGTGACCAGGAGTTGTGCTCAACTTAAAGAAGTAGAATTTTTTGCCTTTAATTTGATCAAAGAAACAATTAAGTATTAGGGAATAATTAATTGTTTTATGTAATTAAGGCTAATCCAGTTTCTGCCCTTGTTCTGAAAGTATGCTCCCTTCAGCCTGCCATGCCAAGCCAAGTGTGATTCTCCCTCCCCACTCCCCTCAATGATTGGTACTCGATTGATAAATAAGCCACCCACAAAGATTTATTAACTGATGTATTCATTCATTGCGTTTACATCCAGCCTTCTCGGGAGAGTTTAGGGCAGTATAAGAGGTGGGCAGGGGGGAGACATCAACCCATCTCAAGGGAGCTGTCCACACTAACCCATGATGGTTCCTCAGATAATTAGGCCCTATGCTTTGTAAGGCTTCATAGGTAATAACCAGCACCCTGAATTGCACCCAGAAGCCAACTGGCAACCAATGCAGCTCACATAGCAGATGGATAACATGGGTATACGGAGGGTGACTCTTCACTGCCAGTGGTGCCGTATCTGGAACAGCCGTAGCTTTGAGTGGTCTTCAAGAGCAGCCCTATGTAGAACGCATTGCAGTAACCTACCTGTGAGGTGACCCAGGCATGAAGGACCATGAGGAGAGCTTCAGCCTGTCAAAGGCCCTCCTGACCACAGCTACCACCTGCTCAAGAAGGAGCTGAGAGTCCAGGAAGAGCCCCAGATTATCCATCACTCCTGAGTGGGATATTGCAATCCCACTCTGGACCAAAGATGGAGGTCCCCAGAACCAGGAGGGCCAAGCACCTATAGCCCTTGCCTTGCTAGGGCTGAGCCTGACCCTCTTCCTTCCCATCCAGACCCCTACAGCCTCCAGGCATTGGGACAAGACTTCAGCCACATCATTTGCTTGGGGGGGCTCGGGATGTTCAAGTGAGGATTGACAGCATACCTGACCCTGATTGGACCAACAACCTCCCCAAGTGGCTCCATATAGATGTTAAACAGGAGGGATGAGAGCGTTGAGCCCAAAAATCAGGGTCTTTGGGCTCAGCCGCTCTCTCCCCACCAGCCACCATCAAAACATTTATCAAGAACGTTTTGCCTGAGTGTCATCAAATGTATTTATTTATTTATTAATCAAATTTGTATAGTCGCTCATCTCACAGAAAAGTGACTCTGGGCAGCTTGCAACAATCCAATAAAGACAACACATACATGAACAAGCAGTATAAAAAATATATAAAAATCAATATTAAAGGATAAATATGATAAAAAAAATATACCAACCCTAGACAAGAGAGAAATAGGATAGCTAACTCAGCAACGGAGCCATCTATGCATGTCTCTGGTTCCCTGGGAGCCCCAGGCCTGGTAACATAACCAGGTCTTGAGGGACTTCTGGAAGGTCAAAAGGGATGGAGCTAATCTAACATCGGGGGGGGGGGGGGGGAAAGAGAATATTCCACAAGGCGGGCGCCACAGCAGAGAAGGCCTGATGCCTGGGACCCACCAAACTTATTTATTTAATAAATTATATGGCTGCCCACCTCACACACAGTGACTCTGGGTGGCTTACAGGATTATTTATTTATTTTATTTACCGTATGGCAGCACATCATACATATTACAAATATATTAAAAATTAGAAAAATAAAGATATATAGAAAATAGATTCTACATATGAATATATGCATTGGTCACAGAGCAATTATAACTAAAATAAAACATTAAGATTACAAATATAGTCTTTTGCAGCAGCAGTGGCCATCAGGAAATCAGTAAAGTTCCCATCGTAGGCTCTAGTCTTACATTCTTGTGTTATGTGTTTGACAATTTGCCTGTCAGCCCCGCAGTCACACCTTGGAGATAGTATCTTGCCCCATTTGTGTAGGGAATCTGCACACCTACCATGGCTAGTGTGCACTCTATTGATAGCTGACCATATTCTGTGTGGTTGATCAAAAGCAGGAGGCTTCGTTGTAATACAGGGTCGGCTTTGACAGTGCTGGGGGCAGGCTTTTTGCCAAGATTGCTTCCAGGAATCGAGGAGATGGAAATTTTTTATAGCCAGTTCCCTGGCAGTAGCCATAGGTGGATGCCTGGATCGCAACCTATTTATTCCTACTTCCCCTATATCGCCATGTATGGGGAGCTTGGGGTTATCAACTATCCTTTTGTATTCTCGGAGGAGAGCTTTCTTCCACCGGAGGTCTGGAGGAGGAATATGGCTCAAGTTGGGCATAGACCGCCTCCACCTGGTGTCCCCTGGGCCTCCTAAGATTTTTAGGAGTAGCTAAATGGTCTATCATATACAAAGCAGCCAGGCAATCCTACGGATCTCCTGGCTAGAGCACATCCATCTTTCTCATCTTACAAAATTTAAATCCACAGTATAAAAAACCCATTTACACCCCCCCCCCCCATGGCGACTACAAACACAATTAGATCAGCCACTTGATTGGCTCCATCTCAAGCTGGGGTCCCCAGGCCCACTGACAGAACCACATCTTCAGGGCCTTTCAGAAAAGCATCAAGGTGGGGGCCAATCTAATCTCTGGGGGAATGATGTTCCACAGGGAGGGAGCCACCACAGAGAAGGCCCTTTTCCTTGGTCCCACTAGATGAACTTCCCTTATAGAAGGGACCTGTAGCATACCCTGTCTCCCCGCTCTGGTGGGCCGGGCACATATAACTGGGGAAAGGTGGTCCTGCAAATAACCAGGCCCCAAGCCATGTAGGGCTTTAAAGGTGATAACAAGCACCTTGAATTGGACCTGGAAGCAAATTGGCAACCAATGCAGACCACACCTAAAAAGATCAGAATAGTGCAAACCATGGTATTCCCTGTGACACTCTATGAAGAGAAAGTTGGACTTTGGAGTAGCAGGAGAGGAAGAAGATTGATGCTTTTGTTGGAGCAGACTCCTGAGAATACTGTGGACAGCCAATAATACAAACCGATGGATCGTGGAACAGATCAACCCAGAGTTCTCACTCGAGACACAAATTACCATGCTCAAATTATCCTACTTCAGAAACATTATGCAAAGAACTAGCTCCCTAGAGAAGAGAAGAAGAGGACCAGCAGCTAAGTGAATGTACCATTGGAAGACCTGAAAGACCAGGTTAGGGACAGATTGTCACAGAGAAAATCGATCTATGTGGTTGCTAGGAGTCAAAAACAACTTGATGGAACATAATCAATCAAACAATAAATATACTTTATGGGAGATCCTACATTTGCTGTTTTTTTCAGATGCAGAAATGTGCATCAAATATCCAGAAGATCAGAATCCAAATATTAATCAAGATCACTGTATCCCCAAGATTAAAGCCTTCCTCTCCTATAAGGAAAAGTTGGGGATCATCCTGGCTTCCATTGCCTTGTTCCTGTCACAGGCTTTGTCTTGGAATCTTCATTAAATTCCAAGAGACTCCCATCATCAAAGCCAACAACCAGGACATCTCCTACACGCTCCTTGTCTATCTCCTGCTTTCCTTCATGTCATTCTTATTGTTCTTGGCTGGCCAAGGAAAGGAACCTGCCATCTCCAACAAACAGCAAACAAATGATGACAGTGGTGTTGGGTTTCTTGGCCACAAAACCAGAGAATATAATGCAAATACGTTTGGAGAAGAACTTGTTCCACCATCTTTCTTGCCTTGTTCTCAAAGTTATCATGAGCAACATGTGTTTGGGCATTTCTGCTGCCTTCTCTACTGTGACCTGAACTCGCAGCCTGCAGACACTGTTCTGCAATGCAAGAGCTTTTTTCCATATTTTATGGAGCCCCTGGCTTAATGGAATTCCTGGCTGCCATCTGCTTCATGGTGGCTTTCTTGGCCAAGAATCTGCCTGGGGCATTCAATGAAGCCATGCTGGTCACCTTCAGCAGGCTGATCTTCTGCAGCTTCTGGGTGTCCTTGGTGCTTGCTTACCTGAGCAAAGGGGAAGGCCGTGAAAGCCATGCAGGTCTTGTCTATCTTGGCATCTATGTCCAAGTAACAGTATTTGACAGTTTAATGTTCCTTAAAAATCCCCCCAAATCAAGTCCTTTTTTTCCCAAAATCGTGGTAGAAATTAGCTTTTGTTGTTCTTCAGTCATTTAGTCGTGTCCGACTCTTCGTGACCTCATGGACCATAGCACGCCAGGCCTTCCTGTCCTCCACTGTCTCCCGCCAGGCCTTCCTGTCCTCCACTGTCTCCCGGAGTTTGCTCAAGTTCATGTTTGTTACATCGGTGATACTGTCTAACCATCTCATCCTCTGCCGTCCCCTTCTCCTTTTGCCATCAGTCTTTCCCAGCATCAGGGTCTTTTCCAGTGAGTCCTTAACTGTCTGTAATGCTAAATTCCTTCGTTCCGCCACTCCATTCTTGGCTGAAGAATGTGGATTGGTTCTTCTGTGCGCAATGCCCCTCCTACTGAGCCATTGCTGAAAACTGTTAGCCATAAATTCAGTACCCCAGTCAGTCTGCAAACTACACACCTTTGTGTTGTACCTACGTTCTACAAACTGCACCCAATTCCTGAACTTTCAAATGTCTGGCTCTTTGCTTTCAACAAGTAACAGAAACCAAAACGAGTATAATCATCAACAATTACAAACACATATTTAGCACCTCCTAATGTGGCTGGCTGAGGACCTAGCAATTCGAAAGCATGCAAATGCAAGTAGATGAATAGGTACCACTTCGGTGGGTAGGTAACAGCATTCCGCGCATGTTATGCAGCCACATGACCGTGGAAGCGTTTTCGGACAACACTGGCTCTTCGGCTAACAAACGGAGATGAGCACCGGCCCCTAGAGTCGGACACGACTGCACAGATGTGTGGGGGGAACCTTTACCTTTACTAATGTGGCTGGCAATGGGCCAATTAGGTCAGCGTGAACAAGCTCAAAGCATTTATGTGACACTCTATCACTAAGTTTGCTTACTGGATAAACTTTTGACTTAGACATCTTACATGCCGTGCAATCCAGATAAGCTTGGCACAGTTGCAAATCCATTCCAGTACTGGCATCTGACATCTTTTCAACCACTTTGAAACTTGGATGCCCCAACCTTCTGTGCCACAAATATTCACATGAATTATGGTATGGTTTGTTGATAAATACTGCATGGGCTACATCATCTGTCTTGGGTTCCAATTCATATAAATTGTTCTGCAATAAACCCTTCCCACAGACACTATTATTCTTCATAATAATACATTCACCCTTAACAAACCTTACTTCATATCCTTTTTTATCTAATTGAGAAACACTAAGGATATTATATTCCCGGTCTGGTACACATAACATCTAAATTAACATGTAAACACGGTACAAATACAGACCCTTGCCCAATCACCGATGCACAGTTCCCATTAGCCAAGCTAACATGATCCCGTTCAGCTTGCTTAAAATCTGTGAACATCGTCTGGTCGTTGGCAACATGTTTGCTGGCTCCGCTGTCTACAAGCCAAGTCTGTTTCAGATTCCTTCCAGCCAACTTGATAACAGACAGCTGTGCTCCACTCCGTTGTTTAGCAATCTTCGGCTTGCCCTTTGCCTTACTTTTATCAGTCTCTCTGAAGATGTGACGTAGATCCACAGCGAAAACATTTCTTTACAGCCAACACTTTTATCTGTACAGGAAAAAATCTCCCTCACAGATTCTTTTCTCCGTGGCATAGATACTTTGCTGCTAGACTCTCTCCTTCTCTGCTCTTCTTCGAGAAGCCGACCAGTTAGATAATTAACAGTCAAATCACTTTCAGATAATGACCCAAAACTGGTCGCTTGGTTATCCCACGTCTCATTAAGTGAACTAAGAATAACATAAACTTTGTGTGCTTCTGTAGAATGCATCCCTCGCTGTGCCAATTCTAAGAGCTCCGTCATGTTCTGTAAATGTGCTGAGACACTGTCTCCTTCAAACTCGCACGATAGAGTTTTCTTATTAACATGAGTTTACATAGAGATGTGCTACGGAGATACACATCTCTTAAGGAATCCCAGCACTCCTTAGCTAACTCCTTGCCACGCACATTTTCTCTAAATTATTCAAATCCATTCACTGCAGCCTAGAAAAGTGTACAATTTTCTGTGTCTGAAGGCTACCCTCAGTTGGTATATGGATTCTTTGTTAAACTTTTGGAAAATCAAATATACAGTATAATCCAGTTAATTGGGCAACAGATTAATTTTTCAAAAAATTAACGTTTTTATGGAATCTCAAAGCAGTTTTTTTCATATAATTTTAAGAATTTTGAAAAGAAGATAAAAACTAACAAGAACTAATATAAAGTAAAGAAAGAAAGGAAAAGAGAAAACAAAGAAAAAGACAAAAGTGCAAAAAGAAAGAATGAAAAGAAATAGAAAGAAGCAGCTTCCGATTTTCTTTACAGCCATTATAAGTACAAATACAAAATTACCTCTTACTCTATGGTTACAAAACGAAAAACTCTTTTTTCTATTCTCTATTTTTCCTAATCATCAAAACCATAAATCATAAGTTCATTTTTTTGTTTCATGCAAAAAGTCTATAAGGTGTTTCCAGTCAGCAATAAATGTAGATATTGTCTCTTCTCTAACCAAGAAAGTCAGTTTAGCCATCTCTGCAAATTCCATCATCTTCACCAACCATTCCTCCATTGTTTTCCACTTTTCTGCATATAATAATCTCGCTGCAGTTATCACATATAAATACGAAGATCCATGACTTTTTTCCAGCTGTTTGTCCATCAATCCCAAAAGAAAAGACTCAATTTCAATTGTATATAACAGTGCTTTCCAAACTGCCGCCGTTGGCGACACACCAACGGCGACAACGGCGTGTTTTCTGCTAAAACGCAGAAGCGTCGCCGCCACCGTGCACACCGCTGCCACCGCGCGCACCCCCATGCCGCCGCTGTGCACGCCCCGCCGCCGCTTCCGGGTTGTGTTGCGACACACCAAACTGTGTGTTGCGACACACTAAAGCAGGGCTTTCCAAAGTGCCGCCGCTAGCGACACGCCAGCGGTGGCGCGGCGGCACGGCAGCGGCGCAGGGTCGCACGCGCGGCGGCGACACAGAAGGCCGTGTGGCAGCGCGCGCACGCACAGCGGCGACACAGAAGGGCATGCACGGTGGCGGCGTGGGGGGGCGTGCGGTGGCGCGAGGGGACGTGCAGCGGCATGCGTGCACGGCGGCAGCACGGGGGGGCGTGCGGCGGGGCGTGCGGGGTGTGTGCGTGTATGGCAGCGGCTGCCGCTGCCACCGTGCACGTGCGTGCTGCCGCTTCTGGGTGGTGTGGCGACACACCACGCTGTGTGTGACGACACACTTTTGGTTTTTTTTTTTATTAAATTTTATTAGGTTTTTAAATATACAAAGCTAAAAGATAAAGATGAAACGGAAAAAGAAATACAAATTAAAGAAAAGGAAAAGAAAAGTGCAGTAAAGAAAAAGAAAAAAAAATAAAGAAAAAGACATACATAGAAATTAGATAACCTCCGATCCGTCTATGGTCATAAGAATAAAGTAGATAGTTTGTTTTAACCTGCTGGCTATTCATATAACATTCATATATTTTTCCTTGTCTATTATATACTATTTATCTATAATCTAATCATCAAAACCCCATATTTAGCTTTACTCCTCCTGCTTTTTGCAAATAGTCCATCAAAAATTTCCACTCATTAAAGAATAATAATTAAAATTTTCTTTTAGTAGGCAAATCAATTTGTCATTTTCTGCCATTTCTAGTAGTTTCAACATCCATTCCTGTATTGTTGGTACACTTTAATTTTCCCAAAACTATACATATATAAGTAAAGAGAAAAAATTTTTTTCTATTTGTGCATCCCAAATTCCAGATAAAAAGAAAAAATTCTAATTTAAGTCTTTTAATTTATACCCAACCATACTATTATACTATGCATATAGAAATAAAAAGAAAAGAATTTTTCTATTTATACAACCCAGATTCCAAACAAAAAAGAAAAGATTCTAATTTAATTCTTTTAAGTTATACCCAACCCTACTGTTTTTGATCTCTCACTATAATATTTCTTCAGATTTTGCTCTTTTATAACTTTTCTCACAAAATATCTTGACAATTTCTTATCTCTAACGTAACGTGAGTCAACTCTGAAAATTTTATCTATCTCAGAGTCCATGTCTTCTTCTTCTATCTCTAAATATTGAACTAAAGTATCAACTATATATTTTCTCATATTCTCATCTAATTTTTCCAGGGCTCCTCTCAAACTCAAAATAAATTCTTCTTCTCTCATTTCTGCTAATACAATAGCATCTAAATTATATTCCATAGTAATAGAATCTGATTTAATCTCCAATTTCTTAACCTGGCCTAGTGTCTCTTTAAAATCCCCTGGAAAAATATTTGCAATTTCTTTGACAATCTGTATTTCATTTCTAAATTCTTTTTTTGAGTCTTCCTTCATCACTTCCATTTTCTCTTCTACTTGTTGATCTAGAATATTGTCCATTTTTTTGTCTATTTTTATATCTAAAGAAGTAATTAAGTCCTCCATCTTTTTCTCCAAGGTAACAGTTAAAATATCCATCTTTTCCTCCAAGGCAGTAGTTGAATCATCTATTTTTTGATTCAGTGCTGTAATCGCATCCAATATTTTTTCCATATCTGATGTTGGTACTTCTGAAGGTGCAGCCATGGACTCCATTTCCTTATCTCTATCCCTCTTCACTCTTGCAACCGCAGTAACCAGGTTGTATATAATATTCCTGTAAAGAGAAAAGAAAAATAACAAAAGACAAAGGAGAACCACTATAAACAATAAAAAGAAAAAAGAAAAAGGGAAGAGGAGGGATAAAAAATTATTAAAGATTCAAAAGAAAAAAAGGGGGAAGAGAGGGGGGAAAAAATCCAAATACAATAAAAAATAAAAAAAATAAAAATAATACTGCTTTTTCTTAATAGATGTTGCATTAAAAAAAGGGCAAAATGTACTTTGGTAAAATCAACAATTCTCACATAAAAGAAAAATAAAAGATAAGAGTACAACGGGTAAGTCCTTTAGCTGTAGTCAAAATATCCTTGAAAATGTAATAACAATCCAGTTCTCAGGCAAGCTTATAATCACAAGTCCCAAAGAGGAGAGAGAGAAGAAAAAAAAGAGAAGGGGGGGATAGGAAAAAGCCCCAACTCCAAATGTCTTCACTCTCCAAGACAAAAAGCAACAAGAAAGTCCACTAAAATCCCATATAATAAGAAAATTCCCAAAACTGTTCAAAACAAAAATATTCCAAAAATACCCATTATAATCCAAATAATTTCCAAAATGCATTACAGAAAAAAGAAGGAAAAAAAATACCATCTCAAGATGAAAAGCAGAAAAGCAAAGAAATAAGATAAAAGGCAGACTGTTAACCCATTTGAATTCAAAATCCAGAGAGGAAAATAGATTAGTCCCACTTCAGTAAATAAGCCATTCGTCAATAGTCAATGTCACTCCATTTCACTTCCAAGTAAAGTCATTATTCTTTAAGCTCCCACCATTTCTCAAGTCTTCTTTAGCAAGAAAGTTACACAATCACCAGCAGCATCGGTCATGTCCATAGAAGGATCTTAGCAGATAATATGTAAAGTTAAAATAAACACAAATATAAAACAGTGACTAAAAGTGCTGAATTTAGGTGCTACTTATCTGAAAAGATTTCGCTGTTTCCTGCAGAGCAATAACGATGGTCCTTCCAGTCGCTTTCGTCGCTTCAATTTCCTTTTTCCCGTGGTGGAAAAACGGGAATTGGGAAAGAGCGACGGTTCCGGCGACCCTTGTGGTTTATCTTCTGATCCCCTTTTCTTCAAAGGGGAGATTTCAGCAGTTTTATTTCTTTAAAAACTGCTGCAGGCAGGCAAACAGCTGAGCCGAGCCAGGAGCGCTCGGTTCAGCGCACCGGCATCTTCAGCACCCGGAAGCGATCTCGTGGTGACACACTTTTGTGTCGCGACACACAGTTTGGAAAGCTCTGCACTAAAGTGTCGCGACACACAGTTTGGAAAGCTATAGTATATAAGTTTTTAAGATCCTCTGAATTAATACTGTATATGCATCCAAAACTTTCTAGCTTTTTTACATGTCCCCCAAACATGAGAAAAATGTCCATGTTGTTAACATTTCCAACATAAATTTGAAGTAGCTTTATACATTCTAGACAATTTCCTGGTGACATACTGTATACCAAGGGTTCAAAGTATACTTCTGAATTAGCAGTTGAAAGATACATTTTTCCTTCCCTGTCAGTGGACAGAATGTCCCTCCCAAGATGGTTTTTCTTGCAAGATGTTAATTCTATATATAAATACAAAGCCTTCTTTTGTTCTCCAGATGAATCAACTACATTTCCTTTTCAGGGGAGGTCCTAGAATTACTCCTTCAGATGAAAAACCCTGATCTTCCCAGACAAAAATATGCATCAGGGCAATCATGAAACACCGGAAATACATCCTAGTTACAGCCAGCTGGGAGGGCCTGAAGGTCCTCCTAAGAGAACAGCGTAATTCAGAAGAAGGTCGGTCACTCTTCTTTCCTCTCTCCTTATGTGGGGAGTCTGCAGCCCCAAAGTTCTGCTACGAAGAGGGTAGAAAAAACAGGAGGGTCAGTTTGAGAGGAAGCCAAGATGAGAAAGCCCAGAGTCCAGGCTGGAGGATCAGTGCTGATCATCAAGTGAAGGAACAGAATCAGCCATCTCAAGAGAGGGAGATGGAGAGGAATCAGCTGGCTGGGATTGTCCCAGTTACAAGAGGGGATAGGCAGGGCTCTGAATGGCTGCTGGGGTGGGGTGGGGAACCACAAATTACAAACAGTATAGATGCCCCCCCTCAAATACGCAAATCCAATTCTAGTCCAATTATTTTGCCTCCAGAGCCAAGTGCAGCAGGTTTCATGGCCTCCAGAGAGCCCCATTCTTCCTTCAGCATCTGGAGGGTTGGATTCCCAGATGGACACATGGAGGAGAAAGACACGCCCAATCCATCCATGAGTGGAGGACATTCAGGAAGTCCTCCTGCTGCCCCCTCCCTCCCCTCCCCCCTGCACTGGGGACCCTCTGATCTCTGCAGGTCTCTGAGCCGTGTGCATGCAAGACAATCAGATCCTGGGAGGAGCCCCAGTCTGGGCCCTGCAGAATGGCCACCACCTCCTCCTGCTTTGGGAAGGGCCCTTCTGGGAGATGAGGGGAGGACAGGGTGCCTTCCTCCCTCAGCGACAGGAAGCACCCAGGACCCCTTCTGTTTCCAGCTGCTATCACCCGCCATTTCCTCCGAAGGCAGGGAGGGAAAGTGGAAGCAGCCCAGCCTCCCCCAGCAGAAGGAACCCAGGGAGGAGGGAGACAGGCAGACCCTCCACAGAGCCCCACTGCCTCTCCCCCAAACTCCTCTCCCTTCAGTGGTGGAGATGAGCCAGAGAGAAGAGGGTTTCCCCAAAGGATCTTCACCATCGATGGGTCCCTTGACCTGAAAGCCCTCCTCTCCCTTCCTCCTTCCCCCAATCCAGCCCCCACCGGGGCCACTCACCTGCGAGGGGGCTGCTAAATGGCCCTGTTGCTCCCTGCATTGGAGAGAAAGACAAACAGTGAGTCTCTCCCTTGTCCAAATCCTCCAAATGGCTCCAAAGTTTCTTTTTCCAATCAGTTCATACTTAGAGAGCCTTGTGGTGGCAGACCAAGAGGCAGACCAAGATCTAGCTGGCATCTACCAAAGCATCTTTTCTCCTCAATTCCTTCTTGGTTCACTACTTTTACGGAGCTTCCTGACCAGATTATGGCCAAGCCTTTCCTTTCCGCATACTTGGAAACAGAAGAGCTTCTCAGTCAGATGATCTTCCACCCAGCTGGTCTTCTCACCTTGAGCCTTCCTTGTACCAGATGTTCCTCCCTGGGGTCTCCACTCCCAAGAATAGCCTGGCTGTAATAAAAAGGGGACCCACCTCCCCCAGTTTGGTTCGTGGGAGGAAGAGGAAGGTAGCCCAACTCCGCAGCTTCATGAGCTGCTTTTGTGTTTAGACACACACAAACACACACACACCCTTCAACTGAGGCTGCCTCTGATCCCAGCTCTGAATTGGAGCTAATATATAAAAGAGGACAAATCACTCACTTGATGCTGCTCTGTAGCCATCTTGATGTTTCTCTGCAAGGACAAAACTCAGTCAGAACTAAAAATAATCCACCAGAGATCATCCAATCTCTCCCTCTGCAGGAGGAAGAGCCCCAGGAGATATTGTCACAGTTGTTTAGTCACAACCTCTCCTGGCAACTCCTGTGAACAGACACAGGAAGATCTTCAAAATACAAATGCATCCCCTGACTTGCCCCAAGAGAGACCTGCAGCCTCTGGGATGGATAAAGGGAAATGGGGAAAGCAGCAGCAGCCAGGAGAGGAGGAAGATTCTCACTGACATCCTTCTCTGCTGCTCTTTGACCGAAGCCTGGAAAGGGACGGAACCGCGACGCCGCTTCCCAGCTAGAAGAAGGCAGGACTGTCCGAATCTCAGACTCAGCCGAGTCGAGACTGGAGACCCAGCAAGAGGCCAAGATTTCAGATGCTCCCAAAGAGGGCTGGGAAACAGGGAAAAGGAAGCCCAGAAGCAGCTCCCCAAAGGGAGGGACTTGGGAGGAGTCTCCCCATCTCCCTTAACAGCCACCCAGCAAAGGCGTTACAGGACACTTACTGAGAAATACCCAGATCCCAGCAATCACAGACACCAGGACAAGAACAGCTGCAACGCAGCCGATGATGAGCCCCAGGTTGGATTCTGGCCCTGAATTGGGAGAAAGAGCAGAGAATTGAAGGAGAACCCCAAACAATAATTCCAAGTTGGGGAGACCTAATGCAGCCAAAGGACTACTGGGAATCCCCCAAGTTAAAAAAACTAAGGGCTCATCCTCACATCCCTCTAACTGTAGCATGAAGACGCCTTGCTAACCATGGTTGGAGGACGTGTCCTCATGACGCTGCCTTCGTCTCACCCCAGCCCAGCACAAAGGCAGCTGATAATTCACCTTTAGCTCTTCAGCTCAAAAGCACCCATTTGAAGTCTTGTGACTCTCAACAGGTTAACAGAAATAAAAACTTCAACAACACAATAATATAAACAAAATTAGTGAAATCATAAAAATGTTTTTGTTGGGGTTTGTATATACCCAGGAGTTTACAGATAGATAAATTATACTGGAGAGGCTTGATATCTAGGTGAGAGGGGAATTATTCTGCAAGTCACCCAATTAGCAGCCATTGTTGTAGGGATGATGTGGCAGTGATGACTCATACTACAGGTGCTGTGATTTAGTTGGGTGTGGCAGATGATGAGAGTGACCTATAATGTGATTGGTCAGTTTATGTATATAGGCAGAGAAGATGTGGTGTTCTTTCTTCTCGTTGCTGTTAAACTTCTCATCGCTGTATTCCATCTCGTTGCTGTATCATTTGTTACTGCTGTTGGATGTATTTTGGACTACGTATGTATATAAAGTAAATAGGCTATTTTATCTAATCTCTGCTTGCGTGTCTATTTACTGCATAGAACGTGGATCACTGGAGTCTTGGAAATAGGCAGCAGGCCGCCCCACGGTGCGCACTCTGACAGTTTTTGTTTGTTTTATAGGCTGCCCCAATATGTCATGACTCTGGACAGAATTGGGCAGCTCTGTACGCTAGCTTTTTCTGAAGCTTGAATATTTGCATTTTATTATTTAAAGTAAAAGGGTTCATATCATCTATCTTTTTTTAAAATACAGAGTTTCATTTCGTTTGTCTCTTGTAAGATTGCTCTGTCCCCCAGAGAACTATTTGTTCTACCTACTCCTCCAAGGCATTAAAGGGAATATTGAAGAATAGAGGACGCAGGGCTGATTCTTCTGGCAGCCCATTTGATATCTTCAACCTGGTGAGGAACCATCACTGGGCACTCCTTGAGGAAGATTTTCAAGCCAGCTGTGGATCCCCTTAACTGCCAGGCCCTCCGACCTCATTTAATGAAGCTGAGGCGGCCTTGGACTGTCTCCAGAGGGAACTTTCACTAGACAAAAGATATGCTTTACCATAAAAATTTAATCCCATGAAACGTCCAGAGAGCAGCGATACACAGGGACATTTTGTTCTTTACAGGATTAAAGCCTGGATTAAATTAATTTACAGGATTAAAAATGTCAGTGGAAGTTATTATTATTATTATTTATGCAATTTATATAACCGCCCATCTCCCCCAATGGGGAACTCTGGGCGGTTTATGAGCATACGCAGAGTTGTTTGACACAGGGCTTTTTTTCTTTGGTTTCATGCTGAGCCTCAGGAATTGCAATAGATCCCTGATCATAAAATAATGTGTGCACTTCTTTCTTAGAGCAGCGATACATAGGGATATTTTGTTCTTTACAAGAGGAAAGCCGTGTTAATCTCTGATGGCAAAAAACCAGACTGGTGGCCCCTTTCCTGCCTACCGATGCATGAGTCCAGCCACTCTACGCATTGCATGAAGTGAGCTGCAGTTCACAAATGTGAGTAAAATCTGGTATTCAGAAAAGGGGCTCCCAGACTCCTCCCGATTTTTGTACTTTAGGACTTCTAAGCAAAAGAAAATCTGTTTCTGCTGCTCAGAACAACTGCTGCTCCTCTGCTGGAGGCAAGAAACAGGGAAGGAACAGAGGCTAAGAGAGGATCTAAATGTGTTTCATCCGGATCGGCCAACTATTGTGATGGGGTTCTGTTGCTCCCTTTAAACAACCCGAAGCCAATTCTATGGCCCATTCCCTGGAGGTCCACAAACCTCAAAAAAGGGGAAAAAACAATGGATTAAAGCTCAAGTGTGCTCACATCTGGACACAGCTGGGGTCACATTTCTCTCCCACAATCCTCCAGCCTGAGAAAGAGACAAGCCTTTCCCTCCCTCCTTTCCTCTCACCCTTCACGTCCACAGGCTCCTGCAGGCCGTCGTGCTCCACGTGGCACCGATAGCGGCCTCTCTCTTTGGGATTGATCCGGATGCTGAGCCAGTAGTGGTAGGTCCCATCCACGTTAGGGGCCACAGACCCATGGAGGGTGTCCTGCAGCCAGACCTCCCCGTCCCTCCTCCAGGAGGCGTCGATCTCCTTGGGGAGGAAGCCATCCACACGGCAGACGTGCGTTTCCATCCCATCGTCGGCCTCCGTCCTGCTGCTCACCGTCACCACTGGGGTCTCTGCAGAAACAGCACCACTGGAATTAACTCCAAGCCCCTCCAGATCCTGGAAGGTGGAGGAGAAACCTGACGGGCAGGAAAGCATCCCACTACTTAGTTGTAACGCAGGGATTTAACATTCCACACCTGCAGTGTCTCCAAGAGTTTTAGGAAATGCTCCAAATCTGGAAATGCTTAACCACAAGGACTCCTGATTTTGACTCCTTCCCAGGGACTCAGTCTGAAAAATGTCCAGCAACAAATTGAGGGTCCAAGGAAATTCCGCTTGGACTGCTTTGAACTCTGAGGGATCTTGGGCTGTTCCCTTCAGGGGAGGGATACTGCAGCTGCTCTTTTAAGCCCCCTTTCAGAAAAACAACACAGAGGTTTCTCCCTCCTTTTGGGGCCTAAGACTCCAGTGAGGAGTCTCCCAGATCTTAGGCTGCTCCAGGATTCTTTCCAAGGGACACAACCAACATTTCAAGAGGGGGAGAGCCAGAATCAAAGCAAGGGCTCAGGGCTTTTGGAATCCCACAGGGATGAATTTGGAAAAGCGATCCTGTCTCTCCAAGGCAGGCAGGGAGGGGCTGCTGGCAATGGGGGGGGGGTGTTTCCCCCATGGAGCCTGATCTCACTGAGCAGATCCCAGAGGGATCAAGGAGCCCAGAGAGGGAAGGGGTGGAGCCGGAGGGGGAGGGGTGGTCTTGAAGGGAAAATAATAACAAACTCACAGGAAAAAAAGGGAGATGATAATATAATGTGAGCTGGAAGCCCTGTGGGGTGAGGGAGCGTTCCTGAAGGTGGGGAGGGGGGTTGATTTGAGGGGGGGAGTCACTAAGTCAGAGCTAAGGAACTGTATGAGGTTTAAGAGAAAGAGCCACAGAATCTTTGGATCCCCCCCCCCGGGAAGAAAAGACCCCTCAACCTTGGCCTTTTTTGCCCAAGTGGGGGCACTGATAGTGTCCTATTACTGGTAGAAGAGTTGCCCCCTAGTGGTGGGGGTGGGAGGTGCACCCTCAGGTGCCAGGGAGGGAGGGAGCCCCCTGTGGGATGTGGAGGGAAGGAGCGTTGCTGGGAGGGAATCAAGCCCACGTTTTGGCTAATGGGGGTTTTGCTGAAGAACCCCAAGCGGCCCTGTTGCCTCATTGTGGGCTGTGCACAGGACACCCCAAAGTGCTTTTGCTCCCTGATCCACACAGACCCCTGCCAGGCCCTGGATTCTGGCCAGCCCCACCTACGGCTTGGGGGGCAGAGGCTGCGTTTCTTGCTCCATTCAATGGCTGCCTGGCAAGGGGAAGGAAATGGCTTCCCGCGTCCCAGAGAGCTGCTGGGAGGGGAGGAGGAGGATTCCCTCCCCTGCAGACCAGGGACCCAAAGGGGGCCGAATGCGTGCAAGAAACCAGCCATAAAGAGGAAAGTCCGGCCTGGGCCCAGAGGCTCACCTGTCCTCAGCAGCGTCTCCTTCCCATAGGACAGGTACTTCTCCAGCCACTCAACGCAGATTTCCTCCAGGTAGGTCTTCCATCCCTGATTAAATCCTGGAGCAGTGTCCCATTTCTTCTTCATGATCTGGGCCTGGGGGTCGGTTCCCACCCAGGTGAGGGTCTCCTTCTCGAAGGTGACGAAGGTCCTCCCGTTGTAGCCAAACTGACAAAACCCTCCTTTGCTCCCGTCTCCTCTGAGCTCACAGCCGGACATTCTCTGCCAGGTGTGAAGGCCTGAAAGAGGGACAGGAAGATGGTTTGGGGAGTCCTCAGGAGACAGAGACCCCCCTCCCTGCAGGGACTTTGATGCAGGAGGGAGGCAGCGAGAAAAGGGATAAATAAGGTTGGAAAATGAAAGAAATACAATTTTCCCCATGAAACTCCTCAGGTCCCTTTGGATGAGGCCTTGATGGGGCACTGATAATGTGCTATTACTGGTATAAGAGGTGCCCCCTAGTGGTGGGGGTGGGAGGTGCACCATCAGGTGCCAGGGAAGGAGCCCCCTGTGGGATGTGGAGGGAAGGAGCGTTGCTGGGAGGGAATCAAGGCCACGTGTCACACTTGGCCACATTTTGGCTAAAGGTGCTTTCGCTGAAGCATTCTGCCACAAATCATACTTTGAGGGTCAACAGACTAGCTGCCCTCCACCTGAGACCCTCCCATGTCTCCCTCCATCTTCTCTCTCCCCTAAAGTCTCCTTCTGGGCAAAGGCAGAACAAGCAGCGCCATCTTTGCCTTGGATCCGCAGAGCCCAAACTCCTCCGTCTGGAGGCTCAACGTGGACACAAATGACCGGAACGGGGCAAGGGGCAGAGGGGACCCCCCACCCCCGTGACAAGCCCCCCAAGAGAGGCTCCTCAGAAGCTTTTTCCTCAGGAAAAGCCCCTCTCCTCCTCCCCCACATCTGCCTTGGGGTCCCTGTCAGATTTCTCATATGAGATTATCAAATTGGGTTTCTCTACAAAGCAAAAGTGTTTTGGCAAATTGCAACCTTTACAAAGCAAAGGCCTCTCATGGTGACGTGAAGTGCAGGTGCAAGATAACAACGGTCATGTGTGTATTGTTATGACTAGTGCCCACACAAGCAATGGGACCTTCCCATGAGAACAATGTCTCCTGAATCCTTCCATGGAAAGCCTGCTCCAGGGAGGGAGCGGGGGGGGGGGGGAGAGATCACGTGCTCGCTTAGATGCAGCACTGCTACCCAATAGCAGGTCATGCTATGTGCTTTAGGCCTAATGCTTTAGGCCTGGTGTGTGTCACAGCTAACTTCCAGCCACTCAGAAAGCTAGAAGAACTGAATATACAACCATGCAAAATGGTGTTCTATACTTCTTGATTTCTAGTGTCTTTTAGCCATGTAGTTCTTCACGTGTATTCTACTTCTGAGGACTGGGCAGTGAGCTATGCCTGGCTTTGGGTATAGGCCGTGGCAGGAACTCTGGCCCTGGGATCAATACACGGAACTCTGCTTATAAGTTTGTTTTTGTTTTTCCTTTTGCAATGCTGTACCATGTACTGTGTATTCAACTTTCCTTTTTGCGATGTGATTGTATATACATTATTGCCTTATGCTACCAGTAAACACTGTTAGCCCTACGAGCTGCATTCTTGTCTGTTTATTCTCAAGCCTCGAGTTTTTTTCCCTTTAAGCCAGCGTACATCCCATCAGTCCCTTGATCAGACTCCCCACTGAGAGTTTTCAATTCACACACGCTCAGGAGTGGGGCTCATTTTCCCCCCAAAAGAGTTATAGAGGGTCCAGTTCCCACAACCTCCTTTTCCCCAGAGAGAAGCCAACTGAGGGCCCTTCCACAGTTCCTCTGCCCCGCAAAGGAAGGGGGGATGGCAAGGGGGTCCCCGGCCTCTGCCCCTCCCTCCATTGCCCCCCGAAAGGGGGACCCTCCCAGCCCTAAAGGAAAAGGGTCCAGGGTTCCCACTTGGGCTAACCAGAAACAAACCATGCCTTAGTGCAATGTGGGAATGAAGCCTTCAAGGGCCACAAAGAAATATTTTCCTTAGGAACAGCAGCAAGCGGCCCAATTTCATTTGCACATCCAGAGTGTTCTTGACCTTTTAAATGGATTTGGAAGTTTAATTGCTTTTTAACATAGCCTCTTCAGGTGCCCGTTGACACACTCACATGGGGGTTTTATGATTCTGCGGTTCAGACCTAAGCAGGGAGCTGAGAATCGGGTTCAAGAAAGAGCCACTCTGCTTCCTCGGCCGGGAGACCAGCCGCAGAAGGAGTTTTGGACCAAAAATGGCTGGATGGAGCCCAACTCCACAAGAGACAAGAAGTCACGGAAACATTCAAGGCAGGGAAAATTTCTTAAATAAATAAAGGTTTTGGTTTTACAGTTGAAATGTTTGATATCTGCTTATTATATAGTCTTATAACTTTCTTAAAGAATTATTCCTTATTTCTAGACCTCTGTAACTAGGCTGTCTATTTCTGTGTCTTATTGCTGTAGGTCTCATCCTATTTCTGAATCTGTTATTTATTTATCTGTTTCTTCTTAAAGGCCGCCTTTCCTTCAGGTGCTCAGGGCAGCACATATAGGGCGCCCTCCTCCCATTCTCCCCACCACAACAACCCTGTGAGGTAGGCTGGGCTGAGAGTTGGGACTGGCCCAAAGCCCCCCAGGGGGCTCACACGACTTTTCTCCCCAGGCTTCTACTGCAGGGCCCCCCTTGAATTTCTGTGTCTCCACTGTCTGCATCTCTCCCTTGGCTGGGCCTTCTTTGCCCCCATCTTCCCAGGAGGAAAACTGGGGGAATCCCTCAGCCTTTGCTCCTGTGCTCAGGAAGGGAATCGGATGAGCAGAGCCAGAGAGCGGTGACGAGAGAAGAGGCACTCGGCCTTCTTGACACACTGAACCTCAGCAAATCACCAGGCCCCGATGACGTCACCAAGGGTTGTGAAGGAGCTCAAAGCTGAGATTGTGGACTTCCTCATTAAAATATGCAACCCGTCTGTACGCTCAGCCTCCATAGTTAAGGAGGGAAGGTGGCCAACGTAACTCGAAGGTTAAGAAGGGCTCAGGGTGTGATCCAGGACATTAGGCATCCTGCGTGGTTAACATCTGTTCCGGGAAAGATAGTGGAAGCTGCTATTACAGATAGAATTACCAAACATCTGGAGACACAGGCCTTGCTCAAGGATACCCAACACGGCGTCACTGAAGGAAGGTCCCGTCCAACTAACCTGCCAGAGGTTTTGAGGGTGGCAATAAACAGCTGGAGAAGGCCGAGCCTGTAGACATCATCTGCTCAGATTCTCAGAAAGTCTTCGATAAAGTCCCTCATCAAAGCCTTCTCAGTCAGCTTAGCAGCCACGGAATAAAGGGCAGGTCCTCTTGTGGGTTTCCCAGGCTCTTGTCCTGGGACCGGTTCTTTTTCAGAGATTTCTAAGGGATCTGGGGTCGGGCGTGACTAGTGGAATCTCCTGATGACGCTAAATGGTTCAGAGTGGGGGGAAAACGAAGGGACTGCGAAGAGCTCCAAAGGGTCTCTGCACACGTGGGGAGTGGGCATCCAAACTGTAGAGGTCAGCCAAGGTGATGCCCCCGGGGCCAAAACTCTGAAAGGCCCGGATGCAAAGACACAGGCCTTGCTCAAGGATACCCAACACGGCGTCAAACCCAAAGGGCAGAGATGGAGATGTGTACGCATTGCCTTAAAGGACAGATGAAGAAGTGCGAGGCTAGCTGCAAGGGAGTTACGTAGGGGAAACGTTGAGTCTTTGCAGGATTCAGATGACAGCCCCTAATCATCTAATAAATCACCAGCAGAGCGGTGAGTGAGTTGTGGGAGCAACGTAGCATATTGGCTTCGTGACCACTCTGGCATCTTGGCTTGATTCCTGATTTCTTGACCCTGGTTGGACTACTGTTGATCTGTTTTCTGGACTCTTTGACCCGGCTTTGACTTCTTGCTGACCTACTTGTTACCACCCCTGACCTGGCTTTGGAATATCGGTTGTCTTCTGGCTCCAACTCTGACTTCGGCAAACGGACTCCTGGTTTCTCTCTCAGCTTTTCCCTGCGGCATGACTTCTGGCTGTATCTGTTGCTAAGCGTACAGCTGGTGAGTGCATTCCTGCCTTCAGCTCACAGCAGAGACTCTGTGTAACCTGATACCCATGACAGGCCAGCACAGGACCAGTTCTTTTTTAGAGATTTCTAAAGGATCTGGAATCGGGCGTGACTAGTGGAATCTGCTGATGACACTAAATGGTTCAGAGTGGGAAAAACACGAAGGGTCTGCGAAGAGCTCCTAAGGGTCTCTGCACATGCGGGGAGTGGGCATCCAAACTGTAGAGGTCAGCCAATGTGATGCCCCCCGGGGCCAAAAATCCTAACTGCTCCTATAAGCGAATGGGATCAGAGCCAGCTGTGACAAATGAGGAAAGAGATTGTGGACTAACGGGAAACAGTTCAATGAAGGGGTCAACACAGTGTGCATCCACTGGTGCGGGGGGTGGGCCACTGGGAGAACAGCCGGCTGGACAAGATGACCCAGGGGAATGCTTAGGTTCTCCTGTCCTCCACTGTGACAGACTCAGATGGCGCCCCGAGTCTTCTGGGCTTCCCACCACGCTGGCTGGGCTCCTTCCTCCTTTCGCCACCAGGGGGGGCTCTGGCTGCTCTCTGGGTCCAGCTCTGCTCCTCTGAAAGGCCGGGAGGGGCCCTGGAAGGGACTTGGGGAGACCCTCACCTAAATAAGGTTCCTTTAAAGGGAATCTTGTGCCCCCAAAGATGGCAGAAGAGGGGCTGCCGAGGAAGGGCTCCCCCCCTTAAGAGCAACCCCACTGAGAGGGGAGTGCAGGAGTTCAGCCCTGATGGACCAAGGCTGGGGAGCTATGGCAGCTCCGACCAGCTCAGGAAGGCCCCAAATGGGGGGTTTCTTTCCTTTCTGTCCTTCCCCCCAAAATGGGACGGATGCCGGAAGGGGTCCTGTGCCCCCTTCAAGAGCCCCGGGCCCACTTGGCATCCCTTCCCTCTTCTTCCCACTGGAGGAAGAGAAGAGGCTCCTGGCCTTTGGGCCCCACTTGCCCCCCAAAAAGGGGGTGCCAGAAACGCTTCTCTTGGATGGGAGGAGCCTGGGGGGGATCCTGAATCTGCACTTGATCCCTCATGTCTCTGCGGGGGAAACAGACAGAAGGACAAGGACCAGCTTCCACCAGGACCTCCTTAGGATCCACCTGCCTTCCGTGGATGTGGGGGGAGACCTGCTTCCTCCCCCACAGCAGGAGTTCATCAAGGCCAGGCCCTCCGTCTTTCTTGGGGGAGAGTCGGGGGGGGGGGGGCAGAGAGGAGAGTTTGGTTTGTTCTTTACCTCATTTTATATCACTCCTGGGCTATATAATATTTTTTGTTACATTAAAAATGTTTTTAGTAACTGTACTCTGCACAGAGAACTTCAGTTATGGGTCAAGGATAAAATTATCTTAATTTTTTAAATGACTAAAAATATTTTTTAAATAACCTTTTTAAAAAGTGTGGAACAGGCCTTTCCCTTGGGCAGGACCCCCTTTTTTTCCCCTCCTGCTTCTGGGGGGGGAATGTGGGGTGGGAGAAGCCCCCCAACCCATCACTCACCTTCGCTCTGATTGTAGAGAGTCCTCAGTGTCTCCAGGTTTGCTCTGAACATCTCCTCATTGCCACGTGCTATCTGGGTCTCTCTGTCCCAATAGTGGGGGTGCTCCTTCCCCACCTTCTCAATCCAGGAGACTCGAGGCTGCCTCGTCCTGCTGCTGCTGTCGTAGTAAACGAAGACTTGACCATCCACATACCCCAGAGAGACGAAGTAGGGCAGCTCCTGACTGGGGTCCGACATGGAGGTGTAGAAATACTTGAGGGAGTGCGAGAAGGAGCCTGGAAGGGACCCAAAGGGGCAGAGTTAGGGGGCTTCAGCTAAGGGACCCTGATCCTATGGGGCACAGCAGGCCCCAATTTGAGGGTCTGGGGAGGAAGAAGAGACTTGGGGGGTGCCAGGGGACAGAGGAAGAAGGGAGAAAGGCAGGGGGAGATGTTGGAAGAGGAACCAGAGGCAGAGGGTGGGAAGAGGGAGCGACCGAGAGGCAAAGAATCAGCTTTTGGAGGGCCTGAGGGGTTGGGGGGCAGAGAGGTTGGGGGGTGAGAGCGGAAGGGAAGGGAAGGCAGGGCCAAGGGAGAGCAGGACCCCCAAACCCTATCTGGCCCCCCAATTGTTCCCTCCCCCTTTCAGAAAGGCCTCCCTCCAACCCTCTCCTGGATTGTGGAGACTCTGCCCCACGGAGGCTGCAGTCACCCCACAGAAAGAAGGGGGGTCCCACCCCCAGAAGCTCAAGAGCAACAGGAAACACCACCTGGTCACCACAACTTTCCATTCATGGAAAAAACCCATTCTCACCTCACGGAGGGCCAAGATGGATTGTTAATAGGTGGGGAATTTAGGGGAGATTTTATAAAATGGGGGAGGAAAGGGGGGGGAGGAGGAAGCCGGAGGAGGCCAGAGACCAAGGGACCCTCGGGGGCAAACCCAAACTGCTTGCCAGGGAGATGTGCCTGCTCGGATGAAATTTGGGCAACTTCACATTAAAGAGGTAAGTTTCATTTATTTTTAGTTTAAGAATGCTCTTAAAGCATATATACAGGTCTATACATGAAATGAATATAATAATTTTGTAACTTCTGGCCTCTATTTGAGCCTGAATGTGCAGGGGTTCCCCGAGGCCTGAAAAATATTTCCAGGGTTCCTCCAGGGTCAAAAAGTTGAGAAAGGCTGCTCTAGATCGAAAACACTTAGTTCACTTTCCAGAGCATGTTCAGGAAGTTGTCCTCCTTCGGTGCTGATCCTGCACTTTTCTTCAGCAGCACTTTGGAAAGAGCCATAGAGGTCTTCTAGTCTATCCCCCAAGATGGCTCTAGTCTCCGCTTGAGCCTCTCCAGTGAAGGGGAGCCCAAGACTCTGGACAATGGGTTCCCTGGTCAAACTGCTCTTGCTGAAACATTCAAGCAGAATCTGCATCCCTTTCACTGAAATCCATCACTTCATGAATTATTTGTTTGGGTTTTTCTAATCCAATTCAAAGGAAACTTTGTTATGGCCAAAGATCAGCACAGAATTATACCACGAAAGAAAGGAAATAATACGATGAAGAACAGCAACATACAGAAACCATTATCACAGAATCAGGTCTACCACAAGAATTATGAAAACCAGTATGACAGGAGAATCAAGTCTATAAAAATAGATAATAGGCAAACCAAACCTTAGCAGAAATAAATAAGTTATGGGCAAATCTAAAACTACTATAAAATTATCCCAGTTACAACAGCCCTCCCATCAGACAACAGGAGAGATGCGTAAAAACTCTTGGGAAGGCGTGGCTGCAATATTTACAGGGGATCTGTTTCCCCCTCCCCCTCCTACAGGGGCACAGTCCTTCTGGACGGGTCTTTTCTGTACCTCCCCTGGGACACCACCGAAGGAACAGCACCACACATGGCCAGGGGGAGAGCCCTGCTGTGCCCCGAATAGACCAATGGGGTAAGGTGGTGACTTCCGGTGGGGGATTGGCGCCTTGAGACGTGTCTCTGCAATCTCCGTGGTAGACCGGTCAGCATGGGTTTTTTTTGGGTTCAGGCAGGTTTCCTAGAGCCCAGAAGCGTTCTCCGGATTAAGGAGAACCCCAGGAATCGCCCCATGTGCTCTCCAGATGGCTGGTTGCAGCCAGAAGACCACAAAAGGGCATTTCGCAATTGACCGGTGAGTGATCATGGGAGGGGGGGGGGTTTGCCATCTCTTCCTAAGCCCCGCTGAAGCCAAAAATGGACTCTAAAGCTGCCCACCCCATTTCTAAGACACCTTTTTTTTTGTTTATTTGTTATTAAAGAGAGGCTTTTTGCAACAAAGAAATGTGGAACCTCTTGGTGATTTTCATTTTTGGATTTTATTAATTTTGAAATTTGGCTTTTTTAATATTTAAATCGTAGTGTTGGGACTTAAAGATTTTTGCTTGCTTATTGCTATTTTTTTAATGTTTTAAGGATTAAAAAAGATCTACCAACTTGGTTGAATCTGTGGAGCTGAATTTTACTCTATCTGCTTTCTCTTTCCCATGAGAACAGCTTCTGTTTACACTTTGTTTCAGGTTTATTGAAGTCTTCCTGAAGATTAACTGAAGGACTTTCCTAATCTCCTGCCTTATGCCTTCTTGAGGCACTAGAGGGCGCCATAACGTTCTGAGGAGGGGCATGGAAGAGATCAAAGCATCTTTAAAGAATTTTACCTTAAGGCAGAGCTTTCCAAACTGTGTGTCGCGACACAAAAGTGTGTCGCCACACAGTCTGGTTTGTCGCCACACAACCCGGAAGCGCTGATCATCATCAGCGCTTCCGGGTTTTCCCGTGGCGACACACCAACGGCGGCGCGCAAAAATTCGAAAGCGGCAGCAGCGCTTCCGGGTTTTTGCACGCTGCCGCAACGGCGGCACTTCCGGGTTTTCCCGCAGTGACACACCAACGGCGGTTGGTGTGTCGCCGCGGGAAAACTTTGGAAAGCCCTGCCTTAAAGTTACCCATGCCCTGGAACATCTTTCAGAACTTGTGGAATCTAAAGTTTACCAACAATTTGAAGAAGATGACAAGGGTGAAAACTATTTTGAGAATAATGTTCTTCCTTAAAGAAGAAATTCTGGAGGTGACGGACTCGACCTTGGGGTAGCTGGGGGTGGCGATGGCCGACAGGAAGCTCTGGCATGGGCTGGTCCATGAAGTCACGAAGAGTCCAAAGCGACTGAACAAATAAACAACAAAAAAGAAAAAAATGAGGATTAATGTCTTGAAGACAAAAAGTGAAGGGAAAGAAATTGAATTGTGGAATGCTAACTTTAACCTTGAAGAAGGAAAAAATCTGGGCGTAAAGGAGATGGAAATGGCTGCACTCCTGGAACATCGAGACCAAAGAAAAGAATTAAGCTTCAAGGGCTGGAAGGTGTCTGAAGATTATTTGGGTTGTTAAATTTGAGATTTGTAAGGAGAAAGCGTGGTGCGTGGTGGCTCAGCAGGTAAGACGCCAGGCTTGTTGATTGGAAGATCGCAAGTTCAGAGGTTCGAATCCCTAGCCCCGCGTGACGGAGTGAGCTCCCGCACTCACCCCAGCTCTTGCCAACCTAGTAATTCGAAAGCATGCAAATGCAAGTAGATGAATAGGTACCACTTCAGTGGGAAGGTAACAGCATTCCACGTGCATCATGCTGGCCACCTGACCGTGGAAGCGTCTTCGGACAACGCTGGCTCTTTGGCTAACAAACGGAGATGAGCACTGCCCCCTAGAGTCGGACACGATTGCACAAATGTGCAGGGGGAACCTTTACCTTTAAGGAGAAAGCCCTATCTGTAATATTGAGAAATGTAAATGCCTTAGTTTATTCTGAAGTGGGATAATTGTCTAATTGTGTTTATCAGGATGGTCTCTTAAAGGTTTAGAAGGATGTTTTCGTTTTTGGAATAATTACTTTATTTTGGGTAAAAGTATATTAATAAGGTTATTGTTTAAATATGTAATGTTTGTAAGATATAATGTTTAAGTATATAAATGTGTTGGTTAATTGCATAAATATGTGTATTAGGATGTTTTTAAGGGTTTTGATGGATGCTTTTGTTTTCTTTTGAATAATATTAATTAAATGTAGACAGGCCTTATTACCTTTTGTTATTTTTGAGAATAATGTTCTTCCTTAAAGAAGAAATTCTGGAGGTGACGGACTCGACCTTGGGATAGCTGGGGGTGGCGATGGCAGATAGAGAGGAGTAAAATTGTAGTGAAGATTTTAGCAGGTAGAGAGGAGTAAAATTGTAGTGAAGAACAATAATATTTGAATGGTGCTTATTAGATGAAAAATTATGCTGTAAAAGGTTTTTTATATATTCTTTAAGAGGGAAAGATAGTTTGTTTTAGAGGAGAATGTTATATTGAGAATGGAAATGCTTCATAGAAATAATGTTTATTTTAGTTTAAATTAGAGTAAGAGATTGATACTGAGTTATGTATATCTTTGTTGTAGAAAATACAAAGTCACTATGTACAAGCCTCTTTTGTACTTTCACACATTTTTAGTTTTCTTTTTTCTTCTAGGATTCTTTTTTTCATTCTTTGTAGTTTTTATGTATATGTTGAAATATTTTTAATAAAGCTTTAAAATCAGACCAACAGGGTAAGGTGAGAGGCGGGTCTTTGGGGGCACTGATGCCCTGACCCACTGGCATTCCAGAGGCTTGGCCTAGATCGGTTTGGTGCTCCCCACCCATAAGGCACTGCTTGATAAGCCATGTTGCCTGATCGTAGCCCTTACCAAGTACAGTACCTCTTGATAACCCAGGGGGCAAGGCCTCTCCCCACAGCAAAAGAGGCTTCAGCTAAGAGGTAAAAATGAGGAACCAGAATCTGGCCTCGACCTCCATCACCCCCCGATTCAAGGTGCAGGGACCCATGAGAAACACAACAAGGCTGCCGAAACTTCGCCAGGAGGAATTAGGACTGGACATGCTCCAGAGAGAAAAGTGGGAAAATGGTCGAAGCTGCACCCCATAAGGGAGCCGGGCCAAACTTAGCTGGGAATAATTTCAGACCCGCTGGAAGGCAACCTCCCCCACGACCCCCATTCAATGGAATCACAAGATGGCGGCTGAACTTTTTTGGGCAGCCAAGGCAACGTGGCTGGGTGTGCCCTTCAACTATGTGAGGTATGAAATACCCCCCCCCCTCCGGTATTTAAAGCATGAAAATTGTACAATGCGAGCTTTGTTCGTGTGCCAGGAATAGTTCAATAAAATATAAATAGAATAAAATCACTTTTAGTTTTAAATGTCAAAATGCAAGCATGGAAAAGACAAGACTTCAGGGCTGCCCAATGAACAGGAAAACAACAGCTTGGGTTAAAAGAATCCAAGGAAAATAGGGTGTCGCTGGGAAATTGGTGAAACTGGAAAATCCGCAAGGCCACCCAATGGCGCCGGTCTACTGCAACTGGAAAAACAACCCCTTGTGGAAGCTCTTCAGATCAGAAATTCTTCCAGTGCACCAGAGATTTTCAAGATAATTGAGAGTACTTATTTGTGCATAATCTGGGTCTGCACGGAAAAAGGCAGGACCTTCCCAGCACAGAGAAATAAACACCAAAGTCCCAACGCACATTCCCTCCTGGGTGGTTTCCCACTCCTTCACCTCACAAAGCAAAGTCCTCGGTGTCCTCCTTCTTGCACAATTCCAGCTGTGGGGGAGATGGAGCCCCAGATCCACTCAGCTGCTGCACTGATATTTTCTCTGAGCAAACACCTAGGAACACCCCAAGACCCCTTTCCTGGCCACTCAGACCCTGCCAACCCAGGCCCAGAAGCCAGCGTTTGGCCCCCAATCTCCAACCCTGGATGCAAACATGCTGAGCGCAAGTCAGAAGCTCCCATCTTCCCCCTCCAATGAGAGCCGGGGGGGGGGGCGCTTCCCCTTTGCACAGCTTGACTCCTTCGTGTTACAATTTCATAAAGTTATAAATTCTTTTCACATTGATTTTAAAAATGGGTTGAGCCACACGGCTGTAATACTGGAAGTATTTCACAAGGGAAGTAAAACACACTAACCCAGTTTCTCCCAAAGTTCTATCAGCCTGTTGTTTTCCAACACAAATTCCCCAAGAGATTTCCAACTTTCTTCCATCTCAACAAGAACCTCAGTTTTTCCTGTCCTTCTTGACAGGAAAACAATGTCAAAGTCATCAAAATCTTACCTTGCTTTACTCAAGAGAAAGTTATAAAAACTACTATAAAAACCAATACAAGTCACAATTTAAAAACACCACCAAGGAGACACTAAAAATAATTAGGCCAACATCAGAAACAACATCTAACCTAACAGAGGAATGGCTTGAAGTGACACCTTTGGGGCAGTGAGATCTTAGGGGTGGTCCCAATATTGGGGGGTCGGCTGTTCTGGGGGTCTGAGAAGGCTTCTGCAGGGCCTCTCCTTCTCTGCTAGATGTCACAGGATGGGCAGACTCAATTTGGGGAGATCTCCAGGCCCTGAGCCAAGTGGGGCATTCAAGGTAACAACCGGCACCTTGAACCACATCCAGGAGGTTGAACCACATCCAGGAGCTGACAAGCAGCCAGCGCAGCTCCCACACTAACGGTGTTACACAAGCAAACCTTGGTGCACCCAAAACTATCCAGGCCGCTGCCTGCTGAACCGGCTGACGCTTCCAAATGGTCTTCAAGGGCAGCCCCAAGTAGAGCAAATTGCAGTAGTCAGCTGCCAGGTGACAAGAGCAGGAGAGACTGCAAGCAAAATTTCATTTCCCAAAAATGGTACACAAGATGCGGTTGTCCAAAGGCTCTAGATACAGAGCTATGGATTTTGCATTTTCCCCCCCAACAGGATTGGGGTCTTGAACGGGTTCGATGATGGACTAAAAAGGGGGAAAAAACCCTAAAAAGCTCTCAGCTATCAGCCACTGCTTTGCCCCTTTCACTGGCTGTTTGTATGTACCTCTCACTTGTTGTTGTTCAGTCGTTTAGTCGTGTCCGACTCTTCGTGACCTCATGGACCATAGCACGCCAGGCCTTCCTGTCCTCCACTGCCTCTCGGAGTTTACTCAAATTCATGTTCATTACATCGGTGATGCTATCTAACCATCTCATCCTCTGCCGTCCCCTTCTCCTTTTGCCTTCAGTCTTTCCCAGCATCAGGGTCTTTTCCAGTGAGTCCTCTCTTCGCATTAGGTGGCCAAAGTATTTGAGCTTCAGCTTCAGCATCTGTCCTTCCAATGGGCAGTCAGGGTTGATTTCCTTTAGGATTGACTGATTTGACCTCCTTGCAGTCCAAGGGACTCTTAAGAGTCTTCTCCAGCACCACAGTTCGAAAGCATCAATTCTTCGGCACTCAGCCTTCCTTATGGTCCAACTCTCACAGCCATACATTACTACTGGAAAAACCATAGCTTTAACTATAAGGACCTTTGTCGGCAAGGTGATGTCTCTGCTTTTTAATATGCTGTCTAGGTTTGCCATAGCTTGCTTTCCTCCCCAGGAGCAAGCATCTTTTAATTTCATGGCTGCAGTCACCGTCTGCGGTGATCTTCGAGCCCAGGAAAAAAAAATCTGTCACTGCTTCCATTTCTTCCCCTTCTATTTGCCAGGAAGTGATGGAACCAGATGCCATGATCTGGGTTTTTTAATGTTGAGTTTCAAGCCAGCTTTTGCACTCTCCTCTTTCACCCTCATCAAGAGGCTCTTTAGTTCCTCTTCACTTTCTGCCATTAGGGTGGTATCATCTGCATATCTGAGGTTGTTGATATTTCTCCCAACAATCTTAACTCCGGCTTGTGATTCATCCAGCCCGGCATTTCTCATGATGTACTCTGCATATAAGTTAAATAAGCAGGGTGATAACATACAGCCTTCTAAGAAATATTCATGGAATGTGAACATTTTTCCAGATATAGATCATTGGCTACAAACGGGTATAACTGCAGATACAGGTAGTCGTCGCTTAACGACCATTTGTATAACGATGGTTCGGAGTTACGACGGGGCTTAAAAAAGATAAAAACAAAGAAGTGAAAGCTATTCCAGTGCGGCTGGTGTTGCTGCTACTTCTTATGGCACAAGGTTTGAGAAATTAAAATTAGGTTTGACTGATTTCACATTGCAAACATCATTTCCTGGGGTAGAACGCATGGATAGAACTTTTAAAAGAATACCCTGGAATTGCCAGTCGAGCACTGAAATACCTGGAGAGAACCTTCTCTTGACACACAGCAACTAAAGCAGGGCTTTCCAAAGTGCCGCCGCTGGCGACACACTAGTGGCGGCGGCGGCAGCGCGGCGATGGTGCGCGCGCGCATGGCGGTGGCGCAGGGGGGCGTGCAGTGGCACACGTGTGCACGGTGGCAGCGCGGGGGGACGTGCGGCGGTGCACGCGCGTGCCGCCGCTTCCAGGTGGTGTGGCGACACACCACGCTGTGTGTGGCGACACACTTTTGTGTTGCGACACACAGTTTGGAAAGCTCTGAACTAAAGAGAAGTACGAAATCAGGCTAAATATAGAAGATGATCTCCACTTACAACCTTTATCCAAGGAAAAGCAATCCAAATTCCAGGCCTTCAACACTGACTTATTTGTTAAAACTTTAATCTCCCAAATAATTATAAAACATTTTACAGCTTCCACGGCCTGAACATTTTGAAAACACCTGCAGCACCTCCTGCTTGCAGGTGTGCCAAAAGGGTAATGGTGGATGTTAATCCTCAAACCCAAAAGAAAAAGAAGAGGAAGTGGAAATCAGGTGACCCATGTGACATCCCACAAGCACAATAGAGATGTGTTTACTAGAAGGACCCCCTATTATGCTTATGAGACAATGCTGAGTTGACCCCTGATAAGTCCAACAATGGGAATATTCTGAGGAAGAAAAAAAATAACTTTCCTGGCTCTATTCAGTCCTGTGGGAAGCTGGCAGGAATTACTTGGAGACTTGGAGGAATCTGGTATGGAAATAGCTCTGAAACGATGACCCAGCGGGTTACAGGTTGTCTAGTTGTTACTAAAAAGCAACAGGGATAAGTCCTTGAAATCACAGGAATTGAGTTCAGTCTGACAGAGCCAGTTTGGTCTAGTGCAGGGCTTTCCAAAGTTTTTCCCGCGGCGACACACCAACCGGCGTTGGTGTGTCGCCGCGGGAAAACCCAGAAGTGCGGCAGCGCGCAAAAACCCGGAAGCGCTGCTGCGCTTTCGGGTTTTGCGCGCTGCAGTTGGTGTGTCGCCGCGGGAAAACCCGGAAGCGCTGATGATGATCAGCGCTTCCGGGTTGTGTGGAGACACACCAGACTGTGTGTGGCGACACAATTTTTTGTCGCGACACACAGTTTGGAAAGCTCTGGTCTAGTGGTTCAGGTGCTGGGATAGAAACCAGGAGAGTGAGAGTTCTAGTCCCGCCTTAGGCATGAAAGCCGGCTGGGTGACCTTGGGCCAGTCTCTCTCAGCCCTAGGAAGGAGCCAATAGAAACCAGGAGACTGAGAGTTCTAGTCCCGCCTTAGGCATGAAAGCTGGCTGGGTGACCTTGGGCCAGTCCCTCTCTCTCAGCCCAACTCACCTCACAGGGTTGTTGTTGTGGGGAAAATAGGAGGAAGGAGTATTAGGTATGTTCGCCACCTTGAGTTATTTATAAAAATAATAAAGGTGGGATAAAAAAAATAAATTAAAATATTGCCTTTTTTTCTGGAAGGGGGTGACCTACAGTATTTGATACAAAGCCCAACATAAAGGAGAGACACCTTTTTTCCTTCTGCAGGAAAGCTGGTGCCTGAAAGTCCTTGCAAGAAATCAGGAGGTGTGCAGTAAACCAATTTTATTCAATCTGGAGCTCCCTTCGTCAGATGCCCTCGGATTTTTTGCGACCACACAGAGACTAACACGGCTCTCCTCTTCCATTGCAAGAAAGAATTGAAACAAAGCACGTCTGCCACTTTGCCCAGTGAAATTCAGGCAGATTAAGAAAAAACAGTTCACATGTTCTGAGTTTCTCAGGATTTAAATTACCTTTTAACATTTTTAAAATATTTTTAATTTTACAAGCTGAATTAAACAATAATATCGAATAATAATAAATTTTTAATATTTTTAATTCTGCAAGCTGTCCCACACTGGGGGCTTCTGGGATGCAAGTAGGAGGATCTCGGAGGGAAATCCTTGCTGATCCCAGAAACAAGCTCTGGGGATATTGGGGTTTGGATGGGGGGGAGGAATAGAAGACAAAGTGAAAATCAAGATGGTCGGTTCTTTAGGATGATTATTCAAGGAGCGCTTCACTGTAGACTCTCACCCTGCTGCATTCACACGGCAACCTTAACCCAATCACGCGACTGCACCAGCCTCCGCGTTTGCAATACACGGAACCGATCCGAGAAACGGGCTGGGTCCTCACAGCACAAGAAGCCAGAAAGAGCAACAAAGCCACCGCCAAAGGGAGGTAATACGACCCAAGCTGAGCGGTCGTGCGAAGGCAGCCAGGAGCTTTGTGGAACTGATCACGTACGAACGCTGCCTTACGGCAACCTCCACTTTGAGGGACGGAAAGAAGTGCGCTTGGGGACGCCCAGACTTGACTGACATCTGGAGGGGGAACCCTTGGCCTGTTCCCAGAGTGGCTCTCCTTGGGGGGGGGGGGGGGGGGAGGAGCGGCAGCAGAGTCCCATCCGCGCTTTGGGGCCTGTTCTGAAAGTAGCCAGAGGGGGAGCGGGAGCGGACTGGAAAGAGGACCGAATCAGGACGCTATTTCTGGGAAAATCTTTGGAGGGGAGAAGAGAGAGAGAGAGATTCCCTGGATGGATTCCCACCAGCAGAAAAAATGGTCTGGAACCCCCGCCCCCCCCCCCCCCCCGAAGGGGCTCACCAAAGCAGCTCCCTGGTAGGGCGACCGTCACCAGCCCCAGAAGCGACAGGGGCACAGGGCGCGGAGCCATCCTGTCCGCAAAACTCAACCTCTCCAGTCGCGGGCAAACAATGAGACGCTCTGGGTGATGCACAACGCAACAATCCAGAGCGAGCCGCGATTGGCCAAGCTTAACCAGTAGAAAAAAAGCATTCCGATGCCGTCTGTGGTTGCTAGGCAGACCGCCAGGCTCAACCTGCCAGAGAGGCTGGAAAAGGAAAGCGAAAGTTCCCTGGGCGTCGCCGTTCGGGACAACCCCGCTCCAAGGATGCCGCGTCTTGGGGGAGGGGCAGAACTGCGGGACTCGGAAAAGCGGGTCAGGGGAGGGGCGCAGGCCAAGGGGCGTGGGGGTGCGTCTCTTTTCGACTCCGCACAGCCCCTCGCAGCCGGGGATGAAGGGAAGGTCCGAAACCCCGAGTGAAATTTAGTTCTGGCTAGAAATGCTCAGAGGCTCTTGCGGCATCTTAAAGGCGAAGACGGGTCTTTCTTGTGGGAAAAGGTCAGGGGTACAAAGTACGCTAATTCCCTACACTTCCTATGATGAGCAAAGTATGGGTAAGATGCAAGGGTCTTTTCAGGGCTTGAACCATCTCCTGCTCTCTTCTGCTGTCAGCCTTCCACTGAGCATGTACAGAGTGGAAATTAGGCCGTACCTGTGGGGAACAGGAGTGACGTTCTGCCTCCCTTTCACGGGGCTGTGTTTATACAGATGAAGAACCCCAAGGACAGGAGAGGGGAGCTTCCAATTGCTGGGGGAGTCTCTGGAAACTGGCCTTTTGCAGACACGCTCCCCCCGCCCCCCTGCCCCCCCCCCCGGCTCCTTCCCAAGGATGCCCAGAGTTTCCAGCTTGAGCACGAAATAAATTTCCCCAGCCTTTCTCTCCGGCAGTCGATGACTTCAACTCCCATCATCCTAGGCAAGGGCCCTGCTGGCTAGGGATGATTGGATATTCAGTCCAACCCATCTGGAGGGCACCAGAGTGGGGAGGGCTGGTCTATCCGGAGAGGCTGGGCTCTCCCTCCCCAAGGCTGGTGATCCTCGGTTTTGGGGGGACAGTTGGCCTCCCTTCCGTCTGGGATGTTTCCAAGGGGGAAGGAGCCCCAGCTGCAAAATGGGCCCTGAGCATCGACTCCCCTCCAGCAGAAAGACAGGGTTGGCTGCCCCTTGCAGACATGCATGGACACCGAAACACAGGCACCTGCGCACAATCCAGGTTTGGCAAGGTGTCTGCTGAACATGTTTATGTCCTTAAAGGATACAGGTTAATGTTTATTTAGGCATCTCCTCTGATGCTGTGGTTGCTGGGGAGAACCAGATCTATTGTTCTGCAAACCAACAGGCCTTGGTTGAGTTCCATCTCTGCAGGGTCAAAATATTCTCACTCCATTCCTCTCACAACAACCCCCTAAGGTAGGCCAGCTGGATGACAGCGGCTAAAACCTTCCTGTGGACAAAAGAGCCAAGAGCAGTTTGCCTGGAAGTTCCTCAGAGGCAGCCCCCAATTCAGGACCTGCACAACTGTTGTGTATCGGGGAGCCCCAGAGGGCAGATCCTCCGTCCTGGGCTGGAGAGTTTCCCATCTGCTGCAGCCCTGCCTGACTCTCCTCCTCTCTCTTCCGCCACCCAGGAAAGAAGCACAGAGGCAGGCTGGGGAGTCCCAGGGGCCCTGCACACACAGCTCTTTTCTTTTCTACAGCTTCAAGCTGGGATCACCAAGAGAGAGGGATGGAAACGATGGAAAGAGTATTTCAACATTTCCAAATTCTCAGGGAGTTTGGAAGACGGCAGTTCCTGGGTAATCTGCCCAAAGTGCCCCAAAACCTCCTTTCTTTTGGGAAATTATAAGTTTCGTTGTCTCAAACCAGGGGAATTGTTGGGCTCTTTTTAGACACCCCTAAACGGGCTGCCTTCTTTTTCCTCCCCACCTCCCAGTTGAAGATTTTACCATCTCAGTTAGGCTTCGGCAGTCAGCTTCCAGACCCGTTTGCACTACAACTCCCAGAATCCCCAGGAGGCCTGGCCTTTGGCTATGGTGACTGGGAATTCTGGGAGTCGCAGTCCAAAAACCCCTGACCAAGTCTGATTTGGATTTAGGCAGGAAAGAAAGAAAACGCCATTTTCTTTATTCATTGCTTGGAGTTTTAGTGCACCACAATCGGATGCGGTTCTGAGGAAGCCTCCCGTGCAGAGAGGGGAGTTTGGGACTGACAGCAGCAGCTCCTGGCCAACCTCACCAGAGGAACGAAAAGCAAAGGGGGGGACCGTAAAAACACAGGAGAGCATCTCGGGCTGGGAAAGCAGCTTCGCTGGGAGGCTCAGGGTGGAGAAGGCTGGCCAAAAGCTTTTCCGGTCTCAAGCCGGATCTAGAGGGGCGGGGCCTCAATTCGGCCCCCTCCTCTTTCAGGATGCTTTTTTTTCTTGAGGCTGGAGAGCTTTTCTTGCTGCTCCTCCGAACTGGGGGGCTTCCGAGGCCAGGAGAGGTGGATTTCTCCCCTCGTCCTCCCGGAAGCAATTGCTTCCCCCGGACAAATCCCCTGGTCTCGCTCTGTCTTACTGAGGCCGTCCGCTTCCCGCTCATCCGGGGCCAAAAGCACCCATATCAGCCTGGGGCTTCCTTCAGAACGAACGGGAGATCTCGTGGTTCCTGGCGGGGAAAGGCCCGGACAACTCGGGAAACTGACCCGGACGCTTCCAGGCGCCCATTGTCAGACGGACGTCCATGGGCGGGGGGACAATCTGTTTATTGGCAGGGCTCCAAAACCGCCAAAAGGCCGTTGCAACTTCTGCTTTTGCCCGGACAAAGGCGGGAGGGTTTGCAAGAGTTTTCGGCAGGGACCCCGAACGCTGCTCCGCCCCCGCCCTGGCTGTGCTGCAGCGCCCTCTGCTGTCCCCGGAGGGCAAAGCCGCGTCTCTCTCTCCGTCTCTCTTCGCGCCTGATTTCCCCCAAAGGGGAAAGGGATGACCGAATCCGCTTTCCTTTTCCGCCCTCAGAGCTGCTTGATTTGCAGCGGGCGCATTTTCACAGCAGGCCAATTGGCTCCAGAGAGCAGCCTCCAGGCGCGGGGCGGCTTGGCTGGGGGTCCTGGCGGCAGGGGATGATGGGAGTTGAAGTCTAGCGCGTCTGGAGGGCTCCCGGTTGTCGATGGCTGAGAAAAACTACCTCCGTTCAGAATGTCTCCCTGGCGGGCAACTCTTCAAGCGGCGGGAACCGTGGAATGTGTTTGTGGGAGAGAAGAAAAGGAATTACTGTGTTGTTTTCCGCCTGTTTTTCTCTTTAGATTGTATTGAATGTCTGGTCTCCTAAGACAGCGTTCCTCAACCTTGGCAACTCCCAGAATCCCCCACTGAGAAACACTCTGCTGGGATATTAGCTCTCCCACTTCTTTTCTGACACCTGAGTCTCTGGGAGTCGGGAAGCATATAAATTTATTATTATTATTATTATTATTATTATTATTATTATTATTATTATTATTATTGCAAATCCAGAGGGCCCAGCCCCCCCCCCATTGCTCTTCAGCTTCTCTGCCCTGGAAACCGCAAAAGCCCCCCCTGAGCAGAGGAGATGAAGTGGAGCCCCCTTTTCATGGGAATGTTCTCTCCTTCTTTGACCCCTCCAACAATTTCTCACAGACAGGCAGGCAAAGCTCCCTCGGTTCAGGAGTCCCCCCCCCCTTTTTTATTAGTTAACATTTCTCCAAGATGGAAGAGAAATGTGGTAAACCATGGTTTGCTTTAGGTATAATTTGATGAATAAGTCATGGTGGCCTGATTCACACGTCCTGGTAAGTGAAAACCCCCAATAAATGCTGGTGAAGGGCAAAGTGTGAACCCCAGCAGTGACCGGCGCATTGTGGAGGCCTTGAATGAGCTGGGGAGGATCGGTCTCCCCCTTCCCCAAGCTGCCTGTTTCTGGATAAAACAGCTCCATTGATCCCCCCAAAGAGATGGTCTTCGTGGTCCTTGCCAGAGTCTCCTGGGCCTGGGCCTACGATTCAAAAGGGAGAATCCAGAACTCAGGTTGGTGTCTGTAGGCCGTGTTTCTTAGCAAGGTCCACCCAAGACAGCTTGTGAGATCAAGTCAAACCAAATACACACGATACAAATATAAACCAGGTTTGTTTCCACAGCCAGAACTACTACTTCAGTCCAAGAGCCAGGGAGGTGTAATGGTGAAAGTGTTGGACTTCAAGCAGGAGGACCCAGATTCCTGTGCCCACCCCCACCCCATGGAAGGTCCCTGGGGGATGCTGGGCCAGTCCGTCCCTCTCGGCCCAAGAGCCAGGGTGGGGTGATGGTGAAGGTGGACGGGGAGCAGAGAGATCCACGCCTCCTCAAGCGCCAGGACAAAGCGTGAGATATAAATCAAACAAGCCAACATGCTACTCTAGACTTAAATGGATTAATTCCTCAGAAGCCAGCCTTTGTCTTAACTTGCCATGTGAGAGCCAGGCCACTGTAATGAACCAACATATGGCTTCTTTGTTTCACTTTCCCATGTTCACTTTCCCAAGAATTTTGTTGTCTTTGTTTCCTTGCTAGAAATTGTATAAAAGGGAAGTCAGGTGTGCACACGGGTAGGAGAGCCCTCTCTGGTTGCTGTGCACAGAAATAAAAGAGAGCAAAGGACCTTCCCGCCTCGGTGTGGTTTACTGGGCGACAACTCGCCCCGAGTCACAGGCCGCCTTGGCCAACACTCCAGCCTAACCAGGAGCTCAACTTCGGCCTCTCGGTGGCAGGCCAGAGGCGCTCGAGGTCCTCCGTCCTCAAAGGTGCTGAGATGGCGGTTTCTCCTTGAATGGCTGCGTCCACTGTCTTTCTGCCCTCCCGTCCTGAATAAGCCACGGGGTCCACTGGCTCAACCCTCACGACACAACCCCCTTGGCAGCCATCCTGCCAACATTTCCTTCCACCAAACAGCTCCAGTCACAAAAATCTCCCAGTCCTTCAGCCACCAGCAGAAGGTGGTCAAAACCTTTAAAGCTGGGCCTCTTCTGAACCAGAAATCAAAGACAACATCTTTGGAGAACCGATCAGAACAAATCTCTCCTGGACAACAGACAAACCTTGACTCCCTTCCCTGCCCCCCATTTTTCCATGCCCAGGAGAAAATTCAGTCCCATGGGAGGACTCTGAGTCCCTGGACTCCTTACCCAGGCGGCTACTCGCCCAAGGCGTTCTATTTCTGGAATGAGATGCGTCCCATGAGGATCCAGTGACCTCACGGTCAGGGATCTGCCATGGCAGGAGATCTCAGTGTGTCCCTGTCGCTGCCAACCTTCCGTCTCAAGGCAGTTGCTCTTTCCCATCTGGGCCGCAGAAGGAAGAGGAAGAAAAGCAGCCCGGCTCTTGGTTTGCCAGCTCACCTCCTGCTGCAAAGGGAACTCCAGCTGGCCTGTGACTCCTGGCCTTTGGTCTGAACTGCTGGCCTCACCTGAACGATCCTATAAAGAGGAAGAGGTGGAAGGAAAGACGGGAAATGATCCGGTCCTGGGTGCATTTCATGCTGAATCCAAAAGTTCAGGAGACAGAGAGGCTGGTCACCCGTAAGGGCCCCCACTTGCTCCACGCTTTCAGACTCTCCCAATCCTCATTCAAGCTCCTGGTTTTGTGGTTGCTCCTTTTTGACACTTTTCCAGCTGAGTGATCCCCTTTGTTGCCCAGGGGGAAACCAGAACTCTGTGCAGATCTTGCTTCTTGCCTTTCAGCCGCTGCTGCTTAGACCTCCTCTTGTTGGGGGTCCAGCATTTCTGCTGAAGGGTGGTGTGGAAATCGACTGGAAGCCTTTATGGGCTTTTTGCTGGAAGGAGAAAAGACAGAACTGGTGATTGGTGGATTTGGGGGTTAGAAGGGGTTAAAGAGGGGGGGGGGGAGATCGCAATTACTGGATAGAAAGAAGGGTGGAAGTCAAATTCTGTGTTTTCTTTCTTCTTTTTTTCACCACTTTTCTTATTCTATTTTTTAAAATTATCTAATTATTTAATTATCTCTGCATTTAACCCCTTCACATAAGCCAGGCGGGGAGGGGGCGGTGGTGGGGCTGAGCAATGCCAAAGTCTCCCGGAAGAGGGGATCACCCCCATCACACACACACCCCGGGAAAGTCAAAGGGTGAAAAGAAATTGAGATTGAGATTGAAAAAGAAAGTTGCATGCGCTAATCTGCAGTTACAGCTGCCAATTAGTAATTCATCGCTATGGAAGATGGGCGAGACAGTCCTGCAGGTGCCCTCGGACTACAACACCCACCATCCTCCACCCCTGGCATTATTGGCTGGCGATCCTGGGATGTGCTCAATTTCTAACGCGAGACAGTATGTCAGGAGGAGTCTGTAGCGCCTTTTCTGCCTAACCAGTTGTATTCAAACACATGGCTTAGTCTGAAAAGCGGCTATTCATGCCTTCGGCTTTGGGGCTGCCACAGACTAACTCGGCTCTCCCCCAAACATGCGGAGAGTCCCTTGTTCCGAGTAGGATGGTCGCTCTCCTGGCTTCCTTCTCCTGTTTTCAGGGTTTTCATCTTTAAAATGAACCTGCACCCTAAAAACAAGCTGATGCCCCTTTTCCACCGGCAGAATTCAGTGTCCCCAATGGTGAAACAACATTCGGCATGGGCATCGTAGGACTCCACCAACCGGGATCTGCAATAAGGGGGAAAAAAACTCACATGGAAACATTTTCTTTATCCCTAATTGCACTAAAAGGGGCGTGGTGGCTCAGCAGGTAAGACGCCAGGCTTGTCGATCGCAAGTTCAGAGGTTCGAATCCCTAGTCCTGCGTGCGGAGTGAGCTCCCGCACTAGCTCCAGCTCTTGCCAACCTAGCAATTCGAAAGCATGCAAATGCAAGCTTAATAGGTACCACTTTGGTGGGTAGGTAACAGCGTTCCGCGTGTGTCATGCGGCCACATGACCGTGGAAGTGTCTTCGGACAACGCTGGCTCTTTGGCTAACAAACGGATATGAGCACCGGTCCCTAGAGTCGGACACGACTGCACAAATGTGTGTGGGGAACCTTTACCTTTAATTGCACTAATTTGCAGAGATTTCAGATGGGGAGGCGCAGTATTAACATCCGGTTTGTTTGGCAGCAACGTATTTAATGCTTAGGGAGGTTTCAAACAGCCATTGGTTATTTTCATTTCTGCCCCCATTGGCACCTGTTTGGTCACCAATCCGCTCTGCATTAACGCTCCCTGCTGCTTGTAGTGTCACAAGTACAAGCTTTGGGAGAGGCACTCCTCCAAGATTTCTGGTGAATGTGGAAGCTGGCTCACAACTTTGTAACTGTACATTTGCAAAATATGGCTTTAAAGGAAAAAAAACCTGTAACTCTCTCCCGGTTCCTAGCGTGGGGCCTGAATCACACCACCAAACTGGCTCTTCGTACACCAGATACTCCCCACAAAATCTACCCATTCAGCTATTCCTGCTGCTCCAACAGCAAATCCAAGGCTGCAGCCTTTCCAGATCTAGTCGGTCCCCCCTTACTCTTCAGATAACAGATCCTTTTTGTCTTTCAGTCTGAGCTTGAAACTTTTATTCTGGGGAAATGGAGTGTTCCTCTGACTGGAGACTTGTGTCTTCTGGCCTGGCCCTGGGGACCAGCTCCTCTGGCTTTTATGTTGTCTGTGGTTGAATTTTGCTTGATTTTATTAGTAATACTGTATATTGGTAGTAGGTTTTGTGAGGTCTAATTTATTTATTTATTTATATTTATCCCGCTTTTATTATTTTTATAAATAACTCTGTGAGCGTTCGATCCTGTGACTGGCAAACGAAGCTCCAACACACACTGCGTAGGATATGTAAACGCTTTATTTACAGCGAGTGATCTGGTTCCACGTCAATGAACCAAGTGAAGCGTAGACACAAGACTGTACAGTTAAATAGGTTTCAGTCTCCCCCTTCCCAGACTGCGTTTCTCAGTTCCGTTCCCTTTGTCTCGCACCCACTCTTTCGTGGCTTGTTGCTGTCCTGCGAAGGTGCTGAATGCCTTCGTCTAATCCACACTTGTACAGTGATTGCCTGTCTGGCGATTTGCTGTTCTCTCCTTCCTATTGATAGCTTTTGGTGTCCTAGCTGAACGATATGCTTATGTGATTTAATTATCATGTCAGGGTGGCATGGATGCCATCATGACAAACTCAAGGTGGAAAACATACCTAATACTCCTTCCTCCTCCTATTTTCCCCACAACCACCCTGTGAGGTGGGTTGGGCTGAGAGAGAGAGACTGGCCCAAGGTCTCCCAGCCGGCTTTCATGCCTAAAGCGGGACTAGAACTCTCAGTCTCCTGGTTTCTAGTCCAGCACCTTAACCACTAGACCAAGTTTATCTATTCTTTTTATTGTGAAGGGGTTACTTGTTGGGTATTCCTCTATTCCCTTAGTGTCAGTTTTGACTGGTCTACTTTGTATCTTTGCATATTCAAATTCACTTAGTATTCTGTGGCCACTAAGTATACTTTGTCCTCACTGGGGTGGATTCTAAACACTGTTTTAGAATGCAAGATTTTGCATTATGGTATGGCTCCCTCAAAGATCCAGAGGCTTTTGAACCATTTCAAGCGTTTGCAGCTCCCAACAATAATAAAATGGGACATCATAACAGGTGTGCCCAAAAATACAGCACCAAAAAAGAGCAAGAGAGAGAAAGGGGGATAGAATTAAATATAATTGAAGATTTTAAAGTTTAACAACTTTGCAGACCTTTAAATTTGAAGCCACTCGGAGCTTGAGGCTCAGGCCAAAAGAGCCTGTTGCTTCCTCCCCACCCCTGGCCTGGTCCTGGCTGTTCAGTGTCCTTCTGCAAAGGGATCATATGCAAAGTGATCTACTAGGAAAAAAAGTATTATAACCTGATCTCTGAATCTGGTTCCTGAAATGAACAAACCTTGAATATTTTTTTTTGGTAAAACCTTTTTATTTTCAAAATATAATTAAGATACAATAAAAATAATATAGAATAGATAGAAAAACAGAACTAAAGAAAAAAGAACAAACTATAAAAGTGTCAATAGAAAGGAAATGGAAAGTGACCTCTGACCCTGCCATACTCCTTTACCAATCTTAAACCAATCCGTTGTTCCGTGGTCTGTTCTTACCGTTGCTACTTGGTCATTATACAGATTCCTCAGGAGGCAGCCAAGATGACTTGGTATCCCCATACCACCAAGAACTAGCCACAATTTGTTATGATCCACACAGTCAACGGCTATAGAATGGTCAATAAAACAAAAATAGACGTTTTTCTGAAACTCCCTGGCTTTCTCCATTATCCAGCAGATATTGGCAATTTGGTCTCTAGTTCCTCTGCCTTTTCTAAACCCAGCTTGTACTTCTGGCAATTCTCGCTCCATGAATTGCTGGAGTCTACCTTGCAAGATCTTGAGCATTACCTTACTGGCATGTGAAATAAGTGCCACTGTTTGATAGTTTGAACATTCTTTAGTGCTTCCCTTTTTTGGTATGGGGATATAAGTTGATTTTTTCCTATCTGATGGCCATTCTTGTCTTTTCCAAATTTGCTGGCATATGGCATGCATCACCTTGACAGCATCATCTTGCAAGATTTTAAACAGTACAGCTGGGATACCATCGTCTCCTGCTGCCTTGTTATTAGCAATGCTTCTTAAGGCCCATTCAACCTCACTCTTCAGGATGTCTGGCTCTAACTCACTGACCACACCATCAAAGCTATCCCCGATATTATTATCCTTCCTGTACAGATCTTCCGTATATTCTTGCCACCTTTTCTTGATCTCTTCTGCTTCTGTTAGGTCAGGGCTTTCCAAAGTTTTCCTGCAGCGACACACCAACTGCCGTTGGTGTGTCACCGCGGGAAAACCCGGAAGCACCGCCGTTGGCAAAAACCCGGAAATGCTGCTGCCGCTTTCGTTTTTTGCGCACCACTGTGGCTGCGGCACTTTTGGATTTTTGCGCTGGTGTGCCGCCACGGGAAAACCCGGAAGCGCTGATGGCATGCCATCAGCGCTTCTGGGTTTTGACGCAACACATCTGGGCCCCGCAAGTGACACACTTTTGTGTCGCGACACACAGTTTGGAAAACTCTGTTTTAAAAGAAAATAAGGTGCTCCTTGGAAATCGGTGAAACTGGAAAATCCGCAAAGCCACCTGATGGCGGTGGTCTACTGCAATTGGAAAAATGATCCATTGTGGAAGCTCTTCAGATCAGAAATTCTTCCAGTGCACCAAAGATTTTCAAGATCATTGACAGTATTTGTGCATAACCTGGGTCTGCAGGGAAAAATGCAGGACGTTCCCAGCACAGAGAAATAAATACCCACGTCCCAACGCACATTCCCTCCTGGGTGGTCTCCCACTCCTTCACCATCGCAAAGTCTCCTTCCTGCTTCTCCCCACAATTCCAGGAACTTATCAGAGCTGTGGGGAGATGGAGCCCCAGATCCACTTCCTGCTCTGGGGAGTTTTCAGAATCCAAAAGGATCAGAGTGTTTTTCTAACAGAAGGAGAGAATGGGGGGGGGGGGAGATTTGACTCTGTTCATGACCCAGAACATGCTTCTTTCCCTTGTTGAGTATTGAGAAGGTCTAAAATCTTCCTGAGAGGAGAACCCTGTGACTGCAATGCAGGTTGGGCGTCCTCACAAAGGTGAATCTGCCTGGAGTCAGAAAGGGCTCATCAGATCGGTTCATTCCATGCTCACCATCCAGAGGTCCTTCTCCTCTTCTACCGTCAACCCTACTTAACTGTTAAGATACAGCCAAGCCTTTTGGGTGCCTTTTGGAAAGGCAGAAGCTCCCATTCTCCCCCTCCAATGAGAGCCGGGGGCGCTAACCCTTTGCAGAGTTTGACTCCTACAGTACGTGTTACAATTTCAGTGTTATAAACCTTTTTCATATTTATTTCAAAAGTGGTTTGAGCCACACGGCTTTAATACTAGAAGTATTTCACAACAGAAGTAAAACACACTAACCCAGTTTCTCCCAAAGTTCTCTCAGCCTGTTGTTTTCCAATACAAGCTCTCCAAGAAATTTCCAACTTTCTTCCATCTCAACAAGAACCTCAGTTTTTCCTGTCCTTTTTGAAGGAAGGGACAACTAATTCACAACATCATCATCATCATCATCATCATCATCATCATTATTGAAATCTTATCCTGCTTTACTCAAGAAAAAGTTATAAAAACTACTATAAAAACCAATGCAAGTTACAATTTAAAAACTCCAATGAAGCGACACTTAAAATAATTAGGCCAACATGAGAAACAAAATATTTCTGATGTTGGGGAAGGCTGTTTTACTCCAGGTAGTCATGTTGTTTTAGCTGTCTTTTTCAAACTTAATATACTGCATAGATTGTACATCACCCAGAGTCTTTTTGGAGTTGGGCAGCCTTAACAAATCAAATAAACAAATAAATAAATAAACAAAATGGGTGGTGGAGATTCACAGCCGTCACTGGGGACTTCCAAACGTTTTCCAGCTACTACAGAGATTCCACTATCTGAACTATAAAATTTACAGAGGCCACTGAAACTGAAAAAATGCTAAAGAAAGAAAAAAAAGGGGTGGGATAGAGAATAAAGGAAAGAGAATTCTAGTTTTCTACTCCACTGTGGAATAGCAAGACCATGTCTGGAGGTTTCAGCGACTTCTTCTGGGAGGTTCTAAACACCCAGAAAACCACTAACAAGTAAGTTAAATTTACTCAGCACATGTGTAGATCATTGGCTACAAACAGGTATAACTGCAGATACAGCTAGTCCTCGCTTAACAACCATTCATTTAATGATGGTTCGGAGTTACGACGGGGCTAAAAAAAGATAAAAACAAAGAAGTGAAAGCAATTCCAGTGCTGCTGGTGTTGCTGCTGCTTCTTATGGCACACGGTTTGAGAAATTAAATTCGACTGATTTCACATTGCAAACAATGTTTCCTGGGTAGAACTCATGGACAGAACTCATAAAAGAATCCCCTGGAATTGCCAGTCAAGCACTGAAATACCCTGAGAGAACCTTCTCTTGACATGCAGCAACTAAAGAAAACTACAAAATTAGGCTAAATATAAAAGACATATGACGCCAGAAGATGAGCCCCTCAGGTCGGAAGGTGTCCAATATGCTACTGGGGAAGAGTGGAGGGCAATTCCAGGTAGGTCCAGAAAGAGTGAAGCGGCTGGGCCAAAGCCGAAAGGACGCTCAGTTGTGGATGTGTCTGGAAGTGGAAGGACAGTCCGATGCTGTAAAGAACAATATTGCATAGGAACCTGGAATGTAAGATCTATGAACCAAGGTAAGCTGGATGTGGTCAAACATGAGATGACAAGATTGAACATCGAAATCTTGGGAATCAGCGAACTAAAATGGACAGGAATGGGCGAATTTAATTCAGTAGACCATTATATATACTACTGTGGGCAAGAATCCCTTAGAAGAAATGGAGTAGCTCTCATAGTCAATAAAAGAGTGGGAAAGGCAGTACTGGGGTACAACCTCAAAAACAACAGAATGCTTTCAGTTCAAATCCAAGGCAAACCATTCAACATCACAGTGATCCAAGTCTATGCCCCAACCACTGATACCGAAGAAGCTGAAGTTGACGAGATCTATGAAGACCTACAACACCTTCTAGAACTAACACCAAAAAAAGATGTCCTTTTCATCACAGGGGACTGGAATGCTAAAGTAGGACATCAAAAAATAACCGGAATAACAGGCAAGTTCGGCCTTGGAGTACAAAATGAAGCAGGGCAAAGGCTAATCTATGCCACCATGACATGATAAATAAGTCACATAAGCATATCCCTCAGCCAGTACGCCAAAAGTGATCAATAAGAAGAATGTAACAGCAAACCGCTAGACAATCACCGCACAGTGTGGATTAGACGAAGGCATTCAGCACCTTCAGTGGACAGCACCGAGCTGCGAAAGAGAGGGTGCGAGACAGGGAGAAATGGAACTGACAAACATTCTATGGGAGGTGGAGATTGGAAACTATTAAACTGTAAGGCACAGCTTTCCAAACTGTGTGTTGCGACACATAAGTGTGTCGCCACACACAGCCGGATGTGTTGCCACACAACCCAAAGTGGCAGAGGGGGCGTGCACGGCGGCGGCGGCACACCATCGATGCTTCCGCGTTTTAGCGGAGGCTGCCACCGCTTCCGCCGCCTCAATGCACAACCCCGCCCCCGCGGTGCACGCTGCCGCTGTTGGTATGTCGCCAACAGCGACACTTTGGAAAGCCCTGCTGTAAGGTCTTTTATCTATGCTTCACTTGGTTCATTGAACTGGAAACAGATCGCTCACTGTAAGTAAAGCTTTTGCATATCCTACGCAGTGTATGTCAGCTTCGTTTCTCAGCCGAAGGATTGGAGCCTCACAGAATGAACCAAGTCAAAATGAATAACTTACCCGTAAACAACCAGTTTAATGAGGAAGATCCACAACCAGGAACGTCAGACTCCATGAATGCCCTTCCAACATCGGGAGGTGAGAGCGGAGAATCCAAAGGAAAGGGTCCTGGCTTGAGCAAACAGGAACATGCAAGGCAAAGAGCCAGCCAGTCAGCCGACGGAGAACGCCAAGTCCCAACGAACTCAATCGAGCAGACATACCAGAAACAACCAGAGAAACGAAGAACCCAATCAAAAGTCCGAACCGACTACGAGAGTATACCCCAAACCAGCACCTCCAAAAAGAATAAGTATGAATGGGCGGCCAAAATTGGGGGAGGCGTGCAACGGTACTCAGATAAGTGGAAAACCAAGCGAAGGGGTTTCAAGTCCCACCAAACGATGACAGAACTACGAACAGAGGCTCTGGAAGAAAAGATGGACAGTGTAGAGGATCGAATATCGCACCTGCAAGGAGTGGTCAATCGGATCCTCTACCTGTTAGAAAAGGAGAAAGCAGCTTGTGCGGAGGCGGTGGACAAAGAGACGTCCCCAGAAAGTGAAGGGGAAGGTTCGGCCATTGAAGAAAGCCAAGAATAGGATGAGCCGGTAAGAGCACCCCCGACGTTAAGAACGCATTCACAATGCGTTGTTCATCGATGTTAATACATGGCAAAATAGAGACATTAAAGGGCCAGGGAGGTATAAACCTAGCAGGGTTGTTGGATTTGGGCTGTACACTATGCCTAATACACCCCACTTTAGTGACTGGATTAAGATTAAAAGTAAAACAATTACCCAAACCCATCAATTTCATTCAACTTGATGGGTCAGAGATGAAGGGGGCCCCGGTGGAGTACTGTACGGAAGTGGTCTGAACGATAGGAACACACAAAGAGACACTGAGATTATTGTAGCCCCTACTGCAGATCATCCCATAGTATTGGGTTTGGCGTGGTTGAAAGAACAAACCCTCAAGTGAATTGGTCAACCGGCCAGATGATCTTCAAAGATGGAAAGTATGAGGGATTAGAATCCAATGTAATTGGGGGGGAAATTGAACTAATAGAGGCAGCAATGGAACCAGGGGAGGATACACATGGGGAGGAGGTTGAATTCATTCCAATCCAGTTTCTCGATGTAAAGGAAGTGTTTGGAGAAAATGAATCTAACCAACTACCCCCCCCCCACAGAAAATCGGACTGCGCTATTGAATTGTAACCGGAGGTGAAATTACCAAAATCCAAACTGTATTCTATGACTCCTAGGGAACTAGAAGTGCTAAGGGAGTTCACAGACAAATTTTTGGAGCGTGGTTTCATCCAGCCGACAACCTCACCCATGGCACCATCAGTCATGTTCAGGAAAAAGACAGACAGGTCGTCTGTGAGGCTCCGATCCTTCGGCTGACAAACGAAGCTCCGACACACACTGCGTAGGATATGCAAAAGCTTTATTTACAGTGAGTGATCTGTTTCCACTTCAATGAACCAAGTAAAGCATAGATACAAGACCTTACAGTTTAATAGTTTCCAATCTCCCCCCTCCCACAGAATGTTTGTCAGTTCCGTTTCTCCCTGTCTCGCACCTTCTCTTTTGCAGCTCGGCTCTCTCCACTGATGGTGCTGAATGCCTTCGTCTAATCCACACTGTGCGGTGACTGTCTGGCGGTTTGCTGTTACATTCTTCCTATTGATCACTTTTGGGATACTGGCTGAGGGATATGCTTATGTGACTTATTTATCATGTCAGGGTGGCATGGATGCCATCATGACACTTCCACTGTGCAATTTTTTCCTCACATCTCCACCACCAAGGGGGATGTAACAAAAGGGTCAGCCTCCTGGCGCTGCCATCACCCACAGCCAACAAAGGCTAACAAGCAGGCACCTCCAAGCAAACAAGATCTCAGCAGGGGCTGTTCATAAACCTGAAGATCCTACGCTCAAAACCACAATGCCTTTCTCAACTCAATATTCCTGCAGCTCTTATCCATCATGTTCAAATGCAAGGCAGAAAAGCCTTTCTCTGAAAATTTACACTACTTTTGTCACTGCCACAAATATCCCTAATATATTCCCTCATAAAATCTGAGTGCTCCTATCTTTTTTTCAAGTATCTTTTAGGGCCTGCAGCAGCTTACTGGGAAGTTCTGCTGATAGCCAGAAACGTGTAGTTAGCCTTTCTCAAACTAACATTTTCCATTTTATTCTCTCCTCCCTCATCTCTAATACAGAGACATGTTTGATTAAAAGAATCAGCCCAGAAATTAAATACTCAACTGTTCAGCTGGATGTCCAATGAGAGATGAGGAATGAAATTCAAGCCTTCTCTACACTCAACACCTTCTGCCTCGTGTGCATTTTCTTGTGTCTGCTAAAGGAGGACTTTTGTGTGAAGCACCGTCCACAGTCTGGGCATTTGAATGGTTTCTCTCCTATGTGTAAACCTACATGATTTGTAAGGCTAAACCTAGTAGTGAAACTTTTCCCACAGTCTGGACACTCATATGGTTTCTCTCCTGTGTGAGTCCTTTGGTGTATCACCAGGCTGGAATTCTGACTGAAACTTTTCCCACAATCCGGACACTCATATGGTTTCTCTCCTGTGTGAGTCCTCTGGTGTATCACCAGTTCAGACTTCTGAATGAAACTTTTACCACAATCCGGACACCCATATGGTTTCTCTCCTGTGTGAGTACTCTGGTGTATCACCAGGCTGGAATTCCGACTGAAACTTTTCCCACAATACGGACACTCATATGGTTTCTCTCTTGTGTGACTCCTTTGGTGTATCACCAGGTTGTAATTGTGACTGAAACATCTCCCACAATCTGGACACTCATACGGTTTCTCTCCTGTGTGAGTACTCTGGTGTTTCACCAGGCTGGAATTGTGACTGAAACATTTCCCACAATCCAGACACTCATACGGTTTCTCTCCTGTGTGAGTCCTCTGGTGTATCACCAGTTCAGATTTCTGAATGAAACGTTTACCACAATCCGGACACCCATATGGTTTCTCTCCTGTGTGCGTACTCTGGTGTCTCACCAGGCTGGAATTGTGACTGAAACTTTTCCCACAATCCGGACACTCATATGGTTTCTCTCCTGTGTGAGTCCTCTGGTGTCTCAACAGGCTGGAATTGTGACTGAAACTTTTCCCACAATCTGGACACTGGTATGGTTTCTCTCCTGTGTGAGTCCTCTGGTGTTTCACCAGACTGGAATTCTCACTGAAACTTTTCCCACAATCCGGACACTCATATGGTTTCTCTCCTGTGTGAGTCCTCTGGTGTATCACCAGTTCAGATTTCTGAATGAAACTTTTACCACAATCCGGACACCCATATGGTTTCTCTCCTGTGTGAGTACTCTGGTGTATCACCAGGCTGGAATTGTGACTGAAACTTTCCCCACAATCCGGACACTCATATGGTTTCTCTCCTGTGTGAGTCCTCTGGTGTCTCACCAGGCTGGAATTCCGACTGAAACTTTTCCCACAATCCGGACACCCATATGGTTTCTCTCCTGTGTGAGTACTCTGGTGTATCACCAGGCTGGAATTGTGACTGAAACTTTTCCCACAATCCGGACACTCATATGGTTTCTCTCCTGTGTGAGTCCTCTGGTGTCTCAACAGGCTGGAATTCCGACTGAAACTTTTCCCACAATCTGGACACCCATATGGTTTCTCTCCTGTGTGAATCCTCTGGTGTTTCACCAAGCTGGAATTCTCACTGAAACTTTTCCCACAATCCGGACACTCATATGGTTTCTCTCCTGTGTGAGTCCTCTGGTGTATCACCAGGCTGGAATTGTGACTGAAACTTTTCCCACAATCTGGACACTCATACGGTTTCTCTCCTTTGTGAGTCCTCTGGTGTTTCACCAGGGTGGTGTGCTTGCTAAAGCTTCTGTTGCATCGAAAACACTGGTAGGGCTCCTCGCCGGTGTGGGTCCTCTTGTTCATAATCAGCTGTGATCTGTAATCTGTGCTTTTCCCACAATATACACCTCTGTGGGGCTTTTCCACCACTGATATCCCCCGTAACCTCTTCATGTAATATTTTAGTTCCACATATTCAATTTTTTCCAGCTCAAAAAATCTCTTCCTGTTTTTCTCTCCCTCATCTGTCACCTGCTGGGGAAGAAGAGTTTTGGGGTTCTCTGGAGAAAGTGGAAAAGATTTGATTGCTGGCTTGATTTGCTTTCCTTTTTAATGCTGCTTGTGATTGTCGGTTGTCGAGCAGGCTCTTATTGGCATCCTTTTTGTCTATAAGATTCACATAAAAGTGTTACTTTAATTATTATCCATAAAATGGCTGCACAACACCTGCAAACAACAACAAAAATGCATAAATTACAAGGAAAAAGGAAAAGTGCCAAAAGGATAGATTAACCTCTAACATTCATTATGATTCATTTGACACATAGAAGACTAGTGAGATCAAAGTTCAATTCCTGAAATTCACTTGCTGGCTTGGGTCAATCACAGATTCTTAGCACTGCAAAGGGTTATCATCAAGGATATCTGGAAATGCTGGGGATAGATTCTACACATACACATAGATGTACACAGAGAGAAATACAGATACACACACCTACGAATGTACAGTCAGGACCAGAAATATTGGAACAAGGATAACTGTTTTGGCAGTTGGCCTCTGTACACCACCACATTGAAGTTGAAAGGAAACACACCCAGATGGGAGTGACGTCAGCACTTTCAGCTGTAATTCAAGGGGTTTGACAAAAGTGGGGAACTAACCATTCAGGAAGTACAGCCAGTGGCACACACACACACCCATTGTTGGTGGCTCATAAGTAATGGAATGAATGGCTGACAAGCAGCTGCATGGCCAGGTGTGGCCTGTATCCTGGCTACCCCTTGACCAATCAAGCAGATAAAAGGCCTGGAGGTGGTTCTGAGTGTTACATTTGCATTTGGTAGCTGTTCACTGAAACTCCCAACACGAGGTCCAAAGAGGTGTCCATGCGAGTGAAGGAGGCCATCATTAGGCTGAGGAAACAAAACAAACCCCTCAGAGAGATAGGAAAAACATTGGGAGTGGCCGATACAACAGTTTGGAACATCCTGAAAAAGAAGGAATTAACTGGCAAGCTCAGCAACAGCAAAAGGCCTGGAAGACCACGGAAGACAACTAAAGTGGATGACTGCAGAATTCTGCTCATGGTGAAGAGGAACCCTTTCATAACATCTAGCTAGGTCAAGAATGCTCTTGAGGAGGTAGGCATGTCATTGTCAACATCTACAGTCAAGAGACGGCGTTATGAATGTAAATACAGAGGCTTCACAACAAGGTGCAAACCACTGGTAATGCTCAAGAACAGAAAGGCCAGATTAGACTTTGCCAGCAAAAGCTACCCAAGAGTTTCTCAAGGCAAAGAAGTGGGATGTTCTTCTATGGCCAAGTCAGTCACCTGATCTCAACCCAACAGACCATGCTTTTCACTTACTGAAGACAAGACTGAAGGCAGAAAGACCCACAAACAAGCAGCAGCTGAAGGCAGCTGCAGGAAAGGCCTGGCAAAGCATCTCGAGGGAGGAAACTCAGCATTTGGTCATGTCCATGGGTTCCAGACTTCAGGCAGTCATTGACTGCAAAGGATTTTCATCCAAGTATTAAAGGTGATCCTTATGTTTGTAATGATGTTGGTTTGTTCCATTACTTATGAGCCACCAACGATGAGTGTGTGTGTATGCCACTGGCTGTACTTCCTGAATGGTTAGTGCCCCACTTTTGTCAAACCCCTTGAATTACAGCTGAAAGTCCTGACTTCGCTCCCATCTGGGTGTGTTTCCTTTCAACTTCAATGTGGTGGTGTACAGAGGCCAACTGCTAAAACAGTTATCCTTGTTGTCGATGAAGGTTCTCAGTCATCCAGGTGGAACAGTCTGTGGCTTGAATCATGTCAACTGGATTTCTATTTTCTCAGTAGAAACGTTTCACTCCTTATCCAAGGAGCTTCTTCAAGGATAACAAGTTATCCTTGTTCCAATATTTCTGGTCCTGACTGTATGGATGTAGAAAATCCATGGGACGACGGAGGTGGTAGTGCCTCCTGGGGTTCGCTGGCCCCATAGCTCTACTATCTATTCTGCGGGTCCAAGCCCATCCTGGATTTTATTTTATTATGTTTTGTTTGTGTTTTTAGATATTTTGTATAGTTTTAAATTTTTATTTATTGTAACCCGCCCAGAGTCCCTTGCATGGGAGATGGGCGGGGAATAAATTTGAATAATAAATAAATAAATAAATAAATAAATAAATAAATAAATAAATAAATGTGTACTTTTGGGGCTACTTTTAGAGGGCTGGGGGGCTTTAACAGATAAAATGGTGCCCAAAGCCTCTGCAAATTTAAAGCACCAGTTTTATCCATTCAACTCCTCAGCTCCAAATAAGAAAAGAGCAGAAAATACTGTCCACAATCAGTCTGGGGACATCACCATACAATACAGGTAGTCCTCCTTTCTGACTGCAATTGGGACCGGCAACTCTGTCGCTAAGCAGCTCCGTCATTAAGTCGCTCTCTGAGTGAGATGGGTGGGGAATAAATTGGATAATAAATAGGGGGCGTGGTGGCTCAGTGGGTAAGATACCAGGCTTGTCGATCGGAAGATTGCAAGTTCGGAGGTTCAAATCCCTAGCCCCGCATGACTGAGTGAGCTCCCGCACTAGCCTCAGCTCTTGCCAACCTAGCAATTCGAAAGCATGCAAATGCAAGTAGACTAATAGGTAGTGGGGAGTCTTTGGTGCTCTCTGAGCCTTGTTGTTTTCATGCAGACGTTTCATTGCCAGGCTAGGCAACATCTTCAGTGTGAAAAGGGAGTGGAACTTGCTGTCTGTTTATATACCCTGGCTTGTCCTGCCTGTGTTGGTGGGGGTCTTGTACTCTCCTTGGTAGTTCCTTGATTGGGCTGTTGTGTGCTGTTTGGGTGATTGACTGAGTTAATAGTTCCTTGATTAAGGTCTATTGTGTTGTTAGACTGAGTGAGCTCCCGCACTAGCCTCAGCTCTTGCCAACCTAGCAATTCGAAAGCATGCAAATGCAAATAGACTAATAGGTACCACTTCAGTGGGTAGGTAACAGCGTTCCGTGTGCGTCATGCGGCCACATGACCGTGGAAGCGTCTTCAGACATCACTGGCTCTTCGGCTAACAAACAGAGATGAGCACTGGCCCCTAGAGTTGGACACGACTGCATAAATGTGCGGGGGGAACATTTATCTTTTTTTAAACTTGGATATATAAATAAAATAATAAATATGACATCACGTGATTGCACTGACTTACAACATCAGTTCTGGCTGCGGTCATTAAGCGAATCACTGTGGGCCATTAAGCACAATGTGAAACAACCATGATACACGAATGGAAGACCACTAGGAAATCCTGTGTTTGTTGGCTAGACTTGGCAGTAAAAGAAAACATCACCCTGGGTCGTTAAGTGCAATGTCACATGACCGTTACTTGCAGCTTCCTGCTGGATTCCCCATTGATTTGGCTTGTCAGAAGCCGGATGCGAAGGTGGCAAGCAGAAATCATGGGACTGCAAAAATGTCCGTTGGTTGCCAGCACCCAAATTGCTTTGAGGGCCACAAGTTTGAGGGCTAGTGGGAAGTCTCCTTTTCAGCACCATCCTAACTTTGAATGGTCACTAAACAAGTGGTATGCGAAGACTACCTCTACACCTGAACATTCCAAATGGTCCTCAATGGCTATTTTTAAAAAAGTGCTGGGTTAAGCAGAGATGAACCTGGTTAATACATGGGTGGGAGAGTTTGTTGGCTAGACTTGGAAGTAAAAAAGAACATCCGAGGAGACGCCAGTGGCAGATCAGTCCCATATTGTTGCCAAGAAAACAACATCTCCATAAAATCACAAGGAGTCAACGCTAACGTGAAGGAGACTTTTTAAATCTCCCGACCGCCAGAAAATTGCATGCACCGGTTTTAAAGCGTGCAGCACCAGGGAAATAAACTTTGGGGAGGGGAGGCATATGTAGCAGCTGGCATTTTTCAGCAGATTCTGATTCTTCTCTGATTCTACCCCACGGAAGAAACGAAACAGCCCCACGTGCTCCCGACCTCTCCTCCCACCTTTCCTCAACTCACCTTCCGGCTCCTGCTCCTCCGACCCTGGGAAGACCGCAGACCGCTCCTCCACGCTTCTCTCCTCCCAGGCGGCAGCTGGAACAGGAAGTTCCTCTGCCCTCCTCCTCTCCTCCGACATCCCCTCTAGCAATCCAGTACTCTGTTGTTTCAGTTCCCCCGCTCCCCCTCCCGTTGACTGTCTGTCCTCAGCAACCACAGACGCTGCTGCTGTATTGACAGCTTTCTAGGCGCTAGGTTGCTTATTTCTAGAGCGCCATCTAGCGACGGGAGGCTGAAAAACCCACGTGTCCGGTCTCTTCCCTAAGGCGTTGGCGAGATATTTTGATTGACCACATCGATGGATCTTCTCCATGATTTTTGTTGTTCAGTCGTTTAGTCGTGTCCGACTCTTCGTGACCTCATGGACCATAGCACGCCAGGCCTTCCTGTCCTCCACTGTCTCTCGGAGTTTACTCAAATTCATGTTCATTACATCGGTGATGCTATCTAACCATCTCATCCTCTGCCGTCCCCTTCTCCTTTTGCCTTCAGTCTTTCCCAGCATCAGGGTCTTTTCCAGTGAGTCCTCTCTTCGCATTAGGTGGCCAAAGTATTTGAGCTTCAGCTTCAGCATCTGTCCTTCTAATGAGCAGTCAGGGTTGATTTCCTTTAGGATTGACTGGTTTGACCTCCTTGCAGTCCAAGGGACTCTCAAGAGTCTTCTCCAGCACCACAGTTCGAAAGCATCAATTCTTCGGCGCTCAGCCTTCCTTATGGTCCAACTTTCACAGCCATACATTACTACTGGAAAAACCATAGCTTTAACTATACGGACCTTTGTCGGCAAGGTGATGTCTCTGCTTTTTAATATGCTGTCTAGGTTTGCCATAGCTTTCCTCCCAAGGAGCAAGCGTCTTTTAATTTCATGGCTGCAGTCACCGTCTGCGGTGATCTTGGAGCCCAAGAAAATAAAATCTGTCACTGCTTCCATTTCTTCCCCTTCTATTTGCCAGGAAGTGATGGGACCAGATGCCATAATCTGGGTTTTTTTATTGTTGAGTTTCAAGCCAGCTTTTGCACTCTCCTCTTTTACCCTCCTCCAGCAAAGGAGATCGTTACCTTGTCATGGTGCTGGAGCTTGAGCACCTCAATGAAACCATGAGCTAAACCGTGAAGGGACACCCAAGACGGGAAGGTCGTGGCAGAGAGGTCAGACTAAATACGATCCCTGGGGAAGGTAATGGCAACCCACCCCAGTATTCTTGCCATGAAAACTAAATGGATCAGTACAACCAAAGATATGTCGGTATACCATCGGAAGATGGGACTCCCAGGTCGGAAGATGGTCAAAATGCTACTGGGGAGGAACAGAGGATACGTTCAACTAGCCCCAGATGTGATGACGCAGCTAGCTCAAAGCCGAAAGGACGGCTAGCGGCCGACGGTGCTGGTGGTGAACGACGAATCCGATGTTCTAAAGATCAACACACCATAGGAACCTGGAATGTAAGATCTATGAGCCAGGGCAAATTGGATGTGGTTATTGGTGAGATGTCAAGATTAAATATAGACATTTCAGGTGTCAGTGAACTGAAATGGACTGGAATGGGCCACTTCACATCAGATGACCACCAGAGCTACTACTGTGGACAAGAGGACCACAGAAGAAATGGAGTAGCCTTCATAATTAATAATAAAGTGGCTAAAGCAGTGCTTGGATACAATCCAAAAAACGATAGAATGATCTCAATTCGAATTCAGGGTAAGCCATTTAACATCGCAGTGATCCAAATATACGCCCCAACCACAGATGCTGAAGAAGCAGAAGTAGATCAGTTCTATGAGGATCTGCAGCACCTACTGGACAATACACCAAAAAGAGATGTTATTTTCATTACAGGAGACTGGAATGCTAAGGTGGGTAGTCAGACGACACCTGGAATTACAGGCAAGCATGGTCTGGGAGAACAAAATGAAGCAGGACATAGGCTGATAGAATTTTGCCAAGACAACTCACTGTGCATAACAAACACTCTCTTCCAACAACCTAAAAGACGACTTTATACATGGACTTCACCAGATGGTCGACACCGAAATCAGATTGACTACATCCTTTGCAGCCAAAGGTGGCGGACATCTATACAGTCGGTAAAAACAAGACCTGGAGCTGACTGTAGTTCAGATCACGAACTTCTTGTTGCAAAATTTAGAATCAGACTAAAGAGAATAGGGAAGACCCACAGATCAGTTAGATATGAGCTCACTAATATTCCTAAGGAATATGCAGTGGAGGTGAAGAATAGATTTAAGGGACTAGATTTAGTAGATAGGGTCCCAGAAGAACTATGGACAGAAGTTCGCAACATTGTTCAGGAGGCGGCAACAAAAAACGTCCCAAAGAAAAAGAAAACCAAGAAGGCAAGATGGCTGTCTGCTGAAACACTGGAAGTAGCCCAAGAAAGAAGGAAAGCAAAAGGCAACAGTGATAGGGGGAGATATGCCCAATTAAATGCAAAATTCCAGAGGTTAGCCAGAAGAGATAAGGAATTATTTTTAAACAAGCAATGTGCGGAAGTGGAAGAAGACAATAGAATAGGAAGGACAAGAGACCTCTTCCAGAAAATTAGAAACATCGGAGGTAAATTCCAGGCAAAAATGGGTATGATCAAAAACAAAGATGGTAAGGACCTAACAGAAGCAGAAGAGATCAAGAAAAGGTGGCAAGAATATACGGAAGATCTGTATAGGAAGGATAATAATATTGGAGATAGCTTTGACGGTGTGGTCAGTGAGTTAGAGCCAGACATCCTGAAGAGTGAGGTTGAATGGGCCTTAAGAAGCATTGCTAATAACAAGGCAGCAGGAGACGATGGTATCCCAGCTGAACTGTTTAAAATCTTGCAAGATGATGCTGTCAAGGTGATGCATGCCATATGCCAGCAAATTTGGAAAACACAAGAATGGCCATCAGATTGGAAAAAATCAACTTATATCCCCATACCAAAAAAGGGAAGCACTAAAGAATGTTCAAACTATCGAACAGTGGCACTTATTTCACATGCCAGTAAGGTAATGCTCAAGATCTTGCAAGGTAGACTCCAGCAATTCATGGAGCGAGAATTGCCAGATGTACAAGCTGGGTTTAGAAAAGGCAGAGGAACTAGAGACCAAATTGCCAATATCCGCTGGATAATGGAGAAAGCCAGGGAATTTCAGAAAAACATCTATTTCTGTTTTATTGACTATTCTAAAGCCTTTGACTGTGTGGATCATAACAAATTGTGGCAAGTTCTTGGTGGTATGGGGATACCAAGTCATCTTGTCTGCCTCCTGAGGAATCTGTATAACGACCAAGTAGCAACGGTAAGAACAGAGCACGGAACAACGGACTGGTTTAAGATTGGGAAAGGAGTACGGCAGGGTTGTATACTCTCACCCTACCTATTCAACCTGTACGCAGAACACATCATGCGACATGCTGGGCTTGAGGAATCCAAGGCTGGAGTTAAAATCGCTGGAAGAAACATTAACAATCTCAGATATGCAGATGATACCACTTTGATGGCTGAAAGCGAGGAGGAGTTGAGGAGCCTTATGACGAAGGTGAAAGAAGAAAGTGCAAAAGCTGGGTTGCAGTTAAACCTCAAAAAAACCAAGATTATGGCAACGAGCTTGATTGATGACTGGCAAATAGAGGGAGAAAAAGTGGAGGCAGTGACAGACTTTGTATTTCTAGGCGCAAATATTACTGCAGACGCTGACTGCAGCCAGGAAATCAGAAGACGTCTACTTCTTGGGAGGAGAGCAATGGCAAATCTTGATAAAATAGTTAAGAGCAGAGACATCACACTGACAACAAAGGTCCGCATAGTTAAAGCAATGGTATTCCCTGTAGTAACCTATGGCTGTGAGAGCTGGACCATAAGGAAGGCTGAGCGAAGGAAGATAGATGCTTTTGAACTGTGGTGTTGGAGGAAAATTCTGAGAGTGCCTTGGACTGCAAGAAGATCAAACCAGTCCATACTCCAGGAAATCAAGCCAGACTGCTCCCTTGAGGGAATGATATTAAAGGCAAAACTGAAGTACTTTGGCCACATAATGAGAAGACAGGATACCCTGGAGAAGAAGCTGATGCTAGGAAAAGTGGAAGGCAAAAGGAAGAGGGGCCGACCAAGGGCAAGATGGATGGATGGTATTCTGGAGGTGACGGACTCAACCATTGGGGAGCTGGGGATGGTGACGGCCGACAGAAAGCTCTGGCGTGGACTGGTCCATGAAGTCACGAAGAGTCGGAAACGACTGAACGAATAAACAACAAAACTTTTACCCTCATCAAGAGACTCTTCAGTTCCTCTTCACTTTCTGCCATTAGGGTGGTATCGTCTGCATATCTGAGGTTGTTGATATTTCTCCCGGCAATCTTAACTCCGGCTTGTGATTCATCCAGCCCGGCATTTCTCATGATGTACTCTGCATATAAGTTAAATAAGCAGGGTGATAATATACAGCCTTGTTGTACTCCTTTCCCAATTTTGAACCAGTTGGTTGTTCCATGTCCGGTTCTAACTGTTGCTTCTTGACCCGCATACAGGTTTCTCAGGAGACAGGTAAGGTGGTCTGGTACTCCCATCTCTTTAAGACTTTGCCACAGTTTGTTGTGGTCCACACAATCAAAGGCTTTAGCATAGTCAATGAAGCAGAAGTAGATGTTTTTCTGGAACTCTCTTGCTTTTTCCATGATCCAGCGAATGTTGGCAATCTGATCTCTAGTTCCTCTGCCTCTTCGAAACCCAGCTTGCACTTCTGGTAGTTCTCGGTTCACATACTGCTGAAGCCTAGCTTGTAGGATTTTGAGCATAACCTTGCTAGCATGTGAAATGAGAGCAATTGTACGGTAGTTTGAACATTCTTTGGCATTGCCCTTCTTTGGAATTGGAACGTAAACTGACCTTTTCCAATCCTGTGGCCACTGTTGAGTTTTCCAAATTTGTTGGCATATTGAGTGCAGCACTTTAACAGCATCATCTTTTAGGATTTTAAATAGCTCAGCTGGGATACTGTCTTCTCCGCTAGCTTTGTTGTTAGTAATGCTTCCTAAGGCCCACTTGACTTCACTCTCTAGGATGTCCGGCTCAAGGTCAGTGACCACACCATCGTATTGATCAGGGATATTAAGATCTTTCTTGTATAGTTCTTCTGTGTATTCTTGCCACCTCTTCTTAATCTCTTCTGCTTCTGTTAGGTCCCTGCCTTTTTTGTCCTTTATCATGCCCATCTTTGCACAAAACGTTCCCTTGATATCTCCAATTTTCTTGAAGAGATCTCTAGTCTTCCCCATTATATTGTTTTCCTCGATTTCTTTGCATTGTTCATTTAAGAAGGCCTTCTTATCTCTCCTCGCTATTGTCTGGAATTCTGCATTCAATTGTTTATATCTTTCCCTTTCTCCCTTGCCTTTTGCTTCCCTTCTTTCCTCAGCTATTTGTAAAGCCTCATCAGTCAGCCACTTTGCTTTCTTGCATTTCTTTTTCTTTGGGATGGTTTTAGTTGCTGCCTCCTGTACAATGTTACGAACCTCCATCCATAGTTCTTCAGGCACTCTGTCTACCAGGTCTAATCCTTTAAATCTATTCCTCACCTCCACTGTATATTCATAAGGGATATGATTTAGGTCATACCTGATTGGTCTAGTGGTTTTCTCTACGTTCTTCAATTTAAGCCTAAATTTTGCGATAAGAAGCTCATGATCTGAGCCACAGTCAGCTCCAGGTCTTGTTTTTGCTGATTGTATAGAGCTTCTCCATCTTTGGCTGCAAAGTATATAATCAATCTGATTTCGGTATTGACCATCTGGTGATGTCCATGTGTAGAGTCGTCTCTTGTGTTGTTGGAAAAGAGTGTTTGCTATGACCAGTGTGTTCTCTTGACAAAACTCTATTAGCCTTTGCCCTGCTTCATTTTGTACTCCGAGGCCGAACTTGCCTGTTATTCCGGTTATTTTTTGACTTCCTACTTTAGCATTCCAGTCCCCTATGATGGAAAGGACATCTTTTTTTGGTGTTAGTTCTAGAAGGTGTTGTAGGTCTTCATAGAACCGGTCAACTTCAGCTTCTTCGGCATCAGTGGTTGGGGCATAGACTTGGATTACTGTGATGTTGAATGGTTTGCCTTGGATTCGAACTGAAAGTTTTTGAGGTTGTACCCCAGTACTGCCTTTCCCACTCTTTTATTGACTATGAGAGCTACTCCATTTCTTCTAAGGGATTCTTGCCCACAGTAGTATATATAATGGTCTCCTGAATTAAATTCGCCCATTCCTGTCCATTTTAGTTCGCTGATTCCCAAGATGTCGATGTTCAATCTTGTCATCTCATGTTTGACCACATCCAGCTTACCTTGATTCATAGATCTTACATTCCAGGTTCCTATGCAATATTGTTCTTTACAGCATCGGACTTTCCTTCCAGTTCCAGACACATCCACAACTGAGCGTCCTTTCGGCTTTGGCTCAGCCGCTTCACTCTTTCTGGAGCTACTCGGAATTGCCCTCCGCTCTTCCCCAGTAGCATTTTGGACACCTTCCGACCTGAGGGGCTCATCTTCTCCATGATGCTCTATCCCTAACCTGTTCTTTCGGGTCTCCCAAGGGTGCACTCACTGCCACTGCAAGTGAGCAAAAATGTAGTTTGCAAGAAGCAGGAAGTAGACCAAGGGAAAGCATCCTGGGGGAAAATGGTGCGCAAACAGGCAACGACAAAGCGCACCTCCCTTACATTGCGGAGCCTAAATCTTGCTGGAGGGCAGAATTACTCTGAGCAGCCTTCCCAATTCCCAGAGGAGTTAGATTTCAGCCTTGAGAATTCCCAGGCCGCTTAGAACTTTTGTTTTAAGTTTTGACCAAAAATATGGATTACCACCAACAAGAGAAATTGAAAGAAATAACAGGATATTCAATGGAAGAAAAAGTAAAATATTTTGGAGTATATTTAACAACTAAAAATGTTAAGTTGTTTAAGAATAACTATATTCCACTTTGGATGGATATTAAAAAAGATTTGGAACATTGGGAAAAACTGCAATTATCATTATTAGGTAGAATTTCAGCAATCAAAATGAATGTTTTGCCAAGAATTTTATATCTTTTTCAAACACTACCTATATTGGCATCAGAAGAACCTTTTAAACAATGGCAGCGAGATATTTCTAAGTTTATTTGGCAAGGGAAAAAACCAAGAGTAAAATATAAAGTCTTGCAAGACTCTAAAAAAAGAGGAGGACTAGGTCTGCCAGATTTGAAATTATATTATGCTGCTTGTTGCTTGGTTTGGATTAAAGAATGGATAGTTTTGAAAAACGAAAAATTATTGAATTTGGAAGGACATGAATTAAGATATGGATGGCATGGATATTTGTGGTATGATAAAGTTAAAGTTAATGTGGACTTTAAAAACCATTATATTAGAAGATCCTTGTTAAGAATCTGGAATAAATATAAATTAATCTTATGTTATAAAAGACCTTTATGGATTTCTACACAAGAAGCATTCTACAGAACAGAAGTAAGAAATAAAGATAAATGGTTAACCTACAAAGACTTTTTAAACAAAGAACAAGGACAATATATAATTAAATCAATAGAAGAATTGGTATCAGAGGGATACAGCTTTCAATGGCTTTCATATATGCAGCTTGTAGAGAAATTTAAATTAGATAAGAAAGACTTTGAATTTGAACAAACCAAATCGGAATTTGAGTTACAACTATGTGAGACAGATGATCATCTAATTGCAAAAATGTATAAATTATTGTTAAAAGGTGAAATGGTAGAGGAACAAGTTAAAGACTGTATGATTAAATGGGCTAAAAATATTGGCCATAATATTCAAATGCAACAATGGGAAGATATGTGGACCAAAGGGCTAAAATTTACTTTGTGCTATAATTTAAAAGAAAACTTTTATAAGATGATGTACAGATGGTATATGACCCCACAAAAACTTTCTAAAATGTATGGAAATGTTTCCAACTTATGTTGGAAATGTAAAAAAAAAAAAAGGGGTCTTTTTACCATATGTGGTGGACATGTGAGATTGCAAAGAAATTTTGGACTCAAATACATGCATTGATGCAAAATATATTACAAATTCGAGTTCCATTTAAACCGGAATTTTTTTTACTGGGAATAATTGATGGACAACCTGGGAAGCAATTTACAAGGATTATGCAATACATGATTACAGCAGCAAGACTTATTTTCGCACAAAATTGGAAAAACCAGATATCGCCTACGATACAAGATTGGATGTTAAAATTGATGGATATGGCAGAGAATGATAAACTGACAAGTTTATTAAAAGAAAATCCAAATTATTATTTTCTTAAAGAGTGGAAACCATTAACTGACTATTTACAAGATGCGGGAGGGGCAAAGCTTATATGGGGATTTGAAGATTAAAATATACATATATTGATGTAATAGACAAGAAATATTCTTTAATGTTTTATATAGACCTAGCATGTAAGATAAAATTTTTAAAATACCATGACCAGATACAAATCGGAAGTTGACTAAATGCTTTGTTTCAGCTTTATCTTTTTTCCTTTTTTCCTTTATTACACTTTTTTATCTTTTTTTTTCTTGATTTGTATTTTCATTTTCTTTTCTGTTTCAAACTTTTATCTATGTAAAATTAAAATCTAATAAAATTTGATAGAGAATTCCCAGGCTGCTTGGGCACAACACTTGGAGGGCACTAGGTTGAAGATCAAAAGCTGATCAGAAGATTCCTGCACTTTCGCAGGGCTTGGCTCTCGGTGGAGATCAAAACCTCTCTACCTCCTAAAACTTGGTTCCTGGTTTCCTGGGGCTCAAAAGGATTTAGGACCCGGGAGCCCCAACAGGCCACAGGCTCCAAGAGAGCCAGCTTCACTCATGCTGGCCAGGGCTGCTTCGAAGGGCGCCCAGGGTCTTGGAGCCAGTGTTCCCAGTGAGCCAGCTCTGTTCCTGAAGGAGGAAATTCTAAATCTGCTAAAGGGCCAATGCCATGGGGGAGGCTGCAGGGGGCCTATTTTGGGATGGGGGCAGGAAAGAGGCCTGAACGCCTGACAGTCATCCTAAGGCAGGCAGTAGGTCTGAATATTGGGGGGAGAAGAAAAGTTTGAGGGAGCCAGGGAACGTGGGGGGTTGGGGGGAGCGAACAGCTGGGAGACCCCAGGAGCATCAGTCCAGACACCCTTATTGTGCCCCCCTCCCTACACCCCCCCCCAAGGAAGAGGGAGACAGAGGTATGGATATTACTTTCACTCCAGCCCTGAGAGTTTCTGGTGGTCTCTTCACACCTCTCCATATATTTCCTGCCCCCTGGGTCCAATGTTGTGTGCAGAGAGTAGGGCGGTGTGCTGCATCAGTTGAGCTTCTGCCTGCCTTTCTCCACCCTGGGTGGATGGAGGACGCCCAGTAGGACGTTTGTCCCCCTCCCCCCTTTCCTCCCCATTGGGACCGACAAACTTCCCCCTCCCTCCTCCAGGGGGCGTCTTGAGGGAGCGACAACCCTGAGGGGTGGGCCACTGCTGCCAAAGGAAGGCGTTGGAGCTTCTCCCACTGCAGCGGATTGGGGCCCTTCCTCCAACACCCCCCCAATGGTGGGAGGTTGTGTGCATTGGGCGGGGGTCTTTCGCAGCCCCCCCGGCTCTCACACAGGGAGCCACAGCAAGAAAGTGGAGGGGGCTGAGAAAGGCCTCCCTGGCTCCCCCTCCCAGCTGGGCCCTCCAGGGGCCATCCATCGGTCTCTGAAGCAGGTCTCTGCCCCCCCCACGTGGTTCCCTCCTCTAGTCCCAGCTGGGAGCGATGGGCCCTGGATTCCCCCCTGACGGCCTTCCTCCTCCTCCTCCTCGCAGCCCATTTCCTGGCCCAGGAGAAGGACGACTGCCACTTCCTTAATGGGACGCAGCGGGTGCACTACCTGTACAGGTACATCTACTCCGCTTCCACAGCGACCTTGGCAAGTTCATGGCTGTGACCGAGTTGGGGCAGTGCGGTACGTGAGGGCCATCGTGGATGGCGTCTGCCCGCACCACTACGATATGGCCAAGATGGAGGGTCTGATTGGCCCGAGAAGGGAGGGGCTTCCCAGAGGAGGGGGATGTTGGGACCCCCCTTTCCTTTAATCCAGAGCTTTCCAAACTGTGTGTCACGACACATTTCTGTGTCACGGCAAGGGCCCAGGTGTGTCGCAGGGGAACCCGGAAGAGGAGGCCATGCACCACGTGGAGCCCCGCCCATCCCTTGCCGTGCCGACAGGTCCCTCCTCTGAACCCAGCTCTTCAGCTCTCGCCGCAGAAGCCAGGTAAGTTAGCAGCCTGGTAGGCTGCAACTGGGGGAGAAGGTGCAGGGACGCGACTAGGCTGCTGCGCGGGGGGGGAGGGGGTGCAGGAACCGTGAAGCACGGCAGCCAGAGACATAGCTTTAAGTGCCAGCGGCCTGTCAGCCAAGAAAGGGACGGGGAGGCGGCTCCGCTGCCCACCTCGCATGGCCCCTGCGCCACCCGCGCCGTCCGCGTCTCCAGCTCCCCCTTCTCCTTCCCCTTGGCGGAGGCCCCAGCCAGGCAGAGGCAGGACTGGGCGAGCGGATAGGCGCCATTCTCAGCCTCCGTGCCCTGGCCTGGCACGCTGCTTCATCCTGTCGCCTACGAGCACAAGATGGCGGCGGTGTGATGCGCGGCCCGCAACCCACGAGAGCTGAGCTGGGGCCGAGCCGAGGGAATCTGCTGGCGGCTCCAGCCCAACGAGAGGGCTCCTGGTGCTCCGGGGAGACCCAGCACAGGCGACGGGGCGGAAGGAGAGGAGCCGCTGGCGGGAGCGCATCACGAGGAGCGCCTCGCCGGCGCCTGCCCGGCTTCCAGCGTGCTTCATCGGAGAAGGTAAGATGCTGCGCCGGCGGGCGGGCGGGTTGCTGAGGGGCGGTTGGGCAGGCAGGGGGTCGCCTGCAGCGGGCTCATCTGACCATCCTTCCCGGAGCTGCTGGGGCTGGATGGAGCAGTGGGGGACTCGGCATCGCTCCTTCCAGTGGGCGCTCCAAGCCCAGCTGTTCAGGCATTGATCAAGGATCGATCAGGCCCGGGGGCAGGGTTGGCCGAGGGGCTGGGGGGGGAAGACAGGTCCCTGTTGCCTGAGACATCCTCACGCATCCTCCCCCCCTCCCCCCACAATATGGCAGCAATAACAGGCAGGGCCTGAAAGAGAAGGAAAACCCCAAGAAAGAGCGGGGATCCTGCACTTTCCACTCTCCAGAAGAGTGTTCCACACTTGGATCCATTTCTGCCAGAGCCTTCGCGTCGCTGTGGTTGTGAGGAGTGTGTGTTATCAACAACAGATAACAGTTGGAACAGATAGTGGATGAAAGGAGGAACAAGGGAGAACGTACTGAACAAGAGATGCAAGGTCAGAACAAACGCTCAACTGGCTGTGACGTATACAGTTTTGACACTGGCTGTGACGTATACAGTTTTGACACTGACTGTGACGTGAAATTGGATTTAACATATTTAGCTATAAAAGAAGGATGACCTGCAATTGAGACTCTTGAGGTGTGAGACTCTCCACAGGGAGCAGGGGACGCCCTGAATGTCTGACTCCCAGCCCACTCTAACACATCTGGCCAACTGTTAGGAGTGGATGTAAGTATTGTTAAGATACTAGTCCTGTAACTGTTGCTGGTATTGATGAGATAAATTTAAGAAAACTTTGGTTCTTTAACTGTTGCTGGTATCAACGAGATACGTTTAAGAAAACTTTGGTTCTGTAACTGTTGCTGGTATCAATGAGATACGTTTAAGAAAACTTTAAACTTCAAACTTTGGTTCTGTAACTGTTGCTGGTATCGATGAGATACGTTTAAGAAAACTTTGGTTCTGTAACTGTTGCTGGTATCGATGAGGTTGTGCCTTCCATATTCTGCCAAACAAATTCAACAGGTGAGAGGTGATTAAGTATATAAGCGGTGCCCTGCTGGATCAGACCCCTGGCCCCTCTAGTCTGGCAGTCTGTTCTCCCAGTGACCCACAGATGGCCTTCAGAGACAGCCACCCTGCCATCAGGCTAATAGCCATTCATTAGATGGTTTAACTTCCTTTCTCATGGATGCTCTGTAGTAGAGCATCCTGAGTGGGAGCACTCTACCATGCTGCCACATGGTATCTGTAAGGTTCCCCATCGGAACCTTCCACCTAGTCACGTACGCCAGTCAATACACATCGATGTACCAGCCATCAAAGTCAATGGGGAGGAATGTACTCAGACGGAGGCCAATAGTCAACACCTTTCAATATCAAGTACCGCAATCATTCACTGGTGAGATGGGAGAGGCACTGAGAAGGAATCTGACACCATTGACAGCATGAACTGAACGAAGGGGGGGGGCTCATAAAACTAAATTGTTTGGTGGGAAAGGGCATTCAGAGTGTCATCAATGTTAGAGTTAGCATGTTTCCTTATTAAAGATCATTCAGCATAGTTCTGCGTGAGGAGCCTTTATTGAGACATAGCACCTGGGACCATCACAGAAAGCTCTGAATCACCAATACCGGTCGATTTTTCCCGGGACTAACCCTGCAAATTCAGGCTAGTTTTTGGTCGAGAATCAGCACAACCACAATCAAGCAGGCAATGTCAGCTGACAACAACTCAGAGAGATCCACCACTCCAACCCAAGGTGCGGGAGACGACGCAACAAACCTGTCCCAAGGACCTTCAGCGATCTTGAAGGAGGAAAGAACAGTGACATTTGCACCCAAAGGGAGCCAGAGAAAATGCGAGTTGAAGGCACACGAAACCGGCAGGGGCAAGATGACCACAACACCACGGGAGCAGACTCCAAAAACCCAGGCAGAGTGGTCTTTTGGAATTGGAGGTGGCTTGGACGTTAAAGGTGGGAAATGCACCACGAAGCGCATCACCCAGTCCCAACGCATAAGCGCCATCGAGGAAAATATGTCCCGCTTGGACAATGACCTAGAGACGGTGAGCCAGCAGTTGGGGTCGATGAGACTAGTAATGGATAAAATCCTACAGAAATTAGAGGGACCCACTGAGAAACGGAGACCGGTGAGCCCACCCATCAACGAACCGGAGGACGAATCCACAAATGAAAGTGATGAGGAAGAGGAAAATTCCGAGTCAGAGGACCTTGACCGATCTCATATCACCCCACCCCAGCTACAGGCTGGGGTCCCCACCCCCCTATACAAACCATCAGGGGTAAGCAAATTGAATATGAGATTTGACAGGGACCCAAAGAAACTAGCTTCCTTTATGACCCATGTGAGGGGATTTATGGGGGAATCTGAGGCTTGCTTTCCTAACGAAGATGCCAAAGTTAGGTATGTGTCAGGTTTTTTTGGAAGGGGAGGCTGCAGACTGGCTGGTGTTCATGCATGACTCCAGAGCCAAAGAACTACACAATTTTGGGGCATTTATGTTCACTCTACGCAAGCAATTTGAGGACACTTTGTCTAAAATGTCCACTAGAGTAGAACTACAGAATCTCAGGCAGGGGTATAGAACTGTGGCAGAATATGCCATGGAGTTCAAGAAGATCTTGAGCAAGTTACCTGACTGGCCTGAAGCATTCCAAATTGAATATTTTCAATATGGACTGAGACAGGATCTCGTAGAACTGGCACTGGGGAGGGGTGACCCTGAAACCTTAGATGAGTGGATACAGCTAGCGGGAAAAGTGGAAAACACTAAGCTACAAATCCAGACTATTAGAGAATTCCACACCATGCGAAGAAAGCTGGTGACCCAGGCACCTTCCATGTGATGAGAAACCAAAGGGCCTGGGAAGAGGAAAAAGAGAGACGGACCAAAGACGGATTATGTTTTCGATGCGGGAAGGAAGGGCATCGCATCAGCAATTGTCCACAAACCACAACAACTTCCAAAAAACCTCCTGAGAACAGGGGGGACAAAACCCCCTTCATGAAGCTCAAGGGAGCGGCAGCAGGCATGGAGGAGTGGAGACCTCAATGCTTCCACGATTAGGAGAGCGACTTGTCAGATATTGAATTCATGACGACGGGAAACGCCAACTGCCTGCCCTAAAGTGCACCGGGGAACAGGCATTTAGCAGCAGGTGCACCGACCAGTGGGTAAGTGATGATTGTCCAACTATGCGAATAAAAGTACTCATTGAAATGGAGGATGGAAGGGAGCAAGCAGGGTTAAGGGCAATGCTGGACTCTGGGTGCTCCAGATGTTTAATTGTAAGGTCCCCCATCGGAACCTTCCACCCCAACACGTGCGCCAGACAATCCACATCGGGATACCAGCTGCAGGAGACAGAGAGAAGGAATGCGGCTAGCCGGAGAGCAATCGTTAACACCTGTCAATGTCAGACAACCCAATCATCTACCGCCGAGACGAGAGAGGCGCCAAGAAGGAAACTGACAGCACTGGCAATACACATTGAACTAAAGGGGGGAAACACAATAAAAATCAATCGTTTACCAAACTGGGGCATTCAGATCTTCACCGATGTTAGGGCTGGTATGTTTCCTTAATAAAGTTCATTCCATTTAACTTAGCGTGAGGAGCTTTCATTGGGACATAACACCCGGAGTCATCACAGAAAGATGTGATGCCTTTACTTTCCAGACAACTAGGGAGGGTTGCTTGTGAGACCGATGAACTAATTCTACTTTATTGTAAGGCTACTTTCACAGAACCTTGCAAGTCTGATGTCAGGATGGTATCCTGTCATGCTGCTAGAATGCTAGGATGCTAGAATAGTCTGGGATGGGTTAGGTACGACAAAGTTAGTTGTTAAAGCTAGATGGGACACGTAGTTGTTAGAGGGCCGAGGGCCTGTAGTGTCAGACAGCTTAGCAGGCAGCGGGATGCTTGGTAGAGATTGGGATGGAATGCAGCGCCTAGGCGGGAAGACAGTGGCACTAGGCTCCAAGGTCATACATCTGGGGCTTGCAGAAACTGACAATGTAATGTTATGGGAACCAGGTGAAGCAGGAAGGGGGGTTGAGGAGGTGTGTGAGAAGGAGAGGGGGTAAAAGGGAATGTTGGCGCCTTTTTCAGTTAATCTGCTCTTTACATGGATCTTGCTTACATGTAACAATAAACAGTATTCTTTCATATCCTACTATGGCTTGTGCTAAGAATTACTGAGTTGGTATCAAAGGAGGAGGTAATTAGACCTGAAAGTACAAATCTCATGCCATCTCCTCTACAGTCTGAGAAGTTAGGGAGGGTCCCTTCTGAGCCTCTTTCTTTGCCCATTCTGCAGCTGTGTGCTATGCCCTCCCTTATCTGAAGCTCCCTCAGCAGTATCTCTTTGCCCCGTCTCCCTATTGGGGGAAGAACTTCTCTCAGGGTCTTCTGCCCAATTTTTCCCTAAAAACCAGGGCTTCTCTACTGGCAGCCGTCTCCTTCTGTCCCCTCCAGGGCCTTGGGTGAAGCTGCCACCTGCAACCAGCCGGATCCCTCCTAGCCCCCCAGGGTCTTGGGTGGAGTTCATCCCTCTGGGTCTTGTCAGCTGTACCAGGTAGACCAGACAGGAAACACGACAAGATAAGCTAATTCTACCTTATTGTAAAGCTACATTAACAGAATCTTGCAAGTCTGAAAATCCAATTCTCCCACCGTCTCCTTTACAGCCCAAGAAGCTAGGGAGAGTCCCTTCTGAGCCTCTTCCCCATACTTCATTTATTGTCTTATTCAAAAGAGCAGCAGCCACCAACCTCAGCGGATCCTTGGCTGACTTGACAAATATAGTCGAAGTCCACCACAAATAGAGACCAACTATATCCAGATCAATTTCAATTTATTTATTACAGTCATAGACCAGTACAAATAAAAATATGCCATATGTAGCCAATAAAAGTTCTCAGCTATAATAAAATAAATAAAATCCATGTCTAAAATTAGTTTAGCAAAATACTTAACATTTGTATATAAAATCAAGAAGACAGCCTATTTTACATTATGTTGAGTTCCATATCTTGTGGCATCCTATGGTTATTAATTATTAACTATTAAAATTAAGTGTTAATATCAAAATTTTAAATGAATAGTTATAAAAGAAAGTAAAATATTTATGGTAAGTTTTTCACTAAGTTACGTCGGCTCTTTAGTGCTGCTGCGCAGAATCTTGCTACCTGCGCTGTGACTGTAATCCATTCATCTTTGAGCAAAATCTGAAGATACTCGGTTTCAGAACGGCCCGGATACCTCATAATTATCGGGGAAATGAATTTTATTCAAATATCTCTGTAGAATGAACATCGTAGAAGGACATGTCCAGTAGTTTCTATCTCTCCAGAATTACAAGGACAGAGTCTTTTATCCAATGGAATTTTTTTATATTTGCCATCCAAGACGGCTGAGGGGAGGACATGGCATCGTGCAAGTGAGAAGGCTTTCCGATGGTTCAATGTCTCTAGCTGGCTGAGATATCTCGCAGAGGTAATAGTATATCTAGTAGAGTCTGGAGCCAAAAATGTCAGGGCTTTCTCTAGATCTGCTTGCCTCTCCATGTCCTCTACCCTTTATCTCAGGCTTTGTTTTGCCTTGTCGTAGCCCAGCTCTAGTATTGAAGATGGAGAAAAACCTAATTTTGTGAGATTATATTCGACAGCCTTGATCCACGAGGAAGAGAATTTGTCTTGGAGAATTAGTGGTGCAAGGCCTTGTGGAAAAAAGTTGAGTTTTAGCCATAGATTTAAGGAAGCTATACAGATTCTTGACTCAACTTTTACCAGTCCTGTCTCCAGGCGTAAGCGAGCGTTAGAAACACAACGAGGGATCTGTAAAATTGCTCTTATAAATTTGGATTGAACTCTCTCCAAAGGTATGAAACTAGAAGATGAGGGTCCAAGCTGGGTCCCATACAATAACTGTGCAAGCGACTTAGCCTGAAAAAGCTTAATTGCAGCTGGGACATAATGTCCTCCTTTCGAGTGGAAAAATTTGAGAATGGCGTTGGCTGATCTCTGACCAATGGCAGCTGCATGTTCGCAATGTGCATTCCTTGAGCCGGTGGTGTGTATGACAACACCCAGATATTTAAAAATGGTCACCTGTTCTATTTTATGTCCATTAAGGTACCATGAACGGAGTTTTGGCCTTTTAGCAAAGGCCATAACTTTAGTTTTCTGAAAGTTAATTTCCAATTTATCGTTATTGCAGTACTGGAGCAATGCTTGCAGGGCTCTTTTAAGACCTACTGGTGTCCTTGAAAGAATTACTGCGTCATCTGCATACAATAACAAGGCGATGCTGCGATTCCCTATTTTTGGGGTGGTGGTGGTTTGGTTTATTTATCCATTTAACCATGTCGTTAATATAGAAGTTAAAAAGCAGGGGGGCCAAAATGCACCCCTGTTTTACCCCCTTTTGAGCTATAATCGACATAGAGAGAGTCCCTTGCGTGTTGCACCTAACCTTGAGGGTCATGTTGGAATGTAAGGCACGTAATAAATGGAGAAGCCTACGATCAATTGAGGCGGCTTCCAACTTCTCCCATAACTTGATTCTGGTGACAGAGTCAAAGGCTGCCTTTAGGTCTATGAAGGCAGCATATAGTGATGCCGCTCTATTAGACACATATTTTTCAATCAGGTGCTGCAAGACCAGGCATTGGTCAATAGTGCCTCTCCCCTCTCTAAAACCGGCTTGTATATATCCAGATCAATATCTGACTGACACATGCTAACACTCTCTCTTGACCCTGGTTTGCATAATGACTTTTGATTAGAGAAGTTTGGACCAAGTTCTTCTTTCTCACTCAGTGGCTCATCTCCAACGTTTGGTCCCCATCTGTGACTTCTCTCCCCGTTGCCATTCTCCAAATCATAGTGATTTATTTGTTGTCTTGGTGCTAATTGTCTAGAGACTTTCTGCAACCTTTCAGAAGATTTGGCACAAACATATGAATAATATGTTTTCACCTTGATTTCACACTAAAGTCTTGGGGGCTGATGCCATGGCACTGGAAAACCATGGATGCATAAATGGGTCTGGAGAGAGGGAGAGCCTGGGGAGGCTTTTAGGGCAGGCGGGGAGCAAATGAAGCCTTGGCTGGATTCTGTCTGAAATAAGGAAGCTTTCTTCCATCTCTTCCTCACCGTCTTTGTTCAAACCACACACAGGACTGGAGGCGTCATCAGGAACACAAGTCATGTTGTTGCTTGTGCTGCTGCTTGTGCTGCTCCTGGGGCCCCAGAGTGTCTGGGGAAGGCTCAAAGCCAAATGTCTCCTGACCCTGAAGGGGGATGAGGTGGGCTCAAATAATCATTACAGCCCAGGAGAGCTTTCCATTGGTGGCATCATCTCTGCAACCCGGGCTTTGTTTGAAAGATTAAGTTTCAAAAACTCTCCGACTCAATTATTCTTGTAAGTCCATCTTCCTGCACTGCATTAGAGCAACTCTATTTCTGACTTCTTTCAAAAGTTCCAGCCAGGCATTGTGCCATTTCATCTTTGGGGAACTATTTTAGACCCTGCAGCTGATGAGCCTCCTTTGAAATTCTCAAGTACAATCCTCAAGCAGGGATCTTCTCCTTTCCTTGACTCTGAGGAACAAACACCCACGTTGCTTGACATCCTCTGAGCAGAGTGTAAGGCACTCCATCCGATATCTGCAATCTCCCTACTCTAGAGTAACTCACAGACGCATGAGTTCTTAGAAGTAGGATAGTTTATTACAGGATACAGAAGCTAGCACGAACAAAGACTGGAATGCCGATTCTGGGAACAAGCAGCATATTTAAACCTTTCCCTCCCCCAGGGTCCTTTGCTGCTGGCACGTGTGGTCAGGTCTACCCGGTTGCTCCGGCAACCGCCTCCCAGATGTGTATTCCCGTGCGTCGGGTGGATATCAGCTTCGCGCCACTTCCAGTCTTCTGAGGAGCTCTTTGTCTGCCTGCCCTTTTGGCAGAGATCGGATGATCTCTGACATGCTCCCGCCTCAAAACTCACCCCCCCCCGGTTCAGTGGGGTTTGTCTGGGAATTCTTTATGGAACTTCTTGACTAATTTAGGGGCGCTTGTGTGTTTGGCGCTAACCCATTCCTAGTCTCCAATTGGTAGATGTTGCCACTTCACTAGGTACTGTAGCTGCCCCTTGTGTCTTCTGGAGTCCAGGATTCTATCAATCTCGAAATGTGGTTCGCCCTCCACCAACAATGGGGGGGGGGGTTCCTCTGGTTCATGGTGCCAGTGTTGTGAACTGTGGTGTTGTTTCAACAAACTGATGTGGAACACAGGATGCACCTTTCTTAGCGCTTTTGGCAATTGTAATTTTGCCGCTACTGGGTTGATGACCTCAATGATTGGGAATGGACCTATGAATTTTGGTGCCAATTTCCGTGGTGGTTGTGTTGCCCGCAGATTTTTTGTTGACAAATACACCTTGTCTCCTACTCTTAATTCCCATTCTTCCCCCCCTCTTGCGGTCCGCATATTTTTTGTAACTAGCTTTGGCTTCCTGCAATGTTTGCACCATGACTGGCCAATTGCTGCTTAGTTTTTCTATCCATTCATCCGCTTTTAGGGGTTGTGGCAATTCTGTGTTGTGTGACATGGCCAATTCGGGGATAGTTACAAAGTCCTGCCCTGTGGCGACTTTGAATGGTGAAAACCCCGTGCTTTGATGTACCGCGTTATTGTAAGCAACCTCTGCGAACGGCAACAGTTCCGCCCAATCATTCTGTTGGTAGTTAGTGTAACATCTAAGGTATTGCTCCAATGTAGCGTTCAGGCGTTCGCTCGCACCATCTGTGCAAGGATGGAACGCACTGCTGAGCCCCTGTGCCGCTCCAATTAATTTCAAAAAAGCCCGCCAAAATTTGGAAGTAAAAGTGCTGCTGCGATCGCTGATTATGCGTTCTGGCGTTCCATGGGCTCTATAGATGTGTTGTATGAACAGTCTAGCTAGTTTTTGAGCATTCGGTATTCCTTTGCATGCAATGAAGTGTGCCTGCTTGGAGAATAGATCAGTGACTACCCAAATTGCCGTGTTCTTTTTGCTCACCGGCAATTCTACTATGAAGTCCATGGCAATTTGCTTCCATGGTTGTGAGGGGTTTGCTACTTCCTGCAGCTTCCCTGTGGGTTTCCCAATTTTCCTTTTGGCCATTGCGCACACTGGGCATGAGCGCACATAGTCTTTAACATCAGTGCGCAAGGATGGCCACCAAAATTTGCGTCAGATTAAGTGTAGCGTTTTTACGAAGCCAAAATGCCCTGCCGTTTTGTGATCATGATGCATGGTCAAGACCTTTTGCCTTAAGGGCTCAGGGACATAGGCTTTGTTGTCCTTCCACCCCACTCCATCCTTCTCCACTAGGTTCTGTTTGTTCTCCCCCCACCAGGTGTCCGTTACTGTTGCCGCCCGCAGCTCGGCTGTCCACGGGTCGCTTTCAGCCGCGCGCTTCACGGTGCTGCGGGTGATTGCCATGTTGCCTTCCCCCCTCCCTTCTGTTATTGCTGAGCTCTGTGCCTCCACTGGCTGGGAGGGGATGAGGGATTCAATGACCTCTTCCATTTTGCTCTCATGTTGCGGCAAGCGTGATAACGCGTCTGCCAAGTAGTTTTTTCCCCCAGGAAAATACTTCAACGTGAAGTTGAATCTGCTAAAAAATTCTGCCCACCTGAGGTGCTTAGGGTTCAACTTCCTGGGTGATTTGAGAGCTTCCAAATTTTTATGGTCCGTCCACACTTGGAACGGCTCTGCTGTGCCTTCTAAGAGATGTCGCCACGTGCTTAGGGCATGTTTGACAGCGAAAGCTTCTTTTTCCCAAATATGCCATCTTTTCTCCGTCAGGTTAAACTTTCGGGAAATGTACGCGCATGGCCTTAATTTCCCCGTGTCATCCTCCTGCAAGAGTATGGCCCCCACTGTGCTAATAGATGCATCTGTGTGTATCACAATTGGTTTGTCAGCTTCTGGGTGCTTGAGTATGGGTTCTCTTGTGAACATTTCTTTTAGGCTATCAAACGCTGCCTGGCATTCCTGTGTCCATACGAGTTTCGTGCTCGGTGATGGGGCTTTCGCGTTTGCTCCCTTGCCTTTTGTCTTTAATAGGTCAGTCAGGGGCAGTGCGATTTGCGCAAAATTCTGAATAAATTGCCTATAGAACCCCGCAAAACCGAGGAACGCTTGCAGCTGTCTGCGAGTATGGGGGGGGCTGCCAGCCCAGGACCGCTTTGACTTTCTCAGGATCCATCTCGATGCCCTCATGCGAAATGCGATACCCCAAGAAGTCTAGTTGTTCCCTGTGAAATTCACATTTCTCAAGTTTTACATAAAGCTTTGCCTCGAGTAATTTCTCAAGCACCCTCTTAACTAGCTCCATGTGTTCCTCCAGATTTTCAGAAAAAATCAGTATGTCATCCAAATATACAATTACCCCTTTGTACAGAAATTCATACAATACTTCGTTTATGAACCTCATGAAGATTCCCGGTCCCCCCGCAATCCCAAATGGGAGCACCCTGTATTGGAAAGAACCCAATGGGCAATTGAATGCAGTTTTCCACTCGTCCCCCTCCCTTATGCGAACACGGTAGTAAGCTTCCCTAACATCTAGTTTTGTGAAAATTTTCCCCTTAGATAGCTGGGCTAACATGTCTTTCAGCAACGGGAGAGGGTACTGTCTTGTAACCAAAATTGCATTAAGACCCCTGTAGTCAGTGCAAAGCCGGAGGGACCCGTCTTTTTTCTTCCTGAACAATACCGGGGCTGCAAGGGGGGAGTTGGCTGGCTCAATGAACCCCCGTGCCAAATTTTTATCTATGAATTTGCGCAATTCTTGCAGTTCTTTTTGCGTCATGGCATACATCTTGGGCTTGGGAAACGGTGCCCCTGGGATGAGGTCAATGGTTGCGTCTGACTGCCTATGGGGGGGTTCTTGCTCACATTCCTTCTTGTCGAATATCTCTGCTACCGGGAGGTATTTCTCCGGAATTGTGATTGTGAGTGTGCCACCCCCTTGGTCCTGCTCCCCCTCCTCAAATTCCATCCCCGTTGCCCCCAGCTCAATGCAGCTCGGTGTGCTATCATTGTCCATCTCATGATAAGTCCCATCCATAAAGTCCAAATCTCCTGAGACCCAATCCACCTTGGGGTTACTTGCCCTCAATCATTTCAGTCCTAACACAATGGGTCGTGTTGCAATGGGGGCCACTAGGAACCGCAAAGTCTCTACATGAGTCCCCAAAGTCATTTGCAGTCCTTCAGTGTAGAACTCCACTGCCCCCCCTTCAGTTCCAACCCATCCAATTGGCAAAATGTGATGGGCGTTTTAAGCTTAAAAAGGTCCAGTCCCATCTTTTCAGCTACGTTCGGATGCATTAAGTTTCTAGAGCAACCTGAGTCTAGCATTGCAACCCCCGCATACTTTTTCCTCCCACCCAAAGTCCTCAACTGTACCTTTAGGTGCATTGTTGGGGTGTTGCGACTACTTCCTTTGCGCCCCTTTGTGGAGGTCTGTCCTGTGGCGCTCATCAGAACAGACCTGGCTCGTTTCCCGCCGTCTGGGTTTCGAAGTCAGAGTCATCGCTGTCTTCTTCTAGGTCCGGATTCTGCCATGGGTTCACGGTTGCCGCAGCCGCTCCTTTTCCCTTGGTGTGTGTTGTTTTGAGGGTACTTCTGTCAGCTGCCTTATTCGCCGGAGGTTTTTCCTTAACGCTTGTTTTCCCCTGAGGGCAAGCGCTAATTCGGTGTCCCTCCTTCCCGCAGCGGAAGCACAGTCCCTCTCTTGTCCGGCGGTCCTTCTCCTCTTCCCAATTCCGCTGTTTCACGTTCGAGCGGGGCTGGTTAATGAAAGTCCCCTCGTTCCTCTGCCTGGATTGTATGTTTCTGATACTTTGTAACTGTAGTCTGTTACTCTCAATTTTCCCAGCTAATTGGATCCACCCCTCTAAAGTTTCAGGGTCATCTCTATCTAATGCCTTTTCCAGTAGGTCCTGTTTTAGGCCATATTGAAAGTGTTCTATCTTTATCGATTCCGGCCAGTCCGGCAGATAGGATAATAATCTTTTAAAGTCCATAGCATATTCAGCTACTGTCCTAGTTCCCTGCCTTAAGTTCCGGAGTCACGCCCTGGCTGAGACTTTGGTCAGCGTATCTTCAAACCGTTTCCGGAGGGCATACATGAACTCTTGGAAGTCCCTTAGTTCCCTAGCCCTCCTGTCATGAAGCGTTACCAGCCAGTCCCCTGCCTCACCTTCCAGAAAATTGGAGACGTATCTAATTTTGCTCTCTTCCGTTCGGAAGGTGTATTCGAATTCGCTCATGAACCCTTGTACGTGAGTCAAGAAGCATGCTAAATTCTATATGAGATATAGAAAAGAGCAGGCTGTATATTGCGAATCTCCCACAGTGTATTGTGATTTTGGCATAACCTAAACAGAAGATATGAGAAACTGTATGGATATAAAGGTTAATGAAAAAATATGGACTTGAATTGTTATGAGAAATTGTATGGATATATAAAAAGTGATATTCTAAATGTAAGATGCTAAATACAAACACAAGTTGATATTATAGAATATTGTTTTCCTTAGAGATATATTTATGAGAAGATAATGATATGATGGAATTAGAATGATGGTTACTACAGGATGATATATATCAATATGTATTGTATGAATATTATAAGAATTGATATATTAGCTATTAGGTTAAGTGATATGATAGATTATGCATTTAGTTTAAATGGACACTACTACAAGGAATGGAAATTACAGATGGATAATTGAGATTCAAGAATTCCTTTTTTATGGAGATATATATATATATTAGAATTAAATTATAGAAATATATATGTATGAACACTATAAGAATTGCTAAATTATGTATTAAGTTACATAACATGTTAGGTTATGAGTCATAATATGAATAGAATATATTGTAGTTTATTAGAAGTAAATAAGGCTTTTATTTGTTATACTAATTGGTCTTTATTGAAGATATAAATATGTAGTAATGAACATTCAACATTTAACTACTATTTCAAGGAGTGGAAGCCAAAGATGGATTATTGGGAGACAGTAAGATGAAGGTTAGAAGATTGGATTAAAGAAATCAAAAGGCATATGACAAAGAAAAGTTCCTGTATACTGTATGAAGGACTAACATTTAAAATCAATTGTTGTACTTTAAGTTCAAAGATAGATTGGAGGACATCTATTTTCTATATTTTCTTTGCTTATTATTTCTTGACTTCACTTTTTCTTTATCTTTTTCTTATTTTGTATTTCTGTTTCTATTTCTTTTTCTACTTTAAATTTTATTATGTATTGTAAAACTTAATAAAATTTAATAAAAAAAAAAAAGAAGCATGCTAAATTCTTGGGGTTGCCGTTGAATTTCGTTTTTAGTTCACCCATTCCAAATGGTGTATGTGCCCCCCCTGGGGTCATGAACTGGTTGTATGATGGGGTCCTGGGTGCTCTGTTGTAGGGGTAAAATTCCTCCTCTTCACTTTCGATGTCTCCCTCTTTTTCGGGTGGCCCCAGGTTCAGTTCCCGCCCTCTGGGTTTATCTAAATTGTCCATTAATTTCTCAAAGGCAGCGCCCAATGAATCAATTTTATTCATCAACATTCCTATATTTAACTGCACATTGGACATCTGTTCCTCCAACCTTACGATGTGCTGGGTTGGGGTGACCTTCTTCTGGTTTCCTTTTGCCCCTTCCTGCGCTAGCCCTTCGCCTACAGCTATGGACCATCCCGCTAGCCTTGGTTCGGTGCTGCTTAGAGGAATGGGGGTTTTGGTTACCTCTATGTGGTTTTGCTTCTTCTGTGCTTTCTTGCCCTCTCGCTCACTGGCAACTCCCTCCATCGTCTGGGCGCTAGTTGAGCTGGGTCCGGCTTCTTCGCTCACTTCTGCCACCTCTACCGATTCCATTTTGTGGTCTCTGCTGGTCGCTGGCTGCTTGGGAGCGCTGGTTGCTGCCGTCGCTTTGCCTCCACGTGGTCTCCACCGCCGCCTCTCAGCTGCTTGGGCTTCCTAACAACTGCTGGGGCCGCCGATTTCCGCCGCTGCGCTGTTGCCTCCTCTCAGCTGCTTGGGCACCGATTACTCGCTGCTGGGACCGCCGGTGTCCGCCGCTTCGCTGCTGCCGCCGCTCAGCTGTTTAGGTGCCGATTTAGCTGCTGCTCTGCCGCCTCCATTCAGCTGCTTGGGCCGCCGGTGTCTGCCGCTGCACTCCTGCCGCCGCTCAGCTGTTCCGGATCACCGCCTCTCAGCTGATTAGCGTGCCGGTTTTTGCTGCTGCTGGGGAAAGCTGGTTCCTCGCTCACCTGGTCCCAGCTGATTAGTGCGCCGGTTTCTGCTGCTGCTGGGGAAAGCCGTTTCCTGCTTCTTCGCTGCTGCCAGGGATCCCCGCCTCTCAGCTGTTTGGCGCTGCCGGGGAAGCCGGTTCCTCGCTCGTCTCGCCTGGTCTCCTTCCGAAATTTTTTTTTCCCCAGGTCTCTGCCCAGTGTGTGTAGAAGCCGGTCTCGACCGTGAAGCTGTTGGTTTCGCTCCCGGGAAAACCGGTTGGTTTTGGCATTTCAGTCTTTATGTAAGGCACTCCATCCGATATCTGCAATCTCCCTACTCTAGAGTAACTCACAGACACATGAGTTCTTAGAAGTAGGATAGTTTATTACAGGATACAGAAGCTAGCACGAACAAAGACTGGAATGCCGATTCTGGGAACAAGCAGCATATTTAAACCTTTCCCTCCCCCAGGGTCCTTTGCTGCTGGCACGTGTGGTCAGGTCTACCCGGTTGCTCCGGCAACCGCCTCCCAGATGTGTATTCCCGTGCGTCGGGTGGATGTCAGCTTCGCGCCACTTCCAGTCTTCTGAGGAGCTCTTTGTCTGCCTGCCCTTTTGGCAGAGATCGGATGATCTCTGACACAGAGCTAGACTGGATAGAGAGGAGAGGGTGGGTCCTCCCTTGTACCCCTCCCTTCCCCCATAGAGGGGCCGACATGGACACAAAACTGCAGGAATGCTATATGTTTTCCCTACACTGAAAATGCAATAGCCTCCCCCTTCTTTTTTTTGGGGGGGGGGTTCTTACGTTGACTGACTATGAAAGAATCCCAGATCAAAATTTATTATTTCATTGAGTTTCCATGTCTGTGATTCCCATTTTGAACTGATGCCAAATACCCTAATCCTATAGTGATTTAAATGTAAATTAAGTCTCTGGTCAAAGACTTTTGACAGTGGACATCAAAATAGAAACATGTGCAGGAATTGATAACTTATTGCCTTTATTAACAGTCACAGCTCCTCATTCTCGGTGTGGGTTTGTGTCTGAGTGTGCACTTAATGAATCTATATTTAATACGGAAAATAGGTTGAACAACTCCAATATTAAATTCTGGAGAACATAACTATAGAGGAATAGAGAGAATATTTAAAGTCAGTCTGAAATCTTAGACCAACTGCAAGGATACTGACAACATCAAGAATAAGCCAAAGCTAATGATAAATAGATTCCTTTAGACCTAAATTGCATTGAGTATCTTAAAACAAAATTGAAAGAATCCGAGTTTCATTAAAATATGTGATATATCTGGGGAGATCCCTTAGCCTTCGTAGGATAGGTGAAACAATCCATCCAAATACTGTATGTCATCAAATGCTCAAAGCCTGCTCAGCTGTCACACTCGGTTACTACTTTTAAATTACAAATAACTTTTATTAATGGATATGTCTATGAAGGTTCTCAGTCATCCAGGTGGAATTGTCTGTAGCTTGAATCATGTCAACTGGATTTCTATTTTCTTAGTGGAAACGTTTCACTCCTTATCCAAGGAGCTTCTTCAGTCTGAGTAAAGTTAGTAAGGGAATCCTTAAATATGTTTCTAGGCTGGCTGTGTGACCTTGCACCTGGGGCTAGGTCATGGTTATTTTTGAGATGTTTGTTTCTAAGTCCCTTTATCATCTAAAGGAGGATCGTTAAGATTACCCTGCTGCTGTTGAGCTTGCGAAATGGTCTTAATCTTCCTAGGCACAGAAGACAAAGCAGGAAGGAAGATAGGGGAAAGGTTATGCCTGAGGCCCCCACCTCTATTCAAGGAAGGATTTTCCAAGTTGGCATGAATGGATTCCTTGACCCCTCTCTCAAACCACCTATCTTCTCTGTCTAAAATGTGAACATTAATGTCCTTTATTAATGGAGTTTATTGTTTTTATTTATTATTTTTTGTTACATTTTTTCAGGATTGCCCTAACCAAGAGGAATTCTTGGGCTAAGGAAGATTAGAAGTATTTTTGTAAAAAGAGATTAAATAAAATGTTCTCTTCGTTGATTCCTGTATGTTCTGATACATTATCCTTGCAGGATACAATCGACAGAATACTGGAAAATCCTATCCTTCCTTTTTGCCATCCAGGATATTAACCAGGATTCCCGTCTCGTACCCAACATCACCCTGGGTTACCACATCTATGAAAACTATTTCAGCCCAGGAAAGACTTCAGAGGCTCTGCTGGACCTGCTCTCAGCTGGGGAGGCCAATGTTCCCAACTACAGTTGTGGGAGACAGAGACACCCAGTGGCTGTCCTTGAAGGGGCTGAGACTGGCTTCTCCATCCAGATTTCGACCATGTTGGGCACCTACAAAATCCCACAGGTGAGTCTTTGCTGGGAAGACAATTTTTAATCATGCAGCTTTCAATCAGGGATCCTCCCTTGCCCATGAAGACCAGAGTTTCATTATGGAAATAACAGGCATTAACGATGATGGTTCAGGTTATCCAAAGGGAGGGAAGGATTAAAGCAAACATATCTCCTCTCGCCATGGCCCCAGTCCAAATTTGGGGACCCTCCCTTTTCCTGAAATAGAAAAATTCTCCTCTCAGGAAGCAAATGTGGACAGAGGGAATGCATGAAGCAAAGGGTGAGTAGAGAAGTCTTCACCGCAAGGAGTGGAACTATCCCTTCATTAGTCTGTAGCTTGAATCATGTCAACTGGATTTCTATTTTTTCAGTGGAAACGGATTGGGCCTCAGGCACAATCTTTCCCCTATCTTCCTTCCTGCTTTGTCTTCTGTGCCTAGGAAGATTAAGACCATTTCGCAAGCTCAGCAGCAGCATGGTAATCTTAACGATCCTCCTTTAGATGATAAAGGGACTTAGAAATAAACATCTCAAAATAACCATGACCTAGCCCCAGGTGCAAGGTCACACAGCCACCCTAGAAACATATTTAAGGATTCCCTTACTAACTTTGCTCAGACTGAAGAAGCTCCTTGGATAAGGAGCGAAACGTTTCCACTGAGAAAATAGAAATCCAGTTGACATGATTCAAGCTACAGACTGTTCCACCTGGATGACTGAGAACCTTCATCTACATATCCCTTCATTAGGGACAGAATTGGTATCTTACATTTTGGTTCTTACGTGTCTCAGATAAAATACCACTTTTTATTCCTTTTCAGATTAGTTACAATTTTGTGTCTGAGATTCTGATTGATAAAACTCGGTTTCCGTTCTTCTACCCAATGCTCCCTGCTGAAGGATTCCAGTATTCAGGGACAGTCAAGCTGCTCCTCCATTTCAGGTGGACCTTGGTTGGTCTTCTTGCTCCAGACACTGACCAGGGGCAGAAATTCATGACCACGTTGACTTCCATGCTGATAAGGAATGGCATTTGTCCAGTTATATCACACACCTTTTCAACAATTATTCATAAAAGGTTCAAAGATATTCATGAAAACCACAATTGGAGACAAGTGAACGTCTTTCTTTATCCTGCACAGGCTGAGTCAATCAGCACAGGGATGGCAATTCTATATGCGGTATATAAAAGTATTAAGGAACCTATTGCAGGAAAAGTCCTGATGACAACAGCACTCTGGGACTTAACCTTTTATTTGACAGAGCAGAAATTTTCCTTTCAATTCATTCATAGCATTTTTTCCTTTCTTTTGAAGACAAACCAAGTGACAAAGTATGGTGGGTATAGGCATTTTTCCTTTTCCATTAAACGCTTTGCAGAGAAATCCTTCATGTGCTCATACACCAAGGATGCCTTTTCGGTGAAAATCTGGAGACAGTGTAGAGAGGGAGAACAACCGGAGGCTCTGCCCCAACAGGTGATTGATCGGGTCCTGTGTCTAGACAACTATTTCATTTTCAACACCATCTGGGCTGTGGCACAGGCTATTCATGCAGCCTATATGTCCAGATCCAAGAGGACAAAGATCAAAGGAGGGAAGAACATGGAAACTCCAAGGCTGAAGGCTTGGCAGGTATTCCTTTTTGTAGCACATCTCTCTCCTCCAGCCAAGAATCAGTTTTGTCATTGTAAAAACTGGGCAGCTATTCTGAAAAAATAATTTATTCTGAATACAAAAAATAAATTGAATTCCAACCTTCCATCCCTCTCCCTTTTGCATTCCCTTCACTCCTTCCCCTTCTTTAGCAATGTATTGCCCTTTTAAAATGGTTTTCAAAGAGAATATTACGAGGTCTTCACAGTTTAGTCATCTCTTCCCTCATTCAGTCCAAGGTCATTTAATGTCTCTCTTCTCTTTGTAAGCAATCAGCAGATCATTCCAGAGAACAGGGCCCGCCACCAAAAAGTGAGTGATAAGAAATGTCCTTAGAGGTTAAACTTGGAGCAGAACATGAAAAGATAGTGGACCAATGATGGTTTAGGATTACCAGGGAGATGGCCTCTCTTATCCTTCATCTTCATCACACCTTTCATGTTTCTAATTGCTATTCACCCCATTTTCCTTAAAAGTGAGAATTTCCAGGGTTCCTGGAATTATTGCCTAAAATAGGGGGGAGGAGGTGTGTGATAAGAGAGAAATCATGAGTTAGGGCTGAGCCTTCTTGCCCTAGTGCAGGAGTCGGCAAACTTTTTTATGCCGGGAGCCATTTTGACATGCTCGAGGACGTTTTGAAAGGCTCGAGAGCCAGGGGGCGGGGTTTGCAGGTGGGGGGCAATCGCGTGGAAGGGGGCGGGGTTTGTGGGCTGGAGCCAATCACGTGGAAGGGGGCGGGGGGCTCACGGAGGGAGGGGGCGCAGCCAGCGGCTCCGCAAACCCAGCCCGGCTGCCCCACCAGGAGTGGCGGAGAAAGAGCTGCCACCCTCCGGCCAGCAGGACGGGCGCGGGAGAGCGGAAGGGTGCGCCCTCTCCACCGGGCGGGACCTGCGCCTCCTTCCCCGCCAGCGCCCGAGCACAGACACCAGCCGGGACCCCGCGTGGAAGATGCCGTGCGCCACCAGCACCTGACATCAAGGTGGCTGCGCTTCCACACCCGGCAGGCGGGCGAGGCAGGGAGAGAAGGGGAGACGGAGGGGCTCCCTCTCCGGCCTCTGTGCCCCTTCAGGCCCATCTCTGCGAGGCCCGGCGTGGCAGGGAGGCGCTGCTGGCCCGGGATGCGGCGCTGTCGGAGGTGGCGCAGGAGTGGCTGTAGGGGCTGCTGCGGCTGGAGATGGCGCTGCTCCATGGCATCCAGGTGCTGGGCGAGGGCGCGGGCCCGGGACGCGAGCGGCAGGGTGGTGCAGGGGGCCTGGTCGGGGCGGTGGCGGCGGGGGGACAGAGCCGGCGGAGGTTTGCCGGGCGGCAGGACGGGGCGGGCGGCGCTGCTGGGGCTGGTGGCGGAGCTGGAGGGAGCGGAGGGACCAGGCATTCCCGTGGGCGCAGCGCACGCTCTGCAACCCGCCTTGGAGAAGCGGCCGCAGGAGGCCCTCTGGGTGCACCCTCCCATCCCATCAATCCCCCCACCCCGCCGTTCGGCGTCCTCTCCCCCCGCTAACCCGAGCCCTGCGGCGGCCGCCTGCTCTCCCCTTGGCCGCCTCCGGTCCGAGCCTGGCTCGGCTGCCCCGGCCGCCGCAGGGCTCGGGTTAGCGGGGGGAGAGGACACCGAACGGCGGGGTGGGGGATTGATGGGGCGGGAGGGTGCTCCTGGTGAGGGCCACTTGGGGAGCTCTCTGCAGGGGCCTCTTGGGGTGCCCTGTGTCTCTGTCCCACCTCATCCAGGGGAGCTTTTGGCAAGGTCCCATTCGCAGCCGCTTCCTCCTCCTCCAGCGGGCCAGCCCACAGAGCGCTCTCCAGGCTGACAGCATGACAGCTCGGCGCCTTCCACACCAGGCTCAGCGCCTTCTCCAGCAGCAGTCGTAGCTCTTCCAGGGGCATCCCGTCTGGGCGCTCGGCCCAGCCTTCCTCATGCAAGGCCTCGCACAGGGCCAGCAGCCGCCTCGGCCGGGTCCGCCTGGTCCCGCCGCCACCGCCCCGGCCAGGCCCCCTGCGCCACCCTGCCGCTCGCGTCCCGGGCCGCCGCAGGGCTAGGATTAGCGGGGGGAGAGGACGCCGAACGGCGGGGTGGGGGGATTGATGGGGCGGGAGGGTGCACCCGGAGGGCCTCCCGTGGCCGCTTCTCCAAGGCAGGTTGCAGAGAGCGCGCTGCACCCACGGGAACGCCTGGTCTCTCCGCTCCCTCCAGCTCCGCCACCAGCCCCAGCAGCGCTGCCCGCCCCGTCCTGCCGCCCGGCAAACCTCCGCCGGCTCCATCCCCCCGCTGCCGCCACCCCGGCCAGGCCCCTTGCGCCGCCCTGCCGCTCGCGTCCTGGGCCCGCGCCCTCGCCCAGCACCTGGATGCCGCGGAGCAGCGCCATCTCCAGCCACAGCAGCCCCTGCAGCCGCTCCTGCGCCGCCTCCGACAGCGCCGCGTCCTGGGCCAGCAGCGCCTCCCTGCCGCGCCGGGCCTCGCTCAGTGCGAGAGCCAGGGGGTGGGGTTTGCGGGCGGGGGCCAATCGCATGGAAGGGGTGGCGGTGAGTTCAGCTGCGGAAGAGCCACACTCAAGGGGCCAAAGAGCCGCATCTGGCTCGCGAGCCACCATTTCCGACCCTTGCCCTAGTGGGACGATAGTCTACTAAGTGGTAGGAACGGGAGTGCTTGAGGAAGTCTTGAACTCACCACCAGCTCACCTTGAAACTGCGACCAGAAGATGAAAAGATACTGGACCAATGATGGCTTAGCATTACCAGGGAGATGGCCTCTCTTATCCTTCATCTTCATCTTGATGGCCATTAGTGGACTGCTAGGACCACTGAATGGGGCAGAGCTTAATGAAGTGAAGCAATAAGTGCACAGAAAATAGTTTTTATCAAAATAGCATTGATGAGCACACTAGAGAGATATGGGTTATTGATCTTAAGCACTTAGCCCACCCAAGCACAAAGAATTAGACGCTTAGACAAAGTAGTTCCAAATGTAAGTACAAAAAGAGTTCTTACATTTATTTGGCCCAGTTACACTCTTGTTCTTTTTCTCCCTAAACTTTGTTTACCCTTAGCCCTCATTGCTGCCAAGGGCTGCATGGAGAAAGGGGGAAAATCCTCCTGATTCTTAGGCCTAAGCATGGCCTCAAGATGGAGAGAGCAGCAGCATGCTGCTTCCTCCTCTAATGGTGGAAGGAGGCAGAGAGAGAGAAAGAGGAAGTGGGAGGAGCAACAAACAGCTTCCTCCAGAAGGAGATAGTCATCCTAGAATGAATTTCCCATATGCTAATGAGGCATGCTGATTTGCTGGGACCTCCAAAAACATCTCCACTTTCATGTTTCAAATTGCTGTACACCCATTTCCCTTAAAAGTGAGAATTTCCAGGGTTCCATGGCATAATGACATGGATTATTGCCTGAAAGGGGGGTGGGTGGGAAGAGGTGTGTAATAAGAGACAAATCATGAGTTTGGGCTGAGCCTTCTTGCCCTAGTGGGACAATAGTCTACTAAGTGGTAGGAACAGGAGTGCTTGAGGACCTCCAGTTCACCTTTATTTTTTATTTATATTTCAAATTTCATCACACCCATCTCTCTCAAAAGAGGGACTCTGGGTGGTTTACTATGAAATTAAAATAAATACACATTAAAATACAATAAAAACAGTGCCTCTTTAAAAAAATTATAAATATAAATATAAAATCCTGGATGACAACATTAAAAGTTCTTAATTTAAATTCATAAATACATGGGGGCCTCTTTAGGGCACTAACCAGCCTCAGGACTGATTATCCCCTCCCACCCCAAGTGAGGTGGCAGAGCCAGGTCTTTACCCCTTTCCAGAAAGCCAGGAGAAAGGGGCCTGCCTCACTATGTGAGTGTTCCATAGGGTGGGAGACATGGCAGAGACAACTTGAATGTCACCTCCATCTTACTTTTCTTGGTCCATGTCAAAAGGAGAATTTTTCGATTTCTGCTGAAATACTCTGTGCTAGGTGGTCCTTTGCCTGCACGTCATTCCACTGTAAGCAAAGTTTCCCGTCTGACTGACTTATTTCAGTGTGGTAGTGAAGCAGGCAGGCCAGACTCATTCAGGTTTCTATAGCTGCTAGGCCTGTGTTCTGTTCTATTCCACTCTATATCTAATCAAATAAAATCAAGCAGACATCCTGACCTTTGTAATAGAGGCTGAATGCTTTTACCCACATCCTGACCTTTGTAACAACGCCATGGACTCTTGAAAGTTCCTTAAAATGCTACAGATGGTGTACGATAAGTTCCCCTTTTGGTATCCTGTTTTGAAGTTCTATGTCTGAACAATCTGTCTGAACAAGCTGAGCTTGTGACACGTAAGAACTTGAACAAGCTGAGCTTGTGACACGTAAGATCTTGTCATATCCTGATTGTCTGGATTGCAAAAGCCTATAAAAGATTGACTCTGGGTAAAGCCCGGGGTTCAGAATTTGCCAAGTTATTACTCTGAACCTTGCTAGCAATAAACCTGTGTTCTCTATCCTTGCTGGTCTCGCGTCCTGTTATTGGGAAGGTGAGTTTTCCCGCTACATTTCTGGCGACCGCGGCAGGACACGACGGGACCCTGAGGTCCCTCTGGAGGGTCACCACGCTCACAGGGATTCGGTAAGTCAAGGGGAATTTCCCAGGCACCATCGGACATTTTTGTTCTGAGGGACTTCCCAGTGATGCCAGCTCCCTGTGGCGCCGGCTGACGCCTTCAAGAACCATTTGCGAGGCAATGAGACCAGGTAGAAACCCAGCGCTGGAAGATGTGGAAACAAGCCCTGCAGGCGAGTATTGGGGAAGGGAGCTCCCATAGAGTACGACTCGAGACGACGGGAGGGGTTGATCACCCCCGAGGCGAACAGGGGCCAGAGTTGGCCGGCTGCGGTTCCTCGAAAAAATCCCTATTGAGGCGGGAATGTACCGGTGAGACCGAGGTGTATTAAAAAAAGGGGGGGGGAAAGGAGGGGAGGTTGTGTATTGTGATTGCTGTGTGAATGTTCGCTGTGTTTTCCAATGGTGACCGTTGAGTGTCCGGCACCTTGGGCCAGTGAGAAGCGAGTGAAGTCTGCAGTTCCCAGTGGAGACCGTGAGTGTCAGGCTCCTTGGGTCAGGCTTGAGAGCGTGACCAGTCCCTCTATGTTATCCCGAGAGTGAAGGACCCTCAACCTTCCTCTCAACCCCCTTCCCTCATTGTCTTGTCTGGTGCCCTGGGAGGAATATGGGTGGTGGAGGAAGTGTGCCCCTCACTCCGTTAGGCTGTATTGAAATCATGAGTTAGGGCTGAGCCTTCTTGCCCTAGTGGGACGATAGTCTACTAAGTGGTAGGTGAAGCCCATTCAGCAGTCTGTTAGAACTACTGAAATGGAGCAGAGCTGCTTAACTCATGTACAGAAAAAGAATATTGTTTAAAAACAGAGCCCATGAGCATATTAGAGAGATTTGGGTTAATCTTACACCTGTAGCCCACCCAAACATAAAGAAACACGTGCTTAGACATGGCAGGTATGAAAAGGAAGTACAAAAAAGTCCTTACGTTTATTCATTCCAGGTACAGCACTTTTGGTAGATCCCCAAGAGTTTTAAGAAATGCTCCAAATCCGGAAAATGCTCAAACACAAGGACTCCTGATGTTGCCTCCTTCCCAAAGACTCAGTCTGAAAAATCTCCTGCAGCAAATTGAGGGTCCAAGGAAATTCCGTGCAGACTGCTTTGAACTCTGACTGATTTTGGGCTGTTCCCTTCAGGGGAGGGATACTGCAGCTGCTCTTTTAAGCCCCGGGAGGAAAGAAGTGGAGCCAGAGGGGGAGGCTGGTCTTGAGGGGAAAAGAATAACAAACTCACAGGGAAAAAAAAGGGGGGGAAGAATATTATAGTGTGAGCAGGAAGCCCTGTGGGGTGAGAGAATGCTCCTGAAGGTGGGGAAGGGCTTGTTCTGAGGGGGGCAGTCAATTTTGTTGTTGTTCAGTCGTTTAGTCGTGTCCGACTCTTCGTGACCTCATGGACCATAGCACGCCAGGCCTTCCTGTCCTCCACTGTCTCTCGGAGTTTACTCAAATTCATGTTCATTACATCGGTGATGCTATCTAACCATCTCATCCTCTGCCGTCCCCTTCTCCTTTTGCCCTCAGTCTTTCCCAGCATCAGGGTCTTTTCCAGTGAGTCCTCTCTTCGCATTAGGTGGCCAAAGTATTTGAGCTTCAGCTTCAGCATCTGTCCTTCCAATGAGCAGTCAGGGTTGATTTCCTTTAGGATTGACTGGTTTGACCTCCTTGCAGTCCAAGGGACTCTCAAGAGTCTTCTCCAGCACCACAGTTCGAAAGCATCAATTCTTCGGCGCTCAGCCTTCCTTATGGTCCAACTCTCACAGCCATACATTACTACTGGGAAAACCATAGCTTTAACTATACGGACCTTTGTCGGCATGGTGATGTCTCTGCTTTTTAATATGCTGTCTAGGTTTGCCATAGCTTTCCTTCCAAGGAGCAAGCGTCTTTTAATTTCATGGCTGCAGTCACCGTCTGCGGTGATCTTGGAGCCCAAGAAAATAAAATCTGTCACTGCTTCCATTTCTTCCCCTTCTATTTGCCAGGAAGTGATGGGACCAGATGCCATGATCTGGGTTTTTTTTAATGTTGAGTTTCAAGCCAGCTTTTGCACTCTCCTCTTTCACCCTCATCAAGAGGCTCTTTAGTTCCTCTTCACTTTCTGCCATTAGGGTGGTATCGTCTGCATATCTGAGGTTGTTGATATTTTTCCCGGCAATCTTAACTCCGGCTTGTGATTCATCCAGCCCGGCATTTCTCATGATGTACTCTGCATATAAGTTAAATAAGCACGGTGATAATATACAGCCTTGTCGTACTCCTTTCCCAATTTTGAACCAGTCGGTTGTTCCATGTCCGGTTCTAACTGTTGCTTCTTGACCCACATACAGGTTTCTCAGGAGACAGGTAAGGTGGTCTGGTACTCCCATCTCTTTAAGAATTTGCCACAGTTTGTTGTGATCCACACAATCAAAGGCTTTAGCGTAGTCAATGAAGCAGAAGTAGATGTTTTTCTGGAACTCTCTTGCTTTTTCCATGATCCAGCGAATGTTGGCAATCTGATCTCTAGTTCCTCTGCCTCTTCGAAACCCAGCTTGCACTTCTGGTAGTTCTCGGTTCACATGCTGCTGAAGCCTAGCTTGTAGGATTTTGAGCATAACCTTGCTGGCATGTGAAATGAGCGCAATTGTACGGTAGTTTGAACATTCTTTGGCATTGCCTTTCTTTGGAATTGGAACGTAAACTGACCTTTTCCAATCCTGTGGCCACTGTTGAGTTTTCCAAATTTGTTGGCATACTGAGTGCAGCACTTTAACAGCATCATCTTTTAGGATTTTAAATAGCTCAGCTGGGATACTGTCTTCTCCGCTAGCTTTGTTGTTAGTAATGCTTCCTAAGGCCCACTTGACTTCACTCTCTAGGATGTCCGGCTCAAGGTCAGTGACCACACCATCGTATTTATCAGGGATATTAAGATCTTTCTTGTATAGTTCTTCTGTGTATTCTTGCCACCTCTTCTTAATCTCTTCTGTTTCTGTTAGGTCCCTGCCTTTTTTGTCCTTTATCATGCCCATCTTTGCACAAAACGTTCCCTTGATATCTCCGATTTTCTTGAAGAGATCTCTAGTCTTCCCCATTCTATTGTTTTCCTCGATTTCTTTGCATTGTTCATTTAAGAAGGCCTTCTTATCTCTCCTTGCTATTCTCTGGAATTCTGCATTCAGTTGTTTATATCTTTCCCTTTCTCCCTTGCCTTTTGCTTCCCTTCTTTCCTCAGCTATTTGTAAAGCCTCATCAGTCAGCCACTTTGCTTTCTTGCATTTCTTTTTCTTTGGGATGGTTTTAGTTACTGCCTCCTGTACAATGTTACGAACCTCCATCCATAGTTCTTCAGGCACTCTGTCTACCAGATCTAATCCTTTAAATCTATTCCTCACCTCCACTGTATATTCATAAGGGATATGATTTAGGTCATACCTGAGTGGTCTAGTGGTTTTCTCTACGTTCTTCAATTTAAGCCTAAATTTTGCGATAAGAAGCTCATGATCTGAGCCACAGTCAGCTCCAGGTCTTGTTTTTGCTGATTGTATAGAGCTTCTCCATCTTTGGCTGCAAAGTATATAATCAATCTGATTTCGGTATTGACCATCTGGTGATGTCCATGTGTAGAGTCGTCTCTTGTGTTGTTGGAAAAGAGTGTTTGCTATGACCAGCGTGTTCTCTTGACAAAACTCTATTAGCCTTTGCCCTGCTTCATTTTGTACTCCGAGGCCGAACTTGCCCGTTATTCCGGTTATTTTTTTGACTTCCTACCTTAGCATTCCAGTCCCCTATGATGAAAAGGACATCTTTTTTTGGTGTTAGTTCTAGAAGGTGTTGTAGATCTTCATAGAATCGGTCAACTTCAGCTTCTTTGGCATCAGTGGTTGGGGCATAGACTTGGATCACTGTGATGTTGAATGGTTTGCCTTGTCAATAAGTCAATAAGTCAATAAGTCAATAAGTCAATAAGTCAATAAGGGGCAGTCAATAAGTCAGGCTTAATGGACCTGTTTGAGGTTTAAGAGAAAAAGCTAGAATCCTTGGATTTTTTTTCCTCCTGGAAGAAAAGACCTCTCACCCTTGGCCTTTTTTGCCCAAGTTGTTGTTTATTAGTTCAGGTGCTTCTGACTCTTTTTGACTTCATGGACCAGCCCACGCCAGAGCTTCCTGTCGGCCATCACCACCCCCAGCTCCCCCAAGGTCGAGTCTGTCACCTCCGGAATAATATTTTTGCCCAAGTGGGGGCACTGATAAAATGCTATTGCTGGTAGAAGAGGTGCCCCCTAGTGGTGGGGGTGGGAGGTGCACCCTCAGGTGCCAGGGAGGGAGGGAGCCCCATGTGGGATGTGGAGGGAAGGAGAGTTGCTGGGAGGGAATCAAGGCTACGTGTCACACTTGGCCACGTTTTGGCTAATGGGGGTTTCGCTGAAGAACCCCGAGCAGCCCTGTTGCCTCATCGTGGGCTGTGCACAGGACACCCCGAAGTGCTTTCGCTGCCTGATCCACACAGACCCCCGCCAGGCCCTGGATTCTGGCCAGCCCCACCTACGGCTTGGGGGGCAGAGGCTGCGTTTCCTGCTGCAATCAAGGGCTGCCTGGCAAGGGGAAGGAAACCGGCCATAAAAGAGGAAAGTCCGGCCTGGGCCCAGAGGCTCACCTGTCCTCTGCAGTGTCTCCTTCCCATGGGACAGGTACTTCTCCAGCCACTCAAAGCAGATTTCCTCCAGGTAGATCATCCATCTCTGATTCCATCCAGGAATGGCATCCCATTTCCTCTGGGTGACCTGGGCCTGGGGGTCAGTTCCCACCCAGGTGAGGGTCTCCTTGTCGAAGGTGACAAAGGTCCTCCCGTTGTAGCCAAACTGAAAAAAACCCTCCTTTGCTCCCATCTCCTCTGAGCTCACAGCCGTACATCTTCTGCCGGGTGTGAAGGCCTGAAAGAGGGACAGGAAGATGGTTTGGGGAGTCCTCAGGAGAGACAGAGACTCCCCTCCCTGCAGGGACCTTGATGCATGAGGGAGGCAGCGAGAAAAGTGATAGATAAGTTTGGAAAATAAAATACTCCTCAGAACCTTTTTCCTCAGGAAAAACCCCTCTCCTCCTCCCCCCATCTGCCTTGGGGTTCCCTGATCAGACCCCCCACTGAGATTTGTGAATTCACACACGCCCAGGAGGGGGGTTCTCATTTCACACACACACCCAAAATTATAGAGGGTCCAGTTCCCACAACCTCCTTTTCCCCAGAGAAGTAACTGAGGGCCCTTCCCCAGTTCCTCTGCTCCCCAAAGGAATGGGGGATGGCAAGGGGTCCTCAGCCTCTGTCCCTCCCTCCATTGCCCCCCAAAAGGGGACCCTCCAGGCCCAGAAGGAAAAGGGTCCAGGGTTCCCACTTGAGCTAACCAGAAACAAACCATGGCTTAGTGCAATGTGGGAATGAAGCCTTGAAGGGCCACAAAGAAATATTTTCCTTAGGAACAGCAGCAAGTGGCCAAGTTGATTTGCACACCCAGAGTGTTCTTGACCTTTTAAATGGATTTGGAAGTTTAATTGCTTTTTAACATAGCTTCTTCAGGTGCCCTTTGACACACTCCCATGGAGGTTTCATGATTCTGCCGTTCAGACCTAAGGGGGGAGCTGAGAATCGGGTTCAAGAAAGAGCCACTTGCTTCCTCGGCCGGGAGACCAGCCGCAGAAGGAGCTTTGGACCAAAAATGGCTGGATGGAGCCGAAACTCCGTGAGAGACAAGAAGTCACGGAAACATTCAACGCAGGGAAAATTTCTTAAATAAATAAAGGTTTTGGTTTTACAGTTGAAATGTTTGATATCTGCTTATTCTATAGTCTTATAACTTTCTTAAAGAATTATTCCTTATTTCTAGACCTCTGTAACTAGGCTGTCTATTTCTGTGTCTTATTGCTGTAGGTCTCATCCTATTTCTGAATCTGTTATTTATTTATCTGTTTCTTCTTAAAGGCCGCCTTTCCTTCAGGTGCTCAGGGCAGCACATATAGGGCGCCCTCCTCCCATTCTCCCCACCACAACAACCCTGTGAGGTAGGCTGGGCTGAGAGTTGGGACTGGCCCAAAGCCCCCCAGGGGGCTCACACGACTTTTCTCCCCAGGCTTCTACTGCAGGGCCCCCCTTGAATTTCTGTGTCTCCACTGTCTGCATCTCTCCCTTGGCTGGGCCTTCTTTGCCCCCATCTTCCCAAGAGGAAAACTGGGGGAATCCCTCAGCCTTTGCTCCTGTGCTCAGGAAGGGAATCGGATGAGCGGAGCCAGAGAGCGGTGACGAGAGAAGAGGCGCTCAGCCTTCTTGACACACCGAACCTCAGCAAGTCACCAGGCCCCGATGACGTCACCCAAGGGTTGTGAGGCAGCTCAAGGCTGAGATTGTGGACTTCCTCATTAAAATATGCTCAGCCTCCATAGTTCAGGAGGGAAGGTGGCCAACGTAACTCCAAGGTTAAAGAAGGGCTCAGGGTGAGATCCGGGACATTAAGCATCCTGCGTGCTTAACATCTGTTCCGGGGAAGATAGTGGAAGCTGCTATTACAGATAGAATTACCAAACATCTGGAGACACAGGCCTTGGTCAAGGATACCCAACACGGCATCACTAAAGGAAGGTCCTGTCCAACTAACCTGCCAGAGGTTTTGAGGGTGGTAATAAAGAAGTGGAGAAGGCCAAGCCTGTAGAGATCATCTACTCAGATTTTCAAAGTCTTCGATAAAGTCCCTTATCAAAGACTTCTCAGTCAGCTTAGCAGCCACGGAATAAAAGGGAAGGTTGTGGGTTTCCCAGGGTTTTGTCCTAGGACCGGCTCTTTTTAATATATTTCTGAAGGATCTGGAATCGGGCGTAACTAGTGGAATTGCTGATGACACTAAATGGTTCAGAGTGGGAAAAACACGAAGGGACTGCGAAGAGCTCCAAAGGGCCTCTGCACATGCGAGGAGTGGGCATCCAAACTGTAGAGGTCAGCCAATGTGATGCCCCCTGGGGCCAAAAATCCTACCTGCTCCTATAAGCGAATGGGATCAGAGCCAGCTGTGAGAAATGAGGAAAGAGATCGAGGACTAATGGGAAACATTTCAATGAAGGGGTTGACACAGTGTGCATCCACTGGTGCGGGTGGTGGGCATTGGGAGAACGGCCGGCTGGACAAGATGAGCCAGGGGTCTGACCCAGCAGGGCACTGCTTAGGTCCTTCTGTCCTCCACTTTGACAGACTCCGATGGCACCCTGAGTCTTCTGGGCTTCCCACCTCCTGGCTGGGCTCCTTCCTCCTTTCTCCACCAGGGGGAGCGCTGGCTGCTCTCTGGGTCCAGCTCTGCTCCTCTGAAAGGCTGGGAGGGGCCCTGGAAGGGATTTGGGGAGATCCTCACTTAAATAAGATTCCTTTAAAGGGAATCTTGTGCCCCCAAAGATGGCGGAAGGGGGGCTGCGGAGGAAGGGCTTTCCCCCTTAAGGGCAGCCGCACCGAGGGCAGTGCAGGAGACCAGCCCTGATGGACCAAGGCTGAGGAGCCATGGCAGCTCCGACCGGCTCAGGAAGGCCCCAAATGGGGGGTTTCTTTCCTTTCCTTCCTTCCCCCCAAGATGGGATGGATGCCGGCAGGGGTCCTGTGCCCCCTTCAAGAGCCCAGCCCCACTTGGCACCCCTGCCCTCTTCTTCCCACTGGAGGAAGAGAAGAAGCTCCTGGCCTTTGGGCCCCCCTTTCCCCTCCGAAAAGGGGGTGCCAGAAACGCTTCTCTTGGATGGGAGGAGCCTGGGGGGGATCCTGAATCTGCACTTGATCCCTCGTGTCTCTCGGGGGGGGGGGAAACAGACGGAAGGACAAGGACCAGCTTCCACCAGGACCTCCTTAGGATCCTCCTGCCTTCCGTGGATGTGGGGGGAGACCTGCTATTCCCTTCCTCCCCCACAGCAGGAGTTCATCAAGGCCAGGCCCTCCGTCTTTCCTGGGGGAGAGTCGGGGGGGGGGCGGAGAGGAGAGTCTGGTCTGTTCTTTACCTCATTTTATATCACTCCTGGGCTATATAATGTATTTTTACTTAAAAAGTCTTTCCTGGGCTGAAATAGTTTTCATAGATGTGGTAACCCAGGGTGATGTTGGGTAAGAGATGGGAATCCTGGTTAATATCCTAGATGGCAAAAAGGAAGGATAGGATTTTCCAGTATTCTGTCAATTGTATCCTGCAAGGATAATGTATCAGAACATACAGGAATCAATGAAGCGAACATTTTATTTAATCTCTTTTTACAAAAATACTTCTAATCTACATTAGCCCAAGAATTCCTCTGAATGGGTTAGGGTAATCCTGAAAAAATGTAACAAACAATAAACTCCATTAATTAAAGTTATTTGATTGTAATTTAACCCAGTGTGACAGCTGAGCAGGCTTTGAGCATGTGATGACATACAGTATTTGGATGGATTGTTTCACCTATCCTACGAAGGCTAAGGGATCTCCCCAGATATATCACATATTTTAATGAAACTCGGATTCTTTCAATTTTGTTTTAAGATACTCAATGCAATTTGGATCTAAAGGAATCTATCTATCTAGGCCGCTGGGTGAGATCATCAGTCACCACGGGATGAAATACCATCTTTATGCTGATGATACCCAGCTATATATTTCCATCCCGGGTGAAGTAAGTGATGCAGTTGCTGCCCTATCTCAGTGTCTGAAGGCTGTAGGGGCCTGGATGGAGAACAACAGGCTTCGACTGAACCCTAGTAAGATGGAGTGGCTGTGGATTGATGGCCGCTCGGGATCTAGGAAGTTGTCATCCTTGGCTCTTGAGGGGGTGGCACTACCCCATTCAGAGCCAGTGCGGAATTTGGGGGTTCTCCTGGACTCACGACTCCTGCTTGAAGAGCAGGTGGTAGCCATGGCCAGGAGGGCCTTTGCACAACTTCGGATTGTGCACCAATTACGCCCATTCCTGAACCGAGATGCCCTCTGAACAGTCACTCACGCCCTTGTCATCTCCCACATAGACTACTGTAATGCGCTCTACATGGGGCTACCCTTGAGGAGTATCCAGAAGCTTCAGCTGGTCCAGAATGCAGCTGCGCGGACAATTATTGGGGCCAGAAGATCGGCCCATGTGACACCGTTGTTACGCGAGCTGCATTGGGTACCGGTTTGCTTCCGGGTACAATTCAAGGTGTTAGTTATCACCTTTAAAGCCCTACATGGCATAGGGCCAGGCTACCTGAAGAACCGTCTCATCCCCAGAACATCGACCCATCCCACCCGATCAGCCAGAGAGGGCTTGCTGCGGACCCCATCGATTAAAGAGTTCCATCTAGCGGGGTCCAGGAGGCGGGCCTTCTCTGCAGTTGCGCCCGCCCTTTGGAATATCTTGCCTCCGGAGTTGAGGCTGGTGACCTCGCTCCCGACCTTTCGGAAAGGCTTAAAGACATGGTGATGTCTCTGCTCTTCACTATTTTATCAAGATTTGTCATTGCTCTCCTCCCAAGAAGTAGACGTCTTCTGATTTCCTGGCTGCAGTCAGCGTCTGCAGTAATCTTTGCGCCTAGAAATACAAAGTCTGTCACTGCCTCCACGTTTTCTCCCTCTATTTGCCAGTTATCAATCAAGCTGGTTGCCATAATCTTGGTTGTTTTGAGTCTTAACTGCAACCCAGCTTTTGCACTTTCTTCTTTCACCTTTGTCATAAGGCTCCTCGGCTCCTCCTCGCTTTCAGCCATCGAAGTTATATCATCTGCATATCTGAGATTATTAATGTTTCTTCCAGCGATTTTAACTCCAGCCTTGGATTCCTCAAGCCCAGCATGTTGGATCATGTGTTCTGTGTACAGCTTGAATAGGTAGGGTGAGAGTATGCAACCCTGCCATACTCCTTTCCCAATCTTAAACCAATCCGTTGTTCCGTGCTCTGTTCTTACCGTTGCTACTTGGTCATTATACAGATTCCTCAGGAGGCAGACAAGATGACTTGGTATCCCCATACCACCAAGAACTTTCCACAATTTGTTATGATCCACACAGTCAACGGCTATAGAATGGTCAATAAAACAAAAATAGATGTTTTTCTGAAACTCCCTGGCTTTCTCCATTATCCAGCAGATATTGGCAATTTGGTCTCTAGTTCCTCGGCCTTTTCTAAACCCAGCTTGTACTTCTGGCAATTCTCGCTCCATGAATTGCTGGAGTCTACCTTGAAAGATCTTGAGCATTATCTTACTGGCATGTGAAATAAGTGCCACTATTTGATAGTTTGAACATTCTTTAGTGTTTCCCTTTTTTGGTATGGGGATATTAAGTTGATTTTTTCCAATCTGATGGCCATTCTTGTCTTTTCCAAATTTGCTGGCATATGGCATGCATCATGGGCCTTTGTTTCAAATGTGGAAAGGAGGGACATCACATCACCAATTGCCCACAATCCACAATCCCAATGACTCCTAAAGTGGGAGAAAAAAGCTCCAAACAGCTTGGACTAAAAAATAAAGGAATGGCAGCAACTTTGAGAGGAAATTCCGCGAAGCTTCTCCAGAGACAGACAGCTCCACGGATGAGGAATCCCAGCCAGCGGAAAACGGACGGAGCCTGTCTTAAGCGCCAAGAGACAGGCAACAAAGAAGAGGAGCGAGGATTCCCTGGTGAGTGGACCCTGTTCATCGATGTTAATACATGGCAAAATAGAGACATTAAAGGGCCAGGGAGGTATAAACCTAGCAGGGTTGTTGGATTTGGGCTGTACACTATGCCTAATACACCCCACTTTAGTGACTGGATTAAGATTAAAAGTAAAACAATTACCCAAACCCATCAATTTCATTCAAGTTGATGGGTCAGAGATGAAGGGGGCTCCGGTGGAGTACTGTACGGAAGTGATCTGAACGATAGGAACACACAAAGAGACATTGAGTTTATTGTAGCCCCTACTGCAGATCATCCCATAGTATTGGGTTTGGCGTGGTTGAAAGAACAAACCCTCAAGTGAATTGGTCAACCGGCCAGATGATCTTCAAAGATGGAAAGTATGAGGGATTAGAATCCAATGTAATTGGGGGGGGGGGGGAAATTGAACTAATAGAGGCAGCAATGGAACCAGGGGAGGATACACATGGGGAAGAGGTTGAATTCATTCCAATCCAGTTTCTCGATGTAAAGGAAGTGTTTGGAGAAAATGAATCTAACCAACTACCCCCCCCCCCCACAGAAAATCGGACGGCGCTATTGAATTGTAACCGGGGGTGAAATTACCAAAATCCAAACTGTATTCTATGACTCCTAGGGAACTAGAAGTGCTAAGGGAGTTCACAGACAAATTTTTGGAGCGTGGTTTCATCCAGCCGACAACCTCACCCATGGCACCATCAGTCATGTTCAGGAAAAAGACAGACAGGTCATCTGTGAGGCTCCGATCCTTCGGCTGACAAACGAAGCTCCGACACACACTGCGTAGGATATGCAAAAGCTTTAATTACAGTGAGTGATCTGTTTCCACTTCAATGAACCAAGTAAAGCATAGATACAAGACCTTACAGTTTAATAGTTTCCAATCTCCCCCCTCCCACAGAATGTTTGTCAGTTCCCTTTCTCCCTGTCTGGCACCCTCTCTTTTGCAGCTCGGCTCTCTCCACTGATGGTGCTGAATGCCTTCGTCTAATCCACACTGTGCGGTGACTGTCTGGCGGTCTGCTGTTACATTCTTCCTATTGATCACTTTTGGCATACTGGCTGAGGGATATGCTTATGTGACTTATTTATCATGTCAGGATATTATATTCCCTCATAAAATCTGAGTGCTCCTATCTTTTTTTCAAGTATCTTTTAGGGCCTGCAGCAGCTTACTGGGAAGTTCTGCTGATAGCCAGAAACATGTAGTTAGCCTTTCTCAAACTAACATTTTCCATTTTATTCTCTCCTCCCTCATCTCTAATACTGAGACATGTTTGATTAAAAGAATCAGCCCAGAAATTAAATACTCAACTGTTCAGCTGGATGTCCAATGAGAGATGAGGAATGAAATTCAAGCCTTCTCTACACTCAACACCTTCTGCCTCGTGTGCATTTTCTTGTGTCTGCTAAAGGAGGACTTTTGTGTGAAGCACCGTCCACAGTCTGGGCATTTGAATGGTTTCTTTCCTATCTGTAAACCTACATGATTTGTAAGGCTAAACCTAGTAGTGAAACTTTTCCCACAGTCTGGACACTCATATGGTTTCTCTCCTGTGTGAGTCCTCTGGTGTATCACCAGGTGGGAATTCCAACTGAAACTTTTCCCACAAACTGGACACCCATACGATTTCTCTTCTGTGTGAATCCTCTGGTGTCTCACCAGGCTGGAATTCCGACTGAAACTTTTCCCACAATCCAGACACTCATATGGTTTCTCTCCTGTGTGACTCCTCTGGTGTTTCACCAGGTGGGAATTCTGACTGAAACATCTCCCACAATCTGGACACTCATACAGTTTCTCTCCTGTGTGAGTCCTCTGGTGTTTCACCAGGTTGGAATTCTGACTGAAACATTTCCGACAATCCAGACACTCATACGGTTTCTCTCCTGTGTGAGTCCTCTGGTGTATCACCAGTTCGGATTTCTGAATGAAACTTTTACCACAGTCCGGACACCCATATGGTTTCTCTCCTGTGTGAGTACTCTGGTGTATCACCAGGCTGGAATTGTGACTGAAACTTTTCCCACAATCCGGACACTCATATGGTTTCTCTCCTGTGTGAGTCCTCTGGTGTATCACCACTTTGGATTTCTGACTGAAACTTTTCCCACAATCCGAACACCCATATGGTTTCTCTCCTGTGTGAGTCCTCTGGTGTCTCACCAGGCTGGAATTCTCATTGAAACTTTTCCCACAATCTGGACACCCATATGGTTTCTCTCCTGTGTGAGTCCTCTGGTGTTTCACCAGGCTGGAATTCTCACTGAAACTTTTCCCACAATCTGGACACTCATACGGTTTCGCTGCTGTGTGAGTCCTCTGGTGTCTCACCAGGCTGGAATTCTCACTGAAACTTTTCCGACAATCTGGACACTCATACGGTTTCTCTCCTGTATGAGTCCTCTGGTGTATCACCAGGTGGGAATTCCGACTGAAACTTTTCCCACAATCTGGACACTCATATGGTTTCTCTCCTGTGTGAGTCCTCTGGTGTATCACCACTTTGGATTTCTGACTAAAACGTTTCCCACAATCCGGACACCCATATGGTTTCTCTCCTGTGTGAGTCCTCTGGTGTATAACCAGGTGGAAATTCCGACTAAAACTTTTCCCACAATCTGGACACTCATATGGTTTCTCTCCTGTGTGAGTCCTCTGGTGTGTCACCAGTTTGGATTTCTGACTGAAACTTTTCCCACAATCTGGACACTCATATGGTTTCTCTCCTGTGTGAGTCCTCTGGTGTTTTACCAGGTGGGAATTCTGACTGAAAGTTTTCCCACAATCCGGACACCCATATGGTTTCTCTCCTGTGTGAGTCCTCTGGTGTTTCACCAGGTGGGAATTCTGACTGAAACTTTTCCCACAATCCGGACACCTATATGGTTTCTCTCCTGTGTGAGTCCTCTGGTGTATCACCAGGTTGTAATTGTGACTGAAACTTTTCCCACAATCCGGACACTCATATGGTTTCTCTCCTGTGTGAGTCCTCTGGTGTCTCAACAGGCTGGAATTCTCACTGAAACTTTTCCCACAATCTGGACACTGGTATGGTTTCTCTCCTGTGTGAGTCCTCTGGTGTTTCACCAGGTAGAAATTGTGACTGAAACTTTTCCCACAATCTGGACACTCATATGGTTTCTCTTCTGTGTGAGTCCTCTGGTGTATCACCAGGCTGGAATTCTGACTGAAACTTTTCCCACAATCTGGACACTCATACGGTTTCTCTCCTTTGTGAGTCCTCTGGTGTTTCACCAGGGTGGCGTGCTTGCTAAAGCTTTTGTCGCATCGAGAAAACTGGTAGGGCTTCTCGCCGGTGTGGGTCCTCTTGTTCATAATCAGCTGTGATCTGTAATCTGTGCTTTTCCCACAATATACACCTCTGTGGGGCTTTTCCACCACTGATATTCTTGGATTCTCGAAGAGATGAAAACTATTTCTGATCCTTTGTGTGATGGTGCTTTGATTGAAGCGACTGCTTCCTTCCTCACAGGGTGAGGCTTGTGTTACTGTCTGCCCTACGTGGCTATCCAGGTGACCTCTTCCTCCCCACTGATTTCCAGATATTTCCCTTTTTCTGAATTTGGAAATTATCCCCGTTACCTCTTCATGTAATATTTGAGTTCCACATATTCAATTTTTTCCAGCTCAAAAAATCTCTTCCTGTTTTTCTCTCCCTCGTCTGTCACCTGCTGGGGAAGAAGAGTTTTGGGGTTCTCTGGAGAAAGTGGAAAAGATTTGATTGCTGGCTTGATTTGCTTCCCTTTTTAATGTTGCTTGTGATTGTCGGTTGTCGAGCAGGCTCTTATTGGCATCCTTTTTGTCTATAAGATTCACATAAAAGTGTTACTTTAATTATTATCTATAAAATGGCTGCACAACACCTGCAAACAACAACAAAAATGCATAAATTACAAGGAAAAAGGAAAAGTGCCAAAAGGATAGATTAACCTCTAACATTCATTATGATTCATTTGACACATAGAAGACTAGTGAGATCAAAGTTCAATTCCTGAAATTCACTTGTTGGCTTGGGTCAATCACAGATTCTTAGCACTGCAAAGGGTTATCATCAAGGATATCTGGAAATGCTGGGGATAGATTCTACACATACACATAGATGTACACAGAGAGAAATACAGATACACACACCTACGAATGTACAGTCAGGACCAGAAATATTGGAACAAGGATAACTGTTTTGGCAGTTGGCCTCTGTACACCACCACATTGAAGTTGAAAGGAAACACACCCTGATGGGAGCGAAGTCAGCACTTTCAGCTGTAATTCAAGGGGTTTGACAAAAGTGGGGAACTAACCATTCAGGAAGTACAGCCAGTGGCATACACACAAACCCATCATTGGTGGCTCATAAGTAATGGAACGAATGGCTGCCAAGCAGCTGCATGGCCAGGTGTGGCCTGTATCCTGGCTACCCCTTGACCAATCAAGCAGATAAAAGGCCTGGAGGTGGTTCTGAGTGTTACATTTGCATTTGGTAGCTGTTCACTGGAACTCCCAACACGAGGTCCAAGGAGGTGTCCATGCGAGTGAAGGAGGCCATCATTAGGCTGAGGAAACAAAATAAACCCATCAGGGAGATAGCAAAAACATTGGGAGTGGCCAATACAACAGTTTGGAACATCCTGAAAAAGAAGGAATTAACTGGCAAGCTCAGCAACAGCAAAAGGCCTGGAAGACCACGGAAGACAACTAAAGTGGATGACTGCAGAATTCTGCTCATGGTGAAGAGGAACCCTTTCATAACATCTAGCTAGGTCAAGAATGCTCTTGAGGAGGTAGGCATGTCATTGTCAACATCTACAGTCAAGAGACGGCGTTATGAATGTAAATACAGAGGCTTCACAACAAGGTGCAAACCACTGGTAATGCTCAAGAACAGAAAGGCCAGATTAGACTTTGCCAGCAAAAGCTACCCAAGAGTTTCTCAAGGCAAAGAAGTGGGATGTTCTTCTATGGCCACGTCAGTCACCTGATCTCAACCCAATATAGCATGCTTTTCACTTACTGAAGACAAGACTGAAGGCAGAAAGACCCACAAACAAGCAGCTGCTGAAGGCAGCTGCAGGAAAGGCCTGGCAAAGCATCTCGAGGGAGGAAACTCAGCATTTGGTCATGTCCATGGGTTCCAGACTTCAGGCAGTCATTGACTGTGAAGGATTTTCATCCATGTATTAAAGGTGATCCTTATGTTTGTAATGATGTTGGATTGTTCCATTGCTTATGAGCCACCAACGATGAGTGTGTGTGTATGCCACTGGCTGTACTTCCTGAATGGTTAGTGCCCCAAATTTGTCAAACCCCTTGAATTACAGCTGAAAGTGCTGACGTCACTCCAATCTGGGTGTGTTTCCTTTCAACGTCAATGTGGTGGTGTACAGAGGCCAACTGCTAAAACAGTTATCCTTGTTCCAATATTTCTGGTCCTGACTGTATGGATGTAGAAAATCCCTGTGTATTTCAGCCTGCAAAATGTCCCAGAAGTGGATATGGTCAAACTTTTGGGGCTACTTTTAGAGGGTTGGGGGACTTTAACAGATGAAATGGTGCCCAAAGCCTCTGCAAATTTAAAGCACCAGTTTTATCCATTCAACTCCTCAGCTCCAAATAAGAAAAGAGCAGAAAATACTGTCCACAATCAGTCTGGGGACATCACCATACAATACAGGTAGTCCTCCTTTCTGACTGCAATTGGGACCGGCAACTCTGTTGCTAAGCAGCTCCGTCATTAAGTCGCTCTCTGAGTGAGATGGGTGGGGAATAAGTTGGATAATAAATAGGGGGCGTGGTGGCTCAGTGGGTAAGATACCAGGCTTGTCGATCGGAAGATTGCAAGTTCGGAGGTTCAAATCCCTAGCCCCGCATGACGGAGTGAGCTCCCGCACTAGCCTCAGCTCTTGCCAACCTAGCAATTCGAAAGCATGCAAATGCAAATAGACTAATAGGTACCACTTCAGTGGGTAGGTAACAGCGTTCCGTGTGCGTCATGCGGCCACATGACCGTGGAAGCGTCTTCAGACATCACTGGCTCTTCGGCTAACAAACAGAGATGAGCACTGGCCCCTAGAGTTGGACACGACTGCATAAATGTGCGGGGGGAACCTTTATCTTTTTTTAAACTTGGATATATAAATAAAATAATAAATATGACATCACGTGATTGCACTGACTTACAACATCAGTTCTGGCTGCGGTCATTAAGCGAATCACTGTGGGCCATTAAGCACAATGTGAAACAACCATGATACACGAATGGAAGACCACTAGGAAATCCTGTGTTTGTTGGCTAGACTTGGCAGTAAAAGAAAACATCACCCTGGGTCGTTAAGTGCAATGTCACATGACCATGACTCGCAGCTTCCTGCTGGATTCCCCATTGATTTGGCTTGTCAGAAGCCGAATGCGAAGGTGGCAAACAGAAATCATCGGACTCCAAAAATGCACGTCGGTTGCCAGCACCCAAATCGGTTTGAGGGCCACAAGTCTGAGGACCAGTTGGAAGTCTCTTTTTCAGCACCATCCTAACTTTGAATGGCCACTAAACAAGTGGTATGCGAAGACTACCTCTACACCTGAACATCCCAAATGGTCCTCAATGGCTATTTTAAAAAAAGTGCTGGGTTAAGCAGAGCTGAACCTGGTTAATACATGGATGGGAGAGTTTGTTGGCTAGACTTGGAAGTAAAAAAAACATCCCAGGCGACGGCAGTGGCAGATCAGTCCCATATTCTTGCCAAGAAAACAACATCTCCATAAAATCACAAGGAGTCAACGCTAACGTGAAGGAGACTTTTTAAATCTCCCGACCGCCAGAAAATTGCATGCACCGGTTTTAAAGCGTGCAGCACCAGGGAAATAAACTTTGGGGAGGGGAGGCATATGTAGCAGCTGGCATTTTTCAGCAGATTCTGATTCTTCTCTGATTCTACCCCACGGAAGAAACGAAACAGCCCCACGTGCTCCCGGCCTCTCCTCCCACCTTTCCTCAACTCACCTTCCGGCTCCTGCTCCTCCGACCCTGGGAAGACCGCAGACCGCTCCTCCACGCTCCTCTCCTCCCAGGCGGCAGCCGGAACAGGAAGTTCCTCTGCCCTCCTCCTCTCCTCCGACATCCCCTCTAGCAATCCAGTACTCCATTGTTTCAGCTCCCCCGCTCCCCCTCCCGTTGGCTGTCGGCCCTCAGTTGCTGAGGCTATTGACAGGTACAGACGCTGCTGCTGTATTGACAGCTTTCTTGGCGCTGGGTTGCTTATTTGAAGAGCGCCATCTAGCGACACGAGGCTGAAAAACCCACTCGTGCGGTCTCTTCTCTAAGGCGTTGGCGAGATATTTTGATTGACCGCATCGATGGATCTTCTCCATGATGCTCTATCCCTAACCTGTTCTTTCGGGTCTCCCAAGGGTGCACTCACTGCCACTGCAAGTGAGCAAAAATGTAGTTTGCAAAAAGCAGGAAGTAAACCAAGGGAAAGCATCCTGGGGGGAAATGGTGCGCAAACAGGGTAGGACAAAGCGCGCCTCCCGTAGATTGCGGAGCCTAAAGCTCGCTAGATGGTGGATTTCAGCCTTGAGAATTCCCAGGCCGCTTGGGCACAACACTTGGAGGGCACTAGGTTGAAGATCAAAAGCTGATCAGAAGATTCCTGCGCTTTCGCAGGGCTTGGCTCTCGGTGGAGATCAAAACCTCTCTACCTCCTAAAACTTGGTTCCTGATTTCTTGGGGCTCAAAAGGATTTATGACCCGGGAGCCCCAACAGGCCACAGGCTCCAAGAGAGCCAGCTTCACTCCTGCTGGCCAGGGCTGCTTCGAAGCGCGCCCAGGGTCTTGGAGCCGGTGTTCCGAGCAAGCCAGCTTTGTTCCTGAAGGAGGAAATTCTAAATCTGCTAAAGGGCCAATGCCATGGGGGAGGCTGCAGGGGGCCTATTTTGGGATGGGGACAGGAAAGAGGCCTGAATGCCTGACAGTCATCCTAAGGCAGGCAGTAGGACTGAATATTGGGGGGAGAAGAAAGGTTTGGGGGAGCCAGGGAACGTGGGGGGTTGGGGGGAGCAAACAGCTGGGAGCATCAGTCCAGGCACCCTTATTGTGCCCCCTTCCCTACATCCCCCCCAAGGAAGAGGGAGATGGAGGTATGGATATTACTTTCACTCCAGCCCTGATAGTTTCTGGTGGTCTCTTCTCACCCCTCCATATATTTCCTGCCCCCTGGGTCCAATGTTCCGTGCAGAGAGTAGGGCGGTGTGCTGCATCAGTTGAGCTTCTGCCTGCCTTTCTCCACCCTGGGTGGATGGAGGACGCCCCCCAGGAAGTTCGTCCCCCTCCCCCCTTTCCTCCCCATTGGGACCGACAAACTTCCCCCTCCCTCCTCCAGGGGGCGTCTTGAGGGAGCGACAACCCTGAGGGGTGGGCCACTGCTGCCAAAGGATGGCGATGGAGCTTCTCCCACTGGGGCGGATTGGGGCCCTTCCTCCAACACCCCCCCAATGGTGGGAGGTTGTGTGCATTGGGCGGGGGTCTTTCGCATGCCCCCCTGGCTCTCCCACAGGGAGCCACATCAAGAAAGTGGAGGGGGGCTGAGAAAGGCCTCCCTGGCTCCCCCTCCCAGCTGGGCCCTCCAGGGGCCATCCATCGGTCTCTGAAGCAGGTCTCTGCCCCCCCACGTGGTTCCCTCCTCTAGTCCCAGCTGGGAGCGATGGGCCCTGGATTCCCCCCTGACGGCCTTCCTCCTCCTCCTCCTCGCAGCCCATTTCCTGGCCCAGGAGAAGGACGACTGCCACTTCCTTAACGGGACGCAGCGGGTGCACTACCTGTACAGGTACATCTACTCCGCTTCCACAGCGACCTCGGCAAGTTCATGGCTGTGACCAAGTTGGGGCAGTGCTCAGCCGACTACTGGAACAGCGATAAGAACTGACTGCAGTATGTGAGGGCCATTGTGGATGGCGTCTGCCGGCACAACTACGTGATGGCCAAGATGGAGCATCTGATTGGCTGGAGAAGGGAGGGGCTTCCCGGAGGAGGGGGATGTCGGGACCCCCCTTTCCTTTAATCCATTAAATCCCCCTTATAAAGATTTACTCCTTATTTATTCTACACTCCCAGATCTACAAAATATTCCTCTTCTTCCCAGGATCCAAACTCTCTTCCTCCCAGAATCAGGGATCCCTTTGATCCCCTCCAGAAAATGCCCCAAGGGGGGGGGAGAATCCAGCAACGTCTCCCTCCTCTCAAATATTTACTTAGCGATCGATCGAAGGGCCTCCCCAGTCCCTCTTTCCGGCCAGGAGTCCATTTCTCTTTTCTTCCTGGGCCCCAGAAATGGTGTGTTTGGCATTTTAGGATAAAAAATCAATTTCCAAAGGTCTGAAAAAGAGAATTAGCAAGGCTGTTTCACCTGTCCTTGTGCCCTTTCTCTGTACATTTTGCTTCTTTTTATTCTTTATTCTTTATTATTTATTCAGAGTCATTTGGAGTCCGGCAACTTCTAAATCCAACAAACAAAGAAATAAACAAATAAAGGACACAGGCTATAAATTATAATCATGATTCAGTGTTTAAACCAAGATGTAAGCCAATCGAAGATGTAAGCCAATCATCCAATCATGGACGCCCACCTCAGATTAAACAAATATCAACACACAATAGACAGCCTCAAAGAACAACTAGAACAGACTATGACTCCTGAACATATCAACATGCTGACTACTACAATCAAGACCACATCACTGAGACAATCAGAAAAAAGGAAAGCTAAACTTCAAACTAAACTACTTAAATTAAACCCCAGAAACAAAGAAGTACAGGAACAGGAATGGGTGGTCAACATGTCCAGCTGCCCATTATCCACTACAGAACACAGTATCTTACAGAGAGGCCTCAATTATAACACAGAGGATGCAAATAAATTAGAATTCTTTGCAGCTTTCGAAGCAGCATTGAAAACTACAGGACTTACTACAGAAACCCAAGAGAATGTAAGACAGATAATCATACCACAAACCAGAAGGACATGGAAACAGAGCCAACTGAAAGCAGAAGACAGAGCAGCCCTCACAAACCTAAAGATGGACCAAAATATCATCATCCTCCCAGCAGACAAAGGCCGCACCACTGTCATTATGGACAGATCACAATATATACAAAAAGCCAAAGATTTACTTCAGGACAAAGAAACCTACACCCCAGTAAACACCAACCCGATACAGAAACTGGACAACCAGGTCAAAAGAATCTTCAATGACCTAACCAAGAAAGGTCAAATCAGTAAAGAAGAACAGAGGCGGATGAAAAGCAGTGGACCCATCATCCCACGCTTCTACGGACGCCCCAAAATACACAAGCCTGACATACCACTCCGTCCAATTGTATCATTACCAGGCACCCCCACATACAACATAGCTAAAGAACTTACAAGAAAACTTGGGCATCTCACAGAGGAGAGTGAATACTCTATCAATTCCCCACTACAGTGCCTCCAGAAAATGAAAGACATAAAAATAGATGAAGATGAAATTATGGTGTCATTTGATGTCACTGCACTCTTTACATCCATAGACCAAGCACTAGCGATTGAATCCATGGCAGCAGTTCTACGTAACACACCCGACCTAACAAGATACACCAAGATCAAAATACCCAGAAACATGGACCTCATCAACCTCTGCCTCACCACCTACTTTCAGTTTGATGGACAAATATTCCAACAAATCAAAGGAACACCTATGGGATCACCACTCTCAGGACTCATAGCAGAGATAGTAATGCAACGTCTAGAAAGGATAGCACTCCCACACATACAACCCAAAGTATGGATCCGGTATGTAGATGACACCTTCGTCATAATAAAAAAGGATCAACTGGAGGAAACACATGAAGCCATCAACAACATCTTCAAAGGAATAAAATTCACAAGGGAAGAAGAAAACAACAACACACTACCCTTCTTGGACATCCTCATCAGTAGAGGAAATGATGGCATTCTAGAAACACAAGTCTACCAGAAATCTACCCACACTAACCAAGTGCTCCACTATCAAAGCAATAACCCAACCTCACACAAGAGGAGCTATGTAAGAACACTATTCAGACGAGCACAAACACACTGCAGCAACCCAGAACACCAGAAAAAGGAAACAGACCACTTATATAGCATCTTCCAGCAAAATGGATATCCACACAACTTTATCAAAAAGTGCCTGACCACTCAACCCACCACAGCAAAACCAACAGAAGCTATGAAAAGGATTACAGTGTCGTACATCAGAAACATCTCAGAAACTACTAATAGACTGTTACAACCACACGGCATCACTGTAGCACACAAACCAACCAAAACCCTTCAGAACATCGTAAGTAAACCAAAAGACCAAGTAGCCCAAGAAGAAAAAACAGGAGTTATCTACAACATACCGTGTAAGGACTGTAACAGCCACTATGTAGGACAGACTGGCAGAAGACTAGCAGAACGCATCCATGAACACCAACTAGCAGTCAGAAGACATGATGAAAACTCCTTAATCTCACAACACATGGACAGACTTAACCATACTTTCAACTGGGAAACTGTGAGGATATTAAACCAAGCCAAATCCAAAAATGCTAGAGAATTCCTGGAAGCTTGGCACTCAGACAAAGCAGCCATCAACAGACACATAGAGGTTAACAACATTTACATACCATTCATAAGAGACAATAGAATAGCCAGAAGACCAGAACACCCCTGGGCCAGCAATCAACAACAAGATATGCATAGATTAACAGCAAGATTAGCAGCAGAGGAGCAATCAAACAACACAATAGATCTTAATCAAGGAACTATTAACTCAGTCAATCACCCAAACAGCACACAACAGCCCAATCAAGGAACTACCAAGGAGAGTACAAGACCCCCACCAACACAGGCAGGACAAGCCAGGGTATATAAACAGACAGCAAGTTCCACTCCCTTTTCGCACTGAAGATGTTGCCTAGCCTGGCAATGAAACGTCTGCATGAAAACAACAAGGCTCAGAGAGCACCAAAGACTCCCCAATAATTGCTTGGTTTCAGGTTTAATAGGGTTAAGATTGTTATAGTATTATTAATTATAAAAGTAGACAATTTATGGGGTGTGTGGTGGCTCAGCGGGTAAGACATCAGGCTTGTCAATCAGAAGATTGGTTCGAATCCCTAGCCCCGTGTGACAGCAATAGCCCCAATTCTTGCCAACCTAGCAATTCGAAAGCATGCAAATGTGAGTAGATGAATAGGTACCACTTCGGTGGGTAGGTAACAGCGTTCCAAGTGCGTCATGCCGGCCACATGTCCGTGGAAGCGTCTTCGGACAACGCTGGCTCTTCGGCTAACAAACGGAAATGAGCACTGGCCCCTAGAGTCGGACACGACTGCACAAATGTGCAGGGGGAACCTTTACCTTTACCTTTAGACAATTTATATGTTTTTTTTTAGTTTGATTTTTATTACAGTGGACAGAAATGTATAGAATAGTGGTAGGAAGGAAATAAATAAATGTTGTCTTTGGGGGAGGAAGTTGATTAGGAGGTTTATATATTTCTTTTTCTTTTAATATTTAACACCGGGGACGCGGTGGCTCAGCGGGTTAAACCGCTGAGCTGTAGACTGCCGATCAGAAGGTCGGCAGTTCGAAACCAAACAAAGGCAGTAGTTCTGAATATTGCGGGGAGAAGAAAAGCTTGGGGGAACCAGGGAACGTGGGGGGGTTGGGGGGAGTGTCAGATAGTCAAGTCAAAAGACAAATAGAAACAAAAGGTGTTTTATTTTTGAAGCTGTTTGCAAAGAGCTGGTGGACTCCACCATTCTAGAAAACAAGCCACACCAGGTTAGAGCCACACCCAGCAACAATTAGAGCTCATCTTTTATAGCCCTTTGCCCGAACGCTTTAGCGTAGTGTAATTTTGGGTAGTCAGGAGTGAACAGCCTATACCGTCCGCCTCAATTGTCCCGCCTCTGTTTAATCTCCCACTCCCCACTTCTTACCTCCCCTTCCCCTTTAAGGAAGGTGTCTTACTTTAAGCAATGTTCATTAGTTTTATCTTTGACCGCAAAGCTTCCTATAGCATGTGGGTAGAATCAGCTCGCTAAAAATACATTCTTGTTTCCTGAAGGTGGTTTTGGTAGAAGCTTTGTTAGCTAGCATTGGAAAGTCCCAAAAAGCTTCACTTAGATTTATGAGTTTAAGATTATTAATTCCTTGTTAATAATAACAAATTTTATATTTCTCTCAGGAGCAAATAGCTGGGAGACCCCAGGAGCATCAGTCCAGACACCCTTATTGTGCCCCCCTCCCTACACCCCCCCCTCAAGGAAGAGGGAGACGGAGGTATGGATATTACTTTCACTCCAGCCCTGAGACTTTCTGGTGGTCTCTTCACACCCCTCCATATATTTCCTGCCCCCTGGGTCCAATGTTCCCTGCAGAGAGTAGGGCGGTGTGCTGCATCAGTTGAGCTTCTGCCTGCCTTTCTCCACCCTGGGTGGATGGAGGACGCCCCCCAGGAAGTTTGTCCCCCTCCCCCCTTTCCTCCCCATTGGGACCAACAAACTTCCCCCTTCCTCCTCCAGGGGGCATCTTGAGGGAGCGACAACCCTGAGGGGTGGGCCACTGCTGCCAAAGGAAGGCGTTGGAGCTTCTCCCACTGGGGCGGATTGGGGCCCTTCCTCCAACACCCCCCCAATGGTGGGAGGTTGTGTGCATTGGGCGGGGGTCTTTCACAGCCCCCCCGGCTCTCCCACAGGGAGCCACATCAGGAAAGTGAAGGGGGGCTGAGAAAGGCCTCCCTGGCTCCCCCTCCCAGCTGGGCCCTCCAGGGGCCATCCATCGGTCTCTGAAGCAGGTCTCTGCCCCCCCACGTGGTTCCCTCCTCTACTCCCAGCTGGGAGCGATGGGCCCCGGATTCCCCTCTGACGGCCTTCCTCCTCCTCCTCCTCCTCCTCCTCCTCGCAGCCCATTTCCTGGCCCAGGAAAAGGACGACTGCCACTTCCTTAACGGGACGCAGCGGGTGCACTACCTGTACAGGTACATCTACTCCGCTTCCACAGCGACCTCGGCAAGTTCATGGCTGTGACCGAGTTGGGGCAGTGCTCAGCCGACTACTGGAACAGCGATAAGAACCAACTGCGGTACGTGAGGGCCATCTTGGATGGCGTCTGCCGGCACCACTATGAGATGGCCAAGATGGAGCGTCTGATTGGCCGGAGAAGGGAGGGGCTTCCCGGAGGAGGGGGATGTCGGGACCCCCCTTTCCTTTAATCCATTAAATTCCCCTTATAAAGTTACAAAAATTATAAAGGATAAGGAGCGAAACGTTTCCACTGAGAAAATAGAAATCCAGTTGACATGATTCAAGCTACAGACAATTCCACCTGGATGACTGAGAACCTTCATAGACATATTTCCCCTTATAAAGATTTACTCCTTATTTATTCTACACTCCCAGATCTACGAAATATTCCTCTTCTTCCCGGGATCCAAACTCTCTTCCTCCCGGAATCAGGGATCCCCTTGATCCCCTCCAGAAAATGCCCCAAATATGATTTGGGGGGGGGGAGAATCCAGCAATGTCTCCCTCCTCCCAAATATTTACTTAGCGATCGATTGAAGGGCCTCCCCAGTCCCTCTTTCCGGCCAGGAGTCCATTTCTCTTTTCTTCCTGGGCCCCAGAAATGGTGTGTTTGGCATTTTAGGATAAAAAAATCAATTTCCAAAGGTCTGAAAAAGAGACCAATGTCAAGCAAAGTGGGTGTTCGTTCTTCAAAGTCAGGGAAAGGAGAAGATCCCTGCTTGAGGATTGTGCTTGAGAATTTGAAAGAAGGCTCATCAGCTGCAGGGTCTAAAAGAGTTCCCCAAAGATGAAATGGCACAATGCCTGGCTGGAACTTTTGAAAGAAGTCAGAAATAGAGTTGCTCTAATGCAGTGCAGGAAGATGGACTTACAAGAATAATTGAGTCGGATGGTTTTTGAAACTTAATCTTTCAAACAAAGCCTGGGTTGCAGAGATGATGCCACTACAAAAAACAAAAACACTACAAACAAACAAAAAACATTAAAAGTGTAAGAACACAAAAGAAAAGACTTTTAGAAAGTTACATACATACAGGTGGCTTCCCGATTTTCACAGCAAGAATATACAACAATTCCCACAAACAAACCCTTCCTCTATATCAAACCATAATCACATTATTTCTATAAATCCCTCCATTAACACATATATAAATCTCTAATACAATTGCACCTTCCCCTTACATAAAATATACATATACATATATTTAATTTTTTACTTCAAACTTCCCTTCCTCTTAAAAAATAATCCATTTAATAATTTTTCCCCTTCTACTACTATTCTATATACTTCTGTCTATGCAATAAACATCAAATTATGGAAACAAATAAATTGTCTGTCTTTATAATAAACAATCTTAACCCTATTAGATCTCAAAAACAGTATAAAACATTTTATCTTATCAATATCCTTTAAGTTTTACAAATCTATAACCCTAAAAAACAATCATATTAGTCTCTTTATCAATCCAATTAAATATTCTTAATTTTTATAAATTGTCTACTTCAGGGCTTTCCAAAGTGTCGCTGTTGGCGTCACACCAACGGTGGCAGTGGCGGCGCAGCAGCAGCGTGCACGGGGGCATGCACAGCAGTGGCGCTGGGGCGCGCGCGGGGGCGTGCATGGTGGCGGTGGAAGTGGCGGCAGCCTCTGCTAAAACATGGAAACACCGATGGCGCGCCGCTGCCGCCACCGCCGTGAACAGCCCCACTGCCGCTTCTGGGTTGTGTGGCAACAAACCCGACTGTGTGTGGCGACACACTTTTGTGTCGCGACACAGTTTGGAAAGCTGTGGTCTACTTATATAATTAACAATCTTAACCCTAATTATGCTTAAAAACAATATAAAATATTACCAGAACTTGTCAATATCTTTTAAGTCTTAGAAATCAAAAATCCTGTAAATCATATTAACCTCATTATCAGTCCAATTAAATATTCTTAATTTTTTACCCCTCCTCAAAATATACCAGGGCATTCAGATATTTCAACATTACACCAACAGCATTTTTTTTACAAAGATCTAACAGTCCAATAGCTTCAAAAAATACAAACTTTCCAGCGAAGGAGAAAAAAAACTCCCACATAACATACTCTTCTTTCCCATAACATTGATTGAAATAGTCATAACATTTCCCCCGCTTGGCAATTCCTTTTGCAGTCCTAAAGTTAAACAATCGTTTTAATCCCATAAACACCAATCCAGAGTTTTCTTTTTTTTTTAAATAGATTTTTATTCAAACATCAATAATATAGACATAAATCAACAACAATACAATACAACATATAACACATATTATACATTATACAATATATCGTGTGTTTTCTAAGTGTATACATTGATATATTAACAACCTTTAGAAAGATTACAGCTCTACCCTCTACCCTTTCTTCTATATTTTTTCTTCTTTACACTTTCTTTAAAATCTGAATTCTTTTCTTTCTTCTATACCTCTAACCTTTTCTACCATTCCAACACATTCTGGTTAACTTTCCCATTTCTGAGTGTTTTTCAGTTAACACTCAGCCTTTAACCCTTTACCTCCTACTTCTCTCAACATACTATTACCTTCTGAGATCTCATCTTCCCCTTTTTTTCCCCTTCTCCTCTTTCTGTAATCCCCTAATTCTCTATTCCTTATTATTTTAATTTTAAAGTAAACAATACAAAAATATAAAATACAACACGTAAAGGACAACAATATAAAATGAACTTCCAACTTTCTCTTCAAAGGTTTACTATAATAGATTCTACATAATTACTATTTTTACTAGTCTTTATCTTATTTACAATTAATTTATTATTTGTATTTTTTGAGTTTTTTCTATATATCTGTAAAATGGATCCCAGCATAAATTAAATTCTTCTTGGTTTTTGTTATTTATTAAATCTGTTAATTTTGCCATTTGAATTAAATCCATTGTTTTTAATAACCACTCTTCATTTGTGGGTATATAATCTTCTTTCCAGTATTTCGCAAATGTAATTCTTGCCGCAATTATTAAATAAAATAGTAGTTTTCCATATTCTTTACAAATTTCAGGTTTTAAAAATCCTAATAGGTACATGTCCGGTTCCATATTTAAGTCTTTTTTTAAAATTTCATTTATTATTTGATGTATTCTTTTCCAATATTTTTTTGTTTCTTTACATGACCACCATAGGTGGAAAAATGTTCCTGATTCTTTTTTACGCTTCCAACACTTGTCTGATATACTATTATTCATTTTGGATAAAGTAATTGGTGTTATATACCATCTATACATCATTTTGTAAAAGTTTTCTTTCATGTTATAATTCAAGGTAAATTTTAAATCTTTTTGCCATATTTTTTCCCATGTTTCAATTTGAATTTTATGGCCTAAATTTCTTTCCCAATTGTTAATAAATTTTTTGTTTTGTATATTTGTAGAATTGTTTTGAATTAATATTTTCTACATTTTTGAGATTAGATTATCTTTATTTTTCCATAGTATAGTATCCCAATTACTGGCATTTTCTCTGAATTTGAATTTTTTTTTATCTATTCTGAATTGCTCTTTAATTTGGGCGTATGAAAACCAATTATGATTCAGACCTTCATTTTGTAACTGCTCTCTTGCTTTTAGATTATAATTTGACCCATCTAATTCTAATAAATCTTTGTATATGATCCAATTTCCTGTATTTAAATTTCCATACCATGTAAAGGCTTCGTGTGGTGAAATCCACAATGGTATATTTGGTAGAATTGTATTCTTATATTTATTCCAAATTTTTATAATTGATTTTCTTATAGGATGATGATTGAATGCTGTGTTTGCTTTAATTTTGTTATACCATAGGTATGCATGCCAACCAAATTTTAAATCGTGTCCTTCCAAATTTAATAATTTTTTGTTTTCTAAATTTATCCAATCTCTAAGCCACCAGAGAATACATGCATCATAATATAATTTTAAATTAGGCAGACCAAAACCACCGTTTTCTTTTGTATCTTGTAAAAATTTAAGTTTAATTCTTGGTTTCTTTCCCTGCCATATAAATTTTGCTAATTCTTGTTGCCAGTTTAAAAAAAAAATTGAGTTATCATAATTGGTATTGTTTGAAATAAAAAGATAAATTTTGGTAAGATATTCATTTTTATTGTTGAAATTCTTCCCAAAAATGATAACTGTAAATTTTTCCAGTTTTAAATAATTTTTTATGTAGTTCCATAATTTAATATAGTTATTTTTAAATAATTCCGAATTGTTAGCAGTTATATCCACTCCTAGATATCTCAGCTTTTTAACATTTGTGAATTCTGTAGTCTGTTCCATATTGTATATATTTCTTTGGTTCATATTCAAATTTATCATCTTTGTTTTATGGTTGTTTATCTTGAGCCCCGCCAATTCACCAAAATCTTGAATTTTTTTTAGTAATTGTTTAATTGAAGTTTCTGGATTTTGTAATGTTATGACCATATCATCGGCGAAAGCTCTTAATTTATAAATTTCATTTTTTATTTTTATTCCTTCTATCCCTTATGTTTTCCAATAGAATTTCTAAAACTAAGATAAATAGAAGTGGAGAGATTGGGCACCCTTGTCTGGTGCCTTTGCCTATATCACAATTTTGAGTTGTTTCTCCATTTACCAGTATCTTGGCAACTTGTCGGTTATATATCGCTTTAATTGCTTTTATAAATTTATCTCCATATTCCATTTTTTCTAATATTTTAATCATAAAGTTCCAATTTAAATTGTCAAAGGCCTTTTCCGCATCTAGAAATAATAATAATTTTTTTTTCCTTGTGTGTTTTCGCATATTCAATTAAATTTATTATAGTTCTTATATTGTCCTTTATGTGTCTTTTTGGTAAAAAGCCTGATTGATCTAAGTTTATTGTCTCTTGTAATACCTCTTTTAGTCTATTTGCCAGGATACTGGTAAAAATTTTATAGTCTATATTTAACAGTGAAATTGGTCTATAATTTTTACAATTAGTGTGGTCTTGGTCTGGCTTGGGGATCAAAATTATATTCGCATTAGTCCAGGTTTCCGGTATTACATTTCCATTCAAAATTGAATTTAATAGTATATTAAATGGTATTAACAATTGTTCTTGAAATGTTTTGTAATATATAGAAGTAAAACCATCTGGACCTGGTGCTTTTCCTGGTTTTTGTCTTTGTATGGCTTTAGAGATTTCTTGCGTAGTTATTGGTTCATTTAATCTGTCTGATTGTGTTTTGGATATTTTTGAAGGTTACTTTCTGTTAAATATTTGTCTGCTTTATCTCTATCCAAATCTTGTTTTTGATATAGTTTGGAATAATATTCATGAAATACTTTTTTAATACTGGCATTGTCACTTAGTTCTATTCCTTTATTTTTTATTTTCTTTATAGTTTTTTTCTCCCCCTCTTTTCTTAATTTAAATGCTAACCATTTGCCAGCTTTATTTGCATATTGGAAATTTCTTTGCTTAATATATCTCAGGTTCTTTTCCAATTCTTCTGTTGTTAAAATTTCTAATTGTTTTTGTAGAATAATTATTTGGTTTTTTATTTCATTATCCCCTATTTTATTTTGCAATTCAGTTTCTTTTATTTTAATTTGTTCACATATTTCATTAAATTTTTGTAATTTCATTTCTTTATGATATTTACCTAGAGACATAAAGTGGCCTCTCATAAATGCTTTACTAGCATCCCATACCGTATTTATATTAATATTATCTTTCATATTTATTTCGAAAAATTCTTTTAATTTGTTTTTACTTTGTTCTATATATACTTTATTTTTTTAATAAAGATTCATTAAGTCTCCATCTAAACGGTAATTTTGTTATTTTTAAATTTAGTTGTATTGCATTGTGATCTGATATTGTTTTTGGCAAAATTTTTGTATTTTCAATTTTATTTGCTAAATTTTTTGACAGCCAAATCATGTCTATTCTAGAGTAAGAGTGATATCTATTTGAAAAAAATGTAAAGTCTTTACTATTGCCCATTTTATGTCTCCATGTATCTAATGTTTCCAAATTATTCATCAATTCGAAAAAAACCTGAGCTAATTTGCCTTGGTGTGGTTTAATATTTTTCTCTGATTTTCTATCTAAGTTTGGATTCACCACACCGTTCCAATCGCCCATGATTAACCAATTTTTATTTGGCAACTCAGTTAAACAATTCATTAATTTTTTGAAAAATTTCTTTTGATTTTCATTTGGGGGATATATACCTACTAAGATCGTTTTTATGTTTTGAATTTCAATTTCAATTATAATAAATCTTCCTTTATCATCCATTTTTATTAATTGTGGTTTTAAGTTTGGCTTAATATAACATACAATCCCATTTTTTTTTCTTTCATTTTTTGTTGCAAACTCTGTTCCTAATTTTTTGTTAATTAACAATTTTCTATCTTTATCTCTAATATGCGTTTCTTGTATGCAAATAATATCTAAGTTATATTTGTAAAGAATATGAAAAGTTCTACTTCTTTTAACTGGAGAATTTAATCCATTTATGTTCCATGATAGACATTTTACCCTATTCATTATCTGATTGGCTGCTTAGTTCTTGAGTATCTACTGCTTGTGCAAAAAGTTTGAATTTCTCTTGTATTTTTTCTTGTGAAGGGCTTTTACTTAGTGAATGTTTAGTATCTCTTTCTAGTTTTCTTAAAAAATCTTTTGCCTTCTCTATTGAATTTAATTTAAATCTTTGCTTGTTATAAAGTACATTCACACCTTCTAAAGTTTCCCATCTATATATAATTTTTTCCTTTTTCAAAACTTCTGTTAGGAAATAATACTCTTTTCTTTTTTTTAAAATAGCATTTGGAATTTCCTTAAACATTTGGATATCTTTCCCTTCTATATTGATTTTTTTGTTAAATCCAGTTTGTAATATCAAGTCTCTTAACTTCTTTCTACTGAGTTCTATTACCAAGTCTCTTGGTGTGTTATGCTCCCTTGCATATTTTGAGTTAACTCTATAAATTGTCTCAATTTCTTCTTCCAATTGTTCTTTTTCCCAGTCAATCAGTTCTGCCACTGCTTGGATGATAGTGTTTTTAATTTCAACTTCTTTTCCTTCCTTTAATCCTCTTATTCTTAAACAGTTTTCTTTTTGTTTTAATTCCAGTAGAGTTAATTTGTCTATATTTTCTTCTTCCATTCTTTTCATATTTTTTTTATCCCTTTGACCTCAGTTTGAAATCTTTGTTCCATAATAACTAATTTTTTGTCTAATGAATTTTGAAGTCCTTGTATTTTTTCTTCCAAAACTAAAGTCACATTGGCAGTAATGCTTTGTATGGCTTTCTTTGTAAAGTCCTCAAATAACGGTTTTAGCCATTCTCCTTTATCTTCTGTTAAATCTGAACCTCTCCTTGTTGTTTTCTTTGAAGTCATGTTTTCTTATTTTATATATCCACCCTTATAAAATACTGGATTTAGTTCAAGTTATTTTCTTTAATTCAGACAAGATGGCGATTGGAAATAATTAATTAATAGTCAGTTCCACTTACTTGTCTGTTGCTTTAATCTCTTCAATGTCTCAGCCGCAATCTTTAGTTTTCTGGGTAAGCTTTCTTAAATATTTATAGTCAATTAAAGTAGATAATGTCTATAATTTATGAAAAAGTATGAAGTGTAGATAAGATAGCAGCTACCCCTAAATCAGGAAATAATGAAGAAAATCGCACTTCCAGCTTCTCGGCGTCCTTTCACTGTTTGATGTCTGCTGGCTGAGAAAGTGAAAGTTCTCTTGATTGAAGCTTGCTCTTTCACTGCTCCCGCTCTGAAGCTGCAGGAATTCTTTCTTTCGGGTTTCGCCCTTTTCTTAGCTACCCAGCCATTTTCCGCACCTCTGGAAAAAGCCACGGAGTCGGTCAATTTTCATTCATTTTCATTTGAAGTTATGACGAGCTGTAAATCATACGTCCGCTCGCCATCTCTCTACACCAGAAGTCCCCCAATCCAGAGTTTTCAACTGAGAGTTTTCCATTTTCCCCCACAACAGTAAAAACACCATCTTTTCCAACGTCGTCTTCTTCTTCTATCATAGTATTTTCATATAGTTGTTTCATTTTAACTAAAATCTCATCTCTAATGTACCAAACAGTCTGTATAATGGTTTGACAGCCCTTTGAAATGATATCTTCTTGCTGACAACGTAATTCTCTGAGATCTTCTTTAAACTCTTCCATTATTCAAACGGTAAATTATAGCACACCCTAAAAAGTTAACTCACAGAAATAGAGGTTAATGAATTAATCCAAAATTAACCAAAGAAAATATACTAGCAGACAGTGGAAAAAAGTAAACAGAAAGCCTAAAATTTAAAATAAGAGATGTGTAGAGAGAAAAAACACTTCAACCTTGGAATTTAGCCACAAAGATAACAACGGAAAGGCAATGTTACAGCTCTGAATATAACCCAGATGGGGAAAAAAGCCAAAACTTTTTTTTTATAGTTAAAAAACTCCAAAAATAACTATAATCACCAAGAGATTCTGCTTTTTGTTACTGTAAAAAGCTTCTCTTAAGATACAAAACTTAAAAAAACAAATTGGGTGTTTAAGATATGGAAAGGCAATGACTTATTTCCCTTTTTAATAAGGGAATGCAAATGTGGATTCGAACAAGATTAAATCCCAGCCTCCCGGTGTAGTCTTACCGCTCAGTCGCAGACACTGTCTACGATCTCCTGGCTACAACTCACCGTCTGGAGGACAAATGTGTCGATTCTCAGCATTTTCCTTAATCCGGAAAAACACTTGGGGCTACAGAAAAACCTGTCTGTGCCCAAAAAAACTACCACGCTGCCAGCTCTGCCCATGGAGCTCACAGGCAAAGTTGTTCAGTCGGCCATTTTCCACAGGAAGCTCACCTTGTGGCCTTCCCCTGAATGCAAGTTTTGCACTTTGCATCAGTCTTACCACAGTCTTTGATTTCCAAATTGCTGGCCAATCCATCATTTGAAGAATTGCATTCAAATCTCTATGTCCAAATCGTCTGTGCCAGAGGATGGCACTGTCATCCTCCTCTTCTCAGTGACTGCCCATGCTTGCCCGGTCTGGCCTATCACAACTGAAAAAGATTACACCTTGATCTACTGTAGGTATCCTGTTAGAAAGACACCCTCTTAGTTCATTATCTCAAATTTTATTTATTTATTTATTTATTTATTTATTTATTTGTCAACTTTTATTACCACACCATCTCCCCCGAGGGGGACTGTAATGATTAATAACTTGGGAGTCACCTCCCTCTCCATAGAGTTTAAGCAATTTCTCCATCATGCCTCTTGCAGTATCTCTGTGCTGGATTTGAATCAGCATTTGTGCACTTAGGGAATTCATGATCAAGCCTTGGAGTTTAAGATCATTGGCCATCCAGCTTGCATATTCTGCTGAATCTGGACTAGGAGGATTTTCATTTAAAATGCTGTGCAGATTAAAAATCCTTGCCTGGCTTTCCACCCATATCTTCCAGGGATAAAACTCTCTGGGATTTAGTTTAAAAATCACTGGACTGAGAGGTAGGAAAACACTGTCCATCTTGTCTAAGAAAAATGATTTCAAAATCACTTCAAAAAGAAAAGAAATCTTTCCTTTTATGCTTAAGGCTAATTCCTGGAAGTGGGAGTGGCCACAGACAGCTTCCTCAAAAGCACGGAGAGCTTGCATCCTAGAGCAGCCATCCATAAGTTGATGAGGCATGCTGGATTTGCCAGAATCTCCAACAGTAGGAACAGGAGTGCTTGAGGGAGTCTTGAACTCACCACCAGCTCACCTTGAAAGTCACCTCCACCGTACTTTTCTTTGTTGTTGTTCAGTCGTTTAGTCGTGTCCGACTCTTCGTGACCTCATGGACCATAGCACGCCAGGCCTTCCTGTCCTCCACTGTCTCTCGGAGTTTACTCAAATTCATGTTCATTACATCGGTGATGCTATCTAACCATCTCATCCTCTGCCGTCCCCTTCTCCTTTTGCCTTCAGTCTTTCCCAGCATCAGGGTCTTTTCCAGTGAGTCCTCTCTTCGCATTAGGTGGCCAAAGTATTTGAGCTTCAGCTTCAGCATCTGTCCTTCCAATGAGCAGTCAGGGTTGATTTCCTTTAGGTTTGACTGGTTTGACATCCTTGCAGTCCAAGGGACTCTCAAGAGTCTTCTCCAGCACCACAGTTCGAAAGCATCAATTCTTCGGTGCTCAGCCTTCCTTATGGTCCAACTCTCACAGCCATACATTACTACTGGAAAAACCATAGCTTTAACTATACGGACCTTTGTCGGCAAGGTGATGTCTCTGCTTTTTAATATGCTGTCTAGGTTTGCCATAGCTTTTCTCCCAAGGAGCAAGCGTCTTTTAATTTCATGGCTGCAGTCACCGTCTGTGGTGATCTTGGAGCCCAAGAAAATAAAATCTGTCACTGCTTCCATTTCTTCCCCTTCTATTTGCCAGGAAGTGATGGGACCAGATGCCATGATCTGGGTTTTTTTAATGTTGAGTTTCAAGCCAGCTTTTGCACTCTCCTCTTTCACCCTCATCAAGAGGCTCTTTAGTTCCTCTTCACTTTCTGCCATTAGGGTGGTATCGTCTGCATATCTGAGGTCGTTGATATTTCTCCCGGCAATCTTAACTCCGGCTTGTGATTCATCCAGCCCGGCATTTCTCATGATGTACTCTGCATATAAGTTAAATAAGCAGGGTGATAATATACAGCCTTGTCGTACTCCTTTCCCAATTTTGAACCAGTCGATTGTTCCATGTCCGGTTCTAACTGTTGCTTCTTGACCCGCATACAGGTTTCTCAGGAGACAGGTAAGGTGGTCTGGTACTCCCATCTCTTTAAGAATTTGCCACAGTTTGTTGTGATCCACACAATCAAAGGATTTAGCGTAGTCAATGAAGCAGAAGTAGATGTTTTTCTGGAACTCTCTTGCTTTTTCCATGATCCAGTGAATGTTGGCAATCTGATCTCTAGTTCCTCTGCCTCTTCGAAACCCAGCTTGCACTTCTGGTAGTTCTCGGTTCACATGCTGCTGAAGCCTAGCTTGTAGGATTTTGAGCATAACCTTGCTAGCATGTGAAATGAGCGCAATTGTACGGTAGTTTGAACATTCTTTGGCATTGCCTTTCTTTGGAATTGGAACGTAAACTGACCTTTTCCAATCCTGTGGCCACTGTTGAGTTTTCCAAATTTGTTGGCATGTACTTTTCTTGGTCCATGTCAAAAGGAGCATTTTTCGATTTCTTCTGAAATACTCTGTGCTAGGTGGTCCTTTGCCTGCATGTCGTTCCACTGTAAGCAATGTTTCCCCTGTGACTGACTTATTTCGGTGTAGTAGGAATCATCTCTCTCTCTAATCTCTGGCAAGTGCCCTGCATGGCCCTGTCCAGTTTCAGGGTTCAGACTCCCCCACACACAGTTGCTAGGTCAGAGTAGCAATTTACTCAAGGCTGAGTACATAAACAGCAGATAAGGAAAGGAATGTAAATTAAAATAGAGTCTCTTGAAAAGAAAGAAAGCTTGCCTGGGGAGTTTCGCTTTCAACCGGAGTGCACAGAGAAGAAGTCACAGTCCAGTCTGAAGTTCAGAGAGCTAAGCCAGGTTTGCCAGCCAATTCCCATGGTTCCATCTCACTTTATTTTACAATTCCATCCTTACCAATCGAAGATAATATCTGTAGCTCAGGGTTGAACTCTGGAGTCCTTGGTGCTCTCTGAGCCTTGTTGTTTTCTTGCAGATGTTTCATTGCCAGGCTAAGCAACATCTTCAGTGGCAGATGTTGTGAAGACTGTGTGGTGGGAGGACTTCATTTCTTTCCCACACCTTGCTTGGTTTCTTCTGAGGCTGACATTGCACTGGTTCAGCTGGAGCAGCTTCTTCAGAGTAGTCAGAATCAGAGTCTGAGTCCTGGGCCATGACAGCCCCTTCTTTCTGAGCTGCTCGACTGGTGTAGCAATGAAGCTCAGTTATATATATGTACATTTTTTTGGTTCTCCAATAAAATGAGGAACATCTGGCTTTTTTATTTTTCCTGTGGGACCCTTGGTCCACTGATATGCTGGTGAAAGGCTGAAGACTTATTTTAACAGGTCCAGCAGTGAAATGGTAAATTGTTGCAGCTTGCTTACTTGTTCCCTTCTGAATGGAGGGACTGGAGGAAGCATAAAATGGAGGGGGGGAAATTCCTCATCAGTCTTCAAAATGCCTCCCCAAGGGAAGCGATTGTTTCTGTTCGCCAGGCACGGGTGAGAGGGGCAAAGAAGCAGGGGACACTACCAGTAAGGATAACCACAGACCAGACAGTAAAGTTGCATCTTCAGGACTAAATCTGGAAATGCATTTTTAAAAACTGGCTTCAACAACAGCTTGTCTATACTTGGGAGACAGGTGGCTGGCTTCCTCAGAGAAATAGAGGCACTTTCAGGAGACTCAGTCTTGGAAGGGACCATTGAGGTCATGAGTCCAATCCTTTGCTCATTTCAGGAGGCCAAATTAGGCTTCCTCAACAGCTGGCAGCCCAGCCAACACTTGAACGGTGGATTTTAGCATTATACAAAAGAACAAGCTTTAAGGTATAGATGTTACTCTTGCTCTTTTTCAGATTCAGAAGAATGCAGCAAATGTCCAGCAGATCAACACCCAAACAACAACCGAGATCACTGTATCCCCAAGATCAAGACTTTCCTATCCTATCAAGAAAAACTGGGGGTCATCCTGACTTCCCTTGCCTTGTTCCTCTCTTTCATCACATGCTTGGTCTTGGGAATCTTCATTAAATTCCAAGAAACTCCAATTGTCAAAGCCAACAATCGGGACCTCTCTTATATCCTCCTTGTTTGTCTCCTGCTTTCCTTCTTCACCTCGTTCTTGTTCATTGGCCAGCCAAGGAGAGCGTCCTTCCTTCTTCGACAAACAGCCTTCAGCATCATCTTCTCTGCTGCCATTTCTTCTGTCTTGGCCAAAACAATCACAGTGGTGCTGGTCTTCTGGGCCACACAACCAGGAAACAAAGTGCAGAGATGGCTGGGAAAGAGCCTGGCCAACTCCATCATCCTTTCATGCTCTGGTCTCCAAATTGTCCTCTGCAGCATCTGGTTGGGTGCTTTCCCCCCCTTCCCTGAGTCTGACATGCACTCACAATCCGGAGAGATCATTCTGCAGTGCAATGAAGGATCTGTCACCATGTTTTATGGGGCCCTTGGCTACATGGGCTTCCTAGCCACCATCTGCTTCACCGTGGCTTTCCTGGCCAGGAACCTCCCTGGGGCCTTCAATGAAGCCAAGCTGATCACCTTCAGCATGCTGGTCTTCTGCAGTGTCTGGGTGTCCTTTGTGCCTGCCTACCTGAGCACCAAAGGGAAGTACATGGTGGCCATGCAGGTCTTCTCCATCTTGGCCTCCAACGCAGGACTTCTGGGCTGTATCTTCATCCCCAAGTGTTTCATTATTTTCCTAAGACCAGATCTGAATACAAAAGAACATTTGATGTCAAAATAAAATAGAAAAGTGAGTTTTTGACAGATACGTTCCAAAACACAGGCAGAACTCGTTTACCAGCCCCCTCATTTATTGACTGTTCAAAGTTACAACCGTGCTGAAATATTAACTTTACGACCAGTCCTCAAATTTACAAACCATTGCATTGTCCCCATGGTCACGTGATTAACATTCACACGCTTCACAACCGACTTCCAACAAACAGAGTCAATGGAGAAGCAGGCAGTAAAATCACAAGTTGTGGTCACCTGATGTCTTTCTTAACAACCGCAGGTGATTCACTTAACAACCGCAGTGGACGTAACATCGTAAGTCTGTCATAGTCACATGATGTTTCACTTAGTGACAGTGCTGCTTAGCAATGGAGTTGCTGGTCCCAAATGTGGTTTGTAACCCCTCCCCACACAAAAAAGCACCCAACAAGTCCAGTTGTTTCAAGTCATGGTTGAAAAGGATTATCACTTTTTAATAAATATGAATTCCCTTTTTCTCTTTGCCCTTGAGTATATAGAAAAGTATGAGAATTGTATGAATGCTTGTCATGGCCTCATCCACCACTCAAGGTTCTGTCTTGGGCCCTGTGCTCTTCAACATCTTCATAAATGACCGAAATGAGGGGATGGAAGGGGCGCTCATCAAATTCACAAATGACACAAAGCTAGGGGGAATTGTTAACACTTTGGAAGAAAGATTCAAGATTCAGAAGGATCTTGGCAGACTTGAGCATTGGGTCCTCTCCAACAAGATGAAGTTCTGTGGCAAGAAATGTCAGGTCCTACACTTAGGCAGGAAAAACCAGATGCACAGGGACAAGATAGGCAGTCCCTGGCTCAACAGTAGTGCCTATGAGAGGGATCTAGGTGTCCTGGTGGACGACCGCTCAAGAATGAGTCAGCAGCATCTTGCAGCTGCCAAACAAAGCCAACACAGTCCTGGGCTGCATCAACAGAGGGACGGTATCAAGATCACAGGGACTGATAGTACCATTCTATACTGCACTGGTGAGGCCACAATTGGAATACTGAGTATTCTGAAGCCCAACTCTTGATGAATATAATGAATAAAAGTCCTTTTCCTCATGTTGGAAGGAAATCTTACCAGGTCCATTCTGAGCCGGGAATGAAAGTTCTTAGGTGATTGCTTGACAGTGATAATTTTATTTTCCATGAGCATGTACAGAGTCTGCTGGTTGGAGGTGGCCACCTTTGTATTTCCTCCACAAGCCCCTTATATAGGAGAGCTTGGCTGTTGTTATGTAAAAGTGTTCCCGCCCTCTAGGAATATTTTGTCTAAACAATTGGGGTTTCCTGTCATATTTTAATTTTCTGGCATCCTCTTTGTATGAACCCGTTGTCTCTGAACGGATGACAGCATCTTTATAATTATTAAGATGAAAATAAATTTTTAAAACCCCAAAACCTACTTCAATAAAATATATGAGATTGCATTTCAAAGGCACTATCACAGTTTGTGCCATAACAATAACATGGGGGGGGGGGGGCGGCAACATTGGGGAAAGTGTTTTTGGTGGGAAGTGTCAGAGGGAGAAGACACATTTCTAAACCTTTGAACATTTCCTGTGGTTTGATAACCTATAAGAAATAAGGAGTCCGTGAAGAGGAACACTTTTTCTGGTTCTGATACTGATCTACATTGAAAAAAGGAGCAACCACCCATCTCAGCAGATCCTTGGCTAATATAATAAATAAAGCTAAAATCCATCACAAATCAAGACCAACCAAATCCACATTGATGTGTGACTGTTCACATCCATGCTAAAAATCTGTATTGATAGTGGATTTTAAGAAAGATTGTTGTCAAGAACTTTGGGGCCGGCCAATTGGCTCATCTTGAAAGTTTGGAGCCCATCTGCAACTTTCCCCTTTGGGCATCTGCCTCTTGACACATTCAGAGTTCAGAGAGGTGACTCTCTCCTCCTCACTATTACGCAAATCATAGTGATTTATTTGTTGTCTTGGTGCTAATTCTCTAAAGACTTTCTGCAAACTTTCAGAGGATTTGACACAAACACATCAATAACATGTTTTCACCTTGAAATCACAGTAAAGCCTTGTTGGCTGATGTCATGGCAATAGAAATCTTGAGTGTGTAAATGGCTCTGGAGAAAGAGAGGGCTGGGGGGGCATTTAGGGCTGTGTTTACTCCCCTACGTATCTTTCATATATGAAGCCCTTGAAACTTCTGTCTTGAAAGACGGCTTTGTTTTATTCCACCTCTTCTTCTCGCTCTTTGTTGAAAGCAGACACAGGGCTGGAGGCTCCATCAGGAACACAAATCATGTTGCTGCTTCTGCTGCTTCTGTGGCCCCAAGAAGTCTTGGGGAGGCTCCAAGCCAGATGCCCCCTGACTCTGAAGAGGGATGAGATGGACTCACAGCATCATTACAGGCCAGGAGAGCTTCTCATTGGTGGCATCGTCTCTGCAGACAAGACTTATTTCAAACCACTAAGCTTCAACACAACTCCTTCAACTGAAGTGAATAAGTAAGTCCTTCATTTCAGCCACTTCATTTCTGACTGATTTCTGAAGTTCCACCCCTCCTGCATTTCCAGAAATTATCCCCTTGATCTGCTAGTTTTTCTCCATTTCTGTCCAATTTCAGACTTGGGTATCCATTTCACACCCTGTAGCTGGTGAGCCTCCTTGAAATTCTCAAGTATACATGTCCTGTAGGGACAGGAAGGATGATGTGTCCTGCTTGACTTGGAAGAATAAAGTAAACATCCACTTTCCTTGATATCCTCTGAGCAGATCTAGGTGGTGGATAGTGAAGAGATGGTGGTTCCTCCCTTCTGCCCCTCCCTTGGCACATCAAGGCTCATCAGTGACAGAAAAATGCAGGAATGCTGTATTTTCCCCCCTTTACTGCAAATGGGATGAGTTAAATTTCCAATCAGAAAATGGTTGAGAATGGACTTGAAAATCTAAATATGTCTAGAAATTGAAAACTTATTGGCTTTGTTAATAGTCACAGCTGTTTATGTTGATGAAGGTTCTCAGTCATCCAGGTGGAACAGTCTGTGGCTTGAATCATGTCAACTGGATTTCTATTTTCTCAGTGGAAACGTTTCGCTCCTTATCCAAGGAGCTTCTTCAGTCTGAGCAAAGTTAGTAAGGGAATCCTTAAATATGTTTCTAGGGTGGCTGTGTGACCTTGCACCTGGGGCTAGGTCATGGTTATTTTGAGATGTTTATTTCTAAGTCCCTTTATCATCTAAAGGAGGATCGTTAAGATTTTTGTTGTTTATTCGTTCAGTCGTTTCCGACTCTTCGTGACTTCATGGACCAGTCCACGCCAGAGCTTTCTGTCGGCCGTCACCATCCCCAGCTCCCCAATGGTTGAGTCCGTCACCTCCAGAATACCATCCATCCATCTTGCCCTTGGTCGGCCCCTCTTCCTTTTGCCTTCCACTTTCCCTAGCATCAGCTTCTTCTCCAGGGTATCCTGTCTTCTCATTATGTGGCCAAAGTACTTCAGTTTTGCCTTTAATATCATTCCCTCAAGTGAGCAGTCTGGCTTGATTTCCTGGAGTATGGACTGGTTTGATATTCTTGCAGTCCAAGGCACTCTCAGAATTTTCCTCCAACACCACAGTTCAAAAGCATCTATCTTCCTTCGCTCAGCCTTCCTTATGGTCCAGCTCTCGCAGCCATAGGTTACTACAGGGAATACCATTGCTTTAACTATGCGGACCTTTGTTGTCAGTGTGATGTCTCTGCTCTTAACTATTTTATCAAGATTTGCCATTGCTCTCCTCCCAAGAAGTAGACGTCGTCTGATTTCCTGGCTGCAGTCAGCATCTGCAGTAATCTTTGCGCCTAGAAATACAAAGTCTGTCACTGCCTCCACGTTTTCTCCCTCTATTTGCCAGTCATCAATCAAGCTCGTTGCCATAATCTTGGTTTTTTTGAGGTTTAACTGCAACCCAGCTTTTGCACTTTCTTCTTTCACCTTTGTCATAAGGCTCCTCATCTCCTCCTCGCTTTCAGCCATCAAAGTGGTATCATCTGCATATCTGAGATTGTTAATGTTTCTTCCAGCGATTTTAACTCCAGCCTTGGATTCCTCGAGCCCAGCATGTCGCATGATGTGTTCTGCGTACAGGTTGAATAGGTAGGGTGAGAGTATACAACCCTGCCGTACTCCTTTCCCAATCTTAAACCAGTCCGTTGTTCCGTGCTCTGTTCTTACCGTTGCTACTTGGTCGTTATACAGATTCCTCAGGAGGCAGACAAGATGACTTGGTATCCCCATACCACCAAGAACTTGCCACAATTTGTTATGATCCACATAGTCAAAGGCTTTAGAATAGTCAATAAAACAGAAATAGATGTTTTTCTGAAATTCCCTGGCTTTCTCCATTATCCAGCGGATATTGGCAATTTGGTCTCTAGTTCCTCTGCCTTTTCTAATCCCAGCTTGTACGTCTGGCAATTCTCGCTCCATGAATTGCTGGAGTCTACCTTGCAAGATCTTGAGCATTACCTTACTGGCATGTGAAATAAGTGCCACTGTTCGATAGTTTGAATATTCTTTAGTGCTTCCCTTTTTTGGTATGGGGATATAAGTTGATTTTTTCCAATCTGATGGCCATTCTTGTGTTTTCCAAATTTGCTGGCATATGGCATGCATCACCTTGACAGCATCATCTTGCAAGATTTTAAACAGTTCAGCTGGGATACCATCGTCTCCTGCTGCCTTGTTATTAGCAATGCTTCTTAAGGCCCATTCAACCTCACTCTTCAGGATGTCTGGCTCTAACTCACTGACCACACCGTCAAAGGTATCTCCAATATTATTATCCTTCCTATACAGATCTTCCGTATATTCTTGCCACCTTTTCTTGATCTCTTCTGCTTCTGTTAGGTCCTTACCATCTTTGTTTTTGATCATACCCATTTTTGCCTGGAATTTACCTCCGATGTTTCTAATTTTCTGGAAGAGGTCTCTTGTCCTTCCTATTCTATTGTCTTCTTCCACTTCCGTACATTGCTTGTTTAAAAATAATTCCTTATCTCTTCTGGCTAACCTCTGGAATTTTGCATTTAATTGGGCATATCTCCCCCTATCTCTGTTGCCTTTTGCTTTCCTTCTTTCTTGGGCTACTTCCAGTGTTTCAGCAGACAGCCATCTTGCCTTCTTGGTTTTCTTTTTCTTTGCGACGTTTTTTGTTGCCGCCTCCTGAACAATGTTGCGAACTTCTGTCCATAGTTCTTCTGGGACCCTATCTACTAAATCTAGTCCCTTAAATCTATTCTTCACCTCCACTGCATATTCCTTAGGAATATTAGTGAGCTCATATCTAACTGATCTGTGGGTCTTCCCTATTCTCTTTAGTCTGATTCTAAATTTTGCAATAAGAAGTTCGTGATCTGAACTACAGTCAGCTCCAGGTCTTGTTTTTACCGACTGTATAGATGTCCGCCACCTTTGGCTGCAAAGGATGTAGTCAATCTGATTTCGGTGTCGACCATCTGGTGAAGTCCATGTATAAAGTCGTCTTTTAGGTTGTTGGAAGAGAGTGTTTGTTATGCACAGTGAGTTGTCTTGGCAAAATTCTATCAGCCTATGTCCTGCTTCATTTTGTTCTCCCAGACCATGCTTGCCTGTAATTCCAGGTGTCGTCTGACTATCCACCTTAGCATTCCAGTCTCCTGTAATGAAAATAACATCTCTTTTTGGTGTATTATCTAGTAGGTGCTGCAGATCCTCATAGAACTGATCTACTTCTGCTTCTTCAGCATCTGTGGTTGGGGCGTATATTTGGATCACTGTGATGTTAAATGGCTTACCCTGAATTCAAATTGAGATCATTCTATCGTTTTTTGGATTGTATCCAAGCACTGCTTTAGCCACTTTATTATTAATTATGAAGGCTACTCCATTTCTTCTGTGTTCCTCTTGTCCACAGTAGTAGATCTGGTGGTCATCTGATGTGAAGTGGCCCATCCCAGTCCATTTCAGTTCACTGACACCTAAAATGTCTATATTTAATCTTGACATCTCACCAATAACCACATCCAATTTGCCCTGGCTCATAGATCTTACATTCCAGGTTCCTATGGTGTGTTGATCTTTAGAACATTGGATTCGTCGTTCACCACCAGCACCGTCGGCCGCTAGCCGTCCTTTCGGCTTTGAGCTAGCTGCGTCATCACATCTGGGGCTAGTTGAACGTATCCTCTGTTCCTCCCCAGTAGCATTTTGACCATCTTCCGACCTGGGAGTCCCATCTTCCGATGGTATACCGACATATCTTTGGTTGTACTGATCCATTTAGTTTTCATGGCAAGAATACTGGGGTGGGTTGCCATTACCTTCCCCAGGGATCGTATTTAGTCTGACCTCTCTGCCACGACCTTCCCATCTTGGGTGTCCCTTCACGGTTTAGCTCATGGTTTCATTGAGGTGCTCAAGCTCCAGCACCACGACAAGGTAACGATCTCCTTTGCTAGAGTCGTTAAGATTACCATGCTGCTGTTGAGCTTGCGAAATCTTCCTAGGCACAGAAGACAAAGCAGGAAGGAAGATAGGGGAAAGGTTGTGCCTGAGGCCCCCACCTCTATTCAAGGAAGGATTTTCCAAGTTGGCATAAATGGATTCCTTGACCCCTCTCTCAAACCACCTATCTTCTCTGTCTAAAATGTTCACATTAGAAATAAACATCTCAAATAACCATGACCTAGCCCCAGGTGCAAGGTCACACAGCCACCTTAGAAACATATTTAAGGATTCCCTTACTAACTTTGCTCAGACTGAAGAAGCTCCTTGGATAAGGAGCGAAACGTTTCCACTGAGAAAATAGAAATCCAGTTGACATGATTCAAGCCACTCACAGCTGTTTATTTTGTGTGTGTTATGTGAGAGAGTGAGTGTGGTCTAAATGGTCCTTTCCAATGTTAGCTTCCATTTAACCCTATATTTAATTTGGATAGTAGGGCAAATGACTGTGAAGTATTTGTGAAGCTCACTAGGGAGAGAGAGAGACAGAATATTTAAAGTCAGCCTGAAATTTTAGTGGAACTGCAAACACACTGATATGCAACCTCAAGAATGCATTCAGGACTTGATATGCAATATAAATAGAAAGATTCCTTTGAAATATGTGAGGGAAATAGTTCTCTGGGGATACCTCCCACTGCTCTTAGGAGAGATGAAACAATCCATCCAAATAGGGGATGAAATTCCCCCCCCCCCATGTTATTTTGATGGCACAAACTATTATAGTGCCTTTGAAACGCAATCTCATATATTTTATTGATGTAGTTTTTGGGGTTTTAAAATTTTATTTTCATCTTAATAATTATAAAGATGGTGTCATCCATTCAGAGAAACTCTGATGCTTGGGTGCATTAGATCTGTTTCTGTAAAAAAAAGAATAAACAAAATCTTCCTTTAATTAATTATGTTCTAATACATTTATACTTGCAGCAAATTTTTCAAAGAAGATTGGAAAATGCTATCCTTCCTTTTTGCCATCCAGAAGATCAACCAGGATTCCCGTCTCTTACCCAACATCACTCTGGGTTACAATATTTATGAAAGCTATTACCATGCAGGAAAGACTTCAGATGCTCTGCTGGACTTGCTTTCAGCTGGGGAGGCCAATGTTCCCAACTACAGGTGTGGAAGGCCGAGAAACACAGTGGCTGTTCTTGAAGGGGCTGAGACGGACATCTCCATCCAGATTTCGAACATGTTGGCCACCTACAAAATCCCTCAGGTGTGTATTTGCTGGGAGACAATTTTCACTCATGCAACTTTCAACCAGAGGTCCTGAGTTGTAAATGAAGGTCACAGTTTTATTATGGAAATGATAGGCATAGGGTGACCATACGTCCCGTTTTGAACGGGACAGTCCCGTTATTTTAGCATTTTTCAACCGTCCCTTCGTTTTGATCAAAATCTCAATTTTGTCCCTTTTTTAAACCCGGCGGGAAGGAGGACAGGAAGACAGGAAGGAGGACTGGAGCCGGACTTGCCATTGGAGGCAGCCCGGAAGAGGCCCTATCAGTGCGGCAACTGGAAGCCCAGTTGCCACGTGCGAGCCCAGCAGCAGACACAGCACCACAGTCCAGGTTCCTGCCTCCTTACCAGATCCTGAGATTGTCTGCCCAGCAGTGGTGAGGCCAGGGAAAGCAGGCACTGGAAGGTTGTGGGAAGAGGGTGCGTGTGTGTGCGTGTGTGTGTGTGCGCGCACACACACAGATTACTTGCTCAGAGTAGTTTGGTCTCTTTAATCATCCATGCAAAGAGTGGGTTGAATTAGGTCGTTGGGCTTTCCACGAGCCCTGCCCATCCCCCCTCCCTTGAAACCTGGCTGCGCTTCCTTTCTTTCTCTCCGGCCCCGCCGCCGCCGCCGCCTTTCCTCACCCAGCGCGGAGCAGTCCGCAACTTCTCCCCTTTCCTTGCAGCCGCGCCGCATTTTGCCTTAGGAAGAACTCAACTTTTACTCCAAAAAGCAAGGGCGAATCCAGGAGCCGCTGGGTTCGTGCTTAACGCAGCGGGTCAAGAGCGCCACCGCCTTCTAACCAACTCGGGATGTTTCGTTTCATGCCCTCTCTCTACACCTCATCCACCCGACCCCAATTATTATTTAAAAGTGCACATTGTAGTTCTATCTCTAACCACAAGAGCTGTAAGCTTTGTACATTTTAATGTGTGTGTTAATTTTGAAAGCAAAAGAATGAGTTTGGAATACAGTATTCACAGATTTGTGTTTATTTCATTAAAAGGTGTAAATAATTCTTTCCTGTGAAAATACCCTCATAGACACAAAGATAGGAACATACCTTGTTTTAGCTGGATTATGACCTTTGCATTGGAATCTCTGGAGTTTAAATAGTTGAATTAAACACCAACTTTAACTTAAATGGGCTCATAAAGCTTCATAATTTATAATTATGTTACAATACCATATATGCTAATTGGGGCAATTTTTCTGGACCTTGCAAAATACAATGAAGCAGGAAGAAAAAAAATAGACTAAAATTGTCCCCCGTGCAAGTTTTAAAAAAATTGGTAGAATTGTTTGCTCTCTTAGTTTAATAATGTGGACATTGTTAGCATACACATCAGAAATAATCACTTGGTCAAATCAGACTTTCTGTGGGATTATTAATAGGGTGACCATACGTCCTGTCCCGTCCCATTATTTTAGCATTTTTCAATCGTCCCGTCGTTTTGATCAAAATCTCAATTTTGTCCCTTTTTTAAACCCGGTGGGAAGGAGGACAGGAAGACAGGAAGGAGGACTGGAGCCGGACTTGCCATTGGAGGCAGCCCGGAAGAGGCCCTATCAGCGTGGCAACTGGAAGCCCAGTTGCCACGTGCGAGCCCAGCAGCAGACACAGCACCACAGTCCAGGTTCCTGCCTCCTTACCTGATCCTGAGATTGTCTGCCCAGCAGTGGTGAGGCCAGGGAAAGCAGGCACTGGAAGGTTGTGGGAAGAGGGTGTGTGTGGATTGGACATAGAGTAAAGTTGATATGAGAAACTGTATGGATACATAAAAATGTGATATTTTAAGTGTAAGATATAAGATTACAAATACAAATATAAGTTGATATTATAGATTACTTTTTTTTTTGGAGATACATATATGAGAAGACAATGGGATGATGAGGTGGAATTAGAACTAATGTTATTACAGGATGACATATTTTTATAATTATATGTATGAATATGTATGTATGAATATTATTAGAATTGGCATATTATGTATTATGTTATGTATTATGTTCGGTTATGTATTAGTGGAATATGTAGTTACAAAAATCTGTTAATTAGGTAAATATGTAGGAAGAAATAGAATATGGTATAATTATAGTTTAAATATAGATTATGATTAAATTAATGTTATTTTTATGGATATATATGAATAGAATATATTGTATTTTATTAGAAATAAAATAAGGCCTTGATTTGTTATACATATGATTTAAGACCAATTGGATTTTATTAAGGATATAAATATAAATATAGACGTAAAAATGGAAAGAGTGAATAAAAAACATTAAACTGATACAGTTAAGAACACTTAAATGGACATTATCCCAAGGAGTGGAAACCACAGATGGATAATTGGAGAATTGTAAGAATTGTAAGAAAGGTGAAATCTACATGAAGACCAGAAGACTGGATTATAGAAATTGAAGTGTATATGACAAAGAAAAGTTCCTGTGTATTGTATGAAAGACTAACATTTAAAGCAAATTATTGTACTTAAAGACCAAAGATAGATTGGAGGCCATCTATTTTCTATATTTCTTTTGTTTATTATTTTCTTGACTTCACTTTTTCTTTACTTTTTTCTTACTTTGTATTTGTATTTCTTTTTTCTGCTTTAACTTTTAATATGTATTTTAAAACTCAATAAAATTTATTTAAAAAAAAAGAAAGGGTGTGTGTGTGTGTGCGCAGATTACTTGCTCAGAGTAATCGCGCGCACACACGCACACACACGCACCCCACACCCTCTTTCTCCAGCCTCCCCATGACCAAATGCACCCGCACCTGTTGCAGGGAGGCTGGAGAAAGAGGGTGTGGGGTGCGTACGTGTGTGTGCATGTGTGTGCATGCAGATTACTTGCTCAGCGTAATCACGCACACACACACACACACATCCCACACCCTCTTTCTCCAGCCTCCCTGCAACAGGTGCAGGTGCATTTGGTCATGGGGAGGCTGGAGAAAGAGGGTGTGGGGTGCCTGTGTGTGTGTGTGTGTGTGTGTGTGCATCTGATCGGGCTTGGCCAAGGGAGGAGAGGCCGCCGAGCAGGAGAAGCAGGAGCCGGCCACCCTGGGGAGCTTCAGCGGGCAGCAAGGGGCGGAGTGGTCGACAACTCTCCTCCCTCGGCCAAGCCCGATCAGATGCACACGCACACACACTCACAGGACAGACTACCCTGGCAGGAGCTGGCCATGCTGGGGAGCTTCAGCTGGTGGCGAGGGACGGAGTGGTGTGGCTGAAGCCTCCTAGCACGGCCGGCTCCTGCCGAGGGCAGTCTGTCCTGTGAGTGTGTGAGTGTGTGTGCATCTGATCGGGCTTGGCCGAGGGAGGAGAGTTGTCGGGCCGCCGAGCAGGATAAGCAGGAGCCGGCCACCCTGGGTAGCTTCAGCGGGCAGCAAGGGGTGGAGTGGTGTGGCTGAAGCAGCCGAGCGCAGCCAGCTCCTCCTGCTTCTCCTGCTCTGCGGCGGTGGCAGCAGCAGCGACTCTCCTCCCTCCCTCGGCCAAGCCCGAGGGGGATGGGGCATTGGTGGGCCTCCATCTTCTCCATCCCTACCCCTTCTTCCCTGGCCGATGACAGTGCTGTGTGCACAGTGTGTGTACTCCGGCCTCCCAAAAACACACCAGCTCTGCCGCATCATTTACTGCTAGAAGAAAAAAAAAAACCTTTAAAAATCGGGAAAAAAAAATTAAAATCTGAGCCAATCACGCTGATGGGGGCGGGGTTTGCAGGCAGGAGCCAATCGTGTGGGGCGGGGGCGGGGTTTGCAGGTGGGAGCCAATTGCGTGGACTGGGGGGCAGGGTTTGGAGGCCGGCATGGTGGCATAAGACCCTGTCCCGTTTTGCCATCCCAAAAGTCCCGTTTTTGTCTGAAGGAAATATGGTCAGCCTAGATAGGCATTAAATTTTAGATGTTCAATTTAAAATACCACCATCTTTCATTCTTTTCAGATCAATTACAATTTTGTTTCCCCGATTCTGAGTGATAAAACTCGGTTTCCTTTCTTCTACCCGATGCTCCCTGCTGAAGGATTTCAGTACCCAGGGATGGTCAAGCTGCTCCTCCATTTCAGGTGGACCTTGGTTGGTCTGATGGCTCCAGACACTGACCAGGGCCAGAAATTCATGAGGACCTTGACTTCCATGCTGATAAGGAATGACATCTGTCCAGTTATATCCCAAACCTTTTCCACAAGCATAGACACGATCATAGATGTGAGTCCATATCACAATTGGAGACAAGTGAACGTCTTTCTTTATGTTGTGGAGAGAGATCTTATCTCTAAAGGAATATTCTTTCTATATTTAGTATATCAATCCTTTGAGCAACCTGTTAGAGGAAAAGTCGTGATTACAACATTCTGCTGGGATGCAAACAACTATTTGATGAACCCGGCCATTCCCTTTCAATTCATCCATAGCATTTTTTCCTTTCTTATGAAGGGACACCAAATGGCAAGGTCTTTTACTATGCTGGATTTTTACAGTTCCATCAAACACTTAGCATATATATCCTATACATGTTCCTACACCAAGGATGCCTTTTCTGTGAAAGTCTGGAGATGGTGCAGAGAGAGAGAACAACTGGAGGCTCTGCGCGAGGAGATGATTGATCAGATCCTGTCTCTGGATGGCTATTTCATTTACAACACCATCTGGGCGGTGGCCCGGGCCTTACACGCAGCCTATATGTCCACATCTAAGAGGACAAATATGAAAGTTGGTAAAAATATGGAAACTGCAAGATTGAATGGGTGGCAGGTATTTTGTTTCTGTCTATCTCCTGCACCTGAGAATCAATTTGTCATTGTAAAAACTGTTCAGCAGATATTTTGAATAAATTATTTATTCTGAATACAAAAAATAATAATAAATTAAATTTCAACTTTCCAGTCCTCTCCCTTCATTCCTTTCCTGTCTGCTGCAATCCCTGTTAAGGGAGGGAGGGAGGGAGGGAGGGAGGGAAGATAGACTTGGAGAAGAGATTCCATAGTCCAGAGATAGAAGGAAGACTGGGAAAGTTGAAATAACCCAGCCTTGATGTTGTTCAGTAGAAGGGATGGGGGAAACTTGGACAGGATTTTAAGGCTGATCCCAGCCCTCTCAGTTAGGGTAGGTCAAGAAGTAGATACCACGGGGGTTCCCGAAATGCTGCTTGATTACTGCAGAACATGGTAACACAGTCTTGAAAGCCGGTTCAATTTACTCTCTGTCTCATCTCACAGTGTTTGTCCAGGTAGTATGTGATTTTATTTTATTTTATTTTATTTTATTTTATTATTTTATTTTATTTTTTATTTTTTATTTTATTTTTTATTTTATTATTTTATTATTTTATTATTTTATTTTATTATTTTATTTTATTTTATTCTATTCTATTCTATTTTATTATTCTATTCTATTCTATTATTTTATTCTATTCTATTCTATTCTATTCTATTTTATTATTTTATTTTATTTTATTTTATTTTATTATTTTATTTATTTTATTTTATTTTATTTTATTTTATTTTATTTTATTTTATTTATTTTATTTTATTTTATTTTATTTTATTTTATTTTATTTTATTTTATTATTTTATTTTATTTTATTTTATTTCATTATTTTATTATTACTTTTTATTTTATTTTATTTTATTTTATTTATTTTATTTTATTATTTTATTTTATTTATTTTATTTTATTATTTTATTTATTTTATTTTATTATTTTATTTTATTTTATTTTATTTTATTTTATTTTATTTTATTTTATTTTATTATTTTATTTTATTTTATTTTATTTTATTTATTTTATTATTTTATTTTATTTTATTTTATTTTATTTTATTTTATTTATTTCACTTCTTAATATTTATTATGGCCTCGGTTATACTGGTTGCCTGTTTGCTTCCTGGCACAATTCAAGAGGCTGGGTGTCACCTGTACAGCCCTACATGGCACATGGCCTGGTTGCTTGGGGGAGCCTTTGTCTCCCATAGCATATGCCTGACCATTTGCTCCTGCAGGGTTGGCACGCTTCAGGCTCCTTCGATTAAACAATGTCATCTCTCAGGACCCCAGAACTGCAACTTCTTTGTGAAGCCCATTCAGCAGTCTGTTAGAATTACTGAATTGGAGCAGAGCTGCTAAGCTTGTGCTCAGAAAAAGAATATTGTTTAAAAACAGAGCCCATGAACATATTAGAGAGATTCAGCTTAATCTTACACCTTTAGCCCACCCAAGCATAAAGAAACACGTGCTTAGACATGGCAGGTATGAATAGTAAGTACAAAAGAGTCCTTATGTTTATTCATTGCAGGTACAGCATTTTTGGTAGATAAATGATGTTCCATTTCTTCTTTGTTTCCCTAAACTTAATACCTCTTGCCCTGCTTGCTGCAAGAAATGCGTGAAGAAAGGGGGAAAATCTCCTAGGCCCATCCATGGCCTAGAATGGAGCAGCACACAGCCATCTGCTTGCTCCCAGTCCAAGGAGAGAGAGAAAGGAGAGATGAGGCCTAGCACATGGCCTCTCTCCATGGAGAGGAGCAGCCACGTGCTGCTTCCTCCTCCTGGAAGAAAGAATGCAGAGAGAGAAAAGAGGAAGTGGGAGTGGCCACAAACAGCTTCCTCAAAAAGCATGGAGAACTTGCATCCTAGAGCAGCCATCCATATGCTGATGAGGCATGCTGGATTTGCCAGAATCTCCAACACTCTGTACCAGCGCCTGCCCTCTGCAATGAGGTTCCCCGAGATCTGGAGGGCCCCCACTCTGCTGTTTAGAAGAGCTGTGAAGACCTGGCTCTTCACCCAAGGGAGAGTGGGACCCCTCACTGCATAACAATTGCCATCTTTTACCATTATTTTTTATTTATTTTGTTGTAATTTCTTTGATTGTTGTGAACCGCCCAGAGTCATTGAGAATCGGATGGCATACAAGTTTAATAAATGATTATTCTTAATAATATGATTCAAATCTTTTTAGATTATCTCCTGAAGAAGTTGGAGAATCTGAAATTTCAATTTTGTGTAGAGAGAGAGAGAGAGAGAAATGTTCAGTTCTCCCCCAGCATAAGGGAAGAGTTCTTCCCATTGAACGTTGCAAGTCCTGTCTAAACATATCCATTTCTTCTTCCATTCCAGCTTCATTCCTTTCTTCAAGACTCTCATTTTTACAATAATGCCATAAATGGAGTGTATTTGGATGAGAAGGGAGACCTGATGGTAATCCTGGACATATATAAGTGGGAGGTTATGAAGAATAGAAACTTTAGGACAGTGAGGTTTGGAAGTCTAGAAAGAGAGAGATCCCTGGATGGCGAGTTAACGATCAACCAGAGTGCTACTGCAGAGATGGAAATGCTGAACAAGGTAGGTTTAAATCTTTATTTCCTTTTTTCTGAAGTTCTTACCTAGAGGATCGCACTCTTGGGGCAGGGGGTGCCTTTGTATATCATCTACGTTCTCCCAGAAAGAAACCACATTATTTAGTTACTGTAGATGTCCAGATGTCTATTAAAAATACATATTTGAACTGTTGAACAAAAGTATTTACTAGTCTTGTGCAAAGGGAGGAAGATTTGAGCCATGGGAGGAAGGTGATTTCTTTTGGCCAAAGCAAACAAACCATCCAACCTTCTCTTTGAAAAAAAATTTTTTAATTAAAATTTCATGATAAAGTGAAAACATGAACAATTAGAGATAGGGTTGAAGAGAGACTAAAGAAAAAAGAAACAAACTAAGAAGTGCAGAAACTAATAAAGAGAGATACAAAAAGATTGACTTCTGACCTTTTACAGCAAAGATATAAATAAAAAAATACATTAACCTCTTACTCTAAATGTTTAACTATCACACACATTATTTCTATAATCTACGTCAAACTAATAATCCTATCCCAAAAACAAAACTTCATTCATTTTTTTCCAGTTACAAACAGAAAGACCAAAAGCGATTTCCATACAGAAACAAAGTTAAACTAATTATTATCTCTAATCAATATAGTCAGTTTCTCCTATTATATAAGCTGACTCCCGCCACTCCTTAACATATAAATTATAATTATTAACATAAGTCAACATAACCACCTTCACTTTAACATCTTATTTTTGTTGTTGTTCAGTCGTTTAGTCATGTCCGACCCTTCGTGACCTCATGGACCATAGCACGCCAGGCCTTCCTGTCCTCCACTGTCTCCCGGAGTTTACTCAAATTCATGTTCATTACATCAGTGATGCTATCTAACCATCTCATCCTCTGCTGTCCCCTTCTCCTTTTGCCTTCAGTCTTTCCCAGCATCAGGGTCTTTTCCAGTGAGTCCTCTCTTCGCATTAGGTGGCCAAAGTATTTGAGCTCCAGCTTCAGCCTTCCTTATGGTCCAACTCTCACAGCCATACATTACTACTGCAAAAACCATTGCTTTCACTATATGAACCTTTGTCGGCAAGGTGATGTCTCTGCTTTTTAATATGCTGTCTAGGTTTCCCATAGCTTTCCTTCCAAGGAGCAAGCGTCTTTTAATTTGATGGCTGCAGTCACCGTCTGCAGTGATCATGGAGCCCAAGAAAATAAAATCTGTCACTGCCTCCATTACTTCCCCTTCTATTCACCTGGAAGTGATGGGACCAGATGCCATGATCTGTTTTTTTAATGTTGAGTTTCAAGCCAGCTTTTGCACTCTCCTCTTTCACCCTCATCAAGAGGCTCTTTAGTTCCTTTTCACTTTCTGCCATTATCGTCTGCATATCTGAGGTTGTTGATATTTCTCCCGGCAATCTTAACTCCGGCTTGTGATTCATCCAGCCCAGCATTTTTCATGATGTACTCTGCATATAAGTTAAATAAGCACGGTGATAATATACAGCCTTGTCGTACTCCTTTCCCAATTTTGTTGCTTCTTGACCCGCATACAGGTTTGTCAGGAGACAGGTAAGGTGGTCTTGTACTCCCATCTCTTTAAGACTTTGCCACAGTTTGTTGTGATCCACACAATCAAAGGCTTTAGCGTAGTCAATGAAGCAGAAGTAGATGTTTTTCTGGAACTCTCTTGCTTTTTCCATGATCCAGCGAATGTTGGCAATCTGATCTCTAGTTCCTCTGCCTCTTTGAAACCCAGCTTGCACTTCTGGTAGTTCTCGGTTCACATACTGCTGAAGCCTAGCTTGTAGGATTTTGAGCATAACCTTGCTAGCATGTGAAATGAGCGCAATTGTACAGTAGTTTGAACATTCTTTGGCATTGCCTTTCTTTGGAATTGGAACGTAAACTGACCTTTTCCAATCCTGTGGCCATTGTTGAGTTTTCCAAATTTGTTGGCATATATATAAAGTGCAGCACTTTAACAGCATCATCTTTTAGGATTTTAAATAGCTCAGCTGGGATACTGTCTTCTCCACTAGCTTTGTTGTTAGTAATGCTTCCTAAGGCCCACTTGACTTCACTCTCTAGGATGTCCGGCTCAAGGTCAGTGACCACACCTTCGTATTTATCAGGGATATTAAGATCTTTCTTGTATAGTTCTTCTGTGTATTCTTGCCACCTCTTCTTAATCTCTTCTGCTTCTGTTAGGTCCCTGCCTTTTTTGTCCTTTATCATGCCCATCTTTGCACAAAACGTTCCCTTGATATCTCCAATTTTCTTGAAGAGATCTCTAGTCTTCCCCATTCTATTGTTTTCCTCGATTTCTTTGCATTGTTCATTTAAGAAGGCCTTCTTATCTCTCCTTGCTATTCTTTGGAAATCTGCATTCAGTTGTTTATATCTTTCCCTTTCTCCCTTGCCTTTTGCTTCCCTTCTTTCCTCAGCTATTTGTAAAGCCTCATCAGTCAGCCACTTTGCTTTCTTGCATTTCTTTTTCTTTGGGATGGTTTTAATTGCTGCCTCCTGTACAATGTTATGAACCTCCATCCATAGTTCTTCAGGCACTCTGTCTACCAGATCTAATTCTTTAAATCTATTCCTCACCTCCACTGTATATTCGTAAGGGATATGATTTAGGTCATACCTGAGTGGTCTAGTGGTTTTCTCTACATTCTTCAATTTAAGGCTAAATTTTGCAATAAGAAGCTCATGATCTGAGCCACAGTCAGCTCCAGGTCTTGTTTTTGCTGATTGTATAGAGCTTCTCCATCATTGATTTTATTCCAGTTATTTTTTGACTTCCTACTTTAGCATTCCAGTTCCCTATGTTGAAAAGGACATCTTTTTTTTGGTGTTAGTTCTAGAACGTGTTGTAGGTCTTCATAGAACCGGTCAACTTCAGCTTCTTCGGCATCAGTGGTTGGGGCATAGACTTGGATTACTGTGATGTTGAATGGTTTGCCTTGGATTCGAACTGAAAGCATTCTGTCGTTTTTGAGGTTGTACCCCAGTACTGCCTTTCCCACTCTTTTATTGACTATGAGAGCTACTCCATTTCTTCTAAGGGATTCTTGCCCACAGTAGTATATATAATGGTCTCCTGAATTAAATTTGCCCATTCCTGTCCATTTTAGTTCGCTGATTCCCAAGATGTCGATGTTCAATCTTGTCATCTCATGTTTGACCACATCCAGGTTACCTTGATTCATTGATCTTACATTCCATTGGGGAGCTGGGGATGGTGACGGCCGACAGAAAGCTCTGGCGTGGACTGGTCCATGAAGTCACGAAGAGTCGGAAACGACTGAACGAATAAACAACAAATGCAGTATTGTTCTTTACAGCATCGGACTTTCCTTCCACTTCCAGACACATCCACAACTGAGCGTCCTTTCGGCTTTGGCCCAGCCGCTTCACTCTTTCTGGAGCTACTCGGAATTGCCCTCTGCTCTTCCCCGGTAGCATTTTGGACACCTTCCGACCTGAGGGGCTGATCTTCCGGTGTCATATCTTTTCGCCTTTTGATACTGTCCATGGGTTTTCTTGGCAAGGATACTGGAGTGGTTTGCCATTCCCGCCTCCAGTTGACCACGTTTTGTCAGAACTCTCCGTCATGACCTGTCCATCTTTACCTGACTTCATTGAGTTACGCAAGCCCCATTGCCACGACAAGGCAGTGATCCATGAAGGGGTTAACATCTTATAGCAATTTATAATTAATTCTTAGTTTTTTACCTTGACCTATAAACTTGTTGTTGTTTATTCGTTCAGTCGCTTCCGACTCTTCGTGACTTCATGGACCAGCCCACGCCAGAGCTTCCTGTTGGCCGTCACCATCCCCAGCTCCCCCATGGTTGAGTCTGTCACCTCCAGAATATCATCCATCCATCTTGCCCTTGGTCGGCCCCTCTTTCTTTTGCCTTCCACTTTCCCTAGCATCAGCTTCTTCTCCAGGGTATCCTGTCTTCTCATTATGTGGCCAAAGTACTTCAGTTTTGCCTTTAATATCATTCCCTCAAGTGAGCAGTCTGGCTTTATTTCCTGGAGTATGGACTGGTTTGATCTTCTTGCAGTCCAAGGCCCTCTCAGAATTTTCCTCCAACACCACAGTTCAAAAGCATCTATCTTCCTTCGCTCAGCCTTTCTTATGGTCCAGCTCTCACAGCCATAGGTTACTACAGGGAATACCATTGCTTTAACTATGCGGACCTTTGTTGTCAGTGTGATGTCTCTGCTCTTAACTATTTTATCAAGATTTGCCATTGCTCTCCTCCCAAGAAGTAGACGTCTTCTGATTTCCAGGCTGCAGTCAGCATCTGCAGTAATCTTTGCGCCTAGAAATACAAAGTCTGTCACTGCCTCCACTTTTTCTCCCTCTATTTGCCAGTTATCAATCAAGCTGGTTGCCATAATCTTGGTTTTTTTGAGGTTTAACTGCAACCCAGCTTTTGCACTTTCTTCTGTCACCTTCGTCATAAGGCTCCTCAACTCCTCCTCGCTTTCAGCCATCAAAGTGGTATCATCTGCATATCTAAGATTGTTAATGTTTCTTCAAGTGATTTTAACTCCAGCCTTGGATTCCTCAAGCCCAGCATGTCGCATGATGTGTTCTGCGTACAGGTTGAATAGGTAGGGTGAGAGTATACAGCCCTGCCGTACTCCTTTCCCAATCTTAAACCAGTCCGTTGTTCCATGCTCTATTCTTACCGTTGCTACTTGGTCGTTATACAGATTCCTCAGGAGGCAGACAAGATGACTTGGTATCCCCATGCCACCAAGAACTTGCCACAATTTGTTATGATCCACACAGTCAAAGGCTTTAGAATAGTCAATAAAACAAAAATATATGTTTTTCTGAAACTCCCTGGCTTTCTCCATTATCCAACGGATATTGGCAATTTGGTCTCTAGTTCCTCTGCCTTTTCTAAACCCAGCTTGTACATCTGGCAATTCTCGCTCCATGAATTGCTGGAGTCTACCTTGCAAGATCTTGAGCATTACCTTACTGGCATGTGAAATAAGTGCCACTGTTCGATAGTTTGAACATTCTTTAGTGCTTCCATTTTTTGGTATGGGGATATAAGTTGATTTTTTCCAATCTGATGGCCATTCTTGTGTTTTCCAAATTTGCTGGCATATGGCATGCATCACCTTGACAGCATCATCTTGCAAGATTTTAAACAGTTCAGCTGGGATACCGTCGTCTCCTGCTGCCTTGTTATTAGCAATGCTTCTTAAGGCCCATTCAACCTCACTCTTCAGGATGTCTGGCTCTAACTCACTGACCACACCGTCAAAGCTATCTCCAAAATTATTATCCTTCCTATACAGATCTTCCGTATATTCTTGCCACCTTTTCTTGATCTCTTCTGCTTCTGTTAGGTCCTTACCATCTTGGTTTTTGATCATACCCATTTTTGCCTGGAATTTACCTCCAATGTTTCTAATTTTCTGGAAGAGGTCTCTTGTCCTTCCTATTCTATTGTCTTCTTCCACTTCCACGCATTGCTTGTTTAGAAATAATTCCTTATCTCTTCTGGCTAACCTCTGGAATTTTGCATTTAATTGGGCATATCTCCCCCTATCACTGTTGCCTTTTGCTTTCCTTCTTTCTTGGGCTACTTCCAGTGTCTCAGCAGACAGCCATCTTGCCTTCTTGGTTTTCTTTTTCTTTGGGACGTTTTTTGTTGCCGCCTCCTGAACAATGTTGCGAACTTCTGTCCATAGTTCTTCCGGGACCCTATCTACTAAATCTAGTCCCTTAAATCTATTCTTCACCTCCACTGCATATTCCTTAAGAGGAATATTAGTGAGCTCATATCTAACTGATCTGTGGGTCTTCCCTATTCTCTTTAGTCTGATTCTAAATTTTGCAATGAGAAGTTCATGATCTGAATTACAGTCAGCTCCAGGTCTTGTTTTTACCGACTGTATAGATGTCCGCCACCTTTGGCTGCAAACGATGTAGTCAATCTGATTTCGGTGTCGACCATCTGGTGAAGTCCATGTATAAAGTCGTCTTTTAGGTTGTTGGAAGAGAGTGTTTGTTATGCACAGTGAGTTGTCTTGGCAAAATTCTATCAGCCTATGTCCTGCTTCATTTTGTTCTCCCAGACCATGCTTGCCTGTAATTCCAGGTGTCGTCTGACTACCCACCTTAGCATTCCAGTCTCCTGTAATGAAAATAACATCTCTTTTTCGTGTATTATCCAGTAGGTGCTGCAGATCCTCAGAGAACTGATCTACTTCTGCTTCTTCAGCATCTGTGGTTGGGGCGTATATTTGGATTACTGTGATGTTAAATGGCTTACCCTGAATTCAAATTGAGATCATTCTATCGTTTTTTGGATTGTATCCAAGCACTGCTTTAGCCACTTTATTATTAATTATGAAGGCTACTCCATTTCTTCTGTGTTCCTCTTCTCCACAGTAGTAGATCTGGTGGTCATCTGATGTGAAGTGGCCCATTCCAGTCCATTTCAGTTCACTGACACCTAAAATGTCTATATTTAATCTTGACATCTCACCAATAACCACATCCAATTTGCCCTGGCTCATAGATCTTACATTCCAGGTTCCTATGGTGTGTTGATCTTTAGAACATCAGATTCGTCGTTCACCACCAGCACCGTCGGCCGCTAGCCGTCCTTTCGGCTTTGAGCTAGCTGCGTCATCATGTCTGGGGCTAGTTGAACGTATCCTCTGTTCCTCCCCAGTAGCATTTTGACCATCTTCCGACCTGGGAGTCCCATCTTCCGATGGTATACCAACAAATCTCTGGTTGTACTGATCCATTTAGTTTTCACGGCAAGAATACTGGGGTGGGTTGCCATTACCTTCCCCAGGGATAGTATTTAGTCTGACCTCTCTGCCACGACCTTCCCGTCTTGGGTGTCCCTTCACGGTTTAGCTCATGGTTTCATTGAGGTGCTCAAGCTCCAGCACCACGACAAGGTAACGATCTCCTTTGCTGGAGCCTATAAACTTACTATTTCTTAAATGATATTTCCATTGTCAATATTAATATTATCTAGAGTCAAAACAACATCCTGGGTAAAGCATTCATATTAATCACAGAAATCCATGCCAACAATAATAATTGAGATTTATCCCACCTCAAAGTAAAGCAAAACTTCTCTTAGTTTCTTATTCATTGTTACAAACTCAAACTGTACAGTCTCATCCAATTCTCCTTTTATCTCCAAATCTCTGGTCTCCATCTTATTTTTTGGAAATTCCACTCTATCATTTACTTGTTGAACATCAGCAGCAGTCTTTTCCAACTTAACTTCCAAACTCTTATCCAACTCTCGAAATTGATTATCGATGGATTGGATAACTCTAACAGTGAACTCTACCAAAATGGTTTTTAAAGACTCCAAATCCAAACTTGTGTACTTTTCTCAATGCCGTGGTCTACCCTAGTGTCCCAAAGTACATAACACAAGCAAGGGGGAAAAAAAACATCGCTCCAAGAGTAAAAGTTCAGAAAACTCAAAAGAAACAGGGGAAAGTTCTCCAATTACTTGTTTACACATCCAAACCAGTCAGCACAATGGGAAAAAATAACAAAGGGCAACTTTCCCACAGGAAAGCGGAAACCAACATGACAAATTCCAGCTCCACCAATAGAGATTTGCCAGACAAATATAACTTCAATAATCCATAAAAATTATCTTGCTTCTTAAAAGAGAAGAAGGAAACAATTGATAATCCCAGCTTTGATCTTTTTGCTAAATATACAAAACACAAATTACAAGGCCAATCACATTTTAAAAAATCTCAAAACATAAAAAAAATCTCCAAGGGTGTCAACTTCTCTTCGCTGTAAAAAGCCTCTCTTAGGTAACAAATCAGTAAATAATAAAATGTCTTAGTAATGGGGTGGTCGATTCTAGAGTCCGTGTCCTGGCTTTGACACAGTCTCGAAAGAGATGACAGCCCCGCCTTCCAGATGCTCCACTCACCATTCGATCGCAGAAACACTGTTTCACGGTCCACTCGTGAGGAACGGCCATCCGGAGGACAAGTGGGATGATTTCTTGGATTCTCCTTGTAACTGGAGAGTACTTCAGACTGCAGGGACCCTGCCCATGCCCAGAAAAATTACTGTACCGTCAGCTCCACTTCGAAAGGAGCCATTCAAGCTGCCATTTTCCCCACTGGAAGTCCCATCCAACCTTCTCTTGAGGTATTTAGTATGTAAAGTTAGAATCTAAGATTAAAATCATAGTGTGTGAAAAGTTAGAAGATCAACAGGGAAGCAACATACAGCCAGTTCAACTTAATGATCTCCAGGACTTTATAGGCTTCAATTGAGTAAAGCTAAGCCTTGAACTGGAGATTTATTTATCACCAACCTCTTCCTCCTTTGTCTCCCTTCTGGAAGTAAATTCATTTTCTGGATGTTCTTCCTCTCTCCATTCAGACACTGCCTCCTTCTAAGTGTGTGGAAAGCTGTCACCCTGGATTCATGAAGGTGGCTCAGGAAGGGAAGCCCATCTGCTGCTATGACTGTCTTCCTTGTGCAGAAGGAACCATCTCCACCATGGAAGGTGGGTGACTCCAGAAGAAACGGGTAGACTTTGGGAAGACCATATACCCAAACAAAAGCTTGGCTTTTAAAACATCCATTCTTTATGATGTATACAATATATTTCATAGTGAAGGATAAGAAACGAACTTAGAGGTTAAACTGAGGGAAGACACTGGACCCATGAGAGCTTAGCATTACAAGGAAGATGGCATTTCTGTTATAACCCTCAATGTCAGAATTCCCAATCAAGAAATCCCTCACACAGTTACCCTAAAAGATTCATTTATTCAGGATCAATACACTTCAGGCAAGGAGAAGCCTCGAATAAAGATTTTTGCGTGTAAAGCTGCATTATCAAAACGTCCCTCTGACATCAGCCACAGTTAAGACGTAACAATACTTAACCCTCCGGAGATCAGACAGTCCCCCTTGCTCCTGGACTTCCAGAAAAAACTCAAGACCTGGTTCTGTCAACAGGCCTGGGGCGGGAAGAAGAGTGTACACTCTTGGGGATGGCTAATACCTTAGGGTGGCCCTAGAATGCCCTTTCCATGGTTTTAAAGAAGACACTGCCATCTGGATTTTATTATATTTATTATATTCTTGAACTGTTATTTTAATGTTTTATTTAATTCTATTTAAAATTGTAGTACAATTAATTATGTTTGACTGTAAACTGCCCAGAGTCCCTCTTGAGGGAGTTGGGCGGTGATAAATCAAATAAATAAATGAATGAATGAATGAATGAATGAATGAATAAATAAATTCAGTTCCAACTCCAGGCAGCCCTCCTCCCTACAGAATGTGAGTTGAAAGAGCAGGTGCTTATCAAAGTTCCTGGCCAGAATGCCGAGAGGGAGGCTAGCGTCGTAAAGTTATGAAATGCACGGCCAGCAATCTACACGTGTACAGCATTCAGAGAAGCATGGCAGACGAACATGCAAGGCTGACAATTTATTATTTTTTATCCTCAACATAAACCTTACATGTTTCAGTTTGTTACTCACTCCCTTCCTGAGAATTTCCAGCATTCCAGGGCATAATGCCATTGGATGTGTCTTTGGAAAAGGATTGATCAGGTCTCCCTCCACTGAACCATATCTAGATGGAACCATTTCTATGGGCAGCCAAAGTTCATGGCTTCAGATTTCCAGAGAAGCCATGAGACAGGCAACTTCCCTTTTTCAACTAGTCCTTGCTACGTTCACAAAATCCAGATTATCATCATTCATCATCATCATTGGCGATCACTCGTAGCCAAGTAAGATTGTCTTCCAAAGGTAAAATTTTAACGGTGGATCCGTAAGTGGCTATAAAGGCCAATTCTGGATCCGCACAACCTCCCACAATGAGGGCATAGGTTTCCGGGTGGGAGATGGTCTTGATGAGGGTTTGCCTGACGTGCCTTCCTTTTAGCTCTTTTCTCCCTTTCGCCCTGTACTTGTGCTTCTTCAAAGTCCATAGCGCCATTAATAAAGGATGACCTCCAATTGAAACGCTCATGAGTTAGGGCTTCCCAGTTCTCAATGCTGATATTACATTTTTTTAAATTAGCTTTGAGAGTATCTTTGAATCTCTTTTGCTGTCCACCAATATTCCGTTTTCCATTCTTAAGTTGGGAGTAAAGTAGCTGCTTTGGAAGACGATGGTCAGGCATTCGAACAACATGGCCGGTCCAGTGAAGTTGATGTTGGATGATCATTGTTTCAATGCTGGTGGTTTTCGCTTCTTCTAATACGCTAACGTTAGTCCGCCTATCTTCCCAAGTAATTTTCAGAATTTTTCGGAGGCAGCGTTGATGGAATCTTTCAAGAAGTTGGAGGTGGCGTTTGTAGAGGGTCCATGTTTCACAGGCATACAGAAGGGTTGGTAGTACAATGGCTTTGTAAACAAGCATTTTGGTCTCCCTGCGAATGTCCCGATCCTCAAACACTCTACTCTTCATTCGGGAGAAAGCTACACTCGCAGAGCTCAGGCGATGCTGAATTTCAGCGTCGATGTCGGCTTTTGTAGATAGATGGCTGCCGAGATAAGAAAAGTGGTCGACATTTTCTAGTGACACACCTTTAAGCTGGATTGATGGCGCTGCAGAGGGATTGGTTCGAACTTGCTGGTAAAGCACTTTGGTTTTTTTTAATGTTAATCGAGAGGCCGAGCTTTTCATATGCTTCTGCAAAGATGTTTAGGATAGTTTGAAGATCTTCCTCGGAGTGTGCACAGACTATGTTATCATCAGCATATTGAAGTTCTATAACAGAAGTTGCAATTACCTTATTTTTTGCTTTCAGCCTACTAAGATTAAAAAGCTTTCCATCTGTTCGATATATAATTTCTACACCAGTAGGAAGTTTCTCTTCAACAAGGTGTATAATCATAGCGATGAAGATAGCGAATAAGGTTGGAGCATTAACACATCCCTGTTTAATGCCAGATTCCACTTTAAATGGATCGCTTTGAGAGCCATTGTTATTCAGGATTGTTGCCATCATGTCATCATGGAGTAACCGCAAGATGTTCACAAATTTATCAGGGCATCCGATTTTCAGAAGGATGGTCCAGAGAGCAGTACGATTTACAGTATCAAAAGCTTTAGTCAGATCAATAAACACCATGTACAGAGGGCGGTTTTGCTCCTTGCATTTTTCTTGAAGCTGTCATGCAGTGAAGATCATATCCAGTGTTCCCCTGGAAGGGCGGAAGCCATTTTGCGTTTCAGGGAGGATGTCTTCTGATACAGATAGGAGACGGTTTGCAATGATCTTTGCCAGGTTTTTGCCTGCTGTGGCTAGAAGGGAGATGCCTCGATAGTTTCCACAGTCTGTTCTATCACCCTTTTTAAAGAGAGTGATAATTATGGCATCCCTAAAGTCTGCTGGAATCTCCTCCCTCATCCAGATTTTTTCGATGAGCTTATGAAGTTGTTGTGTAAGTTCAGGCCCGCCTTCTTTAAAGACTTCAGCAGGAATCCCATCAGGTCCACTAGTTTTGTTATTTTTCATTTGTTTAGTGGCTTTACTGACTTCCTCCAAACTAGGGGGTACTGCAAGCTCATTTCTTATTTGTTTTTGCGGGATTTGCAAGAAGACTTCATCAGCCACAGTAGAGTGACGGTTAAGGAGATTGTAGTAATGCTCTTTCCAGCGCAGTGCAATAGACTCTTTGTCCTTTAGAAGTTTAGCACCATCTACTGAGCGTAAGGGATTTGTACCATGGTTTGTTGGTCCATAGATGGCCTTTATGGCATTAAAAAAGCCCCGTGCATCATGAGCATCTGCAAAATGTTGGGTTTCTTGGGCTTTTTTTATCCACCATATGTTCTTAAGTTCTCTAGTTCTTCTTTGGACTTCTGCCTTTGCACTGGTGTAGATTTTTTTCTTAACGGCACAGTTAATATCTTTTTGCCATATCTGGAAGGCTTTCCTTTTCTTGTCAATAGTATGTTCAATCTCACTATCGTTCTCATCAAACCAGTCCTGATGTCTCTTAGTCTGGTATCCGATAGTTTGTTCACAGGCTGAAATAATAGAAGTCTTCAATTTAGTCCAGTGTTCCTCAACATTTTCAGGAAGTTCCATAGGCAGATGTTCCTTGAGAGTTGATTGAAAGCAAGCTCATTTAATAGAATCTTGAAGGGCCAGTGTATTCATTTTACGCCTTGGTTTTCTTCCTTGTAGCCTACGATGAGGGACAATCTTTATGGCCATCGTGGATCGAATTAATCGATGGTCTGTCCAGCAGTCATCAGCGCTCGTCATAGCTCTGGTGAGAAGTACATCACGGCGATCTCTAGCACGGACAATTACATAATCTAAAAGATGCCAATGCTTCGACCGTGGGTGCTTCCATGATGTTTTAAATTTATTTTTCTGGCGAAAGAGTGTGTTAGTAATGACAAGGTTATGCTCTGCACATTTAGTCAGAAGTAAGATTCCATTCATGTTGCTGTTGTCAACTCCTTATTTCCCAATGATCCCTGGCCACAAATCAAAGTCACGCCCAACTCTTGCATTGAAATCGCCCAGGAGGATAATTTTATCCTCCTTTGGTATCTCTGATAAGATGGTGTCCAGCTGGGTATAAAATTTTTCCTTGATATCCTCATCTGCATCTAGTGTTGGTGCGTAAGCACTTAGGATAGTTGCCTGTTGGTTTTTGGCGAGTTTTATTTGGAGAGTTGAGAGTCGTTCGTTAATCCCAGTGGGAACTTCTGACAAGAGCTTCACAAGGTCGTTTTTGATAGCAAAGCCTACCCCATGTATTCGTCGTTCTTGTTCAGGCAGTCCTTTCCAAAAGAAGGTATAACCTCCTTTTTCTTCCTTCAACTGTCCTTCTCCTGCTCTTTGAGTTTCTTGGAGTGCTGCTATATCGATATTAAAACGTCTCAGCTCCCTTGCAATAATGGCAGTCCTACGTTCAGGTCGTTTACTATCCATATTGTCTTGCAGTGTTCGTATATTCCATGTTCCAAAATTCATGTGTTTTTTACGACCGCTAGATGGTGACCCCACTGGTCGCGGTAATCCAGTCAGGGAGAAAATGAGGCAGACTATGTTTAGGGCACCTTTTCTAGCCCCCTCCCCATATGGGGTGAGCAGAGTGGATCCTAAATAGGGCTGCTCAGTCGTGGATACAGCTGCCGAACTACTCAACTGCCTCGATCCTTGAGTCAGGGTGACTGAATCCGTATCCACCGCCCATGTGCTGGTCCACGAGTAGGAGCTTCCGGATTTCACAGTCCTGCCCCCGTTGCCATTCGTCAATCGCCATGGGACTTTTGGTTGTTTTGGGTTTGGTGTGGTTGGAAGACGCCTGTGCGTGAATTTGTTTTATGTGTGGAGATCGGTGCACAACGATCAGCACACAACCTTCACAGAAAAAGTCTCTAATCCAATGGCATGGATACCATGACGATTGGTGACCTTTTGTCTGCTGCAGCCTTCATCCGCCTTCGCAGCCGTTGTAACAATACACCTTGTTATCTTCCGCCTGTTCTGCCGTTGAGGACTTTCTTGGATTGTTCTTTGTCTGGTTCCTCCCCCTGGACCTTACCGCCATGGGTGACCCTACCAGGAGTACATGACTCCTGACGGCTTCGCTCACAGGGTTCATTGGGAACACACAAGCCCACTCACCACAACAAGGTGAATTGAATAGGGATGGTAGACCTAATGGCCCGAATGGCCCTTCCAGCTTCTGGATTTTCTCTGTAACGGGGGGGGGGGGGAGAAAAAGAAATCATCAGTGAGGACTTAGCTACACTTCCTTCTTGCCCTGAGGGGAAGATGGCCCACGAAGAGGTTGTTGTGAGCAGGAATTCATGATGATGTCCTCAGCTCAATTCACCCTGAAGGTCACCTCCACCTAACCTCAGCAGTGAAATGGTGGAACGTTCTTTCTTTCTTTTTCAGTGAAATTGGAAAGAGGTCTGCCAGTTTTTCCTTAACATTCAAACAAGAAGAAGAATGCTTAAACTATCATCTATCTATTTCCTTCCCTCCCTCCCTTCTTTCCTAAAATATGTGAAATGAACAGTTCTGGTAGTTTCTTCCCCTTCTAGCGAGAGAGAAAGGAAGAAGCATTTTCTTTCATTTTCTTCTCTGGTAGACTCCTTATTTTACAGCAATTAGTGAAGAAAATAGAACTTGCTCATCATCATCATCCCACTCAGGCAAAAGTTAAAAAGTAATTGAAGATTCTCTCATCTTATTCTATCTTTTCCTGTATAAATATGAATATTAGTTTTCTACAGGTCTATATTCATTCAACTGTGGGACTCTAATATGGCTCATCACCACATTCATATAAAGAACAAATATATTATTTGTGGAGTCCTTGGTGCTCTCTGAGCCTTGTTGTTTTCTTGCAGATATTTCATTGCCAGACTAGGCAACATCTTCAGTGCAAAAAGGGAGTGGGACTTGCTCTCTGTTTATATACCATGCCTTGTCCTGCTTTTGTTGGTAGAGGTGTTGTTCTCCCCTTAGGAGTTCCTTGATTGGGCTGTTGTTTGCTGCTTGGTTGATTGACTGAGTTAATAGTTCCTTGATTAGGGTATATTGTGCTGTTTGATTGTTCCTCTGGTGCTAATCCTGGTGTTAATCTTTGCATATTTGGGTATTGATTGCTGGCAAGGAGGTGTTCTGGCCTTTTGGCTTTTCTATTGTCTCTTATGAATGGTATATAAATGTTGTTTACCTCTATGTGTCTGTTGATGGCTGCTTTGTCTGAGTGCCAAGCTTCCAGGAATTCTCCAGCATTTTTGGATTTGGCTTGTTTTAAGATGCTCACAGTTTCCCAGTCCCATTCCCTTTTCACACTGAAGATGCCTAGTCTGGCAATGAAACGTCTGCAAGAAAACAACAAGGCTCACAGATCACCAAGGACTCCACAGTTCAACTCTGAGCTACAAATATTTTCTTCAATTGGTATATTATTTGTATTTGGTACCCATATGGGAATTTATCTGTGGATTCAGTGACACCATCAATCACTATGTTCACACATAATGTTAAGCCAGGATGTGCAAACCATTGTTCACTGAACAAAAAGAATAACAAGTGATTGGTTCTTCCTCTCCAGGCATGGGCACCCAAAGGAACCTCATTAAGGAACCCTTAAGAGCACTGCTGTCGACGTGAACTGTGGTGGGGAGCCCCCATCTCTCCAGTTCCTCATTCTTTCTGCATCCTGACTTCCTTCATATGCAATCATTCACACCATCTCCAATTTCACCCAAACTATGCATTTGATTGAAGTACATGGGAGATCAACCTCTTCCTCTTTTTCAGATGCAGAAAAATGTTGCAGATGTCCAGAAGATCAGCATCCAAAGATCAGTCAAGACCATTGTATACCCAAGATAATAACCTTCCTATCCTATCAAGAAAATTTGGGGATCATCCTGGCTTGCACTGCCTTGTTCCTCTGTTTAATTGCAGGGTTTGTCTTGGGAATCTTCATTAAATTCCAAGACACTCCAATTGTCAAAGCCAACAATCGGGATCTCTCCTACATCCTTCTAGTCTCGCTCCTGCTTTCCTTCTTGACCTCCTTCCTGTTCATTGGCCGGCCAAGGAAAGCCACCTGCCTTCTCCAACAAACAGCCTTCAGCATTGTTTTCTCACTTGCAGTCTCTTCAGTCTTGGCCAAAACAGTCATGGTGATGTTAGCATTTTTGGCCACAAAACCAGGGAATAAAGTGCAGAAATGGCTGGGGAAGAGCCTGGCCAACTCCATCATCCTTTCTTGCTCTGGTCTCCAAATTGTCCTCTGCAGCATCTGGTTGGGCACTTCTCCCCCATTCCCTGACTCTGACATGCACTCACAATCTGGAGAGATCATTCTGCAGTGCAATGAAGGATCTGTCCCCATGTTTTATGGTGCTCTTGGCTACATGGGCTTCCTGGCTGCCATTTGCTTCACGGTGTCTTTCTTGGCCAGGAACCTCCCTGGGGCCTTCAATGAAGCCAAGCTGATCACCTTCAGCATGCTGGTCTTCTGCAGTGTCTGGGTCTCCTTTGTACCCACCTACCTGAGCACCAAAGGGAAGTACATGGTGGCTGTGCAGGTCTTCTCCATCTTGGCCTCCAATGCTAGCCTACTAGGCTTCATCTTCATCCCCAAGTGCTATATTATTCTTCTTAGGCCCGAATTGAATACAAAAGAACATTTGATGTCAAAATAGAGTCACAAAGTGAATTTTGTGTAGGTGGTTCCAAGAAATGTCAGTTAGTAATTCTAACAAAGAGTATTTGACACTTTAATGCTTTTTTAAAAAAAATAAAAAAAATAACACCAACTGCTGTTTTTTCAACTTTATCATTTTAATTCTATCATTTCCTCAAGTGATAGAAATAGTTTATCCTGCTTTAATGTATTTGATATCCACTTTTCTCTTTGCTATTGAATGTATAGGAAAGTATGTGGGTGTTTATGTATCCTTTGGATGAGTGTAGAATTTTCTGAAAGGAACATTTGACCCGGAGACCAGGACACAATTACCCTGAAGCACAAATTTGTCTATTGATGGTCCTGGTGAAAAGGACAGGCCTGAAGAGGGAAATGGATGTCTACCCTTCATGTGATTGTAACATTGTGACTCTTCTTCTTCTCTAAATATAAGAAAGAGTCTGAATGAGTTTCTCATCTTTATCCTTGAGTAAAGAACGTGGCTCTCGCTAGTATCATGAAGATTTGCTACTTGCATGGCAGTTTGACCTTGGTTACCTATCAGGCTAATTAATGCTGTATTGCAAACAAGCAGTTGATATGGATTGCCAACAATTGCTGCTTTTCCAAGTTCTATGCAGTTCACAAAGTTTATTTGGTATACCTTCTCACACCACTACCCACAGCTCATAGAAAGCCATTTAGTAACTCAGGAAACTGTATTGGATAATGATAGAAACATCATGCGAACAGAAAGTTGGTGAACATGGTGAAAGTCCTTGAGAAGTCTCTATCTATACGTATCCATCCATCCATCCATCCATCCATCCATCCATCCATCCATCCATCCTCTATTTATCTATCTATCCTCTGTCTGTCTGTCCCTCTCTCTCTCATCTATCTATCATCTATCTATCTATCTATCAATCATCTATCTATCATCTATCTGTGTTGCCAGGAGTTCAAGCGCCTTGATCAGGGGCCCGGGCAGTTTGTTCTTTTAGATCCAGAGATAATAGCACACAAGTGGATAAATGAATGATAAATATATGAAAATAAATGAAACTTAAAGCTTTATTATAAACTTAAGCAAACAAAGTCAAACAGAAACACAGTTTAAACAGATAACACAAAGCATAACAAGCATAGCATACAGAAAGAAATACTTACATACCAAACAAGGTAATACCTAATCTCCTATAGGCTGCCAGGAGCCCCCTAATAAGGACAGCGGAGATACCCCAAGGTGGCAATTTTCACAGCACCCAGCACTCAGGCCTGTGTGGACTCCCAAAACTCTAAAGACAATACTAAGGTTTTTATCAAAGCCTGGTTTCCAAACCCCGTGACCAAGCCCAGACTGACCTTGACTGGGATTCCTTCTGGGGCCGGGCACCAGCTGAAGCCTGTTCTTCCCCAACAGGCAAGTTGAAGTCCCCCAAAACCATAAGTCTGGGGAACTCAAATGGCTCCATATAGATGTTAAACAGGAGGGATGAGAGCGTTGAGCCCATAAATCAGGGTCTTTGGGCTCAGCCGCTCTCTCCCCACCAGCTACCGTCAAAACACTTATCAAGAACTTTTTGCCTGAGTGTCATCAAATGTATTTATTTATTTATCAATTTATTGTATAGTCACTCATCTCACAGAAAAGTGATTCTGGGCAAAGGTTCCCATTGTAGGCTCTAGTCTTACATTCTTGTATTATGTGTTTGACAGTTTGCCTGTCAGCCCTGCAGACACACCTTGGAGATAGTATCTTGCCCCATTTGTGTAGGGAATCTGCACACCTACCATGGTTGGTGTGCACTCTATTGATTGCTGACCATATTCTGTGTGGCTGATCGAAAGCAGGAGGCTTCGTTGTAATAGTAATGTAAATTTTTTATAGCCAGTTCCCTGGCAGTAGCCATAGGTGGATGCCTGGATCGCAACCTATTTATTCCGACTTCCGCTATATCGCCATGTATGGGGAGCTCGGGGTTATCAACTATCCTTTTGTATTCTCAGAGGAGAGCGTTCTTCCGCCGGAGGTCTGGAGGAGGAATATGGCTCAAGATGGGCATAGACCACCTCCACGTGGTGTCCCCTGGGCCTCCTAAGATTTTTAGGAATGGCTAAATGGTCTATCATATACAAGGCAGCCAGGCAATCCTACGGATCGCCTGGCTAGAGCACATCCATCTTTCTCATCTTACAAAATTAAAATCCACTGTATACCGCCCAGAGTTCCCTTGCAGGGAGATGGAGTGGTAAATACAAATCGAATCATAAATAAATAAATAAAATAAATAAAAAACCCATCGACCCCCCACCCCCCATGTTGGCTGCAAACACAATTAGATCAGCCACTTGATTGGCTCCGTCTCAAGCTGGGGTCCCCAGGCCCACTGACAGAACCACGTCTTCAGGGCCTTTCAGAAAAGCATCAAGGTGGGGGCCAATCTAATCTCTGGGGGAATGATGTTCCACAGGGAGGGAGCCACCACAGAGAAGGCCCTTTTCCTTGGTCCCACTAGATGAACTTCCCTTATAGAAGGGACCTGTAGCATACCCTACCTCTCTGCTCTGGTGGGCCGGGCACATGTAACTGGGGAAAGGTGGTCCTGCAAATAACCAGGCCCCAAGCCATGTAGGGCTTTAAAGGTGATAACAAGCACCTTGAATTGGACCCGGAAGCAAATTGGCAACCAATGCAGACCACACCTAAAAAGATCAGAATAGTGCAAGCCATGGAATTCCCTTTGACACTCTGTGAAGAGAGAGTTGGACTTTGGAGTAGCAGGAGAGGAAGAAGGTTGATGCTTTTGAACTTTGGTGTTGGAGCAGACTCCTGAGAATACTGTGGACAGCCAATAATACAAACCGATGGATCGTGGAACAGATCAACCCAGAGTTCTCACTCGAGACACAAATTACCATGCTCAAATTATCCTACTTCAGAAACATTATGCAAAGGAGTCAAAAACAACTTGATGGAACATAATTAATCAAACAAGAAATATACTTTATGGGAGATCCTACATTTGCTGTTTTTTTCAGATGCAGAAATATGCATCAAATATCCAGAAGATAAGCATCCAAATATTAATCAAGATCACTGTATCCCCAAGATTAAAGCCTTCCTCTCCTATAAGGAAAAGTTGGGGACCATCCTGTCTTCCATTGCCTGGTTCCTGGCACAGGCTTTGTCTTGGGAATCTTCATTAAATTCCAAGAGACTCCCATCATCAAAGCCAAAAACCAGGACATCTCCTACATGCTCCTTTTCTATCTCCTGCTTTCCTTCATGTTGTTCTTACTGTGGGGAATTGGGAATTGAGTGGGGAATTGTTTTCAGGGGGGCAGTATGTCAGGATGCCATTGCCATCCTGCCAGAGAAAGATGGGGTTTGTAGGTAGTAGGTAGATGGGGGGTTGTAGTTGTTACTGTTTTTAATAATTTAAGATCAGAGTTATAGAAACATATTGAGAGATAAAAAAAAATAAAGTGAGCATTTGCACTAGAAAAAAAAATTGCTTTTATTTTAAAACAAAGAACAAACTGAAAGTTAACCCATTGCTTCTCTCAGCCAAGAAAAAGCACATGGTCTATTTTACATATCAATAGTACATAGCTGCAGCTGAACACAAAAGGAAGGTTTACAATATAAAGCCTTTACAAGAAGAATTGGCATTACCTGAGTGGACAAAGTTTAACATCTGACCACCTTGACTCAGCTCACCTACTTACTTTATTTGGAAACAAAACATCAAGAAACATTCTGATTGGTCAGTTCAAGCTAGACCTTTTTGCACCAATTAATTAACATTCCTGAGGAGGGAGTTAAACCATGAGCCCTCCTGACTCCAAAAGAAAAAAAAAACTTCTCAGCCTGACTTTTTTAAACAGAACATTCCAGATTCTTTCAAAATCATAAAATACATAACAGTAGTTAGTAGGTAGATGGGCAGTAATTAGTTAGCATTTCTGCTGCCTTCTCTACTGTGACCTGAACTCGCAGCCTGCAGAGACTGTTCTGCAAAGCAAGAGCTTTTTTCCATATTTTATGGAGCCCCTGGCTTAATGGAATTCCTGACTGCCATCTGCTTCATGGTGGCTTTCTTGGCCAAGAATCTGCCTGGGGCATTCAATGAAGCCATGCTGGTCACCTTCAGCAGGCTGATCTTCTGCAGCATCTGGGTGTCCTTGGTGCTTGCTTACCTGAGCAAAGGGGAAGGCCGCGAAGGTCATGCAGGTCTTGTCTATCTTGGCATCTATGTCCAAGTAACAGTATTTGACAGTTTAATGGCTGTTGTGGGTCTTCCGGGCTGTGTGGCCGTGTTCTGGAAGTTGTGGTTCCTAACGTTTCGCCAGCATCTGTGGCCAGCATCTTCAGAGGGCAGGAGCACAGATAGAAGCAAAATCTCTGTGCCCAGGTAGAGTGGCAATGTTCTATTTATAGAGCTAAATTATAGGAGATTAGGTGGGTTTTTTTTGTTGTGTTGAAATGTTAACGAGTGGCTGATGAGCGTGATTAGCATGTTCATTGTGAGAAGTATTCCCATGTCCTGGTGGTTGGACTGAGTTCGTTGACCTTTTGCAGGCTGTGTTTTTCAGGACTGGTAGCCAGGTTTTGCTAATTTTTAAACTTTCTTCTTTTTTATTGTAACTGTGCTGGTGTTTGTGAATTTCAATGGCTTCTCTGTATAATCTGGTGTAGTGGCTTTTGGTGTTGTCCAGTATTTCTGTGTTTTCAAATAGGATTTTGTGTCCCGTTTGCTTGAGAGCATGTTCAGCTACTGAAGATTTTTCCAGTTGCTGTAGTCTGCAGTGTCTTTCGTGTTCTTTTATCCTGGTGTGAATGCTTCGTTTGTGGTTCCGATGTATACTTGTCCACAACTGCATGGTATGCGGTATACTCCTGCAGCGGTGCGGGGGTCCCTTTTGTCTTTTGCTGATTTTAGCATTTGTTGTATTTTTCTGGTGGGTCTGAAGACTGTTTGAAAGTTGTGTTTTTCCATCAGTTTTCCCTGCGGTCAGTGACTCCTTTGATGTAGGGCAGGAATACTTTGTTTGTGGGGGGCTGTTTTTCTTCAGTTGGATGTTGTTTTCTTGGTTTGATGGCTCTTTTTATTTCATTCTTGGAATAGCCATTTGCCTGTAGGTCCCAATTCAGATGGTTAAGTTCATTGTTGAGAAATTGGGTTTCACAGTTTCGATTAGCATGATCCACCAAGGTTTTGATCATGCCTCTCTTTTGTCGTGGGTGGTGATTGGAATTTTTGTGTAGATATCGGTCCGTAAAAGCAAAATCTCTGTGCCCAGGTAGAGTGGCAATGTTCTATTTATAGAGCTAAATTATAGGAGATTAGGTGGGGTTTTTTGTTGTGTTGAAATGTTAACGAGTGGCTGATGAGCGTGATTAGCATGTTCATTGTGAGAAGTATTCCCATGTCCTGGTGGTTGGACTGAGTTCGTTGACCTTTTGCAGGCTGTGTTTTTCAGGACTGGTAGCCAGGTTTTGCTAATTTTTAAACTTTCTTCTTTTTTATTGTAACTGTGCTGGTGTTTGTGAATTTCAATGGCTTCTCTGTATAATCTTTGTATAATAATAATCTTTGTATAATCTCTGTATAATTTGTATAATTTGTATAATCTCTATAGTGGCTTTTGGTGTTGTCCAGTATTTCTGTTCCGGACCTCAAACTAGGACACAAAGTATACAGAAAACCCACCCATACGGACCGATATCTACACAAAAATTCCAATCACCACCCACGACAAAAGAGAGGCATGATCAAAACCTTGGTGGATCGTGCTAATCGAAACTGTGAAACCCAATTTCTCAACAATGAACTTAACCATCTGAATTGGGTCCTACAGGCAAATGGCTATTCCAAGAATGAAATAAAAAGAGCCATCAAACCAAGAAAACAACATCCAACTGAAGAAAAACAGCCCCCCACAAACAAAGTATTCCTGCCCTACATCAAAGGAGTCACTGACCGCATGGGAAAACTGATGGAAAAACACAACTTTCAAACAGTCTTCAGACCCACCAGAAAAATACAACAAATGCTAAAATCAGCAAAAGACAAAAGGGACCCCCGCAACGCTGCAGGAGTATACCGCATACCATGCAGCTGCGGACAAGTATACATCGGAACCACAAAACGAAGCATTCACACCAGGATAAAAGAACACGAAAGACACTGCAGACTACAGCAACCGGAAAAATCTTCAGTAGCTGAACATGCTCTCAAGCAAACGGGACACAAAATCCTATTTGAAAACACAGAAATACTGGACAACACCAAAAGCCACTACACCAGATTATACAGAGAAGCCATTGAAATTCACAAACACCAGCACAGTTACAATAAAAAAGAAGAAAGTTTAAAAATTAGCAAAACCTGGCTACCAGTCCTGAAAAACACAGCCTGCAAAAGGTCAACGAACTCAGTCCAACCACCAGGACATGGGAATACTTCTCACAATGAACATGCTAATCACGCTCATCAGCCACTCGTTAACATTTCAACACAACAAAAAAACCCCACCTAATCTCCTATAATTTAGCTCTATAAATAGAACATTGCCACTCTACCTGGGCACAGAGATTTTGCTTCTATCTGTGCTCCTGCCCTCTGAAGATGCTGGCCACAGATGCTGGCGAAACGTTAGGAACCACAACTTCCAGAACACGGCCACACAGCCCGGAAGACCCACAACAGCCATTGAACTCCGGCCGTGAAAGCCTTCGACAATACATTGACAGTTTAATGTTCCTTAAAAATCCCCCCAAATCATCAAGTCCTTTTTTCCCCAAAATCGTGGTAGAAATTAGCTACATTTTAATAAACGTGACTTCCTGCTCTATCTTTGTTCTTGAGTATACAAAGTAAGTTTCTGCATGTACTTCTGTGTGTATCTATGAGTGACTACAGGGACCCTGAAGTTTAGAACATTGTGTCAGGGGATTCCAAGTTCACTCACACTCACAAGTTGTGGGTAATACCACAACAATTTTTGGACAATACAACAGAAATATTAGTGTAGAGGACATAGGGAATGGCCCTGAAGGACAGGAGGAAGAGCCCCTACCAAGGCAACCGTGAGACAAGAGGGGCTTGAGCCCAGCCCAAGAAAATAACTTGAGAAAATCTCTCAGACAAGCCCCTCCCTAGTTCACACAAAGATAAAGGGAGGGAGGGGAAACCAGATTCAGACTTGCAAGATTCTGTTACTAGAGCTGTTACAATAAAAGTAGTCCTAACTTCTGGATTGAATTCAAGGTACTGGTTATCAACTACAATGCCCTATTTGGCATAGGACTGGGTTATTTGTGCCTGCTTCTGAGGGTGGAAGGAGGGGAAGAAGAGGACGAACAGCAGCAAGGGGGATGGACTCAGTTACAGTGGCAATGGTTGCACCATTGGAAGCCCTGAAAGACCAAGATAGGGACAGATCATCATGGAGAAAATCTATGTGGTTGCTAAGAGTTGACGCCAACTCTGTGACACATGATCAATCAATCAATCAATCAATCAACATAATTTCCCCTTTCTCTTTTTTATATAGAATAAGAATCTATGTGTCTGTAAAGTATGAGGGTCTGTATAGATCCTTATGTTTTAACATGTTTAAGATGGGAGTTCTCCAGTGTCACTCATGCTCCAAAATTGTGGCTAAAACCACATTTAGATGCTAAATGCATGGTTTAGTTCCACTTACCCTAACAAAGAACAGGTTTTTTCCTCTCTCCAATAAAGAAGAGTATTACTGTTGGCTCTGTTTGGTTTTAATGGGAATAGCCCAACTTGGAACCAAACTATTGATCAATATAATGAATAAAAGTCCTGTTTCTCAGGGCATCTGCTGTGGTTTGGTAACCTGTAAGAAACAAGAACTATTAAATTAACCAGAAGGAATATAAAGTTGGTTAAAATAAGACATTTATTTGCAAAGTTCTGGCAACCCTTTACGGACATTTTGCTGACAGCAGGATTGAAAAGTCAATGGATTTGCTTATAGATAAGGGATGGGTATGGGATGGAGAGATATCTGTCCACTGGGAGAGAAAAATTAGAGCAGGCATATTCCCTTCCACCATGGTGTTAATCCAGACAGGTGGACACTCTAGTTCCTAGTGATTCAAGAAGCAAGTGGGAAGGGAAGCAATGGATTAAGCAAATGGTGAATGGGGAAACCTTCATTGCAAGGAGTGGGACTATTCCTTCATTAGGAACAGAACTGTCATTTTAAATGTTGGATGTTATAGGTGTCAAATAAATTTGCATCTTTTTTCTTTTCTTTTCTTTTGATCAGTTACAGTTTTGTTTCTCAGATTCTGATTGATAAAACTTGGTTTCCTTTCTTCCACAATGCTCCCTGCTGAAGGAGTCCAGTACCCAGGGATTCTCAAGGTGCTCCTCCATTTTAGGTGGACCTTGGTTGGTCTGATTGCTCCAGACACTGACCAGGGGCAGAGGCTCATAAGGATCTTGACTTCCATGCTGATAAGGAATGGCATTTGTCCAGTTTTATCACAAATCACAGAAACCGACCCCAAACTCACTTTACTATTTTATTTTGACTTCAAATGTTCTTTTGTATTCAGATCTGGTCTTAGGAAAATAATGTAGCATTTGGGGAAAAAGATGAAGCCCAGCAGGCCAGTACTGGAGGCCAAGATGGAGAAGACCTGCACAGCCACCATGGACTTCCCCTTGGTGCTCAGGTAGGTGGGCACAAAGGAAACCCAGACGCTGCAGAAGATCAGCATGCTGAAGGTGATCAGCTTGGCTTCATTGAAGGCCCCAGGGAGGTTCCTGGCCAGGAAAGCCACCGTGAAGCAGATGGCAGCCAAGAAGCCCATGTAGCCAAGGGCACCGTAAAACATGGCAGCAGAGCCTTCATTGCATTGCAGGATGATCTCCCCAGGCTGGGAATGCAGGTCAGAATCAGGGAATGGGGGAGACGTTCCCAACCAGATGCCACATATGACCATTTGGACACAAGAGCAAGAAATGATGATGGAGTTAGCAAAGCTCTTCCCCAGCAATCTTTGTATTTGATTCCCTGGTTTTGTGGCCAGGAAGACCAACACTACAATGATTGTTTTGGCCAAGACAGAAGAAATGGCAGCTGAGAAGATGATGCTGAAGGCTGTTTGTCGGAAAAGGCAGGTGGCTCTCCTTGGCCGGCCAATGAACAGGAAGGACGTCAAGAAGGAAAGCAGGAGGGAGACCAGGAGGATGTAGGAGAGGTCCCTGTTGTTGGCTTTGACTATTGGAGTCTCTTGGAATTTAATGAAGATTCCCAAGACAAAGCCTGTAATTAAAGAGAGGAACAAGGCAATGGAAGCCAGGATGTTCCCCAAATTTTCTTGATAGGATAGGAAGGTTATAATCTTGTGGATACAGTGATCCCGATGGTTGTTTGGATGCTGATCTTCTGGACAGTTTTTGCATTTTTCTGCATCTGAAAAGAGAAAGAGGAACGTATTGCTATGGTCTTGTCTGCTTCCTCTTATCAGAGACTGGTAAAGCAGACCAGAGAGAACATCAAGATGAAAAGTCATCAGGCAATTAAGCCCCTTTGGCAGCTTCAGGAGGCAAGGAAGCTGAGCAGGTGAAAATTGATTCCAAGAATGAAGGGCAGATTCTGGAGGTATCACTTTCCCTAAGCCTTTTTTTTTTTTTTTTGCAGGTTGGTGGTGGCCATGATTCTTGGAATCATAGGATTTATAGTGCAAGACCTCTGAAAAGTCCTATATGCAATAAGGTTTAATTAACTCAGTTTGGAGTGGCATTCAAGTCTGAGTTGCTTGGCCTTAGAAAACATCTCTGTAAGATAATCCAAATGGATTTAAAAAATGAAACAAACTGCAACCTTGCTTTCATCCTCCCCCCACCCTCAGAGAGAATCCTACATTTGGAAGGGTCTATTTAGACCATTGCGTCAACCCGCGGGCACTGTATATGGTGAATTGTATAATGGAATTGGAAAAATGTATATGTATGTAAGCCGCCTAGAGTCCTCCGTTAGGGAGGGGATAGGCGGGGTATAAATATCACAATAAATAAATAAATAAATAAATAAATAAATAAACCCTGATTAGTGCAGGGATCCAAATTAAAGATAAGGGTTCTATCAACTGGACTCTGTGAAGATTATAAATGGAAGAAGCACAAAGAGAAGTTGTTGGCTTTTTGGCAAATTGCTATTAAATGTTAGCTTTTTGTTAGAATGGTTCATCCAGTCTTGGGTCATGTAAGTTAAGACTCTGTTAATCCTCTTCCAAACAGGGTTGCACTATAACCCTGGACATGTTCACTATTCACAGTGAGAAATTCCAAAAACTGAAAGTTGGGTGGACAAGATGAACACCAAGAGATGTCCTCTTCCTGATAGCATGAGGCCATAGCTGATCCATTCTCTTTTAATGTCCTGTTCAAGTTTAACCTCTTTCTTTTTTTTCTCGATTATCAAACTATGGAATAAAATAATGGATATTATTTTTTAAAAATGAAGGTGAGTCAAGCTTAGAATTGCCTTTCAAAAGCCCTTCCATGGGAAATGTCTGCTGAATGGCCTTTCCCAAGGTCTGCCCATTTGCTCCAGTCTCCCTCACCTTCCTGGGTGGAGATGGTTCCTTCTGCACAAGGAAGACAGTTGTAGCAGCACATGGGTTCTCCTTCCCGGGCCACCTTTACAAATCCAGGATGACAGCTTTCCACACATCTGGAAGGAGGCAGGGGCTGAGCAGAGAGAGGAAGAAGATCCAGAAAAGGGATGAACCTTGTCCCACATCTGGTCTGTGAGTCAGCACCAGTCAGAAGCAGGGAGATACAAAATCCCCTTTCAGTGGGATTTTTAAAATGTCATTATGACAGAAAGAAAGATTTCTTCACAGCACAGAGTTTTGTGTCTTCTTCTTTCCAGAAATTGCTCTAAACATTTCATTTTTAAATTCCTGGTTTCTAGCCTTAATTTCTATTCTAATTGATCACTTTAGAACATCACAGTTCTCTACTTATTCCCACAATTCTCTATTCTACCTTTCTGTTAAAGAGGCTTTATTCTTTTTGACCTTAACTCATTTTAGCCCGTTCCTTGCTGGCCCTCCAAGGATGTGCCTGGCCCTTTGTAGCCCACATTGTCCCCAAGTCACTTGCGTGACCTCTTGGTGATACAATTCAAATTCCTTCCACGGCTCAAATCACTAGTCAAAAGTGCTACTTTACTTTGCACAGGCTCAGTAAACGGTTTACTTGAAATAGTGTTTAATGGGTCAATTTCTCACAGGGGTGTCTACAGGAAGGTAGGAGGGGGATCAAAATCAGGAATTTGGCCGATGGGGGAACTTGGTGCAACTCACACCTCTTTTGAAAATGCAAGCTCCTCCCCCCACCCCCACCCCAGGACACCACTAATTTTTCATGTACTCCAGGGAGCAACAATAAGTTACTTGAAGAACTGAGCGGACTATCTCCTTCCTATAAGAAAACAGTCCTGTTGTTAAGCGCTTCATGAAATACTGTACATTGAATAATAATTAAAAAACACCTTTTCCCCACCTTGTTCAGCGCTTCTGCCTGTGTAATCCCATTCTGGCTGATTGTACATTTGAAACTGAGGGATCCCTGTCTTTCTAGACTCCCAATTTTCACTGTGGTGAAGGAGTAATTAGGGAGATGCACCCAGTTCACAATGTCCAGGTCAGCCTCCACATCTCCCTTCTCATTCAAATACACCCCATCCATGGAACGATTGTAAAACTGAGAGCTTTGGAGGAAGGGATGAAGCTGGAATGGGAGAGAAAAGGAGGGTTTACTAAGCAAGACACAAGTTCCTCCTCCTCCGCTGTCACCATCTACCTCATTGCCTTTGTTTCCACACCTCATCTTTGTCTTTCAGGACCATTTAAAGGGAGGCTGGAAAGATCTAGTGGCAGTTAGTCCACTAATATGCTGGTTTCTATGCAGAAGAAGCTAAACCTAAAAATGGCCCAAGAGGTAACACCAAAACTTATTGGATGCTGGATGAGACCAGGAAAAAAATTCTTAAAGGGTTCAAGGGCTTGCCCTGGGTAGGAAGAATGCCAAAGGAGAACAGAGTCATGGGATATGGGTCTAGATCAGCCTACGTCTCGGATGGGAGGGAGAACACCAACCAAATGAAAGTCACGTCTCTTCAGTCTGGGAGTGGATTGTAAAATGCCAACGCATTTCATTAGTAGTAAAGGTAAAGGTTTCCACTGCACAGTCGTGTCCGACTCTAGGGGGCAGTGCTCATCTCCGTTTCTTAGCCGAAGAGCCAGCGCTGTACGAAGATGCTTCCGTGGTCATGTGGCCAGCATGACAAGCATGGAACACTGTTACTATCCCACCAAAGAGGTACCTATTCATCTACTTGCATTTGCATGCTTTCGAATAGCTAGGTTGGCAAGAGCTGGGGCTAGTGCGGGAGCTCACTCCGTCACGTGGGGCTAGGGTCTCAAAACGCCGAACATGCGACCTTCCGATCAACAAGCCTGGCGTCTTAACCACTGAGCCGTCGCTCAGTGCATTTCATTAAATCTAGAGTGATAACTAGAAATTGGATTTTGTGATGTAGAAGAGGGCACAAATGTTAGCAACACACCTATGTGAAACTCATCCTATTCTGTTAGGATTTGCTTTCTTAGAATGCTTTTGAGAAGAAGCACAAGTCTGGAAGAGGGGAAACGGGTGGAGTGCTTGCTACACTTGGCTAGAGAAAGGGGAGCAACCCCCCACGCCAAAGAATGGAAGCAAATAGTGAAGCTTGAAGGAGGCAAAGTGAAAGTGCTTGCCTGCTCTGATAAGGCTCCCCGACTGCTTCTTTCTATCTCTGTTTCTGAAGATAAAGAGAAACCAACATGGAATCTTTGTTGTCTTTCCCATTTCAGTTAGATCTTGGAACCCATTTCTATCCATTGCCAGTGAAAGCTGGCCTTTAGCATCACTGGCTGCATAGATCCAAATGGTAGAACTTTCCTATTTGTGTAAGCAAACGGATGTGACTGGAACACCACTAAAACACCAGAGTGGGAAGACCCAGGTTTAAGTCTACCATTAGACAGGGAAGCTCACTGGATCAGGTCAGTCACTGGTTTTCAGCCCTGCCTAAGAGAAAAGATGGGCCCTAAATCTAATGAATAAACCAATAGATGAATAAATTTTGCAGAACTCCACCCAAAGAATTTTGCAGAGATATGCAAAAATGAAATATAAGTCCATCACTTTCTAGAGATGTAAAGAGGAATGTTTACCTGACTAAGAGGGAAAAAATAGAGGATAACTCATGACTGCTCTTGCTCTGCTAGAGAGATTTTTTATTTGCAAAGTTCTGGCAACCCTTTACAGACATTTTGCTGACAGCAGGATTGAAAAGTCAATGTTTTATGGATTTGCTTGTAGATAAGGGATGGGTAAGGGATGGAGAGATATTTGTCCACTGGGAGAGAAAAATTAGAGCAGGCATATTCCCTTCCACGATGGTGTTAATCCAGACTTGTGGATCTGGTGTGGATAACACCAGATTAATCCTGGTGTTAATCTTTGCATATCTGGGTGTTGATTGCTGCCAAGGAGGTGTTCTGGTCTTTTGGCTTTTCTATTGTCTCTTTTGTGGACACTCTAGTTCCTAGTGATTCAAGAAGCAAATGGGAAGGGAAGCAATGGATTAAGCAAAGGGCAAATGGGGAAACCTTCATTGCAAGGAGTAGAACTCTTCCTTCATTAGGAACAGAACTGTCATTTTAAATGTTGGATGTTATAGGTGTCAAATAAATAATAACACTTAGGGTTAGGGTTAGGGGTAGGGTTAGGAGGAGGAGGACAAGGAGGAGGAGGAGGAGGATGATGAGGAGGAGGAACCCCAAATCTCCATCATTAAAGGTCAAGTCACTTTCAGTGAAGCTCAACACCTGGGACTTCATGGGAAGTCTGGAAGTGGTATGCTCTGGAGGTTGTGGGATCTCCATCAGTGGAGCTTTTAAAGAAGTGGCTGGACAGCCTTCATCTGAAGATGGTTTGATTGGTTTTCTCTGCATTCTGCAGGGGGTTGTACTACATTTTATTTGTAGTCCCTTTGAACTCCAGAGTTCTACAATTCTTTCATTCTATTGCCTTGTTCCAGAGGTACTGTGATAACCCTCAGTGTCAGAATTCACAATCAAGAAATCCCTCAGACAATTACTCTAAAGGATTCATTTATTCAGGATTAGTACACTTGAGGCCAGGAGAAGCCTCGAATAAAGATTTTCACGCCCAAGCAGCATTATCAAAAAAGTCTCTCTGACATCACCCAGAGTCCAGCCATAACAATCCAGTTCCCACTCCAAGAATCCCCCCTTCCTACAGAATGTCCAATGGAAGAGCAGGTGCTTATCATTTCTTGCCAAGCAATGCAAAAATACTAAGAGGGAAGCCTCTTGAAGCAAAGTAGTGCAGATCAGCAAACTACACGTGTAGAACAGTCAGAAGCATGGCAGACGAACATGCAAGGCTGACAGGTTCCCCATCTAGCAAAAACCCCTGGGGTTCTCCCATCAAAGCATTCTAGCCCAGAGAAGGTTAACCACATGTTCTGCTAAGAATAAAACTGGTTGTAGCAGGGAATGGAGATTTGTCTCTGGGCAAAGGCAGACCTTGAGCAGAGGGGGAGCTCAGCAGATGATGGAATCAGAGATGCTGCACTATTAATATACAAACAAGCCAACATCCCCCTCCCCTCCAATTATCAGTGGTATGGAATTGGGGAGAACAAGAAAGTACTCCTGCTTGCAAAAAGCAAACTTGGAAGGAGGAGAGGCATGAAGGTAATACAAATGGAACATTACTTCTCTGCCTTCTCTGCCTTCTCTGCCATTGCACCTCTGCCCCCACCAGAGGTGAGGTGCGCCCCCACTCTCCCAGCCTTCCGGAAAGGGGTGAAGACCTGGCTCTGCCAACTCATGTGGGGTGTGAGGAGGGGTAATCAACCCTGGGGGTGGTTAGCACCCTGAAGATGCTCCCGTAGATCAAGGATTTCTATCTACCATCTATACCTTGGAATATATTAATTATGGAGTCCTTGGTGTTCTCTGAGCCTTGTTGTGTTCTTGCAGACATTTCATTGCCAGACTAGGCAACATCTTCAGTGCGAAAAGGGAGTGTGACTTGCTTTCTGTTTATATATTGTGGCTTGTCCTGCTTGTGTTTGTGGAGGTGTAGTTCACTCCTTGAGAGTTCCTTGATTGGGCTGTTGTTTGCTGTTTGTTTGATTGATTAAGTTAATAGTTCCTTGATTAAGGTATAATTTACTGTTTGATTGTTCATCTGGTGTTAATCCTGGTGTTAATCTTTGCATATCTGGGTGTTGATTGCTGGCAAGGAGGTGTTCTGGTCTTTTGGCTTTTCTATTGTCTCTTTTGAATGGTATGTAAATGTTGTTTACCTCTATATGTCTGTTGATGGCTGCTTTGTCTGAGTGCCAAGCTTCCAGGAATTCTCTAGCGCAGAGCTTTCAAAACTGTGTGTTGTGACACAAAAGTGTGTCGCCTGCGGGGCCCAGATGTGTTGCGTCAAAACCCAGAAGCGCTGATGGCGCGCCACCGGGCCATCAGCGCTTCCGGGTTTTCCCACGGCGACACACCAACGGCGGCACGTGAAAATCCAAAAGCGCCGCAGTCACGGCACCATGCAAAAACTGAAAGCAGCAGCAGCGCTTCCGGGTTTTTGCACGCTGCTGCAACGGTGGCACTAGAAACACAAGTCTACCAGAAATCTACCCACACTAACCAAGTGCTCCATTACCAAAGCAACAACCCAACCTCCCACAAGAGGAGCTGTATAAGAACATTATTTAGACAAGCACTAACACACTGCAACAACCCAGAACACCAGAAAAAGGAAACAGATCATCTATATAGCATCTTCCAGCAAAATGAATACCCACTCAACTTTATCAAAAGGTGCCTGACCACTCAACCCACTACAACACAACCAACAGAAGCTATAAAAAGGATAACACTACCATACATTAGAAACATCTCAGATACTACCAACAGACTGTTACAACAACACAGTATAACCGTAGCACATAAACCAACCAAAGTCCTTCAGATCATCTTAAGTGTCAGGATCGTGCAACCAAACAAACCCCAAGCAACCGTGGAAACAGATCGCAATGGACTTCATTGTAGAACTACCAGAGAGCAAAAAGAAAATGGCGGTTTGAGTAGTTACAGACTTGTTCTCAAAGCAAGCCCACTTTGTGCCAATAGCCAATGTCCCCACAGCTGGGAAACTTGCTAAACTGTTCATCCAACATGTGCCTAGACTACACGGGGTCCCTGAACATGTGATTAGCAACAGAAGTGTGCAGTTCACTTCAACCTTTTGGAAAATGTTTTTAAAACTAATTGGAGCAGGGCAAGCCCTGAGTTCAAGTCACCATCTGGAAATGGATGGAGCCAGTGAACGATTAAACTCTGTATTCGAACAATACATTGGATGCTATATCAGTTACCAACAAGACGTTGGGTAGACCTGTTGCCTTTTGCCGAAGTGGCTTATAATAACGCTGTTCACCAAGCACCAGTTATTCGCCGTTCCATGTGGCCACAGGCCAAGAATTTGCCCCGATACCCGAATTGCCACAAGAACCCACCAAAGTGAGTTCTTTAGATGAATGGATTAAATGCATGAATGAAACATAGCCAGTAATACAAAAATCCCTGGCAGAGGCAAAAGAAACCTATAAAAAATACGCGGATTGGAAAAGATCCCTGGAGTGGCCACTCAAGGTGGGCGACAAAGTATACTTGTCTACCAAATTTTTAAAAACAAGGCAACCATCAAAGAAATTGGGACCCAAATTTGTTGGCCCATTCCCTATCGTGAAAACCCGGTAACAGTACAATTAAGTTTGCCAAAAAACATGAGAAGAATTTATCCTGTATTTCATTGCAGTCTGCTCAAACCAGCAAGAGACTCAAATGAATGGCACCTGGAACAAACCCCTCCCAATCCAATGATGATCGAGGGTGAACAACATTTTGAAGTCTCAGAAATCCTAGATTCTAGACGTGTCTGTGGAACCCTATAATATCACATCCAGTGGAAACACTTCCCCGAATCAGAAAATGAATGGGTCGCCAGCCACCACACCTGCACTCCTAGACTCATCAAAAATTCCACCTATGTTTCCCCAACAAACAAAAATAAGTAGCCGAGAATCCCTAATGTAACATTTTAACCTAACTACGTAACAGCTATATCGCTTGCATTTATTAACTAGTCTCAAGATTTTCTCTTTCAGGAGGGCGCTATGTCAGGATTGCGCAACCAAACCAACTCAGTGCATTTGATTGCTGGATCCTGCCAGTGCCAGCCACAGCGAGAAACCCAGACACATCTCAAAATTGTTTATGGGAACTGAAGGGAGGGGGGAATTCTTGGCTGGAGCCGGCTCGCTGTGAGCCAAGGTCACCGTAATGGCTGAAGCCAGGTGTGGGGAGGGGGAAACGTTTTATTTATTATTTAAATTTATCCCCGCCCATCTCCCCGAATAGGCTGAGCTTGCAGAAGGAGGAATGTTTTAATTAGGCTTTGCGAGCTAATTTTTTCAGTTGCAGCTTTTCCTTGGAATGCCTACTGCAGTCTCTGAATAAATAACTTTCCTTTTCTACAATGGATTGGAGTGAAGTTACTTTGTTTGAGATCTGAGTTTCGCAAACCTTACATTAAGTAACCCAAAAGACCCAGTAGCCCAAGAAGAAAAAACAGGAGTGATCTATAACATACAGTGTAAGGACTGTAACAGCCACTATGTAGGACAGACTGGCAGAAGACTAGAAGAGCGCATCCACAAACACCAACTAGCAGTCAGAAGACACGGTGAAAGCTCCTTAATCTCACAACAGATGGACAGACTCAACCACACTTTCAACTGGGAAACTGTGAGCATCCTAAACCAAGCCAAATCCAAAAACGCTAGAGAATTCCTGGAAGCTTGGCAGTCAGACAAAGCAGTCGTCAACAGACACATACAGGTAAACAACATTTACATACCATTCATAAGAGACAATAGAAAAGCCAGAAGACCAGAACACCTCTTGGCCAGCAATCAACAACAAGATATGCAAAGATTAACAGCAAGATTAGCAGCAGAGGAGCAATCAAACAACACAATAGACCCTAATCAAGGAACTATTAACTCAGTCAATCAACCAAGCAGCACACAACAACCCAATCAAGGTACTACCAAAGAGAGTACAACACCCCCACCAACACAGGCAGGACAAGCCACGATATATAAACAGAAAGCAAGTCCCACTCGCTTTTCACACTGAAGATGTTGCCTAGCCTGGCAATGAAACATCTGCAAGAACACAACAAGGCTCGGAGAACACCAAGGACTCCATAGTTCAACCCTGAGCTACATATATTAATTATTTAAGAAAATTGTTTTAATTGTATTTTTGTTGTTGTTGTTGTTGTTCAGTCGTTTAGTCATGTCCGAGTCTTCGTGACCTCATGGACCATAGCACGCCAGGCCTTCCTGTCCTCCACTGTCTCCCGGAGTTTACTCAAATTCGTGTTCATTACATTGGTGTTGCAATCTAACCATTTCATCCTCTGCCATCATGATTTATTCTTGTTTTATTTTAAACTGCCAAAAGTCGCTCTTCGAGTGAGATGGGTGGTGAGTAAATTTGAAATATAAACAAACAAACAAACAAATAAAATTACGATACAGTATTCACTTCCGTGCAGAGGAAGGATGGCCTAAGAATGAAGACCTCAACATATTCTATGTGTTGTCGAAGGCTTTCACGGCTGGAGTTCGATGGCTGTTGTGGGTCTTCCGGGCTGTGTGGCCATGTTCTGGAAGTTGTGGTTCCTAACTTTTCGCCAGCATCTGTGGCCAGCATGTTCAGAGGGCAGGAGCACAGAGGGCAGGAGCACAGGAAAAACACAACTTTCAAACAGTCTTCAGACCCACCAGAAAAATACAACAAATGCTAAAATCAGCAAAAGACAAAAGGGACCCCCGCAACGCTGCAGGAGTATACCGCATACCATGCAGCTGCGGACAAGTATACATCGGAACCACAAAACGAAGCATTCACACCAGGATAAAAGAACACGAAAGACACTGCAGACTACAGCAACCGGAAAAATCTTCAGTAGCTGAACATGCTCTCAAGCAAATGGGACACAAAATCCTATTTGAAAACACAGAAATACTGGACAACACCAAAAGCCACTACACCAGATTATACAGAGAAGCTATTGAAATTCACAAACACCAGCACAGTTACAATAAAAAAGAAGAAAGTTTAAAAATTAGCAAAACCTGGCTACCACAGAGATTTTGCTTCTATCTGTGCTCCTGCCCTCTGAAGATGCTGGCCACAGATGCTGGCGAAACGTTAGGAACCACAACTTCCAGAACACGGCCACACAGCCCGGAAGACCCACAACAGCCATCAACATATTCTCTTTAAAAACAGAATTGAAAACAGAAGGGATTGCTTATGGAAGAAAGGAGGGAAGGTTCTGGGAAAAGGGAAGGGGTGGAAAATTGGAATTAAATTTAATTTTTATCTTCAGAATCAAATAATTCTTCAAAATGGTTGCCTGAGACATGCAGTTATAGAACTGATTCTCACCTGCGGGAGAGATGCATGTAACAAAAAAGAAGTACCTGCCAAGCCTTCAGCCTTCGAGCCCCCAAGTCCTCAGCACCTTTTCTCACCATCCTCTTGGATTTGGATTCAAAGGCTGCATGTAAGGCCCGTCCCACCGCCCAGACGGTGTTGTAAATGAAATAGCTGTCCAGAGACAGGATCTGTTCCACCTCCTCCTGGGGCAGAGCCTCCAGCTTCTCTCTCTCCCTGCATCGTCTCCAGCCTTTCACAGACACAGCATCCTTTGTGAACGAACATGCAAAACTTTTCTTTATATATTCCGTGAAAGAATAAAGAAATTCTAAGTCATGGTATTTCACCACTTTATTTGTCTGAACAGGAAAAGAAAAAATGCCATAGAAATATTGGAAACCAAGGGGAGTATGTTTCAGTTCTAAAGTGAGGTCCCAGAGGACTGTTGTGATACAGATTTGTCCTACGCTTAATTTTGGGAAGTGTGCAAATATTAATTCTATTAATGCTAAACCTTTTAGGAATGAACTAGTCTCCACACCATAAACAAAGACATTGACTTGTCTCCACTTGGCGTATGGAGCCAAATCTACCTCCCCATAGGTGCCGACAGTTACAGAGAAGCTGGATGATAACACCACACAAATGCCATTCCTCATCAGCACAGATGTCATTGTCCTCAAGAACCTCTCCCCCTGGTCAGTGTCTGGAGCAAGCAGACCAACCAAAGTCCACCTGAAATGAAGAAGCACCTTGACGATCCCCGGGTACTGGACTCCTTCAGTGGGGAGCATTGGGTAGAAGAAAGGAAACTGAATTTTGTCACTCATGATCTGGGAAACAAAAGTATAAGTGATCTGAAAAGGAAAGAAAGAAGGCAATGTTTTATTATGTGATCAATAAAACTCTAAATCCTAACAACAACCAACGGCTAGTACCATCCTTACAATGAAGACCTTTGGGTGGGAGGCTTTGTTCTCTGTTTATACATGGCTTTCCTTCTCACTTATTGCTTGAGTACCTTGATTTCCAATCACAAAGAACCAGAACAGACCCCCTCCCCATCCTTTGTGCCTACCATTTCCATGATAAAATGCTGCTCTTGGATTTTAAGGCAGGAAATTCTGGTTGAAATGTCCATGATTGAAAATCCATCTTCCCAGCAAAGAAATACCTGTGGGGTTTTGTAGGTGCTCAACATGGTTGAGATCTGGATGGAAATGTCAGTGTTGGCTCCTTCGAGAACAGCCACTGTGTTTCTCTGCAGTCCACAGCTGTAGTTGGGAACATTGGCCTCCCCAGCTGAAAGCAGGTCCAGCAAATAATCTGAAGTAATCCATGCATTGAAATAATTTTCATAGACATTGTAACCCAGGGTGACGTTGGGTAAGAGACGAGGATCTTGGTTGATCTCCTGAATGGTGAAAAGGTAGGACAGCACTTTCCAGTATCGTTTGGCTTCTCTCCTGCAAGTATAAAATATCACAATCTAATACATGAAAATAAGGCTGTCACTGCCTTTAGTAACTTCTCCTTTCAGGCCAGCTGCATCTTGCAACGGAGTCTGTATTTTTCTGCCAAGGTGCCATGACTATTTCTTAGAGTCTGACTTGCTGTCTTTGGGGCTCAGGCTTTTCTGCCAACTCCTAACTCACATTCTTCAAACAACCCTCTTCCTTCCCCCAAATCAGGGGTTGCCCAAGACATACCATTTTCATTCTATTAAAGTTTGGGGCCATTTTAAAGGTATCCCCCATACTGGATGAGCAGGAAGCATAATCAGTCACGATTTCTGACCTGGAGTCTTTCAACCACCAGGTCAGATAATTCCTGGGTTGAATGCTGAACCTACCATGAAGGGAGAGGATGTGCCATTCTGTTGGGGTTTGATAAACCCAGGAATTTACTTCTAGATATAAATTATACAGAGAGGCTTGATTTCTAGGTAAAAGGTGAAATATTCTGCACAGTCACCCAATTAGCAGCCATTGTTGTAGGAATGATGTGTCATGTGTGACTCATTCAACAGGTGCTTAGAGTTAGATTGGGTGTGGTGAATAACGAGAGTGACCTATAATGTGATTGGTCAGGTTCACTATATATGCAGAGACATTCTCATTTCCCATTATTCCCATTTTACCTCGTGAAAGCTGTATCGTTGATGGTGTATCATTTGTTACTTGTGGAAGTGATCTGTAAATACGTATGTATATAAAGTAAATAGGATATTTGATATAACTTCTGTTTGGAGTCTATTTACTGCATAGTACTTGGATCACTGTTGCCTAGGAGAGAGGCAGGCCGCTCCATCTCCGCACGCTCCCTCTGACACATTCCTTCATCTCTGTGGCTCAGGAGCCAAGCTCAGTTCAAGAGTGCCCCCCCTCCCTTTATGGGGCGGGAGAGGGGGAGGACTCCATCCGATGCCTCTCTGTCTCTCCTCAGATGATATAGAGGAAAGGGGATCTTCATTCTGCACATTCAATTGAGAGCAAAGAGCTCTGCTTGGCAGTTGCAAAGTGGCCTGGTCGCTGCAAGGTGTCAGATGGATCCCCAAGATAACATAGGACAGTGAATCAGCAGAAAGAGCAGGGGGAGGGGGCAGCATCTGGGACTTAGGAAGACTGGTAGGTGAGAGGAAGCAAATAGAAATGGGGAGGCTGTAACTGCCCTGCAAAGAGACTGACTTACATGTCATATCGAGTTGAGGGACTGGTGTTGAAGCTTAATGGTAGAAATGTGCTCTCCGTGGAAGAGATGATGCCACCAATGAAAAGCTCTCCTGGCCTGTAATAATTTTCTGGTTCCACCTCATCCTTCTTCAGAGTCAGGAGGCATTTGGCTTTGCTCATCCCACAGGCTCCCCGGGGCCAAAGAAGCAGCAGAAGGAGACGTAGCAGCAACATGATCTTCTGTGGTCCTGAATGAGCCTCCTGACTGTAGCCTCCTCTCTATTGGGCCTGTTTTTGGCCTAGAACAAGAAGAAAACAGCATTACAAGCAGCAACACGACTGTTGTTCCTGACTGAACTTCCTGCACTGTGCCTGTTTTTGAGAAAGATCAAGAAGAAGAGCTGGAAGAAACCGAAGCCCTCTTCCAAGTCAGACGCTTCAGGGGCATTCCTAATCTAGAGTCAGTCTAGCCAAGACTTCACAACTGAAGGGGAGGGAAGTAAATGCAGCCCCACGTACCTTGAGAGCCTCCCTAGGATCTTGCCCTCGCCAGAGCCATTTATGCTTCCTGTGTTTCTGACATAGACATCACCCAGCTTTGCTTCTCAGTCTGATCTTGACTTCAAAACATGTTTTTCACATCCTTGTGTCCTATCTTCAGCTAGACTGGAGAAGAGTCTCAAGGCACTCAGCAGAAAAGCAACAAGGAAATCCCTGTGATTTGGATAATTGTAAGGAAGAGAAATATCACCTCTACGAACTGCAAATGAGTTAACTTACAGGTGACCAGAGGGATCGGTCCAAGATGGGGATGGATACTTGAAAGTTAAGCCAGGGAGAATTTGGCCCCAAATAGTTCCAATGAATTATGTTTAGAAAACTGCAGGATAAAGAGAGACTTTGAGCATGGACATGGAGAGATACACATTAGCATGGATTAGTTGGTCTTTTCCCACAGGGATGTTGGCTATATGTCTCTGGGTAGCTGTGGATCCTTTCTTGAGATAAGCAAGAGACGGACCTTTCTTGTTTGTGAAGCTGGAGCTAACCAGCATTGCGTATATTGACTATCTAAATGTGGCATTTATTTATTTATTTATCACATTCATATCCCGCCCATCTCCCTCACAAGGAGGGACCCTGGGCGGTTCACAATTAAAAGTTTAAAATCAATAAAAACCATAAATAACACTAGTAATCAGTAAAAATACCTAATTACAATCTGATCCAAGCAATGGTAGATCTTACTTATCCTATGGGCCGGTAAGGCTGGTCAAGGCACATCTAAGAGACTAGCCAACCCCAAGACTGGCTGTTCCACTCCCCAAGCATGATGGCAAAACCAGGTCTTTAGGTTTTTTCTAAAGTCCAGGAGAGAGGGGGCCGATCTTATTTCAGGGGGAAGAATATTCCAGAGGGCAGGGGCTACTGCAGAGAAGGCATGCCTCCTGGACCCCGTCAGATTGAACTCTCTTACAGACGGGGCTCATAGCATGCCCTCTCTGCATGACCGGGTGGGACGGGTTGATGTGATAGGGATGAGACAGTCCCTCAGGTAAACTGGTCCCATGCCATGTAGGGCTTTAAAGGTGATAACCAACACCTTGAATTTGTTGCATATATTTTTTATGTCTTGAAATATGGAAGGCTAGTTTTTAAAAAGCCAGGCCTTAAACTTTTTTCCTGTTTGGGCTCAGGAGCACATGTTCACCCCCCTTCCTCAGGAATGTTAATTTACTTGGAGCCAGCTAGTCTGGCTTACTTGAACCAATCAGAATTACCTGTTAGAGCTTTGCCCATATTGGGAATCTGTTGCCTAGGTGTTTTGGTCACATGCCAGATCCTGTCCACTCAGATATGGCCAAGTTGCAATTGTAAAAAAAGCTTTAAGAGTATTATCTCTGCTTTTGTTTTGGTCACTCTGCTCTCTGCTATCTCTTTGTCTTTAAAATGTAAGTACTTAGCCATGTGCTTCTCTTCGGCTGAAGAAAAGCTTAGTTTCGTTTTCTTTGTTTTTAAATAAAGCAACATTTTTACTGCAAGCTTTCAGTTTGCTTGTCTCTTGGTGTTTCCATAACTCTGATCACAAATTTTATAAAACAACAAAAGGTTCTGTGCCCAGCAAATGCTTTCTGGATCAGAGACAAAACTTATGGAAATATGAAAAGAGGACAGCTGAACTGTTTTATCTGCATTTGAAGAGGCTTCCTTTGTTTTTTGAAACTTGCTGGCAGTTGCAAGAAGTTTCACTTGGAGGCGGAGTTTCAAGCCTCGTGTTTCAAGCCTTGTGATTACTCCAACAGGGGAGAGAGAAGAAGCAATGGCGGCTGCTGCATCTTCAAGTTTTCAAGGTATGCCCCTGGAAAAGCTTTCTAATACTAATTATTTGAACTGGTCTTTGAAAATGGAGAGTTTCTTGAGGAGAGAAAATTTGTGGTCTGCAATTTCTGACCAAATCCCTCAGAATCCAGATCAAGCCTGGATGAGGAAAGATGAGAAATGCAAAGCGAGCATCTTCATAAACTGCAGAACTATTGTGCCTGAGGCCTATTCCCCTATTTTCCTTCCTCCTGTGTTGGGCCATCCTCCTGTACCTTTGTACATTTTAGACAGAGAAGATAGGTGGTTTGAGAGAGGGGTCAAGGAATCCATTTATGCCAACTTGGAAAATCCTTCCTTGAATAGAGGTGGGGGCCTCAGGCACAATCTTTCCCCTATTTTCCTTCTTGCTTTGTCTTCTGTGCCTAGGAAGATTAAGACCATTTCGCAAGCTCAACAGCAGCATGGTAATCTTAACGATCCTCCTTTAGATGATAAAGGGACTTAGAAATAACGTCTCAAAATAACCATGACCTAGCCCCAGGTGTAAGGTCACACAGCCACCTAGAAACATTTTTAAGGATTCCCTTACTAAGTTTGCTCAGACTGAAGAAGCTCCTTGGATAAGGAGCGAAACGTTTCCACTGAGAAAATAGAAATCCAGTTGACATGATTCAAGCTACAGACAATTCCACCTGGATGACTGAGAACCTTCATAGACCTAATGTATGCACCCACAGCTAGGCCAGAATGTTTGCGTGTGGTGCGTTTTCTGGTTGCGTAGCATGGAAACAGGTGTCCATTTACATATTGTGATGTTGACACAGCATATTTGAATATAGATCTCCCTGAAACAGTGTGTGTAAGGCAAGCGTGTGGCTCTACAGTACATGTGTGACAATTCCCAGACAGTTCGTTGACTTAACAGGGTGCTTTATGGATTTTAAAGCAGGCCAGTCATTGATAGCATGGTGCAGATGCTAACTGGGATGTGTAGAATAGTCATGTGCTGTTTTCTGTGTGTACATAAGAAAGTGTAGAAGTTTGTGTAGGACTTCGTACTTATGTAGTTGTTTGTCTGCTTAGAAACTGAATCTTACCACCTTGTATAAGAATTTGTCAGTCAGCTGAGGCAGTAATTCCAGCTGAAGGGGTAAGGCACAAATTCAAACATTTATCTTGGTGTTGAAGTTACAAAAGCTCAGAACAGAGAATCCTATGGTTCTTGAGAGTGTCAAATGACAGAGTGTTACAGAGTGTCCTTTGTGTAAAGGAAAGCTTATCCTTAATTTGTTGTATATCACTCTGCAATAACGCAGTGGACATGCCCTGAATTAGTTTTGCCCAGGTAGGGTACCAAGCCTGCGAGCTTGCAAAGGGTGAAAAAAGTCCTGCGGTTTTTCTTAAAATCAAAACAGACCCTTTGCTTCAAACAGAGCAGCTAGCGAGTTTGGAATTTCTGCTTATGCCAGCTGCAATTTTTGCAAAGGGGACAGGACGTTTGAGGGCAATGTTTTTCTGTTTCTCTGTACTGTGTTTCTGCTCCTGCATAATATGTATTATTATGTATTTGTATGTATCTGAATAAAACATTGCATGAAGTGTATATTGTGCATTACATATGTGTAACAAGTGTCTTTAAACCATTTCTAGTTTCTGGATGACTATTGGTTGTAAAAACTGTAACTTGAACAGTGTAAATTAATACATGTACTAACCATTGTTGTTTCTGTTTCTGTACAAATGTATTTTACAGCTTTGAACAACTTCCATCATTGTTTGCATTGTGTCAAAATCCAATTTGGAGGGGTGTCAGATTTCTCATATGAGATTATCAAATTGGGTTTCAATACAAAGCAAAAGTGTTTAGGCAAATTGCATCCTTTACAAAGCAAAGGCTTCTCATAGTGACGTGAAGTGCAGGTGCAAGATAACAACGGTCACGTGTGTATTGTTATGGCTAGTTTCTGGATCTTCCCATGAGAACAAATCCTCCTGATTTCCTCTGTGGGAAGCCTTGCCCTGTGAGAGCAAGGAGGGGGGAACTCAGTGCTTAGATGCAGCACTGCCACCCAATAGCAGGTCATGCTGTGTGCTTTAGGCCTAATGCTTTAGGCCTGGTGTGTGTCACAGCTAACTTCCAGCCAATCAGAAAGCTGGAAGAACTGGATATCTAACCATGCAAAATGGTGTTCTATGCTTCTTGACTTTGTGTGTCTTTAGCCATGTAGTTCTTCACGTGTATTCTACAGCTGAGGACTGGGCAGTGTGAGCTATGCCTGGCTTTGGGTATAGGCCTTGGCAGGAGCTCTGGCCCTGGGATCAATACACAGAACTCTGCTTATAAGTTTGTTTTGTTTTTCCTTTTACAATGATGTATCTTGTATATTCAACTTTCCTTTTTGCGATAATGTGATTGTATATACATTATTGCCTTATGCTGCCAGTAAACACTGTTAGCCCTACAAGCTGCATTCTTGTCTGTTTATTCTCAAGCCTTGAGTTTTTTCCCCCTTAAGCCAGCGTATATCCCATCACCAGATGCCACATATGACCATTTGGATACAAGAGCAAGAAAGGATGCTGACTGATGAACAGGAAGGAGGACAAGAAGGAAAGCAGGAGGGAGACAAGTAGGTCATAAAAGAGGTCTCGGTTGTTGGCTTTGATGGTTGGCATTTTTTGGAATTTAATGAAAATTCCCAAAACCTATGGTTAAAGACAGGAACAAGGCAATGAAAGCCAGGATGAATCCCATATTTTCTTGATAGGATAGGAAGGTTTTAATCTTGGGGATACAGTAATTTCAACTGATATTTGGCTGCTGCCCTGGACATTTGGTGTGTTTTTCTGCATATGTGAGGAATATGGGTTTTGGTGGTCTGGTCTGGCTGCTGTTCTTCTGGCATGTGCCAACATATGGAGTGAGTAAAAGGGGAGAAGCAGCTAACCTTTGGCCTTGAAGCTGCATGAGCCCTGATGAGCTGTCCTGGTGCGGTGAGAGGGCGAGACAGCAGTCCCATTGGTCCAGCCTGGTATATACTATAGGTGTGGGTACTAGAGCCCTGGAGGGACACCCACCTCCTCAGTTGCTGGGGGACATGCTGCCCATCTAACTCAGAATTGGAGAGAGAGATAAGGAGAGGAGAGAAGGAGAGGAGAGAAAAAATAAGAGTGGCTGGAGAGAAAAGTTAGAGAAGTTAAGTGTGCAGAGCAGTTGGTGGTTCCTGCTTGAGGAGAGAGAAGGAAGGACCACAGGTGGCTTCCCTGGAAGAAGGGGAGAGAAGACCCAGAGGGACAAGAGCCCCACCGAAGACCCAAGAGGGAAGGAAGGGATCGGCTGTCGGTGTTGAAGCCCTGGTCTCTGCGGAAGGACTGGGCAGAAGACCCCGAGAGAGGTTCTTCCCCCAACGAAGAAGCAGTAGATGTTTGGCTGAGCAGGTGAACGTCAAGCTGCACTGAACACACTACAGTAATTCCAGCCCATTTCTTTCTTTTCAATCTCTCTGTTCTCAGAAATGGGGGAGGGAGATGGAGAGAAAGGGGAAGGAAACAGGAGAGAGCAGAGCAGAATAGTCTCTGAGAGGGAGTCTTAGGAGTAAACCCAACCCTGGGACTGTGTTGTATATACGGGTTGTAAATACCTGCTGTAAATAACATCACTGTATATAGTAAAAAGCATAAAAGCCTTCACTGTCTTGTTTTTTTGTGTGTCAATTGCTACCCAGACAAAGTGAAATACAACTCCAGTTCAAAAAGAACCCTGTCACACTGTGAAAATCTGAAAGAGAGCAAGGGTAGCATCTCCCGTTAAGCCTGTCGTTTAATCAAATGCATTGATTGGGTGAAATCGATGCTGGTGTGAGTGACTGACTGTGGAGGTAGTTGTGCATAGTCCATGGAAAACATGGGAGACTTCTCTTCAAGTTGGGATATTCTCTTAACGGAGCAATTGTTGCATTTTAACAATCAACTGATGTGAGGAGGCCAGGAAAACTCCAAGATGATTGTTCTAACTATCCTATGTTTGATCGTGATCTCAGGGGTTTCAATCATCTACGAATAATTCTGGCAGGAGGTTCATGCTCCACCACTTCCTGGTTTAATTTCATTGCTGAAGCTAAAGCACTCTGTAATTCCATCATCAAATGAAATTTGGAGAGGGATTCTGGAGAACGTGTGAAAGCGCCAATTAAGGATCAGAACCCCAGCGGTTGATTTGGAACAGCTGGGACTGAGGTTGGCAAGATGCCCCTCCTTCCCTGCAGGGACATTGGTGTGCTAGTTGATTCAGCTCCCCTACCCCCAGTCACCTGGAGCAGTGTTGCACTTGGTTGGGCAGCTGTTGCAGGGCATCTGGAGTTGGGACGAGGGCAACAGCTGCTTGGGTACCTATTCATCTAGCAAATCCTCAGGTAGAGTTTGGAAAATCACCAATTTATATCACCAAGTAGAAATACGAATGAACATTTGATGTTAAAATAACAAAAGTGCCCTGTGGTTGATGTTTCCCCATACTGTCAGTAAATAATTCAAGAAATAATATTTGACAAGGGCGGGCAAAACAAAACAAACACCAAGACCTTTTTTCCAAATCAGAATTCATTTAATTATTTTATTAAACAAATTTATATGGCCGCCCCTATGGTAACTCTGGGCGGCTTACAGAATTAAAATCCATAAAAACAAAACGCACACCCTATGGCAGCAGCAAACAAATTAACCACATGATCTGCTCCGAAGTGACCTGGGGTGCCCAGACCCGCTGACAAAACCACATCTTCAGGGCCTTCCAGAAAAGGAGCAAGAAGGGGGCCAATCGTATCTCTGGGGGAACGATGTTCCAAAGGGAAGGAGCCACCATGGAGAAGGCCCTTTTCCTCGGTCCCACTAGATGTACTTCCCTAACTGAAGGGACCTGCAGCATACCCTGCTCCCCACTCTGGTGGGTGGGTAGATGTGACTGGGGTAAGGCGGTCCTGCAAATAACCAGGCCCCAAGCCATGAAGGGCTTTAAAGGTGATAACCAGCACTTTGAATTGGACCCAGAAGCAAATTGGCAACCAATGCAGCTCCTGCAAAAGTGGCGACACATGCGCAAATCTAGGCTTGCACAAAACCATGTGGGCCACTGCATTTTGAACCAACTGAAGCTTCTGGATACTCTTCAAGGGCAGCCCCATGTAGAGTGTATTACAATAGTCCAAATGGGAGGTGACTAGGGCTTGGGTGACTGTGAGAAGGACATGTTAGTCCAGGAATGGGCATAGCTGGCGTGCAACACGCAGTTGCGCAAAGGCCCTCCTGGCCATGACTGCCATCTGCTCCTCAAGCAGGAGTCACGAGTCCAGGAGAACCCCCAGGTTACGCACAGGGTCCATCTGGGGCAGTACAACCCGATCCAAGACCAAAGATGGTAATTCTCTGGAAAACAAAGAGCCCTGTACCCAAAGTCATTCTGTCTTGCCAGGGTTCAACTTCAACCTGTTGCTCCCCATGAAGGAGAAGGCACCATGAAGGCATGAAGGCACTGGGAGAGGGCTGTTGCGGCATCACTTAACTTACCATGGGCAGAGATGTACAACTGAGTATCACCAGCATACTGATGATATCTCACCCCATGGTGATGGATGATCTCAGCCAGTAGCTTCATGTACATGTTTGAGCGGATAAAGCACCAACCCCTGAGGAACCCCACAAAGCAGGGGCCAAGGGCAGGACCTCTTCCCCCTAATCATCACTGAGTGGAAATGGCCCTGGAAGAAGAAGGTAAACCAGGACAACACAGTGCCCCCACTCCCAACCCCCGAAGCCGTTCCAGAAGGATACCATGGTCGATGGTATTGAAGGCTGTCGAGAGGTCAAGTAGAGAAAGGATGGTTGCACCCCCCATCCCCCAATGCCATTTCTATCCCATATCCAGGCCTGAATGCAGGCATCTCCACAGGACCATTATCCATGCCGGCATCCAACTGGGAATGAATCTGAGTTATTTTATCTGCCAGAAAATCAGCAAATTCCTCAGCGCACCCCTGCAAGTAAACCCGCGAGTCCTCCTTACCCAGAAGGAAATGGGTCACCTTAAAGAGAGCCGCCGGGTGATTATCTGCAGATGCAATTAGTGTAGGGAAGTATTTCCACTTCACTGCAGGAATCGCCACAAGGTAGGCTTTAATAGCAGCTTTTACCAGTGTCTGGTCAAATTCACTCTTCATCTTTTGCCAGCGATGCTCTAGACGTCTCTTGATCCATTTCATCCCTCTCAGTTCCTGCATATACCACAGAGTACGACAAGGTCCATGGGTCGGGAGAGGTTGCATGGTGTCAGAACCCTGGTATGCCCTAGGGTCCTGCCATTCCCCAAACACAGCAAGCATCAGAAAGGACAGAAACTATCAACTACACCTCTTGGATAAGGAACTTTCGAACTTGACGCCAGGCGAACCAGAGGGAAGCCCGAAGTGGACCAAAGGGGCCGATGCTCCGGCGGGAGAGTATAAAAACCCAAGCCGGGACCCAGGGAACCATTCGTACCTTTGCGGTGCTTACTCATGTTAATCAATAAATCGTTTACTCACCAAATATCTGAGCTGAAGTCATTTCTTGGGAGAAACGTCTGCGACTGAGAAGCAGCTTACACATGGGCAGAATCCTGTCTAGAGACTCAGTCACCCTCCTGTTCCAGGCGGTGACCATGGCCTCAGCAGGAGATCCTCAGTTATAAGGATCAGTTTTACTATTGTTAGCTGCCCAGAGTCACTGGTCTGAGATGGGCGGCTATATAAATTAAATAAATAAATATAACCCGCAGCTCCCTCTGGAACCCAACAGGGTCCATCAGTCATTGGGGGAGGACCAATCTAATAGGTCCTGCTTCCCTGCAGAGGAGTGTTGCCCTGGAGAAGCTCATAGCCATCAGGGCATGAGCTGACCATGACAAAGGGACCAAGGATAGGTCCACCAATTCTAAATCACATAAGCACCACTCTGACAAGAACACCAAATCATTAGTGTGACCACTATTCCTAGTTGGGCCCTGGATGACTTGGGACAGGCCCATGGAATTCATGTTGTTGTTGTTGTTTATTCGTTCAGTCGTTTCCGACTCTTCGTGACTTCATGGACCAGTCCACGCCAGAGCTTTCTGTCGGCCGTCACCATCCCCAGCTCCCCAATGGTTGAGTCTGTCACCTCCAGAATATCATCCATCCATCTTGCCCTTGGTCGGCCCCTCTTCCTTTTGCCTTCCACTTTTCCTAGCATCAGCTTCTTCTCCAGGGTATCCTGTCTTCTCATTATGTGGCCAAAGTACTTCAGTTTTGCCTTTAATATCATTCCCTCAAGTGAGCAGTCTGGCTTGATTTCCTGGAGTATGGACTGGTTTGATCTTCTTGCAGTCCAAGGCACTCTCAGAATTTTCCTCCAACACCACAGTTCAAAAGCATCTATCTTCCTTCGCTCAGCCTTCCTTATGGTCCAGCTCTCACAGCCATAGGTTACTACAGGGAATACCATTGCTTTAACTATGCGGACCTTTGTTGTCAGTGTGATGTCTCTGCTCTTAACTATTTTATCAAGATTTGCCATTGCTCTCCTCCCAAGAAGTAGACGTCTTCTGATTTCCTGGCTGCAGTCAGCGTCTGCAGTAATCTTTGCACCTAGAAATACAAAGTCTGTCACTGCCTCCACTTTTTCTCCCTCTATTTGCCAGTCATCAATCAAGCTCGTTGCCATAATCTTGGTTTTTTTGAGGTTTAACTGCAACCCAGCTTTTGCACTTTCTTCTTTCACCTTCGTCATAAGGCTCCTCAACTCCTCCTCGCTTTCAGCCATCAAAGTGGTATCATCTGCATATCTGAGATTGTTAATGTTTCTTCCAGCGATTTTAACTCCAGCCTTGGATTCATCAAGCCCAGCATGTCGCATGATGTGTTCTGCGTACAGGTTGAATAGGTAGGGTGAGAGTATACAACCCTGCCGTACTCCTTTCCCAATCTTAAACCAGTCCGTTGTTCCGTGCTCTGTTCTTACCGTTGCTACTTGGTCGTTATACAGATTCCTCAGGAGGCAGACAAGATGACTTGGTATCCCCATACCACCAAGAACTTGCCACAATTTGTTATGATCCACACAGTCAAAGGCTTTAGAATAGTCAATAAAACAGAAATAGATGTTTTTCTGAAATTCCCTGGCTTTCTCCATTATCCAGCGGATATTGGCAATTTGGTCTCTAGTTCCTCTGCCTTTTCTAAACCCAGCTTGTACATCTGGCAATTCTCGCTCCATGAATTGCTGGAGTCTACCTTGCAAGATCTTGAGCATTACCTTACTGGCATGTGAAATAAGTGCCACTGTTCGATAGTTTGAACATTCTTTAGTGCTTCCCTTTTTTGGTATGGGGATATAAGTTGATTTTTTCCAATCTGATGGCCATTCTTGTGTTTTCCAAATTTGCTGGCATATGGCATGCATCACCTTGACAGCATCATATTGCAAGATTTTAAACAGTTCAGCTGGGATACCATCGTCTCCTGCTGCCTTGTTATTAGCAATGCTTCTTAAGGCCCATTCAACCTCACTCTTCAGGATGTCTGGCTCTAACTCACTGACCACACCGTCAAAGCTATCTCCAATATTATTATCCTTCCTATAGAGATCTTCCGTATATTCTTGCCACCTTTTCTTGATCTCTTCTGCTTCTGTTAGGTCCTTACCATCTTTGTTTTTGATCATACCCATTTTTGCCTGGAATTTTCCTCCGATGTTTCTAATTTTCTGGAAGAGGTCTCTTGTCCTTCCTATTCTATTGTCTTCTTCCACTTCCGCACATTGCTTGTTTAAAAATAATTCCTTATCTCTTCTGGCTAACCTCTGGAATTTTGCATTTAATTGGGCATATCTCCCCCTATCACTGTTGCCTTTTGCTTTCCTTCTTTCTTGGGCTACTTCCAGTGTTTCAGCAGACAGCCATCTTGCCTTCTTGGTTTTCTTTTTCTTTGGGACGTTTTTTGTTGCCGCCTCCTGAACAATGTTGCGAACTTCTGTCCATAGTTCTTCTGGGACCCTATCTACTAAATCTAGTCCCTTAAATCTATTCTTCACCTCCACTGCATATTCCTTAGGAATATTAGTGAGCTCATATCTAACTGATCTGTGGGTCTTCCCTATTCTCTTTAGTCTGATTCTAAATTTTGCAATAAGAAGTTCGTGATCTGAACTACAGTCAGCTCCAGGTCTTGTTTTTACCGACTGTATAGATGTCCGCCACCTTTGGCTGCAAAGGATGTAGTCAATCTGATTTCGGTGTCGACCATCTGGTGAAGTCCATGTATAAAGTCGTCTTTTAGGTTGTTGGAAGAGAGTGTTGTCACTGTTGTCAAGACAGTTGTCTTGGCAAAATTCTATCAGCCTATGTCCTGCTTCATTTTGTTCTCCCAGACCATGCTTGCCTGTAATTCCAGGTGTCGTCTGACTACCCACCTTAGCATTCCAGTCTCCTGTAATGAAAATAACATCTCTTTTTGGTGTATTATCTAGTAGGTGCTGCAGATCCTCATAGAACTGATCTACTTCTGCTTCTTCAGCATCTGTGGTTGGGGCGTATATTTGGATCACTGTGATGTTAAATGGCTTACCCTGAATTCGAATTGAGATCATTCTATCGTTTTTTGGATTGTATCCAAGCACTGCTTTAGCCACTTTATTATTAATTATGAAGGCTACTCCATTTCTTCTGTGGTCCTCTTGTCCACAGTAGTAGATCTGGTGGTCATCTGATGTGAAGTGGCCCATTCCAGTCCATTTCAGTTCACTGACACCTAAAATGTCTATATTTAATCTTGACATCTCACCAATAACCACATCCAATTTGCCCTGGCTCATAGATCTTACATTCCAGGTTCCTATGGTGTGTTGATCTTTAGAACATCGGATTCGTCGTTCACCACCAGCACCGTCGGCCGCTAGCCGTCCTTTCGGCTTTGAGCTAGCTGCGTCATCACATCTGGGGCTAGTTGAACGTATCCTCTGTTCCTCCCCAGTAGCATTTTGACCATCTTCTGACCTGGGAGTCCCATCTTCCGATGGTATACCGACATATCTTTGGTTGTACTGATCCATTTAGTTTTCATGGCAAGAATACTGGGGTGGGTTGCCATTACCTTCCCCAGGGATCGTATTTAGTCTGACCTCTCTGCCACGACCTTCCCGTCTTGGGTGTCCCTTCACGGTTTAGCTCATGGTTTCATTGAGGTGCTCAAGCTCCAGCACCACGACAAGGTAACGATCTCCTTTGCTGGGGATGGAATTCATGGTTACCATGAACTCCCGGGCTGCCACCAAATGATACTGCAGCAACTGGCCAGCCACCACGTGATTCTGATTCACAAAGCTGCTGTCTTCGTCACCTCCAAAAGTCCTAGGCTTCTAATGTCCGGAGCTGAAAGTTCAGCCAGTAGCCCACTATCCTCCACGATGCCTCCAGCATCTGTGGAAATATATCCAGCTGCCACCCTCGGCAGAAACCAGGAGAGATCATCTTCCCCACCATCTCCACTGCCATCACACGGTCGACACCATCTTGCTGGAGCCGTGGTTTCAAGAATCCAGCTCCCAGACATGGGCTGCTCTCAACTGCACCAAAAGGAAGCCAGTTCAATGGTAAGTCCCAGTGCAGCCCATGGGGGATCTGGGGGTCGGGCACAAATCCATCTCCCAGCACCGAACACAGTCCTCCAAAAAGCCCACATGACCTCCACTCACTTCTGCCTCTCCGTCCTGGCTCCACTCCAACTTCCACTTCAGCTCTCCAACTCTTCAACCCTTTCCAACTCTCTCCAAAGCTGACTTCACAACCCTCTACACTTCCCAAAACTTCTAAAACCTCACCATCAAGCACACTACAAAAGTCCCTACGGAGCCCCTCAAACAACAACCCTTACCGCTGCCATCTTAAAAAAAAATGAATAGAAATTGATTACACCTTTTTCATAAAATAGATTTCCCCTTTTCTCTCTGCCACTCAGTCTATAGAAAAGGGTGCAAGTGTGTATGAATATGTACGAAGCAGCTTACGTTGAACAGACTGAATGACACCTTTTCTAGTTTTGTGAATTCTGCTGACAGAAGGTGTACTAAGTGGTCCTTTGCCTGCACTTGATTCCATTGTACATAGTTTTTCATTCTCCTCCGACATTATGATGAAAGGCTGGAATCTTTTTTTTTTTAACAGGTTCAGCGGCAGAAAGGTGAAATTGGGGTCCTTCCTTCCTTCCTTCCTTCCTTCCCTCTCCAACAAACAGCCTTCGGCATCATCTTCTCAGCTCCCATTTCTTCTGTCTTGTCCAAAACAATCATGGTGGTGATTGGCCACAAAATCACAGAACATAAGGCAGAGATGTCTGGGGAAGAGCTTGGCCCACTTCCTTTCTTGCTTTGTTCTCAAAGTCATCATCTGCAGAATTTGGTTGGGCACTTCTGCCTCCTTCTCGGACTGTGACCTGCACTGTCATCCTGGAGAGACTGTTATGTTTATGAGCCCTCAGCTTTCCCTTCCAAGAGTCTGACATGCACTCACAATCTGGAGAGATCATCCTGCAATGCAATGAAGGCCCCATGTTTTATGGTGCCCTCAACTATCCGGGCTTCCTGGCTGCTGGCTGCTTCTTGGTGGCTTTCCTGGCCAGGAACCTGCCTGGGGCCTTCAACAAAGCCAAGCTGATCACCTTCAGCATGCTGGTCTTCTGCAGCATCTGGGTGTCCTTCAAGCCAGCCTACCTGAGCACCAAGGAAAAGTCCATGGTGGCTGTGCAGGTCTTCTCCATTTTGGCCTCCTGTCAGCCTCACATGTTCGTCTGCCATGCTTCTGACTTTTCTACACGTGTAGTTTGCTGGTTTGCACTACTTGGCTTCAAGAGGCTTCGCATTTCTGCATCGCTTTGAGAGAACTGATAAGTACCTGCTCCCTAATGAACATTCCGTAGGGGGGAGGGATGGTTGGAGTGGGAATTGGTTTGTTATGGCTGGACTCTCATGGGTGTCATAGCCGCTTCTTTTGATAAGGCTGCTTAGGCGCGAAAACCGTCATTCGAGGCTCCGTCTGGCCTGGAGTGTACTAATCCTGAATAAACGGATCCTTTAGAGTAACTGCCTGAGGGATTTCCTGATTGGGAATTCTGACACTGAGGTTTATCACAGTGGGCTTCATCTTTATCCTTAAATGCTACATCATTTTCCTAAGACCAGACCCGAATACAAAAGAATATTTGATGTCAACATAATAAAGCAAATTTTGGGTAGAAGGTCCCCCAAAAGATCAGGTACTAATTCCAATAAACAGTATTTAGCACTTTAATGTTCTTGAAACAAAATAAAAGGAAAAAAGCACCAAGTCCTTTTTTCTTCAACTATCATTTGTTTTTGAGTGTACGAAATAAGTTTCTGTGTGTGAGTCTGTGTGTATTTCTGAATGACTGCAAGGACCCTGAATTTAAAATCACTGTGTCAGGGGTTTCCAAGCTGACACATAATTTGTGGATAATAAATGCCATATTTACAAAGGAAATACAGAAATAAAGCTGGTTAGTTCAGCTTCACAAGCAAAGGAAAGAAAGAAAAGAATAACACTCGAATTGGACTTGCAGAACCTGAAGCCAAAGTGCTGAAGAAGCTCATACTGAGCAAAAGGTCTCCTTCTCAGGACTTTGCTGGACTTTATGGGAAGCATAAGTGAGGATTAGACTGAGATCAACAGGAAATGATTTTGGTGATCCCCAAATTTGTCTGTCTCCAAACAGGGACTTATTGCTCATCTCTAAATGGGATCCATAGCTACCCATTTTTACCCAACTTACTTTTGCAAGTTCCCATAGACAAAAATATTATTAAATTATTAATATATATTAATATAAATATTAATATGCCACTCTTGATGGCCATGCTAAAAATCCATCTTGAACCTGGGTTTTCTAAAAGCCTTTTATTGAAAACTTTGGGGCCAAGTTCTTCAGTCGCCCTCCCTGGCCCATCTTCAAAGTTTGGAGCCACATCCCTTTGGGCACCTGCCTGTTGACTCGTTCAGGGTTCAGGTGACCTTTCTCTTCCTTGCCATTATCCAAATCATAGTGATTTATTTGCTGACTTTATGTTAAGTCCCTAGAGAGGTTTCTGCAAACCTTCAGAAGATTTTACACAAACATGTCAGAAAACGTTTGGATGTCAACATCATTCTCAAAAGCAAAGTAGGGGGGGGGAGTCTACGTCAGAAATGCTGGGGGCATAAATGGCTCTGGAGACAGAGAGAGAATCTGGGGGTGGTTTCAGGAGAATCAGGAGCTGCGTTTATCTCCCTTGGCCGGACTCTGTCTGGATCTGAAGCTTCTGTCTTGGGAGAGGTTTTGGTTTCTTCCAACTTTCCGTCTCTTTCTTTGTTAAAAAGCAAGTGCCACAGAGAAGGCTCAGTCAGGAACACAAGTCATGTTGCTGATGCTTCTATTCCTTCTGCTTTTGTGGCCACAGGGAGCCTGTGGGATGCTCAGAGCCAAATGCCTCCTGACTCTGGAGGAGGGTGAAGTGGACCTGCAGAATCTCTACAAGCCAGGAGATTATTTTGTTAGCGGCATAGTCTCTGCAATGAAGGCTTGGTTTCAACTATTAAGCTTTGATCAAAGTCCCTCCATGAAATATTCCAGGTCAGTCGATCTTCCTGCGCTGCATTACAGCCACTCCATTTCCAACTAATTTCTACACTTCCAGCCCTCAAAAAACACCTGGCACTATCACTTTGATCTGCTCCTTTGGCTAACTTACTTTCTGATTCTATCTTGGGGTCCCTTTTACTCTCTGCAGGTGACGAAGCTCATTTCGAGCTGTCAACTATAAGAACCCAATCTTGGTATTTGCCCTCATCCACTTTCCTTTACATCCTATGAGCAGAGCTAGAGCATGGACAGACAGGCAGAGGATGATCTCTCCCTTCCACCTCACCCCTCAGTTGAGGGGTGCCCTGGTCCGAACACAGAGCGATACTGCATTTTCTCTCTGCATCGGAGATAACTCCACCATTGTTTTTCCACACCAACATTTACTGCTGGGATGAAAGAGTCCCAGTTAAGAACACATACGTTCATGGAGTTTGCAAATGTCTCCAGTTCTCATTCACACACTCATGCCAAGTGCCTAACCATCTTTTTTTAAATGAAAATATTATATCTCATGCACCTGTCAACCGTTTGGAAGACAGCAGATATTTGTCTCTCCAGCTATGCAGTATTGGAGAAGGTAACTTCATGTAAAGAAAGAGTGAATAGAGTTGACTTATTTGTTGTTTGGTTTGTTTATTTATTTATTTATACAATTTATAGGCTGAGTGATTCTGGGCGGCTTACAGTTAAAAGTAAAGAAAATAGAAAACGGAAAAAGAATCATGAACAGCCTCAGAAACAACAGAAACCCAATGAAGGTCCATCCAACAGGGGCACTCTGCCCCAGAGCTGGGGAGAATAATCCAGCTGCTGAATGTCATCCAAGCGGGAGCCATTTTCAGTCAGTCTAAACTCTTGGTCCAACTCCAGAAATATTTACAATATTAAGAAGCAGGAGCTAATAATACATAGTTTCTTTTAGCCATTTGCTATCTTAAAAAGGGGCGTGGTGGCTCAGCGGGTAAGACGCCAGGCTTGTCAATCGGAAGATCGCAAGTTCGGAGGTTCGAATCCCTAGCCCTGCGTGCGGAGTGAGCTCCCACACTAGCTCCAGCTCTTGCCAACCTAGCAATTCGAAAGCATGCAAATGCAAGTAGACTAATAGGTACCACTTTGGTGGGTAGGTAACAGCGTTCCACGCGTGTCATGCGGCCACATGACCGTGGAAGCGTCTTCGGACAAAGCTGGCTCTTTGGCTAACAAATGGAGATGAGCACCGGCCCCTAGAGTCGGACACAACTGCACAAATGTGCGGGGGGAAACCTTTACCTTTTTACCTATCTTAAAATGTAATATTATTTGAAAGAATCCTAGAGCTGCACTGAAATATGGAAGCTATCTGGGGATATTGTCCACCCTTATTAAGAGAGAAGAAACCGACCAACAAATAGGGGACAAAATGCTTGAAAACCAATGCATGCAATTGAAGTGGTGTTACTGTAACCAGCTGAGAGAGTGCCTTTGAAATAAGATCTAATATTGTGTATTCTTTTTATTCTTTTTCTATTGTAATGTTTGGGGGATATTGTAATCTGTCAGGAAAAATACCTGTGACTGAGTGAACTAAAAGTATTATGGAAGAATGGTTAAATAAAATGTTATTTTCATCAATATGTTTACAATTGCAGGACAACATCCAAACTTTATTGGAAATTTCTGCCCTTTCTTCTTGCCATCCAGGACATCAACCAGGATGCCCAGCTCCTACCCAACATCACCTTGGGCTACACAATGTACGAAAGCTTTTTCAATCCACAAATGACTTCAGAGGCTTTGCTGGACCTGCTTTCAGCCGGGGAGGCCAGTGTTCCCAACTACAGGTGTGGAAGGCAGAGAAACATTGTGGCCGTTCTCGAAGAGACCGAGACTGGCATCTCCATCCAGATTTCAACCATGTTGGGCACTTACAAAATCCCACAGGTGTGTCTTTGCTGGGATGACATCCAGCTGTGAAAGTTTGAGCCAGGGGCTTCTCCCTTGGAATCCAGGAACAGAGTTATAATGGAAATTAGAGGCTTTGTGGAGGAAGGACGAGGTGCCCAATGGGAGGGAAGGGTTAGAGCAGACATGTTTCCTCTGCCATCATCCTAATCCAGATCGAGGAGCCTTTTGGGCTCTTTGGAACAGCAAAATGCTGCAATTAGGGGGCAAGTAGAAACAATGTATGAGCAGAGAGCAAAGCCCCCACCAAGGATCTTCAGTTCAGGGGTGTTCAGCAGGGAGGGGATTGTTATTTGGGGCTCTATGGGTCAAAGAATAAATTTGTCTTTCTTTCCTTTTCAGATCAGGTACAGTTTTGTTTCCCAGATTATGAGAGATAAAACTCAGTTTCCTTTCTTCCACCCAATGCTCCCTGATGAAGGAGTCCTGTACCCGGGGATGGTCAAGCTGCTTCTCCATTTCAGGTGGACCTTGGTTGGCCTGGTGGCTCCAGACACTGACCAGGGGGAGAGGTTCATGAGGACCTTGACTTCTATGCTGATAACTAAAGGCATTTGTGTGGTTATATATCAACGCTTTAGTCTAAATGCTGGTAAGATGATGCTAAATTTTGAACAATATAACAAATGGAGACAAGTCAATGTGTTTGTTTATGGTGCAGAGACTAGTTCGTTCCAGATAGGAATACAGGCTGTTCAAATACCTTTTCCATTTTTTCAGGAGCATGTTGTAGGAAAAGTCTGGATCACAACAGCTCACTGGGATCTCACTATCGATTTGATGTATAATAAGTTCTCCTTGAAATACCTTGGTAGCATTTTTTCTTTTCTTATACAGAAAAGGAAATGGGCAAACTATGATACCTTTAATCTCTTTTACAAATACATGGCTTATTTGCTAAAGAAAACCTTTACCTGTCCATCCACTAAGGATGCCTTTTCTGTGAAAGTCTGGGGACAGTGCAGACAAGGGAGGAAACTGGAGCCTCTGAGGAAAGAGGAGATTGAGCAGATCCTGGCTCTGGACAGCTCTTTCACTTACAACACAGTCTGGGCCGTGGGACGGGCCTTAAATGCAGCCTATATATCCAGATCCAAGAGATCAGTGAAGAACAGGGGCATGAAGGTGGAAGCTCCAAGGCTGAAGGCTTGGCAGGTATTTCTTTCCCATTAGACCTGTTTCCCCGGCAGATGGGAACTAGTTTTGTAAGCGGATGCCTTGGTTATCTATGCCGAAAAATTAACTTTTTCTGAAAAATAAAAACCAATCCAATCCCAACTTCTGTCCTTTACAATCATTGTTCTGATCTACATATTTAAACCCTAAGTTAGGAGGTGTCATTATTCCTATGCTTATCGATTCTCCCCTAACAAATGAAAATGGAACCTGGTCTTTGAGCCGAGAGTGAGAAATGTTCTGATAATTCCAAGCATAGACCAAGGGGTCTTTTCAAAGAACTTCTTCTGGTGCCCTTTCCAAACTCCTCTTTTCCTTTCCTTTCCAGCTTCACTCCTTCCTTCAAAACTCTCAGTTTCACAATAATTCCATGGATGGGGTATATCTGGATGACAAAGGGGATTTGAGAGCCGACCTGGATATTGTGAACTGGGTAATTTTCCCCAACAAATCTGTCAGGAGAGTGAGATGCGGGAGTCTAGAAAGATGGGCATCCCAGAATTTCAAATTTACCATCGACCAGAAGAGTATCGCACAGATGGAAATGCTGAATGAGGTGGGAACCATGTTCATTTCACTCCACTGAAGGTGGCGAAAACATGATTGCACTTTTGGAGGGAGGATGTGCCTTTGAGTTTCCATGTCAGCTTCTCGGGTTCTCAAGAGTGTGAACTTCTTGATCAGCTACTCAGGTGGCCATGAAAAATATAGTCCTCAATTTCCATACAAACTATTCACTGAGTCTATGGAAAGGGAGGCAGACTGAGCCAGTCATGCAAATAATGTGGTTTATTTATTTATTTATTTTATTTTATTTATTTTTATTTATTAAACAGATTTATAAGGCTGCCCAACTCACCCACGGTGACTCTGGGCGGCTTACAGAATTAAAAACCATAAAAACACAATAAACACACACACACCCCGGCGGCAGCAAACACATTCATACCAGCCACTTGATCGGCTCCGAAGCAGCTTACTTAGTTTACTTAGCCAAAGCAAAGAATCCATCCAACATTTCCCTGGTAAATTTAATATCTAAATTTAAAACCAAAGCCTAAATTTTTTAGTGCGTATGAAACATCAGAAGGGAAGAGAAACAGAGAAGGAATATACAATTCACTCTGTTTGATGAACCTCACATTTCTTATTGGTTTCTAATTAGTCAAAGCTAAACCTTGAACTGGAGAAACCAATTCCTTTCTCCTTTGACTCCTTTCTGGAAGTAAATTCATTTTCTGGATGTTCTTTCTCTCTCTGCTCAGCCCCTGCCTCCTTCCCGGTGTGTGGAAAGCTGTCATCCCGGATTCAGGAAGGTGGCTCAGGAAGGGAAGCCCATCTGCTGCTACGACTGTCTTCCTTGCGCGGAAGGAACCATCTCCACCATAGAAGGTGGGTGACCCCAGAGGAAAGGGACAGACTTTTGGAAAGACCAAATACCCTGAAATGTTGTGATGAAAGGATATTTTGATAGGCATTTCTAGAATTTGGCTTAGTTTTGTTCTTCATTTCTTTAGAATATGTATAATTTATTTCACAGTGGGTGATAAGAAATAATCTTGGAGGTTAAATTGGGAGCAGGATATTAAAAGGCAGGATCAGTGACAGCTTGGCATTAGAAGGAAGGTGGTATTTCTTGATCTTCATCTTGTATATTGGTGAACATCTGCCATTTTTTCTTGGTGTCTCTGGAGAAACAAAGAACTCCCCTTCCCTTCCCTTCCCTTCCCTTCCCTTCCCTTCCCTTCCCTTCCCTTCCCTTCCCTTCCCTTCCCTTCCCTTCCCTTCCCTTCCCTTCCCTTCATCCACTAATGCATGAGTAAAAGGCTGGACTTCTTTGTTTAATATGTCCAGCAATGGAATGGACCTTCCCTCCCTCCCTCCTTTTTTCTTTTAACAAGTTCCCTGATGAGAAATGTGGGACTTTCTCTTTTTTAAAGTGTTATTAAGTGGGTGAAACTGACAAGAGTTTCTCCAGACTTCTAGCTGGAGTCACAGGAACAGCAGTAAAACTGAGGCTGGGTTTTTTCATCAGCCCTCAAGAGAGATGCCCAAGGAGACAAGCCATTGGCGCTTGCTTTCCTGGCATGGGTGGGAGGATAAAGAAACAAGGGAGTCCATCAGCCAGGATAAGTGCTGTCCGTCTCCTTGGTCAAAGTGGAGGGGGACATTGACATTTGCAAAGGGGAATTTAATAAAGCAGCTTCCCTAACAGCCAGGTTACACATGAAGACCAGCAGCTGGGTTTATTGGAGAAGTATCTTCCTTCATAAAGGTATCAGACCTGGAAGAGGCCACTGAGGTCTTGAGTCCAACCTTCTACTTCTTCATGTGCTTGAACTAGTTCAGTATAGGAGGTCTCAATGACCATCTCTCCATGGATCATTGGTGGGAGGGCTGCGGAGGGCTTTGGATTTCATCTCTAAAAGGTGGTTCATGGAATATGGGATGCAAACGATGCAGCGTCTAAAAGCAGACACAGCTCTTCCTGGGAATGCGTGGCAGAGATTCTCATTTGCCTTTGGCACTTGTCCTTCTGCCTTACACTACTTAAAATCCCTAACCATTGCTGCATACTACCTTTCTCCACACACATTCATCCACACCATCACCAGTTTCACTCCAACTATGCATCTGATGGAAGAACATGCTTTATGGTAGATGTTAATCTTGCTATTTTCAGATGCTGAAAAATGCACCAAATGTCCAGCAGATCAGCATCCAAACATCAACCGAGATGACTGTCTACCTAAGATCGAAACTTTCCTGTCCTATCAAGAAAATTTGGGGATCATCCTAGCTTCCCTTGCCTTGTTCCTCTCTTTGGTAACAGGTTTAGTCTTGGGAATCTTCATTAAATTCCAAGACACTCCCATCGTCAAAGCCAACAATCGGGATCTCTCCTACATCCTCCTCATCTCCCTCCTGCTTTCCTTCTTGACCTCATTCCTATTTATTGGCCAGCCAAAGAGAGCCATCTGCCTTCTCCGACAAACAGCATTCAGCAACATCTTCTCAGTTGCCATTTCTACTGTCTTGGCCAAAACAGTCATGGTGGTGTTAGCATTCTTGGCCACAAAACCGGGAAATAAAGTACAGAGATGGCTGGGGAAGAGCCTGGCCAATTCCATCATCCTTTCTTGCTCTGGTGCTCAAGTTGTCCTCTGCAGCATCTGGTTGGGCACTTTCCCCCCCTTCCCTGAGTCTGACATGCACTCACAATCTGGAGAGATAATTCTACAGTGCAATGAAGGATCTGTCACCATGTTTTATGGGGCTCTTGGCTACATGGGCTTCTTGGCCACCATCTGCTTCACCGTGGCTTTCCTGGCCAGGAACCTCCCTGGGGCCTTCAATGAAGCCAAGCTGATCACCTTCAGCATGCTGGTCTTCTGCAGCGTCTGGGTGTCCTTTTTACCCACCTACCTGAGCACCAAGGGGAAGTATATGGTGGCCGTGCAGATCTTCTCCATCTTGACCTCCAGTGCTGGCCTGTTGGGATTCATTTTCCTCCCCAAATGTTACATTATTTTCCTAAGACCAGATCTGAATACAAAGGAACATTTGTTGTCAAAATAAAATAGAAAGTGACTTTTGGTAGGTGCTTCCCTCAAATACCAGTTAATTATTTCAAAAATACTATTTGGTGTTTTAATGTTCCTAAGAAAGTACACACACACACACACACACACACACACACACACACACTGATGGGATATACGCTGGCTTAAAGGGGAAAAACCGAGGCTTGAGAATAAACAGACAAGAATGCAGCTTGTTAGGGCTAACAGTGTTTACTGGTAGCATAAGGCAATAATGCAGATACAGTACATTATCGCAAAAATGAAAAAGTCGAATATACAAGATACATCATTGTAAAAGGAAAAACAAAACAAACTTATAAGCAGAGTTCCGTGTATTGATCCCAGGGCCAGAGTTCCTGCCATGGCCTATACCCAAAGCCAGGCATAGCTCACTCTGCCCAGTCCACGGGAAGTGAACACGTGAAGAACTACATGGCTAAAAGACACTAGAAATCAAGAAGCATAGAACACCATTTTGCATGGTTGTATATTCAGTTCTTCTAGCTTTCTGATTGGCTGGATGTTAGCTGTGACACACACTAGGCCCAAAGCATTAGGCCTAAAGCACATAGCATGACCTGCTATTGGGTAGCAGTGCTGCATCAAAGCACTGAGTTCCCCCCCTCCTTGCTCAGGGGGCCTGGGCAAGGCTTCCCACAGAAGGAAATCAGGAGGATTTGTTCCCATGGGAAAAACCATTGCTAGCCATAACATGGTACCTTCTCGCTCCCTAACTCATGAGGATGTAAACAAAGCCAAGGCTTCTCTGTTATCCAGCCACCTGGCATTCACGTCATCATGAGAACGCTTTGCTTTGTACAGGAATAATTTGCCAAGTCAACACAAGAACTCTAACATGTTCCTAAGAAAGTACACACACACACACACACACAAAAATCCTGTTTTTGTTTTTGTTTGAACCACAATAGAAATAAACCACCACTTTTTAATAAAAGTATTTCTCCTTTTTTCTTTGCTATTTGAGTGAGTGCTTTGGGTGAGTGAAGGAGAATTTCACCAAGGGTACATTTGAACTGGGGACCAGAACAAAATTACATTGAAGAGCAAATTGGTTTATAGACAGTGGGGGGGGGGTGGATGGGGGGATTTACAATACCTCTTTATAGAGTTATGACAAAACTCTCCTGGGCTTTCTCTAAGTTTGGGAAAGGTTAACTCCAATTCATCACATTTCCAGAGGTCCATGGTACATGGAAAACTGTTGGAGGACTTCTCTGCCAGTTCGGATATTCTCTTAATGGAGCAATTGTTGCAATTTATTTTTATTTTATTTATTCAATTTAGATAGCCACCCATCTCACATTCCTGAATCTGGGCAGCTTACAATTAAAAGATAAGCAGTACCAAAAATAATAATAATAAAAAAAATAAAACAACAAAACTGTGGCAAATTCTTAAAGAGATGGGAGTACCAGACCACCTTACCTGTCTCCTGAGAAACCTATATGCGGGTCAAGAAGCAACAGTTAGAATCGGACATGGAACAACCGATCAGTTCAAAATTGGGAAAGGAGTATGACAAGGCTGTATATTATCACCCTGCTTGTTTAACTTATATGCAGAGTACATCATGAGAAATGCCGGGCTGGATGAATCACAAGCCGGAGTTAAGACTGCCAGGAGAAATATCAACAACCTCAGATGTGCAGACGATACCACCCTAATGGCAGAAAGTGAAGAGGAACTAAAGAGCCTCTTGATGAGGGTGAAAGAGGAGAGTGCAAAAGATGGCTTGAAACTCAACATTAAAAAAACTCATATCATGGCATCTGGTCCCATCACCTCCTGGCAAATATAAGGGGAAGAAATGGAAGCAGTGGCAGATTTTATTTTCTTGGGCTCCAAGATCACCGCAGACGGTGACTGCAGCCATGAAATTAAAAGACGCTTGCTCCTTGGGCGGAAAGCTATGGCAAACCTAGACAGCATATTAAAAAGCAGAGACATCACCATGCCGACAAAGGTCCATATAGTTAAAGCTATGGTTTTTCCAGTAGTAATGTATGGCTGTGAGAGTTGGACCATAAGGAAGGCTGAGCGCCAAAGAATTGATGCTTTCGAACTGTGGTGCTGGAGAAGACTCTTAAGAGTCCCTTGGACTGCAAGGAGGTCAAATCAGTCAATCCTAAAGGAAATCAACCCTGACTGCTCATTGGAAGGACAGATACTGAAGCTGAAGATCAAATACTTTGGCCACCTAATGCGAAGAGAGGACTCACTGGAAAAGACCCTGATGCTGGGAAAGACTGAAGGCAAAAGGAGAAGGGGACGGCAGAGGATGAGATGGTTAGATAGCATCACCAATGTAATGAACATGAATTTGAGTAAACTCTGGGTGACAGTGGAGGACAGGAAGGCCTGGCGTGCTATGGTCCATGAGGTCACGAAGAGTTGGACACGACTAAACGACTGAACAACAAAAAATAAATACTTTTCTTGAACACTTGAATATTGAATATTTCTGATAGACATCTGGACATCCATCTAAATAATGTGATCCCTTTATGGGAGAACTTTTTTTTTTGTTACAAATTTTATGTTGGGGTTTGATAAACCCAGGAATTTACTTCTAGATATAAATTATACAGAGAGGCTTGATTTCTAGGTAAAATGTGAAATATTCTGCACAGTCACCCAATTAGCAGCCATTGTTGTAGGAATGATGTGTCATGTGTGACTCATTCAACAGGTGCTTAGAGTTAGGTTGGGTGTGGTGAATAACGAGAGTGACCTATAATGTGATTGGTCAGGTTCACTATATATGCAGAGACATTCTCATTTCCCATTATTCCCATTTTACCTCGTGAAAGCTGTATCGTTGATGGTGTATCATTTGTTACTTGTGGAAGTGATCTGTAAATACATATGTATATAAAGTAAATAGGATATTTGATATAACTTCTGTTTGGAGTCTATTTACTGCATAGTACGTGGATCACTGGTGCCTAGGAGAGAGGCAGGCCGCTCTATCCGCGCTCCCTCTGACAGGGTTACGGACCCAGAGGCGGCAGAGACGCCGTAGACGACGGAAGGCTTTGCACTGGCTGTGGATCGTGTGCAGTCTGTGAGCTGGAAGCTTTGGAGGCCTATCCAGGAGTCGTGTGGCTATGTGGAGTGATTTGGAGCTTTAACAGGTTCCGTGCCTGCGTGTGTGTTTTCTCTCCTACGCTTGTTTTGCAGCTGGAGGACATTCTGATAAGGTCTGTGTCTTTAATCATCGGTGTCTGTTCAGAAGGGGCTGAAGACAGATGAGCACAGCGAAGATGTTGCCGGCAGTCGGGGGAGGTTTTCCTCTGGAAAGACTGAATGACAATAATTATTCGTCATGGGCATATAAAATGGAAATGTATCTTCGGCGTGAAGGGCTTTGGAGGAGTGTACTTTGCCCTGAACCAGACCTGGAAGATGAAGAAGTTGCTCTAAAGGACGAAAGAGCATTGGCAAGCATAATTTTATGTCTGGAAGATAGCCAATTGTGTTATGTTAGAGACTGTCAGTTAGCATATAAGTGTTGGGAAGCTTTAAAGAATGTTTATCTAAGAAGCTCACCATTATGTAAGGTTTTACTGACAAGAAAACTCTATCACGCTAGATTAGGGGTATCTGATAATATAAGGGATCACCTGCATTATATGACAGGGTTGTTCCAGGAGTTGGCTCAGAGAGATATGCAATTTACAGAAGCTAACAAAGTGTATATAATTCTCAGTTCTTTAAATGAAACGTGGGATACTTTGGCAATTAGCTTTGGTTCGTTATCTGAGGAAGATTTAACCATAAGATACTTATCTAGTAGGCTTTTAGAAGAAGAGCAAAGAAGGCAGCAGTGTTCTAATGTAATTAGGTTTAAGCAAAACAGTGTTTTTGTTAAGGAATGTTCTGATAACCAAAACAATGTATTATTTGTAAAGCGAAAATGTTTTTGCTGTGGATCGGAAAGGCATTTGTTGAGAGATTGTGATAGACAACAGAAGCCGAAGGCTAAGCTGAAAATTTCCAAGCCGGGAGAAGCTGCACAGCTGTCTTTAATTAGTTCAAGTGTAGAACAAGATTTAAAGGGACCATTTTTAATTGACAGTGGGGCTTGTCAGCATATAGGGAGTAACAGACAGATGTTTAAGAGTTTTATGCAAGCTGATAGAGATCATGTTATTTTAGCTAATGGAAGCATTGCATCTGTGACTGGTACGGGATTTGTATATGTACCAGGGTTAAATATTGAATTATCAATGTTGTGTGTACCTGAACTGGAGTACAATATAATTAGTGTGTCACAATTGGATAAACAGGGTTATACTGTACAGTTTGGTAATAATGAATGTATTGTTATGAAAGATAACAATGTTTGTGGCAAAGGTATTTTGCAGAACAATTTATATGAAATTGTACAAGCCAGGACAAGCAGCAGCCATCATGGTTTAGCTACGATTAATAAGCCAACACATGATTCATGTGCGCACCTGTGGCACAGAAGGCTTGGGCATCTGAGTTTCAAAGTGATTGAAAAGATGTCAGAAGCAAGTTCTGGAATGGAATTGAAAAAGTGCCAAGTGTATTTGGATTGCACAGCATGTAAGGTTGCAAAGTCAAAGGTGTTTCCTGTGAGCAAATTCAGTGATAGGAAGTCACATAAATGTTTTGAATTAGTTCATGCTGACTTAATTGGTCCATTACCAGCTTCAATAGGGGGTGCTAAATATGTTTTAGTCATTGTAGATGATTACACTAGATTTGGGTTCTGTTACCTATTGAAAGCTAAAAGTCAAACATTTGAAAAGTTTAGAAACTGGGTGCAGTTTGTGGAATGAAGGTATAGCACAAAGGTGTGTAGTTTACAAACTGACCGGGGTACAGAGTTTCTTAGTGGGAGTTTTCAGCAATGGCTCCGTAGAAGGGGCATTGTGCATAGAAGAACTAACCCACATAGTTCAGCTGAGAATGGCGTGGCTGAACGTAGGAATTTGGCATTGCAGACAGTGAAGGATTCACTCATTGCTGACTCAGGGTTATCAAGAGGATACTGGGGAGAGGCAATATTAACTGCTAATTATTTAATTAACAGGTTATGGAGTGTGTCTGTAAACCAAACTCCATATTATATGTTATATGGCAAGAAGCCACCATTAGCTCATTTGAAGGTGTTTGGGTGCACTGCCTATGTTCATGTGCATAAGGAGGTACGTAGGAAAGGACAGACAAAAGCACAGAAGCTGACGTTTGTGGGGTATGAGCCAGGGACCAAGGGATATAGGTTCACTGATGGCAGGAAAGTTGTTATTTCTAGATCAGCAAGTTTTAGTGAGCACATCAATTGGCAGAGATTACACGGGAGTAGTGAGGTATATCTTCCTAGTCAGAGAAGTTTTGAGTTTTCAGAGCGGAGAGAGGCCACTGATGTGATTAAGCAGGAAGAGGAATTAACTCCTAGTGTGCCAATGATGCAGGATGCTACAGTATTGCGTAGATCTGAGAGAGTTAACAATGGCATACCACCTCAGCGTTATACACCAGGTGATGTAAAAGTGTGTTTCATTGATTATGAACCTCGTAATTACAAGGACGTATTGGAGTTGCGAAGACAGGATACCCGGGAGAAGAAGCTGATGCTAGGAAAAGTGGAAGGCAAAAGGAAGAGGGGCCGACCAAGGGCAAGATGGATGGATGGTATTCTGGAGGTGATGGACTCAACCATTGGGGAGCTGGGGATGGTGACGGCCAACAGAAAGCTCTGGCATGGACTGGTCCATGAAGTCACGAAGAGTCGGAAACGACTGAACGAATAAACAACAAATTGGAGTTGCCACAACCCGAGCAGAGTAGATGGAAAGCTGCTATGGATGTGGAAATGAAAGCCATTAATTCTCATAAGGTTTTCAAATCTACTAGGCTGCCTGAGGGGCATAGAGCAGTAGGCTGTAGATGGGTGTATAAGAAGAAAACCTTAGTGAATGGTGATATTCAGTATAAGGCTAGGTTGGTAGCACAAGGATTTTCCCAGATAAAGAATCAGACTTATGATGAAGTTTTTGCACCAACGCTAAGAGGGGAGACATTTAGGTTTGCCTTAGCAATGGCAGCAGCTGGGAATACATGCTGGGAAGTACAGCATTATGATATCACAACAGCATATTTGCATGCTGATTTGAATGAAGAGATCTATATGATTGAAGCCCCAGGTTATGAATCAAAGATTGCAGGAAGGGTATACAAGTTGCAGAAAGCATTGTATGGACTCAAGCAGTCGGCACGTTGCTGGAATCTTAGGTTAGATAAGGAATTACAAAGAATGGGATTCAAGTGTAGTATAGCTGACCCATGTCTGTATGTAAAGCAATGTGAAAACGATGAACAGATTTTGCTTTTGATTTTTGTAGACGATTTGTGTCTTAGAGCGAAAGATCAAAGCAGGGTAATTGAATTTACTGACAATCTGAAACAGCACTTTGATGTCAAAGATCTGGGAGAAATTAAGAATTACCTAGGAATGGGTATTCAGAAGGTTGATGGGGGTTATGTTCTAGAGCAGCGGAAGAAAATTGAAGCACTGCTAAGGGAGAACAATATGGAACAGTGTAAAGAAGTTTCAACCCCGATGACAACAGATTTTGTCATGACAGAGATTGGAGACGATGAACAAACTTCATGTGATCAAGAATATGTGATCAGTCAATAATTGGAAGTGTATTGTATTGTATTGATTTGCAATATTGTCCATCTGAGTGTAATGTAGCAGATGTGATGACAAAGCCTCTAAGCATAGATAGACATAGGATGTGTATATCTCAAATGTGTATGTCTTCTATTCTGTACAATTGAATGTAATATCTATTGTAAATTGAAGGGGTGTTGGGGTTTGATAAACCCAGGAATTTACTTCTAGATATAAATTATACAGAGAGGCTTGATATTTAGGTAAAAGGTGAAATATTCTGCACAGTTACCCAATTAGCAGCCATTGTTGTAGGAATGATGTGTCATGTGTGACTCATTCAACAGGTGCTTAGAGTTAGGTTGGGTGTGGTGAATAACGAGAGTGACCTATAATGTGATTGGTCAGGTTCACTATATATGCAGAGACATTCTCATTTCCAATTATTCCCATTTTACCTTGTGAAAGCTGTATCGTTGATGGTGTATCATTTGTTACCTGTGGAAGTGATCTGTAAATACGTATGTATATAAAGTAAATAGGATATTTGATATAACTTCTGTTTGGAGTCTATTTACTGCATAGTACGTGGATCACTGGTGCCTAGGAGAGAGGCAGGCCGCTCTATCCGCGCTCCCTCTGACATTTTATTTGCATTCATCATACATAATACAAATAATACACAACATTAACAATGACAGCAGCAAGATTAATAATAGCAAGGAAATGGAAAGTACAAGGGGAATATCAAATTGAGGAATGGTACAAAGAAGTATGGGATATGGCAATCAATGATAAATTAACATCTAATATTAGAGTTAGAAGGGGATTACAGATTAGAAATAATTTTGAAGAAATTTGGAATATATTTGTAGAATATGTATTATTAAAAGGGAAAGGATGTATACCTTCGAAAGAATTATTATCTTTTTGGAAAGAGGAATGATTAAGACAATAGTGGTCCTGGGGGTGGGGTGCACATTGTAAGGTTTTTTTTGTTTTTTGTTATAATTATGATTAATAAATGTATATGTATATAAATGCAAAAAAAAATCAATAAAAAAAAACATTAACTACATTTATATACAAATATTTACAATACATTACAATACTCATTACATAACATACTTACTATAACATATCTTAACTTTAATTATTTCCCCTCTATTTCCATCCTCCCTTCTTCCTCTATTCCTCTACACCTACCCCCACCCTTCCTTTCCATTCTCCTTCTTTCATTTCTACCTAACATTCTCTCTTTCTCTCCGTCGCTTTCCCTTCCCTCCCTCGTCCTCGGCTCCTCTTCTGTCCCTACACCCTCCCTTCCCTTTCCCCCCAAAATGTGGTCCTTCTTTCATCCCTCTCTAACATTCTCTCTTTCTCTCCAATGCTTTCCCTTCCCTCCCTCGTCCTCCGCTCCTCTTCTATCCCTACACCCTCCCTTCCCTTTTCCCCCAAAATGGGGTCTTCTCTCTTCCTACTTTCTTCATTTACACATACAAATTTTCCCTCTTTCCTTTCTTATTTACATTTCTCTATCTCTAATCTTATATCTATTTTCCTTTCTTCTCTTATGTTACAATTTGATTTGCTATTTGATCTGATTCTAATTAAACTTATACATCTTAAACATACAATACATACATGCAACTTATTAAAATTCCTCCGGTTTTCTTAACAAAGAATATAATTGTAAATACTAGATTTACATTTTTCCTTTTTCTTCTTGTATCTTATCTCCCCCCCTTGTTTAATTATTTTATTTTTATTATTTATTGGTCTCTAATTAATATCATATTCTTTTTGAATGTATTTTATAAAGGGATCCCATATTTCTTTGTATTTCCCTATTTCTTTTCCTTTTATTAAATTTGTCAATTTGTCTATCTGCATTAATTCCATTATTTTCATAATCCAGTCCTCTTTTTTTTTTTCTTGTTTTCTTTTCTTGTTTCCAATATTGAGCATATTTTATTCTTGCTGCTGTACTTAGATATAAAAGTAGAATTTTTTGTTTTTTATTTATATTATCATCCATTTTGCCTAGTAAATAAAATTCTGGTTTCATCCTTACATCTTTGTCTATTATCAAAGATAAAACGAAATAACAAGAGTACAATTTAACTGTTAAAATTGATAACAATACTCCAACATATTCCATTTTGATAAAGGAATTGTGATAATTAAAGCATAGAGCCTCCTGATCCAGGAATGGGCACAGCTGGAACACAACTTGAAGCTGTGCAACCCCCCCCCCCCCCTAGCCATGACTGCCACCTGCTCTTCAAGCAGGAGTCGTGAGTCTAGAAGGACCCCCAGATTGTGCACCGGTTCTGTCTGGGGAAGTGCAACCCCACCCAGAACCAAAGATGGTAAATTCCTAGATCCAGGTGGCCCCAAAACTCAAAGCCACTCAATCTTCCCAGGGTTGAGCCAAAGCCTGTTGTTCCCCATCCAAGCCTTTACAGCCTCCAAGCACCGAGACAGAACATCAACGGCATTGCGGTGGCGATAAATACAAAGACAGTTACGGAACAAAAGCTCACTACCCATGGTTTTTTCCTGAATATCTAAGTCAACTGGGATATGTAGATGCCATGAGAATGGTTAAAGAAAGGAGAGCTGATATGGACATCAGAAGGAGTTGGCGCAAGCCCTAGAACTCTATTGCTTATTGGTTTAAGGTACTAATGGTGCCCTGACCAAATATTTCCTAGATCTTACTTTTTTACAAACCCAGATGGCCTTGTCAAGGGCAGGCATTAATACCTACCCCTCTGGAGGGCAGCATCGCTTACTTCACCAGGGGCAGAGATGTATAATTGGGTATCAGCATACTGATGATACATCACTGTATGGCAATGGATGACCTCACCCAGTGGCTTCATGTAGATGTTAAATAGGAGCAGAGAGAGTACCGAACCCAGTGGCACCGCACAATTTAGGGGTCAGAAGTGGGACCTCTTGCCCCCGATCAACACCAACTGAAACCGGCCACTGTGGAAGGAAAAGTGGATGTGTGTAAGTGGAGTTGGGGCTCCAACAGTGCCGAGAGCGTAAGCTGGTGCACTGGAAGGCCCCCCCACTTTGTGATTGAGAGTGTATGAGGTTGTATGGATCAATGGAGGGATCCTTATCTTTATCCAGAGATCTCAGGAGTTCAGGAGTGGGGGCTATTGAACTTGGAGAGTCTGGGGAAAATAGGGCAGGGCAGGTGATCGAGGTTGTGACGGGCTGGGGACGTTATGGCAGGAGCTGGAGGGCAGGTCATCTTAGAGGAAGGCATCCCTGATGTTTACTATCTGTGATGTCTTCCGGCCCTCTGCCCAGAGCCTGGACAGCATACTCGTGGTGACCCTGACTTCCGGCTACTGCTCTGCAATGCCAGGTCAGTCAACAACAAGGCCCCCCTCATAAGTGATTTAATCACTGAAGAGGGGGCAGACCTGGTGTGCATTACTGAAACCTGGCTGGGCAGCGAAGGGGGAGTTCCTCTTTCAGAGATGTGCCCACCTGGGTTTCGAGTATGGCATCAGCCAAGACTTTGGGGCTGGGGAGGTGGGGTGGCTGTTGTCATCCAAGAATCCCTGGTAGCCATCAGGGGCATTGCTCCACAAGTTTCTGGATGTGAGACCATGTTCTTTAAGTTGGGTTCCCGTGAACAGTTGGGAGTGTTGCTACTGTACCAGCCTCCCTGCTGCATAGCATCCTCCCTCCCCGAGCTGCTGGAGGCCGTCTCAGGGTTGGCGGTGGAGTTCCCCAGACTTATGGTTCTGGGGGACTTCAACCTGCCATCCCTGGGACAGGCCTCGGAAGTGGCCCCGGAGTTCATGGTCACCATGGCTACCATGGGCCTGTTCCAGATTATTCAGGACCCGACTCGAAATAGTGGTCTCACACCAGATTTAGTTTTCTTGTCAGAGCAATGGCAGTGTAATTTGAGGGGAGAAGTACAGCTCTCCCCTTTGTCATGGTCAGATCACACCCTGGTGACTTTGAGATTCTCTCATACCACCCCCCTCCACAGGGAGGCAGGACCTATTCGATTGGTCTGCCCCCAGCGACTGATGGACCCAGAAGGGTTTCAGAGGGAGCTGGGGGTTATACCCGAGGATTTGCTGAACGGTCCAGCGGAGGCCCTGGCTGCTACCTGGAATAGAGAGGTGGCTGGGTCCTTGGACAAGATCGCGCCTATGCGGCCTCCCTTGGGAAAGATGGAGCGGTAATACAAGTTGACATATAAATGAATAAAATAAATAAATATTTCTCCACTCTTATTGCATCCGCGGAGAGCCGCACGGTGACCCTGTTTAAGATTACCCGATCCCTTTTAGGGAAAGGGGAGTCAGAGGTCTACCTACAGGGTCGAGCCGAGGAATTTTCTAAGCATCTCCAGGATAAAATCTCTCGGATTCGCTCTAAGTTGGACTCTCAGCGTGAGGCAGAGTAGACACCCGGAGAACGTACTTACCTTATTATCTGGGAACAGTTTGATCCAGTTGGTCCTGAGGAAGTGGACAGTGTCCTCCGGACTGTGAATGCCACCACCTGCCAATTAGATCCTTGTCCCTCCGGGCTGGTGAAAGCAGCCCGGGAGGTGACTCGTGGTTGGGTCCAAGCGATGGTAAATACATCCTTGAGAGAGGGGGTGTTTCCGGCAACTTTTAAGGAAGCACTGGTGCATCCCCTCCTCAAGAAGCCATCGCTGGACCCCACTATACTGGACAATTTTTGTCCAGTCTCCCACCTTCCCTTTTTGGGGAAGGTGGTTGAGAAGGTGGTGGCGTTGCAACTCCAGAGGATTCTGGAGGAAACGGATTATCTGGACCCCTTTCAGTCAGGTTTCAGGCCAGGTCATGGGACGGAAACTGCATTGGTCACGCTTATGGATGATCTTTGGTGGGAGCGAGATGGAGGCCATTCTCACTCTTCTTGACCTCTCAGCGGCGTTCGATATCAGTATCCTAGATTTACACCAGATTTAGTTTTCTTGTCGGAGCAATGGCAACGTGATCTGAGGGGAGAATTACAGCTCTCCCCTTTGTCATGGTCAGATCATGCCCTGGTGACTTTGAGATTCTCTCATGCCACCCCCTCCACAGGGAGGCGGGACCTATTCGATTGGTCTGCCCCCAGCGACTGATGGACCCAGAAGGGTTTCAGAGGGAGCTGGGGGTTATACCCGAGGATTTGCTGAACAGTCCATTGGAGGCCCTGGCTGCTACCTGGAATAGAAAGGTGGCAGGGGGCTTGGACAAGATCACGCCTGTGCGGCCTCTCTTATCCCAGCAAACCCAATACTCCCTGTGGTTCACGGGAGAGCTAAGGGTTCTGAAGAGGATTAAGAGACACCTAGAGTGCTGCTGAAGGAAGACAAAGACTGAATTCAACCGAACACAAGCTAGAGCCTATATTAAGGCCTACCTTGTGGCGGTAAGAGTGGCAAAACATCAGTATTTCTCCACTCTTATTGCGTCCACAGAGTGCCGCCCGGCGACCGTGTTTAAGATTACCCGATCCCTTTTGGGGAAAGGGGAGTCAGAAGTTCATCTACAGGGTCGAGCCGAGGAATTTTCTAGGCATATGCAGGATAAAATCGCTCGGATCTGCTCCAAGTTGGACTCTGAGCATGAGGCAGAGTCTGGGGAGACACCCAGGGAATGTACTCACCTTGTTATCTGGGAGCAGTTTGACCCTGTTGGTCCTGAGGAAGTGGACAGAGTCCTTCGGACTGTAAATGCCACCACCTGCCAATTAGATCTTTGTCCCTCCTGGCTGGTGAAAGCAGCTCGGGAGGTGACTTGTGGTTGGGTCCAAGCGATGGTAAATACATCCTTGAGAGAGGGGATGTTTCTGGCAGCTTTTAAAGAAGCACTGGTACACCCCCTCCTCAAGAAGCGATTGCTGGACTCCACTATACTGGATAATTTTCATCCAGTCTCTCACCTCCCCTTTTTGGGGAAGGTGGTTGAGAAGGTGGTGGCGTTGCAGCTCCAGAGGATTCTGGATGAAACTGATTATCTGGGTGAGATCATCCGTCACCACGGGCTGAAGTATCATCAATATGCAGATGATACTCAGTTATACATCTCCATCCCGGGTGAAGTAATTGATGCAGTGACCACCCTGTCCAAGTGCCTGGGGGCTGTAGGGGCCTGGATGGGGAAAAACAGGCTTCAGCTGAACCCTGGTAAGACGGAGTGGCTGTGGATTAATGGCCCCTCAGTGTCCAGGAATTTACCATCCTTAGTTCTGGATGGGGTTGCACTACCCCAGACAGACCCAGTGCGTAACTTGGGGGTCCTTCTGGACTCACGACTCCTGCTCAAAGAGCAGGTGGCAGTCATGGCCAGGAGGGCCTTTGCTCAACTTCATGTTCTACGCCAGTTACGCCCTTTCCTGGACCGAGAGGCCCTTCGAACAGTCACTCAGGCCCTGGTTGTCTCCCATATAGATTACTGTAATGCGCTCTACATGGGGCTACCCTTGAAGAATATCCGGAAGCTACAGCTGGTACAGAATGCGGCCGCGTGGGCAGTTTTAAGTGCATCAAGAGCGGCACATGTAATACCTCTGCTCCATGAGCTGCATTGGGTGCCAGTTTGCTTCCGGGTCCAATTCAAGGTGTTGGTCATTACCTTTAAAGCCCTACATGGCATGGTCCCAGGTTATCTGAGGGACCGCCTCATCCCCATTACATCATCCCGTCCTACCCGATCTTGCAGAGAGGGCATGCTACGGACCCCCTCTATCAAAGAGTTCCATCTAGCGGGGTCTAGGAGGCGAGACTTCTCTGCAGCAGCAGCTGCCCTATGGAACATCCTTCCCCCAGAGATAAGACAGGCCCCTTCACTCCTGGACTTCAGGAAAAAATTAAAAACTTGGCTCTGTGATCTCGCCTGGGGCAAGAGGGAAAGTGGTCAAGCTTGGGGATGGCTGGTCTCTTAGAGCCGCCTCAAATATTTTAAATATGTTTTGCAACCACCTTCTCAACAATCTTCCCTAAAAAGAGAAGATTGGATACTGGACAAAAATTGTCCAGAATGGTTGGGTCCAGCAATGGCTTCTTGAGAGGGTGGACCAATGTCTCTTTTTTTTCAGAGTCAACTGGTGTACAAAGGCCAGGAAAATGAATAGTGGCATTTAAAGGTATGGTCAATAGTTAAAATTGAAAAAAATCACAGACAAAATTTGAATTTTAAAAGCATGGTGGGTCGGATCACAATGTTTTGGATCTGGAACAAGGTTCTGTGGCCTAAAAAAGTTTGAAAGCCCTGCTCTGGTGGATCCTGCACTAAATAGAGGGTTGGGTTAGATGACCTCTAAAACTTCCAATGTATCATTCCATGAATTAAGCAAGACATAGACCCTTAAACAAGATAGTGTGCGTGAAGGTGTGAAGGTAACCCTTTGGAAAGGCTGGAGCCATCCTCTCTGCTCTGCTCCCTTGTTCACAGTTAAGAGCTGCATTCGAAGATCTCCAGGTGTTTACCTGCACATGGATTCACCCCAAAGTTCAGGAGGTCAGCAAAGTGAGGGTTCTCCTTACAATTAATGAATGATAGTGATTTATTTGTTGTTTTTCCATGTAGTCTCTGGGGATATTTTCAACTCTCAACCAAAACATCAAACTAAGGAGCAACACGAAGAGATTGCTTGCACAGAAAGCCCAGAAGCATAAATCCCTCCCGTGTGCTGCTGAGATTCTGGGAGGAGTTTTACGGGATGCAACGGGGAAGGGGCTGCATCTTACCCACAACCAAGTCTTGAGTGGGTCCCATCTCTCTTAGCCAAGTGATCAAAACCTCAGCCCTGCTGGAACAGGTCTGTGGTTTCTACCATAACTGTTTCTCGATTAGAGTTTCTGATACAGCAGGAACATGTAGTTTTCCAGGTCTAGCAAGGATGGTGCTCCTGTTTCTCTTCTTGATGCAGCTGCCTCTAGCAGCCTATGAGATGCTGAAAGTCAAATGCCCCTTGACTTTGGAGAGGGATGAAGCAGTTCCACTGAATCACTGCAGGCCAGGAGACCATCTCATTGGGGGGCTCATTTCCGCAACAAGTACTTCATTTACATTATATAATTTCAGCAGGATTCCGACTCCTGCAGTTGGCTTGTAAGTCACTCTGGGTGTGATAGAGTTATAACTGCATTTTAGATCTTGCCTTGAGAACAGGACCAGTTGGATGACTGCATTTTATCTTCTAGGTCTCACATTCTATGCTAGCCTGAATGTGCATGAAGTACAGTTGTTCTTCAGCCAAGGAGGAACAGATCTCCTCAAAAACTGTGCACTGTATCCAGTGTTCCTACACTTTAAAACAGACTTTCTTGATCTTTCGTGTCTTAAGTTCCAGTGATCTCTCTGCCAAAGAATCTGGGTCCCACCAAAATAGAATAAAATAAGGACATGCATGCATGTGAAGACATTGTGCTATTATCAGTTAAACTTTTAAAGTTGAAATTGTACAGTTGACAATAATGCTATCACTGTAAAATAGTAAGTGATCTGAACCAGGACCGAAGCAGTGTTGGCCAAAGACTTTGTCTATGCCCAACCCAACCCATCCCCACCAAATAATGAAAGAGAACTAATTAGTAAGAAATGTGTTTTTACTTTATTTTGGTTCCTAAGCCTAACGGATGTAGAGGATGCTCCAGTCCTGGAACCTGAGAAACACTCTGCCGAGATCCTCAATCCCTTTCCTGATTGCACTTCCCTCTTGGATGGATGCTGGTGGCTGCGTCCTCCTTTGCTTTCTCTTCTCTTCCTCATGAGCTTTTCCCCAAGTTAGGGAGAGGAGCCTCATCCCACCCAGCCTCCTTCTGAAAATTGTCACTAGTTTAGATATCAGTGGTCAAGAAGCCCAGCTTTGAAAGAGCAACTCTGCTGGGCTGTGGAACTGAGAAAGTGGGTGGGGGTGTGAATGTTACTATGCTGAGATGAAGAGCTGTCCAGCCCTTCTTGAATTGGCAGAAAACTATCCTGGCATGAAATTTGCTGCCCCTCTTGCTGATCCCCTTCCTGCTTTTACTGTCTCTGGTAATAATCACAGCCATCCCCTGACTTCTCATAAAAGTCACAGGTGACAAAAGCTTGCCAGATTTGACACAACCATGCAGCCAACCTTCGATTGTGTTGGATTATGTCAGCCTTGCGAGGTAGTTCAGACAAGCAACCTTTATAGAATTGAGGAAGCAACATGAGCTCTTGATTTCTAAGAGTGAAGCAAAATGGCCACATTTACTCTCCTTTATCTGCTCTGATGGCCTCAACTGTCTCTTGCAATACCTCAAAGAGGCTCCTGAACCTGGGCTTTGCATGCAGAGAATTCTTTTCCAACACCTTCAGTCAGTCAGTTTCTGGAAGCCTCTTCTCATCATGCAAGTGCAGGTTGAGAAGGTGAGGTCCTGCCAAATGCCTTATTGAGGGCAGCTGTGTTGCCTCTTCAGCACAATGGGCAGAATCGCATTGCCTTTGTCTCCATTGAGATCAATCAAAGACACCTCCCCCAAATCTATTAACAATGAGATAAATTTGCAGGAAAGGATCCATGATGTACTGGAAGCTCCTGTCCTTCCAGATCGCCATCCAGGAGATCAGCCAAGATCCCCTGCTTCTACCCAACATCACACTGGGCTACACCATCCATGACAATTATTTCGACCCAAGAATGACTTCAGATGTTCTGTTGGATCTGCTTTCAGCTGGGGAGGCCAATGTTCCAAATTACAGCTGTGGAGAGAAGAAAAACATAATGGCTGCTCTTGAAGGGACTGACTCTGACTACTCGATCCAGATTTCAACCATGTTGGGCATCTACAAAATTCCACAGGTGTGTATCTGTGTAATTATTTGCTGACTGAATTCCACTCAAAGTTCTTTGCCTAGAAGTTTAAGGGGAGATTTTTTTTCCTCCTATAGAAATAGAAAGAGCAGGTACCAGGAGGATCATGGGAGGACTGGGAATCACAGAGGAGTTCACCTTAATGCAGCCATCTCATCCCACAACATAGACCCAGACTGGAGGTTGAGTTTAGGCTGGAGGAAAACCCTTCCCTGATGGGACCATTCAGAGGAGATGAGCAGAGATGATGAGCAGAGTCGGCAGCAATCCCACCAAAGGACCTTCTTAGTGATAAGAATAAAAGAGTCACAGAATTGGAGGATTGGAAAGGTCCTTGAGGATCATCTAGTCCAGTGCAGGAATCCAGTGCTATCCTACCCCTCAAATGGTCATGCAGGCTCTCTTGAAACAGCTCCAGCAAAGGGGAGTCCAGCACCTTCTGTTAGTCTGTTCCATTGTTGAACAGCTTTTACAATTAGGATTTTTTTCCTCCTGTCCAATTGAAATCTACTGTCTTGTAAGCCCACTGCTTCTTGTTCTGCCTTCTCTACCAAATCTCAACAATTCTGCCCCAACTGCTGCATGCAGCCCCTCACACACGTGAAGGTAACTATCAGGTCTCATTGTAGTCTTTTCTCATCTTGGTCAAACACGCCCAACACCTTCAACTGTTCCTCAAGATTGTCCTTCCCAGCCTCTTGTCTTCTTGATTTGCTCTCCTCTAGGCATGCACAAGTTTGTCAATCTCCTTCCAAAACTTTAGTGCCGAGAATTGGATGCAACATTGTAAGTGCAGTCTGAACCAATACAGAATAGAGGGGAACCATCCCATCTTGGCACTATTCTTCTTTCGATGCAGCCGAGGACAGTAGTTTTTGCAGTGGAGTCACACTCTTGACTGATGTTCACCTTGTGATCCACCAAGACACTCAGATCCTTTTCATAAATATTATTGCCCAGTAGCACTGGGAAGGTCCTACACCAATGCCTTTGATTTTTGTCTACCCAAAAGTAGAACATCCTTCCACCAGTAGAAGCCATACCGTAATACTTGGGTGGCAAATATTTTGATAATGGATTCACACAAAATGAAACTTTCTTTTTTCCAGATCAGCTATGCATTTGCTTCATCATCTCTGAGCGATAAGACCAAATTCCCTTTTTTCTACCAGACAGTCCCTAAAGAAGGGGTCCAGTACCCGGGAATTATCAAATTGCTCCAGCATTTCAAGTGGACATTGATAGGTCTCGTTGTTGCTGACACCCACAACGGGGAGCAGTTCATCAGAACTTTTAAGCCAGTGCTCATCCAGAATAATATTTGTGTTGTTTTCTCCCAAATAATCTCACTAGATATTGAAAATCTGGAGCTTGATGCCATAGGTTTTCTTCAGTGGAGCCAAGTCAATGTATACCTTTATTATGCTGAAGCTCTTTCCTTCATAGAGGGAATATTAATTATACAATATATTCTTGGATCCTTGACAAAGCCCATTGTAGGAAAAATCTGGATCACAACTGCTTTGTGGGACCTCATTTTTGAGATCAAATCTTTTCATCTAACTTTCCAATACACCCATAGCATTTTTTCCTTTCTTATCCAGACTGAGAAAACAACAAAATATGATGATTTCCAACGTTTTTATAATTTAATCAAGAGATTTGCAGATGACGCTTTTCTGTGTTTATATGCAAAGCATCCTTTGGCTGTGAAAGGCTGGACCAGATGCCGAGAGAAGGAGAAAGTGGAAATCCTGCCCCAAGGAGTGGTTGAAAGAATCTTGACTGTGGACACTTACAATATTTACAGTTCTGTGTGGGATGTAGTGACTTCCATAAAGGCTGCATATTCATCCAGATCCCAGAGAATGGTGACGAAGCATAAGAAGAGGTTGGAAGCAGAAAAGCTGCAGCCGTGGCAGGTATTTCTTTTTCTGAAACACAAACAACCCTGCCTCTCTTCCCCTGCTTAACACTGCTACTCAGAGTGCTGTACCGGTTACCGTAGGCTTTTGGATGCAATTCAAGGTGTTGGTCGCTTCAAAGTATCCAATGAGACAGCCTGTTCCCAATAATCTCTGCCTGCCCAGTTAGGTTCTCCAGCTTCTCTCTCTTCAAGTATCCAATCTACATGGTTCTCAGAGGTAGTGCCTCTCAATCACAACCCCCCTCTTTGGAACAGCATCTCACCAGAGGTTGATCCTGCCCTTATGTTACCAGGATGTAGGAAAAGCCACCAAAATTTGGTTATTTTAGCAAAACTTTGAGGGCGAGATGCATTGAGAGAGATTCCTCCTGTGAATGAGTTTATTTAAGTTTTATGGTGCCTTGGCATAGGAACATTTTACTATTATTGTGTTATATTTGTGGATCTAATGTTTGCTTTTATCTGGTCCTATTTTTAGCTGTTTTATTCCTGTTTATGCAGGGTAGGATTGTAAGATGCTTGGAATTGGTCAATGATTGAAGCAGCTTTTAAAGCTAGTGAAATCAATCCAGCAATCCAGCAATGGAATGATTTAGTAGATCCCCAAAGATGAGCATGGGGACTGAGCCTTCTTAATCTTCTTCCTCACTGTCTTTCTGTGAACCAGGAAAGTGGTGGGTCTCTTTACTTCTAACCCAGAAGCTTGCAGTGGCTTCTTTCCCCAACTGTCTCCTACAACTTCATCAGTCTGAGAATGAACCATGATGTTCCCTGTCAAAATAACTTTCCTTTTTTCTCTGTTTTCTTTCTCACTCAAGCTTCACCCTTTTCTCCAAACTACCCACTTTCACAACACTTCCACAAGGAGAGTATATTTGGATGAAAATGGAGAACTGGTGGCTGATTTTGACATTGTTGCCTGGGTGAAGTTTCCCAATCGTACGATCATCAGGGCAACATGTGGAAGTTTCACAAGACAGGAGTCCCTGAAACCCAAACTCCACATCAACCAGGATGCCATTATGTGGCCCAAATGGCACAACCAGGTGGAATAGATCACTGACCATATTTCTTCATCTCCTAAACTCTGTCTTAATTCTAAATTCTATATCCTTCTGTCCTGAGTCATAGCATTGATCCACCCTGTGTTCTAGTGGCATCTTTTTCTGTTGCTTTCCATTATTTTCCAAACATCAAAGCCCACTCCAATGACTGTTTCCTTCAGATTACATATTCAAAATTCAACTCTATTGAATTACTTGTTCTCCTGAGGTCCCAACAGTTCTTAACCTTTTTCTCCAGTGGCACAATTCAAAGGCATCCATTTTTCTGTTCATCTGGCATGGAGATAATTTTAGGATTATTTTCATCTTCATTCACATACCATTAGACACAGTGCTGGCTTCAAAAAGTGGTTGGATCAATTCATGGAAGTCATGGGTATCAATGGCTATTAGCCTTTATGGCAGTGTGACTGCCTCTGAAAGCCATCTGCTGGGAGACCAATGGACTTCTTTGTGCAGTTGGTGGGCCACTGTGAGAACAGACTGCTGGACTAGATGAGCCAGGGGTCCAATCCAGCATGGTGCTGCTTACATTCCTATGGAAATGTGCCTTAAGTGTTCCTTGCTCCTAGCTATCTAACTGGCATCAATGGCAGATGGGAGGTTGTTGATATTTCTCCTGGTCGTTTAAATTCTAGTTTATATTTCTTCTAGTCCAACACTTCTTCTGATATTGGGTTAAATATGACATTATGAATGTGCATGGTACTTTGCAGAGTAGAAAAATGAAAGTTCCTACTCCCAGAGAGGTTATCTTCTAATACTTGAGAAAAGGAAGTGATAGAGAAGGGAAATGGAGTAGGTATCTGTGCATCTTGATTTCTAGCAGTTGTGCTTTTGTTTTTTTTATGATTATTAAGACAAACGGCCCATCCAAAAAAAGCATTTCAATATGTATATACATCTCTGTTTCATTGTCAGTGACATTTTTAAAATAAATTTGTCTCTAGAGATAGCAAGGGGCGTGGTGGCTCAACGGGTAAGACGCCAGGCTTGTCGATCGGAAGATTGCAAGTTCGGAGGTTCGAATCCCTAGTCCCGCGTGACGGAGTGAGCTCCCGCACTTGCCCCAGCTCTTGCCAACCTAGCAATTCGAAAGCATGCAAATACAAGTAGATAAATAGGTACCACTTTGGTGGGTAGGTAACAGCGTTCCACGTGCGTCATGCTGGCCATATGACCGTGGAAGCGTCTTCAGACAATGCTGGCTCTTTGGCTAACAAACGGAGATGAGCACCGGCCCCTAGAGTCGGACACAACTGCACAAATGTGTGGGGGGAACCTTTACCTTTACCTTAGAGATACCAAAAGAAGTGGAATTATGGTGTATTCTTGTATAGTGGAATATAGTATATTTAATGCTCTTTGATTATAAGCAGCTAGCTTTCTTTTAGGAAAAAACTTTTTATAGGCTATGCAGGGATTATTTGATAATTGATCCATTTGATTACTAGAAGACTCTGCTGAGCTTCCATATTTGGTTGAGGAATAATCAGAAGCTGAAAAGAGTTTAAATGTTTGTGCTTAAGGATATATTCTATCCATATTGGGGATCTGATTAAATTTCTAATTTAAACAATTGTTATGATAATATGTATTTCATCCTTATTTTCATTAATTTGGTGGATTGTGGCATTTGCTACATAAGGAGTGAACTGGGTGTTGTCTGAATCATTGAATGTATAAATGAAAGAATAACAATCTATAAATGCCTTCTATCTTCTATCCATCCTTCTGCCTAGTCAAAGGGACCTGGTTTTTGTCAGTAATTTTCACTTTTGCTTCTTTTTGGAATGCAAGAGATAACAATTTGGAAGAACCATCTATTATTTTTGTATCAGTGTATTTGTTGTTTGCTGCTAATCACTTCTTACGTTGCCTATTTAAAGACACCAACAGAGCTCACCCCTGGCTTAGAATTAAGTCTATAGAAGGTTTCATTCTGCCTTTTATTCCCTTTGCCTTGATGCTCCTTCTCCTTCTCCTGCTCAGCCCCTCCCTCCCTCCAGGTGTGTGGAAAGCTGTCGGCCTGGATTTATGAAGGTGGCTCAGGAAGGGAGGCCCACCTGCTGCTACGACTGTCTTCCTTGTGCAGAAGGGACCATCTCCACTGTAGAAGGTAGGTGGCTCCAGGAAGGGCGTTAAAATGTATTTCTAAAGCTGGCTCCTTTCTTCTTTTGCCTGGCTGAATATCCTCAGTCAATTTCACAATGTGATCCAAGTTAATTTACACTCATTAGGAATAATGTAGAACCATGAGCTTCATGCTGGCTTGTGTTGGGTCAATCGCACTTTGACCCTCTCATCAACTGCACAGGGTTTTTGAGAGAATAAAATGGGACTGATTACAGAAGGAAGCATCAGGGTCAAACTAAGACACAACTTTAATTCTTCTCCATCTCTGATTCAACTTACCTGCCATCCTTATTATACTGGAACATCACATAAAAGCTCCTTCAGAGTCACCACAATCAGCTTTATTCTTTACTACTTAGACAGTGAATAGTAGATTCTACTTTTAAATTATTTATTTATTTATTTATTTATTTATTATTCAGATTTATCACCGCCCATCTCTACAACAGTAAACTCTGGGTAGTTTACAATAATATTATTAGATGGATGAACAAAAGTTATTGTTTAAAATGCAAAGCCCTGGGGAGGGATGGTTTGGAGGTTCACTTGCAAGGTTGATGTGAGGAATACACTAGGCATTTGTTGGATAAAGTCACTTGGATTCACTCCAAATTGGATTCTAGTCTTGAAGCAGGTCCCATGGAGGTGACTGAGGCTCAGTCTGGCTTGGTTATCTGGGAGGAGTTTTAAACTGTAGGTCCTGATAACTATTTGGGACCATTAACTTGGCCACCTGCATCTTAGATCCATGTCCCTAAAGCTTCCTGGGAGGAGACATCTGGGTGTGTTCTGGAGATGGTGAATTCTTGAAAAAGGGAGTGGTTCTACCATCCCTTCAGGAGGCACTGTTTTACCCTGTCCTCAAGAAGCCATTGCTAGTCCCAACTGTGTTGGACTATTTCTGTCCAATCTCCAACATTTCCCTTATAAGATTGTGGAGAAGGTGGTCACACGGCAACTCCAGAGAACTCTGGAGGAAGCAAATTATCTGGACCCTTCCAGTTGAGTTTCAGACGTGGGACACAGAACCAAAACGGCACTGATCTCACTTCTAGATGACCTCTGGTGGCAGTTCAATCGGGCTGGTACATCCATCCTTCCTCTTCTTGACTTCTCAGTATCCCAAAAGAGGCAGGTTGAAGTTCCCCACAGATTGTAGGGGTTGGGAGTTGCACTGGGTGCACTGGGTCTCTTCCTTCCTCTGAGGCCAGTTTCAGTTGGTATTGATGGGGGAGGTCTAGGGCATGGCTCCTGATTCGCTCCCCACTTCTGAAGCTGCTGGGTGAGGTCATCCAGCAGCATGGGGTGCAGTATCATCAATAGGCCTTACCTAGGTTTATATCTCCACTCCTGGCCAACCAAGTGATGCTGTGGAGATTCTGTCTCGGTGTCTGGAGGCTGTGGATGTTTGGATGGGGAAGAACATAGTGGTTTGGGGTTTATGGCCTCCCATTTCAAGGCCATATCTAATGAAATAAATTAATGAACATGTGGAAAAGTTTTGTTGTTGTTCAGTCGTTTAGTCGTGTCCGACTCTTTGTGACCTCATGGACCATAGCACGCCAGGCCTTCCTGTCCTCCACTGTCTCTCGGAGTTTACTCAAATTCATGTTCATTACATTGGTGATGCTATCCAACCATCTCATCCTCTGCCGTCCCCTTCTCCTTTTGCCTTCAGTCTTTCCCAGCATTAGAGTCTTTTCCAGTGAGTCCACTCTTCGCATTAGGTGGCCAAACTATTTGAGCTTCAGCTTCAGCATCTGTCCTTCCAATGAGCAGTCAGGGTTGATTTCCTTTAGGATTAACTGGTTTGACCTCCTTGCAGTCCAAGGGACGCTTAAGAGTCTTCTCCAGCACCACAGTTCGAAAGCATCAATTCTTTGGCGCTCAGACTTCCTTATGGTCCAACTCTCACAGCCATACATTACTACTGGAAAAACCATAGCTTTAACTATACGGACCTTTGTCGGCAAGGTGATGTCTCTGCTTTTTAATATGTTGTCTAGGTTTGCTATAGCTTTCCTCCCAAGGATCAAGCGTCTTTTAATTTCATGGCTGCAGTCATCGTCTGCGGTGATCTTGGAGCCCAAGAAAATAAAATCTGTCACTGCTTCCATTTCTTCCCCTTCTATTTGCCAGGAAGTGATGGGACCAGATGCCATGATCTGGGTTTTTTTAATGTTGAGTTTCAAGCCAGCTTTTGCACTCTCCTCTTTCACCCTCATCAAGAGGCTCTTTAGTTCCTCTTCACTTTCTGCCATTAGGGTGGTATCGTCTGCATATCTGAGGTTGTTGATATTTCTCCTGGCAATCTTAACTCCGGCTTGTGATTCATCCAGCCCGGCATTTCTCATGATGTACTCTGCATATCATTGGCGATCACTCGTAGCCGAGTAAGATTGTCTTCCAAAGGTAAAATTTTAACGGTGGATCCGTAAGTGGCTATAAAGGCCAATTCTGGATCCGCACAACCTCCCACAATGAGGGCATAGGTTTCCGGGTGGGAGACAGTCATGATGAGGGTTTGCCTGACGTGCCTTCCTTTTAGCTCTTTTCTCCTTTTCACCCTGTACTCGTGCTTCTTCAAAGTCCATAGCGCCATTAATAAAGGCTGACCTCCAATTGAAACGCTCATGGGTTAGGGCTTCCCAGTTCTTAATGCTGATATTACATTTTTTTAAATTAGCTTTGAGAGTGTCTTTGAATCTCTTTTGCTGTCCACCAATATTCCGTTTTCCATTCTTAAGTTCGGAGTAAAGTAGCTGCTTTGGAAGACGATGGTCAGGCATTCGAACAACATGACCGGTCCAGCGAAGTTGATGTTGGATGATCATTGTTTCAATGCTGGTGGTTTTTGCTTCTTCTAATACGCTAACATTAGTCCGCCTATCTTCCCAAGTAATTTGCAGAATTTTTCGGAGGCAGCGTTGATGGAATCTTTCAAGAAGTTGGAGGTGGCGTTTGTAGAGGGTCCATGTTTCACAGGCGTACAGAAGGGTTGGTAGTACAATGGCTTTGTAAACAAGCATTTTGGTCTCCCTGCGAATGTCCCGATCCTCAAACACTCTACGCTTCATTCGGGAGAAAGCTACACTCGCAGAGCTCAGGCGATGCTGAATTTCAGCGTCGATGTCGGCTTTTGTAGATAGATGGCTGCCGAGATAAGAAAAGTGATCGACATTTTCTAGTGACACACCTTTAAGCTGGATTGATGGCGCTGCAGAGGGATTGGTTCGAACTTGCTGGTAAAGCACTTTGGTTTTTTTAATGTTAATCGAGAGGCCGAGTTTTTCATATGCTTCTGCAAAGATGTTTAGGATAGTTTGAAGATCTTCCTCGGAGTGTGCACAGACTACGTTATCATCAGCATATTGAAGTTCTATAACAGAAGTTGCAATTACCTTATTTTTTGCTTTCAGCCTACTAAGATTAAAAAGCTTTCCATCTGTTCGATATATAATTTCTACACCAGTAGGAAGTTTCTCTTCAACAAGGTGCATAATCATAGCGATGAAGATAGCGAATAAGGTTGGAGCAATAACACATCCCTGTTTAACGCCGGATTCCACTTTAAATGGAACGCTTTGAGAGCCATTGTTATTCAGGATTGTTGCCATCATGTCGTCATGGAGTAACCGCAAGATGTTCACAAATTTATCAGGGCATCCGATTTTCAGAAGGATGGTCCAGAGAGCAGTACGATTTACAGTATCAAAAGCTTTAGTCAGATCAATAAACGCCATGTACAGAGGGCGGTTTTGCTCCTTGCATTTTTCTTGAAGCTGTCGTGCAGTGAAGATCATATCCACTGTTCCCCTGGAAGGGCAGAAGCCATTTTGCGTTTCAGGGAGGATGTCTTCTGATACAGATAGGAGACGGTTTGCAATGATCTTTGCCAGGATTTTGCCTGCTGTGGCTAGAAGGGAGATGCCTCGATAGTTTCCACAGTCTGTTCTATCACCCTTTTTAAAGAGAGTGATAATTATGGCATCCCTAAAGTCTGCTGGAATCTCCTCCCTCATCCAGATTTTTTCGATGAGCTTATGAAGTTGTTGTGTAAGTTCAGGCCCGCCTTCTTTAAAGACTTCAGCAGGAATCCCATCAGGTCCACTAGCTTTGTTATTTTTCATTTGTTTAGTGGCTTTACTGACTTCCTCCAAACTAGGGGGTACTGCAAGCTCATTTCTTATTTGTTTTTGCGGGATTTGCAAGAAGACTTCATCAGCCACAGTAGAGTGACGATTAAGGAGATTGTAGTAATGCTCTTTCCAGCGCAGTGCAATAGACTCTTTGTCCTTTAGAAGTTTAGCACCATCTACTGAGCGTAGGGGATTTGTACCATGGTTTGTTGGTCCATAGATGGCCTTTATGGCATTAAAAAAGCCCCGTGCATCATGAGCATCTGCAAAATGTTGCTTTTCTTGGGCTTTTTTTATCCACCATATGTTCTTAAGTTCTCTAGTTCTTCTTTGGACTTCTGCCTTTGCACTGGCGTAGATTTTTTTCTTAACGGCACAGTTAAAATCTTTTTGCCATATCTGGAAGGCTTTCCTTTTCTTGTCAATAATATGTTCAATCTCACTATCGTTCTCATCAAACCAGTCCTGATGTCTCTTAGTCTGGTATCCGATAGTTTGTTCACAGGCTGAAATAATAGAAGTCTTCAATTTAATCCAGTGTTCCTCAACATTTTCAGGAAGTTCCATAGGCAGATGTTCCTTGAGAGTTGATTGAAAGCAAGCTCGTTTAATAGGATCTTGAAGGGCCAGTGTATTCATTTTACGCCTTGGTTTTCTTCCTTGGAGCCTACGATGAGGGACAATCTTTATGGCCATCGTGGATCGAATTAGTCTATGGTCTGTCCAGCAGTCATCGGCGCTCGTCATGGCTCTGGTGAGAAGTACATCATGGCGATCTCTAGCACGGACAATTACATAATCTAAAAGATGCCAGTGCTTCGACCGTGGGTGCTTCCATGATGTTTTAAATTTATTTTTCTGGCGAAAGAGTGTTTTAGTAAAGACAAGGTTATGCTCTGCACATTTAGTCAGAAGTAAGATTCCATTCGTGTTGCTGTTGTCAACTCCTTCTTTCCCAATGATCCCTGGCCACAAATCAAAATCACGCCCAACTCTTGCATTGAAATCGCCCAGGAGGATAATTTTATCCTCCTTTGGTATTTCTGATAAGATGGTGTCCAGCTGGGTATAAAATTTTTCCTTGATATCCTCATCTGCATCTAGTGTTGGTGCGTAAGCACTTAGGATAGTTGCCTGTTGGTTTTTGGCGAGTTTTATTCGCAGAGTTGAGAGTCGTTCGTTAATCCCAGTGGGAACTTCTGACAAGAGCTTCACAAGGTCATTTTTGATAGCAAAGCCTACCCCATGTATTCATCGTTCTTGTTCAGGCAGTCCTTTCCAAAAGAAGGTATAACCTCCTTTTTCTTCCTTCAACTGTCCTTCTCCTGCTCTTCGAGTTTCTTGGAGTGCTGCTATATCGATATTAAAATGTCTCAGCTCCCTTGCAATAATGGCAGTCCTACGTTCAGGTCATTCACTATCCATATTGTCTTGCAGTGTCCGTATATTCCATGTTCCAAAATTCATGTGTTTTTTACGACCGCTAGATGGTGACCCCACTGGTCGCGGTAATCCAGTCAGGGAGAAAATGAGGCAGACTATGTTTAGGGCACCTTTTCTAGCCCCCTCCCCATATGGGGTGAGCAGAGTGGATCCTAAATAGGGCTGCTCAGTCGTGGATACAGCTGCCGAACTACTCAACTGCCTCGATCCTTGAGTCAGGCCGACTGAATCCGTATCCACCGCCCATGTGCTGGTCCATGACTAGGAGCTTCCGGATTTCACAGTCCTGCCCCCGTTGCCATTCGTCAGTCGCCATGGGACTTTTGGTTGTTTTGGGTTTGGTGTGGTTGGAAGACGCCTGTGCGTGAATTTGTTTTATGTGTGGAGATCGGTGCACAACGATCAGCACACAACCTTCACAGAAAAAGGCTCTAATCCAATGGCATGGATACCATGACGATTGGTGACCTTTTGTCTGCTGCAGCCTTCATCCGACTTCGCAGCCGTTGTAACAATACACCTTGTTATCTTCCGCCTGTTCTGCCGTTGAGGACTTTCTTGGATCGTTCTTTGTCTGGTTCCTCCCCCTGGACCTTACCGCCATGGGTGACCCTGCCAGGAGTACATGACTCCCGATGGCTTCGCTCACAGGGTTCATTGGGAACGCAGAAGCCCACTCACCACAACAAGGTGACGATCCAGCGAGTGAGATATACTCTGCATATACTGTAAGTTAAATAAGCATGGTGATAATATACAGCCTTGTCGTACTCCTTTCCCAATTTTGAACCAGTCGGTTGTTCCATGTCCGGTTCTAACTGTTGCTTCTTGACCCACATACAGGTTTCTCAGGAGACAGGTAAGGTGGTCTGGTACTCCCATCTCTTTAAAACTTTGCCACAGTTTGTTGTGATCCACACAATCAAAGGCTTTAGCGTAGTCAATGAAGCAGAAGTAGATGTTTTTCTGGAGCTCTCTTGCTTTTTCCATGATCCAGCGAATGTTGGCAATCTGATCTCTAGTTCCTCTGCCTCTTCGAAACCCAGCTTGCACTTCTGGTAGTTCTCGGTTCACATACTGCTGAAGCCTAGCTTGTAGGATTTTGAGCATAACCTTGCTAGCATGTGAAATGAGCGCAATTGTACGGTAGTTTGAACATTCTTTGGCATTGCCTTTCTTTGGAATTGGAACATAAACTGACCTTTTATGTGGAAAAGTAGTGGACTTTTTTTTAAAAAAAGGTTTTTGTTTATTTATTGTTTTATGACTTCTATGGCTTTTTCTTTTTTTTTCATTTTTCTTCTCCATTTTTTGGTTGTTTTTCCTTCTGTTTTAGTATTGTTTAGTGTAGTTGTTTAGTTTAATTAGTTTTTGGTAGATACTTTTCAATAATAATATAAATGAAATGAAATCTATTAGCATTGCTCTTATTCACTATTATCTGCAGTATTTGGAGTATAGCTTGTCTTGGTTCAAAACGTGAGTAAATATATGTATGTATATATATGTGTAGGGGGCGTGGTGGCTCAGCGGGTAAGACACCAGGCTTGTCGATCGGAAGATCACAAGTTCAGAGGTTCGAATCCCTAGCCCTGTGTGCAGAGTGAGCTCCTGCACTAGCTCCAGCTCTTGCCAACCTAGCAATTCAAAAGCATGCAAATGCAAGTAGATTAATAGGTACCACTTCGGTGGGTAGGTAACAGCGTTCCGCGCACGTCATGCGGCCACATGACCGTGGAAGTGCCTTCCGACAACACTGGCTCTTCGGCTAACAAACAGAGATGAGCACCGGCCCCTAGAGTTGGACACGACTGCACAAATGTGTGGGGGGAACCTTTACTTTACTATATATGTGTGTGTGTGTTTATGTGTGTGTGTGTGTGAGAGAGAGAGGGATGGGGATAAATAGAGAGGGGATTAAATTATGAATTTCCCTAGCCACAGCCAGTGGCAGACATTCTCCACTGTCCAAGTCCCACACTTTTCTTTTTCTTTTTGAAAAGAATTGTATTAAGTTTAGAGCATAGATAAAAACTACAAAAGAAAAAGAAAAAACTACCAAAAAAAAGAAAAAAGAAAAAAAAAGAAAGTGAAAAACACAAAAAAAGATTCGCAAGTTCAACAGCAGCATGGTAATCTTAACGATCCTCCTTTAGATAATAAAGGGACTTAGAAATAACATCTCAAAATAACCATGACCTAGCCCCAGGTGCAAGGTCACACAGCCACCTAGAAACATATTTAAGGATTCCCTTACTAACTTTGCTCAGACTGAAGAAGCTCCTTGGATAAGGAGCGAAACGTTTCCACTGAGAAAATATAAATCCAGTTGACATGATTCAAGCTACTTAAAAAACAAACTTTAAATCATTGCAAGAAACTTTAGTCATTACAGAAAAATAAAATCATAGAGCCTTAAAATCAACCCACATACTTATTCTTAATTTTAACAATCAAATTGTAAAAATATTTTAAAAAACATTTAAATTAACTACTTTTATGCTTAGTACTATTATTTCAACGTTACCCCTGTTGAACCTTAAAAAAAAGAAACTTTAAATCATTACAAGAAACTTTACTTATTCTTAATTTTTATCCCACCTTAAAATAAACCAAAGCATTTATTTGTCTCCATATTATACACAAGAGTTTTTTTATAGACAGATCAAAAAACCCAGCTATCTCCCCTACAAAGTCAACCAAAAATTTCCCACATGACTGAGCTATCTCCTTTTCAGAATAGACCCTGTAATAAACAAGCCATTTTTCTTCTTGAAAGCTGAATTGTAACTCCTTCACGTCTGTCGTTTCTTCACCATCTGGATTCTCACAGTCAGGATGGATACTTCTTCCTTGATAAATCTCTTCCTCTCCCTTCAGAAAATCTTCAATCGATTGATACATTTTAAAAGGAATATCCTGTACTTCTTGTAAAGTAGCTTGAACAATTTCATGGAAAATCTTGTTAAAGTCAGCAGACTGCTCAGCACGGAGCTCTAAGGTTGTTTTCTTAAGGTTGTCCATAGTTCAAACAGTAAAGTCTGGCACCTTCTGCTGATGTGTATAAACTAGTGAATTAATAAAAGGCTTCCAGAGGCTAAAATACAGCATCCAAGGCAAGTGAACAGAAAACTAAAAGCTAAAAACATCAAATTAAATGTGTAGGAAAATATTAAGTCCTTCAAACTAAATAGAAAAATAATAACGGAGAAAGGGTTATTTATTCTCAGTCCTCCTTAAATTTGAATGGAAAGCAAGCTAGCAGCTAGAAACAAAATCTTTAAACCTCCTCAAGAAACAATGTTATTCAGCACCTGAGATTCGTATCTTCTTGTTGTTAAAAACCTCTCCTGGGGTCCAAGAACTTAAAAGTATACAAATTAGGTGATTTAGAAATGAAAAAGGCTTGACCTAGTGTCCCAAGGGGGCTGCAGTGTGGTCTGGAAATGATGGCATCCTCAACTCCCGTCTCCTCTTACCGGAATAGTTCCAACGTTGTTGACGATCTTCAGGCTACAAGGTGACGTTATGAAGTGCAAATGGGATGATTCCGAGTGTTTTCTGTCTATGAAAACACTACAGGGCAACAGGAAAAGCCTGCTTGTGCCTCCAAAAAGAATCCACGCTGTTAGGTCTGCCCGCTGATCTTACGAGCAGAGTGTTCAGTCGGCCATCTTTTCACTGGAAGTCTAAGTCCCACACTTTTCTGATTATACAAAAATTAAAGGTCCCCCTCACCCCAAATGGTATGTTAGAGCACAGTTGACACAAAAATGATGAGATTGCTGAAATACCTGTATCTATATCTATTTGGGAAAATTAACTTACTAGCAGAAGCAAATATTAAAAAGGTAAAATAAAAAAAAATCAACAAAAAGATTTAAATGTAGGGAATTTTTCCCCACCCCATCAGAAAACAAACAAACAAAAACCCTCTGCTGCTATAGGTAGCAACTGATAAAACATGTCTTCTTCCAATGAATTTCTTCAATCCTAAACTTGCCTTGTTATCTCTGGAAATTTCCCCAATCATCAGCATGCATGCACATACACATTAGCCTTTTCAGAGTTTACTGTCTTATTTTGGGGTATCAATACACTTTCACACACTCACAAAATACAATGGGTTGTTCAAAACCAAACAGTATAGTGGATAAATTATTTGATTTTTATTGTGTTTTTATTCCTTGTTCCGCACCACATAGAATCATTGTGTGAGATGGGTGGCTGTATAAGCTCTGTAAATTAAATAAATAAATAAATAAATCAGGCCCAAGTTCTTCTCTTCTTCTTCTTCTTTACAGATGCAGAACAATGTACCCAATGTCCCAGAGATCAACATACAAACAAATATCGAAATCAGTGTATCTCTAAAAAACTGAATTTCCTCTCCTACAAAGAAAATGTGGGAATCATCCTGGCTTCCATTGCTATGTTTTTGGCCTTAACTACATGCTTTGTGTTAGGAATCTTCATTAAATTCCTAGAAACTCCCATAGTCAAAGCCAACAACCGGGACCTTTCCTACATCCTCCTCGTTTCCCTCCTGCTTTCCTTCTTGACCTCCTTCCTGTTCATTGGCCAACCAAGGAGAGCCACCTGCCTTCTCCAACAAACAGCCTTCAATATCATCTTCTCAGTTGCCGTCTCTTCTGTCTTGGCCAAAACAATCATGGTGGTGTTAGCCTTCTTGGCCACAAAGCCAGGGAATAGAGTGAGGAGATGGCTGGGGAGGAGTTTGGCCAATTCCATCATCCTTTGTTGTTCCAGTGTCGAGGTTATCATTTGCTCTATCTGGTTGGGAGTCTCTGCCCCATTTCCTGCTTCTGATATGCATTCTCTGCTGGGAGAAATTGTTCTGAAATGCAATGAAGGCTCTGTTGCCATGTTTTATATTGCCCTTGGCTACATGGGCTTCTTGGCTGCCATCTGCTTCACGGTGGCTTTCCTGGCCAGGAACCTTCCTGGGGCCTTCAACGAAGCCAAGCTGATCACCTTCAGCATGCTGGTCTTCTGCAGTGTCTGGGTCTCCTTTGTGCCCACCTATCTAAGCACCAAGGGCAAGTACATGGTGGCCATGCAGGTCTTCTCCATCTTGGCCTCCGGCGCTGGGCTGCTGGGCTGCATCTTTTTCCCAAAATGCTACATTATTATCCTGAGGCCTGATTTGAATATAAAAGAACATTTGATCTTGAAATAATATATAGAGAATTACTTTTGTGGGTAGGTATTTGCCCAAATTGTCAGTTAATAATACCAGCAAATAGCCTTTGATCGTTTAATGTTCTTTTAAAAAAAGAGGTTCACTTTGAAAATTATACTTAGAGAGAACTGGTGTAAGCTGTTTTATAACTGGCACTTTATTCCAGCCATGATTGCTGAAATAAGTAGCAACTTTCCCCCCAAATGCTAGAAACATAATGAGCAGATTGGATCTTCCTTCCATATGTAATGGCCATGTTGCAAAGCTCAACAATATTGGAAAATAATTTATTGTAGGATGGAACCAGTTCTGATCATTGTAATTCCATGTCAACTTGAGACATTTTTATTAAACTTCATCAAAAGACACTGAACTGGCCTTGCAAGGATTTTATAAGCTTTGGATGGGAAAAGATCTCTGATCACCTTTAGGCAACCATGGTTCATTAACTGTGGGAATCTGCTTTGAACTCTGGAATAGCTTCATATGTAAAAAGTAAATTCAATCTTATTTGGAAATCATTTCAGGACTACAATTCTATACAGTATAAGGAACTGTGCTGCATCTCAAATTTAAATTCCAGAGTTAATTTTAATCTGACATTAAGTCTATACATTATTTTAAGTATTCTTTCAATGTATTGATTGTTATTTGTAGCTTTCCTTTTCCTGTTTTGGTTCCAATTGTGCAACCAAATACTATATATTTACAGTTCAATGAGAGATGTCTTACAGAAATTGGGTATGAAATACCTTATAGTTTTAAGTGGTAAATGGTGTATGTGAATATATTAGCCATATGATATCTTTGTTGTGTTGATTATGTGAGATTTGTTGGTTATCCACCTATGTTTTATTGCCAATACTGATTTTTCTTTTTTTTCTTCCTTATAATATTTTCTGTATTCTTTTAAATCTGTATTTCTATCCTCATAATTTCTTTTCATGTTTTCTTGACATTGTAATAATAATAAATAGATGCCTAAATAAAACAAATAGCCATATAAATAAATGAATAAAATGGCCAAGATCCCTTCTACCTCTCACATTCCATGATACTATATACTGAAGTCCTGCCCTGGGCATGGGGTTGATCTCCAAGGTCCCGTCTAACTTGAAGACCCTGTGATTTCAGAAAGATTGAAGATTTCCTTGGACAGGAGGAAGGGAGGAGTTTCCCAGAGATGGATCGGGCCTTTTTAGAAGACTCAGACCAGGAAGGAGCCATTGAGGCCATGGAGCCCACCAACTTCTCATTTCAGGCATCCCCAACAGATGGCCATGCAGTCCCCCCTTGAACACATCCTATCAGAAGGAGCCCACCCTCTCTTTTTTGATAATTGGTTGTACATTGGTTGGCCAACCAACCAAACATGTCTTCTCTGATTAACAGTCTTCAGCATTGTCTTCTTAGTTGCTATTTCTACAGTCTTGTCAAAAATGGTGGTGGTGGTGGTGGCTTTCTGGCCACTAAACCAGGGAGTTAGATGAAACAATGGGTGGGGAAAAACTTGGCCAACACCATCCTCCTTTCTTGCTCTGGTGTCCAAAATGACCACAGCCATTAAAAGAATGCCAAGATAGTGCGGAAAGGGGGCTTCTTTTGTGACACATTATGCAATGTATTGTCGAAGGCTTTCACGGCCGGAGTTCAATGGCTGTTGTGGGTCTTCCGGGCTGTGTGGCCGTGTTCTGGAAGTTGTGGTTCCTAACGTTTCGCCAGCATCTGTGGCCAGCATCTTCAGAGGGCAGGAGCACAGACAGAAGCAAAATCTCTGTGCCCAGGTAGAGTGGGAATGTTCTATTTATAGAGCTAAATTATAGGAGATTAGGTGGGGTTTTTTGTTGTGTTGAAATGTTAACGAGTGGCTGATGAGCGTGATTAGCATGTTCATTGACTTCATCAAGAGAGGCATGATCAAAACCTTGGTGGATCGTGCTAATCGAAACTGTGAAACCCAATTTCTCAACAATGAACTTAACCATCTGAATTGGGTCCTACAGGCAAATGGCTATTCCAAGAATGAAATAAAAAGAGCCATCAAACCAAGAAAACAACATCCAACTGAAGAAAAACAGCCCCCCACAAACAAAGTATTCCTGCCCTACATCAAAGGAGTCACTGACCGCATGGGAAAACTGATGGAAAAACACAACTTTCAAACAGTCTTCAGACCCACCAGAAAAATACAACAAATGCTAAAATCAGCAAAAGACAAAAGGGACCCCCGCACCGCTGCAGGAGTATACCGCATACCATGCAGCTGTGGACAAGTATACATCGGAACCACAAAACGAAGCATTCACACCAGGATAAAAGAACATGAAAGACACTGCAGACTACAGCAACCAGAAAAATCTTCAGTAGCTGAACATGCTCTCAAGCAAACGGGACACAAAATCCTATTTGAAAACACAGAAATACTGGACAACACCACAAGCCACTACACCAGATTATACAGAGAAGCCATTGAAATTCACAAACACCAGCACAGTTACAATAAAAAAGAAGAAAGTTTAAAAATTAGCAAAACCTGGCTACCAGTCCTGAAAAACACAGCCTGCAAAAGGTCAACGAACTCAGTCCAACCACCAGGACATGGGAATACTTCTCACAATGAACATGCTAATCACGCTCATCAGCCACTCGTTAACATTTCAACACAACAAAAAACCCCACCTAATCTCCTATAATTTAGCTCTATAAATAGAACATTCCCACTCTACCTGGGCACAGAGATTTTGCTTCTGTCTGTGCTCCTGCCCTCTGAAGATGCTGGCCACAGATGCTGGCGAAACGTTAGGAACCACAACTTCCAGAACACGGCCACACAGCCCGGAAGACCCACAACAGACATTATGCAATGCTTCTATTGTAGTCTCTTCCTTCTTTTTTAACCAAATACCACCACCTTGGTGTTTTCAGTAGTTAAAATTAAGGAGTTTTTAGAACAATATTTCTACAATCTTGTAATTATCTCCTAACAGTCTCCCACTGTCTGAGAATGAGATATAAGCAGTACATCATCTTCATAAAGTCATCCGGACCATCTCCTATCACCCCAAATATTTGTCCGATGACCTGCTGGTTCCAGAAGACTGCCATTGCCACTGAGAAGCAGCATGTTCTAGTTTCAGCTCCCCTCCCCTCTGGAAATGGGGACCACAAGGAGTTTTACGCTCAATGCTTTAGTAGGTTGGGCTGATCCCAGTTGGAGGAGGCAGTCCTGCAAGAACCCAGGTGCAAGTCGAAAGACTTTTCTAGGTTCAAACCGGCACTTTCAAGTGGACTCAGAAGTGAAGTCTGAACACTGGCTGTAATATCGGGGATACATACTCACAACTTCATGGGCCCATTAACAGATAATTGCTTCTGCATTTGTGGCTAGTTGTAATTTCCAAGTGGTTTTTAAAGGCACCCCATGGAAAGGGCATCGCAGTAGTCTATCTGGGTGATAATGTCCATCTGAATAACTGTAGCCAAATCCTCCTGTACCAGGTAAGGCCCCAACTGACACACCAGCTGAAGCTGGGCAAGACTCCTCTACTCATGGCTTCCACTTGCTGTTTCAGAATGAGCCAGGAGTCCAGAAGGAACCCAAATTGCAAAACTGCTCCTTCACAGGTTGTGCTTATCCATCCAGAGATGACACTGATGTTGAAGGAGAACTCCAATGTGCAAAGAGCAACTCTTTTAGCTGAGTTCAAGTTCAGGCTGTTCTCTCTCATCTAGACCTCAAGGTACAACATTGCCAGCATCCATCCAGACTGGCCATGTACGATTTATCATTAGCATACCAATGAGACTGCACCCCAAACTCTCAGATGACTTTCCCTCAGGTTGCATGTAGATCTTAAAATGCAGGAGAGAGAGGACCAACCTATCGGGTACTGTAATCAGTGCCCACTAAGCTGGCCTCTGATCCCCCACCAAAACCGACTGGAGCTGTCTAGTGAGGAAGGATGAGAACCACTCTAAGGCAGTCCCTGCTGTCCCCAACCCATGTAGGCAGTCCAAGGAGATTCCATGGTCCCTGGTCTCAAAAAGCTGCCGGGAGGTCTAAGAGGATAGTGGGAGTGACCAAAGCTATCTCAGACCAAAGCAAGATCGGAACCAAGGCTGAAAAGGATCCAGATAATCCACTGGTCCAGGGTGCTGTCTATCTGAAGGTGTCAAATAGACCTGATCTGGACAGAAAACATTTTCCCCTTCCCTTCACTGGTCTTAGCTAAAGGCCCCAAGATGTCCATCCCACATCTGGAAAGGGGGACTGGCACTATATGTAACTAGGGTGACCATACGTCCCGTTTTGAACGGGACAGTCCCGTTATTTTAGCATTTTTCAACCGTCCCGTCGTTTTGATCAAAATCTCAATTTTGTCCCTTTTTTAAACCCAGTGGGAAGGAGGACAGGAAGACAGGAAGGAGGACTGGAGCCGGACTTGCCATTGGAGGCAGCCCGGAAGAGGCCCTATCAGCGGGGCAACTGGAAGCCCAGTTGCCACGTGCGAGCCCAGCAGCAGAAGCAGCACAACAGTCCAGGTTCCTGCCTCCTTACCTGATCCTGAGATTGTTTGCCCAGCAGTGGTGAGGCCAGGGAAAGCAGGCACAGGAAGGTTGTGGAACGAGGGTGTGTGTGTGTGTGTGTGTGTGTGTGTGTGTGAGCGCGCACGCGCAGATTACTTGCTCAGCGTAATTGTGCACACACACACACCACACCCTCTGGGGTGCATTTGGTCATGGGGAGGCTGGAGAAAGAGGGTGTGGGGTGCGTGTGTGTGTATGTGTGCGCATCTGATCGGGCTTGGCAGAGGGAGGAGAGTTGTTGGGCCGCCGAACAGGAGAAGCCGGCTGCGCTCGGCTGCTTCAGCCACACCACTCCGCCCCTTGCTGCCCGCTGAAGCTCCCCAGGGTGGCCGCTCCTGCTTCTCCTGCTCAGCGGCCCGACAACTCTCCTCCCTCGGCCAAGCCCAATCAGATGCACACACACACACACTCACAGGATAGACTGCCCTGGCAAGAGCTGGCCATGCTGGGGGGCTTCAGCGGGTGGTGAGGGGCAGAGTGGTGTGGCTGAAGCCCCTCAGCGCAGCCGGCTCCTGCCGAGGGCAGTCTGTCCTGTGAGTGTGTGAGAGTGTGTGTGTGCATCTGATCGGGCTTGGCCGAGGGAGGAGAGTTGTTGCCGCTGCCGCCGCCGAGCAGAAGCAACAGGAGCCGGCTATGCTGGGGGGCTTCAGCCACACCACTCCGCCCCTTGCCACCTGCTGAAGCCCCCCAGCGCGGCCGGCTCCTGCTCGGTGGCCCGACAACTCTCCTCCCTCGGCCAAGCCCGATCAGATGCACACACACACACTCACAGGACAGACTGCCCTGGCAGGAGCTGGCCATGCTGGGGGGCTTCAGCGGGTGGCGAGGGGCAGAGTGGTGTGGCTGAAGCCTCCCAGCACGGCCGGCTCCTGCCAAGGGCAGTCTGTCCTCTGAGTGTGTGTATGTGCATCTGATCGGGCTTGGCCGAGGGAGGAGAGTTGTCGGGCAGCCGAGCAGGAGAAGCAGGAGCCGGACACCCTGGGGAGCTTCAGCGAGCAGCAAGGGGCGGAGTGGTGTGGCTGAAGCAGCCGAGCGCAGCCGGCTCCTCCTGCTTCTCCTGCTCGGCGGCGGTGGCAGCAGCAGCAACTCTCCTCCCTCCCTCGGCCAAGCCCGAGGGGGATGGGGCAGTGGTGGGCCTCCATCCCCTCCATCCCCGCCCCTTGTTCCCTGGCCGATGACGGTGCTGTGTGCACCGTCAAACACACCAGCTCTGCCGCACCATTTACTGGTAGAAGAAAAAAAAACCCTTTAAAAATCGGAAAAAAAATTAAAATCCCAGCCAATCACGCTGATGGGGGTGGGGTTTGCAGGTGGGAGCCAATCGTGTGGGGCAGGGGCGGGGTTTGGAGGTGGGAGCCAATTGCATGGACTGGGGGGTGGGGTTTGGAGGCCGGCATGGTGGCATAAGACCCTGTCCTGTTTTGCCATCCCAAAAGTCCCGTTTTTGTCTGAAGGAAATATGGTCAGCCTATATGTAACATATGTTACAAGCATAAGATTATTTAACTTTTCATCTGAACTTGAATATAAGATAAAAAAGAAAGAGCCACCACTCTTCACATCAAAGTATTAGTGATCTGATAATAGTTTCAGTCTTGAACTAATTACTTAATATTAAGATCTCCATTGGTGTGTGTGTGTGTGTGTGTGTGTGTGTGTGTATATTAAAAAAAAATCCCTTCTCACCCCTGTGGGTGGTATGTGTCTTCCTCAACCTCGGGTCCTCTACCAGAGGCCTGGGAGTTTGAGTGTTCTGTGCAGTATCTTAGCTGTTCCCAGCACTGCACTCTTCTGGACAGAGAGCTCTGATGTTGTTCCTGGGATCTGTCAGAGCCACTCTCCCAGCTTGGGAGTCACAGCCTCAAATGCTCCCACCACCACTGGGACCTCTTTGGCTTTCCCTTTCCACATCCTCTCTAGTTCCTCCTTCAGGCCCTGGTACTTCTCCAGTTTCTCATACTCCTTCTTCCTGATGCTGCTGTCACTTGGCACCAGTACATCTATCACCACCACATACATACATACATACATACATACATACATCCTTCCTTCTTGAGATCTGATTTTATCCTCCAACTCTTCATAAATACATCAACCATGGTGTCTTCCAGGCATCACTGAGTAGTTCTTGCTGTCTTTTTCATCTCTTCATAGAATCTGAGTGGGCCATGTCTGTGTCTTTAATCACATTTTTCTTATTTATTAATTCCCTGCTGCTACCCGACAATTGTAGTAGGCATATTGTAAAGGAATTGAGCTGATCTTGGGGAAGGTATGAGAGATCACTTAAGGGGTGAACAAAGGAACAAGCCATTAAGGAAGGAGCTGGGTGATTACATACTCCAGAGATAGAAGGAGGGCTGAGAAAGATACACAAGATAACCCTCGCTTGATTTTGTTTAATGTAAATTGGGACAAAGGGAAATTGGGCAAGCTATCAAGGTTGATGTCAGCCCCTAGAGGTAGGACAGGTCATGAAACAGACCCTGCAGGGATTCCAGGAATGCTATTTTATTTATTGTTAATAAGTATAATAACAGAATCTTCAAATCCTGTCCAAGTGATTCTCTGACCCATCTCAGCGTTTGTCCAGTTCATATACAGTATAATTTAACTGTAAGTTAGTAGGGGTTACAATTCAATGGTTTATAGACTGTCTCCTTAAGAATTTGGGAAATGAATCTGAAAGCTGTATTTTCTTTTTAGAGAGAGAAATGTTCAGTTTGCTCCCAGCACAAATGAAGAGGTCTTTGGATGTCCTCTCTAAATGTCCCCATTTTCTCTTCCATTCCAGCTTCATTCCTTCCTTCAAAATCTTCAGTTTTACAATAATTCCATAGATGAAATTGTTAGAAGGAATCTTACCAAGGTTCGTCCCAAGCCGGGAATGAATAGACGCAGGCAGTTGCTGGAACAGAGGTTTGCTGCTTTATTCCCAAGAGCATATACAGAGTACAAGGTACGGAGTATGCTGGTTGGAAGGTGGCCACATGAGCACACTCCAGCCAGTCCTTCTTATAGTCACAGAGGTCTTTTGTCAAAGAAACATGGGTTTTGTTAAGAAAAAGTGAGGAGACAGTATTTACTTTTGCTTAATAGCTCTTAATTGGTTCCTGAGAAAGCTTTTTCTAGGATTTCTTAGAAAGCTTTAATTGTTAAAAAGGGAAGTCGTTCCTCGTTTCGGCACCCTCTATTGTATTGCTGCTTTCACGCTGCCAGTGCCTTGGGTTTTTCCATTGGGTTTGTTTTGTCAGTTTCTGGGAAAGCCTTCTCTCCTTTCCTTATGTTTAATGTACGGGTTTTGTTCTCTTTGTCCTTTGGGTTTGATCGAAATATCGGAAGGTTTGATTGGGCTGCCCCATGGGTTAGTTTTAATTTAGATGGAGATCTGTTTGGCTGGGGAAGAAGGTCTACCTGAATGGGCTGGCTAAGTTCTGTGAATGAGCTGACCTTTTGTGTTCCAAGGTTTCCAATTGAATCGGAAGGGAATCCTTTGTCTGAGCAGTTGGGCTTCCTTTTCCATCTTAATCTCTGGCATTATCAAACTCATTCTATTTTGTAACCTTTTAACAATTGGGCTTCCTTTACCTGTTCTGGGGAAAGACAGCATGGAGGGCAGGGAGAGATCTTAATTTATCCCAACACCCCTTCCTCCCTTTATCTTTATCTTCGTGAGCACCAGGGAGGGTCATGTCTGAGTGGCTTTCTCAGGTTACCGTTTCTGGCCTGGACTCGGATTTCTTTTATCCGACCTCTGTCTTGGTGGCAGCTCTTCCTGCTGTTCCTCCAGGTTATTCCTTCTGCCCACCACACCGTGCCCTGCAGGGTCCCACCCCTGGCCCACCCAGTCCAGCTGCCTACTCTCCCAAGCCAACAATGATTTAAAATGAGAACATCACACATCACACATCACCACTTTGGGGCTGCCACAGACTAACTTGGCTGTCCCCCAAACATGTGGAGAGTCCCTTGTTCTGAGTAGGATGGCCGCTCTCCTGGCTTCCTTCTTCCATTTTCAGGGCTTTCATCTTTAAAATGAGGCTGCACCCTAAAAACAAGCTGATGCCCCTTTTCCACCGGCAGAATTCAGTGTCCCCAATGGTGAAACGACATTCGGCACAGGCACCCTAGGACTCCACCAAACGGGAGCCGCAATAAGGGGGAAAAAACTCACATGGGAACATTTTCTCTATCACTAATGGCACTAATTTACAGAGATTTTAGATGGGGAGGCTCAGTATTAACGTCCGGTTTGTTTGGCAGCATTCTAACGCTGAGGGAGGTTTCAAACAGCCGTTGATTATTTTCATCTCTGCACCCATTGGCACCTGTTTGGTTACCAATCCACTCTGCATTAACGCTCCCTGCTGCTTATAGTGTCATGAGTACAAGCATTGGGAGAAGCACTCCTCCCTCAGGATTTCTGGAGAATGTGGAAGCTGGCTCACAACTTTGTAACTCTACATTTGCAAAATATAGCTTTAAAGGGAAAAAAAAGTAACTCTCTCCAGGTTTCTAGCCTAGGGCCTGAACCACACCACCAAACTGGCTCTTCGTACACCAGATACTCCCAACAAAATCTACCCATTCAGCTTTTCCTGCTGCTCCAACAGCAAATCCAAGCCTGCAGCCTTTCCAGATCTAGTCGGTCCCCCTTTACCCTTCAGATAACAGATCCTTTTTGTCTTTCAGTCTGAGCTTGAAACTTTTATTCTGGGGAAATGGAGTGTTCCTCTGACTGGAGACTTGTGTCTTCTGGCCTGGCCCTGGGGACCAGCTCCTCTGGATTTTATGTTGTCTGTGGTTGAATTTTGCTTGATTTTATTAGTAATACTGTATATTGGTAGTAGGTTTTGTGAGGTCTAATTTATTTATTTATTTATATTTATCCCTTTATTATTTTTATAAATAACCCTGTGAACATTCGATCCTGTGACTGGCAAACGAAGCTCCGACACACTGTGTAGGATATGTAAAAGCTTTATTTACAGCGAGTGATCTGGTTCCATGTCAATGAACCAAGTGAAGCATACACAAGACTGTACAGTTAAATAGGTTTCAGTCTCCCCCTTCCCAGACTGCGTTTCTCAGTTCCGTTCCCTTTGTCTTGCACCCACTCTTTCGTGGCTTGTTGCTGTCCTGCGAAGGTGCTGAATGCCTTCGTCTAATCCACACTTGTACGGTGATTGCCTGTCTGGCGGTTTGCTGTTCTCTCCTTCCTATTGATAGCTTTTGGTGTCCTAGCTGAACGATATGCTTATGTGATTTAATTATCATGTCAGGGTGGCATGGATGCCATCATGACAAACTCAAGGTGGAAAACATACCTAATACTCGTTCCTCCTCCTATTTTCCCCACAACCACCCTGTGAGGTGGGTTGGGCTGAGAGAGAGAGACTGGCCCAAGGTCTCCCAGCCAGCTTTCATGCCTAAAGCGGGACTAGAACTCTCGGTCTCCTGTCTATGAAGGTTCTCAGTCATCCAGGTGGAATTGTCTGTAGCTTGAATCATGTCAACTGGATTTCTATTTTCTCAGTGGAAACGTTTCGCTCCTTATCCAAGACTGAAGAAGCTCCTTGGATAAGGAGCGAAACGTTTCCACTGAGAAAATAGAAATCCAGTTGACATGATTCAAGCTCTCGGTCTCCTGGTTTCTTGCCCAGCACCTTAACCACTAGACCAAGTTTATCTATTTTTTTTATTGTAAAGGGGTTACTTGTTGGGTATTCCACTATTCCCTTAGTGTCAGATTTAATGGGTCTACTTTGTATCTTTGCATATTCAAATTCACTTAGTATTCTGTGGCCACTAAGTATACTTTGTCCTCACTGGGGTGGATTCTAAACACTTTTAGAATGCAAGATTTTGCATTATGGTATGGCTCCCTCAAAGATCCAGAGGCTTTTGAACCATTTCAAGCGTTTGCAGCTCCCAACAATAATAAAATGGGACATCATAACAGGTGTGCCCAAAAATACGGCACCAAAAAAGAGCAAGAGAGAGAAAGGGGGATAGAATTAAATATAATTGAAGATTTTAAAGTTTAACAACTTTGCAGACCTTTAAATTTGAAGCCACTCGGAGCTTGAGGCTCAGGCCAAAAGAGCCTGTTGCTTCCTCCCCACCCCTGGCCTGGTCCTGGCTGTTCAGTGTCCTTCTGCAAAGGGATCATATGCAAAGTGATCTACTAGGAAAAAAAGTATTATAACCTGATCTCTGAATCTGGTTCCTGAAATCAACAAACCTTGAATTCTTTTTTTTTAGGTAAAACGTTTTTATTTTGAAAATATAATTAATATACAATAAAAAAGAATATAGAATAGATAGAAAAACAGAAGTAAAGAAAAAAGAACAAACTATAAAAGTGTCAATAGAAAGGAAACGGAAAGTGACTTCCGACTTTTTCTGATACAGATACAGATAAATTTACAAATCTAATCTCTTACAATTAATTAACCTATAATAACATTATTTCTAGGGGCATGGTGGCTCAGCGGGTAAGACACCAGGCTTGTCGATTGGAAGATCCCAAGTTCAGAGGTTCGAATCCCTAGCCCTGCGTGCGGAGTGAGCTCCCGCAGTAGCTCCAGCTCTTGCCAACCTAGCAATTTGAAAGCATGCAAATGCAAGTAGATTAATAGGTACCACTTCAGTGGGTAGGTAACAGGGTTCCGCACGCGTCATGCGGCCACATGACCGTGGAAGTGTCTTCGGACAATGCTGGCTCTTTGGCTAACAAATGGAGATGAGCACCAGCCCCTAGAGTCGGACACGACTGCACAAATGTGCGGGGGGAACCTTTACCTAACATTATTTGTATTACAACAAACCATTTAATCTCTGAAACCCAAAATCAAAACATTATTTTTTTTCTATTACAAGCAAGTACTCTAAAAGTGGTTGCCAAGTTAATATAAATGCAGAAAAAGAATGCTCTCTTATTAAAACTGTTAATTTAGCCATTTGAGCTAAGTCCATGAATTTAACCACCCAGTCTTCAATCGTAGGTATCTTTTGATCTTTCCATCGTTATGCGTATAACAATCTTGCAGCCGTGATCATATATAACAGCAAAACACCATGTTGTTTCTCTAATTCCTTTTCTATCAATCCCAAAAGAAAAAATGCTGGTTTTCTTTGTATATTTACTTTAAGAATCTTTTGAATAATAATACATATTTGATCCCAGAACTTTTTACCCTTCTCACAAGTCCACCAGAGATGATAAAAGGTTCCTTCAGCCTATAAACATTTCCAACAGACGTTAGTTACACCATTATACATTTTTGACAACTTATCAGGAGTTAAATACCAACGATACATCATCTTACAGAAATTTTCTTCCAGATTATAATTCAGCATAAATTTCAGACCTTTCTTTCACATATTCTCCCATTGGTCCAGCATATTATATCCAAAATTCTTAGCCCATTTATTCATGCAATCCTTGACGTGTTCATCCTCCATATTCATCTGTAACAAAATCTTATACATCTTAGTAATAACATGATCGTCATTTATACAAAGATCCATTTCGAACTGAGTTATTTCGTTAACAAATTTATACTTCTTTTTATCTAGTTTAAAACATTCTACCAATTGTACATAGGGGAACCAATGACATGTAAACCCATCCAACTCTAACATTTCCCTTGTTTTAATTTTTGGTTCACCCTCCTTAAACCTTAACAAGTCTTTATATTTTAACCAGCTTATTCCTCCCAGATTTTCTCTTCTAAGAAATGCTTACTGAGGTGACAACCACAATGGTACATTTGGAGACAATCTTACCTTATATTTATTCCAGATTCTCAATATGGCATTCCTAAGAAAATGATTTTTAAAATCCTTCTTGACTTTAACTTTATCATACCATAAATAGGCATGCCACCCGAATCTTAATTCATCTCCTTCAAGCTGTAGTGATTTCTTGCTCTCCAGAGTAATCCGTTCCTTCATCCAAACCAAACAACAGGCATCAAAATAAGATTTCAAATTAGGCAGACCCAAACCTCAACAAACCTTGAATTTTTTGGTGTCTTCTGAACTCAGCAAAATCAGGAACCTTCATCTGAATCTGCATAGCTAAAACGCCACTTAGCGGCTCCAAATAATTTTCCCCTTTACTTGTAGGGATTTTTTGGGAAAATTTAAAAAGAAGAAACATCTCCCATTTCTTGGGAAAGGAGCTTTGCCTTACCTTGGCCCCACATTCACAGCAACGCTGAGACTACCCGTTTTCTTTCCTTCTGAAAAGCCATGAGTGGTTCTTACACAATGCATTTCTAGAAATGAACATCTTCCACTGTGCAACTTTTTCCTCACATCTCCACCAATAAGGGGAATGTAACAAAAGGGGCAGCCTCCTGGTGCAGCCATCACCCACAGCCACCAAAGGCTAACAAGGAGGCACCTCCAAGCACACAAGATCTCAGCAGGGTCTGTTCATAAACCTGAAGATCCTACGCTCAAAACCACAATGCCATTTCTCCTCAACTCAATATTCCTGCAGCATCTTGTTCAACTGCAAGGCAGAACAGCCTTCGATCGGAAACTTTACAGTGCTTTTGTCACTGCCACAAACATACCTAAATATATTCTCTCATAAGATCTGAGTGCTCCTATCTTTTTTCCATGTATCTTTTCGGGCCTGCAACAGCTTACTGGGAAGTTCTGCTGATAGCCAGAAACGTGTAGTTAGCCTTTCTCAAACTAACATTTTCCATTTTATTCTCTCCTCCCTCATCTCTAATACTGAGACATGTTTGACTAAAAAGAATCAGCCCAGAAATTAAATACTCAACTTTTCAGCTGGATGTCCAATGGGAGATGAGAAGTGAAATTCAAGCCTTCTCTACACTCAAAACCTTCTGCCTCATGTGCATTTTCTTGTGTCTGTTAAGGTAGGAATTTTGTGTGAAGCACTGTCCACAGTATGGGCATTTGAATGGTTTCTCTCCTATGTGTAAACCTACATGATTTATAAGGATAGCCCTAGTACTGAAACTTTTCCCACAATCCGGACACTCATATGGTTTCTCTCCTGTGTGAGTCCTCTGGTGTATCACCAGGTGGGAATTCTGACTGAAACTTGTCCCACAATCTGGACACTCATACGGTCTCTCTCCTGTGTGAGTCCTCTGGTGTATCACCAGGTGGGAATTCTGACTGAAAATTTTCCCACAATCCGGACACTCATATGGTTTCTCTCCTGTGTGAGTCCTCTGGTGTATCACCAGGCTGGAATTGTGACTGAAACTTGTCCCACAATCTGGACACTCATACGGTCTCTCTCCTGTGTGAGTCCTCTGGTGTATCACCAGGTGGGAATTCTGACTGAAATTTTTCCCACAATCTGGACACTCATATGGTTTCTCTCCTGTGTGAGTCCTCTGGTGTATCAGCAGGTTGAAATTGTGACTGAAACTTTTCCCACAATCTGGACACTCATACGGTTTCTCTCCTGTGTGAGTCCTCTGGTGTTTCACCAGGCTGGAATTCTCACTGAAACTTTTCCCACAATCTGGACACTCATACGGTCTCTCCCCTGTGTGAATCCTCTGGTGTATCACCAGGCTGGAATTGTGACTGAAACTTTTCCCACAATCCGGACACTCATATGGTTTCTCTCCTGTGTGAGTCCTCTGGTGTATCACCAGGTGGGAATTCTGACTGAAATTTTTCCCACAATCCGGACACTCATACGGTTTCTCTCCTGTGTGAGTCCTCTCGTGTATCACCAGGTGGGAATTCCGACTGAAACTTTTCCCACAATCTAGACACTCATACGGTTTCTCTCCTGTGTGAGTCCTCTGGTGTATTACCAGGTGGGAATTCTGACTGAAACTTTTCCCACAATCTGGACACTCATACGGTTTCTCTCCTGTGTGAGTCCTCTGGTGTTTCACTAGGCTGGAATTCTCACTGAAACTTTTCCCACAAACTGGACACTCATACGGTCTCTCTCCTGTGTGAGTCCTCTGGTGTATCACCAGGTGGGAATTCCGACTGAAACTTTTCCCACAATCCGGACACTCATACGGTTTCTCCCCGGTTTGAGTCGTCTTGTGATTCACCATGGTGGCGTGCTTGCTATAAAGCTTTTGTCGCATCGAGAACACTGGTAGGGCTTCTCGCCGGTGTGGGTCCTCTCGTGCATGATCAGCTGTGATCTGTAATCTGTGCTTTTCCCACAATATATACCTCTGTGGGTTTCCGATCCCTTGTTTGGTGGTGCTTTGATTCAAGCGACTGTTTCCTTCCTCACAGGGTGAGGCTTGTGTTACTGTCTACCCTACATGGCTATCCAAGTGACCTCTTCCTCCCCACTGATTTCCAGATATTTCCCTTTTTCTCAATTTGGAAATTATCCCCCATTACCTCTTCATGTAATATTTGAGTTCCACATATTCAATTTTTTCCAGCTCTAAAAATCTCTTCCTGTTTTTCTCTCCCTCGTCTGTCACCTGCTGGGGAAGAAGAGTTTAGAGGTTCTCTGGAGAAAGTGGAAAAGATTTGATTGCTGGCTTGATTTGCTTTTCTTTTTAATGCTGCTTGTGATTCTCGGTTGTCGAGCAGGCTCTTATTGGCATCCTTTTTGTCTATAAGATTCACATAAAAGTGTTACTTTAATTATTGTCTATAAAATGGCTGCACAACACGTGCAAACAACAACAAAAATGTATAAATTACAATGAAAAAGGAAAAGTGCCAAAAGGATAGATTAACCTCTAACATTCATTGTGATTCATTTGACACATAGAAGACTAGCGAGATCCAAGTTCAAATCCTGAAATTCACTTGTTGGCTTAGATTAATCACAGATTCTTAGCACTGCAAAGGGTTATCTCAAGGATATCTGGAAATGCTGGGGATAGATTCTACACATACACATAGATGCACACAGAGAGAAATACAGAAACACACACCTATGAATGTATGTATGTAGAAAATCCATGTGTATTTCAGCCTGCAAAATGTCCCAGAAGTGGATATGGTCAAACTTTTGAGGCTACTTTTAGAGGGCTGGGGGGCTTTAACAGATGAAATGGTGCCCAAAGCCTCTGCAAGATTTAAAGCACCAGTTTTATCCATTCAACTCCTCAGCTCCAAATAAGAAAAGAGCAGAAAATACTGTCCACAACCAGTCTGGGGACATCACCATACAATACAGGTAGTCCTCCTTTCTGACCGCAATTGGGACCGGCAACTCCGTCACTAACCAGCTCGGTCATTAAGTCGCACTCTGAGTGAGATGGGTGGGGAATAAATTGGATATATAAATAAAATAATAAATATGACATCACGTGAATGCACTGACTTACAACATCAGTTCTGGCTGCGGTCATTAAGCGAATCACCGTGGGTCATTAAGCACAATGTCAGACAACCATGATACTTGAATGGAAGACCACTAGGAAATCCTATGTTTGTTGGGTAGACTTGGCAGTAAAAGAAAACATCACCGTGGGTCGTTAGGTGCAATGTCACATGACCGTGACTTGCAGCTTCCTGCTGGATTCCCCATTGATTTGGCTTGTCAGAAGCCGGATGCGAAGGTGGCAAACAGCAATCATGGGACTGCAAAAATGTCCGTTGGTTGCCAGCACCCAAATTGCTTTGAGGGCCACAAGTCTGAGGGCCAGTTGGAAGTCTCCTTTTCAGCACCATCCTAACTTTGAATGGTCACTAAACAAGTGGTATGCGAAGACTACCTCTACACCTGAACATTCCAAATGGTCCTCAATGGCTATTTTTAAAAAAGTGCTGGGTTAAGCAGAGATGAACCTGGTTAATACATGGATGGGAGAGTTTGTTGGGTAGACTTGGAAGTAAAAAAAACATCCCAGGCGACGGCAGTGGCAGATCAGTCCCATATTCTTGCCAAGAAAACAACATCTCCATAAAATCACAAGGAGTCAACGCTAACGTGAAGGAGACTTTTTAAATCTCCCGACCGCCAGAAAATTGCATGCACCAGTTTTAAAGCGTGCAGCACCAGGGAAATAAACTTTGGGGAGTCATATGTAGCAGCTGGCATTTTTCAGCAGATTCTGATTCTTCTCTGATTCTACCCCACGGAGGAAACGAAACAGCCCCACGTGCTCCCGGCCTCTCCTCCCACCTGTCCTCAACTCACCTTCCGGCTCCTGCTGCTCCGACCCCGGCAACTCTCCTCCCAGGCGGCAGCCGGAACAGGAAGTTCCTCTGCCCTCCTCCTCTCCTCCGACATCCCCTCTAGCAATCCAGTACTCTATTGTTTCAGCTCCCCCGCTCCCCCTCCCGTTGACTGTCGGCCCTCAGCAACCACAGACGCTGCTGCTGTATTGACAGCTTACTAGGCGCTGGGTTGCTTATTTTAAGAGCGCCATCTAGCGACACGAAGCTGAAAAACCCACTCGTCCGGTCTCTTCCCTAAGGCGTGGCGATATATTTTGATTGACCACATCGGTGGATCTTCTCCATGATGTTCTATCCCTAACCTGTTATTTCGGGTCTCTCAAGGGTGCACTCATTGCCACTGCAAGTGAGCAAAAATGTAGTTTGCAAGAAGCAGGAAGTAGACCAAGGGAAAGCATCCTGGGGGAAAATGGTGCGCAAACAGGCAACGACAAAGCGCACCTCCCTTACATTGCGGAGCCTAAATCTCGCTAGAGGGCAGAATTACTCTGAGCAGCCTTCCCAATTCCCAGAGGAGTTAGATTTCAGCCTTGAGAATTCCCAGGCCGCTTGGGCACAATACTTGGAGGGCACTAGGTTGAAGATCAAAAGCTGATCAGAAGATTCCTGCGCTTTCGCAGGGCTTGGCTCTCGGTGGAGATCAAAACATCTCTACCTCCTAAAACTTCGTTCCTGATTTCCTGGGGCTCAAAAGGATTTAGGACCTGGGAGTCCCAACAGGCCACAGGCTCCAAGAGAGCCAGCTTCACTCATGCTGGCCAGGGCTACTTCGAAGGGCCCCCAGGGTCTTGGAGCCAGGTGTTCCCAGCAAGCCAGCTTTGTTCCTGAAGGAGGAAATTCTAAATCTGCTAAAGGGCCAATGCCATGGGGGAGGCTGCAGGGGGCCTATTTTGGGATGGGGACAGGAAAGAGGCCTGAACGCCTGACAGTCATCCTAAGGCAGGCAGTAGGTCTGAATATTGCGGGAGAAGAAAAGCTTGGGGGAACCAGGGAACGTGGGGGGGGTTGGGGGGAGTGTCAGATAGTCAAGTCAAAAGACAAATAGAAACAAAAGGTGTTTTATTTTTGAAGCTGTTTGCAAAGAGCTGGTGGACTCCACCATTCTAGAAAACAAGCCACACCAGGTTAGAGCCACACCCAGCAACAATTAGAGCTCATCTTTTATAGCCCTTTGCCCGAACGCTTTAGCCCTCCTCCTTTTACCCATAGGCTGGGTAGTCAGGAGTGAACAGCCTATACTGTCCGCCTCAATTGTCCCGCCTCTGTTTAATCTCCCACTCCCCACTTCTTACCTCCCCTTCCCCTTTAAGGAAGGTGTCTTACTTTAAGCAATGTTCATTAGTTTTATCTTTGACCGCAAAGCTTCCTATAGCATGTGGGTAGAATCAGCTCGCTAAAAATACATTCTTGTTTCCTGAAGGTGGTTTTGGTAGAAGCTTTGTTAGCTAGCATTGGAAAGTCCCAAAAAGCTTCACTTAGATTTATGAGTTTAAGATTATTAATTCCTTGTTAATAATAACAAATTTTATATTTCTCTCAGGAGCAAACAGCTGGGAGACCCCAGGAGCATCAGTTCAGACACCCTTATTGTGCCCCCCTCCCTACACCCCCCCCCCAAGGAAGAGGGAGTCGGAGGTATGGATATTACTTTCACTCCAGCCTTGAGAATTTCTGGTGGTCTCTTCACACCCGGCGGTGTGCTGCATCAGTTGAGCTTCTGCCTGCCTTTCTCCACCCTGGGTGGATGGAGGACGCCCCCCAGGAAGTTTGTCCCCCTCCCCCCTTTCCTCCCCATTGGGACCAACAAACTTCCCCCTCCCTCCTCCAGGGGGCGTCTTGAGGGAGCGACAACCCTGAGGGGTGGGCCACTGCTGCCAAAGGAAGGCGTTGGAGCTTCTCCCACTGCAGCGGATTGGGGCCCTTCCTCCAACACCCCCCCAATGGTGGGAGGTTGTGTGCATTGGGCGGGGGTCTTTCGCAGCCCCCCCGGCTCTCCCACAGGGAGCCACATCAAGAAAGTGGAGGGGGGCTGAGAAAGGCCTCCCTGGCTCCCCCTCCCAGCTGGGCCCTCCAGGGGCCATCCATCGGTCTCTGAAGCAGGTCTCTGCCCCCCCACGTGGTTCCCTCCTCTAGTCCCAGCTGGGAGCGATGGGCCCCGGATTCCCCCCTGACGGCCTTCCTCCTCCTCCTCCTCCTCGCAGCCCATTTCCTGGCCCAGGAGAAGGACGACTGCCACTTCCTTAACGGGACTCAGCTGGTGCACTACCTGTACAGGTACATCTACTCCGCTTCCACAGTGACCTCGGCAAGTTCATGGCTGTGACCAAGTTGGGGCAGTGCGGTACATGAGGGCCATCGTGGATGGCGTCTGCCGGCACCACTACGATATGGCCAAGATGGAGGGTCTGATTGGCCGGAGAAGGGAGGGGCTTCCCAGAGGAGGGGGATGTCGGGACCCCCCTTTCCTTTAATCCAGAGCTTTCCAAACTGTGTGTCGCGACACATTTCTGTGTCGCGGCAAGGGCCCAGGTGTGTCGCAGGGGAACCCGGAAGAGGAGGACATGGACCACGTGGAGCCCCGCCCATCCCTTGCCGGGCCGACAGGTCCCTGCTCTGAACCCAGCTCTTCAGCTCTCGCCGCAGAAGCCAGGTAAGTTAGCAGCCCGGTAGGGCTGCAACTGGGGAGAAGGTGCAGGGACGCACCTGGCTGTGCAACTTGGCTGTGACCAAGTTGGGGCAGTGCTCAGCTGACTAGTGGAACAGCGATAAGAACCGACTGCGGTACATGAGGGCCATCGTGGATGGCGTCTGCTGGCACAACTATGAGATGGCCAAGATGGAGCGTCTGATTGGCCGGAGAAGGGAGGGGCTTCCCGGAGGAGGGGGATGTCGGGACCCCCTTTCCTTTAATCCATTAAATTCCCCTTATAAAGATTTACTCCTTATTTATTCTACACTCCCAGATCTACGAAATATTCCTCTTGTTCCTGGGATCCAAACTCTCTTCCTCCTGGAATCAGGGATCCCTTTGATCCCCTCCAGAAAATGCCCCAAAGATGATTTGTGTGTGTGTGTGGGGGGGAGAATCCAGCAATGTCTCCCTCCTCCCAAATATTTACTTAGCGATCGATTGAAGGGCCTCCCCAGTCCCTCTTTCCGGCCAGGAGTCCATTTCTCTTTTCTTCCTGGGCCGCAGAAATGGTGTGTTTGGCATTTTAGGATAAAAAATCAATTTCCAAAGGTCTGAAAAAGAGAATTAGCAAGGCCGTTTCACCTGTCCTTGTGCCCTTTCTCTGGACGTTTTGCTTCTTTTTATTCTTTATTATTTATTCAGAGTCATTTGGAGTCCGCCAACTTCTAAATCCAACAAAGAAATAAACAAATAAAGGTAAAGGTAAAGGTTCCCCCTGCAACATTTGTGCAGTCGTGTCCGACTCTAGGGGCCGGTGCTCATCTCCGTTTGTTAGCCAAAGAGCCAGCGTTGTCCGAAGACACTTCCACGGTCATGTGGCCAGCATGACACGCGTGGAACGCCGTTACCAACCCACCGAAGTGGTACCTATTAATCTACTTGCATTTGCATGCTTTCGAATTGCTAGGTTGGCAAGAGCTGGGGCAAGTGCGGGAGCTCACTCCGCACGCAAGGCTAGGGATTCGAACCTCCGAACTTGCAATCTTCCGATCAACAAGCCTGGCGTCTTACCCGCTGAGCCACCACGCCCCTCTAAAAACAAATAAAGGACACAAACTATAAATTATAATCAAGATTCAGTGTTTAAACCAAGATGTAAGCCTCAATCATATGGAATTATTTATGTACTTTTTCCTCTGCCTTGATTCAAAGGCCGAGAAATGTTGTTGAGCCAATTTTTGGAGACTGGGAGAAAAGCCCCCCTTGAAACCACCTTTTTTGTGACAGACTCAGCTTCACCTTTAGCCAAATTGCTTCCGAGTTCAAAGCTGGAAAGTTCCTGATTTGGGGGGCAGAATTAAAAAAAAAATACACACATTAAAACAGACTGAGGTGATAAGAAACACATCCAACGTTCATTAAACCTTGAAGCCATGGAGTGTTTAATGTAGGATAGCCTGATTCTCTGTTCCAAATTTCTTGCACATTGCCTAAATTTCTTTTTGTAATTTTAATTTTTTGTCTAATAATAAATTTATTTATTTATCAACTGATAGGGCTTCAGAGGCCAAGCATTGTGCAGATCAAGTGTTTTAGCTGCACCGGTTGCCATTTGGCCTTTTCAGAGAAATTATATTCCTTTGGTAAATCCTAAAGAATTGCTACTATCCCCGTTCTGAGCCCAAGTTTTCCAAAAATAATGTGTTACCACAGAATTAAATATGATGTTTCTTCCATTAGAGGAAAACTGCCACCACCCTAAGAGAGAAAGGCCATTAACAGGGAGATCCTGGGCATTTGCTCCTTCTGGAAATAACTGAATATTTCAGGGGGACCAACAGAGACTTTGCTCTCCACATAGACAGTCTGGAGGCAAAACTCATTTTGATTCCTAAATTCTTCCCTGCAAACTTAGGAGGATTTTTATCTGCCAAATAACGTAATAGTTTAGAAAATAAATGCATCATATTCTCTTAAATTTGAGAGGTGCTGTTTGAAATGTTCTTATTCACCGAGGAGGAAATTTTCCTGGAGATAATAATCCCCAAGTTTTCAATACCTTCTGGACAAGATTCAAAATGGATTTTTTCCCCCTACAACCAACACAACATTCTTGTCAACTGGCATAATATCTGACATGTTCATTCTGACATTTGTGGACAATTTGATTCTCTGGTATGAGGATCAAAAGACATTAATGAAATTGTATCCAATTTGAACATGGAAGTAGAGGTGAAACATCTTGGGAAGGCAAGCTACTACTTGGGGATACAAATTGACAGAGAAGAGGATGGAAGTTTTCTCCTTAGTCAGAGGCAAAAAATTCTAGAGTTACTGGAGAGCCTGGGGCTGGAAGATGCAAACACAGTGCCAACTCCAATGGAAACAGACTTTCACAAAGTCAAGGACACTAGTGAACTGTTGCCTCAGAACAATGGCTACAGGGAGGCCATTGGGAAGCTGTTATATCTGTCAACCACAACAAGGCCAGCTATTTCCACTGCAGTGGGGATCCTCTGCAGAAAGACCAGCACACCCACCCAAAGGGACTGGACAGGCATTAAGCAGGTGGCAAGATACCTGAAGGGGAATGCAGACCTGAAACTTAAGCTGCCAGCAACTGATTCTCCTGAACTAGTGGGGTACACTGATGCAGATTGGGCAGAGGATGTAACTGGTCGCAAATCCACTAGTGGGAATGTGTTTTTCTTTGGGGGAGGGGCTGTGAGCTGGGCTAGTCGCAAGCAGACTATATTGGCACAGTCAACTACTGAAGCGGAATATGTCTCAGCAGCTGAGACATGTGCAGAGGTGCAATGGCTCAAGTATCTACTTGAGGATCTGGGGGTTAGTGATCCTGCTCCAATAAGAGTCTTTGAGGACAACCAAAGTTGTATAAGACTCTCTCTATCACAGAAGGTGGGAGGGCGGACCAACCACATGGATATTTGTTACCACGTGATTAGAGGGGCACAGGAGACAGGACTAATAAATTTGGAGCATTGTCCCTCAGAGAGAATGATAGCTGATGTCCTGACAAAGCCACTCACAAAGGGTATCTACCAAGGCCTATGAAGTGAGTTAAATCTTGTGTAGGCATGATGCATGACTTGATTTGAGAAGGGGTGTTGGAGGTTCCAGCAAATCAGCATGCCTCATTAGCATGTGGATGAGTTCGCTCTAGGATGAAGATATGCCTATGGGGGAAGCTGTTTGTTGTGCCCCTCCCACTTCCTCCTTCTTCTTCAGTCCTCTCTCTCTCTCCATCGAAGAAGAACATGCGGCTGCATGTCCCTCCCATCTTGGAGCCAAGCATGGCCTAGACTCAGGAGAATTTCCCCCTTTCTCCATGCAGCCTTCAGCAGCAATTATGGCTTAGGGTAAAAACAGTTTAGGGAAAAGAAAAGAAGAATAAGAATCCTTTTTCCTACTGAAATGGATGTACTGTAACTGGACAAATAAATCAGTAAGACTTCTTTTTGCTTATTTTTGAAATTACTTTGTCTAAGCGTGTGATTCCTTATGGTTGGACGGGCTAAGTGTGTAAGATCAATAACCTGTATCTCTCTAACGTGATCATTACCTCTATTTATGATAATATTCTTTTTCTGTGCACGTGCTTACACTGTGTTAAGCTCTGCTCCATTCAGTGGTCCTAGCAGGCCACTAATGGCCTGAAGTAGCTAGAAAAGGAATCTGAAACTTTGATTTGATGTAGAGAGAGAACAATGTTCACCTCAACCACAGAAGAAAGGATGGTGGCTTGCCATCAAACCTTGGAGATTCTGTCTAAAAATATCCATTTTCTCTTCCATTCCAGCTTCATCCCTACCTTCAAAAGGCTTACAATAATTCCATAAGAGGAGTGTATCTGGATGAGAATGGAGACCTGGTAGTGGATCTGGATGTTTTGACCTGGGTGAATCTCAACCATACGAGATATTGGAAAATTATGTTTGGGAGTCTAGAAAGACAGGGATCCCTGGATGTCAAGTTTATGATTGACCATGATAACACTGCAAAGATGAAAGCGCGATTCAAGATGGGGAAATGTCTTTATTTCACTCTTTCTGAAGCTCTTACTCAGAGGAACGCACTCTTTTGACAGGGAGTGGTTTGAACGTAGCCTACATTCTCCAGAGAGTCAACATTTTTTGGATAGATGTCCAAGTGTCAGTCTTGACTCCTGGCGACTGCCTAAAGAAGTCTGTCCAGTTTTCTTGGCACAGTTTCAGGAAAGGTGTGCCTTACCTTCTTCCTAGGGCTGAGAGAGAGTGACTGGCCCAAGGTCACCCAGTAGGTTTTGTGCCTAAGGTGCAATGAGAACTCTAGCTCTCCCAGTTTCTAGCCTGGCACCTTAACCACTACCAGGGCTTTCCAAACTTTTCATGTTGGTGACACGCCTTTTAGCCATGCATAATTTCGTGACACAGTAATGAGGAGTGCCCGCCCCCCGGCCCACATGATTGGCTCCTGGCTCAAAACCCCGCCCCCGGCCCATGTGATTGGCTCCCGGCTCAAAACCCCGTCCCCCAGCCCACGTGATTGGCTCCCGGCTCAAAACCCCACCCCACGTGATTGGCTCCCGGCTCCAAATCCCACCCCCTGGACCCCCAGTCTTGTACTGTATGTATTGTGTTGTATGTAATTGTAGATAAAATACAAAAATGCCCTCCAGGTGTGCTTGATGGGGAGGTCATGGACCCAAGATCATGAGCAGTGTTTTTCAGTCTTGGCCACTTTCAGATATGAGGACTTCAGCTCCCAGAATTCCCTACCCAGCAAGGCTGGCTGGCAAATTCTGGGATTTGAAGTCCACAACTCTTGAAGTTGCCTAGGTTGAGAAACACTGCCAGATGATGGGAAAACTGGGGGTGGGGGGTGCAGGGACCAAGCACTAAGAAAGGTGTTTCATCTGCACATTGTGGAGCTAGTAAGGAGTTGTGGCTGAGGAGGGTGGATAGGATCAGGGAACCCATATTCTAATCCACCCAAAGAGTGCCTTTGGGGCAATCACCCTTATCACCTCAATCTACCTGACACCTCGGCAGTGGAATGCTATAAGCACTACCATGAGATCGCTTAGAACAGTGTTTCTCAACCACAGCAACTTCAAGATGTATGGAGTTCAACTCCCAGAATTCCCCAGGCATCATGTTGACTGGGGAATTCTGGGAGTCAAAGTCCACACATCTTAAAGGTGCTGAGGTTGAGGCTATACTGCAGAGCTTTCCAAACTGTGTGTCGCGACACAAAAGTGTGTCGCCACACACAGTGTGGTGTGCCGCCACACCACCCGGAAGCGGCGGCGCGCGCGTGCACGGCGGCCGCCATGCACGCGCGTGCCGCCGCACGCCCCCGCGCCGCCGCACGCCCCCCGCGCCGCCGCTCGCCCATCCCGTGCCGCCGCCGTGCGCGAGCGCGCCGCCGCACACCCCCCTGTGCCGCCGCCGTGCGCCGCCGCCGTGCGCGTGCGCCGCCGCATGCCCCCCCGCGCCGCTGCCATGCGCGCGCATGTCGCCGCCGCCGCCGGGTGTGTCGCCAGCGGCGGCACTTTGGAAAGCCCTGCTATACTGTATACACGGCCATGTGAACTGGGGATAACCACTTCTGTCCCCCACGCTTTCCACTCTCCCTCCACATCTGCCTCTCTCCCTCCGCGTCTGAATTATGCCAGGAAAAACGGCCCTGCAAACCCGCTTTTTTACGACCGCCACCAAGTCCAAGGAGACGCTCGTCGTTCCCAGCAAACACGAGAGCCGAGCCCAGACCTTCGAGCCGTCTTCGTGGCCCCGCGAAAGAGGTGAGCGAGGTCTCTCCTTCCATCTCCTAGTGGCCTCCCATTCAAATACTAAACAAGTTCGCCCCTGCTTTATTTTTTAAGATCAAAAGTCAGGTATACAATAAATGCAATTAAAATAAACCTCCCAATCCATTTAGAAAGCGCAGGCTCACTGGAGTTGCATTCACACAAGCCACTTAACCGGGTCCCTGAATTCGCCCAAACCACCGGAGCATAAACTAACCCCCTGGCCTGGGTCCACCCAACACGTGAAAGTGCACCATCATCATCAAGGTGAGGCCAGGCAAGTCGCGCAGCTTTCTCGGGGTCCTTCCCGTCCCGCAAACCCAGCCCGGCCGCCGCTCGATTTCTGCTCGGGATTAGAGCGCAGAGACGCGCGCGGGGGAATCCGAGCTGTCCTTCGCAATCGCGTTCTCTGCGGTGTTTTCCCCACGGAGGGAGGGAGGGAGCCGGAGCGAGCGGGCAGCGCTCCCGCGACAGCTCCCCGTCCAGCCCGCCGAGCTTCCCGTGGCGGCGACGTGCGTGAGGCGCGGCTTGCAGCCGCGGGGTTGCTGGGTGGGCGGCGGGGGAGCTGAGCACGAGGGCTGAGGGCAGACAGGAGCACTCCCCGGCAAGTCCCGGCAAGGGGCTGAGTTCCTCTCCCCTCCTCCCGCGGGCTCGGCTTTGCAGCGGGGTTGCGAATGCAGTTCCTGCCTGAAGCCGAACGGCAGAGTGGCTGCGAGCGAGCGAGCGAGCTGGGGAAGACGCAGCCCGCAGAGTGAACGCCTAGCTTTGTCTCTCTAGACCAGGGCTTTCCAAAGTGCCGCCGCTGGTGACACACCAGTGGCGGCGCGAGGGGGGCGTGCGGCGGCGCGCGCCTGCATGGCGGTGGCGGCTACGTGCACGTGCGCGGCGGCGCTTCCGGGTGGTGTGGCAACACACCACGCTATGTGTGGCAACACACTTTTGTGTCGCGAGACACAGTTTGGAAAGCTCTGCACTACACCAAAGTGGCTCTCTATACTATTTATTAAAAAGATAAAGGTTCCCCCTGCACATTTGTGCAGTCGTGTCCGACTCTAGGGGCCGGTGCTCATCTCCGTTTGTTAGCTGAAGAGCCAGCGTTGTCCAAACACGCTTCCACGGTCATGTGGCCGCATGACACACACGGAACACTGTTACCTACCCACCGAAGTGGTACCTATTCATCTACTTTATTAGTCCTGTGCAAATGGAGGAAGATTTGACTCATGGAAAGAAGGAGATTTCCTTTGGCTGAAGCAAAGAATCCATCCACCCTTCCCTTGAGGTATTTAGTATGTAAATTTAGAAATTAAATCTGAAAATTGTAGTGTGTGAAACGTTAGAAGAGAAGAACAATGGGGAAGCACCACCCGGCCAATTCACTTTCTGGATGTTTCTCATTTGTCTGCTCAGCCCCTGCCTCCTTCCAGGTGTGTGGAAAGCTGTCCTCCTGGATTCAGGAAGGTGGCTCAGGAAGGGCAGCCCATCTGCTGCTACGGCTGTGTCGCTTGTGCAGAAGGAACCATCTCCACCCAGGAAGGTGGGTGACACTTCGAGAAAGGGGCAGAGTTTGGGGAAGACTATAGACCTGACATTGCTCAAGAAAGGGGGTTTGATAGGCATTTCCAGTCTTCGCTCTTTTGTGGTTCATTCCTTTACGATGTATATCTTATTTCAAGAGGAGTCTTGAGTCAGGGCTGAGACACGCTTCCTTTTTTACCTGTGGGAAGATGGCCCCACAAACAGGAATTCTCAACAAATGGTTTGTGGGTCAATCTTCCAGCCCACCCTGAAGGTCACCAACACCTAACCTTTCTTGCCCCATGTCAAAAGTTCTGTTTTCCGACTTGTGCTGTCACCAGTGTGGTAAGTAGTTCTTTGCCTGGACTTCTTTCCATTGCATGTCTTTGGTCACCTGACACCCTGGGCTGGAGTTGGCTCAAGTGAGAAGAATAATACTTGAACCGTTTCCTTCCTTCCCTCCCTCCCTCCCCTTTATAGCCAATAGATATGCCCAAGGAAAGGGAAGTGATTGGTCCTTCTGGTCCCAGCATGGGTGGGAGGGGCAAAGAAGGAGGGGAATCCACCAATCAGGGTAACCCCTGACCTGACAGAAACACTGTCCATCTCCAGGACTTAATCAGGAAATGCATTTTTAAAAACAGGCTTGAAGAACCCCCTTTTTATACATGGGAGACATGGCTGAGTTCATCAGAGGAACAGATGCCCTTTCAGAAGAACCAGACCAGGAAGGGCCACGGAGCCCATGAGTCCAACCGTTTGCTCATTTCAGGAACCCAAATTAAAGCATCTTCGATAAATGACAGCCCAGCCTCCATTTGAATGATGGAGGGGAGCCCCCATCTCTTGGGGTCCTCATTTTTACTAAATACTTACTTCTTCCACAGGCAATCATTCTCTCAATTCCCAATTTCACCCAGTTAATTTCATACAGTGCATGCTGTATGCGGAATCTTCCTCTTGCTCTTTTTCAGATGCAGAAAAATGCACCAAATGTCCAGAAGATCAGCATCCAAGATCACTGTATCACTAACATTAAAGTCTTTCTATCCTATCAAGAAAATCTGGGGATCATCCTGGCTTCCCTTGCCTTGTTCCTCTCATTAATTACAGGCATTGTCTTGGGAATCTTCATTAAATTCCAGGAAACTCCAATTGTCAAAGCCAACAATCGGGACCTCTCCTACATCCTCCTTGTCTCCCTCCTGCTTTCCTTCTTGACCTCCTTCCTGTTCATTGGCCAGCCAAGGAGAGCCACCTGCCTTCTCCGACAAACAGCCTTCAGCATCGTTTTCTCACTCGCTGTCTCTTCTGTCCTGGCCAAAACAGTCACAGTGGTATTAGTCTTCTTGGCCACAAAACCAGGGAATAAAGTCCAGAGATGGCTGGGGAAGAGCCTGGCCAACTCCATCATCCTTTCTTGCTCTGGTCTCCAAGTTGTCCTCTGCACCATCTGGTTGGGCACTTTCCCCCCATTTCCTGGCTATGACTTGCACTCCCAGCCTGGAGAGATTGTCCTGCAGTGCAACGAAGGCTCTGTCACCATGTTTTATGGAGCCCTGGGCTACATGGGCTTCCTGGCCACCATGTGCTTCACAGTGGCTTTCCTGGCCAGGAATCTCCCTGGGGCCTTCAGTGAAGCCAAAGTGATCACCTTCAGCATGCTGGTCTTCTGCAGTGTCTGGGTCTCCTTTCTGCCCACCTACCTGAGCACCAAGGGGAAGTACATGGTGGCCCTGCAGGTCTTCTCCATCTTGGCCTCCAATGCAGGACTTCTGGGCTGCATCTTCATCCCCAAGTGCTTCATCTTTCTGCTAAGGCCAGATCTCAATACAAAAGAACATTTGACATTGAAATAAAATAGAAAAATGACTTTTTAGGTTAGGTATTTTCCCCAAATTGTCAGTTAATTATTCCAACAAATAGCTTTGATCCTTTTTTATTCCTTTAAAAACTAGCAAACAGATTCACCTTGAAGATTATTCTTAGGGAGGATTGGTCCGAGGTATTGTAGTTGGGAGCAGCTGGCCCTTTAAATCAAAAGCCAGCCTTATGGGCCCAGAGGTAGTCACCTGACCCCTGTGAGCCAATAAAGAAGGGGGTTCTGTCAGGTTTTGGGCATGAAGAGTTTTGGAGGTCTTTTGAGGGAGTTAGATGGAGTCTTCAAAGAGGGTGTGACCTCCAACAAGGCTGGAGATTTGGCTATAGATTCGCTTTAGGGTTATGTTTTTGTTTTTTATTTTATCTCTTTTTAACTGTGTGCTGGGTGTGTGGATCTTTCTCTTCCTTTGGCACTTTCAATAAATATACTTTTGTTTGAAATGCTGGAATTTACCGGTGGCCTTCTATCCCCTTAAGGGTTATACTTAGAGAGCCTAGAACATAGCTTTCCAAACTGTGTGTCGCAACACAATACTGTGTCGCCTGCGGAGCCCAGGTTTGTCACGTCAAAACCCAGAAGTGCTGATGGTGCGCCACTGCGCGCGGCCACGGGCCATCAGCGCTTCCGGGTTTTTGCACAGCACACCAGGACACCACTGCCGCCACCGCTGCGATGCGCGAAAATCCGAAAGCACCGCTGCCACTTCCGCAGCACATGAAAACCCGAAAGCGCCGCAGCAGTGGCACTTCTGGGTTTTTGCACGCCGCCGTAGTGGCAGCACTTCCGGGTTTTCTCGCACGCCGCCGTTGGTGTGTCGCCAATGGGAATAGTTTGGAAAGCCCTGGCCTAGAGTGTTTTATTGCTAGTACTCTATTCTAGTCATGATTGGTAAAACAAGTAGCTCCTTTTCCTCAAAGTGCTGGAATAGCAATGAACAGATGTTGACTTTCTTCCATAAGTGGTGGCAATGTCGCAAAACTCAACAATGTTGGAAATTAATTAATCATAGAATGGACCAAGTATAAAAGTCGTAATTCCATTTCAGCATCAAACATTTTTATTGAACTTCACCAAACCACACGTTTCTCCACAATGCACGAAACTGGCTTTGTATAGGATTACAGCTGCAAGGACTTTATAGGCTTTTGATTGGAAAAGTTCTCCGATCCCGAGAGGCAAAAGACGACTTCCGGTGGGAATATGGCGGTCTGAACAGCTGTGCCTGAGAGCTCTACGGGTAGATCTGACAACACGGCTTTTGGGGGGGGGGGGTCAGGCAGGCTTTTTCTGAAGCCCTGCAGCGTTTTCATGGACAGAAAATGCTTGAAATAATCCCATTTGTACTCCAGAACGGTGCCCTGCAGCCAGAGGATCACGAACAGCATTAGCGCTAATCTGGTAAGAGACGCCGGGAGGCTGGGACGTCACCATTTCAAAACTGCTGTAGCCTTAAAGGGACATTAAGGCAGGCCACCCCATTTCTAAACCACCCAATATATATATTTTTTTTAAAGTTTATGTACCCCAAGAGAGACTTTCTACAGCAAGGAGAAGCGATCTCTCTTGGTGCTTATCGTTATTTTTGTATTAATTTTTAAAAATCTTTTAAAGTTTTGGCTTGTTTCCCCATTTAAATACTAAGGAGGACTGAGAATAAATAAGTGCATCCCTGTTATTATTTCTGTACTGAATTTGAAGAATTTAATATTTAATATTTAATTATTTAAATAATGTATTAAATAATTAATATTTAATTTAATATTTTCCTACAGGTTGAATCTGCTGTTTTGAATCTTCAGCTTTCTGCTGCTACTTTCTCTGGGAAGCTGCCCCTTATCATACTTTTGTTTCTGCAGACATTTCCAGAAATCTTTTATTAACTCTTACTCTTGCTAGTTAAGTATCTAGGGGGTGCCATAATCTACTGCCTGCAACACAGAGGATTTCAAGCAGACATTCTCAGAGTTTCGTTGTGAGATTAAACAGATTCTCTCTGACTCCTGTCAAGCTATTATGCAAGATATTCAGGTCTGTAGAAAATATCAGCTTTAAAATGTGTCATCTGGCTGAGGAGGTTGTGGAAAAAGTTGATCCTAATAAATATAGAAATGTTTCTACTGACAACAATATTGAAGCCTTTGTTGAAATGCTGGGTGATGATGACCAGATTCTGGTGCTGAAGGAGTTAAAGGGACAGACTGAATCACAAATCACAAATGGAATTGTTTTTCTGATGGAATGTTATGGGAAAGAAGAGACTTTGCTTTGTGGGAGACTTTCTGCTGAGCAGTTTCTAAGGGGGGCAGTTGGGCTGTTTGATTTTTTTATGAAAAATGCCTTGTGTGTACTATGGAGAGATGTAAATGCTCTGGTATATTTTGAATTGGGGTAAGTATTTAAGAATGTTTATTTGGACTGCTTTTAAGGCTTGTATGATTCTATTTATGATTGATTGATTGATTGATTGATTGATTGTATGATGGTCCCATCACTTCCTGGCAAATAGAAGGGGAGGAAATGGAAGCAGTGACAGATTTTATTTTCTTGGGCTCCAAGATCACCACAGACGGTGACTGCAGCCATGAAATTAAAAGACGCTTGCTCCTTGGGAGGAAAGCTATGGCAAACCTAGACAACATATTAAAAAGCAGAGACATCACCTTGCCGACAAAGGTCCGTATAGTTAAAGCTATGGTTTTTCCAGTAGTAATGTATGGCTGTGAGAGTTGGACCATAAGGAAGGCTGAGCGCCAAAGAACTGATGCTTTCGAACTGTGGTGCTGGAGAAGACTCTTGAGAGTCCCTTGGACTGCAAGGAGGTCAAACCAGTCAATCCTAAAGGAAATCAACCCTGACTGCTCATTGGAAGGACAGATGCTGAAGCTGAAGCTCAAATACTTTGGCCACCTAATGAGAAGAGAGGACTCACTGGAAAAGATCCTGATGCTGGGAAAGACTGAAGGCAAAAGGAGAAGGGGACGGCAGAGGATGAGATGGTTAGATAGCATCACCGATGTAATGAACATGAATTTGAGTAAACTCCGAGAGACAGTGGAGGACAGGAAGGCCTGGCGTACTATGGTCCATGAGGTCACGAAGAGTCGGACACGACTAAACGACTGAACAACAACAACAACAACAAGCTGAACCTACGAGCCTGTGGAAACAAATCTCAATGGACTTCATTGTAGACTTACCTGAAAGCAAAGGCAAAACTGTTATATGGGTGTATGTCTATGAAGGTTCTCAGTCATCCAGGTGGAACAGTCTGTGGCTTGAATCATGTCAACTGGATTTCTATTTTCTTAGTGGAAACGTTTCACTCCTTATCCAAGGAGCTTCTTCAGTCTGAGTAAAGTTAGTAAGGGAATCCTTAAATATGTTTCTAGGCTGGCTGTGTGACCTTGCACCTGGGGCTAGGTCATGGTTATTTTTGAGATGTTTGTTTCTAAGTCCCTTTATCATCTAAAGGAGGATCGTTAAGATTACCCTGCTGCTGTTGAGCTTGTGAAATGGTCTTAATCTTCCTAGGCACAGAAGACAAAGCAGGAAGGAAGATAGGGGAAAGGTTATGCCTGAGGCCTCCACCTCTATTCAAGGAAGGATTTTCCAAGTTGGCATGAATGGATTCCTTGACCCCTCTCTCAAACCACCTATCTTCTCTGTCTAAAATGTGAACATTAATGTCCTCAAATGAGTGTCCTTTTTCCTTTAGATGAAGATAAACTGCTGACTCTGGTCCTGTGGTGTTACTTCTCCTGTGTTGGGCCATCCTCCTGTACAAAGGTTGTTTGGTTTCTCCAATGTAGAGTTCAGAGCACTCCTCACTGCACTGGATTGCATACACTACATTGCTTTCCTTGTGTTTTGGAGTTTGATCTTTGGGGTGTACAAGCCTCTGTCTCAGTGTGTTGGTGGGTTTGAAATATACAGGTATGTGGTGTTTGCCAAATATCCGTTTGATCTTTTCAGACACGCCAGCCATGTAAGGAATGACCAGGTTCTTCCGTTTACTCTGAGTCTCAGCCCTATCTGTCGCTGTTTTAGGTCTGGTAGACTTAGATTTGGTGAAGGCCCAATTTGGATATCCACAGGCCTGCAGAGCTGTTCTCAGATGCTGCTTTTCATTCTTTTTGGAATCCATGGAGGTGGGGATGGTTTCTGCTCTGTGTGACAATGTCCTGATGACTCCTAGTTTGTGCTGCAGTGGATGGTGGGAGTCAAACATCAGGTATTGATCTGTGTGTGTGGGTTTCCTGTAGATCCCTATTTCTAGCTTGCCACCGGTCCCAATGAGGACTTCACAGTCTAGGAATGCCAGTCTGTTGTCCTTGGTGTCTTCTCTGGTGAAGCTAATGTTGGCATCTATAGTGTTTATATGGTCCGTGAAGGCCTGTACTTCCTGGGCCTTGATTTTGACCCAGGTGTCATCCACATACCTAAACCAGTGGGTGGGCACCGTTCCCTGGAATGTGTTGAGTGCTTTCTTCTCCACTTCTTCCATGTATAAATTGGCCACAATGGGTGACACAGGAGAACCCATGGCACAGCCGTGTTTTTGTCTGTAAAAGTCACCTCTGTATGTGAAATAAGTGGTGTTAAGACACAGGTCCAGAAGATGGCAGATCTGGTTTGGGTTGAGATGGCTTCTCCTTTCCAGGGTGCTGTCCTCTTCTAGTCTCTTCCTGACAGCGGATAGAGCATGAGTGGTGGGGATGCTGGTGAAAAGGGAGGACACATCGAAGGAGACCATAGTTTCATCTGTATCCAGTTTCAGGATCTTTGCTTTGGAAACAAATTCTTCCGAATTATGGATGTGGTGTTCAGAGTGTCCAACTAGAGGTGCTAGTATGGTAGAGAGGTGTTTGGCAATGTTGTATGTTACCGAATTGATGCTGCTGACTATGGGTCGGAGGGGTGTTCCTTCCTTGTGGATCTTAGGAAGTCCGTAGATGCAGGGGATGGCTTCTCCAGGATACAGACGGTGGTAGGTAATCCTATCGATGGAGCCATCATGTTCCAATTGTTTCAAACTGTCTATTGCCTTTTTCTTGTAATTGTTGGTGGGGTCTCTTTTCAGTTTTTCATATGTATGGTGATCCTCCAAAAGTGAGGTAATTTTATTGTGGTAGTCTGCAGTGTTTAGAACCACTGTACATCTTCCTTTGTCAGCAGGTAAAATGGTGATGGTTTCATCTTTGCTGAGGGCTGTCAGGGCTCTCCTCTCTTGGACGGTAAGGTTGGGGGGAGGAGGTTGAGCACTGGACAGAGCTGCAGATATTTTAAGCCGGAGTTGTTCTGCTTCTTCAAAAGGTAGGTGGTTGTTGTGGATGGCAGATTCTGTGGCTGTAATGAGCTCCACAACCGGAACTTGCTTGGGAGTGATGGCAAAATTAAGACCTTTGGCTAGGACATCTCTCTCTGGTTGGGTAAGTTCTCTGTCTGAGAGATTTTTCACCCACATGTTCTTTTTGTCCTCTGTGGTCCTGTTGTTGTTGTTCCTCCCAGCGGTTTCTCCAGTTCCTTGTTTCTGCTTGCTGCGAGAAAGAAGAATGTCAAATTTCTTAGTTTGCCTCTCCTTTGTCTTGTGATGCTGGGCCAGCTGTACTTTATTGCCAAGCTGAATAACTCTATCCAGGATTGGGTCAGGAAGGGTGGCTGTGAGTTCCTGGTGAAGGTTTTCAAAATTGTATTGCAGGGCATCAATGGTGAAGTGGACTTGCCTTATTCTTTCATTTAGAAGATGTCTTTGTGCCTGCTGCAGGATCTGATCTGCTCTGTGACCCTTAACTGTAGATTGCAGGCGTAGGCTTGTCGGGATGAGTCTCTGTTGTCTGCATCTGAGGTTAAAACGTAGGTGGTTTCTATAGTCTGCCACCTTTCTTGCTGTCTTCTCGAATTTCCTTACCAACTTCAGGGTTTCATCCCCAAAATGTATGGCAATATGTCTATGAAGGTAATTCGACAAAGGAGAGGCAAACTAAGAAATTTGACATTCTTCTTTCTCGCAGCAAGCATGTGGGTGAAAAATCTCTCAGACAGAGAACTTACCCAACCAGAGAGAGATGTCCTAGCCAAAGGTCTTAATTTTGCCATCACTCCCAAGCAATTGACATGATTCAAGCCACAGACTGTTATATGGGTGGTAACTGATCTCTTTTCCAAGCAAGCCCATTTTATTCCTTGTAAAGGATTGCCCTCTGCTGGTCAACTAGCAAAATTATTTATCTTGCACATCTACCAAGCTCACGGCGCCCCCTTGAGGATTATCAGCGATCGTGGATCTCAGTTTACAGCCAAATTTTGGAAATCATTTTTAAAATTGATTGGAACTGAACAAGGATTGACTAGTGGGTTTCATCCGGAATCGAACAGGGTGTGTGAATGACTTAATTCCGTATTGGAGCAGTATTTGCATTGTTACATCAGTTACCAGCAAGATAATTGGGTGGACTTGTTGCCATTTGCTGAAGTGGCATATAATAACGCTGTTCATCAAAGCACTGGATTTTCACCATTTAAAATAGCAACTGGACAAGACTTTGTTCCTATTCCTGAACTGCCTGACCCTGCCATGATACAGTCTCCAGATCCTGTGTTGGCAGATGAATGGAATACAAAACTAAGGGCCAATTGGCCGATCATGCTCAAAACATTGCAGGAGGCTAAGGAATCTTACAAAACTTTTGCTGATTGCAAGCGGGCGCCTGAATGGACTTTGGTGGTGGGTGAAAAGGTTTACTTGTCTACAAAACATCTGAAGACCACACAACCATCAAGGAAACTGAGTCCTAAGTTTATTGGTCCTTTTCCAATTGTGAAAGTGATAAACCCTGTAGCTGCTCAATTAAACTTGCCTAAAAACTTATGCAGGGTACATCCTGTATTCCACATCAGCTTGTTGAAGCCTGTCAAAACTGCACCACAATGGCATCCAGAACAACCCACACCTCCACCCATCATGATAGGTGATAATGAACACTTTGAAGTTTTGGACATTTTGGATTCTAGAATGCATAGGGGTAAAATTCAGTACCTGGTACAGTGGAAACATCTACCTATTGGATTTAAGGAATGGGTTGATAAGAGTCATGTTATTGCTCCACGTTTGATCAAGAAGTTTCATAATCAGTTCCCTGCTAAACCTGGTTAATGTAATGTTGTCTTCTTGATTTTGTTTTGCAGATTGGACCGTCGTGCATATGCCTGCAACCTGAACACTTTTGTTTTTATTTGTATGTTTTGGTTATCTTGTATGCTTTGTATGCTTTGTATGCTTTGTTTCTCTTATATGCTTTCCATGCTTTGTTTATCTTGTAATCTGTAGGATGCTCTTTCTTTTGGAGGGTCGGCATGTCAGGGTTCATCTCCATGAATCCTGTCATTGGGATTAGGCCTAGTTAGATATGCTTCTCAAATGATTAGTAGTGATGCTTCTAGTGTGTTGGGGGGGGGGGGGAAGTGGCAGTTGAGTATTGTGACTACTACTGAAGGCGGGAAGCGGCTCGTCAAGGTCAACCACCTGCAGGAGGATGGTGCTGGGAACGTTTGCACAGTGAGATCATCGGTTGGTAATTGGGCATGCAAAGGGAGAAGATAAGATGCAACAGTTGGGCGGGAATCCGCATTCAGATCTTTGAAAGTGCTTCAATTAACATGTATCCCGAATAAAGCTTAATCTGCATTCTAATGAATGGCATTGTTAAGTGTTTATTAGGGCATAGTTGTTGGGGTCATCACAATGGCAGATATGAATCAGAGAAAGGCTATTTTGAAAAATGGCTATAAATGCAAGAAATAGGAAGGAGGGGATTTTATCCTTCAATTTAAACACAGATTCTCTCTGTACCTCTTCTGCATCTTCTTTAACTGTGATGGCTATTGCGGGTCTTTCAACCATGACAGAGAGGGCCTTTTCTTGTGTCATTTCCCAGCTGGAGAACACCCTCCATGGGCAGCTGTGATGGTACCCCATTTTCTTACCTCCTACAAAATCTTATCTGACCTTACATGTTTTTATTCCAATTATATATTTTTAGTGGGTTTTATTGTTAACCACCTAAAAAGCTATTAGGCAGTTTAAAAATGGTAATGCATAATAAAATAAAATGAATCTGTCGCCAGGTGTTGGGAGAGGGGACGTTTGCAGTGATTCTTCTATTGTTCAGCCTAATATGTACTTTTTCACTTTTTACCTGCTCCTTTCATTTTTACCTTTTGTTAGCTGCCGTTGAGCACTCAAGGGCTCCAGGATGGACTTGTGGACTTGGTGTATTGCCATACCAAAGAGATGACTGCAGACATTCTTACCAAGCCTCTACCGAGAGACAGTTTCCAGAACCTTCGATTCAAAATGGGACTCTGGGTGGTTTAATTAAAAAATTGCATGAACTTGTTTTGTATGCCTGAGAAGGGGTTTGTGGGATAATATTGCAGTCAAACCAACAATTCATGTCTTGCTATATAAGCACATGAAAGGGGGCGGAGGCTCACAGAGACTTCCTGAGTAATTTCCTAGAGAGACAACTCTGAGATCACATCCCTCTCTTCTCAACCATGCGAGTGTCTGAGCTCTGCAGCTCAGACATCATTTTCAAGCTTATATATTCTATTTTTGTAACTTACTTAATATTTTAAACCTGCCTTGACTCTACTACTGCAACTGCTGTTTTGAGACTTAGATTATGTGAGTAAACATTACTTTTATTTCTTCACAAAACTGTGTGATTGTTGTTTTAAGAGGGATAAAAGGGGTAATGCCAGGAAAATCCAGTCTGCTTCAAAGCATCCTGGATTATTGTTTTCTAGAAGGTTAAAGGGGCGTGGTGGCTCAGCGGGTAAGACGCCAGGCTTGTCAATCGGAAGAGCGCAAGTTCGGAGGTTCAAATCCCTAGCCCTGAATGTGGAGTGAGCTCCCGCACTAGCTCCAGCTCTTGCCAACCTAGCAATTCGAAAGCATGCAAATGCAAGTAGATGAACAGGTACCACTTCGGTGGGATGGTAACAGCATTCCGCGCACGTCATGCCGGCCACGTGGCCGCAGAAGCATCTTCGGACAACGCTGGCTCTTCGGCTAACAAACGGAGATGAACACCGGCCCCTAGAGTCGGACACGACTGCACAAATGTCCGGGGGGAACCTTTACCTTTAAACCAACCTTGTCTTAAGCTTCCAAGTTTTATGCTGCTAGAGATGGTACTCTGCTAATCTCACTCACGTGAGGAAGGAAGGATAATAACTAAATAATATATCCTCTCCTAGTATCTAAATTCATCCCCAAGACTAGGAAGGGAGCCTTTTCGGTGGCTGCCCCGCTCTCTGGAACAATCCCGTCCCCAACATTTGAGGCGTCCCAACCTTGCTGGCTTTTAGAAAGACGGTCTAGACCTGGCTCTCATTGTAGGCCTTTGGATCTAGGCGAGCAGAGCCCCTGTTAGTTGTTTCCATCTGTTCTGCTCAGGTCGCAGTTTGGCACAACTGGGTTATCTTTCAATGACACAGGGCTGATTTTTCTCGCTTAAAGTTTATTTTAGTTGTATGCCACCTAGAGTCATCTTGGTTGAGTTGGGCAGCTATATAAATGCTTGGACTAAAGAAATACATACATACACACACTTAAAATAATGGTCAGCACATTCAATTATTGGGTTTGACTCCGTGACTACTGGCTTGTCAAGATCTGCCCTTTGGAGGACATGAAATCGGCAACCCCCCTCACATTTGCCGGTTTCCATCCCTGGCCACTCATCTATATGCCTCTGGTACTTTTTTTCACAATTCAACTGATATCCAGCTTTTGAAGAAGAAGATTTGGGATGTTTTGGCTCAAAGAACCTTTCCAAAATCAAACAACATAGCATGACCTTAGGAAGAGTCTCATGGTTAACGGAGTCATCTCTTATGCATTTGCTAGACTTCAGTTACACAAAATGTCATCGGTGTTAGGGATGGCCGATTCTGCAAACCACCAGTTTAGAATTCTATGTGTTTCCTGTTTCAATGTTTATCTTAATTAATTGTGATTTTGTTTTATTTGCTGGTGTATGACCGAATAAGATTGATTGATAGATTGATTCTTCCATTGAGGGGTCAGAGAACTTTTCCTTCTTTTTTTTATAAGAATTTTATTAAGTTTAAAGCAAAGATTAAAAAAAACCACTATAAAGCAAAAAAACTACAAAAGGAGGGGAAAAAAAAGAACTAAAAATGTGAAGCAGAAGAAGAAAAGGATTTTGAAGATTACATAAAGAGGTGACTTCCGACTTTCAACAGCATGAATATATAGCAATTTCCATAATCAATCCCTTACTCTATATCAAACCAAAATCATGTTATTTCTATAAATCATTCCATTAGCACATTATAAAAATCACTAAATACAATTGCTCCTTCCCCTTATATTATTTTTATTTATTTTATTTTATTATTATATTTATACCCAGCCTATCCCCTCCCTAACGGAGGACTCTAGGTGGCTTACATACATATTGATTACATTTCATTATACATACATTTTTAATTATACAATTAACCATGCATTAAGGGAAGGGGTTATCCATGACTACAAGTTCCACAATGCCTTGCGTCAGAGCCGGCTGCCGACGTCCTGTAGATGGAGCTGTTCTTCCGGGATCCGTCGTACCACCGCATTCCAAGATCTTCCGTTTGGTGGGCGATCCCCGACAGGATGCCAGCAAATTCTCCCACTTAAGGTGGTACCCATTTATCTACCCGCAAAGCTTTTGAACTGTTGGGTTGACAGGAGCTGGGACGAGCAACAAGAGCTCACCTCGTTGCGGGGGGTTTCAAACTGCTGACCTTCCGATCGGCAGTCTACAGCTCAGTGGTTTAACCCGCTGAGCCACGTGTCCCCGGTGTTAAATATTAAAAGAAAAAGAAATATATAAACCTCCTAATCAACTTCCTCCCCAAAGACAACATTTATTTATTTCCTTCCTACCACTATTCTATACATTTCTGTCCACTGTAATAAAAATCAAACTTAAAAAAACTTATAAATTGTCTAAAGGTAAAGGTAAAGGTTCCCCCTGCACATTTGTGCAGTCGTGTCCGACTCTAGGGGGCGGTGCTCATCTCCGTTTGTTAGCCAAAGAGCCAGCGTTGTCCGAAGACGCTTCCATGGTCATGTGGCCGCATGATGCACGTGGAACGCTGTTACCTACCCACCAAAGTGGTACCTATTAATCTTCTCACATTTGCATGCTTTCGAATTGCTAGGTTGGCAAGAGTTGGAGCTACTGCTGTCACACGGGGCTACGGATTCGAACCAATCATCTGATTGACAAGCCTGACATCTTACCCGCTGAGCCACCACACCCCCCATAAATTGTCTACTTTTATAATTAATAATACTATAACAATCTTAACCCTATTAAGCCTGAAACCAAGCAATTATTGTTATACCTTATTAATCTTAACAAATCATTAAAAAGGAATAGAATCATTGTTGTTGTTGTTGTTGTTCAGTCGTTTAGTCGTGTCCGACTCTTCGTGACCTCATGGACCATAGCACGCCAGGCCTTCCTGTCCTCCACTGTCTCTCGGAGTTTACTCAAATTCATGTTCATTACATCGGTGATGCTATCTAACCATCTCATCCTCTGCCGTCCCCTTCTCCTTTTGCCCTCAGTCTTTCCCAGCATCAGGATCTTTTCCAGTGAGTCCTCTCTTCGCATTAGGTGGCCAAAGTATTTGAGCTTCAGCTTCAGCATCTGTCCTTCCAATGAGCAGTCAGGGTTGATTTCCTTTAGGATCGACTGGTTTGACCTCCTTGCAGTCCAAGGGACTCTCAAGAGTCTTCTCCAGCACCACAGTTCGAAAGCATCAATTCTTCGGCGCTCAGCCTTCCTTATGGTCCAACTCTCACAGCCATACATTGCTACTGGAAAAACCATAGCTTTAACTATACGGACCTTTGTCGGCAAGGTGATGTCTCTGCTTTTTAATATGCTGTCTAGGTTTGCCATAGCTTTCCTCCCGAGGAGCAAGCGTCTTTTAATTTCATGGCTGCAGTCACCGTCTGCGGTGATCTTGGAGCCCAAGAAAATAAAATCTGTCACTGCTTCCATTTCTTCCCCTTCTATTTGCCAGGAAGTGATGGGACCAGATGCCATGATCTGGGTTTTTTTAATGTTGAGTTTCAAGCCAGCTTTTGCACTCTCCTCTTTCACCCTCATCAAGAGGCTCTTTAGTTCCTCTTCACTTTCTGCCATTAGGGTGGTATCGTCTGCATATCTGAGGTTGTTGATATTTTTCCCGGCAATCTTAACTCCGGCTTGTGATTCATCCAGCCCGGCATTTCTCATGATGTACTCTGCATATAAGTTAAATAAGCAGGGTGATAATATACAGCCTTGTCGTACTCCTTTCCCAATTTTGAACCAGTCGGTTGTTCCATGTCCGGTTCTAACTGTTGCTTCTTGACCCGCATACAGGTTTCTCAGGAGACAGGTAAGGTGGTCTGGTACTCCCATCTCTTTAAGACTTTGCCACAGTTTGTTGTGATCCACACAATCAAAGGCTTTAGCGTAGTCAATGAAGCAGAAGTAGATGTTTTTCTGGAACTCTCTTGCTTTTTCCATGATCCAGCGAATGTTGGCAATCTGATCTCTAGTTCCTCTGCCTCTTCGAAACCCAGCTTGCACTTCTGGTAGTTCTCGGTTCACATGCTGCTGAAGCCTAGCTTGTAGGATTTTGAGCATAACCATCTCTTTTTGGTGTATTATCTAGTAGGTGCTGCAGATCCTCATAGAACTGATCTACTTCTGCTTCTTCAGCATCTGTGGTTGGGGCGTATATTTGGATCACTGTGATGTTAAATGGCTTACCCTGAATTCGAATTGAGATCATTCTATCGTTTTTTGGATTGTATCCAAGCACTGCTTTAGCCACTTTATTATTAATTATGAAGGCTACTCCATTTCTTCTGTGGTCCTCTTGTCCACAGTAGTAGATCTGGTGGTCATCTGATGTGAAGTGGCCCATCCCAGTCCATTTCAGTTCACTGACACCTAAAATGTCTATATTTAATCTTGACATCTCACCAATAACCACATCCAATTTGCCCTGGCTCATAGATCTTACATTCCAGGTTCCTATGGTGTGTTGATCTTTAGAACATTGGATTCGTCGTTCACTACCAGCACCGTCGGCCGCTAGGCGTCCTTTTGGTTTTGAGCTAGCTGCGTCATCACATCTGGGGCTAGTTGAACGTATCCTCTGTTCCTCCCCAGTAGCATTTTGACTATCTTCTGACCTGGGAGTCCCATCTTCCGATGGTATACCGACATATCTCTGGTTGTACTGATCCATTTAGTTTTCACGGCAAGAATACTGGGGTGGGTTGCCATTACCTTCCCCAGAGATCGTATTTAGTCTGACCTCTCTGCCACGACCTTCCCGTCTTGGGTGTCCCTTCACGGTTTAGCTCATGGTTTCATTGAGGTGCTCAAGCTCTAGCACCACAACAAGGTAACGATCTCCTTTGTTGGAGAAATGTGAGTAGCTTATGTCTATGAAGGTTCTCAGTCATCCAGGTGGAATTGTCTGTAGCTTGAATCATGTCAACTGGATTTCTATTTTCTTAGTGGAAACGTTTCGCTCCTTATCCAAGGAGCTTCTTCAGTCTGAGCAAAGTTGGTAAGGGATTCCCTTACCAACTTTGCTCAGACTGAAGAAGCTCCTTGGATAAGGAGCGAAACGTTTCCACTAAGAAAATAGAAATCCAGTTGACATGATTCAAGCTACAGTGAGTAGCTTATGTTAATCAGCCATGTGGTTTACTGGCCGAGTCTTTTCTGTTCTTTTGTTTTAAATAAAAGCAACGTTTTACTGCAAGTTTTTCAGTTTGCTTGTCTCTTAATATTTTCCATAACTCTGATCACAAATTTTTATAAACAACAATAAGATCATCCGTCACCACGGGATGAAATACCATCTATATGCTGATAATACACAGCTGTATATCTCTATCCCGGGTGAAGTAAGTGATGCAGTTGCCACCCTATCTCAGTGTCTGGAGGCTGTCGGGGCCTGGATGGGGAACAACAGGCTTCGACTGAACCCTAGTAAGACGGAGTGGCTGTGGATTGATGGCCACTCGGGTTCTAGGAAGTTGTCATCTTTGGCTCTAGAGGGGGTTGCACTACCCCAAGGGTCGGAAATGGCGGCTCACGAGCCAGATGCGGCTCTTTGGCCCCTTGAGTGTGGCTCTTCCGCAGCTGAACTCACCCCCGCCCCTTCCATGCGATTGGCCCCCGCCCGCAAACCCCGCCCCCTGGCTCTCGCACTGAGCGAGGCCCGGCGCGGCAGGGAGGCGCTGCTGGCCCGGGACGCGGCGCTGTCGGAGGCGGCGCAGGAGCGGCTGCAGGGGCTGCTGCGGCTGGAGATGGCGCTGCTCCGCGGCATCCAGGTGCTGGGCGAGGGCGCGGGCCCGGGACGCGAGCGGCAGGGCGGCGCAGGGCGAAGAGCCGCCTGCTCTCCCCTTGGCCGCCTCCGGTCCGAGCCTGGCTCGGCTCCCCCGGCCGCCGCAGGGCTCAGGTTAGCGGGGGGAGAGGACGCCGAACGGCGGGGTGGGGGGATTGATGGGGCGGGAGGGTGCACCCGGAGGGCCTCCCGCGGCCGCTTCTCCAAGGCGGGTTGCAGAGCGCGCGCTGCGCCCACGGGAACACCTGGTCCCTCCGCTCCCTCCAGTTCTAGGTTGTAATTAAAATCCGGGGCGGACTTCACTCCAAGTAGACCTTTCCAACCCCGGGGGGCTTCATAGTCCCAACCAAGGGCTTGCAAGGCTGCGGCCCTGCCTGCCTATCTTGAGCGCGCAACAGGACTTGCCTCCAAGGATGCGTGCAGCGAGGCGCACAACCCTGCGGCGCCACGGACCGTTCGGGACCCTCGAGGACGACAGAACTGTCGCCAGCCTAGCCGGCCCCAGCGATCTCCGCCTGACTTCCTGGCGAGCAGCCCTGCTGAGCGGCGGGCGGGGCAGTGCAGCAACCTGGATAGCCCCAAGGAGGGGATGTCTGCAGGGGCCGCCGGCCGGCCTCCCTCTCCCCGCCCCAAGCCAGGAACTTTGGGGGCGAGAGGCCGCTCCAGAGCAGGGTCTGCGGAAGGGGGAGGCGGCCCTGCGCTGTGCGTTACCGCCCTTCAGCGGCTCCTGCCGGGCCAGGCGGGATTGCCGGTGTGGCAGCAGCCGCCCTCGCAGCGGGCAAGCCCAGTAGCATCCCGCCAGCCGCCCCGCCTCACCACTTCCCCGGGGCCGTTCCCCTCCCCTTGGCCGGCCTGGCCTTTCTTTCTCGGCCTCTCCCTCCCCGGCTGGCGAGCTGCATGTGCTGGGCCCAGCGCGGCCTTTGAAGAGCGCTGCCAAGGCTTTGTGAGGGTGTCGGGTTTCCTGCCGGGCCGAGGCGCGCAGGCCAGAACAAGCTCGCCTGTTCTTGGAAGTGGCAGCGGGGCCTGGGTTTCCTGCGCTCCCTCTCCGCCCCCCTTGTGGCTTCCTCCCTCCTCGCCCCCGGCTTCACTCGGGGCAAGCGGTTGTCAAAATGTTTTTCTTAGGCCGTCTTCGGTGCGCTTCGGAACTTTTCCAGCCCCGGCTCTCTGGAGCGGGGAGGCAGGCCGCCCTCTCGCCCGTTTCCACCTCCCGAAATCAAGCTGAACAGGAGAATTGGCCAGAAGGCAGGATCCTGCACCCCTTTTCGCTTTCAGGGCTTCCCGGGATGAGGGAGACCAAAGTTTTCTGGCCCATCAAAGGGGGGCTAAGGAGGGAGCGCCCTGCCGCTCGCGTCCCGGGCCCGCGCCCTCGCCCAGCACCTGGATGCCGCGGAGCAGCGCCATCTCCAGCCGCAGCAGCCCCTGCAGCCGCTCCTGCGCCGCCTCCGACAGCGCCGCGTCCCGGGACGCGAGCGGCAGGGCGGCGCAGGGGGCCTGGCCGGGGCGGTGGCAGCGGGGGGACGGAGCCGGCGGAGGTTTGCCGGGCAGCAGGACGGGGCGGGCGGCGCTAAGGGACCAGGCGTTCCCGTGGGCGCAGCGCACGCTCTGCAACCCGCCTTGGAGAAGCGGCCGCGGGAGGCCCTCCGGGTAGGCCATCAGCACCTCCCTGCCGCGCCGGGCCTCGCAGAGACGGGCCTGAAGGGGTGCAGAGGCCGGAGAGGGAGCCCCTCCGTCTCCCCTTCTCTCCCTGCCTCGCCTGCCCGGGACGCGAGCGGCAGGGCGGCGCAGGGTGAAGAGCCGCCTGCTCTCCCCTTGGCCGCCTCCGGTCCGAGCCTGGCTCGGCTCCCCCGGCCGCCGCAGGGCTCGGGTTAGCAGGGGGAGAGGACGCCGAACGGCGGGGTGGGGGGATTGATGGGGCGGGAGGGTGTCGCGCCGCACGCCGCCCTTGATGTCAGGTACTGGCGAAGGCCTTTCCCCTTCTCGCCAAAGAGCCCGCGCCTGCTTGGCCGCAGCGGTGGCGGAGGATGTGCGGCCCGGGGATCCTGCCGCAGATGGGAAACCCAGCCTGCTCTCCCCACCCGCTTCCCACGCTCTCCGCTCCCCAGAATATCGTGGGGCAAAGGGAAACCTGCCCGGAGGGGTCATCAGGAGCACAGGATCCGGCCCCAGCCCAGCCCGGCCCGCAGCTTCGGCGCCCTCCCCTCGCCATCGCGAAAGTCCCAGGCGACGGCGGGGACATGTTCGACCTGCTCGTGCAGCACCCGGGCGGCCTGGGCGAGCCGCGGGCCCAGCCGGGGGGGGGGCTGGCCCCCCGGCTGCCAGAGAGCAGAGGCGGTGGAAGAGCTGCAGCCGGGGGGCCGCGGAGTCTCCGGGGGCGGCCGCCCCGTGTTGCACGAGCAGGTCGAACATGCCCCCGCCGTCGCCTGGGACTTTCGCGATGGCGAGAGGAGGGCGCCGAAGCTGCGGGCCGGGCTGGGCTGGGGCCGGATCCTGTGCTCCTGATGACCCCTCCGGGCAGGTTTCCCTTTGCCCCACGATATTCTGGGGAGCGGAGGGTGGCAGCTGTTTCTCCGCCACTCCCGGTGGGGCGGCCGGGCCGGGTTCGCGGAGCCGCTGGCTGCACCCCCTCCCTCCGTGAGCCCCCCGCCCCCTTCCATGCGATTGGCTCCCGCCCGCAAACCCTGCCCCCTTCCACGCGATTGGGTCCCGCCCGCAAAACCCGCCCCCTTCCACGCGATTGGCTCCTGCCCGCAAAACCCGCCCCCTTCCACGCGATTGGCCCCCGCCCGCAAACCCCGCCCCCTGGCTCTCAAGCACTTCAAAATGTGCACGAGCATGTCAAAATGGCTCCCGGCACAAAAAGTTTGCCGACCCCTGCACTACCCCATTCGGAGCCAGTGCGGAATCAGGGGGTTCTCCTGGACTCACGACTCCTGCTGGAAGAGCAGGTGGCAGTCGTGGCCAGGAGGGCCTTTGCACAACTTCGGATTGTGCACCAGTTACGCCCTTTCCTGGACCGAGATGCCCTCCGAACAGTCACTCATGCCCTTGTCATCTCCCACATAGACTATTGTAATGCGCTCTACATGGGGCTACCCTTGAGGAGTATCCGGAAGCTTCAGCTGGTCCAGAATGCGGCTGCGTGGACAATTATTGGGGCCAGAAGATCGGCCCATGTGACACCGTTGTTACGCAAGCTGCATTGAGTACCCATTCAGCCAGAGAGGGCTTGCTGTGGACCCCATCGATTAAAGAGTTCCACCTAGCGGGGTCCAGGAAGCGGGCTTTCTCTGCAGTTACGCCCGCCCTTTGGAATATCTTACCCTCGGAGCTGAGGCTGATTTCCTCGCTCCCAGCCTTCCGGAAAGGCTTAAAGACCTGGTTTTGCCGTCTTGCCTGGGAGGGAAATGCCAACAGTTCCTCTTGGGGATGGTTGGTCCCTTGAAGACTCCCAGTATCTTATTTTAACATTTTACCCTTGGAATTCATATTATGTATTGTTGTAATTTTATATTTCTTTTAATTCTATTTTATTGTGCACCGCCCAGGGTCCCCACTGGGGGAGATGGGCGGTAATATAAATTTAATAAAATAAATAAATAAAATAAATAATGATCTGAGGTTTTTTAATGTTGAGTTTCAAGCCAGCTTTTGCACTCTCCTCTTTCACCCTCATCAAGAGGCTCTTTAGTTCCTCTTCACTTTCTGCCATTAGGGTGGTATTGTCTGCATATCTGAGGTTGTAAATATTTCTCCCGGCAATCTTAACTCCGGCTTGTGATTCATCCAGCCCGGCATTTCTCATGATGTACTCTGCATATAAGTTAAATAAGGGTGATAATATACAGCCTTATCGTACTCCTTTCCCAATTTTGAACCAGTCGGTTGTTCCATGTCCGGTTCTAACTGTTGCTTCTTGACCCGCATACAGGTTTCTCAGGAGACAGGTAAGGTGGTCTGGTACTCCCATCTCTTTAAGACTTTGCCACAGTTTGTTGTGATCCACACAATCAAAGGCTTTAGTGTAGTCAATGAAGCAGAAGTAGATGTTTTTCTGGAACTCTCTTGCTTTTTCCATGATCCAGCGAATGTTGGCAATCTGATCTCTAGTTCCTCTGCCTCTTCGAAACCCAGCTTGCACTTCTGGTAGTTCTCGGTTCACATACTGCTGAAGCCTAGCTTGTAGGATTTTGAGCATAACCTTGCTAGCATGTGAAATAAGTGCAATTGTACGGTAGTTTGAACATTCTTTGGCATTGCCCTTCTTTGGAATTGGGACGTAAACTGACCTTTTCCAATCCTGTGGTCACTGTTGAGTTTTCCAAATTTGTTGGCATATTGAGTGCAGCACTTTAACAGCATCATCTTTTAGGATTTTAAATAGCTCAGCTGGGATACTGTCTTCTCCGCTAGCTTTGTTGTTAGTAATGCTTCCTAAGGCCCACTTGACTTCACTCTCTAGGATGTCTGGCTCAAGGTCAGTGACCACACCATCGTATTTATCAGGGATATTAAGATCTTTCTTGTATAGTTCTTCTGTGTATTCTTGCCACCGCTTCTTAATCTCTTCTGCTTCTGTTAGGTCCCTGCCTTTTTTGTCCTTTATCATGCCCATCTTTGCACAAAACGTTCCCTTGATATCTCCGATTTTCTTGAAGAGATCTCTAGTCTTCCCCATTCTATTGTTTTCCTCGATTTCTTTGCATTGTTCATTTAAGAAGGCCTTCTTATCTCTCCTTGCTATTCTCTGGAATTCTGCATTCAGTTGTTTATATCTTTCCCTTTCTCCCTTGCCTTTTGCTTCCCTTCTTTCCTCAGCTATTTGTAAAGCCTCATCAGTCAGCCACTTTGCTTTCTTGCATTTCTTTTTCTTTGGGATGGTTTTAGTTGCTGCCTCCTGTACAATGTTACGAACCTCCATCCATAGTTCTTCAGGCACTCTGTCTACCAGATCTAATCCTTTAAATCTATTCCTCACCTCCACTGTATATTCATAAGGGATATGATTTCGGTCATACCTGATTGGTCTAGTGGTTTTCTCTACGTTCTTCAATTTAAGCCTAAATTTTGCGATAAGAAGCTCATGATCTGAGCCACAGTCAGCTCCAGGTCTTGTTTTTGCTGATTGTATAGAGCTTCTCCATCTTTGGCTGCAAAGTATATAATCAATCTGATTTCGGTATTGACCATCTGGTGATGTCCATGTGTAGAGTCGTCTCTTGTGTTGTTGGAAAAGAGTGTTTGCTATGACCAGCGTATTCTCTTGACAAAACTCTATTAGCCTTTGCCCTGCTTCATTTTGTACTCCGAGGCCAAACTTGCCCATTATTCCGGTTATTTTTTTGACTTCCTACCTTAGCATTCCAGTCCCCTATGATGAAAAGGACATCTTTTTTTGGTGTTAGTTCTAGAAGGTGTTGTAGATCTTCATAGAACCGGTCAACTTCAGCTTCTTTGGCATCAGTGGTTGGGGCATAGACTTGGATCACTGTGATGTTGAATGGTTTGCCTTGGATTCGAACTGAAAGCATTCTGTCGTTTTTGAGGTTGTACCCCAGTACTGCCTTTCCCACTCTTTTATTGACTGTGAGAGCTACTCCATTTCTTCTAAGGGATTCTTGCCCACAGTAGTATATATAATGGTCTCCTGAATTAAATTCGCCCATTCCTGTCCATTTTAGTTCGCTGATTCCCAAGATGTCGATGTTCAATCTTGTCATCTCATGTTTGACCACATCCAGCTTACCTTGATTCATAGATCTTACATTCCAGGTTCCTATGCAATATTGTTCTTTACAGCATCGGACTTTCCTTCCACTTCCAGACACATCCACAACTGAGCGTCCTTTCGGCTTTGGCCCAGCCGTTTCACACTTTCTGGAGCTACTCGGAATTGCCCTCCGCTCTTCCCCAGTAGCATTTTGGACACCTTCCGACCTGAGGGGCTCATCTTCCGGCGTCATATCTTTTAGCCTTTTGATACTGTCCATGGGTTTTCTTGGCAAGGATACTGGAGTGGTTTGCCATTCCCTCCTCCAGTGGACCACGTTTTGTCAGAACTCTCCATCATGACCTGTTCTTCTTGACCTGACTTCATTGAGTTACAGCTACTCCTTGTAAAAGTCCCACTGGCTTCCCTGGCACCCTTTTTATAGATGCACACACAGGACAAGATAGTACATATTGTTTAACATCTTTTCTTAAGGTTGGCCACCAGAATTGCCTTCTGACTAAATGTAAGGTTTTTACAAATCCAAAATGTCCAGCCACTTTGTCATCATGGCAACGTTGTAAAATAACTTTTCTGACCGTTTCAGGAATGTACAGTCTATCTCCACTCCACCAAACCCCATTAGTTTCTGTTAAAGACTGTTTATTATTTTTCCACCACTCATCTGCTGTAATAGCGTCTCTGATCTGTTTCTCTAAAGAGGGTTCACATGTGGGTTGATGTAGATGGGCTTGGCGTTGAGTGAGTGCAACCTTACCCTCCAATTGCAAAGGTAAGGGTGGAGGTGGCAATGTAAAATTTTCTTCACTTTGGTTTGGCAAGCCTAATTGTTGGGGTGACATTACTGTAGAGACAATATTTTCCATTGGGCCATCATGCTGAGGTAAGCGTGATAAGGCATCTGCTAGGAAGTTCTTTCCTGCTGGAAAATATTTCAAGGTGAAGTTAAATCTACTAAAAAATTCAGCCCATCTGATTTGCTTAGGATTCAACTTCCTGGGGGCTTTAAGAGCTTCCAAATTTTTATGATCAGTAAAAACCTCAAATGGGTGTGGGGAACCCTCCAGTAGATGTCGCCAAGTAGCTAAAGCATGCTTTACAGCAAAGGCTTCCTTCTCCCAAACCATCCAGCGTTGCTCCGCCTCAGTAAATTTATGAGAAATATATGCACATGGCCGTAATTGATCAGTATCGTCTTTTTGCAATAATACATATCCAACTGCCAGGTTCAAGGCATCAGTTTGAACCACGAATGGGAGTTCAGGGTTAGGGTGTTTCAGAATAGGTTCGGCAGTGAATAATTGTTTCAATTGTTCAAACACCCCTTGGCAAGCTGGCATCCATTTTAACTTTGCTTGAGGTTTATTTGCTAATACGCCATCAGCTGATTTTTTCGTCTTTAACAGATCTGTTAAGGGCAACGCTACCTTAGCGAACCCAGGAATGAATTGGCGATAGAAATTACTAAAGCCAAGAGAAGATTGTAATTGCTTTTTTGTTCTAGGAGTCTCCCATGCCAAAACATCTTTAACTTTGGCAGGATACATTTCTATGCCCTGATGAGATATTCTGTATCCCAAAAAATCAAGTTTTTCTTTATGAAATTCACATTTAGACAGCTTCACATATAACTTATTTTCCAACAACTTTTGCAATACTTTCTTGACTAATTTCACATGCTCATCCATGGTTTCTGTATAAATCAAAATGTCATCTAAATATACCAACACCCCCCGATATAAAAATTCATGTAGAACCTCATTAATTAAGCTCATGAACACTCCAGCCCCCCCCCTTAATCCGAACGGCATGACTTTATATTGGAAACACCCCAATTGGCAATTAAAAGCAGTTTTCCATTCATCTCCTTCCTTGATGCGCACTCTAAAATACGCTTCTCTCAAATCCAGTTTAGTAAAGATTTTTCCTTTTGTCAACTGTGCTAGCATATCCTTCATCAACGGCAACTGGTTTGAAATACAAATTGCCTTCAACCCCCTATAGTCAGTGCACAGTCTCAGTGAACCATCTTTCTTTTCCCTAAACAACACCGGTGCCGCCTTTGGAGAAGTGGAGGGTTCAATAAATCCACGCTTTAAATTTTTATCTATAAAGTTCCTTAATTCTTGCAATTCCTTATGAGTCATTGAATACAACTTGGGTTTGGGTAATACTGCTCCAGGCTCTAATTGCAAAGCACAATCGGTTTTTCGATGAGGAGGCATTTGATCTGATTCAGTCTCCACAAAAACTTCCCCCTCCTCCTCATATGTCAGCAGAGCGTCAGCCGCTTGGGCTAGCTCCCTCAGTGAGCCTGTTAATTCAACACATAGTCCTGCAGTATCCCGTTCCATCCCTGAATAAGATCCGTCTGCAAATTCCATCTCCCCCGAGACCCAATCAATGTGGGGGTTTCGCTCCCTCAACCATTTAAGTCCCAACACTATAGGCTGGTTGGAGATGGGAGCCACAATAAACCGTATAGTATCTTGATGTGTCCCAATAGTCATTTTTAGGGCTTCCGTGTAATATTCAACTGGCCCCCCCTTCATGTCTGAACCATCCAACTGGCAAAATATGATGGGAACTTTTAACTTATATAGTTTCAGTCTTAAGCCAGTCACAATGGCAGGATGCATCAAACATCTCGAGCACCCTGAGTCCAACATAGCCATCAGATTATTCTGATCCCTCCCATCCATTGTCTCAAGTTTTATTTTAACTTGCATAGTAGGACAATCGCCACTCACCAAAGGGTCGGTGCGCCGATCTACAAATGCCTGCCCACCGGCGCATCTCATGACAGGCATTTCTCGTTTCCCGCCGGTAAGAATTCTTCATCTGTGGAGTCGTTCTCAGGTCCCACACTCTCAGCTTTATTGCCATCTTCCACTGCACTGGCTGCTCCCTTCCTTTTAAGCAGTGGTGTCTTTAAAACTTTACTTTCAGCCTTTTTCTTCTCAGCAGTAAGAATCTGTGGGCAGTTGCTAATGCAATGACCCTCTCTCCCACACTTGAAACACAAGCCGCTTTTAGCCCTGCATTCTTTCTCTTCTTCCCAAGCCTTTTGGCTCAGTGGTTTCTTAGGCAGGGGGGCCCCGTCACCCTTCGCCCTGAGCTTTGAAGTTGTTTATATGACTTCAGCCATAATCGTGTGCTCTCTGCTTTGCCTGCTAGCTGAATCCAGTCCTCCAAACATTCCGGGTCACCTCTCGACACTGCCATCTCTAGAATCTCGGGTTTCAATCCCATTTGAAAATATTCAATCTGAAAGCTTTCTGGACAGTTCGGTAATCGGCTTATAAGTTTTTTAAACTCCATGGCATATTCAGCTACAGTCATGTTCCCTTGACTCAGCTGTTGCAACTGCACTCTGGCTGACATCTTAGATAGAGTGTCTTCAAATCTCCGTCTTAGAGCTAACATGAATGATTTAAAATATAACAGTTCTTTTGCATTCATGTCATGTAAAGCCACAAGCCACTGGGCTGCTTCACCCTCTAAAAAACTGGAGACGTACCTTACTTTAGCCTCCTCATCCAGGAAAGAGTCCTCAAATTCCTCCATAAAACCCCTTACATGGGTCATAAAACAAGCCAATTTCCCTGGATCGCCATCAAAGTGCATTTTCAGCTTGTTAACAGTTAACGCTCTGGTCCTTCCTCTTTGTAATCCACTCATGGAAGAGAGCCTCATCTCCAGCTCTGGTTCTGATAACTCCTCTTCTTCTTCACTAGCACTGGAAGCTCCACTTTCCCCTGAGGTGGTCCCTGAAGCAGCTCCTTTCTCCGACACTGCCATTCCTTCTTGCTTCGGAGCCATGACCAGTTGTTGCAAAGATTGGCTGATAGATTCTATCTGCTTGCTGATAGTTTCTAGTTCAAAATCAATACGTGCCGTTTTTGCCTCTAAAGAAGCCATTCTTTGGGATTGGGTAACTCTAGTTTTAGTAGTCCGTTTCCCAATCCCTTCCTTGAGGCCGCCTCCAATTCCCACGGACCACTCTGCACTTGGCTTGGGAGTACGTACCACAGGAATCTCAGCTGCCTCAATGCCACTGCGCCTGGGCCCCTTTTTGGCCCCTTTCTTCTTGGTAACCACAGGTTCAAAGCCCACTGACTTTTCCTCTTTGAGAACTGCTCCTAGGCCTGTAGAAGTGCTGAGTTGCGCTTCTTCCTCCGCCTGGAAACATTCCATGGATTCCTCCATTCCGAGGACGAGTCGATTCTCACCGGTTAGGCACTAACTGTATTTAACAATTGCAACCTCGGGATAGACCGACCCAGTTGAAGGGATTCAGATCTTTCTGTGATGACCCCAACAACTATGCCCTAATAAACACTTAACAATGCCATTCATTAGAATGCAGATTAAGCTTTATTCAGGATACATGTTAATTGAACCACTTTCAAAGATCTGAATGCGGATTCCCGCCCAACTGTTGCATCTTATCTTCTCCCTTTGCGCGCCCAATTACCAACCGATGATCTCACTGTGCAAACGTTCCCAGCACCATCCTCCTGCAGGTGGTTGACCTTGACGAGCTGCTTCCCGCCTTCACTAGTAGTCACAATACTCAACTGCCACTTCCCCACCACCACACACACTAGAAGCATCACTACTAATCATTTGAGAAGCATATCTAACTAGGCCTAATCCCAATGACAGGATTCATGGAGATGAACCCTGACAGCCATATTCACTTGGAATTAACTTTATTTGTTTCTATGTCAGATTTGTACTCTACCTCAATCAAAAAGATTTGTGGTGGTTCATACATATCAGTGTTTTCCAAACTTGGCAATTTTAAGGTGTGTGGACTTTAACTCCCAGAATTCTCCAGCCAGCTGGATAAAAGAAATCTGAGTCCGGACCAGAACTGTAATTTGAGAAAGCGTCTCAGACAAGACCCTCCCTAGTCCTCACAAAGATAAAGAGAGGGAGGAGGGAAGTGCATTCAGACATGCAAGATTCTGTTACCATATCTTTATAATAAAAATAGTATTTGCCCTGCATGACAAGTCTGGTCTCCTTGAAGGGCTGACAGGCCAATAGAGTGGGGACAGATCAAATTCAGGGGAGGGGGGTATTTCAAAGTTAGACACATCCACACCTACAACCTCTACCCCACCCCTTAACTCACAAAAAGGGGGTTGTGTGACAAGCATGAACTATGTCAATATGAACCTCCAAAATACAGTAGGCAGATTTCCCAAGCATGCTGTTAGATCTGGTCTCAGAGACAAATTGCAATTTTGATTTGGTTGGTTTTGTTTCAGAAGGATTGCAATCACACTCTAGTTATCTTTCTTTGGAAGCCCTTGAACTGTGCTGTCTTGTGGCAGGCCCCACCCGATAAAGTGTCATTCGTGAGGAATTTTCAAGTACGGAATAACTCTCCCATCCTGAACGTTCCCCATGTGATAGAGATACCACCCTGAGAAATCGAGGTTCAAATTGGTTTTCTTTATTTGGCAACAGAAATACGGTAACCCCAGGGGCCCCAGCCAGTAAGAGACAAGAGCCCCAAAACTGATCAGAGCAACTCTAAATGTGGTTGAGAGAAAATTGAAAAGGGCATGTTTTATCTTGTTTATAGGAATAATTTACAACTGAGAAGAAACACAGGTGGGTTGCCCAAGGAATCTGGGTCTCCTGTCCAGTATAAGAACATTCAGTTTTGCTAAGTCACTTAGCTTAACAATGACACAGATGCCATACTAATTGCCATTTGTCATTACTTTAACAGTTTGACCCTCATCCCACCTCAGACAGGGGCAGCCGAAAAAGCATTCTTTATCTGCTTCCATGAGGAGAATGAATGTTTTTTAGTTCTGTTGTGTGCCACCCAGAGTCAATTGTTGTGAGATGGATGGATGGATGGATGGATGGATGGATGGATGGAAGGAAGGAAGGAAGGAAGGAAGGAAGGAAGGAAGGAAGGAAGGAAGGAAGGAAGGAAGACTCAACTTTGCCTCCACCCCCAGGAAAAAAAAGGCAAGGTTATTGTAATCCCTGGGCAGTTGCGCAAAAATTATTTTCAAATCTTTTTTTTTACCAGATGGATGTATTCATCCAACAGCCAGCCTCATCAGATCACATCAAATATTATTTTCTGTTTCATATTGACAGAGTACGCACATGTGAATGGGTGGGAAGAGTGAAGCTGCCTTGCTGAAAAACTTGAAAAAACAGGATTCCAAGGAAAAGGAGTAACAAACATTTCCAGGAGGGAAGAAAAAAACCCTTCTGGGGATCAAAGAAATCTGAAGAAGCTTTCTTACTGGATAGGTGAGGAGTATTCCAGTGATCCCTTGCCACTGCATCACAAACACCCCCAAGGGGTACATGGTGGGAAGAAAGAAAAGTCAGAACGGACCTCAGACCTTGTAAAATATGAAGTAGTTGAAAGCCAAGAATTTGCGTATCTGGGCGAGGAGGGGAGACACCTCCCTTGCAAGGAGCACCTGGGGGCCATCAACGGATCCACACTGAGGGGAAACTGTACCGCACATGAGAGGACGCGTAAGGGAGAAAAACCGTACGAGTGTTCCTACTGAGGGAAGGCTTTCATCCAGAGCTCCCATCTCATCCTCCACCAGAGGACTCACGTGGGCAAGAAGCCATACAAGTGCTGCACATGTGGGAAGAGTTTCAGCAGCACTTTGAATCTTCCTGCACATGGGAGGACCCACACAGGGGAGAAACCATACCAGTGTGTGGTGCGCGGGAAGGGTTTTATCAGCAAGTCTCACCTGATTAGGCATCGGAGAAATCGCAGCCACAGTACAGAGAAACGTGATGGGCAGTGCCAACTCGGGACATACCTTTTGCTTAAAGTAGCGCCTCCCAGGATGGAGAGAGAGGGGGGAGAGAGGATCCACACTGGTGAAAAGCCATACCACAGTGTCTGCCTTGTTGCACAGAGCAAAGGAAAACCAAGAAACATCCATCAATGACTTCTCTGACTTTTTGCGTTTCCCTCTCATGTGGTTGTTTCAAGGTTTACCTTGGCTTGCCAGCCAACCTTGAAGCAGTTGTGTCCAATCGGCAGTCGGTGCCCCCAGCCCAATTGTTCTACCAATCCCTCCCAATGGTGCTGCTCAGTCTTGATGGCAAAATGCCCCAAACCAGTGCAAGGTGGAGGATGTATTTTTCCTCTTATTTTCAGCCTCCAATGCAGAGAAGGCCACCCTCATTCCTCTGCAAGCTTATTTCTCTTCAAACAGCTTTGCCCCCAAAGAAAGGAAAACGGCAACCATGCTCTTCTCCCCATCCCCCTGCAGTGACATAATTGCCTTGCTACTGTATATACTGTACATTTCTATATATTGCACAGTGCAGTCCCATTCGGTTTCACAGTGGAAAGAAATGGCAATGCTCATGAGCAGATGGGGTAATATACTGGGAATGTAGGTCTACTGCTCTAACCTCAAACCCTTCAGTCACTTTCACTGCATTGGTTTCCACGGGAAGGCATGGGTTCATAAGACTGGAAAGGCTATTCTTCTGGACATATCTCACAGGGGTATCTTCTGAGGGGGGTAAAAAATATTCAGGATGGGGGCCACAACTGAGCAATCAAAGACCTGCCTCTTTTTATGGGTGTTGTGGTAAAGGGGCGGGGCTTCAGTAACATGGTTGCTGCCCCCATCTTGACTTTTTTGACCTCCCCCAGCAGATGCTCCTGCCTGAACAACCAGCTTCCTCACTGTCAAGTACTTCCTCCATGCACTTGGTATTACATGCTTTAAAAATGAACGATGGTGATATATACAGTAAAAAAAAATGTAAAGTTTCCCCCTGCACAGTCATGCAGTTGTGTCTGACTCTAGGGGCTGATGCTCATCTCCGTTGGTTAGCCGAAGAGCCAGCGCTGTCCGAAGACGCTTCCGCGGTGATGTGGCCGGCATGACACATGTGGAATGCTGTTACCTACCCACCGGGAAAAAAAAGGTAAAGGTACCCCCCGCACATTTGTGCAGTCGTGTCCGACTCTAGGGGCTGATGCTCATCTCCGTTGGTTAGCCGAAGAGCCAGCGCTGTCCGAAGACGCTTCCGCGGTGATGTGGCCGGCATGACACACGTGGAATGCTGTTATCTACCCACCGGGAAAAAAAAGGTAAAGGTACCCCCCGCACATTTGTGCAGTCGTGTCCGACTCTAGGGGCCGGTGCTCATCTCCGTTTGTTAGCCAAAGAGCCAGTGTTGTCCAAAGACGCTTCCACGGTCATGTGGCCACATGACACGCGCGGAACGCTGTTACCTACCCACCCAAGTGGTACCTATTAATCTACTTACATTTGCATGCTTTCGAATTGCTAGGTTGGCAAGAACTGGAGCTAGTGCAGGAGCTCACTCCACACGCAGGGCTAGGGATTCGAACCTCCAAACTTGCAATCTTCTGATCAACAAGCCTGGCGTCTTACCCACTGAGCCACCACCTACCCACCGAAGTGGTTCCTATTTATCTACTTGCATTTGCATGCTTTCGAATTGCTCGGTTGGGAAGAGGTGGGGCTAGTGCGGGAGCTCACTCTGTCACACGGAGCTAGGGACTTGAACCTCTGAACTTGCGACCTTACGATCGACAAGCCTGGCGTCTTACCCGCTGAGCCACCACACCCCCTCTGATATATACAGTACTTGTGCCAAACTTAAGTTCCCACTGAAATCAGTGGGACTATGTCCCAACTTATCCTTCAGGTCGGCTTTGCTGCGACCTAAGCTAGAAGAAATCTATCTGCTGTCTTCACACTCAAGACATCCAGAAAACTGGGAATACATTTTTCATCCATTTCACTGGCCAAACATTTGAGGTTTGATGAAAACTAAGCTGAATTCATTAAGGCAGGCATTTTCAGCCATCTGGTTTCCAGATATGATGCTCTATAGTACCCATCACTCCCACTGGCGTGATTGATGAAACTTGTAGGTTCCACGTTCCTGGAAGGCACCGTTTGTGGAAGGCTGCTTTAAAGAAATGATGTAGGGTAATGAAAACAATTGCTAGGCTCCTGGCATTAATATAAAATTAGCCACTTGGAAACATCAAGGAAATGCTGGGGAAATTTATCTCAGGCTCAAGCTGGAAACTCTGGGCATCCTTGGGAAGGAGCCTGGAAAGGCCGGGGGGGGGGGTTTGGGAGAGTCTGGATGGAGCAAGGGCCTCCCCAGATGAGGCAGCTTCATGTGGGGTCCGTGCCTGGAGAAAGAGGCCCCCAACACTTGGGCAGGGCAGCTGCCTCTCTCCCCTCCGATTTCCACAGGCAAAGGTGTCCCTGAGCGGCTTCGGCCTGCCTCGCCTTTGGCTCCTTTCCTGCCTCCTGGTTCAGGAAGCAGCCCGGCATTTCCTCTGCCAGGGATTCTCCAGGCCCAGGGAGGCCCGTTCACACGGCAGATTTAACCGGACCAGTGGTGCGCCTGGGAGGTGGTGTTGGACCGAAAGTTGGTCCCGTGTCCAAGCACGTTTAACTTGGTACAAAGAACCCAAAATAAATTCACACCAAGACGAGAAATAGAATAACCCTTTTAACTGAGCTCAAGTAATAGGGGGTGGCTTCCTCTGAAAAGGAGCGCCCCAGACAAAAGAAGCATCTGTTTTTATACATTTCAGATCTCTAACACATACTGTACATCACACAGGATATAAGCTTTTTAGGATTTAACAGAAGTGTAAAGGTCAAGATTTCATTAAAGATTACAGATATCACAATTTAATTTACAGACATCACAAGTTAGTTATGAATATCCGGGAATTTTGATAAGAGAAGGAGAGGGGTCTGGTGTTAGGTGGTTATCTCACAGGGATTCTGTGAGATAAACAACAGTGGATGCAATCAATATTTCCTTCCTGTGAAGAGATTAACTATTTGTCCTTAATTAAGATTTTCTGTGGCATCCACAGTTCATACATTCTACTGAACATGTACACATTCCATAGGAAGGGGGGTTTAATAGAGTTCAATCCTTCAGTGGCTTTGCACAACATTCTCACACTTGGTTAGTTGCAACGTTGGTGAATTCTCCCTTCTGGGACTTAGTTCTTTGTGTTAAAGTTATTTGGTAAAGTTATTCTATGCAGAATCAAACGCATGGAATTCCTACACTGTGAATCTGGCCTGAAAGTGGAAATTTACAAGTCCCTCTGTTGCAAGCACGTTTCCATAACACAGTAGCTCGTAAACAACAGGTGTTTCTGTTCATCTAGTCAAAACAAAAACCTTATCAGTCCGGTTCCCATGAGAAAGGCATCTCGAGGGAAAGCCAATGTGCAACACCGCCACCCCATGACGGTTTATAGTAAGTACAATTGTTACCAAAATGTTAGGCCGAAAGAGGTGCCTAGCCCATATTAACCAATCAGAATTCTGAACCATGAGTATAATTCAGCTATGAACCATGGGTATTCATCTCACTTATGTTCTTCCTATGCTTTCTCTATGTAGACTGCTATCTACATGTACTTTTGTATCTGAACTGTAACTATGCCTGGTCTTTGCACAGACCATGATGTTTTTTCTTTCCATTCTGGTGATGGAACTCTGCGTATGCTTTGTATTTTCCTTTTTGCAATAATGCACCATACATCCATTATTGCCTTATGCTATCAATCTTCAGTGGACTGTTGTCAGCAGTGGCAGTTTTTGGAAGTTTCTTTTGTCTATTTCTCGGTTTTTTTCAGGACTTCGTCTTTGAGCCCAGGAGAGCGGTCAGAAACCCTTTCAGAAAAATTTCTGAATGCGCACTGGGTTAGATGAACCACAAGTCCTGAGACCAAGTTATGTCCTGAGCGGAGTCGCCAATTTTGTTGGACCCAAAGTTGGTCCCGTGTCCAAGCACATTTAACTTGGTACAAAGAACCCAAAATAAATTCACACCAAGCGAGAAATAGGATAACCCTTTTAATTGAGCTCAAGTAATAGGGGGCAACCTCCTCTGAAAAGGAGAGCCCCAGACAAAAGAAGCATCTGTTTTTATACATTTCAGATCTCTAACACATACATCACACAGGATATAAGTTTTTTTAGGATTTAACAGAAGTGTAAAGGTCAAGATTTCATTAAAGATTACAGATATCACAATTTAATTTACAGACATCACAAGTTAGTTATGAATATCCTGGAATTTTGAGAAGAGAAGGAGAGGGGTCTGGTGTTAGGTGGTTATCTCACAGGGATTCTGTGAGATAAACAAAGATGGATGCAATCAGGATTTCCTTCCTGTGAAGAAATTAACTATTTGTCCTTAATTAAGATTTTCTGTGGCATCCACAGTTCATACATTCTGCTGAACATGTACACATTCCATAGGAAAAGGGGGGTTTAATAGAGTTCAATCCTTCAAAAGTACTGTCTTAATTGTGTTGCAAACTCTTGTACAAGGTGCAAAGAACCAGTTGCTAGGCAAAAATCATCAACATACATTAGCAACACCGTGTAGTTACTTCCAGAACCTCTTACGTACACACAAGGATCAGCAATTGACTTTTTAAATTTTAGCTCCATTAAAGCCTTATCTAAACATTGATGCCAACAGCGACCAGCCTGCTTCAATCCATAAAGCACCTTGCGCAGCCTGTACACCTTCTGGGAATTGCCACAAGCATAGCCAGGAGCCTGGTTCATGTACACTGTTTCAGGGAGCTCTGCATTCAGATATGCTGTGTCAACATCAAAATGATGGACAACAAGTTCACGCTGTGCAGCCAGAGAAAGTACCATACGTAAAGACTCTGGTCTAGCTGTGGGTGTATATGTGAGATCATAGTTCAAAAACCTCTCTTGTGAAAACCCCTGAGCAACAAGCCTGGATTTGTACTGCACTGTATTATCAGGAAGAAGCTTCTTTCTGAAAACCCATCTGGAACCAACAGCTTTCTGGGATGGGGGCAAGTCAGTGACTTCAAACACCTTTTGATTCACTAATGCCTCAAACTCCTTATCCATCGCTATGTTCCACTTCTCCTGCTCTTCAACAGGCAGAAGCAACACCTCCTGGAAAGACTGAGGTTCACAGGTAATCTGACACACACTCACCTGCTGAATCACAAACCTGTCAGGCTTCACACCCTTTGTGGAACGTGCAGATCTACGAGGAATTACCACTGCCTCTTCCTCATCACTGTCCTCTGTCTTTTCACTACCTGATTCCCCCTTCAGGTCCTGAACCTGCTCAGGTGAAATTTCCTCTTCCTTCACCTGAGGGGACCCTCTCACCACACTAGGAGACTGGGAACCAGAAGGCAGCTGAACTGGTTGTTGTCCAGCCACAGGAGCATGGACAGTTGGCTGTGCACTAGATTGCAACAATACCTCTGAACTAGCATTCAATCTATCCCAACCAGTAGGGTGCTCAAAATTAGCACTTCTGGAGACTGCCACACGACCATAGCCTGCAGAAAAACGGTAACCCTTAGATCTAGAGGAGTAACCAACAAACCTTAAGCGTTGTGCTTTTGGCTGGTTCTTCCTTCACTGAGACTTAGGGATGTGAACATATGCAAATGTTCCAAAAACACGCAGATGCTTCAGCGAAGGGCGCTTGCCAAACAAAAGGAAGTAAGGAACTTCATTTACAGCTGAATTCCACACCCTGTTGGTTAGATACACTGCAGTCATGGTAGCCTCACCCCAAAAACGGGCTGGCACCTGGGCATCTAACATCAGGCTATTTCTAATGGTATTAACAACACCAATCTTCCTTTCAGCTATTCCATTCTCAGCAGGAACACCAACATTGGCAAGTCTATGGGAGATTCCTTTCCTATGAAGCCAATTTTGGAACTCATGACTTAGGAACTCTCCTCCACAATCCGATTGAAACTGACCTACTTGATAGCCATAGTTTCTCTCCACCATTGCAACAAACTCCTTAAAGCGAGCAAAGGCTTCCGCTTTAGATTTGAGCAAATAACAAAACGTAAAGCGAGTATGGTCATCCACCAAAAGGAACATGAAACGTGCCCCCCCTTCACTAGGAGCATTGGGGCCGGCTAAGTCTCCATGAACCAACTGAAAAGGCCCAGTTGACACCCTGCCACTTTTCCTAGCAACAGGCGCAGCCTTAATTTTAGATTGTTTGCACATAGTACAATCAAGAAAGTCATCACACTTTTTAGATCCTAGTTCAGGATACACCGTGGCCATTTGGGACAAACGTCCCCACCCGGGATGTCCCAGAACTCTGTGATAATAGTGAATGCATTTGTTATGTGGGGGAACATTGGAAATACAATTTCCTGACACAATCCCCTGTTTAGGAAGCATTTCATACAATTGATTCACTAACTTCCCCCTAGCACATTCAATTCCATCTTTTTCAATAGAACATCCAGTACCCTTGAACACAACAGTATATCCAGATTTCACCAGGGCTGGAACGCTAAGGAGGGAAAAGTCAAGTGTAGGAACACACAACACATTTTGTACACTTATCCCCAAACAAGGAATGTATACTTCACCCTGAAAAGACACATCAGCCATGGATCCATCAGCTAGAGCAACTTGTTGGATTTTAGGCCTGTTCTTTGTTAATAGCAACTGTTCATTGTTTACAATGATTTGGCTACAAGCTGAGTCCAAAAGCCAAGTCTCTGGGGAACGTTTACTCACAGCCGTGAGCAAAGCAGAAACTTGGGTATGTTGTCTAGGCGGTTGTTTCCCCTTCTTTCGCACGAACCTCTTTCCACTGGCATTACCGGCTGGGTGAGGTGGCTAGGGACAATCTCTCATGAAGTGTTGACTCGAGTTGCACTGAAAGCATCTTCTTACAGCACACGCAGCCTCTGTTCCAGCTGGAAAACGCTGTGCAGAAGTCTCAGGAACAGCAACAGATGGCTTACCCTGCATCTTCTCCAGGTCATGAGCTTGCTGGATTTCTTGCAGCCGATTTGTAAGATAATCCACAGTTAGGTCTTGGGGCCTCAACGTCTGAGTTGCCTCGATGAGCATGTCAAAGCTCTTGTCCAGGCTTGACAGGATGACACAAGCTCTCTGGGTATCAGGGATCACAACACCCCGCTCCTCAAGTTCAAGAAACAAAGTCTTGAGTTTATGGAGGCGGGTCATCACGTTTCCACCGGGCTGCAGCTTCAGGTTGTAAAGCTGATGTGATAGACCAATGATGGCAGCAGATGTTTGCTTGGAATAAAGGGCTTTGAGAGCCTCCCAACATGCATGTGCAGTGTCTAGATTGCTGATATGCAGTAGCTGCGATGATTCCAGTCCCAGAATCAAATTGCCATAAGCACGATCCAAACACAACTGCACTTCATCAGTAATGGGACCAGCTGCAGGTGCGTCTCTCACATACTTCCACAAACCTTCTTTTAGGAAGAAAGACTTGATCTTCACACACCAGGTCCGATAGTTTGTGCCATTCAAACACTCAAAAGGCAGACTAGTTAGCCCTGCAGCAGCCATGTTGACCACTCAAAGAAAAACATGTTTACTCCAAAATGCAGCCTCAAAAACAAACCCCTTTGTTACAGCCAGATCCAGCGCAGCAGACCATCCAGACTGGGCCCATAACCTGTGGGGTGTTGCTGACTATTGGGGTTCCAGGTGCAGAATGATCCAAACAACGTGTTTTAAGGCTAACAATATCTTTATTGATAGCATAAGGCAATAATGGATGTATGGTGCATTATTGCAAAAAGGAAAAAACAAAGCATACGCAGAGTTCCATCAACAGAAGTGAGGAAAGAAAAAATCATGGTCTGTGCAAAGACCAGGCATAGTTACAGTTCAGATACAAAGTACATGTAGATAGCAGTCAAAAGAAGCATAGAAAATGCATGAATGAGATGAGTACCCATAGTTCATAGTTGAATTATACCCATGGTTCAACATTCTGATTGGCTAGGCCATTTTTCAGCTTAATATTTTAGTAACAGTTGTACTTACTATAAACCGCCATGGGATGGCAGTGTTGCATATTGACTTTCCCTCGGGACGCTGCTGTCATGGGAAAAGGGCTGGTATCACATTTGTTTTGACTAGAAAAAAGGACATCTGTTGTTTACTGCTTTTTTGTTATGGGAAACGCTTACAGCAGAGGAACTTGAAAAATTCCACTTTCCAGGCTAGAGATTCATAGTGAAGAAAATCCATTCGTTTGAATCTTACATAGAATGACTTTAACAAATAACTGGCGTGTATTAATGAGACCTGGGTGGGCACAGAGGGGGAAGTAGCACTCTCGGAAATGTGCCCAGCCGGGTTTCCGGTGTGGCATCAGCCGAGACTCCGGGGCAGGGGAGGTGGTTGTCATCCGGGAGTCTCTGGTGGCTTTCAGGGGTGCTGCTCCACAAGTGGCCAGGTGTGAGACCCTGTTTTTCAAGTTGGGTTCTTGAGAGAAGTTGGGAGTGTTGTTGCTGTACCAGCCTCCCTGCTGCATAACAACCTCCCTGCCCGAGCTGCTGGAGGCTGTCTCGGGGCTGGCAGTGGAGTCCCCTAGACTTATGGTCCTGGGAGACTTCAATCTGCCTTCCCTGGGACATGCCTCAGAGGCAGCTCGGGAGTTCATGGCTAACATGGCAGCCATGGGCCTATCAGATTATCGAGACCCGACTCGAGGCAGTGGCCTCACTCCGGACTTCGTTTTCTTGTCGGAGCAGTGGCAAAGTGATCTGAAGGGAGAGTTAGATCTGTCCCCATTGTCATGGTCAGATCACGCCCTGGTGGCCTTGAGATTCTCTTATGCCGCCCCAGTCCACAGGGAGGCAAGACCCATTCGATTGGTCCGCCCCTGGCGACTAATGGACCCAATGAGGTTCCAGAAGGAGTTGGGGTTATACCCAAGGATCTACTGCATGGTCCAGCAGAGGTCCTGGCCGCAGCCTGGAATAGGGAGGCGGTCGGGGCCTTGGACAGGATCACGCCTGTGCGGCCTCTCTTGCCACATTTGACCCGACACTCCCCGTGGTTCACGAAGGAGTTGAGGGTCTTGAAAAGGGTTAAGAGAAGCCTAGAGCGCCGCTGGAATAAAACAAAGACTGAATCTGACCGAACACAAGCTAGAGTCATTGTTAAGACCTACCTTGTGGTGGTAAGAGCGGCAAAACATCTATATTTCTTCTCTCTTATTGCGTCCACAGAATGCCGCCCGACGGCCCTGTTTAAGATAACACAATATCTTCTAGGTAAGGTGGAGTCTGTGACCCACGTGCAGGGCCGTGCGGAAGAATTTTCTGAGCATCTGCAGGGTAAAATCGCTCAGATTCGTTCTAAGTTCAACTCCAAGCGTGAAGCAGAGTCTGGGGAGATGCCAAGGGAACGTCATTACCCGGTTATCTGGGAACGGTTTGATCCTGTTGGGCCTAAGGAAGTGGACAGGATCCTCTGGATTGTAAAGGATTGTACAGTCAAATCTCTTTCAGATAATGACCCAAAACTGGTCGCTAGGTTATCCCACGTCTCATTCAGTGAACTAAGAATAACATAAACTTTCTGTGCTTCAGTAAATTGCATCCCTCGCTGTGCCAATTCTAAGAAGAGCTCCGTCATGTACTGTAAATGTGCTGAGATGCTGTCTCCTTCACTTAAATTTGCACGATACAGTTTTCTTGGTAACATGACTTTACACAGAGGTGTGCTTCTGAGATACACATCTTTTAAAGAATCCCAGCACTCTTTAGCTAACTGTTTTCCACGCACATAATTCAATTGAGTGTCTTCCACACATAAAACTATGCTGGACAATGCTCTCTCATCTTTTAATATATCTTCCTCCTTATCCAAATCAACTGGTGGATTACTCACGGCTTTCCAAAGACCTTCATGTCGTAAAAACATTTCCATCTTATATGCCCATGAAAGATAATTGGATTCATTCAGCCGTGTTAGAGGGAAACCTCCTCCGATAGTTGACTGCATCGTTGCTATGCTCACCGCTCATGGCTCCTCCTGGGCAAGATACCAATGAATAAACAGCAGAGACTTCCCAGAACATCCCACAGCTCCAAGTCTGTCTTAGGAAACACACAGCCAGGCACGGAACCTGTAAAAGCTCCAAATTCGCCCCAGATAGCCACACGACTCCTGGATAGGCTTCAACGTCCACACAGCCATGCCAGTGACCTGTTAAGAGTCCTAACTGAACACATTCCACTGCTGGGCTCATAACCTGTCAGAGTACACAACGCTGGGGCTGCCAATGTTCCTTCTAGACCTCAGAGTAATACGTTCTATTGAGTAAGCAGACACTCACTAGAGATTAGATAAAATAGTCTATTTACTCTATATACATACATTGTACACAGCCCAATAACGTCCAACACAGATACAGATGATAATGAAGATAGTCACGAGAAGAGAATGAACACCAGAGCTCCTCTGCTTAAATACATCCACTGACCAATCACATTATAGGTCAAACACATTATCTGCCACACCCAGCTTAAACTATATCAGCTGCAGTATGAGTCACTCAATGGCTGCTAATTGAATGACTTGCAGAAAGTATTACCTCTCACCTATTTCACCTCACCTGTCTAATTAATCTACTTGTAAATTCTGGGTAGTTTTCAAACCCCAGCAGAATGCTTTGGGGCAAGGAGGAGTAAAAGGGGTGGGGTCTTTCATACCCATTCCCTTTGGGCATCCCAGATGCCCTCAAGAGCCTAAAAAGTAGATTTTAAGGCATTTTGTGAGGATTCAATAGGTATTTGAGCCTCTTCTACAGATTCAAAACTTTTAGAACATTTATTTATTTATTAAACATGTATGACTGCCCAGCTCACATAAGCGACTCTGAGTAGCCAACACAATAAAAACATCAAGAACAGGAGACAATAAATACAATACGCAAAAGAAAAATGGGTACCAAGGATAAACCAGTCAGCCACAAATTCATGCAACTCATGGGCTTCACTGCCTCCTGACCCTCATGTCTGAAAGAAAAGTGAGATCTTTACGAAAGACCAGCAGGGTTCAGTCTAATCTAATTTCAGATGAAACAATGCTCCAGTGGGCAGGTGGCAGAGTGGGCAAACCCAGGGGGGCCCAATTCTGCCCGCCGCTGCATTCTGGGCCACTTGTAACTTCAGGGTGGTCTTCAAGGGCAGCCCAGTATAGTAATCCAAACTGCTTCTGCTTCACCCGCAGCGACTGGGCGAAAAAGGCAAAAGGTCGGTGCAGGGAAGTGCGAGAGGAGGCAGCTGGGTGAACGAATGCGGGCAGGGGAGGCTGGAGCTTGCTATGGCTGGGCTGGGCTGGCTTCGCATGGCCAGGCAGGGTGGCTTCTTTGTGTGGCCTGGCCAGGGAGGCTTTGCACGGCTGGCTGGGGTGGCCGGGGATGGCTGGGCAGGGGCAGTGGCAGTTTTGTCCTGTGCTATGGATCAGAGGCTTCTTGAAACCCCAGAGCCGTGCAGTTCTGGGTCTGGTTGCCCCCCTGCAAGGCAGGGTGGAGGGCTTCCAAAGGGGGGGGTGAGATAGGTGGGTGGGGGGAGTTGAAGGCAGTGTTCAGGACTGGGAGGGGCCAAGCCCAGAAAGACTTGGATTGGGGTGGGTGCTTGGGCTAACGACCGGTAAAATTCACTTAACGACAGCAAGAGGAATTGCCAGGTTTGCCATCACTAAGCAATGACATCTCGCTTTATGCCCGCATTGCTTATCGATGGAAATTCAAGGCCCAATTACCGTCGTTAAATGAGGACTACCTGTACAGCCCTCTTCCCATCTTTCAGGTAGGCAGCATAACTGTCCTTTCTGCCTTTCCTATACCATACTTAATTCTTTTATTGGAATGGGAGCCTTCTTTACACTGTGTATTGTCGAAGGCTTTCACAGCCGGAGTTCGATGGCTGTTGTGGGTCTTCCGGGCTGTGTGGCTGTGTTCTGGAAGTTGTGGTTTCTAACGTTTCGCCAGCATCTGTGGCCGGCATCTTCAGAGGGCAGGAGCACAGACAGAAGCAAACTCTCTGTGCCCAGGTAGAGTGGCAATGTTTCTTTCCTATTTATAGAGCTAAGTTATAGGAGATTAGGTGGGGTTTTTTGTTGTGTTGAAATGTTAACGAGTGGCTGATGAGCGTGATTAGCATGTTCATTGTGAGAAGTATTCCCATGTCCTGGTGGTTGGACTGAGTTCGTTGACCTTTTGTAGGCTGTGTTTTTCAGGACTGGTAGCCAGGTTTTGCTAATTTTTAGACTTTCTTCTTTTTTATTGTAACTGTGCTAGTGTTTGTGAATTTCAATGGCTTCTCTGTATAATCTGGTGTAGTGGCTTTTGGTGTTGTCCATATTTCTGTGTTTTCAAATAGGATTTTGTGTCCCGTTTGCTTGAGAGCATGTTCAGCTACTGAAGATTTTTCCGGTTGCTGTAGTCTGCAGTGTCTTTCGTGTTCTTTTAACCTGGTGTGAATGCTTTGTTTTGTGGTTCCGATGTATACTTGTCCGCAGCTGCATGGTATGCGGTATACTCCTGCAGCGGTGCGGGGGTCCCTTTTGTCTTTTGCTGATTTTAGCATTTGTTGTATTTTTCTGGTGGGTCTGAAGACTGTTTGAAAGTTGTGTTTTTCCATCAGTTTTCCCATGTGGTCAGTGACTCCTTTGATGTAGGGCAGGAATACTTTGTTTGTGGGGGGCTGTTTTTCTTCAGTTGGATGTTGTGTTCTTGGTTTGATGGCTCTTTTTATTTCAGTCTTGGAATAGCCATTCGCCTGTAGGACCCAATTCAGATGGTTAAGTTCATTGTTGAGAAATTGGGTTTCACAGTTTCGATTAGCACGATCCACCAAGGTTTTGATCATGCCTCTCTTTTGTTGTGGGTGGTGATTGGAATTTTTGTGCAGATACCGGTCTGTATGGGTGGGTTTTCTCTATACTTTGTGTCCTAGTTTGAGGTCCGGTTTGCATATGACCAGCGTATCTAAAAATGGAAGTTTGCCATCAGTTTCTTTTTCCACGGTGAATTGTATATTGGGGTGAATGCCGTTTAGGTGGTTCAGAAATTTCTCCAGTTCTTCTTCAGTATGACTCCAAATTGCGAAGGTGTCATCCACGAACCGGAACCAGACTGTTGGTGTAATGGGTGCCGATTCCAAAGCCTGTTTTGGAACATTTTGAAAATCAGCTGGGAAGCACTTTCTTTTCATGCAGCAGAAGCTGCAGCTGAACGTCTTCTTAAAAGACAAAACCTTCGACCACCTCACCTCCTTGATTAATTACGAAAATGAAGAAAGAAGAAAGGAGAAGAGGCTAAGCATAGCTATAGAGATTTAGAAGCTTTTGGTGAGTTACTTTATTTCGAGACATTTGGGTGATTTGCGAAGGGATTTAAAGGACAAGTACAACAGACAGGAACTGGACTTAATTATTAATATAAAGAAGCCATTTTCTAGTGACTGAATTTCCTTCCTACAACGTGGTGGACATAAATTATAAAATTACTGTGTATGTTGTATGAATACAAGGTCAATGAATTGTTGTTCAGTCGTTTAGTCGTGTCCGACTCTTTGTGACCTCATGGACCATAGCATGCCAGGCCTTCCTGTCCTCCACTGTCACCCAGAGTTTACTCAAATTCATGTTCATTACATCGGTGATGCTATCTAACCATCTCATCCTCTGCCATCCCCTTCTCCTTTTGCCTTCAGTCTTTCCCAGCATCAGGGTCTTTTCCAGGGAGTCCTCTCTTCGCATTAGGTGGCCAAAGTATTTGAGCTTCAGCTTCAGCATCTGTCCTTCCAATGAGCAGTCAGGGTTGATTTCCTTTAGGATTGACTGATTTGACCTCCTTGCAGTCCAAGGGACTCTCAAGAGTCTTCTCCAGCACCACAGTTCGAAAGCATCAATTCTTCGGCGCTCAGCCTTCCTTATGGTCAACTCTCACAGTCATACTGTGGTCAATGAATACTAGGAAACAAATTAGAAGAGAATCGGGAGCAGGAGAGAATGATGGAATATGAGCTATGTTCAAGGAGTTCTCCTCAAAGACTTCACAGACAATTCTTCAAAATGTGAATATAATGTTGGAAAAAAGTTTTGAGGATTTTGAAAAGAGATTGGACCAAAAATTAGATAAAATAAATGAGAAAATGGAAGGGGAGATTTAAAAGTGACTGAAAGGGTAGAAGAATTAGAAATGGAGAGAGAAAACGAACTGGATAGAATAGCATTACTAGAATTAAGAGATAAGGAATATAGTTTAAGGTTTAAAGGCATACCAGAAGGAAAGGAGGAAGAGAGAAGAAATAACAATACAAACACCAGCAAATTTACTAAATTGGGAAGAGGAAAGGATGGCAGAAGAAATTGAAAGGATGTTTCGCATTAACTCAAAATATGCACAGATTCATAAAAAACCTAGAGATATTTTGATAGAATTTTCAAGGAGAAAAACTAAAGATATGATTTTACAAGCTCATTTTGAAAATAGAATTAGAATTAAAGGAAGAGATATCATTGTTCTTAAAGAAATACCTATAAGAATTTTGAGAAAAAGAAAAGAATATGCAGGTCTGACAGAGACACTGAGAAGAAATAATATTTCATTTCGTTGGGAGAAATTAGAGGGGGTAAGTTTTACTTTCCAAGAAAGAAGGTACAAATTAAACTCAATACAAAAAGCAAAGGACTTTTTGGAAAGACATAAAAAGGACTTAGAACACAATAAGATAAAAAATAAAGAATCAAAGAGAGAGGAGCTAGCTACAAATTCTAAAGAGTACGAGGATCTGCTGGCGTGATGGAAATTAACTATACCACTTGGAATATAAATGGGGCAAATAGCCTACAAAAAAGGGGAAAAATTCACTATCTTAAAAAATTAAATAATGATGTCACGTGCATGCAAGAAACACATATTAAAAAAAAGAGGTTAAATATTTATGAATAAGAATTTGGGAAATGAATTTGTAGCAGCGAATGAAAAAAAAATAAATGGGATTGTATTATATGTCAAACCTTATTTGAAGCCAAATTTATTATTTTCTGATGAACAAGGTAGATATTTAGGAATTGAAATAGAATTACAAGGTATAAAAACAATTGTAGTAGGTGTATATGTACCTCATAAAGATAGAAATATTTTTTATGTGAAGCTAATGGAGGAAATATCAAATTATACTTATACAAATCAAAGAGAATATTTGTAGCTCAGGGTTGAACTGGGGAGTCTTTGGTGCTCTCTGAGCCTTGTTGTTTTCATGCAGACGTTTCATTGCCAGGCTAGGCAACATCTTCAGTGTGCAATATACAAGTTGGATTCTTTCGGAATTTAGGTGTATAAATAATATTACATAATAACAATATAATAAGGTTTGTAGTACTTAATGTTTTTTATTATGTTGATCTGTATGTTGATTTTTATGTATGTATGTATGTATGTATGTATGTATGATTTTGTATAATATTTTAATGAATAAAGACTATTTAAAAAGTTAAGTACAATGTTTCAGGTTAAATACACAATACTACCTTGTGTATTATGTTTAAGTTGTTTTAGTGTATTTGGAAGTGTTTCTTAAGTGTTTTATATGCACCTCCGTCTTGGACTGTATTTTTATCTAAGAATATTGTTTTTATTGTATTTTAATTATTATTTATTCTTGTTTTTATTGTAAACCGGCCAGAGTCGCTCTCTGAGATGGGCGGCGACTAAATTTGAAGTATAAAATAAAATAAATATAAAAATAGACAGGTAAAATATATACTATATACTAAGACAAACATTTGACTAACTGATGCTAAATAGCTGTTCCGACTTACATACAAATTCAACTTAGGGACAAACTTAGGAACAGAACTTGTTCTTAAACCGGGGACCTGCTGGACTTAGTTTGACCACAACAAAGTAAAGTTCTTACTGATGTTCAGGTCATTCTACAACAGTCTGCCAACTTTTATGCCATTGCACAGACTGACGCTTCCTTCCCTTCCTTCCCTAATCTCTGGCTGTCTCTCACTTCTTGGCTACCTAATTTCGGGTGTTTGAAATCTCTCTTTGTGTCTATCGTTTTTACTACCTGTTTTATGTTATTACTTTGTGGTTGCTTTTATTGCTTAAACTGCTTATATCCTGCCTACATCATTTTGTTGTCCCATTGTTCTCAAACACTGTCACTTACTGCTGCGGAAATAACAGCCATTAGGGCTAAACTAGACCACAAATATGAAGGGGAACAACCCCACTAATGAGCCCTTAGAGATTCTGTCTCTCTCAGGCTCAAAGGGGGGAGTGTTGGATTACAACAAGGAAAGGACATATATCTCATGTAGTGACGCTGGTTCCTGTCAGTATCTGGTTCCTGATTATACAAATGAGTGTATTATGTAGGAAAGGAAGACATATGACTTGTACGAAAACGCATGTATAGGAAAGGCAGAGTGCCCATTTGTGTTTTTACTGTAGATAATGAGATTTCTGCTTAACCATAAATACGGAAATTTACCATAATTTTGAAATAAGAGAACATCTGAGCAGGATGCAAAAAACAGAAGTCCGTGACAGGAGGAACAGGATACGAAAAGGGCAGATGTTCATGCTGATAGAACAAAGGGTATTGTAATGGGCTGACACATTCTGATTGGCTAAATTTTGGCTGAAAAACCTATAAAAGGATGGAGAAAATTAATCCCTGGCGCGGCCACCCACTCAAAGAAATCTGACAACTTTGGGTGAATAAACATATTCTGACTCTCCACTTATCGGCTGGCTATTTCTATTAAATTCCTGGCTTGGGAACGAACAGAGAAAAGGAAGGAGTTACATCCTTCTGGCACAGCCATTTTGTGGGATTTATTAACTGCACTAATCGAGACCTACCTGTACTGTGTGACTTCCATCCAAATACAGATTTGATAGAACTAAAAGCGATCACACAGAGACTTTATTTTACAACATAAAGAGGAGGCCAAGCTGCCGCAACCATTAAAATATTTCATAAAAGAGCAGGTAAAAAGTTCTCACATGCTAAATTTAAACAAAGGAAAAAATTGGGGTATTTGTGAGTTTACCAAACAAGAGAATTGCTTGAAACAGGATTTTGCACCTTCCACAGTGGAGTTTCTGTTGCTATAAACACCACAAGAATTATCTCCAGATGGGAAAGACAACCTCCCCTTGCAAATGGCTGCAATTCAACAACTCTTGACTGGCCGAGAGCTGCTAGACAGGCCTCTTTCTCTTTTCCGGTCACCTCTTTCCATAGGGGAGCACTGCTGTCCACCTCCCTGGCCAATTGTGCCATCAGCAAGCTGAAAAGCAACCGGAGAGTGATCTGACCACAGCAACGGACTGATGACAATGTCCTCCAGAACCAGGTCAGGTTGCAGCTGTCCCAAGTCAAAAACCAGAGCTAAAGTGCAACCCCTGGCAAGCATTGGGCCTACAATGACTTGGGAGAAGCCCACCATAGCCACACAATCTTGAGGGTTCCTGGACTTCAACGCAGCCGGGCAGCAAATGGAAACCCTCAAACCCAGCAGCCTCGGGGTCCCTTTTGCCAGCCCAACAATGGAATCCAGCAGCTCAGGCAAGGATGATGTTGGGCAGCGGGGAGGACGGTACACAGCAGCAACCTCAACTGCTCTGTACAGCCCAACTTCAACCAGAGGGCCTCACATCTGGTTATCCAGAGCAGAGCCCTTGGAAGCCCTCCAGGACTCCTGGATGACAACCTGAAACCAGTCCAGAGTCCCTGAGGAGCCACTCAATCTGGAGGGATGGACATCAGGATCGCTCTCAACCCCACCCCCAAGATCCCACCATATGTCCCCCTACCCATCACGGTTCCAGGCTTCCTGCCTACCCACTCTCCACCCAGATCCTTCCCACCCCTCATTCCCTCTTCCCAGGCCAAGACATCTATTCACACACACCTCCTAAACATCCACCACAATCACACTCCTGAACACCTCACAGCCAAACCCTTGAGTAAGGAGTCATGACCTTTTTTTCCCCTTCAAAAGATTAACACCCAGGGTTGTTCCTCTGGCATAAACATAATTCTTTTGATGGAGTGTCTGTCCAGAAAAAGGGGGATTGTTCCCTTTGGCATTTTAAAATGGATTTGCTGCCTCTCCGGATGGGGCGCCTTCAAGGCCTCCTGTAGGGTGGCCCGGCTCCTGCTGGATCCGGTGGGGTGGCCGCCTTCGGCAGCGATCCGTGCATTCTTGCCTTGGGGCATTGCAGGGCCTGGCCAGCCCTGGGGTTGGGCCTTGGAGGAATCTCTTTTTCAGACTTGCCTCGATTGTCCCTGCCTAGATGGGCTCTTTGTATTGAGAATCATGCAGACCTTAGTTTCCCTGGGACCCTCTATGGGTGCAAAAGAAGCAGCAGCAGGACAGAGAAAAGTATTGGGGCTTTTGAACTTCAGAATGGGAAAAGACTTGAGGATACCATGTACAGCCAAGAAAACAAACCAGTGGATCATCGACTAAATCAACCCCAAGTTCTTGCTTAAGGCACGAAGGACCAGCTCATATGATCCTCCTTTGGACACCTGATGCATAGAAAGCCCTCGAGAGAAATCCACAATGCTGGAAAAGGTGGAAGGAAAGAGAAGAGGACAACCAGCAGCAAGGGGGATGGGCTCGATTCCAGCAGTGAATGCACCCCTGAGAGACCTGAAAGGCCAGCTTGGGGACAGGTCATCCTGGAGAAAGTCTGTGTGGTCACTGAGGGTCAAAACTGACCTGACTGCACCCAATCAGTCCGTCCGTCCATCCATCCATCCATCCATCCATGTTCTAATTGCATTCCCATTCTGTTGAACCGAGTGAGCTTTGCCTGCCTGTCTGTGAGAAATTCTTGGAGGGGTGAAAAGAAGGAGAGAACATTCCCATGAAAAGGGGGCTCCACTTCATCTCCTCTGCTCAGGGGGTCCTTTAGCAGTTTCCAGGGCAGGGAAGCTGAAGAGCAAAGAGGGGGGCCTGGGCCCTCTGGATTTGCTGCCGCCATCATCATCATCATCATCATCATCATAATCATCATCATCATCATCATCATCATCATCATCATCATCATCATCTCTATGCCACCCGACTCCCAGCAAATCAGATGGCAGAAAAGAGGTGGGAGAGCTAATATCCTAGCAGTGTTTCTCAGTGGGGAATGGCCTGGTCAGTGGATCAACAATTGCCCGGGTTTTAGGTTGTTGCTCCTAAATGCCAGATCAGTCTGCAGTAAGATTGCTGATTGCTCATTGCTGATCTGATCATTGTGGAGAAGGCTGATCTGGCATGAGTCACTAAGACATTGCTGGGGCCAGGGGGATGGGTTCCTCTCTCTGAAATGTGCCTGGCCAGTTTTCGAGTGTGGCACCAGCCTAGACTGCAGGGCAGGGGAGGTGGTGTTGCTATTGTTATCTGAGAATCTCTGGTGGCTGCCAGGGGTGTCACTCCACAAGTGCCCAGTTGTGAGACCCTTTTTCTTACGTTGGGCTCTAGGGATCAGTTGGGATTGCTGATGCTGTACCAGCCTCCCTGCTGTGTAGCAACCTCCCTGCCTGAGCAACTTGACCTCACTGCCGGGTTGGCGGTGGAGTTTCCCAGGCTTGTGGTTCTGTGGGACTTCAACCTGCCTTCCCTGGGGGTGGGATCGGAGGCAGCCTGGGAGTTCATGGAATCCATGACTTCCATGGGCCTGTCCCAATTCATCCAGGGCCCAACTAGGAATAGTGGTCACACTATTGATTTGGTGTTCTTGTCAGAGTGGTGCTTATGTGATTTGGAATTGGTGGACCTATCCCTGGTCCCCTTGTCATGGTCAGATCATGCCCTGATGGCTATGAGCTTCTCCAGGGCCACACCCCTCTGCAGGGAGGCAGTACCTATTAGATCGGTCCTCCCCCAAAGACTGATGGACCCTGTTGGGTTCCAGAGGGAGCTGGAGGTTATATTTATTTATTTAATTTATATAGCCTCCCATCTCAGACCAGTGACTCTGGGCAGCTAACAATAATAAAACTGATTATTATAACTGAGGATCTCCTGCTGAGGCCATGGTCACTGTCTGGAACAGGAGGGTGACTGAGGCTCTAGACAGGATTCTGCCCATGCGACTTCTCCCGACCCGTGGACCTTGTCGTACTCTGTGGTATATGGAGGAACTGAGAGGGATTAAATGGATCAAGAGACGTCTAGAGCAGCGGTCCCCAACCTTTTTGGCACCAGGGACCAGTTTTGTGGAAGACAATTTTTCCACAGACTGGAGGGGGGATGTTTTTGGGATAAATAAATAATGGGCGGGCCACATACAGACTAAAATAATTGTCGGATTCTGACTTCTCATAAGGAGCGCGCAACCTAGATCCCTCGCATGCGCAGTTTACAATAAGGTTCGCGCTCCTATGAGGATCTAATGCCGCCGCTGATCTGACAGGAGGCGGAGCTCAGGCGGTAATGCGAACGATGGGGAGCGGCTGTAAATACAGATGAAGCTTCACTCACTCACTCACCACTCACCTCCTGCTTTGTGGCCCAGTTCCTAACAGGCCACGGAATGGTACCTGTCCGTGGCCCAGGGGTTGGTGACCCCTGGTCTAGAGCGTCGCTAGTGGAAGATGAAGAACGAATTAGACCAGAGACGGGTAAAAGATGCTATTAAAGCCTACCTTGTGGTGATTCATGCAGCGAAGCAGAAATACTTCTCTGCACTAATAGCATCTGCAGATAATCACCTGGCGGCTCTCTTTAAGGTGACCCATTTCCTTCTCGGTAAGGAGGACTCGGGGTTTTACTTGCAGGGGTGCGCTGAGGAATTTGCTGATCTTCTGGCAGATAAAATCACTCAGATTTGTTCCCAGTTGGATGCCGGCATGGATAATGGTCCTGTGGAGATGCCTGGGGTAGGTTCTTGCCCAGTTATCTGGGAACACTTTGACTCTGTTGCTCCTGAGGAAGTGGACAGGATCCTAGGGACTGTGAGCTTGGCCACCTGTGTGTTAGATCCATGTCCCTCCTGGCTAGTAAAAGCCTCCTGGGAGGTGACATGTGGGTGGGTACTTGGGGTGGTTAATGCATCTCTGGAGGAACGGGTTGTGCCCCAGCCTTTTAAAGGTTCGCCCCCTCCTTAAGAAGCCATCGCTGGATCCCACCCTGATGGACAGTTTTTGTCCTTTCTCCAACCTTCCCTTTTTGGGGAAGGTTTTTTAATTTCATTTATTATTTATATTTATATCACTGCCCATCTCCCCCAGAAGGGGGACTCTGGGTGGTTTACAGAAAAATCAGTAATTTAAAACCATAAAAGATAAAATTACAACTAACAAACACTATAAATAAAACAAGTATAAAATCCAATGACTATGAGATCTTATTATAGGGAGGGCTCTACGGCGCAAGCCACCCCCAGGAGGAACGGTTACCCCTCCCCCCCCATCCCAAGCAAGGCTGCAGAGCCAGGTCTTCAAGCTCTTCCAGAAGGTGTTGAGAAGGTGGTGACACTGCAGCTCCAGAGGATCCTGGATGAAACGGATTATCTGGACCCCTTTCAGTCAGGATTCCGGCCTGGCTATGGGATGGAAATGGCATTGGTCACGCTTTTTGATGATCTGTCAGAACTCTGGCAGAGTCCTGCCATTCAGACAAGCTGTCCATGTGAATTAAGGGGCACTAGAAACTGACAAGAACCAGACAAGAGCCACAATGAAGGAATTCATGCAGCCCGGCTCAGACAAACCCAGTACACATCCACACTAACGACTGGCTGAGCACCCAGAACCAGGAACACGAAAGAAGGCAGAAAAATTCAGGACAAATTGAGGGGGAAACTCTATGGGACTTTTGTTGTTTATTCGTTCAGTCGTTTCCGACTCTTTGTGACTTCATGGACCAGCCCACGCCAGAGCTTCCTGTCGGCCGTCACCATCCCCAGCTCCCCCATGGTTGAGTCCGTCACCTCCAGAATACCATCCATCCATCTTGCCCTTGGTCGGCCCCTCTTCCTTTTGCCTTCCACTTTCCCTAGCATCAGCTTCTTCTCCAGGGTATCCTGCCTTCTCATTATGTGGCCAAAGTACTTCAGTGTTGCCTTTAATATCATTCCCTCAAATGAGCAGTCTGGCTTTATTTCCTGGAGTATGGACTGGTTTGATCTTCTTGCAGTCCAAGGCACTCTCAGAATTCTCCTCCAACACCACAGTTCAAAAGCATCTATCTTCCTTCGCTCAGCCTTCCTTATGGTCCAGCTCTCGCAGCCATAGGTTACTACAGGGCATACCATTGCTTTACGTTTAAAAATACTGAACTATGCTTGTCTGTAGCTTGAATCATGTCAACTGGATTTCTATTTTCTCAGTGGAAACATTCCTTATCCAAGGATCTTCTTCAGTCTGAGCAAAGTTAGTAAGGGAATCCTTAAATATGTTTCTAGGTGGCTGTGTGACCTTGCACCTGGGGCTAGGTCATGGTTATTTTGAGATGTTATTTCTAAGTCCCTTTATCATCTAAAGGAGGATCGTTAAGATTACCATGCTGCTGTTGAGCTTGCGAAATGGTCTTAATCTTCCTAGGCACAGAAGACAAAGCAGGAAGGAAAATAGGGGAAAGATTGTGCCTGAGGCCCCCACCTCTATTCAAGGAAGGATTTTCCAAGTTGGCATAAATGGATTCCTTGACCCCTCTCTCAAACCACCTATCTTCTCTGTCTAAAATGTGAACATTAATGTCCTCAAATGAGTGTCCTTTTTCCTTTAGATGAAGATAAACTGCTGACTCTGGTCCTGTGGTGTTACTTCTCCTGTGTTGGGCCATCCTCCTGTACAAAGGTTGTTTGGTTTCTCCAATGTAGAGTTCAGAGCACTCCTCACTGCACTGGATTGCATAAACTACATTGCTTTTCTTGTGTTTTGGAGTTTGATCTTTGGGGTGTACAAGCCTCTGTCTCAGTGTGTTGGTGGGTTTGAAATATACAGGTATGTGGTGTTTGCCAGATATCCTTTTTATCTTTTCAGACACGCCAGCCATGTAAGGAATGACCAGGTTCTTCCGTTTACTCTGAGTCTCAGCCCTATCTGTCGCTGTTTTAGGTCTGGTAGATTTAGATTTAGTGAAGGCCCAATTTGGATATCCACAGGCCTTCAGAGCTGTTCTCAGGTGCTGATTTTCATTCTTTTTGGAATCCATGGAGGTGGGGATGGTTTCTGCTCTGTGTGACAATGTCCTGATGACTCCTAGTTTGTGCTGCAGTGGATGGTGGGAGTCAAACATCAGATATTGATCTGTGTGTGTGGGTTTCCTGTAGATCCCTATTTCTAGCTTGCCACCGGTCCCAATGAGGACTTCACAGTCTAGGAATGCCAGTCTGTTGTCCTTGGTGTCTTCTCTGGTGAAGCTAATGTTGGCATCTATAGTGTTTATATGGTCCGTGAAGGCCTGTACTTCCTGGGCCTTGATTTTGACCCAGGTGTCATCCACATACCTAAACCAGTGGGTGGGCACCGTTCCCTGGAATGTGTTGAGTGCTTTCTTCTCCACTTCTTCCATGTATAAATTGGCCACAATGGGTGACGCAGGAGAACCCATGGCACAGCCGTGTTTTTGTCTGTAAAAGTCACCTCTGTATGAGAAATAAGTGGTGTTAAGACACAGGTCCAGAAGATGGCAGATCTGGTTTGGGTTGAGATGGTTTCTCCTTTCAAGGGTGCTGTCCTCTTCTAGTCTCTTCCTGACAGCGGATAGAGCATGAGTGGTGGGGATGCTGGTGAAAAGGGAGGACACATCGAAGGAGACCATAGTTTCATCTGTATCCAGTTTCAGGATCTTTGCTTTGGAAACAAATTCTTCCGAATTATGGATGTGGTGTTCAGAGTGTCCAACTAGAGGTGCTAGTATGGTAGAGAGGTGTTTGGCAATGTTGTATGTTACCGAATTAATGCTGCTGACTATGGGTCGGAGGGGTGTTCCTTCCTTGTGGATCTTAGGAAGTCCGTAGATGCAGGGGATGGCTTCTCCAGGATACAGACGGTGGTAGGTAATCCTACCGATGGAGCCATCATGTTCCAATTGTTTCAAACTGTCTATTACCTTTTTCTTGTAATTGTTGGTGGGGTCTCTTTTCAGTTTTTCATATGTATGGTGATCCTCCAAAAGTGAGGTAATTTTATTGTGGTAGTCTGCAGTGTTTAGAACCACTGTACATCTTCCTTTGTCAGCAGGTAAAATGGTGATGGTTTCATCTTTGCTGAGGGCTGTCAGGGCTCTCCTCTCTTGGACGGTAAGGTTGGGGGGAGGAGGTTGAGCACTGGACAGAGCTGCAGATATTTTAAGCCGGAGTTGTTCTGCTTCCTCAAAAGGTAGGTGGTTGTTGTGGATGGCAGATTCTGTGGCTTTAATGAGCTCCACAACCGGAACTTGCTTGGGAGTGATGGCAAAATTAAGACCCTTGGCTAGGACATCTCTGTCTGGTTGGGTGAGTTCTCTGTCTGAGAGATTTTTCACCCACATGTTCTTTTTGTCCTCTGTGGTCCTGTTGTTGTTGTTCCTCCCAGAGGTTTCTCCAGTTCCTTGTTTCTGCTTGCTGCGAGAAAGAAGAATGTCAAATTTCTTAGTTTGCCTCTCTTTTGTCTTGTGATGCTGGGCCAGCTGTACTTTATTGCCAAGCCGAATAACTCTATCCAGGATTGGGTCAGGAAGGGTGGCTGTGAGTTCCTGGTGAAGGTTTTCAAAATTGTATTGCAGGGCATCAATGGTGAAGTGGACTTGCCTTATTCTTTCATTTAGAAGATGTCTTGGTGCCTGCTGCAGGATCTGCTCTGCTCTGTGACCCTTAACTGTAGATTGCAGACGTAGGCTTGTCAGGATGAGTCTCTGTTGTCTGCATCTGAGGTTGAAACGTAGGTGGTTTCTATAGTCTGCCAACTTTCTTGCTGTCTTCTCGAATTTCCTTACCAACTTCAGGATTTCATCCCCAAAATGTATGGCAATATGTCTATGAAGGTTCTCAGTCATCCAGGTGGAATTGTCTGTAGCTTGAATCATGTCAACTCGATTTCTATTTTCTCAGTGGAAACGTTTCGCTCCTTATAAGGAGGAATCCAGTGCAGTGAGGAGTGCTCTGAACTCTACATTGGAGAAACCAATGTAGGGGGAGATGGGCGGTGATATAAGTATGATAAATAAATAAATAAATAAATAAATAAATAAATAAATAAATAAATAAATAAATGGACTTAGAAATAACATCTCAAAATAACCATGACCTAGCCCCAGGTGCAAGGTCACACAGCTACCTAGAAACATATTTAGGATTCCCTTACTAACTTTGCTCAGACTGAAGAAGCTCCTTGGATAAGGAGCGAAACATTTCCACTGAGAAAATAGAAATCCAGTTGACATGATTCAAGCTACAGACAATTCCACCTGGATGACTGAGAACCTTCATAGACATATTGAACTATGCTTCTTACTTTCATTCAAGTCTTTCCTTGTGTGTTAACCTTACTGCTTCCCAATAAACCGTTTGCTTCTGAGCCAATTTGTGTCAGTCAATTGGTGTAAGAGAAACGTAGGTTGGGGAAACGAAGTGTAGCACCTCACACGATCTCCGGTGGGAGCAGGATGGGGCTGCACCTTCATCTCCAAATGCTACATTATTTTGCTTAGACCAGATCTGAATGCAAGATAGAAAAATAACCCCCAAATGTCATTTAGTATGTCTGAGTAACTATATTTGACAGATTAATCTTCATAAACAACTAAAACAAACAAACAACAGCAAAAGAACAAGTCCTGTTTTTCAAATCATGATACAATGGACTACCATTTTTAAATAATTATGATTCCCCTATTTCTTTTTCCTGTTGTGTGCATAGAATAAGTGTGCATGTGTGACATTTTGTGTCAGGAGCCTTCCAGGCTATGCATGCTCCAAAGATTTTGCTAGTAAATGCCATATTTAGAGAGTCAATATTCGCAATGCTGGTTAGCTCCAGCTTCACAAACAAGAAAGGTCCGTCTCTTGCTCATCTCAAGAAAGGATCCACAGCTACCCAGAGACATATAGCCAACATCCCTGTGGGAAAAGACCAACTAATCCATGCTAATGTGTATCTCTCCAAGTCCATGCTCAAAGTCTCTCTTTATCCTGCAGTTTTCTAAACATAATTCATTGGAACTATTTGGGGCCAAATTCTCCCTGGCTTAACTTTCAAGTTTCCATCCCCACCTTGGACCGATCCCTCTGGTCACCTGTAAGTTAACTCATTTGCAGTTCGTAGAGGTGATATTTCTCTTCCTTACAATTATCCAAATCACAGTGATTTCCTTGTTGCTTTTCTGCTGAGTGCCTTGAGACTCTTCTCCAGTCTAGCTGAAGATAGGACACAAGGATGTGAAAAACATGTTTTGAAGTCAAGATCAGACTGAGAAGCAAAGCTGGGTGATGTCTATGTCAGAAACACAGGAAGCATAAATGGCTCTGGCGAGGGCAAGATCCTAGGGAGGCTCTCAAGGTACGTGGGGCTGCATTTACTTCCCTCCCCTTCAGTTGTGAAGTCTTGGCTAGACTGACTCTAGATTAGGAATGCCCCTGAAGCGTCTGACTTGGAAGAGGGCTTCGGTTTCTTCCAGCTCTTCTTCTTGATCTTTCTCAAAAACAGGCACAGTGCAGGAAGTTCAGTCAGGAACAACAGTCGTGTTGCTGCTTGTAATGCTGTTTTCTTCTTGTTCTAGGCCAAAAGCAGGCCCAATAGAGAGGAGGCTACAGTCAGGAGGCTCATTCAGGACCACAGAAGATCATGTTGCTGCTACGTCTCCTTCTGCTGCTTCTTTGGCCCCGGGGAGCCTGTGGGATGAGCAAAGCCAAATGCCTCCTGACTCTGAAGAGGGATGAGGTGGAACCAGAAAATTATTACAGGCCAGGAGAGCTTTTCATTGGTGGCATCATCTCTTCCACGGAGAGCACATTTCTACCATTAAGCTTCAACACCAGTCCCTCAACTCGATATGACATGTAAGTCAGTCTCTTTGCAGGGCAGTTACAGCCTCCCCATTTCTATTTGCTTCCTCTCACCTACCAGTCTTCCTAAGTCCCAGATGCTGCCCCCTCCACCTGCTCTTTTTGCTGATTCACTGTCCTATGTTATCTTGGGGATCCATCTGACACCTTGCAGTGACCAGGCCGCTTTGCAACTGTCAAGCAGAGCTCTTTGCTCTCAATTAAATGTGCAGAATGAAGATCCCCTTTCCTCTACATCATCTGAGGAGAGACAGAGAGGCATCGGATGGAGTCCTCCCCCTCTCCTGCATCATAAAGGGAGGGGAAAGGGAAAGGCACTCTTGAACTGAGCTTGGCTCCTGAGCCACAGAGATGAAGGAATGGCACATCCTCTCCCTTCATGATAGGTTCAGCAATCAACCCAGGAATTATCTTACCTGGTGGTTGAAAGACTCCAGGTCAGAAATCGTGACTGATTATGCTTCCTGCTCATCCAGTATGGGGGATACCTTTAAAATGGCCCCAAACTTTAATATAATGAAAATGGTATGTCTTGGGCAACCCCTGATTTGGGGGAAGGAAGAAGGTTGTTTGAAGAATGTGAGTTAGGAGTTGGCAGAAAAGCCTGAGCCCCAAAGACAGCAAGTCAGACTCTAAGAAATAGTCATGGCACCTTGGCAGAAAAATACAGACTCCATTGCAAGATGCAGCTGGCCTGAAAGGAGAAGTTACTAAAGGCAGTGACAGCCTTATTTTCATGTATTAGATTGTGATATTTTATACTTGCAGGAGAGTAGCCGAACGATACTGGAAAGTGCTGTCCTTCCTTTTCGCCATTCAGGAGATCAACCAAGATCCTCATCTCTTACCCAATGTCACCCTGGGTTACAATGTCTATGAAAATTATTTCAATGCATGGATTACTTCAGATTATTTGCTGGACCTGCTTTCAGCTGGGGAGGCCAATGTTCCCAACTACAGCTGTGGACGGCAGAGAAACACAGTGGCTGTTCTCGAAGGAGCCAACACTGACATTTCCATCCAGATCTCAACCATGTTGAGCTCCTACAAAATCCCACAGGTATTTCTTTGCTGGGAAGATTGATTTTCAGTCATGGGCATTTCAACCAGAATTTCCTGCCTTAAAATCCAAGAGCAGCATTTATCATGGAAATGGTAGGCACAAAGGATGGGGAGGGGGTCTGTTCTGGTTCTTTGTGATTGGAAATCAAGGTACTCAAGCAATAAGTGAGAAGGAAAGCCATGTATAAACAGAGGACAAAGCCTCCCACCCAAAGGTCTTCATTGTAATGTAATATAAAACATTGCCTTCTTTCTTTCCTTTTCAGATCACTTATACTTTTGTTTCCCAGATCATGAGTGATAAAATTCAGTTTCCTTTCTTCTACCCAATGCTCCCCACTGAAGGATTCCAGTACCCGGGGATCGTCAAGGTGCTTCTTCATTTCAGGTGGACTTTGGTTGGTCTGCTTGCTCCAGACACTGACCAGGGGGAGAGGTTCTTGAGGACAATGACATCTGTACTGATGAGGAATGGCATTTGTGTGGTGTTATCATCCAGCTTCTCTGTAACTGTCGACACCTATGGGGAGGTAGATGTGGCTCCATACACCAAGTGGAGACAAGTCAATGTCTTTGTTTATGGTGCGGAGCCTAGTTCATTCCTAAAAGGTTTAGCATTAATAGAGTTAATAATTGCACACTTGCCAAAATTAAGCGTAGGACAAATCTGTATCACAACAGTCCTCTGGGACCTCACTTTAGAACTGAAACATACTCCCCTTGGTTTCCAATATTTCTATGGCATTTTTTCTTTTCCTGTTCAGACAAATAAAGTGGTGAAATACCATTACTTAGAATTTCTTTATTCTTTCACGGAATATGTAGAGAAAAGCTTTGCATGTTCGTTCACAAAGGATGCTGTGTCTGTGAAAGGCTGGAGACGATGCAGAGAGAGAGAGAAGCTGGAGGCTCTGCCCCAGGAGGAGGTGGAACAGATCCTGTCTCTGGACAGCTATTTCATTTACAACACCGTCTGGGCGGTGGGACGGGCCTTACATGCAGCCTTTGAATCCGAATCCAAGAGGATGGTGAGAAAAGGTGCTGAGGACTTGGGGGCTCGAAGGCTGAAGGCTTGGCAGGTACTTCTTTTCTGTTACATGCATCTCTCCCGCAGGTGCGAATCAGTTCTATAACTGCATGTCTCAGGCAACCATTTGGAAGAATTATTTGATTCTGAAGATAAAAATTAAATTTAATTCCAATTTTCCACCCCTTCCCTTTTCCCAGAACCTTCCCTCCTTTCTTCCATAAGCAATCCCTTCTGTTTTCAATTCTGTTTTTAGAGAATATGTTGAGGTTTTCATTCTTAGGCCATCCTTCCTCTGCACGGAACTGAATACTGTATTGTAATTTTTATTTGTTTGTTTGTTTATTTATATTTCAAATTTAGTCACCACCCATCTCACTCAGAGCAACTCTGGGTGGTTTACAATAAAATAAGAATAAATAGTCCTTAAAATACAATAAAAACAATTTTCTTAAATAATTAATATATGTAGCTCAGGGTTGAACTGTGGAGTCCTTGGTGTTCTCTGAGCCTTGTTGTTTTCTTGCAGACTTTTCATTGCCAGACTAGGCAACATCTTCAGTGCGAAAAGGGAGTGCGACTTGCTTTCTGTTTATATATCGTGGCTTGTCCTGCTTGTGTTGGAGGTGTAGTTCACTCCTTGGGAGTTCCTTGATTGGGCTGTTGTTTGCTGTTTGTTTGATTGATTGACTAAGTTAATAGTTCCTTGATTAAGGTATGATGTACTGTTTGATTGTTCATCTGGTGTTAATCCTGGTGTTAATCTTTGCATATCTGGGTGTTGATTGCTGGCAGGGAGGTGTTCTGGTCTTTTAGCTTTGCTATTGTCTCTTTTGAATGGTATGTAAATGTTATTTACCTCTATGTGTCTGTTGATGGCTGCTTTGTCTGAGTGCCAAGCTTCCGGGAATTCTCTAGTGTTTTTGGACTTGGCTTAATTTAGGATGCTCACAGTTTCCCAGTTGAAAGTATGGTTGAGTCTGTCCATGTGTTGTGAGATTAAGGAGTTTTCATCTTGTCTTCTGACTGCCAGCTGGTGTTCGTGGATGCTCTCTTCTAGTCTTCTGCCTGTCTGTCCTACATAGTGGCTGTTATGACACCTTCGTCATAATAAAAAAGTAGATGAGATGTTATAGGGTTCCACAGACACGTCTAGAATCTAGGATTTCTTGGACTTCAAAATGTTGTTCACGTTCGATCATCGTTGGATTGGGAGGGGTTTGTTCCGGGTGCCATTCATTTGAGTCTCTCGCTGGTTTGAGCAGACTGCAATGAAATACAGGATGAATTCTTCTCATGTTTTTTGGCAAACTTAATTGTACTGTTACTGGGTTTTCACGATAGGGAATGGGCCAACAAATTTGGGTCCCAATTTCTTTGATGGTTGCCTTGTTTTTAAAAATTTGGTAGACAAGTATACTTTGTCGCCCACCTTGAGTGGCCACTCCAGGGATCTTTTCCAATCCGCATATTTTTTATAGGTTTCTTTTGCCTCTGCCAGGGATTTTTGTATTACTGGCTGTTTCATTCATGCATTTAATCCATTCATCTAAAGAACTCACTTTGGTGGGTTCTTGTGGTAATTCGGGTATCGGGGCAAATTCTTGGCCTGTGGCCACATGGAACGGCAAATAACTGATGCTTTGGTGAACAGTGTCATTATAAGCCACTTCGGCAAAAGGCAATTAACTGATATAGCATCTAATGTATTGTTCAAGTACAGAGTTCAATCGTTAGCTGGCTCCATCCATTACCGGATGGTGACTCGAACTCAGGGCTTGCCCTGCTCCAATTAGTTTTAAAAACATTTTCCAAAAGGTTGAAGCGAACTGCACACTTCTGTCACTAATCACATGTTTAGGGACCCTGTGTAGTCTATACACATGTTGGATGAACAGTTTAGCAAGTTTCCCAGCTGTGGGGACATTGTCTATTGGCACGAAGTGGGCTTGCTTTGAGAACAAGTATGTAACTACCCAAACCGCCATTTTCTTTTTGCTCTCTGGTAGTTCTACAATGAAGTCCATTGTGATCTGTTTCCACGGTTGCTTGGGGTTTGTTTGGTTGCACAATCCTGACACTTAAGATGTTCTGAAGGGCTTTGGTTGGTTTAGGTTATACTGTGTGGTTGTAACAGTCTGTTGGTAGTTTCTTTTTTTTTCTTTTTCTTTTTTAAATTTTAATCTTTATTTCTTTAACATCCATAACATACACATACATAACAAAGAAAACACAAAAAGTAAAAAAAAAATCCATATATATAAAACAAACACAATATAATGCATAACCTTCAAACTTTTTTTTACATTAAAATACACTTTTACCCTCTACCCCTAATTCGCTTATCCTTCTTCTCTCTTCTTTCTTACACCTTTTTTAAAACTCACTAACCACTTATTTCTTCCCCTCCTCTACCTACTCTAGCCTTCTCTACTTTCTAAATTTCCATTACCTCTCTTTACACACACACACAAAAAAAACAACAAGGTGAACTTCCTACTTTCTCACCATTATTCTCTAGAACAATTTCTATATAGTTATAATATATATAATTAATTTTTTACATTCGGAAATCTTATTTACATTAATTTTCTATTTGTATTTTTTGAGTTTTTTCTATAAATCTATAGAATGGATCCCAACATGAATTAAATTCATTCGTATTCTTGTCGTTTAATAAGTCCGTTAACTTAGCCATCTGTACTAGATCCATCGTTTTTAACAACCATTCATCGATTGTAGGAGAACAGTCCTCTTTCCAATGTCTTGCAAAGGTAACTCTGGCCGCAATTATTAAATAAAATAATAATTTTCCATATTTCTTGTGTATCTCTGGTTTTATAAATCCCAATAAGTACATATCTGGTTCTTTAATTAAATCTTCCTTCAATATTTCACAAATTGTTTGATGTATTGTATTCCAATATTTTTTGGTTTTCTGACAAGACCACCACAGATGGAAAAAGGTGCCCACTTCTTTTTTACATTTCCAGCATCTATTAGATAACCTATTATTCATTTTAGACAGTGTGTTGGGAGTTAGGTACCATCTACAGTATACATCATTTTATAAAAGTTTTCTTTCATATTATAATTCAATGTAAATTGTAAATCTTTTAACCACATGTTTTCCCAGGTATCAATTTGAATCTTATGACCTAAATTCTCTTCCCAATTACTCATATATTTCTTTTTAGACAGACTTATCGAATTATTTTGAATTAATATTTTGTAAATTTTTGTAATTAGGTGGACTTTATCTTTCCATAACACACTGTCCCACTTTGTCACATTTTCTTTAAATTTAAAGTTTTTATTATCCACTTTAAACTGTTCTTTAATCTGAGCATATGAAAACCAATTACAGTTAAGCCCATCTTTTAGTAAATCTTCTCTTAATTTTAACTTGTAATTTGATCCCTTGAATATTAGTAAATCTTTGTATGTTAACCAATTTCCTGTATTTAAATTTCCATGCCATGTAAAAGCTTCTTGTGGCGATATCCACAGAGGTAAATTTGGTAAAAGTGTATTTTTATATTTAAACCAAATTTTTATAACTGATTTCCTAATGGGATGATAATTAAATGCCAAATTTGCTTTGATCTTGTTGTACCAGAGGTATCCATGCCAACCAAATTTAAGATCATGTCCTTCCAAATTAAGTAATTTTTTATTATCCAATTTTATCCAATCTCGAAGCCAACAAAGAACACACACATCATAATATAATTTTAGATTTGGAAGATCAAAACCACCATTCTCTTTAGTCTCTTGTAAAAATTTATATTTTATTCTTGGTTTTTTCCCTTGCCAAATAAATTTGGCCAAATCTCGCTGCCAATTTTGAAAAGTTTTTTCCATTATAACAATTGGTATTCTTTGAAATAGAAATATCATATTTGGAAGAATGTTCATTTTTATTGTAGATATTCTACCCAAAAGGGATACCTGTAAATTCTTCCAAAGTTGTAGATCATCTTTTATTTTATTCCATAATTTTGTATAATTATTTTTAAATAACTCCGAATTATTTGATGTTATATCCACTCCCAAATATCTTAGTTTTTTAACACTTGCAAATCCCGAAAGCATTTCCATATTACGTATACTGCTTTGATTCATGTTTAAATTTATCATCTTCGTTTTGTGATTATTTATTTTGAACCCCGCCAATTCACCAAAATCTTGTATCTTCTTTAGCAATTGCTTAATCGAATTTTCTGGATTTTGTAAAGTTATAACCACATCATCGGCAAAGGCCCTTAATTTATAATTTTCCTGTTTTATTTTAATCCCTTCAATTAAGTTGTCTTTCCTTATATTTTCTAATAAGACTTCTAATACCAAGATAAATAGGAGAGGTGAAATTGGGCAACCTTGTCTAGTGCCCCGACCTATACAACAATTTTGAGTTGTATCACCATTTACCACTATCTTGGCAGTTTGCCGAGTATATATAGCCTGAATAGCATTTTTGGACCATAATCTAAACTTTCCAGTGTTTTAATCATGAAATTCCAATTTAAATTGTCAAAGGCTTTTTCGGCATCTAAGAATAACAATAGAATTTGTTTTTCTTTGTGGTCTTTGGCATACTCAATTAAGTTTATAATGGTTCTAATATTATCTTTAATATGTCTTTTTGGCAAAAAGCCAGATTGATCCAGGTTTATCGTATCTTGTAAAACCATTTTTAATCTATTTGCCAAAATAGTGGTAAAAATTTTGTAATCTGTATTTAACAGCGAGATTGGCCTAAAATTTTTACAAAGGGTTTGATCTTGATCTGGCTTAGGAATTAAAATTATATTAGCGTCATTCCATGATTCCGGTATTACATTACCAGTCATTATTGAATTTAATAATACATTAAATGGTATTAATAATTGATCTTGAAATAATTTGTAATAAATGGCAGTAAACCCATCTGGACCTGGCGTTTTACCTGCTTTTTGTCTTTGGATGGCATTCGAGATTTCTTGAATGAAAATAGGTTCATTTATCCTTTCCTGGTGTAATTTAGATATTTTTTGCAAATTACTTTCTGTTAAGTATCTGTCCGCCTTTTCTAAATCTAATTGTTTCTTTTGATATAATGTTGTGTAAAACTCATGAAACACTTTTTTGATACTTTGATTATCACTTAGTTCTATCCCTTTATCATTTATTTTATTTATAATTTTTTATCCCCTTCTTTTCTTAGCTTAAACGCTAACCATTTACCGGCTTTGTTTGCATGTTGGAAATATCTTTGTTTAACATACCTCAGGTTTTTTTCCATTTCTTCAGTTGTTAATATTTCTAAATAAAAGAGTCCCTTGCATGGGAGATGGGTGGGGAATAAATTTGAATAATAAATAAATAAAATAAAAATAAATGTTTCTGTAAAATGGCAATTTGGTATTTGATATCTTTATCTCCTGGATTATTTTGCAGCTCAATTTCTTTTGATTTGATTTGTTCACATAATTTCATAAATTTTTGTAGTTTCATTTTTTTATGATATTTACCTAGAGACATAAAATGTCCTCTCATGTGCGCTTTACTTGCGTCCCAAAGTGTAGTTATGTTTATATTATCTTTCATATTTAAATCAAAAAACTCTTTTAGTTTAGTTTTACTCCCTTCTATATAATCTTTATTTTTTAATATGGATTCATTAAGTCTCCATCTATATGGCGTTGCTAAAAATTTTAAGTCTAATTGAATTGCGTTATGATCTGATAATGTTTTCGCCAGAATCTTCATATCTCTAATCCTATTTGCTAAATTTTTTGAAATCCATATCATGTCTATTCTAGAGTGAGATTGGAATCTATTTGAGAAAAAAGTAAAGTCTTTAGCCTTTCCCATTTTATGTCTCCAGGCATCAATCGTTTCTAAATTATTCATGTTCAAAAAAAACCTGAGGTAATTTACCTTGGTGTGGTTTAATAAACTTATCAGATTTTCTATCTAGAAACGGATTTACAACACCATTCCAATCACCCATCATGATCCAGTTTTTGTTGGGCAGATCTGATAAATATTTCACGAGAGTTTTAAAAAAAATTCTGTTTTTCATTTGGAGCATAGATACCTACTAGTATCACTTTTGTATTTTGAATTTCTATTTCTATAATAATAAATCTACCTTTATCAAATGTGGTTTTAAATTTGGTTTAATATAGCAGACAATCCCATTTTTCTTATTTTAATTTGTCGTTACAAATTCTAATCCTAATTTCTTATTTATTAACAATTTTCCATCTTTACCTCTAATATGCGTTTCCTGCAAACAGATTATATCCAACTTATATTTATTGAGAATGTGAAAAGTTTTATTTCTTTTAACTGGAGAGTTCAAACCATTTATGTTCCAAGAGAGACATTTTAAATTACTCATTATCAGATTGGCTATTTAGTTCTTGAGAACCCACTGCCTGAGCAAAAATTTTAAATTTTTCTGTTATTCTCTCTTTTGGAGCACTATTCCCTGGTGAATGCTTAGTTTCTTTTTCTATTTTTCTAAGAAAATCTTTTGCTTTCTCAATTGAATTGAATTTAAACCTTTGCTCCTTATACAACACATTCACCCCTTCCAGAGTCTCCCATCTATACATAATTTTCTTTCTTTTCAAAACCTCTGTCAAGAAATAATATTCTTTTCTTTTTTTCAAAATTGCAGCTGGGACTTCTTTAAAAATTTTAATATCTTTCCCTTCTATATTAATTCTCTTATCAAACCCTGTTTGCAAGATCAAGTCTCTTAATTTTTTCCTACTGAGTTCAATAACTAAGTCTCTTGATATGTTGTGTTCTCTAGCATTCTTTGAATTAACACGATACATTGATTCTATTTCCTCCTCTAGCTGCTCTTTTTCCCAATCAATCATATCTGCCAATGCCTGAGTAATTGTATTTTTAATCTCTGCTTCTTTACCTTCCTTTAACCCTCTTATTCTTATGCATTTCTCTTTTTGTTTTTGTTCAAGTAGAGTTAATTTATCAAGCTCCTCTTCTTTTTGTTTTTCCATTTTTTTCACTCTTTCATTCCTTTGATTTCTGTTTGAAATCTTAATTCCATATTGTCTAGCTTTATGTCCAAAGTCTTTTCAAAGCCTTGTATTTTTTCCTCCAATAAAGTAGTCACATTTGTTGTAATGCTTTGTATAGCTTTCTTAATAAAGTCATCAAGGAGCAATTTTAGCCATTCGCCTTTATCTTCTCCCAAGTCTGAACCTCTCCTAAACGTTTTCTTCGATGTCATCTTTAAAAGAGTTCTTGTTCACCAAATAAAGGACAATAAGTTAGCTCAAACTTGTTTTCTCTAAAGCGGTCAAAAATGGCAATTTTAAATAATAAATTAATTAAAGAGTCAGTTCCACCTACTGTAACAAACAGCGTCGAAGTCTCAGCCACCTTCTTTGGAACTCTACCAGTAATTTCCCTGATGAGAAAATCAGTAAATATTTGTCTTTAGATAAGTTAAGTCTTTAGTTTTTGAAGAAGTGTAGAAGAAACGGCAGCAATCCCTGTAACGGGAAAGAATGAAGATAAGTGCACACCCGGCTTCCCGGCTTACTTTCACTGCAGGCTGTCTGCTGGCTGAGAGAGTGAAAGTTACTTCATTGCAGACTGCTATCTCGCCGCCGCCGCTCAGAAGCTGCAGGTTTTTCTTTCTTTTCTTCGGGATCACCCTTACTTTGGCTTCCCTGTCGTTATCCGCTCCGTTAAAAAACTCACAGAATCGGCAAACTACCTTCATTTTGTTCAAAAGGATGACAAGCTGTTCATTTCACGTCCGCTCGCCATTTCTCCACTGTCTGTTGGTAGTTTCTGAGATGTTTCTAATGTATGGTCAGGGCTTTCCAAAGTGCCGCTGCTGGCGACACACCAGCGGCGACGGCGGCGGCAGTGCGGCAGCGGCGCGTGCATGCATGGCGGCGGCACGGGGGGGTGTGGCGGTGCAGGGGGGCATGCGGCGGCGTGCACGTGCACTGCAGCAGCACGGGGAGGCATGCGGCGGCAGGCGCGTGCACGGTGGCTGTGGCGGCGGCAGCCTCCGCTAAAACGTGGAACCACTGATCCCGCGCCACTGCTGCTGCTGCTGCCGCTGTGCACGTGCGCGCCGCCGCTTCTGGGTGGTGTGGCGACACACCACGCTGTGTGTGGCGATACACTTTTGTGTCGCGACACACAGTTTGGAAAGCTCTGTGTATGGTAGTGTTATCCTTTTTATAGCTTCTGTTGGTTGTGTTGTAGTGGGTTGAGTGGTCAGGCACTTTTTGATAAAGTTGAGTGGGTATCCATTTTGCTGGAAGATGCTATATAGATTATCTGTTTCCTTTTTCTGGTGTTCTGGGTTGCTGCAGTGCATTAGTGCTTGTCTGAATAATGTTCTGACACAGCTCCTCTTGTGGGAGGTTGGGTTATTGCTTTGGTAATGGAGCACTTGGTTAGTGTGGATAGATTTCCGGTAGACTTGTGTTTCTAGCTTGCCATCATTTCCTCTACTGATGAGGATGTCCAAGAAGGGTAGCATGTTGTTGTTTTCTTCTTCTCTTGTGAATTTTATTCCATTGAAGATGCTGTTGATGATTTCATGTGTTTTCTCCAGTTGTTCCTTTTTTATTATGATGAAGGTGTCATAACAGCCACTATGTAGGACAGACAGGCAGAAAACTAGAAGAGCGCATCCACGAACACCAACTAGCAGTCAGAAGACATGATGAAAACTCCTTAATCTCACAACACATGGACAGACTCAACCATACTTTCAACTGGGAAACTGTGAGCATCCTAAACCAAGCCAAATCCAAAAACACTAGAGAATTCCTGGAAGCTTGGCACTCAGACAAAGCAGCCATCAACAGACACATAGAGGTAAATAACATTTTCATACCATTCAAAAGAGACAATAGCAAAGCTAAAAGACCAGAACACCTCCTTGCCAGCAATCAACACCCAGATATGCAAAGATTAACACCAGGATTAACACCAGATGAACAATCAAACAGTACATTATACCTTAATCAAGGAACTATTAACTTAGTCAATCAATCAAACAAACAGCAAACAACAGCCCAATCAAGGAACTCCCAAGGAGTGAACTACACCTCCAACACAAGCAGGACAAGCCACGATATATAAACAGAAAGCAAGTCGCACTCCCTTTTCGCACTGAAGATGTTGCCTAGTCTGGCAATGAAAAGTCTGCAAGAAAACAACAAGGCTCAGAGAACACCAAGGACTCCATAATTAATATATTCCAAGGCATAGATGGTAGATAGAAATCTTTGATCTACGGGAGCATCTTCAGTGTGCTAACCACCCCCAGGGTTGATTACCCCTCCTCACGCCCCACATGAGTTGGCAAAGCCAGGTCTTCACCCCTTTCCGGAAGGCCGGGAGAGTGGGGGTCCACCTCACATCTGGGGGAGGGGACAGTGTAGATGCAATGGCAGAGAAGGCAGATTAGTAATATTCCATTTGTATTACCTTCATGCCTCTCCTCCTTCCAAGTTTGCTTTTTGCAAGCAGGAGTACTTTCTTGTTCTCCCCAATTCCATACCACTGATAATTGGAGGGGAGGGGGATGTTGGCTTGTTTGTATATTAATAGTGCAGCATCTCTGATTCCATCATCTGCTGAGCTGCCCCTCTGCTCAAGGTCTGCCTTTGCCCAGAGACAAATCTCCATTCCCTGCTACAACCAGTTTTATTCTTAGCAGAACATGTGGTTAACCTTCTCTGGGCTGGAATGCTTTGATGGGAGAACCCCAGGGGTTTTTGCTAGATGGGGAACCTGTCAGCCTCGCATCTTCGTCTGCCATGCTTCTGACTGTTCTACACGTGTAGTTTGCTGATCTGCACTACTTGCTTCAAGAGGCTTCCCTCTTAGTATTTTTGCATCGCTTGGCGAGAACTGATAAGCACCTGTTCTTCCCATGGACATCCTGTAGGGAGGGGGGATTCTTGGAGTGGGAACTGGATTGTTATGGCTGGACTCTGGGTGATGTCAGAGAGACATTTTTTGATAATGCTGCTTGGGCGTGAAAATCTTTATTCGAGGCTTCTTCTGGCCTGAAGTGTACTAATCCTGAATAAATGAATCCTTTAGAGTAATTGTCTCAGGGATTTCTTGGTTGGGAATTCTGACACTGAGGGTTATCACAGTACCTCTGGAACAAGGCAATAGAATCAAAGAATTGTAGAACTCTGGAGTTCAAAGGGACTACAAAGAAAATGTAGTACAACCCCCTGCAGGATGCAGAGAAAACCAATCAAACCATCTTCAGATGATGGCTGTCCAGCCACTTCTTTAAAAGCTCCACTGATGGAGATCCCACAACCTCCAGAGCATACCACTTCCAGACTGGACATCTCCATGAAGTCCCAGGGGTTGAGCTTCACTGAAAGTGACTTGACCTTTAATGATGGAGATTTGGAGTTCCTCCTCCTCCTTGTCCTCCTCCTCCTCCTCCTCCTCCTCCTCCTCCTAACCCTACCCCTACCCCTAACCCTAAGTGTTATTATTTATTTGACACCTATAACATCCCACATTTAAAATGACAGTTCTGTTCCTAATGAAGGAAGAGTTCTACTCCATGCAATGAAGGTTTCCCCATTTGCCCTTTGCTTAATCCACTGCTTCCCATCCCATTTGCTTCTTGAATCACTAGGAACTAGAGTGTCCACAAGTCTGGATTAACACCATCGTGGAAGGGAATATGCCTGCTCTAATTTTTATCTCCCAGTGGACAGATATCTCTCCATCCCATACCCATCCCTTAAAGATAAAGGTTCCCCCCGCACATTTGTGTAGCCGTGTCCGACTCTAGGGACCAGTGCTCATCTCCGTTAGCCGAAGAGCCAGTGTTGTCTGAAGACGTTTCCACAGTCATGTGGCTGCATGATGCGCATGGAACGCTGTTACCTACCCACCTAAGTGGTACCTATTCATCTACTTGCATTTTTATGCTTTCGAATTGCTAGGTTGGCAAGAGCTGGAGCTAGTGTGCGAACTCACTCTGCATGCAGGGCTAGGGATTCGAACCTCCGAACTTGCGATCTTCCGATTGACAAGCCTGGCATCTTACCCGCTGAGCCACCATACCCCACTTATTTCCCATCCCTTATTTGTTGTTGTTGTTCAGTCGTTTAGTCGTGTCTGACTCTTCGTGACCTCATGGACCATAGCACGCCAGGCCTTCCTGTCCTCCACTGTCTCCCAGAGTTTACTCAAATTCATGTTCATTACATCGGTGATGCTATCTAACCATCTCATTCTCTGCTGTCCCCTTTTCCTTTTGCCTTCAGTCTTTCCCAGCATCAGGGTCTTTTCCAGTGAGTCCTCTCTTCGCATTAGGTGGCCAAAGTATTTGAGCTTCAGCTTCAGCATCTGTCCTTACAATGAGCAGTCAGGGTTGATTTCCTTTAGGGTTGACTGATTTGACCTCCTTGCAGTCCAAGGGACTCTCAAGAGTCTTCTCCAGCACCACAGTTCGAAAGCATCAATTCTTCGGCGCTCAGCCTTCCTTATGGTCCAACTCTCACAGCCATACATTACTACTGGAAAAACCATAGCTTTAACTATACGGACCTTTGTCGGCAAGGTGATGTCTCTGCTTTTTAATATGCTGTCTAGGTTTGCCATAGCTTTCTTCCCAAGGAGCAAGCGTCTTTTAATTTCATGGCTGCAGTCACCGTCTGCGGTGATCTTGGAGCCCAAGAAAATAAAATCTGTCACTGCTTCCATTTCTTCCCCTTCTATTTGCCAGGAAGTGATGGGACCAGATGCCATGATCTGGGTTTTTTTAATGTTGAGTTTCAAGCCAGCTTTTGCACTCTCCTCTTTCACCCTCATCAAGAGGCTCTTTAGTTCCTCTTCACTTTCTGCCTTTAGGGTGGTATCGTCTGCATATCTGAGGTTGTTGATATTTCTCCCGGCAATCTTAACTCCGGCTTGTGATTCATCCAGCCCGGCATTCTCATGATGTACTCTGCATATAAGTTAAATAAGCAGGGTGATAATATACAGCCTTGTCATACTCCTTTCCCAATTTTGAACCAGTCGGTTGTTCCATGTCCGGTTCTAACTGTTGCTTCTTGACCCATATACAGGTTTCTCAGGAGACAGGTAAGGTGGTCTGGTACTCCCATCTCTTTAAGAATTTGCCACAGTTTGTTGTGATCCACACAATCAAAGGCTTTAGTGTAGTCAATGAAGCAGAAGTAGATGTTTTTCTGGAACTCTCTTGCTTTTTCCATGATCCAGCGAATGTTGGCAATCTGATCTCTAGTTCCTCTGCCTCTTCGAAACCCAGCTTGCACTTCTGGTAGTTCTCGGTTCACATACTGCTGAAGCCTAGCTTGTAGGATTTTGAGCATAACCTTGCTAGCATGTGAAATGAGCGCAATTGTATGGTAGTTTTAACATTCTATCTTATCTTCTCTGTCTAAAATGTGAACATTAATGTCCTCAAATGAGTGTCCTAAAGGAAGATAGGTGGTTTGAGAGAGGGGTCAAGGAGTCCATTTATGCCAACTTGGAAAATCCTTCCTTGAATAGAGGTGGGGGCCTCAGGCACAATCTTTCCCCTATTTTCCTTCCTGCTTTGTCTTCTGTGCCTAGGAAGATTAAGACCATTTCACAAGCTCAACAGCAGCATGGTAATCTTAAGGATCCTCCTTTGGATGATAAAGGGACTTAGAAATAAACATCTCAAATAACCATGACCTAGCCGCAGGTGCAAGGTCACACAGCCACCCTAGAAACATATTTAAGGATTCCCTTACTAACTTTGCTCAGACTGAAGAAGCTTCTTGGATAAGGAGCGAAACGTTTCCACTGAGAAAATAGAAATCCAGTTGACATGATTCAACCTACAGATTCTTTGGCATTGCCGTTCTTTGGAATTGGAACGTAAACTGACCTTTTCCAATCCTGTGGCCACTATTGAGTTTTCCAAATTTGTTGGCATATTGAGTGCAGCACTTTAACAGCATCATCTTTTAGGATTTTAAATAGCTCAGCTGGGATACTGTCTTCTCCGCTAGCTTTGTTGTTAGTAATGCTTCCTAAGGCCCACTTGACTTCACTCTCTAGGATGTCTGGCTCAAGGTCAGTGACCACACCATCGTATTTATCAGGGATATTAAGATCTTTCTTGTATAGTTCTTCTGTGTATTCTTGCCACCTCTTTTTAATCTCTTCTGCTTCTGTTAGGTCTCTGCCTTTTTTGTCCTTTATCATGCCCATGTTTGCACAAAACGTTCCCTTGATATCTCCGATTTTCTTGAAGAGATCTCTAGTCTTCCCCATTCTATTGTTTTCCTCGATTTCTTTGCATTGTTCATTTAAGAAGGCCTTCTTATCTCTCCTTGCTATTCTCTGGAATTATGCATTCAGTTGTTTATATAGAATAGAATGGAATAGAATAATAACTTTATTGTCACCCAACTATACACTATACAAGTGCACAATAGAATGAAATTTCGTTTCAAGCAATAAAATACTAATGGTAATAATAAAAAACCATAATTACTATAAAATACCCATTCTTATCTTTCTTTTTTTATCTTTCCCTTTCTCCCTTGCCTTTTGCTTCCCTTCTTTCCTCAGCTATTTGTAAAGCCTCATCAGTCAGCCACTTTGCTTTCTTGAATTTCTTTTTCTTTGGGATGGTTTTATCCCAAAAAACAATCCCTTATTACCCATCCCTTATCTACAAGCAAATCCGTAAAACATTGACTTTTCAATCCTGCTGTCAGCAAAATGTCTGTAAAGGGTTGCCAGAACTTTGCACAAATAAAAAATCTCTCTAGCAGAGCAAGAGCAGTCAAGAGTTATCCTCTATTTTTTCCCTCTTAGTCAGGTAAACATTCCTCTTTACATCACTAGAAAGTGATGGACTTATATTTCATTTTTGCATATCTCTGCAAAATTCTTTGGTGGAGTTCTGCCTAATTTATTCATCTATTGGTTTATTCATTAGATTTAGGGCCCATCTTTTCTCTTAGGCAGGGCTGAAAACCAGTGACTGACCTGATCCAGTGAGCTTCCATGTCTAATGGTAGACTTAAACCTGGGTCTTCCCAATCTGGTGTTTTAGTGGTGTTCCAGTCACATCCATTTGCTTACACAGATAGGAAAGTTCTACCATTTGGATCTATGCAGCCAGTGATGCTAAAGGCCAGCTTTCACTGGCAATGGATAGAAATGGGTTCCAAGATCTAACCGAAATGGGAAAGACAACGAAGATTCCATGTTGGTTTCTCTTTATCTTCAGAAACAGAGATAGAAAGAAGCAGTCGGGGAGCCTTATCAGAGCAGGCAGCACTTTCACTTTGCCTCCTTCAAGCTTCACTATTTGATTCCATTCTTTGGTGTGGGGGGTTGCTCCCCTTTCTCTAGCCAAGTGTAGCAAGCACTTCACCCATTTCCCCTCTTCCAGACTTGTGCTTCTTCTCAAAAGCATTCTAAGAAAGCAAATCCTAACAGAATAGGATGAGTCTCAGGTAGGTGTGTTGCTAACATTTGTGCCCTCTTCTACATCACAAATTCCAATTTCTAGTAATCACTCTAGATTTAATGAAATGCACTGAGCAACGGCTCAGTGGTTAAGACACCAGGCTTGTCGATCGGAAGGTCGCAAGTTCGGCGGTTCGAGACCCTAGCCCCGTGTGACAGAGTGAGCTCCCGCCCTCACCCCAGCTCTTGCCAACCTAGCAATTCGAAAGCATGCAAATGCAAGTAGATAAACAGGTACCACTTCGGTGGGATGGTAACAGCGTTCCATGCTTGTCATGCCAGCCACATGACTGCGGAAGCGTCTTCGGACAATGCTGGCTCTTCGGCTAAGAAACGGAGATGAGCACCGCCCCCTAGAGTCGGACACAACTGTGCAGGGGAAACCTTTACCTTTACTACTAATGAAATGCTTTGGCATTTTACAATCCCCTCCCAGACTGAAGACACATGACTTTCATTTAGCTGTTGATCTCCCTCTCATCCCAAACATAGGCTGATCTAGACCCATATCCCATGACTCTGTTCTCCTTTGGCACTCTTCCTACCCAGGGCAAGCCCTTGAACCCTTTAAGAATTTTTTTCCTGGTCTCATCCAGCATCCAATAAGTTTTGGTGTTACCTCTTGGGCCATTTTTAGGTTTAGCACCCATGCTTCTTCTGCATGGAAACCAGCATATTAGTGGTCTAACAGCCACTAGATCTTTCCAGCCTCCCTTTAAATGGTCCTGAAAGACAAAGATGAGGTGTGGAAACAAAGGCAATGAGGTAGATGGTGACAACGGAGGAGGAGGAACTTGTGTCTTGCTTAGTAAACCCTCCTTTTCTCTCCCATTCCAGCTTCATCCCTTCCTTCAAAGCTCTCAGTTTTACAATCATTCCATGGATGGGGTGTATTTGAATGAGAAGGGAGATGTGGAGGCTGACCTGGACATTGTGAACTGGGTGCATCTCCCTAATTACTCCTTCACCACAGTGAAAATTGGGAGTCTAGAAAGACAGGGATCCCTCAGTTTCAAATGTACAATTAGCCAGAATGGGATTACACAGGCAGAAGCTCTGAACAAGGTGGGGAAAATGTTTTTTTTAATTATTATTCAATGTATTTCATGAAGCTCTTAACAACAGGATTGCTTTCTTACAGTAAGGAGATAGTCAGCTCAGTTCTTCGAGTAACTTATTGTTACTCCCTTGAAAAATTAGTGGTGTCCGGGGTGGGGGTGGGAGGGAGGAGCTTGCATTTTCAAAAGAGGTGTGAGTTGCACCAAGTTCCCCCATCGGCCAACTTTCTGATTTTGATCCCCCTCCTACCTTCCTGTAGACACCCCTGTGAGAAATTGACCCATTAAACACTATTTCAAGTAAACCGTTTACTGAGCCTGTGCAAAGTAAAGTAGCACTTTTGACGAGTGATTTGAGCCATGGAAGGAATTTGAATTGTATCACCAAGAGGTCACGTAACTGACTTGGGGACAATGTGGGCTACAAAGGGCCAGGCACATCCTTGGAGGGCCAGCAAAGAAAGGGCTAAAATGAGTTAAGGGCTAAAAGAATAAAGCCTCTTTAACAGAAAGGTAGAATAGAGAATTGTGGGAATAAGTAGAGAACTATGATGTTCTAAAGTGATCAATTAGAATAGAAATTAAGGCTAGAAACCAGGAATTTAAAAAAATGAAATGTTTAGAGCAGTTTCTGGAAAGAAGAAGACACAAAACTCTGTGCTGTGAATAAATCTTTCTTTCTGTCATAATGACATTTAAAAAATCCCACTGAAAGGGGATTTTGTATCTCCCTGCTTCTGACTGGTGCTGATTCACAGACCAGATGTGAGACAAGATTCATCCCTTTTCTGGATCTTTTTCCTCTCCCTGCTCAGCCCCTGCCTCCTTCCAGATGTGTGGAAAGCTGTCATCCTGGATTTATAAAGGTGGCCCAGGAAGGAGAACCCATGTGCTGCTACGACTGTCTTCCTTGCGCAGAAGGAACCATCTCCACCCAGGACGGTGGGTGAGACTGGAGGAAATGGGCAGACCTTGGGAAAGGCCATTCAGCAGCCATTTCCCATGGAAGGGCTTTTGAAAGGCAATTCTAAGCTTGACTCTCCTTCATTTCTTAAAAATAATATCCATTATTTATTCCATAGTTTGATAATCACCTTTAAAGCCCTACGTGGCATGGGACCAGGTTACCTGAAGGACCGCCTCGTCCCCAATACATCCACCCGTCCCACCCGATCATGCAGAGAGGGCATGCTGCAGACCCCATCTACAAGAGAGTTCCATCTGGCGGGGTCCAGGAGGTGTGCCTTCTCTGCAGTAGCTCCCGCCCTGTGGAACAACTTGCCCCCGGAGGTGAGATTAGCCCCTTCGCTCCTGACCTTCCGGAGGAACCTGAAAACTTGGTTCTGCCGCCTTGCTTGGAGCCAAGGAAGAAGTAGTCACTCTTGGGGGTGGCTAATACCTTAGAGAGCCCCTCTCCTACATTGGATTGAGTTAGATCTTTTTATTATTATTGGATTTTAATATTGTTTTATAACCTAGTAATTTTATATTGTATGTATTTTTATGCCTTTTGTTTTATTATCTTGTTGTAAACTGCCCAGAGTCCCTCTGGTGGAGGGAGATGGGCGGTGATATAAGTTTGGCTAATTAATAAATAAATAAATAAATAAATAATCGAGAAAGATAAGAAAGAGGTTAAACTTGAACAGGACATTAAAGGAGAATGGATCAGCTATGGCCTCATGCTATCAGGAAGAGGACATCTCTTGGTGTTCATCTTTATTTATTTATTTATTTATTTATTTATTTATTTATTTAACTTATATGACCACCATTATCTTGTCCACCCATCTTTCAGTTTTTGGAATTTCTCACTGTGAATAGTGAAAATGTCCAGGGTTATAGTGCAACCCTGTTTGGAAGAGGATTAACCGAGTCTTAATTTACATGATGCAAGACTGGATGAACCATTCTAACAGAAAGCTAACATTTAATAGCAATTTGCCTAGAAGCCAACAACTTCTCTTTGTGCTTCTTCCATTTATAAACTTCACAGAGTCCAGTTGATAGAACCCTTATCTTTAATTTGGATCCCTGCACTAATCAGGGTTCACGCAATGGCCTAAATAGACCCTTCCAAATGTAGGATTCTCTCTGAGGGTGGGGGGAGGATGAAAGAAAGGTTGCAGTTTGTTTCATTTTTAAAATCCATTTGGATTATCTTACAGAGATGTTTTCTAAGGCCAAGCAACTCAGACTTGAATGCCACTCCAAACTGAGTTAATTAAGCCTTATTGCATGTAGGATTTTTCAGAGGTCTTGCACTATAAATCCTATGACTCCAAGAATCATGGCCACCACCAACCTGCAAAAAAAAAAAAAAGGCTTAGGGAAAGTGATACCTCCAGAATCTGCCCTTCATTCTTGGAATCAATTTTCACCTGCTCAGCTTCCTTGCCTCCTGAACCTGCCACAGGTGCTTAATTGCCTGATGCCTTTTCATGTTGATGCTCTCTCTGGTCTGCTTTACCAGTCTCTGATAAGAGGAGGCAGACAAGACCATAGCAATACGTTCCTCTTTCTCTTTTCAGATGCAGAAAAATGCAAAAACTGTCCAGAAGATCAGCATCCAAACATCCATCGAGATCACTGTATCCACAAGATTATAACCTTCCTATCCTATCAAGAAAATTTGGGGAACATCCTGGCTTCCACTGCCTTGTTCCTCTCTTTAATTACAGGCTTTGTCTTAGGAATCTTCATTAAATTCCAAGAGACTCCAATTGTCAAAGCCAACAACAGGGACCTCTCCTACATTCTCCTGGTCTCCCTCCTGCTTTCCTTCTTGACGTCCTTCCTGTTCATTGGCCGGCCAAGGAGAGCCACCTGCCTTTTCCGACAAACAGCCTTCAGCATCATCTTCTCAGCTGCCATTTCTTCTGTCTTGGCCAAAACAATCACTGTAGTGTTGGTCTTCCTGGCCACAAAACCAGGGAATCAAATACAAAGATTGCTGGGGAAGAGCTTTGCTAACTCCATCATCATTTCTTGCTCTTGTGTCCAAATGGTCATATGTGGCATCTGGTTGGGAACGTCTCCCCCATTCCCTGATTCTGACCTGCATTCCCAGCCTGGGGAGATCATCCTGCAATGCAATGAAGGCTCTGCTGCCATGTTTTACGGTGCCCTTGGCTACATGGGCTTCTTGGCTGCCGTCTGCTTCACCGTGGCTTTCCTGGCCAGGAATCTGCCTGGGGCCTTCAATGAAGCCAAGCTGATCACCTTCAGCATGCTGATCTTCTGCAGCGTCTGGGTGTCCTTTGTGCCCACCTACCTGAGCACCAAGGGGAAGTCCATGGTGGCTGTGCAGGTCTTCTCCATCTTGGCCTCCAGTACTGGCCTGCTGGGCTTCATCTTTTTCCCAAAATGCTACATTATTTTCCTAAGACCAGATCTGAATACAAAAGAACATTTGAAGTCAAAATAAAATAGTAAAGTGAGTTTGGGGTCGGTTTTTGTGATTTGTGATAAAACTGGACAAATGCCATTCCTTATCAGCATGGAAGTCAAGATCCTTATGAGCCTCTGCCCCTGGTCAGTGTCTGGAGCAATCAGACCAACCAAGGTCCACCTGAAATGGAGGAGGACCTTGAGAATCCCTGGGTACTGGACTCCTTCAGCAGGGAGCGTTTGGTGGAAGAAAGGAAACCGAGTTTTATCAATCAGAATCTGAGAAACAAAACTGTAACCACAACTTCCAGAACACGGCCACACAGCCCGGAAGACCCACAACAAACATTGAACTCCGGCCGTGAAAGCCTTCGACAATACATTAAAACTGTAACTGATCAAAAGAAAAGAAAAGAAAAGAAAAGAAAAGAAAAAAGATGCAAATTTATTTGACACCTATAACATCCAACATTTAAAATGACAGTTCTGTTCCTAATGAAGGAATAGTCCCACTCCTTGCAATGAAGGTGTTCCCGTTCAACCTTTGCTTAATCCATTGCTTTCTTTCCCATTTGCTTCTTGAATCACTAGGAACTAGAGTGTCCACCAGTCTGTATTAACACCACGGTGGAAGGGAATATGCCTGCTCTAATTTTTCTCTCCCAATGGACAGATATCTCTCCACCTCATACCCAACCCTTATCTATAAGCAAATGCATTGACTTTTCAATCCTGCTGCCAGCAATATGTCTGTAAAGGGTTGCCAGAACTTTGCAAATAAATGTCTGATTTTAACCAACTTTATATTCCTTCTGGTTAATTTAATAGTTCATGTTTCTTCCAGGTTACCAAACCACAGCAGATGCCCTGAGAAACAGGACTTTTATTCATTATATTGATCAATAGTTTGGTTTCAAGTTCTGCTGTTGGGCTATTCCCATTAAAACCAAACAAAGCCAACTCTCCTTTATTGGAGAGAAAAAAACCCTGTCCTTTGTTAGGGAAAGTGGAACTAACCATGTATTTAGCATCTAAATGTGGCTTTAGCCACAATTTTGGAGCATGAGTGACCCTGGAGAACTCCTAACCCCTGACACAATGTTCTAAACTTCAGGGTCCTTGTAGTCACTCATAGATACACACAGAAGTACATGCAGAAGCTTATTTTGTATACTCAAGAACGAAGATAGAGCAGGAAGTCATGTTTATTAAAATGTAGCTAATTTCTACCAGGATTTTGGGGAAAAAAGGACTTGATGATTTGGGGGGATTTTTAAGGAACATTAAACTGTCAAATACTGTTACTTGGACATAGATGCCAAGATAGACAAGACCTGCATGGCTTTCACGGCCTTCCCCTTTGCTCAGGTAAGCAAACACCAAGGACACCCAGATGCTGCAGAAGATCAGCCTGCTGAAGGTGATCAGCATGGCTTCATTGAATGCCCCAGGCAGATTCTTGGCCAAGAAAGCCACCATGAAGCAGATGGCAGTCAGGAATTCCATTAAGCCAGGGGCTCCATAAAATATGGAAAAAAGCTCTTGCTTTGCAGAACAGTCTCTGCAGGCTGCGAGTTCAGGTCACAGTAGAGAAGGCAGCAGAAATGCCCAAACACATGTTGCTTATTATAACTTTGAGAACAAAGCAAGAAAGATGGTGGGCCAAGTTCTTCTCCAAACGTCTTTTGTTGGGGTTTGATAAACCCAGGAATTTACTTCTAGATATAAATTATACAGAGAGGCTTGATATTTAGGTAAAAGGTGAAATATTCTGCACAGTCACCCAATTAGCAGCCATTGTTGTAGGAATGATGTGTCATGTGTGACTCATAACAACAGGTGCTTAGAGTTAGGTTGGGTGTGGTGAATAACGAGAGTGACCTATAATGTGATTGGTCAGGTTCACTATATATGCAGAGACATTCTCATTTCCCATTATTCCCATTTTACCTCGTGAAAGCTGTATCGTTGATGGTGTATCATTTGTTACTTGTGGAAGTGATCTGTAAATACGTATGTATATAAAGTAAATAGGATATTTGATATAACTTCTGTTTGGAGTCTATTTACTGCATAGTATGTGGATCACTGGTGCCTAGGAGAGAGGCAGGCCGCTCCATCTCCGCACGCTCCCTCTGACAGGGTTATGGGCCCAGAGGCGGCAGAGACGCCATAGACGACGGAAGGCTTTGCACTGGCTGTGGATCGTGTGCAGTCTGTGAACTGGAAGCTTTGGAAGCCTATCCAGGAGTCGTGTGGCTATTTGGAGTGATTTGGAGCTTTAACAGGTTCCGTGCCTGCGTGTGTGTGTTTTCTCCTATGCTTGCTTTGCAGCTGGAGGACATTCTGATAAGGTCTGTGTCTTTAATCATCGGTGTCTGCCCAGAAGGGGCTGAAGAGAGATGAGCACAGCGAAGATGTTGCCGGCAGTCGGGGGAGGTTTTCCTCTGGAAAGACTGAATGACAGTAATTATTCGTCATGGGCATATAAAATGGAAATGTATCTTCAGCGTGAAGGGCTTTGGAGGAGTGTACTTTGCCCTGAACCAGACCTGGAAGATGAAGAAGTTCCTCTAAAGGACGAGAGAGCATTGGCAAGCATAATTTTATCTCTGGAAGATAGCCAATTGTGTTATGTTAGAGACTGTCAGTTAGCCTATAAGTGTTGGGAAGCTTTAAAGAATGTTTATCTAAGAAGCTCACCGTTATGTAAGGTTTTACTAACAAGGAAGCAGTGTTCTAATGTAATTAGGTCTAAGCAAAACAGTGTTTGTGTTAAGGAATGTTCTGATAACCAAAACAATGTATTATTTGTGAAGAGAAAATGTTTCTGCTGTGGGTCACAAAGGCATTTATTGCGGGATTGTGATAAGAAACAGAAGCCGAAGGCTAAGCTGAAAATTTCCAAGCCGGGAGACGCTGCACAGCTGTCTTTAATTAGTTCAAGTGTAGAACAAAATTTAAAGGGACCATTTTTAATTGACAGTGGGGCTTGTCAGCATATAGGGAGTAACAGACAGATGTTTAAGAGTTTTAGGCAGGCTGATAAAGATCATGTTACTCTAGCTAATGGAAGTATTGCATCTGTGACTGGTAAAGGATTTGTATATGTACCAGGGTTAAATATTGAATTATCAATGTTGTGTGTACCTGAACTGGAGTACAATATAATTAGTGTGTCACAATTGGATAAAAAGGGTTATACTGTACAGTTTGGTAATAATGAATGTATTGTTATGAAAGATAACAATGTCTGTGGCAAAGGTATTTTGCAAAACTGTCTTTATGAAATAGTTCAAACCAGGACAAGCAGCAACCACATGGTGTAGCTACAATTAATAAGCCAACACATGATTCATGTGCGCACCTGTGGCACAGAAGGCTTGGGCATCCGAGTTTCAAAGTGATTGAAAAGATGTCAGAAGCAAGTTCTGGAATGGAATTGAAAAGTGCCAAGTGTATTTGGATTGCACAGCTTGTAAGGTTGCAAAGTCAAAGGTGTTTCCTGTGAGCAAATTCAGTGATACGAAGTCACATAAATGTTTTGAATTAGTTCACGCTGACTTAATTGGTCCATTACCAGCTTCAATAGGGGGTGCTAAATATGTTTTAGTCATTGTAGATGATTACACAAGATTTGGGTTCTGTTACCTATTGAAAGCTAAAAGTCAAACATTTGAAAAGTTTAGAAACTGGGTACAGTTTGTGGAACGGAGATATAGCACAAAGGTGTGTAGTTTACAAACTGACCGGGGTACAGAGTTTCTGAGTGGGATTTTTCAGCAATGGCTCCGTAGACGGGGCATTGTGCATAGGAGAACTAACCCACATAGTTCAGCTGAGAATGGCGTGGCTGAACGTAGGAATTTGGCATTGCAGACAGTGAAGGATTCACTCATTGCTGACTCAGGGTTATCAAGAGGATACTGGGGAGAGGCAATATTAACTGCTAATTATTTAATTAACAGGTTATGGAGTGTATCTGTAAACCAAACTCCATATTATATGTTATATGGCAAGAAGCCACCATTAGCTCATTTGAAGGTGTTTGGGTGCACTGCCTATGTTCACGTGCATAAGGAGGTACGTAGGAAAGGACAGGCAAAAGCACAGAAGCTGACGTTTGTGGGGTATGAGCCAGGGACCAAGGGATATAGGTTCACTGATGGCAGGAAAGTTGTTATTTCTAGATCAGCAAGTTTTAGTGAGCACAGCAATTGGCAGAGATTACACGGGAGTGGTGAGGTATATCTTCCTAGTCAGGGACGTTTTGAGTTTTCAGAGCGGAGAGAGGCCACTGATGTGATTAAGCAGGAAGAGGAATTAACTCCTAGTGTGCCAATGATGCAGGATGTTACAGTGTTGCATAGATCTGAGAGAGTTAACAAGGGCATACCACCTCAACGTTATACACCAGGTGATGTAAAAGTGTGTTTCATTGATTATGAACCTCGTAATTACAGGGACGTATTGAAGTTGCCACAACACGAGCAGAGTAGATGGAAAGCTGCTATGGATGTGGAAATGAAAGCCATTAATTCTCATAAGGTTTTCAAATCTACTAGGCTGCCTGAGGGGCATAGAGCAGTAGGCTGTAGATGGGTGTATAAGAAGAAAACCTTAGTGTATTGTCGAAGGCTTTCACGGCCGGAGTTCAATGGCTGTTGTGGGTCTTCCAGGCTGTGTGGCCGTGTTCTGGAAGTTGTGGTTCCTAACGTTTCGCCAGCATCTGTGGCCAGCATCTTCAGAGGGCAGCCTGCAAAAGGTCAACGAACTCAGTCCAACCACCAGGACATGGGAATACTTCTCACAATGAACATGCTAATCATGCTCATCAGCCACTCGTTAAAATTTCAACACAACAAAAAACCCCACCTAATCTCCTATACTCCAGCAAAGGAGATCGTTACCTTGTCGTGGTGCTGGAGCTTGAGCACCTCAATGAAACCATGAGCTAAACCGTGAAGGGACACCCAAGACGGGAAGGTCGTGGCAGAGAGGTCAGACTAAATACGATCCCTGGGGAAGGTAATGGCAACCCACCCCAGTATTCTTGCCATGAAAACTAAATGGATCAGTACAACCAAAGATATGTCGGTATGCCATCGGAAGATGGGACTCCCAGGTCGGAAGATGGTCAAAATGCTACTGGGGAGGAACAGAGGATACGTTCAACTAGCCCCAGATGTGATGACGCAGCTAGCTCAAAGCCGAAAGGACGGCTAGCGGCCGACGGTGCTGGTGGTGAACGACGAATCCGATGTTCTAAAGATCAACACACCATAGGAACCTGGAATGTAAGATCTATGAGCCAGGGCAAATTGGATGTGGTTATTGGTGAGATGTCAAGATTAAATATAGACATTTTAGGTGTCAGTGAACTGAAATGGACTGGGATGGGCCACTTCACATCAGATGACCACCAGATCTACTACTGTGGACAAGAGGACCACAGAAGAAATGGAGTAGCCTTCATAATTAATAATAAAGTGGCTAAAGCAGTGCTTGGATACAATCCAAAAAACGATAGAATGATCTCAATTCGAATTCAGGGTAAGCCATTTAACATCACAGTGATCCAAATATACGCCCCAACCACAGATGCTGAAGAAGCAGAAGTAGATCAGTTCTATGAGGATCTGCAGCACCTACTAGATAATACACCAAAAAGAGATGTTATTTTCATTACAGGAGACTGGAATGCTAAGGTGGGTAGTCAGACGACACCTGGAATTACAGGCAAGCATGGTCTGGGAGAACAAAATGAAGCAGGACATAGGCTGATAGAATTTTGCCAAGACAACTCACTGTGCATAACAAACACTCTCTTCCAACAACCTAAAAGACAACTTTATACATGGACTTCACCAGATGGTCGACACCGAAATCAGATTGACTACATCCTTTGCAGCCAAAGGTGGCGGACATCTATACAGTCGGTAAAAACAAGACCTGGAGCTGACTGTAGTTCAGATCACGAACTTCTTATTGCAAAATTTAGAATCAGACTAAAGAGAATAGGGAAGACCCACAGATCAGTTAGATATGAGCTCACTAATATTCCTCCTAAGGAATATGCAGTGGAGGTGAAGAATAGATTTAAGGGACTAGATTTAGTAGATAGGGTCCCAGAAGAACTATGGACAGAAGTTCGCAACATTGTTCAGGAGGCGGCAACAAAAAATATCCCAAAGAAAAAGAAAACCAAGAAGGCAAGATGGCTGTCTGCTGAAACACTGGAAGTAGCCCAAGAAAGAAGGAAAGCAAAAGGCAACAGTGATAGGGGGAGATATGCCCAATTAAATGCAAAATTCCAGAGGTTAGCCAGAAGAGATAAGGAATTATTTTTAAACAAGCAATGTGCGGAAGTGGAAGAAGACAATAGAATAGGAAGGACAAGAGACCTCTTCCAGAAAATTAGAAACATCGGAGGTAAATTCCAGGCAAAAATGGGTATGATCAAAAACAAAGATGGTAAGGACCTAACAGAAGCAGAAGAGATCAAGAAAAGGTGGCAAGAATATACGGAAGATCTGTATAGGAAGGATAATAATATTGGAGATAGCTTTGACGGTGTGGTCAGTGAGTTAGAGCCAGACATCCTGAAGAGTGAGGTTGAATGGGCCTTAAGAAGCATTGCTAATAACAAGGCAGCAGGAGATGACGTTATCCCAGCTGAACTGTTTAAAATCTTGCAAGATGATGCTGTCAAGGTGATGCATGCCATATGCCAGCAAATTTGGAAAACACAAGAATGGCCATCAGATTGGAAAAAATCAACTTATATCCCCATACCAAAAAAGGGAAGCACTAAAGAATGTTCAAACTATCGAACAGTGGCACTTATTTCACATGCCAGTAAGGTCATGCTCAAGATCTTGCAAGGTAGACTCCAGCAATTCATGGAGCGAGAATTGCCAGATGTACAAGCTGGGTTTAGAAAAGGCAGAGGAACTAGAGACCAAATTGCCAATATCCGCTGGATAATGGAGAAAGCCAGGGAGTTTCAGAAAAACATCTATTTCTGTTTTATTGACTATTCTAAAGCCTTTGACTGTGTGGATCATAACAAATTGTGGCAAGTTCTTGGTGGTATGGGGATACCAAGTCATCTTGTCTGCCTCCTGAGGAATCTGTATAACGACCAAGTAGCAACGGTAAGAACAGAGCACGGAACAACGGACTGGTTTAAGATTGGGAAAGGAGTACGGCAGGGTTGTATACTCTCACCCTACCTATTCAACCTGTACGCAGAACACATCATGCAACATGCTGGGCTTGAGGAATCCAAGGCTGGAGTTAAAATCGCTGGAAGAAACATTAATAATCTCAGATATGCAGATGATACCACTTTGATGGCTGAAAGCGAGGAGGAGTTGAGGAGCCTTATGACGAAGGTGAAAGAAGAAAGTGCAAAAGCTGGGTTGCAGTTAAACCTCAAAAAAACCAAGATTATGGCAACGAGCTTGATTGATGACTGGCAAATAGAGGGAGAAAAAGTGGAGGCAGTGACAGACTTTGTATTTCTAGGCGCAAAGATTACTGCAGACGCTGACTGCAGCCAGGAAATCAGAAGACGTCTACTTCTTGGGAGGAGAGCAATGGCAAATCTTGATAAAATAGTTAAGAGCAGAGACATCACACTGACAACAAAGGTCCGCATAGTTAAAGCAATGGTATTTCCTGTAGTAACCTATGGCTGCGAGAGCTGGACCATAAGGAAGGCTGAGCGAAGGAAGATAGATGCTTTTGAACTGTGGTGTTGGAGGAAAATTCTGAGAGTGCCTTGGACTGCAAGAAGATCAAACCAGTCCATACTCCAGGAAATCAAGCCAGACTGCTCACTTGAGGGAATGATATTAAAGGCAAAACTGAAGTACTTTGGCCACATAATGAGAAGACAGGATACCCTGGAGAAGAAGCTGATGCTAGGAAAAGTGGAAGGCAAAAGGAAGAGGGGCCGACCAAGGGCAAGATGGATGGATGGTATTCTGGAGGTGACGGACTCAACCATTGGGGAGCTGGGGATGGTGACAGCCGACAGAAAGCTCTGGCGTGGACTGGTCCATGAAGTCACGAAGAGTCGGAAACGACTGAACGAATAAACAACAAAATCTCCTATAATTTAGCTCTATAAATAGAACATTGCCACTCTACCTGGGCACAGAGATTTTGCTTCTATCTGTGCTCCTGCCCTCTGAAGATGCTGGCCACAGATTCTGGCGAAACGTTAGGAACCACAACTTCCAGAACACAGCCACACAGCCCGGAAGACCCACAACAGCCACAAAACCTTAGTGAATGGTGATATTCAGTATAAGGCTAGGTTGGTAGCACAAGGATTTTCCCAGATAAAGAATCAGACTTATGATGAAGTTTTTGCACCAACACTAAGAGGGGAGACATTTAGGTTTGCCTTAGCAATGGCAGCAGCTGGGAATTGTGTAGTACAGCATTATGATATCACAACAGCATATTTGCATGCTGATTTGAATGAAGAGATCTATATGATTGAAGCTCCAGGTTATGAATCAAAGATTGCAGGAAGGGTATACAAGTTGCAGAAAGCATTGTATGGACTCAAGCAGTTGGCACGTTGCTGGAACAAGATGGAACAGTGTAAAGAAGTTTCAACCCCGATGACAACAGATTTTGTTAAAACAGAGACTGGAGATGATGTCGAAACTTCATGTGATCAAGAATATGTGATCAGTCAATAATTGGAAGTTTATTGTATTGTATTGATTTGCAATATTGTCCATCTGAGTGTAATGTAGCAGATGTGATGACAAAGCCTCTAAGCTTAGAGAGACATAGGATGTGTATATCTCAAATGTGTATGTCTTCTATTCTGTACAATTGAATGTAATATCTATTGTAAATTGAAGGGGTGTTGGGGTTTGATAAACCCAGGAATTTACTTCTAGATATAAATTATACAGAGAGGCTTGATATTTAGGTAAAAGGTGAAATATTCTGCACAGTCACCCAATTAGCAGCCATTGTTGTAGGAATGATGTGTCATGTGTGACTCATAACAACAGGTGCTTAGAGTTAGGTTGGGTGTGGTGAATAACGAGAGTGACCTATAATGTGATTGGTCAGGTTCACTATATATGCAGAGACATTCTCATTTCCCATTATTCCCATTTTACCTCGTGAAAGCTGTATCGTTGATGGTGTATCATTTGTTACTTGTGGAAGTGATCTGTATATACGTATGTATATAAAGTAAATAGGATATTTGATATAACTTCTGTTTGGAGTCTATTTACTGCATAGTACGTGGATCACTGGTGCCTAGGAGAGAGGCAGGCCGCTCCATCTCCGCGTGCTCCCTCTGACATCTTTGCATTATATTCTCTGGTTTTGTGGCCAAGAAACCCAACATCACTGTCATCATTTGTTTGCTGTTTGTTGGAGATGGCAGGTTACTTTCCTTGGCCAGCCAAGAACAGTAAAAATGACATGAAGGAAAGCAGGAGATAGACAAGGAGCATGTAGGAGATATTCCTGTTGTTGGCTTTGATGATGGGAGTCTCTTGGAATTTAATGAAGATTCCCAAGACAAAGCCTGTGACAGGAACATCATCATCATCATTGGCGATCACTCGTAGCCGAGTAAGATTGTCTTCCATAGGTAAAATTTTAACGGTGGATCCGTAAGTGGCTGTAAAGGCCAATTCTGGATCCGCACAACCTCCCACAGTGGGGGCATAGGTTTCCGGGTGGGAGACGGTCATGATGAGGGTTTGCCTGACGTGCCTTCCTTTTAGCTCTTTTCTCCCTTTCGCCCTGTACTCGTGCTTCTTCAAAGTCCATAGCGCCATTAATAAAGGCTGACCTCCAATTGAAACGCTCATGAGTTAGGGCTTCCCAGTTCTCAATGCTGATATTACATTTTTTTAAATTAGCTTTGAGAGTATCTTTGAATCTCTTTTGCTGTCCACCAATATTCCGTTTTCCATTCTTAAGTTGGGAGTAAAGTAGCTGCTTTGGAAGACGATGGTCAGGCATTCGAATAACATGACCGGTCCAGCGAAGTTGATGTTGGATGATCATTGTTTCAATGCTGGTGGTTTTTGCTTCTTCTAATATGCTAACATTAGTCCGCCTATCTTCCCAAGTAATTTGCAGAATTTTTCGGAGGCAGCGTTGATGGAATCTTTCAAGAAGTTGGAGGTGGCGTTTGTAGAGGGTCCATTTTCACAGGCGTACAGAAGGGTTGGTAGTACAATGGCTTTGTAAACAAGCATTTTGGTCTCCCTGTGAATGTCCTGAACCTCAAACACTCTACGCTTCATTCAGGAGAAAGCTACACTCGCAGAGCTCAGGCGATGCTGAATTTCAGCGTCGATGTCGGCTTTTGTAGATAGATGGCTGCCGAGATAAGAAAAGTGATCGACATTTTCTAGTGACACACCTTTAAGCTGGATTGATGGCGCTGCGGAGGGATTGGTTCGAACTTGCTGGTAAAGCACTTTGGTTTTTTTTAATGTTAATCGAGAGGCCGAGTTTTTCATATGCTTCTGCAAAGATGTTTAGGATAGTTTGAAGATCTTCCTCAGAGTGTGCACAGACTATGTTATCATCAGCATATTGAAGTTCTATAACAGAAGTTGCAATTACCTTATTTTTTGCTTTCAGCCTACTAAGATTAAAAAGCTTTCCATCTGTTCGATATATAATTTCTACACCAGTAGGAAGTTTCTCTTCAACAAGGTGCATAATCATAGCAATGAAGATAGCGAATAAGGTTGGAGCAATAACACATCCCTGTTTAATGCCGGATTCCACTTTAAATGGATCGCTTTGAGAGCCACTGTTATTCAGGATTGTTGCCATCATGTCGTCATGGAGTAACCGCAAGATGTTCACAAATTTATCAGGGCATCCGATTTTCAGAAGGATGGTCCAGAGAGCAGTACGATTTACAGTATCAAAAGCTTTAGTCAGATCAATAAACGCCATGTACAGAGGGCGGTTTTGCTCCTTGCATTTTTCTTGAAGCTGTCGTGCAGTGAAGATCATATCCACTGTTCCCCTGGAAGGGCGGAAGCCATTTTGCGTTTCAGGGAGGATGTCTTCTGATACAGATAGGAGATGGTTTGCAATGATCTTTGCCAGGATTTTGCCTGCTGTGGCTAGAAGGGAGATGCCTTGATAGTTTCCACAATCTGTTCTATCACCCTTTTTAAAGAAAGTGATAATTATGGCATCCCTAAAGTCTGCTGGAATCTCCTCCCTCATCCAGATTTTTTCGATGAGCTTATGAAGTTGTTGTGTAAGTTCAGGCCCGCCTTCTTTAAAGACTTCAGCAGGAATCCCATCAGGTCCACTAGCTTTGTTATTTTTCATTTGTTTAGTGGCTTTGCTGACTTCCTCCAAACTAGGGGGTACTGCAAGCTCATTTCTTATTTGTTTTTGTGGGATTTGCAAGAAGACTTCATCAGCCACAGTAGAGTGACGATTAAGGAGATTGTAGTAATGCTCTTTCCAGCGCAGTGCAATAGACTCTTTGTCCTTTAGAAGTTTAGCACCATCTACTGAGCGTAAGGGATTTGTACCATGGTTTGTTGGTTCATAGATGGCCTTTATGGCATTAAAAAAGCCCCGTGCATCATGAGCATCTGCAAAATGTTGGGTTTCTTGGGCTTTTTTTATCCACCATATGTTCTTAAGTTCTCTAGTTCTTCTTTGGACTTCTGCCTTTGCACTGGCGTAGATTTTTTTCTTAACGGCACAGTTAATATCTTTTTACCATATCTGGAAGGCTTTCCTTTTCTTGTCAATAATATGTTCAATCTCACTATCGTTCTCATCAAACCAGTCCTGATGTCTCTTAGTCTGGTATCCGATAGTTTGTTCACAGGCTGAAATAATAGAAGTCTTCAATTTAGTCCAGTGTTCCTCAACATTTTCAGGAAGTTCCATAGGCAGATGTTCCTTGAGAGTTGATTGAAAGCAAGCTCGTTTGATAGGATCTTGAAGGGCCAGTGTATTCATTTTACGCCTTGGTTTTCTTCCTTGGAGCCTACGATGAGGGACAATCTTTATGGCCATCGTGGATCGAATTAATCGATGGTCTGTCCAGCAGTCATCGGCGCTCGTCATGGCTCTGGTGAGAAGTACATCACGGCGATCTCTAGCACAGACAATTACATAATCTAAAAGATGCCAGTGCTTCGACCGTGGGTGCTTCCATGATGTTTTAAATTTATTTTTCTGGCGAAAGAGTGTGTTAGTAATGACAAGGTTATGCTCTGCACATTTAGTCAGAAGTAAGATTCCATTCATGTTGCTGTTGTCAACTCCTTCTTTCCCAATGATCCCTGGCCACAAATCAAAATCACGCCCAACTCTTGCATTGAAATCGCCCAGGAGGATAATTTTATCCTCCTTTGGTATCTCTGATAAGATGGTGTCCAGCTGGGTATAAAATTTTTCCTTGATATCCTCATCTGCATCTAGTGTTGGTGCGTAAGCACTTAGGATAGTTGCCTGTTGGTTTTTGGCGAGTTTTATTCGCAGAGTTGAGAGTCGTTCGTTAATCCCAGTGGGAACTTCCGACAAGAGCTTCACAAGGTCGTTTTTGATAGCAAAGCCTACCCCATGTATTCGTCGTTCTTGTTCAGGCAGTCCTTTCCAAAAGAAGGTATAACCTCCTTTTTCTTCCTTCAACTGTCCTTCTCCTGCTCTTCGAGTTTCTTGGAGTGCTGCTATATCGATATTAAAACGTCTCAGCTCCCTTGCAATAATGGCAGTCCTACGTTCAGGTCGTTCACTATCCATATTGTCTTGCAGTGTCCGTATATTCCATGTTCCAAAATTCATGTGTTTTTTACGACCGCTAGATGGTGACCCCACTGGTCGCGGTAATCCAGTCAGGGAGAAAATGAGGCAGACTATGTTTAGGGCACCTTTTCTAGCCCCCTCCCCATATGGGGTGAGCAGAGTGGATCCTAAATAGGGCTGCTCAGTCGTGGATACAGCTGCCGAACTACTCAACTGCCTCGATCCTTGAGTCAGGGTGACTGAATCCGTATCCACCGCCCATGTGCTGGTCCATGACTAGGAGCTTCCGGATTTCACAGTCCTGCCCCCGTTGCCATTCGTCAGTCGCCTTGGGACTTTTGGTTGTTTTGGGTTTGGTGTGGTTGGAAGACGCCTGTGCGTGAATTTGTTTTATGTGTGGAGATCGGTGCACAACGATCAGCACACAACCTTCACAGAAAAAGGCTCTAATCCAATGGCATGGATACCATGACGATTGGTGACCTTTTGTCTGCTGCAGCCTTCATCCGCCTTCACAGCCGTTGTAACAATACACCTTGTTATCTTCCGCCTGTTCTGCCGTTGAGGACTTTCTTGGATCGTTCTTTGTCTGGTTCCTCCCCCTGGACCTTACCGCCATGGGTGACCCTGCCAGGAGTACATGACTCCCGACGGCTTCGCTCACAGGGTTCATTGGGAACACACAAGCCCACTCACCACAACAAGGTGACGATCCAGCGAGTGAGTGTGACAGGAACAAGGCAATGGAAGCCAGGATGATCCCCAACTTTTCCTTGTAAGAGAGGAAGTGTGATGATCCACTCCTTTGATATTTATTTAGAAACTCTCATCACAAGCCATGGTAGGATATGAAAAAGTTCTTTAATTAATACAAGTGAATAGAATTGATGCAAAGAGCAGATTGAGCAAAAGCGAGTGCAATCACAACTTTAAACATGCCAGTTCCCACTTACTCCTCACCAAGCCCTCCCCTACCACTCAGTTCCCATAACTCTAAACTGTTAGTCCTTTGATGATCCCAGCTGAACGGCCTTGGAGTCTGGTTCCTGTGTCTCCACCCCCACATTCCAATGCCTTGCATTCCCTGCCTATCTCTAATGCTTCTTCTAACGTCCTGCAAGCATGCTAACTAATTACTGCCCATCTACTTACTAACTGCAACCCCCTTCTACCTACTACCTACAAACCCCATCTATCTCTGACAGGATGGCAATGGCATCCTGACATACTGCCCCCCTGAAAACAATTTCCCCACTCAATTCCCAATTCCCCACAGTAAGAACAACATGAAGGAAAGCAGGAGATAGAAAATGAGCATGTACGAGATGTCCTGGTTGTTGGCTTTGATGATGGGAGTCTCTTGGAATTTAATTAAGATTCCCAAGACAAAGCCTGCAACAGGAACTAGGCAATGGAAGCCAGGATGTTCCCCAACTTTTCCTTATTTGAGTTGTTGTTGTTCAGTCGTTTAGTCATGTCCGACTCTTCGTGACCTCATGGACCATAGCACGCCAGGCCTTCCTGTCCTCCACTGTCTCCCAGAGTTTACTCAAATTCATGTTCGTTACATTGGTGATGCTATCTAACTATCTCATCCTCTGCCATCCCCTTCTCCTTTTGCCTTCAGTCTTTCCCAGCATCAGGGTCTTTTCCAGTGAGTCCTCTCTTCTCATTAGGTGGCCAAAGTATTTGAGCTTCAGCTTCAGCATCTGTCCTTCCAGTGAGCAGTCAGGGTTGATTTCCTGCAGTCACCGTCTGCGGTGATCTTGGAGCCCAAGAAAATAAAATCTGTCACTGCTTCCATTTCTTCCCCTTCTATTTGCCAGGAAGTGATGGGACCAGATGCCATGATCTGAGTTTTTTTAATGTTGAGTTTCAAGCCAGCTTTTGCACTCTCCTCTTTCACCCTCATCAAGAGACTCTTTAGTTCCTCTTCACTTTCTGCCATTAGGGTGGTATCGTCTGCATATCTGAGGTTGTTGATATTTCTCCCGGCAATCTTAACTCCGGCTTGTGATTCATCCAGCCCGGCATTTCTCATGATGTACTCTGCATATAAGTTAAATAAGCAGGGTGATAATATACAGCCTTGTTGTACTCCTTTCCCAATTTTGAACCAGTCGGTTGTTCCATGTCCGGTTCTAACTGTTGCTTCTTGACCCGCATACAGGTTTCTCAGGAGACAGGTAAGGTGGTCTGGTACTCCCATCTCTTTAAGAATTTGCCACAGTTTGTTGTGATCCACACAATCAAAGGCTTTAGTGTAGTCAATGAAGCAGAAGTAGATGTTTTTCTGGAACTCTCTTGCTTTTTCCATGATCCAGCGAATGTTGGCAATCCTTATATCAATCCTTATATGAGAGGAAGGCTTTAATCTTGGGGATACAGTGATCTTGATTAATATTTGGATGCTGATCTTCTGGATATTTGATGCATATTTCTGCATCTGAAAAAAACAGCAAATGTAGGATCTCCCATAAAGTATATTTATTGTTTGATTGATTATGTTCCATCAAGTTGTTTTTGACTCCTAGCAACCACATAGATCAATTTTCTCTGTGACAATCTGTCCCTAACCTGGTCTTTCAGGTCTTCCAATGGTACATTCACTTTTCTGCTGGTCCTCTTCTTCTCTTCTCTAGGGAGCTAGGTCTTTGCATAATGTGTCTGAAGTAGGATAATTTGAGCATGGTAATTTGTGTCTCGAGTGAGAACTCTGGGTTGATCTGTTCCACGATCCATCGGTTTGTATTATTGGCTGTCCACAGTATTCTCAGGAGTCTTCTCCAACACCAAAGTTCAAAAGCATCAATCTTCTTCCTCTCCTGCTACACCAAAGTCCAACTTTCTCTTCATAGAGTGTCACAGGGAATACCATGGCTTGCACTATTCTGATCTTTTTAGGTGTGGTCTGCATTGGTTATCAATTTGCTTCTGGGTCCAATTCAAGGTGCTTGTTATCACCTTTAAAGCCCTACATGGCTTGGTGCCTGGTTATTTGCAGGACCACCTTTCCCCAGTTATATGTGCCCGGCCCACCAGAGCGGGGAGACAGGATATGCTACAGGTCCCTTCTATAAGGGAAGTTCATCTAGTGGGACTGAAGAAAAGGGCCTTCTCCATGGTGGCTCCCTCCCTGTGGAACATCATTCCCCCAGAGATTAGATTGGCCCCCACCTTGATGCTTTTCTGAAAGGCCCTGAAGGCATGGTTCTGTCAGTGGGCCTGGGGACCCCAGCTTGAGACGGAGCCAATCAATGGCTGATCTAACTGTGTTTGTAGTCACCATGGGGGTGGGGGTGGGTGGGGGGGTCGATGGGTTTTTTATACTGTGGATTTTAATTTTGTAAGATGACAAAGATGGATGTGCTCTAGCCAGGAGATCCGTAGGATTGTCTGGCTGCCTCGTATATGATAGACCATTTAGCCACTCCTAAAAATCTTAGGAAGCCCAGGGGACACCACGTGGAGGCGGTCTATGCCCATCTTGAGCCATATTCCTCCTCCAGACCTCCGGCGGAAGAACACTCTCCTCTGAGAATACAAAAGGATAGTTGATAACCCCGAGCTCCCCATACATGGTGATATAGCGGAAGTAGGAATAAATAGGTGGAGATCCAGGCAATCACCTACGGCAACTGCCAGGCAACTGGCTATAAAAAATTTCCATCTCCTCGATTCCTGGAAGCAATCTTGGCAAAAAGCCTGTCCCCAGCACTGTCAAAGCTTACCCTGTGTTACTACGAAGCCTCCTGCTTTCAATCAGCCACGGAGAATATGGTCAGCTATCAATAGAGTGCGCACTAACCATGGTAGGTGTGCAGATTCCCTATGCAAATAGGGAAGACACTATTTCCAAGGTGTGACTGCGGGGCTGACAGGCAAACTGTCAAACACATAATACAGGAATGTAAGACTAGAGCCTACGATGGGAACGTTGCTGATTTCCTGATGGCCACTGATGCTGCAAAAGACTATATTTGTAATCTTAATGTTTGATTTTAGTTATAATTGCTCTATGACCAATGCACATATTCATATGTAGAATCTATTTTCTATATACCTTTTTATTTTTCTAATTTTTAATATAATATATTTGTAATATGTATGATGTGCTGCCATACGATAAATAAAATAAATAAATAATCTTGTAAGCCACCCAGAGTCACTGTGTGTGAGGTGGGCAGCCATATAAATTTATTAAATAAATAAATAAGTTTGGTGGGTCCCAGGCGTCAGGCCTTCTTTGCTGTGGCACCCGCCTTGTGGAATATTCTTCCCCCCCACGATGTTATGTTAGCTCCATCCCTTTTGACCTTCCAGAAGTCCCTCAAGACCTGGTTTTGTTACCAGGCCTGGGGCTCCCAGGGAACCAGAGACATGCATAGATGGCTCTGTTGCTGCGTTAGCTATCCTATTTCTCTCCTGTCTAGGGTTGGTATATTTTTTTTATCATATTTATCCTTTAATATTGATTTTTATATTTTTATACTGCTTGTTCATGTATGTGTTGTCTTTATTGGATTGTTGTAAGCTGCCCAGAGTCACTTTTCTGTGAGATGAGTGACTATACAAATTTGATTAATAAATAAATAAATACATTTGATGACACTCAGGCAAAACGTTCTTGATAAGTGTTTTGATGGTGGCTGGTGGGGAGAGAGCGGCTGAGCCCATAGACCCTGATTTATGGGCTCAACGCTCTCATCCCTCCTCTTTAACATCTATATGGAGCCACTTGGGGAGGTTGTTGGTCCAACCAGGGTCAGGTATGCTGTCAATCCTCACTTGTACATCCCGAGCCCTCCCCAAGCAAATGATGTGGCTGAAGTCTTGTCCCAATGCCTGGAGGCTGTAGGGGTCTGGATGGGAAGGAAGAGGGTCAGGCTCAGCCCTAGCAAGGCAAGGGCTATAGGTGCTTGGCCCTCCTGGTTCTGGGGACCTCCATCTTTGGTCCAGAGTGGGATTGCAATATCCCACTCAGGAGTGATGGATAATCTGGGGCTCTTCCTGGACTCTCAGCTCCTGCTTGAGGAGCAGGTGGTAGCTGTGGTCAGGAGGGCCTTTGACAGGCTGAAGCTCTCCTCATGGTCCTTCATGCCTTGGTCACCTCACAGGTAGATTACTGCAATGTGTTCTACATAGGGCTGCTCTTGAAGACCATTCAAAGCTATGGCTGTTCCAGATATGGCACCACTAGCAGTGAAGAGTCAGCCTCCATATACCCATGTTATCCATCTGCTATATGAGCTGCATTGGTTGCCAGTTGGCTTCTGGGTGCAATTCAGGGTGCTGGTTATTACCTATGAAGCCTTACAAAGCATAGGGCCTAATTATCTGAGGGACCATTGTGGGTTAGTGTGGACAGCTCCCTTGAGATGGGTTGATGTCCCCCCCCCCCCCGCCCACCTCTTATACTGCCCTAAACTCTCCAGAGAAGGCAGGATGTAAAAGCAATGAACGAATACGAAAGTAAATAAATCTTTGTGGGTGGCTTATTTATCAATCAAGTACCAATCATTGAGGGGAGTGGGGAGTGAGAACCACACTTGGCTTGGCATGGCAGGCTGAAGGGAGCATACTTTCAGAACAAGGGCAGAAACTGGATTAGCCTTAATTACATAAAAACAATTAATTATTCCCTAATACTTAATTGTTTCTTTGATCAAATTAAAGGCAAAAAATTCTACTTCTTTGAGTACAACTCCTGGTCACCTTGTGGACATATTGAGTGCAGCACTTTAACAGCATCATCTTTTAGGATTTTAAATAGCTCAGCTGGGATACTGTCTTCTCCGCTAGCTTTGTTGTTAGTAATGCTTCCTAAGGCCCACTTGACTTCACTCTCTAGGATGTCCGGCTCAAGGTCAGTGACCACACCATCGTATTTATCAGGGATATTAAGATCTTTCTTGTATAGTTCTTCTGTGTATTCTTGCCACCTCTTCTTAATCTCTTCTGCTTCTGTTAAGCCACCTTATCTCTCCTTGCTATTCTCTGGAAATCTGCATTCAGTTGGTTATATCTTTCCCTTTCTCCCTTGCCTTTTGCTTCCCTTCTTTCCTCAGCTATTTGTAAAGCCGCATCAGTCAGCCACTTTGCTTTCTTGCATTTCTTTTTCTTTGGGATGGTTTTAGTTGCTGCCTCCTGTACAATGTTACGAACCTCCATCCACAGTTCTTCAGGCACTCTGTCTACCAGATCTAATCCTTTAAATCTATTCCTCACCTCCACTGTATATTCATAAGGGATATGATTTAGGTCATACCTGAGTGGTCGAGTGGTTTTCCCTACGTTCTTCAATTTAAGCCTAAATTTTGTGATAAGAAGCTCATGATCTGAGCCACAGTCCGCTCCAGGTCTTGTTTTTGCTGATTGTATAGAGCTTCTCCATCTTTGGCTGCAAAGTATATAATCAATCTGATTTTGGTATTGACCATCTGGTGATGTCCATGTGTAGAGTCGTCTCTTGTGTTGTTGGAAAAGAGTGTTTGCTATGACCAGCCTGTTCTCTTGACAAAACTCTATTAGCCTTTGCCCTGCTTCATTTTGTACTCCAAGGCCGAACTTGCCTGTTATTCTGGTTATTTTTTGACTTCCTACTTTAGCATTCCAGTCCCCTATGATGAAAAGGACATCTTTTTTTGGTGTTACTTCTAGAAGGTGTTGTAGGTCTTCATAGAACCGGTCAACTTCAGCTTCTTCGGCATCAGTGGTTGGGGCATAGACTTGGATCACTGTGATGTTGAATGGTTTGCCTTGGATTCGAACTGAAAGCATTCTGTCATTTTTCAGGTTGTACCCCAGTACTGCCTTTCCCACTCTTTTACTGATTATGAGAGCTACTCCATTTCTTCTAAGGGATTCTTGTCCACAGTAGTATATATAATGGTCTCCTGAGTTAAATCCGCCCATTCCTGTCCATTTTAGTTCACTGATTCCCAAGATGTCGATGTTCAATCTTGTCATCTCATGTTTGACCACATCCAGCTTACCTTGATTCATAGATCTTACATTCCAGGTTCCTATGCAATATTGTTCTTTACAGCATCGGACTTTCCTTCCACTTCCAGACACATCCACAGCTGAGCGTCCTTTCGGCTTTGGCCCAGCCGCTTCACTCTTTCTGGAGCTACTCGGAATTGCCCTCTGCTCTTCCCCAGTAGCATTTTGGACACCTTCCAACCTGAGGGGCTCATCTTCTGGCGTCATATCTTTTAGCCTTTTGATACTGTCCATGGGTTTTCTTGGCAAGAATACTGGAGTGGTTTGCCATTCCCTCCTCCAGTGGACCACATTTTGTCAGAACTCTCCATCATGACCTGTTCTTCTTGACCTGACTTCATTGAGTTACGCAAGCCCCTTCACCACGACAAGGCAGTGATCCATGAAGGGGTATCCATTCCTTAAGCCATACCAAACCACAAGCTGCATGGTATAATTTCAAATTTGGGAGTCCTAAACCACCTCTTTCTTTTGAATCTTGCAAGACTTTATATTTTATTCTTGGTTTTTTCCCTTGCCAAATGAACTTAGAAATGTCTTTCTGCCACTGTTTAAATGGTTCCTCTGATGTCAATATAGGTATTGTTTGAAAGAGATATAAAATTCTTGGTAATATATTCATTTTGATCGCTGATATTCTCCCCAATAATGATAGTTGTAGTTTTCCCCAACGATCTAAATCTTTTTTAATGTCAATCCAATGTGGGGTGTAATTATTTTGAAATAATTTAACATTTTTCGATGTTAAATAAACTCCCAAATATTTTACTTTTTTCTCCAAGGAATATCCTGTAATTTCTCTCAATTTCTCTTGTTGATGATAATTCATGTTCTTAATCAAAACTTTTGTTTTCTGTAAATTAGCTTTGAACCCTGCTAACGACCCCAAATCCTTCAATTTCTGCATCAGTAATTCAATTCCATCCAGTGGATTCTCTAATGTAATGACTAGGTCGTCTGCAAAGGCTCTTAATTTGTAAACTTCCTTTTTAACTCTATTACCATGAATACCATCATCCTGTCTAATATCTCTAAGTAGAACTTCTAAAACCAATATAAACAAAAGCGGAGATAAAGGACAGCCTTGTCTTGTACCTTTTTGTATTTCACAAGGTTTACTAAAATTTCCATTAACAATTATTTTTGCAAATTGAGGTGTATAAATTGATTTAATCCACTTAATAAAATTCCCACCAAAATTCATAATCTCCAATACTTTAAACATAAAGGACCAATTTAAATTATCAAATGTTTTTTCGGCATCTATAAATATCAAGGCGGCTTGTTTTTCATTATGTTGTTCTAAATACTCTAATACATCCAAAACATTTCTAATATTATCTCTAATTTGTCTTTTGGGTAAAAAACCTGCTTGATCTTGATGAATAAAATTTCCAAGAGTATTTTTCAATCTTTCCGCTAAAACTGTCGTAAATATCTTGTAATCATTATTCAATAATGATATTGGTCTATAATTCTTTGTTGAATTCAAATTTAGTTGTTCTTTCGGAATCAAAGTAATATGAGCCTCTTTCCATGTTTCTGGCATAATTCCTGTTTCCAAAATTGAATTTATAGTTTTTTGGAGAGGAATACTCAATTCATCTTCAAAATATTTGTAGTAGGCTGCCGATAGTCCATCCGGTCCTGGTGCTTTTCCACTTTTAATTTTCTTAAAAGCCATTGTCATTTCTTCTTTTGTTATAGGATTATTAAGTAATGTTATTTGTTCATCATTTAAAACAGTTAATCTTTGCTTACTCATATATTCATCAATTTCAGCTATTTGAACATTCTGTTTTTTATACAATGCTGTATAATAAGAATGAAATGCTTCTTGTATCTCCACATTGTTCACTAAAATTTTCCCTTTATGTTGTATATTAGAAATTATATTTTTTGTCTTTGTTTTCTTAACTTATAAGCTAACCATCTTCCTGGTTTATTTGCACATTCAAAATATTTCTGTTTTGTAAATTTCATTTGAATTTCTATTTCCTGTACCAAAATCATCGATATTTGTTTTTGTAGAAATTTAATTTGAGTTATCAATGTATTATCCATCGGTTTATCCCTAAGACATTTCTCTTTATTTTTAATTTCATCCAAGATCAATTGAATTTTTTCTTGCTTCTTTTTCCTCATTTGAGCATTATATTGAATGAAGTAACCCCTCATACACGCTTTACTTGCATCCCAAACTACTTGTTTACTAGTGTCCTTATTTGAATTTAGTAGAAAGTATTCTCTTAGTCTTTTCTTACATGTGTCAACAACGTCTTCTTTCCGGAAAATTGACTCATTTAGCCTCCATCGAAATACATTCCTTTTTCCTTTAATAGTTAGTAAGACAGGGTTATGGTCTGATAAAATTTTAGGTAGTATTTCAACCTTATTTACATCCATCATTAAGGTTTTAGAGATCAAGAACATATCTATTCTGGAAAATGATTTGTATCTCTCTGAATAGTATGTATATTCTTTAGAGTTTCCATTCATAAGTCTCCAAATATCTTGTAAGTCCAACATATCTTTAAAATCAAAAAAAGTTTGGGGTAGTTTTCCCTGTGTAGGTTTCACATTTTTTTGCGAGTGTCTATCTTCCATTGGGAGAATCACCCCATTCCAATCCCCCATAAAACACCAATTCTTATATGATAAGTCCAAAAGTTTGTCCATTAAGTTCTTATAAAATAGTCCTTTATCAAAATTTGGAGCATAAATCCCAAATATCAATGTTTTAGTCCCTTGTATATTTACTTCCACTGCAATATATCTTCCTTCATCATCAGTAAATATTAATTTTGGATTAAGTTTTTGTTGCATATACAAGACTACCCCCTTAGTTCACCCACATACTTTCCTATCCATTCAATAGCAAAGAGAAAGGTGGATATCAAATACATTAAAGCAGGATAATCTATTTCTATCACTTGAAGAAATTATAGAATTAAAATGATAAAGTTGAAAAAACAGCAGTTGGTGTTATTTTAAAAAAAAATTAAAAAAGCATTAAAGTGTCAAATACTGTTTGTTAGAAATACTAACTGACATTTCTGGGAACCACCAACACAAAACACACTTTGTGACTTTATTTTGACATCAAATGTTCTTTTGTATTCAATTCTGGCCTAAGAACAATAATATAGCACTTGGGGAAGAAGATGCAGTCCAGCAGACCAGTGCTGGAGGCCAAGATGGAGAAGACCTGCATGGCCAGCATGTACTTCCCTTTGGTGCTCAGGTAGGCGGGCACAAAGGAGACCCAGACACTGCAGAAGACCAGCATGCTGAAGGTGATCAGCTTGGCTTCGTTGAAGGCCCCAGGGAGGTTCCTGGCCAGGAAAGCCACGGTGAAGCAGATGGCAGCCAGGAAGCCCATGTAGCTGAGAGCACCATAAAACATGGTGACAGATCCTTCATTGCACTGCAGAATGATCTCTCCAGATTGTGAGTGCATGTCAGACTCAGGGAATGGGGGAGAAGTGCCCAACCAGATGCTGCAGAGGACAATTTGGAGACCAGAGCAAGAAAGGATGATGGAGTTGGCCAGGCTCTTCCCCAGCCATTTCTGCACTTTATTCCCTGGTTTTGTGGCCAAAAATGCTAACATCACCATGACTGTTTTGGCCAAGACTGAAGAGACTGCGAGTGAGAAAACAACGCTGAAGGCTGTTTGTCGGAGAAGGCAGGTGGCTCTCCTTGGCCGGCCAATGAACAGGAAGGAGGTCAAGAAGGAAAGCAGGAGCGAGACTAGAAGGATGTAGGAGAGATCCCGATTGTTGGCTTTGACAATTGGAGTGTCTTGGAATTTAATGAAGATTCCCAAGACAAACCCTGCAATTAAACAGAGGAACAAGGCAGTGCAAGCCAGGATGATCCCCAAATTTTCTTGATAGGATAGGAAGGTTATTATCTTGGGTATACAATGATCTTGACTGATCTTTGGATGCTGATCTTCTGGACATCTGCAACATTTTTCTGCATCTGAAAAAGAGGAAGAGGTTGATCTCCCATGTACTTCAATCAAATGCATAGTTTGGGTGAAATTGGAGATGGTGTGAATGATTGCATATGAAGGAAGTCATAAGGAAGTCATAAGGAAGTCATAAGGAAGTAAGAATGAGGAACTGGAGAGATGGGGGCTCCTTGCCATGGTTCAAGTGGACACAGCAGTGCCATCTCGTAAGGATTCTTTAATTTGGTTCCTTTGGGTCTCCCATGTCTGGAGAGCAAGAACCAATCGCTTGTTATTATTTTTGTTCAGTGAGCAATGGTTTACACATCCTGGCTTAACATTATGTGTGAACATAGTCATTGATTGTGTCACTGAATCCACAGATAAATTCCCATATGGGTACCAAATACAAATAATATATTTGTGCTTTATATGCATGTGGTGAAATCAAACATGATGAGCCATATTAGAGTCCCACAGAGTTTAATGAATATAGACCTATTGTTTATTAATTAAGTCGCTTCCGACTCTTCATGACTTCATGGACCAGCCCACACCAGAGCTTCCTGTCAGCCGTATATAGGTATAGACCTATAGAAAACTAATATTCATATTTATACAATTGTAACAATTTAGAATTGTTACGTCTTAACTGTGGCTGATGTCAGAGGGACGTTTTGATAATGCAGCTTTACATGCAAAAATCTTTATTCGAGGCTTCTCCTCGCCTGAAGTGTATTGATCCTGAATAAATGAATCTTTTAGGGTAACTGCGTGAGGGATTTCTTGATTGGGAATTCTGACATTGAGGGTTATAACAGAAATGCCATCTTCCTTGTAATGCTAAGCTCTTATTGATCCAGTATCTTCCCTAAGTTTAACCTCTAAGTTCGTTTCATATCCTTCACTATTAAATATACTGTATACACCGTAAAGAATGGATGTTTTAAAAGCCAAGCTTTTGTTTGGGTATATGGTCTTCCCAAAGTCTGCCCATTTCTTCTGGTGTCACCCACCTTCCATGGTGGAGATGGTTCCTTCTGCACAAGGAAGACAGTCATAACAGCAGATGGGCTTCCCTTCCTGAGCCACCTTCATGAATCCAGGGTGACAGCTTTCCACACACTTAGAAGGAGGCAGCGTCTGAATGGAGAGAGGAAGAACATCCAGAAAATGAATTTACTTCCAGAAGGGAGACAAGGGAGGAAGAGGTTGGTGATAAATAAATCTCCAGTTCAAGGCTTAGCTTTACTCAATTTGAAGCCTGTAAAGTCCTGGAGTTCATTAAGTTGAACTGACTGTATGTTGCTTCCCTGTTGATCTTCTCATCTAACTTTACACACACTACGATTTTTAGACTTAGATTCTAACTTTACATACCAAATACCTCAAGAGAAGGTTGGATGGGACTTCCAGTGGGGAAAATGGCAGCTTGAATGGCTCCTTTCGAAGTGGAGCTGATGGCACAGTCATTTTTCTGGGCATGGGCAGGATCCCTGCAGCCTGAAGGACTCTCCAGATCCAAGGAGAATCCAAGATTTCATCGCACTTGTCCTCCAGATGGCCATTTGTCACAAGGGTATCGTGAAACAGTGTTTCTGTGATCGACCAGTGAGTGGAGCATCTGGGAGGTGGGGCTGTCATCTCTTTCGAGACTGTGTGGAAGCCGGGACATGGACTCTAAAATCGACCACCCCATTTCTAAGACACTTTATTATTTACTTATTTGTTACTTAAGAGAGGCTTTTTTCAGTGAAAAAGTTGACACTTTTTCAAAAAAATTTTTTTATTTTTAGAGGGTTTTTTTTTATGTGATTGGTCCTGTAATTAGTGTTTTGTATATTTAGCAAAAAGATCGAAACTGGGATTATAGATTGGTTCATTTTTCTCTTTCAAGAAGCAAAATAATTTTTATGGATTACTGAAGTTATATTTGTTTGGCAAATCTCTGTTGGTGGAGCTGGAATTTGTCATGTTGGTTTCCATTTCCTCTGGGAAAGTCGCCGTTTCTTATTTTTTCCCATTGTGCTGATTGGTTTCGATGTGTAAACAAGTAATTGGAGAACTTTCCCCTATTTCTTTTGAGTTTTCTGAACTTTTTGGCTTGGAACGATGTTTTTTTCTCCTTCCTTGAGTTATGCACTCTGGGACATAGACCATGGCATTGAGAAAAGTACATAGTTTGGATTTGGAGAGTCTTTAAGAAACCATTTTTGAAGAGTTCACTGTTAGAATTATCCAATCCATCGAGAATGAATTTCAAGAATTGGAAAAGGGTTTGGAAGTTAAGTTGGAAAAGACTGCTGGTCATGTTCAACAAGTAAATGACAGAGTGGAATTTCCAAAAAATAAGATGGAGACCAGAGATTTGGAGATAAAAGGAGAATTGGATGAGACTGTACTCTCTGTAGCTTGAATCAATCAAGAAGCTTCTTGGATAAGGAGCAAAACGTTTCCACTGAGAAAATAGAAATCCAGTTGACATGATTCAAGCTACAGACTGTTCCACCGGGATGACTGAGAACCTTCATCGACATGAGACTGTACTGTTTGAGTTTAAGGAAAAGGAACTCTGTTTAAAATTGTGGGAGGTTCCAGAAAAGAAAGAAGACAACAAAAAGAAAAAGATATCCCAAGTACTGAAGCTACCAAGATGGGAAGAGGAGGAGGTGGATTAAGTTCCCTGTATAAATTTAAGATATGTAAAAATGAATAAGAAACTAAGAGAAGTTTTGAGGTGGGATAAATCTCAATTATTATTATTAGCATGGGTTTCTGCAATTAAGATGAATGCTTTACCCAGGATGTTGTCTTGGCTCTAGATAATATTAATATTGACAATGGAAGTATCATTTAAGAAATAGTAAGTTTATATGTCAAGGTAAAAAACTAAGAATTAATTATAAATTGTTATAACATGTTAAAGTGAAGGTGGTTATGTTGACTTATGTTAATAATTATAATTTGTATGTTAAGGAGTGGTGGGAGTCAGCTTATATAATAGGTACAATGGTGGAAGGAAGTGAATGGATAATAAAATTTATGGAGAGATGGAGAAACTGACTATATTGATTAGAGATAATAATTAGTTTAACTTTGTTTCTGTATGGAAATCGCTTTTGGTCTTTCTGTTTGTAACTGGAAAAAAAATGAAGTTTTGTTTTTGGGATTGGATTATTAGGTTGATGTAGATTATAGAAATAATGTATATGATAGTTAAAAGGTTAGAGTAAGAGGTTATTTTATTTTTTTATTTATATCTTTGCTGTAAAAGGTTGGAAGTCAATATGTCTATGAAGGTTCTCAGTCATCCAGGTGGAACAGTCTGTGGCTTGAATCATGTCAACTGGATTTCTATTTTCTTAGTGGAAACGTTTCACTCCTTATCCAAGGAGCTTCTTCAGTCTGAGTAAAGTTAGTAAGGGAATCCTTAAATATGTTTCTAGGCTGGCTGTGTGACCTTGCACCTGGGGCTAGGTCATGGTTATTTTTGAGATGTTTGTTTCTAAGTCCCTTTATCATCTAAAGGAGGATCGTTAAGATTACCCTGCTGCTGTTGAGCTTGTGAAATGGTCTTAATCTTCCTAGGCACAGAAGACAAAGCAGGAAGGAAGATAGGGGAAAGGTTATGCCTGAGGCCCCCACCTCTATTCAAGGAAGGATTTTCCAAGTTGGCATGAATGGATTCCTTGACCCCTCTCTCAAACCACCTATCTTCTCTGTCTAAAATGTGAACATTAATGTCCTCAAATGAGTGTCCTTTTTCCTTTAGATGAAGATAAACTGCTGACTCTGGTCCTGTGGTGTTACTTCTCCTGTGTTGGGCCATCCTCCTGTACAAAGGTTGTTTGGTTTCTCCAATGTAGAGTTCAGAGCACTCCTCACTGCACTGGATTGCATACACTACATTGCTTTCCTTGTGTTTTGGAGTTTGATCTTTGGGGTGTACAAGCCTCTGTCTCAGTGTGTTGGTGGGTTTGAAATATACAGGTATGTGGTGTTTGCCAAATATCCGTTTGATCTTTTCAGACACGCCAGCCATGTAAGGAATGACCAGGTTCTTCCGTTTACTCTGAGTCTCAGCCCTATCTGTCGCTGTTTTAGGTCTGGTAGACTTAGATTTGGTGAAGGCCCAATTTGGATATCCACAGGCCTGCAGAGCTGTTCTCAGATGCTGCTTTTCATTCTTTTTGGAATCCATGGAGGTGGGGATGGTTTCTGCTCTGTGTGACAATGTCCTGATGACTCCTAGTTTGTGCTGCAGTGGATGGTGGGAGTCAAACATCAGGTATTGATCTGTGTGTGTGGGTTTCCTGTAGATCCCTATTTCTAGCTTGCCACCGGTCCCAATGAGGACTTCACAGTCTAGGAATGCCAGTCTGTTGTCCTTGGTGTCTTCTCTGGTAAAGCTAATGTTGGCATCTATAGTGTTTATATGGTCCGTGAAGGCCTGTACTTCCTGGGCCTTGATTTTGACCCAGGTGTCATCCACATACCTAAACCAGTGGGTGGGCACCGTTCCCTGGAATGTGTTGAGTGCTTTCTTCTCCACTTCTTCCATGTATAAATTGGCCACAATGGAAGTTGTGAAGTCAATCTTTTTGTATCTCTCTTTATTAGTTTCTGCACTTTTTAGTTTGTTTCTTTTTTTTACTCTCTTCAACCCTATCTCTAATTTTTCATGTTTTAACTTTATCCTGAAAATTTAATAACGTTTTTTTTTTTTTTAAAAAAAAGAGAAGGTTGGATGGTTTGCTGTAATCTGCAGAGTCTTTCGTGTTCTTTTATCCTGGTGTGAATGCTTCGTTTTGTGGTTCCGATGTATACTTGTCCGCAGCTGCATGGTATACGGTATACTCCTGCAGCGGTGCGGGGGTCCCTTTTGTCTTTAGCTGATTTTAGCATATGTTGTATTTTTCTGGTGGGTCTGAAGACTGTTTGAAAGTTGTGTTTTTCCATCAGTTTTCCCATGCCGTCAGTGGCTCCTTTGATGTAGGGCAGGAATACTTTGTTTGTGGGGGGCTGTTTTTCTTCAGTTGGATGTTGTGTTCTTGGTTTGATGGCTCTTTTTATTTCATTCTTGGAATAGCCATTTGCCTGTAGGACCCAATTCAGATGGTTAAGTTCATTGTTGAGAAATTTGTTTTCACAGTTTCGATTAGCATGATCCACCAAGGTTTTGATCATGCCTCTCTTTTGTCGTGGGTGGTGATTGGAATCTTTGTGCAGAAACCGGTCTGTATGGGTGGGTTTTCTGTATACTTTGTGTCCTAGTTTGAGGTCCGGTTTGCGTATGACCAGCATACCTAAAAATGGAAGTTTGCCATCAGTTTCTTTTTCCATAGTGAATTGTATATTGGGGTGGATGCCATTTAGGTGGTCCAGAAATTTATCCAGTTCTTCTTCAGTATGACTCCAAATTGCGAATCTACCTGAGCACCGAAAGAGTGCTTCTGTCTGTGCTCCTGCCATCTAAAGATGCTGGCCACAGATGCTGGCGAAACGTTAGGAACCACAACTTCCAGAACGTGGCCACACAGCCCGGAAGACCCACAACAACCATCGAACTCCGGCCGTGAAAGCCTTCAACGATACATTAAGCTATCTTTATTTCTCTTTTACACCAACTAATGTGTAGAGAGTATTTGTTTTACTCTGAACTTAATTAAGCCTTTGTGAAAGCTACCGGAGTCTTCCACTCTGCTAAATCTAGGTAAACACTGTGTGGGATTTTCTGTTACTAGCATTTCAGAACCCCTACATTGGGTTACAGGCCCAGCAGCTTGGCCCAGCTCAGGCAATTGAAGCTCAGCAGACTAAGAGTTGATTTTGAAAAAGTGCTTTATTTGGTCTCACAGCCAAAAAGGCCTGCTTTCTCATTTTTTTAAGGGCTCAGTGAAGATTTTTTTTTCTTGAACAATATAAAGGAAGGAGGGCCTCCCCGCCACTCCAAGGTTGAATGAAGATAATTTTTCAGCTTGGCTATACAGATTGAGGCTACGACTGGACATTTGGGATAGCCTAGATTGTTTAGATTCCCCTCAACCACAACCAGGGGATTCTGAGGAAGCTAAGAAATTATGGAACCAGAAAAAGAAAAGGGCCATGATTTTGATTTCTGGATCACTACCTGATCACAGACTGGCAGAAATAAAAGATATTCCCACTGCTAGAGAAATGATTGAAAATTTAATGACATTGTATTCAGAAAATAATGACCAGAAGGTTATTTCCTTATTAAGGGAACTGATTGCATGTAGTCTTTCAGAAGATGAGGATATTAATGAGCATTTATTGCGAATGCAGTTGATTTTTGAAAGATTGAACACAGTTCAAAATCTCATGAGTGAAAGACTAAAAATGTCTTTCTTACTAAGCTCATTGCCTGATACACTCTATCCTTTTGTGGCAACACAGAATTTACAAGGGATTAATCTATCTCAATTGTTTGGTGCCATTAGAGGAGAAGCTAGGAGACAGAAAAATAATTTGCATTTCAATAGGAATGGCAGCAAGGGGGAAGGGTGAGCATAAGCCATTGCCTGCTCATCAACAAAACAATAAACCCATTATTTGTCACAACTGCAGCAAGCCAGGACACATAGCTAAATTTTGTAAAGGCAGAGACAGAAAGGATTTTTCAAAAGGAAAGCATTCTAAGAAAAATTAGCTCTGCATACAGGTTTCAGAACAGAAAATGCTCTTGGGGCTAATTTAAATGAAACCAAAGGACAATGGATCTTAGATTCAGGTGCAAGCCAACATGTTTGTGGGAACAGGATGATTTTAGTGAACTAAATGAAGAACCACAAGGGAACATCACTCTTGCTGATGGAAATTCCATCTCAATAAGAGGAAAAGGCAAAATACCCTTAAGATGTTCTAATAGAGGTGAATACAAAGACCTCACAGTCACAGATGCATATTATGTGCCACAATTGACTACCAATTTGCTGAGTTTCCCAACATTGAACAACAAAGGTTTCAATGTGACCTTCAATGCCAATGGGTTATGTAAAGTAACACAGAGAGGAAAAGTTTATGTTACAGGTTTTCAAAAGGATGGCGTCTACCAGGTGAACTGTAAACAGCCACTACCAGATGTCGGCCTCGCCTGCCAGCAGCAGCAAAAAGAGGACAACAGCGCCACCACCTGGGACAGGCGCTTTGCACATCGTGACTTTGATGCAATTTTCAGAATGAAGAATGAAGGTATGGTAAGAGACTTTGAGCTAAGCAATCATGAAAGGTGGCAATCAAAGTGTCTAGTGTGCATCAAAGGCAAAGCAACAAGACCAGCCATACCCAAACAACTTGAAAGGTGGGCAATCAAGCCACTTGAACTTATCCAGACTTATTTGTGTGGACCTCTTCAAGCATCAGCCAGTGGAAATAAATACATAATATGTTTTATAGATGATTTTTCTGTCAAGGCCTCTGGCTAATTGTTGGGAGGCAAGAGTAAACACGCAGAGTGCAGCTTTCAAAGCTATAAATCTTTACTGTAGATAAAGCAGATCATATACATACGGTACAGCATAAGCAGAAGAAACAGCTTACAGGCAAAAGATACAGATATACTTCTCACGTGTTGCTTCCATCGATACAAGACTTAAGGAGCACAAACCTGGCAAATTACTAAGCCAGTTGGCTACACTTCAAAGTCCTTCATCAAGAGCATAACACTTGGTCATCATTCATCATCAGACAAGCAGAGGTCAAGAGCAAAGGAAACCATGTCCCATAACCCAGTTATACTTTTCTGACTCAAATCTGATTGGTCAGGCTTAAGATCTGGAGAATCTAAGCACAGAGTATAACCTGCCAGTAGGTGGCAGTGTTGCATCTAGCAAGCATGTGTCTCACCCCTCCCTGCTCTACCCAGCAGGCTTCTCACGGAGTGTAGATATAACATTTCTCATATCAGCCTGTGAAGAAAAACAATTTGCATCTGCTTTCCCATGAGAAATCTGACATTTTCCAGGTATTGTGTAACCTACCTAATGAAAGAGAAGTCCCAAACTAAGGATATGCTGAAGGCGTATCTTGCTATGGTGAAGAACAAATTCAACAGGACCCCTGAAGCCCTCCAGAGCTATCGAGGCAGTGAGTTCATATCAAAAACCATGCAAACATACCAAACACAACTAGGCATAGAGCACAGATTAACCATTCCTTACACGCCAGAAAGTAATGGGGTGGCAGAATGGAAAAACAGATCACTGATGGACATAGTGAGGTGTATGCTGTTAGAGGCAGATCTACCAGACAAATACTGGGCAGATGCTGTCATGACAGCTACATACTTGCAAAACAGACTGCCAACCAGAGCCAACAAGGTAACACCTTTTGAGCTATGGCATGGGCGAAAACCAAGTGTCAAACATTTAAAGGTGTTTGGATCTAAGGCCTATGCCCACGTACAAAAGGAGAAGAGATCCAAGCTAGATCCTACAGCTGAAGAAGGGGTCATGATTGGCTATGCTCCAGGGCACAAGGGATACAGAATCCTGAACCCAAAGACAGGAGGAGTAAGCGTACGCAGAGTGGTGTACTTTGATGAGAGGGAGAGAGGCTACCACACTCAAGCGGTATGACTGCGCAGAAACCAGCAGTAGCAGTTACGAGCCTGAGATGTCCACCCTGGCACCAGAAGACACAATCACGACTCCGACCCAGAGGGAGATGGAAGACCAGGCAGAGACTCCACCAGAGTCAGATGATGAGGCTGAGGATGCAGAAGGGGATGAACCACCAATTGCCGCTCCTGAACCTGCTCTGAGATGCTCATCACGACCCAACAGGGGGTTTCCAGCCGAGAGACTTACCTAACACGCAAGGTTCATCACTACCAAGTCAACCTACATCATGGAACGAGGTGCTGCACATGCCTGCAGATGAAGGAAGTAAGTGAAAGAAGGCAGCACAGGAGGAGCTAGATACTCTACACAAAAAGAAAACATGGACACTAACAAAACTACCAAAAGGCAAGAAAGCCATAGGTTGTAAGTAGGTGTTCAAAGCAACACAAGATGAGAATGGCGAAGTACAAAGGTACAAAGCCAGATTAGTAGCAAAAGGCTACTCACAGAAATATGGAGGGGACTATGATGAATGTTTTGTGTTGGCTTTGTTTGGCAGCTGCAAGATGCTGCTGACTCATTCTTAAGCGGTGGTCCACCAAGACACCTAGATTCCTCTCATAGGCACTACTGTTGAGCCAGGGACTGCCTACCTTGTCCTTGTGCATCTGGTCTTTCCTGCCTTAGTGTCGGACCTGATATTTCTTGCCACAGAACTTCATCTTGTTGGAGAGGGCCCAATGCTCAAGTCTGCCAAGATCCTTCTGAATCTTGAATCTTTCTTCCGAAGTGTTAACAATTCCCCCTAGCGTTGGGTCATTTGTGAATTTTTCATTCAGCGGTTCTGAGATCACATCAGCCAACTCCTTCAGGACCCTGGGGTGTGAACCATCTGGTCCAGGAGACTTGAACTCGTTCAAAGCAGCTAGGTGCTCTCTTACCAATTCCTTCCCCATTTTGAGCTGCATTCCTCTTCTGTCTCCCACGGTGCTGCTTTTGACAGGTTGGACTATTTTTTCCTCTTGCCTAAAGAGAGATGCAAAAAAGGAACTAAGCAGTTCCGGCTTCTCCCTGCTGCCCGTCACCTTCTTGCCATCTTCTCCCACTAGCGGACCAACCATTTCCTTGACTTTCCTCTTACTCCTTACATATCGAAAGAAACTTTTTTGGGGGTTATTTTTGGCATTTGTTGCAAGTCTTAGCTGAGCCTGAGCCTTCCTGACTCCATCCTTGCAGATTCGGGCTGTTTGCTGGTATTCTGCTCTAGTTATAAGCCCCTCTTTCCATTTTTGATACTTGTCCTTTTTGACCATCAGCTTGTCAGAGAGTTCTTTGTGCAGCCACACTGGCCTTGCCAGGTGTCTCTTGTTTTTCTTTCTCTGTGCTATTGTTGTTGTTTGGGCCTTTATTATCTCATTTTTTAGAATTTCCAAAGGATCCTGAACTGATTTCCCCTCTAGGACAGGGGTGGTCTACGTCAGGCCTGCGGGCCTTATGCGGCTCATGGGGCTCCCACCTAAGGCCCACAGAGCTCCCGCCTGCAAACCCTGCCCCTTCCACGCAATTGGCTCCCGCCTGCAAAACCCGCCCCCAGTGCTTGAGATTGCCTCCTGCCCGCAAACTCCAGCCCCCGGTCTGCGGAAATCCCAGAAACCCCACCCCCCAGGTCCCCGGTTATAAATATCCAAATGGCGCTTGGCAGAAAAAAGGTTCCCCTCCCCTGCTCTAGGATTTCTACCCATGGAATCCTTCCTATTCTTCCTCTTAGTTTGTTGAAGTCAGCTCCCTTAAAATCTAGAACACTAGTCTGACCTGGTTCAGTTACCCTTGCCTGCCTTATGGTGAATCCTAGTATGTGTCAGAGTTCTCGTATGAGATTAGCAAATTGGTTTCTATACAAAGCATGATGATGTGACGCCAGGTGGCCAGATAACAACAAAGCCTTCCCATAACTTTGAATGGCTTTGCTTACATCTTCATTAGATATGAAGCTGGAGGGTACCATGTGATGTATTGTTATGGCTAATTCGCATGGGAACAAGTCCTCCTGATTCCTTCTGTGGGAAGCCTTGCTCTGTGTAGAGCAAGGGAGGGGGGAGATCACATGCTTGCTTAGATGCAGCACTGCTATGGCCTATGCTTTAGGCCTGGTGTGTGTCACACCTAACTTCCAGCCAATCAGAAAGCTGGAAGAACTGAATATCTAACCATGCAAAATGGTGTTCTATGCTTCTTGACTTCTGTCCGTTCTTTTAGCCATGTTCGTGTGTGTGTTCTACTTCTGAGGGCTGTGCAGTGCGTAGCTATGCGTGGCTATGTCTAGGCCATGGCATGAGCTCTGGCCCTGGAAACAATATGCGAAACTCTGCTTGTAAGTTTGTTTTTCCTTTTGCAATGAGGTACCATGTATATTCAACTTTGCTTTTTGCGATAATGTAACTGTATATACATTATTGCCTTACTAGTAAATATTTAGCCATACAAAGCTGCACTCTGTCTGTTTATTCTCAAACCTCGATTTTTCCCTATAAGCCAGCGTACATCCTATCAGTATGACCTGGTCACTCTCTCCCAAAGGTCCTACAACATCCACTCCCTCAACCATTTCATTTCATTTCATTTCATCCCTATTAGTAAGTGTTAAGTCACAGAAGAAATGGAGTAGCCTTCATAATTAATAATAAAGTGGCTAAAGCAGTGCTTGGATACAATCCAAAAAACGATAGAATGATCTCAATTCGAATTCAGGGTAAGCCATTTAACATCACAGTGATCCAAATATACGCCCCAACCACAGATGCTGAAGAAGCAGAAGTAGATCAGTTCTATGAGGATCTGCAGCACCTACTAGATAATACACCAAAAAGAGATGTTATTTTCATTACAGGAGACTGGAATGCTAAGGTGGGTAGTCAGACGACACCTGGAATTACAGGCAAGCATGGTCTGGGAGAACAAAATGAAGCAGGACATAGGCTGACAGAATTTTGCCAAGACAACTCACTGTGCATAACAAACACTCTCTTCCAACAACCTAAAAGACGACTTTATACATGGACTTCACCAGATGGTCGACACCGAAATCAGATTGACTACATCCTTTGCAGCCAAAGGTGGCGGACATCTATACAGTCGGTAAAAACAAGACCTGGAGCTGACTGTAGTTCAGATCACGAACTTCTTATTGCAAAATTTAGAATCAGACTAAAGAGAATAGGGAAGACCCACAGATCAGTTAGATATGAGCTCACTAATATTCCTAAGGAATATGCAGTGGAGGTGAAGAATAGATTTAAGGGACTAGATTTAGTAGATAGGGTCCCGGAAGAACTATGGACAGAAGTTCGCAACATTGTTCAGGAGGCGGCAGCAAAAAACGTCCCAAAGAAAAAGAAAACCAAGAAGGCAAGATGGCTGTCTGCTGAAACACTGGAAGTAGCCCAAGAAAGAAGGAAAGCAAAAGGCAACAGTGATAGGGGGAGATATGCCCAATTAAATGCAAAATTCCAGAGGTTAGCCAGAAGAGATAAGGAATTATTTTTAAACAAGCAATGTGCGGAAGTGGAAGAAGACAATAGAATAGGAAGGACAAGAGACCTCTTCCAGAAAATTAGAAACATCGGAGGTAAATTCCAGGCAAAAATGGGTATGATCAAAAACAAAGTTGGTAAGGACCTAACAAAAGCAGAAGAGATCAAGAAAAGGTGGCAAGAATATACGGAAGATCTGTATAGGAAGGATAATAATATTGGAGATAGCTTTGACGGTGTGGTCAGTGAGTTAGAGCCAGACATCCTGAAGAGTGAGGTTGAATGGGCCTTAAGAAGCATTGCTAATAACAAGGCAGCAGGAGACGATGGTATCCCAGCTGAACTGTTTAAAATCTTGCAAGATGATGCTGTCAAGGTGATGCATGCCATATGCCAGCAAATTTGGAAAACACAAGAATGGCCATCAGATTGGAAAAAATCAACTTATATCCCCATACCAAAAAAGGGAAGCACTAAAGAATGTTCAAACTATCAAACAGTGGCACTTATTTCACATGCCAGTAAGGTAATGCTCAAGATCTTGCAAGGTAGACTCCAGCAATTCATGGAGCGAGAATTGCCAGATGTACAAGCTGGGTTTAGAAAAGGCAGAGGAACTAGAGACCAAATTGCCAATATCCGCTGGATAATGGAGAAAGCCAGGGAATTTCAGAAAAACATCTATTTCTGTTTTATTGACTATTCTAAAGCCTTTGACTGTGTGGATCATAACAAATTGTGGCAAGTTCTTAGTGGTATGGGGATACCAAGTCATCTTGTCTGCCTCCTGAGGAATCTGTATAATGACCAAGTAGCAACGGTAAGAACAGAGCACGGAACAACGGACTGGTTTAAGATTGGGAAAGGAGTACGGCAGGGCTGTATACTCTCACCCTACCTATTCAACCTGTACGCAGAACACATCATGCGACATGCTGGGCTTGAGGAATCCAAGGCTGGAGTTAAAATCGCTGGAAGAAACATTAACAATCTCAGATATGCAGATGATACCACTTTGATGGCTGAAAGCGAGGAGGAGTTGAGGAGCCTTATGACGAAGGTGAAAGAAGAAAGTGCAAAAGCTGGGTTGCAGTTAAACCTCAAAAAAACCAAGATTATGGCAACGAGCTTGATTGATGACTGGCAAATAGAGGGAGAAAAAGTGGAGGCAGTGACAGACTTTGTATTTCTAGGCGCAAATATTACTGCAGACGCTGACTGCAGCCAGGAAATCAGAAGACGTCTACTTCTTGGGAGGAGAGCAATGGCAAATCTTGATAAAATAGTTAAGAGCAGAGACATCACACTGACAACAAAGGTCCGTATAGTTAAAGCAATGGTATTCCCCGTAGTAACCTATGGCTGCGAGAGCTGGACCATAAGGAAGGCTGAGCGAAGGAAGATAGATGCTTTTGAACTGTGGTGTTGGAGGAAAATTCTGAGAGTGCCTTGGACTGCAAGAATATCAAACCAGTCCATACTCCAGGAAATAAAGCCAGACTGCTCACTTGAGGGAATGATCTTAAAGGCAAAACTGAAGTACTTTGGCCACATAATGAGAAGACAGGATACCCTGGAGAAGAAGCTGATGCTAGGGAAAGTGGAAGGCAAAAGGAAGAGGGGCCGACCAAGGGCAAGATGGATGGATGGTATTCTGGAGGTGACGGACTCAACCATTATTTATTTATTTTTTATTTTATCTCATTTATACCCCGCCTATCCCCTCCCTAAGCGGAGGGCTCTAGGCGGCTTACAATCATCATACATATATTTATACAACCATTGGGGAGCTGGGGATGGTGACGGCCGACAGAAAGCTCTGGCGTGGACTGGTCCATGAAGTCACGAAGAGTCGGAAATGACTGAACGAATAAACAACAACAAAAGTCCAGAATAGCTGACCCTCTAGTTCCCTCTTCCACCATTTGGATAATAAAGTTACCTTGAGTAAATAACAATACCCATATTGTGTGTAATCATCAACAATTACTAACACATATCTAGCCCCTCCCAGGGTTTGTATGAGAGGCCCTATGACATCCACATGTACTAGCTCAAAACATTCGGTTGATCTTCTAGTGCTTTGCTTTTGAATCGGGAACCATTTAGATTTAGCCATCTTGCAAACACTGCAATCCAAATATGTCCTGCATTGCTTTAGTTTTAAACCTTCACTAACATCAGGCATTTTAGCAATGACTCTAAAGTTAGCATGCCCCAGTCTCCTATGTAATAGATGTATACACTCATCATGTGCTGGCTTATTACTAAACATTGTTTGTACTGCTATCTGGCTATCAGCATATGGTAGCATCACATACATTTTATTCCTTAATACACCCCATGCACATACCTTACCATTCATTTCAACTGTGCACCCTGTACCTTTAAACAAAACTGAGTAACCTTCCTGAGTTAAACATGACACACTCAGCAAGTTATACTCTAATGCAGATACATATAACACATCCTCAAGAGTCCTGTTTAAGCATGATACATATACTTCACCATGTCCATACACAGGTGCCTTCTTGCCATCTGCTAAGCTGACATACTGTTGAGTTGCAGGGTGAAAAGAAACAAACTCTTCCTTTCTGTTGAAAAGATGCCGTCCCGCTCCACTATCAAGCAGCCAAGCCTTTTGTTTAAGTTCAGCTGCTGAGCTTGCTACAAAAGCCTTGCTTTGCATATCTTTAAGTGTGGGAGTCTTGCCTTTTACCGGCCTCCTTTGCAGCTGTGCCTTGCAATCTCTGCAAAGATGAGTCGTAGAGCCACACCTAAAACACCTCCTCACTGCAAACACACTCTCCGTTTCTTTGCTGTGTGCTGATGCCTTTAACTCCTTCATACTTGGCTGTTTAGAGTTGATCTCCTGCATGGTGTGTAAATGCTCTGATGAGCTTTCCCCCTCCTGCAGACATTTCTTGTACAAACGATGTGTGAAAGCAATTTTACTACTAGCTGTTTCACGAATATACAGCTGCCTTAACCCAGTCCAACATTCAGCTGCAGTCTGTAGTCCATGAACATGCAGCACCTGGCTGTCTTCCAAACCCAAGATAATGCATGACTGGGCTTTTTCTTCAGACCTTAGCTGCCTGTTATCAGTTTGTGCCGGGGGATTGCTCACTGCTTCCAAGAGACCCTCTCGTCGGAGATCCATTTTCATTTTAACACACCAGGTCATGTAGTTCCGCTCCTTGAGACGAGCTAGAGGAAGTCCACCACTCATGGCACACACAGCTTCAGCCTCCATGTCTTCTGCAGACACTTACAATGGTTGCCTTCACCAGCAAACAGTCCAGCATGTACTCATGGAGTTACGCCAACCACTGGGCCTGTAACCTGTCAGGGTAGCGCATATATCGCATTGAGGTGTCCCGTGAGTATGCAAATAATTGACAGCTCGCAGTCTGTTATAGACAAACTGTACACAGACCTTTTACTGTACAATATTTACAGAAATAGAACTTACAATGCAGCAACAACCAGCCACACCCACAACCCATGGTGCACTTCTTTATATCCAGTGGCCTGTGCTGTGTCATGTATCCACACCCTCCAGGTGTGAGCCCTGAGTGAGATGAGCTAATCACAAATACAGCTCAGCTGTGCTCAGTCATTTACCATATTCACACTGATAAAATTCCTACTCCAGGGTAAAACCCTGACAAACTACACATTATATCCCAGAATCAAGAAGACCCGGAAGAACAACTGGAAGTGCAGCCAACACCTGAAGCTGGAACCTCACTGCCACCCCCTCCATTACAGAGCACAGCAGCTGATATGAGGCAAAAGATCATGGATAAACTAGCTACAGTCAAATCTCGAGACCGATTACCAAGGCTCAGTGGAGAAGTGCCATCAGATAGTATGCTAGAAGATGCCAACAGAGCCCTCACGACAATCCCTACTACCACTATAACTCAAATTAATTAACTGGTATGCGCTACAGCCGCTCTAATACTGGAGAGGCTGGGCTACATGATCAAGAAGAACAGCACTACATACCCCCGTGGAAAATGAGGTTGGAGGCTAAGATCAAGGCAACTCGGAGGGAAGTTAGTCAGCTGGTAGAACTACAGAAGGGTGTGGAGATTAAGGATAAGACTTGGTTACTGAAAAAATACAAGGGCCTGACTCCATCTGAAGGCCTAGAGACTGCTAAACAAAGGCTCACAGCACTGGCTACCAGTCTGTAGCTTGAATCATGTCAACTGGATTTCTATTTTCTCAGTGGAAACGTTTCGCTCCTTATCCAAGGAGCTTCTTCAGTCTGAGCAAAGTTAGTAAGGGAATCCTTAAATATGTTTCTAGGTGGCTGTGTGACCTTACACCTGGGGCTAGGTCATGGTTATATTGAGATGTTATTTTAAGTCCTTTTATCATCTAAAGGAGGATCGTTAAGATCACCATGCTGCTGTTGAGCTTGTGAAATGGTCTTAATCTTCCTAGGCACAGAAGACAAAGCAGGGAGGAAGATGGGAGAAAGATTGTGCCTGAGGCCCCCACCTCTATTCAAGGAAGGATTTTCCAAGTTGGCATAAATGGATTCCCTGACCCCTCTCTCAAACCACCTATCTTCTCTGTCTAAAATGTGAACATTAATATCCTCAAATGAGTGTCCTTTTTCCTTTAGATGAAGATAAACTGCTGACTCTGGTCCTGTGGTATTACTTCTCCTGTGTTGGGCCATCCTCCTGTACAAAAGTTGTTTGGTTTCTCCAATGTAGAGTTCAGAGCACTCCTCACTGCACTGGATTGCATAAACTACATTGCTTTTCTTGTGTTTTGGAGTTTGATCTTTGGGGTGTACAAGCCTCTGTCTCAGTGTGTTGGTGGGTTTGAAATATACAGGTATGTGGTGTTTGCCAAATATCCTTTTTATCTTTTCAGACACGCCAGCCATGTAGGGAATGACCAGGTTCTTTCGTTTACTCTGAGTCTCAGCCCTATCTGTTGCTGTTTTAGGTCTGGTAGATTTAGATTTGGTGAAGGCCCAATTTGGATATCCACAGGCCTTCAGAGCTGTTCTCAGGTGCTGATTTTCATTCTTTTTGGAATCCATGGAGGTGGGGATGGTTTCTGCTCTGTGTGACAATGTCCTGATGACTCCTAGTTTGTGCTGCAGTGGATGGTGGGAGTCAAACATCAGATATTGATCTGTGTGTGTGGGTTTCCTGTAGATCCCTATTTCTAGCTTGCCACCGGTCCCAATGAGGACTTCACAGTCTAGGAATGCCAGTCTGTTGTCCTTGGTGTCTTCTCTGGTGAAGCTAATGTTGGCATCTATAGTGTTTATATGGTCCGTGAAGACCTGTACTTCCTGGGCCTTGATTTTGACCCAAAATGTATTGTAGTTTTTTATCTTTGTTCTAAAAAATAATAATAAAGCTTTCTACAAAAGAGAGGTAGCTGAGGTGGCTGACATTGGGAAATCCTACCAGTGGCTGGAAAGGGCTGGACTAAAAGACAGCACTGAGGCACTGATCATAGCAGCACAAGAACAAGCACTAAGCACCCAATCCGTAGAAGCAGGGGTCTACCACACTGGACAGGACTCAAGGTGCAGAGAGGCCTCAGAGACTGTCCAACACATAGTGGCAGGGTGTAAGATGCAGGCAGGAACAGCATACACTGAACGGCACAATGAAGTAGCTGGCATTGTGTACAGAAACATCTGCACAGCGTATGGGCTAGACCCTCCAAAGTCCAGATGGGAGATTCCACAGAATATTGTGGAGAATGACAAGCTAAGATCCTGTGGGACTTCCAGATCAAGAGAGACAGGCAGGTACTGGCCAATCAACCAGACATCGTGGTAGTAGACAAGGACCAGAAAACAGAGAGTTGATATTTTCTGCAAGTCATCCAATTAGCAGCCATTGTAGAAGGTATGATGTGACTCATATTACAGGTGCTATAGTTTAGCTGGGTGTGGCAGATAATTTGTTTGACCTATAACGTGTTTGGTTAATATTTGTATAAAAGTAGTGAAGCTTTAGTGTTCACTCTCTTCTCGTTACTTCATCTCATCTGTATCTGTGTTGGAAGTTACTGGATTGTATTTTGGACTGCGTATGTATATAGAGTAAATAGACTATTTTATCTAATCTCTGCTTGAGTGTCTGTTTACTGCATAGAATGTATAACTCTGATGTCTTGGAGAAGCACTGGCCGCCCCAGCGTTGCGTGCTTTGACACTTAAGCTCTTACCCCACTTCAAAATAAACCAGAGCATTTACATATCCCCACAATACACACAGAGCTTTTCTTTTAAAGAAATCAGACAGCCCAACTGCCCCCCTTAAAAACTCAGACTTCTCAACAAAAAAACCTCCCATACATAATAGCCCCCTTCCCCCAAAAACATTCCATCAACAATTCAATTTCACTTATGGCTTGCAATTCAATCTGTCCCTTTAATTTCTTCAACTCAACTATCCGATCTCTGTCTAGCATTTCAACAGAAGCCCCGATCTCTCTATTGAAAGAAACATTTCTATCACTGTTAAGCTCTTCAATTTCTTCCATGACATCCCCAACCTGATGACACATTTTAGAGGTTGTATTTTCCACAATGTCCTGAATGTCCTGCATAACAACTTGACAGGAATCAAAAAGGATCTGTTTAAAGTCACGATGAAAATCTGAGAAAGTCTGCTTGAAAACCTCCATGTCTCATGCAGTAGATTATGGCGCCCCCTAGGTACTTAACCAGTGAAAGTGGAAGATAATAGGAAAATTCCGAAACGTGTTTACAGAAGTGAAAGTATGATAACAGGCAGTTCCAGAGAAAGTAGCAACAGGAAGATGAAAGTTCAAAACAGCAGATTCAACGTGTAGGAAAATGCTAAAATCTTCAAATTTTGTACAAAAGTAATAACAGGGAGATGATTACGTACTCTCAACCTTCCTTAATATTTGGATAGGAAGCAAAATCCAAAACTTAAGAATATTTTTAAAAGAAATTAATCACAAAAATAACGATAAGCACAAAGAGAATGTGTTTCTCCTTGCTGTAGAGAGCCTCTCTTAGGGTACATAAACTTAAAAGAAAAATAAATCGAGTGATTTAGAAATGGGGCAGCTGGTCTTAATGTCCCTTTAAGGCTACAGTGCGGCTTGGAAATGGTGACATCCCAGCATCCCAGCTGCTCTTACCAGTCGATTACAGATGCTTTTTGCGATTTTCTGGCTGCAAGCAGCCTTTTTGAGGAGAGATGAGATAATTCAGAGTGTTTTCCTCTCTCTTTGGAAAAACGCTCCTGGGATTCAGGAAGAGCCTGCCTGAGCCCAAAAATTGCTGCGTTGTCAGTTATGCTCACGTAGCCAGCAAGCCCAGCTGTTCAGACCACCACATTCCCACCGGAAGCCCCAGATGATTCTGAGTTCCACCCAATGGCTCCATTCTGTGGTCGAGGTGGCTGAGTTGCTGGAGATCTTGGCCTCAAGGTGCCGATGATTAATGCCAGATCTGTTTGCTAAAAGACTACCTTGATCTCCATCTTGGTGGTGGATGATGCAACAGACCTGGCTTGTGTTACTGAAACCTGGTTGGGCAAAGACAGGGATGTTGCCTTGTCTGAAAACTGGCTAGGGGTTTGTGCTGGGGACCTTTAAGCTCCATGCCCTGGAGTCCAGCTCTGATAAGGAGTTTGTGGCCTCCTTGGCAACCATGGCTTCTCTGAGGATATCTCAGGCCAGATACATGGGCGCAGTCATACATTAGACCTCTTCTTTGTCTCAGAGCAGATGTCGTGATCTGGAGATGGAGGGGATTTCCACCACCATGTTGCTATAGTGTACCACATTGCTATGGAGCAGCCTGGACCAAAATGTTGCCGCTTACTCATGAGGCACTTACTTTCACAGGAATCTCAGGCTGGGGGGTTGTTTCTCTCCTTGACACCCATGATGACCAAAGAGGGATCAGTGCTGGCTGAGGAGGGACCAAAAAGGGCATCAGTATTTGATTCACTCTCTGCTGAATCTGCAGGCACAGCATTAGGCGGGACCCAATCCATCCATGTCTTGCAGCCCGGCTCTGAGGCCATGACAAGCATTCATAGAATTCACATACTTTTCTATATACTCAGGGGCAAACAGAAAAAGGGAATTCATATTTATTAAAAAGTTATAGTCCTTTTCTACCATGACTTGAGACAAGTGCACTTGGGTGCTTTTTTGTGTGGGGAGGGGTTGCAAACCAGAATTGGGACAGGCAACTCCATCGCTAAGCAACACGGTCACTAAGCGAAACATCATGTGACTACGACAGACTTACAATGTGACGTGCACTGCGGTTGTTTAGTGAATCACCCGTGGTTGTTAAGCAAGACATCAGGTGACCACAACTTGCGATTTTACTGCCTGTTTCTCCATAGACTCTGTTTGTCGGAAGCCGGTTGTGAAGCGTGTGAATGTTAATCACGTGACCATGGGGACACTGCAATGGTTTGTAAATTTGAGGACTGGTCGTAAAGTTAATTCTTCAGCACCACTGTAACTTTCAACGGTCAATAAACAAGGGGGCTGGTAAACGAGTTCTGCCTGTGTTTAGGAACATATCTGTCGAAAACTCACTTTTCTATTTCATTTTGACATCAAATGTTCTTTTGTATTCAGATCTGGTCTTAGGAAAATAATGAAACACTTGGGGATGAAGATACAGCCCAGAAGTCCTGCACTGGAGGCCAAGATGGAGAAGACCTGCATGGCCACCATGTACTTCCCTTTGGTGCTCAGGTAGGCGGGCACAAAGGAGACCCAGACACTGCAGAAGACCAGCATGCTGAAGGTGATCAGCTTGGCTTCGTTGAAGGGCCCAGGGAGGTTCCTGGCCAGGAAAGCCACGGTGAAGCTGATGGCGGCCAGGAAGCCCATGTAGCCCAGGGCCCCATAAAACATGGTGACAGATCCTTCATTGCACTGCAGAATGATCTCTCCAGATTGTGAGTGCATGTCAGACTCAGGGAAGGGGGGGAAAGTGCCCAACCAGATGCTGCAGAGGACAATTTGGAGTCCAGAGCAAGAAAGGATGATGGAGTTGGCCAGGCTCTTTCCCAGCCACCTCTGCACTTTGTTCCCTGGTTGTGTGGCCCAGAAGACCAGCACCACTGTGATTGTTTTGGCCAAGACAGAAGAAATGGCGGCAGAGAAGATGATGCTGAAGGCTGTTTGTCGAAGAAGGCAGGAGGCTCTCCTTGGCTGGCCAATGAACAAGAACGAGGTGAAGAAGGAAAGCAGGAGACAAACAAGGAGGATATAAGAGAGGTCCCGATTGTTGGCTTTGACAATTGGAGTTTCTTGGAATTTAATGAAGATTCCCAAGACCAAGCATGTGATGAAAGAGAGGAACAAGGCAAGGGAAGTCAGGATGACCCCCAGTTTTTCTTGATAGGATAGGAAAGTCTTGATCTTGGGGATACAGTGATCTCGGTTGTGGTTTGGGTGTTGATCTGCTGGACATTTGCTGCATTCTTCTGCATCTGAAAGAGAGCAAGAGGAACATCTATACCTTAAAGCTTGTTCTTTTGTATAATGCTAAAATCCACCGTTCAAGTGTTGGCTGGGCTGCCAGCTGTTGAGGAAGCTTAATTTGGCCTCCTGAAATGAGCAAAGGATTGGACTCATGACCTCAATGGTCCCTTCCAAGACTGAGTCTCCTGAAAGGGCCTCTATTTCTCTGAGGAAGCCAGCCACCGGTCTCCTAGGTATAGACAAGCTGTTGTTGAAGCCAGTTTTTAAAAATGCATTTCCAGATTTAGTCCTGGAGATGCAATTTTACTGTCTGGCCTGTGGTTATCCTTATTGGTAGCGTCCCCTGCTTCTTTGCCCCTCTCACCTGTGCCTGGACAGCCAGAAACAATCGCTTCCCTTGGGGAGGCATTTTGAAGACTGATGAGGAAACCCCCCCATTTTATGCTCCCTCCACTCACTCCATTCAGAAGGGAACAAGTAAGCAAGTGTCAACATTTTACCATTTCACTGCTGGACCTGTTAAAAAAAGTCTTCAGCCTTTCACCTGCGTATCAGTGGACCAAGGGACCCACAAGAAAAATAAAAGAGACAGATGTTCCTCATTTTATTGGAGAACCAAAACATGTACATATATACAACTGAGCTTCACTGCTACATCTGGCAGGTAGTCAAGCAGCTCAGAAAGAAGGGCCTGCCACGGCCCAGGACTCAGGAGAAACCAAGCCAGGTGTGGGAAAGAAATGAAATCCTCCCACCACACAGTCTTCCCACCGTAATCAGGGCAAAAGGTTAAAAATTACAATTAGGATGGGCTCAACACAAAGATTAAAACACAGTGGGAAATGCCAATCTAATCTAAATATTCCATCCAGGCTGAGCTTAGCTGGAAGTCTCCTTGATTAAATAAGAAAAGATGCTTTTCCCGAAGAGATTACCGTTTTAATCAGCAAAGCTGAAGAAGCAGAAACCTCGACTCAGCTGGGGACCTGACTGCGGAGCGCTCCCTTTCTCAGAACGCTAAGTGCACTTACTCAGAATTCCAAAGAGGCATGCTTTTGCGTGCTTTCGAGGAACAAAATCAAGGTTTCTATTTGTAAAAGGCTTTGCGGGAAGACTCAGTTTGGCCACCTCCAAAAGCTGACTCTGTACGTTATGCTCTTGGAAATAAATCTCACCTCTGGTTCAAGCAACTGCCTGCGTATTTTATTCCTGGCTTGGACCCAATCCTGGTAAGTTTCCTTTCAAACAATTTGGTGACCACAGCAGGACTCCGAGACTCACCGGGTCAATGGACCGAGCCTGGGCAACGTCTCCCAGCTGGCACCGGACCATTTGTCTGGAGGGTGCTACCCTGGACTCTTCCTGCATCGACATTGGTAGTAAAGGGTGTTTGTGGTTTTGAGCCAAACGGTTGCCTGAACCCAAGGCTTCATAGTTGGTAAGTACTGGGCAAATTTTGTGTCTTGTGCCCAGTGAGTGTGAGAGTTTGAGTGTGAGAGTTTGAGATTTCCTTTTTGTGTTTTATCCTGACTGTTGACCAGAGCTGTGTGTCTAGTCAGTTTCAGCCACACCTAGGCTCCTGCTAGCCCATCTCGGGTAAGGACTGGGAGACCCCAGGAAGCAAGGGACGCTGACGAGACTCGCTTGCCTCAACAGGTAGTGGAAGGTGGAATGCTTGACTTTACCTGGGCAAATACCAGTCTGCTTCCTGCACCTTCCTTAGTCCAGGACCAGGGTTGTGAAAAGGGAGGACCAGAACTTTATTAGGAGTTTCCGGGTGTAAAGGAGCACCTCAAACGTCAGTAGACACACGTGTCATAGTTAGGGACGGAAATGGGGAATGACAAGTCAAAGGTCTCCCTGGCTTCCCCTTTGGAAAGGATGCTTACTGCCTGAGGTGGTGGTGGTGGAAATTGCCCGTCCAGGCAGGGATGAGGAAAAGCCATGCATGGGATCCATGTCTAGAATGGACTAAGCTTACTGGTAATGGTAAGTGGTAATTCAATTTGGCCTGAAATGGGCACTTTTGACTACACCACAAAGCTTTCCCCTCTGCCTTATTGGTACTGTTGGGCAGAACTTCCCAATCCCACGGGTGTGACTTCTACTTCAAACACACCCAGTGCCTCTCTAGCCCATCCTGAGTCGCATGTCTTGGACGAGAATGCTTCAGGGAAATTAACCGCTCCTTTATTTTAAAAAAACCTATACCTGGCTGAGCACGAGGTGATAGCTAGAAGACCCAGAGTCCTAGTCCCTGGGCGAGCAGCCCCAGCCCATTTTGCCTGGCCAGCAATGACCCTAATCACTGGGATGAATACACCAGGGCTAAAGAAAATCTATTAGAAGCCCTTCAAGGGATGGGAAGCAAACTGCTGAAATTGTCAAAGTTTCAACACACCACACAGAGGGAAGTTGAAATGCTGGATGCCTTCTGGGTCCGTTTATCAGAAACCGACATTACATATGCACATTTAGATCTAAATGACCACAAGGACCAGAGGATTTTAGCCTCCGCATTCATTCATTCATCAATCAATCAATCAATCAGCTAGTGACATCCGGAATCACTTTCAGATAATTGTCTCTAACTGGTCATCACTAGAAATTCCCAAGATGTGCAGGATTGCCAACTTTGTATTTGACCAAAGGAAGAGATTAAAAGAGGAAGATAAAGATAGGAAGGAGGCAGAAAGGGAAAAAGAGAGAGAGCAAGGGAGAACAGAAAGGAGGGAAGATCTAAAAATGTTTGCAGACTTGCAAGAAAATATGCCTTCGAGGAACCAGGAGGAAGCCAGAATCCAGTAGTCTGCTACCAGTGTGGAAAGAGGGTCATATGAAAAGGGACTGCAGACTGGGACCAGTGGAGAGGAGGACACAAAACTTTTCCAGCCAGCCCGGGACATTTCACCACCACAGACCAGCACCAGCACCATTTTCAAAGTCACAACTATCCGCTCTGGCAGCAGGCATCCCTATAACACGCCTCCAGACTGTTGGAGTCTGGAAGCTTAGAAAAACCACTACAAGCAGCTAACGACAATCTTGCAGAGTAGAAGCGCCCATAAAAGACTTTCACATGCAGCTTAATTAACGTTCAGAAATAAACCAGTCTTCACACTTTAGTTAGTTGAAGAAAAATAAAGATAGCTTACATTTTATTCAGATCTTGGTTACAAGCAGTTTCATGGTAGAAAGGCTTAATCATCTCCAGACTGCGTACAAGCGAGATGTTTTAGACGAGACCTACATAGCCATGTGGCCCTCCTGAGTGGCACGTGTGCTTAGGAAGAAGGGAAGATGGAGAATGGCTTCCAGAGACCCAAGAAGGGGCAGGAAACAGGAATCAGGTGACCCAGGCACCTCCCACAAGCACAGTAGAGATACGCTTCAGTAGAAAAGTCCTCCCCTATGCTTGTGAGATAATGCTGAGTTGACTTCCGATAATCCTAACAGGAGCCAATTTGGGCAGTGGTATAATCTGGATTTTGTGAACGTAGCAAGGACTAGTTGAAAAAGGGAACTTGCCTGTCTCATGGCTTCTCAGGAAATCTGCAGCCAGGAAATTTGGCTGCCCATAGAAATAGTTCCATCTAGATATGGTTCAGTGGAGGAAGACCTGATCAATCCTTTTCCAAAGACACATCCAATGGCATTATGCCCTGGAATGCTGGAAATTCTCAGGAAGGGAGTGAATAACAAACTGAAACATGAAAGGTTTATGTTGAGGATGAAAAGTAAGAAATGCCATCTTCCTTGTAATGCTAAGCTCTCATTGGTCCAGTATCTTCCCTCAGTTTAACCTCTAAGTTCGTTTCATATCCTTCACTATGAAATATATTGTATACTTCGTATAGAATGGATGTTTTAAAAGCCAAGCTTTTGTTTGGGTATATGGTCTTCCCAAAGTCTGCCCATTTCTTCTGGTGTCACCCACCTTCCATGGTGGAGATGGTTCCTTCTGCACAAGGAAGACAGTCATAGCAGCAGATGGGCTTCCCTTCCTGAGACACCTTCATGAATCCAGGGTGACAGATTTCCACACACTTGGAAGGTGGCAGCGTCTGTATGGAGAGAGGAAAAACATCCAGAAAATGAATTTATTTCCAGAAAGGAGACAAAGGAGGAAGAGGTTGGTGATAAATAAATCAGTTCAAGGCTTAGCTTTACTCAATTTGAAGCCTATAAAGTCCCGGAGTTCATTAAGTTGAACTGGCTGTATTTTGCTTCCCTGTAGATCTTCTCTTCTAACTTTTCACACACTATGATTTTTAGACTTAGATTCTAACTTTACATACCAAATACCTCAAGAGAAAGTTGGATGGGACTTCCAGTGGGGAAAATGGCAGCTTGAATGGCTCCTTTCAAAGTGGAGCTGACGGCTCAGTAATTTTTCTGGGCATGGGCAGGATCCCTGCAGCCTGAAGTACTCTCCAGATACCAGGAGAATCCAAGAAATCATCCCACTTGTCCTCCGGACAGCCATTCCTCACAAGGGGATCGTAAAACGGTGTTTCTGCGATCGACCGGTGAGTGGAGCATCTGGGAGGTGGGGCTGTCATCTCTTTCGAGACTGTGTTGAAGCCAGTACAGGGACTCTAGAATCGACCACCCCATTTCTAAGACACTTTATTATTTACTGATTTGTTACCTAAGAGAGGCTTTTTACAGCGAAGAGAAGTTGACACTCTTGGAGATTTTTGTTATTTTTTGAGATTTTTTTTTATGTGATTGGTCTTGTAATTTGTGTTTTGTGTATTTAGCAGAAAGATCGAAGCTGGGATTATCTATTGTTTCCTTTTTCTCTTTTAAGAAGCAAAATAATTTTTATGGATTACTGAAGTTATAATTTTTTGGCAAATCTCTGTTGGTGGGGCTGGAATTTATTTATTTATTTATTTATTTATTTATTTATTTATTTATTAAGTTTATATCACCGCCCATCTCCCCCCAGAGGAGGGACTCTGGGCGGTTTACAACAGTTTAATAAAAACAGAAAACATAATATATATATAACATATAAAGTACAAAATTGTACTTTATATGTTATATATATTTGTCATGTTGGTTTCCACTTTCCTGTGGGAAAGTTGCCCTTTGTTATTTTTTCCCATTGTGCTGATTGGTTTGGATGTGTAAACAACTAATTGGAGAACTTTCCCCTGTTTCTTTTGAGTTTTCTGAACTTTGACACTTGGAGTTAAATCTTGGTGTTTCTTTTTCCTTGCTTACAGTATGTTATGCACTTCGGGACCGTAGGGGGAGCCATAGACCACGGCATTGAGAAAGTACAAAAGTTTGGATTTGGAGAGTCTTTAAAAACCATTTTTGAAGAGTTCACAGAGTTATCCAATCCATTGAGAATAAATTTCAAGAATTGGAAAAGTGTTTGGAAGTTAAGTTGGAAAAGACTGCTGGTGATGTTCAACAAGTAAATGATAGAGTGGAATTTCCAAAAAATAAGATGGAGACCAGAGATTTGGAGATAAAAGGAGAATTGCATGAGACTCTACTGTTTGAGTTTAAGGAAAAGGAACTCTGTTTAAAATTGTGGGAGGTTGCAGAAAAGAAAGAAGACAACAAAAAGAAAAAGAGATCCCAAGTACTGAAGCTACCAAGATGGGAAGAGGAGGAGGTGGATAAAGTTCCCTGTATAAATTTAAGATATGTAACAATGAATAAGAAACTAAGAGAAGTTTTCTTTACTTTGAGGTGGGATAAATCTCAATTTGACTTATGTTAATAATTATAATTTGTATGTTAAGGAGTGGCGGGAGTCAGCTTATATAATAGGTACAATGGTGGAAGGAGGTCAATGGATAATAAAATTTAAGGAACTCGCAGAGATGGTGAAACTGACTATATTGATTACAGATAATAATTAGTTTAACTTTGTTTCTGTATGGAAATCGCTTTTGGTCTTTCTGTTTGCAACTGGAAAAAATGAATGAAGTTTTGTTTTTGGGATTGGATTATTAGGTTGATGTAGATTGTAGAAATAATGTATATGATATTTAAAAGGTTAGAGTAAGAGGTTAATGTATTTTTTAATTTATACCTTTGCTGTAAAAGGTCAGAAGTCAATCTTTTTGTATCTCTCTTTATTAGTTTCTGCACTTTTTAGTTTGTTTCTTTTTTTTACTCTCTTCAACCCTATCTCTAATTTTTGATGTTTTAATTTTATCCTGAAAATTTAATAAAGTTTTTTTTTAAAGAAAAGGTTGGATGATTTCTTTGCTTTGGCCAACTGAAATCACCTTGCTCCCATGGCTCAAATCTTCCTCCCTGTGCACAAGACTAATAAATACTTTTCTTGAACAGTTTAAATATGTATTTCTGATAGACATCTGGACATCTAATTAAATAATGTGGTTCCTCTCTGGGAGACCTTAGATGATCTACCAAGGCACTCCCTGCCTGAAGAGTGGGATCCTCTAGGTGAAAACGTCAGAAAAAAGGAAATAAAGATTTAAGCCCACCTTGTTCAGCATTTCCATTTCTGTAGTAGCATTCTGGTTGATCGTTAACTTGCCATCCAGGGATCTCTCTCTTTCTAGACTTCCAAACCTCACTGTCCTAAAGTTTCTATTCTTCATAACCTCCCACTGATATATGTCCAGGACTGCCACCAGGTCTCCCTTCTCATCCAAATACACTCCATTTATGGCATTATTGTAAAACTGAGAGTTTTGAAGAAAGGAATGAAGCTGGAATGGAAGAGAAAATTGATATGTTTAGACAGGACTTGCAACGTTCAGTGGGAAGAATTCTTCCCTTATGCTGGGGGTGAACATTTATCTCTCTCTCTACACAAAATTGAAATTTCAGATTCTCCATCTTCTTCAGGAGAGAATATATAAAGATTTGAATCATATTATTAAGAATAATAATTTATTAAACTTGTACACCATCCGATTCGCAATGACTCTGGGCGGCTCACAACAATCAAAGAAATTACAACAAAATAAATAAAAAATAAAGGTAAAAGATGGCAAGTGTGATGCAGTGAGGGGTCCCACTCTTCCTCACCAAAGGCCTGTGAGAAGAGCCAGGTCTTCACAGCTCTTCTGAACAACAGCAGAGTGGGGGCCCTCCCGATCTCGGGGGGAACCTCATTCCAGAAGGCAGGCGTTGGTACAGAGAAGGTGCTCTTCTGGGGTCATTGTTTAATTGAAGGAGCCTGGAGCGCGCCAACCCTGCAGGATCAAATGGTCAGGCAGATGCTATGGGAGACAAAGGCTCCCCTAAGCAACCAGGCCATGTGCCTTGTAGGGCTGTACAGGTGACACCCAGCCTCTTGAATTGCGCCAGGAAGCAAACGGGAAACCAGTACAGCTTGTGAAGCAGAGCTTTTACATGGGCATACTGAGGCCTTAACAAATATTAATAAATAAAATAAATAAAAATATTAAAGAGGTAATAATATTACCCATTAACTCACTGTTTAAACACTTACTACCTGGACAAACACTGTGAGATGAGACAGAGAGTAAATTGAACCGGCTTTCAAGACTGTGTCACCATGTTCTGCAGTAATCAAGTAGCATTTCGGGAACCACCGTGGTATCTATTTCTTGACCTGCCCTAACTGGGAGGGCTGGGATCAGTCTTAAAAGCCTGTCCAAGTTTTTCTGTACAGGACAGGGAAAAAAAATACCTGCCACCCTTTCAATCTTGCAGTTTCCATATTTTTACCAACTTTCATATTTGTCCTCTTAGATGTGGACATATAGGCTGCGTGTAAGGCCCGGGCCACCGCCCAGATGGTGTTGTAAATGAAATAGCCGTCCAGAGACAGGATCTGATCAATCGTCTCCTCGCGCAGAACCTCCAGTTGTTCTCTCTCTCTGCACCATCTCCAGACTTTCACAGAAAAGGCATCCTTGGTGTAGGAACATGTAAAGGATATATATACTAAGTGTTCGATTGAATTGTAAAAATCCATCGTAATTAAAGACCTTGCCATTTGGTGTCCCTTCATAAGAAAGGAAAAAGTGCTATGAATGAACTGAAAGAGAATGGGCGCTTTCATCAGATAGTTGGTTGCATCCCAGCAGAGTGTTGTAATCACGACTTTTCCTCTAACAGGTTGCTCAAAGGATTTATATACTAAATGTAGAATGAATATACCTCCAGGGATAAAATCTCTCTCTGCACCATAAAGAAAGATGTTCACTTGTCTCCAATTGTGATATGGACTCATATCTATGATCTTTTCTATGAATATTTCAAGGCTAGTTGTGGAAAAGGTTTGGGATATAACTGGACAGATGTCATTCCTTATCAGCATGGAAGTCAAGGTCCTCATGAATTTCTGGCCCTGGTCAGTGTCTGGAGCAAGAAGACCAACCAAGGTCCACCTGAAATGGAGGAGCAGCTTGACCATCCCTGGGTACTGGAATCCATCAGCAGGGAGCATTGGGTAGAAGAAAGGAAACCGAGTTTTATCACTCAGAATCGGGGAAACAAAATTGTAATTGATCTGAAAAGAATGAAAGATGGTGGTATTTTAAATTGAACATCTAAAATTTAATGCCTATCATTCCCATAATAGATCTGTGACCTTCATTTACAACTCAGGACCTCTGGTTGAAAGTTGCATGAGTGAAAATTGTCTCCCCAGCAAATACACACCTGAGGGATTTTGTAGGTGCCCAACGTGGTCGAAATCTGGATGGAGATGTCAGTGTCAGCCCCTTCGAGAACAGCCACTGTGTTTCTCGGCCTTCCACACCCGTAGTTGGGAACATTGGCCTCCCCAGCTGAAAGCAAGTCCAGCAGAGCATCTGAAGTCTTTCCTGCATGGCAATAGCTTTCATAAATATTGTAACCCAGAGTGATGTTGGGCAAGAGACGGGAATCCTGGTTGATCTTCTGGATGGCAAAAAGTAAGGATAGCATTTTCCAATGGTCTGTCAAGGGTTTGCTTCAAGTATAAATGTATTGGAACATAATTAATTAAATGAAGATTTTGTTCATTTTTTTTTTACAAAAACAGATCTAATGCACCGAAGCACCAGAGTTTCTCTGAATGGATAACAGCATCCTTAAAATTATTAAGATGAAAATAAATTTTTAAACCACCAAAAACTACATGAATAAAATATATGAGATTGCATTTCTTTTTTTAAAATATATTTTATTGAATTTTAAATATACATAGATAAAAGTTTGAAAAGGAAAAAGAAATAGAAATACAAATCAAAGAAAGAAAAGAAAAAGTGTAGTAAAGTAAATAGCAAAAGAGAAAGATGAAACATAGAAATTAGTCAACTTCCGATTTATCTCTGGTCTTAGTAATTTAAATATTAATCTCTTTCATGCTAGTACTATATATAACATTGTAAAAGATTTCCTGTCTAATATATCAATTTATATGTTTTAATCTTCAAAACCCCATATAAGCTTTGCCTCTCCTGCATTTTGCAAATAGTCCGTTAATGGTTTCCATTCTTTAAGAAAGTAATAATTTGTATTTTCTTTTAATAAACATGTCAATTTATCATTTTCTGCCATGTCCATTACTTTTAACATCCAGTCCTGTATCGTAGGTATAATCTGATATTCCCAATTTTGTGCATATACAAGTCTTGCTGCTGTAACCATATATTGCATAATTCTTGCAAATTTCTTTCCTATTTGTTCTTCGAATATTCCCAATAGAAATAGTTCAGGTTTAAATGGAACTCGAATTTGTAGAATATTTTGCATCAATGAGTGTATTTGAGTCCAAAATTTCTTTGCAATCTCACATGTCCACCACATATGGTAAAATGACCCCTCTTTTTTTTTTACATTTCCAACACAAGTTGGAAACATTCCCATACATTTTAGCTAGTTTTTGTGGGGTCATATACCATCTGTACATCATCTTGTAGAAATTTTCCTTCAAATTATAACACAAAGTAAATTTTAGTCCTTTAATCCACATATCTTCCCATTGTTGCATTTGAATATTATGACCAATATTTTTTGCCCATTTAATCATGCAGTCTTTAACTTGTTCTTCTACCATTTCACCTTTTAACAATAATTTATACATTTTAGCAATTAAATGGTCATCTGTCTCACATAATTGTATCTCAAATTCCGATTTAGTTTGTTCAAATTCAAGTTCTTTTTTGTCTGATTTAAATTTTTCTACTAGTTGCATGAGATTGCATTTCAAAGGCACTACCACAGTTTGTGCCATAAAAATAACTGGGGGGGGGGGGATTTCATCCCCTGTTTGGATGGATTGTTTCATCTTTCCTAAGAACAGTGGGAGGTATCCCCAGAGATCTATTTCCCTCCCATATTTCAAAGGAATCTTTCTATTTACATTGCATATCAAGTCCTGAATGCATTCTTGAGGTTGCATATCAGTGTGTTTGCAGTTCAACTAAAATTTCAGGCTGACTTTAAATATTCTGTCTGTCTCTCTCCCTAGTGAGATTCTCAGATACTTCACAGTAATTTGCCCTAATATCCAAATTAAATATAGGGTTAATTGGAAGCTAAAATTGGAGGACTATTTAGACCACACTCACTCTCTCACATAACACGCACAAAATAAACAGCTGTGACTATTAACAAAGCCAGAAATGGAGTGGCTGAAATGATGGACTTACTTATTCACTTCATTTGAAGGAGTTGTGTTGAAGCTTAGTGGTTTGAAATAAGTCTTGGCTGCAGAGACGATGCCACCAATGAGAAGCTCTCCTGGCCTGTAATGGTTCTGTGAGTCCAGCTCATCCCTCTTCAGAGTCAGGAGGCATCTGGCTTGGAGCCTCCCCCAGACTTCTTGGGGCCACAGCAGCAGCACAAGCAGCAACATGATTTGTGTTCCTGATGGAGCCGTCAGCCCTGTGTCTGCTTTCAACGAAGAGTGGGAATAAGAGTTGGAAGAAAACAAAGCCCTCTTTCAAGACCAAAGCGTCAAGGGCTTCATATCTGAAAGATCCGTAGGGGAGTAAACAATCCCTGCCTGCCCTAAATGCCCCCCCAGCCCTCTCTTTCTCCAGAGCCATTTACACACTCAAGATTTTCTACTGCCATGACATCAGCCAACAAGGCTTTAGTGTGATGTCAAGGTGAAAACATGTTATTGATGTGTTTGTGTCAAATCCTCTGAAAGTTTGCAGAAAGTCTTTAGAGAATTAGCACCAAGACAACAAATAAATCACTATGATTTGGGTAATAGTAAGGAGGAGAGACATCACCTCTCTCAACTCTGCATGAGTCAAGAGGTAGATGCCTAATGGGGAGATGGGCATTGCAGATGGGCTCCAAACTTTCAAGATGAGCCAATTGACCGGCCCCAAAATTCTTGAGAACAATCTTTCTTAAAATCCACTATCAACTCAGATTTTTAGCATGGATGTGAAGAGTCACACATCAATATGGATTTTGTTGGTCTTGATTTGTGATGGGTTTTAGCTTTATTTATTATATTAGCCAAGGATCTGCTGAGATGGGTGGTTGCTCCCTTTTTCAATGTAGATCAGTATGAGAACGAGAAAAAGTGTTCCTCTTCATTGACTCCTTATTTCTTAAAACTTATCAAACCACAGGAAATGTCCTGAGTGTTGGAAAGGTTTCGAAACGTGTCTTCTCCCTCTGGACACTTCCTGCCAAATGCACTTCCCCCAATGTTGCCTTCCCCTTCAGCAATGTAAAAGGTTAAAGGTTACAAAATAGAATGGGTTCATACAAAGAGGATGCCAGAAAATTAAAATATGACAGGATACCCCAACTGTTTAGACAAAAGATTCCCTTCAGACTTAATCAGAGGCCTTGTAAGACAAAAGGTCGCTCATTCACAGAATTTAGCAGAGCCCATTCAGGAGAACAGCCAAACAGATCTCCATCATCATAACGAAAGATCCCTTCCAAGGTGAACAGTCAAGGCCAGTAGACAAAGCCACAGCCCTGCCGGGACCTGGACTGTGAGAACAGGAGACACAAACAGCAGGGGGCCTGGCCACAGAGTGCCCCCTCTCTGAAATCCGGTAAACTGCACTTTTCTGAGAAGTTCCTAGTGGGCAGGAACACCTTTGCATAACAACAGCCAAGCTTTCCTATATAAAGGGCTTGTGGGGGAAATACAGGTGTGGCCACCTCCAACCAGCATACTCTGTACATGCTCTTGGACAATAAAATCACTTCTGTTGAAGCAACTACTTTCGCATCTTCATTCCTGGCTCGGAACATATTGGAAATATGGGGTTTCAACCAAGCCTGTGTCACACGAACACAAGAGAGGGGCGGCTGTGCTGCTACCTAGCTTTGCTGCTTTATGTGGGAGGGGCTTGAATCCCAGTTTCCTGTTTCCTCTCTCTCTTTTCTCCATGGGCCTCCATGAGGCAGGAGGGAATCCTCTCTCCTCTTTGTGGCTTTTCTTACTTCCATTCAGGTTGTCTACATTTAGAAGCATGTAGGCTTTGTCAGAACTTCTTGCTCACATGCACAGGACCGTTTCTACAATGAAACTGCTTTGTATCAAGATCTACAATAAATGTAAGCTATCTTTATTTCTCTTTTACACCAACTAATGTGTGGAGAGTATTTGTTTTACTCTGAACTTAATTAAGCCTTTGTGCAAGCTGCCGGAGTCTTCCACTCTGCTAAATCTAGGTAAACACTGTGTGGGATTTTCTGTTACTAGCATTTCAGAACCCCTACATTGGGTTACAGGCCCAGCAGCTTGGCCCAGCTCAGGCAATTGAAGCTCAGCAGACTAAGAGTTGATTTTGAAAAAGTGCTTTATTTGGTCTCACAGCCAAAAAGGCCTGCTTTCTCATTTTTTTAAGGGCTCAGTGAAGATTTTTTTTTCTTGAACAATATAAAGGAAGGAGGGCCTCCCCGCCACTCCAAAGTTGAATGAAGATAATTTTTCAGCTTGGCTATACAGATTGAGGCTACGACTGGACATTTGGGATAGCCTAGATTGTTTAGATTCCCCTCAACCACAACCAGGGGATTCTGAGGAAGCTAAGAAATTATGGAACCAGAAAAAGAAAAGGGCCATGATTTTGATTTCTGGATCACTACCTGATCACAGACTGGCAGAAATAAAAGATATTCCCACTGCTAGAGAAATGATTGAAAATTTAATGACATTGTATTCAGAAAATAATGACCAGAAGGTTATTTCCTTATTAAGGGAACTGATTGCATGTAGTCTTTCAGAAGATGAGGATATTAACGAGCATTTATTGAGAATGCAGTTGATTTTTGAATGATTGAACACAGTTCAAAATCTCATGAGTGAAAGACTAAAAATGTCTTTCTTACTAAGCTCATTGCCTGATACACTCTATCCTTTTGTGGCAACACAGAATTTACAAGGGATGAATCTATCTCAATTGTTTGGTGCCATTAGAGGAGAAGCTAGGAGACAGAAAAATAATTTGCATTTCAATAGGAATAGCAGCAAGGGGGAAGGGTGAGCATAAGCCATTGCCTGCTCATCAACAAAACAATAAACCCATTATTTGTCACAACTGCAGCAAGCCAGGACACATTGCTAAATTTTGTAAAGGCAGAGACAGAAAGGATTTTTCAAAAGGAAAGCATTCTAAGAAAAATTAGCTCTGCATACAGGTTTCAGAACAGAAAATGCTCTTGGGGCTAATTTAAATGAAACCAAAGGACAATGGATCTTAGATTCAGGTGCAAGCCAACATCTTTGTGGGAACAGAGATGATTTTAGTGAACTAAATGAAGAACCACAAGGGAACATCACTCTTGCTGATGGAAATTCCATCTCAATAAGAGGAAAAGGCAAAATACCCTTAAGATGTTTTAATAGAGGTGAATACAAAGTCCTCACAGTCACAGATGCATATTATGTGCCACAATTGACTACCAATTTGCTGAGTTTCCCAACATTGAACAACAAAGATTTCAATGTGACCTTCAATGCCAATGGGGAATGTAAAGTAACACAGAGAGGAAAAGTTTATGTTACAGGTTTTCAAAAGGATGGCATCTACCAGGTGAACTGTAAACAGACACTACCAGATGTCGGCCTGCCTGCCAGCAGCAGCAAAAAGAGCACAACATCGCCACCACCTGGCACAGGCACTTTGCACATCGTGACTTTGATGCAATTTTTAGAATGAAGAATGAAGATAAGAGACTTTGAGCTAAGCAATCGTGAAAGGTGCCAATCAAAGTGTGTAGTGTGCATCAAAGGCAAAGCAACAAGACCAGCCATACCCAAACAGCGGGAAAGGCGGGCAACCAAGCCACTTGAACTTATCCAGACTGATTTGTGTGGACCTCTTCAAGTGTCAGCCGATGGAAATAAATACATAATATATTTATAGATGATTTTTCTGTCAAGGCCAATGGCTAATTGGGAGGAGGCAAGAGTAAACATGCAGAGTGCAGCTTTCAAAGCTATAAATCTTTACTGTAGATAAAGCTGATCATATACATACGGTACAGCATAAGCAGAAGAAACAGCTTACAAGCGAAGGATACAGATATACTTCTCACGTGTTGCTTCCATCGATACAAGACTTAAGGAGCACAAACCTGGCAAATTACTAAGCCAGTTGGCTACTCATCATCATCATCATCATCATGATCATCATCATCATCCACAACAACATGAAATCACAGCTGCCAGTTCTTTAGCTGGTGTTGTCAGAGTGCATAGAGCATTGCACCATCCACTGCTGCTGCGAAAGAAATCTGCTTGTCTGCTGCTGTAATAAACTACAGAGTCTGTTGTTTCAAATATATACAGACCTTTACTATACAACACACAATATTTACAAGTACACTCCTCAACCAACTCCATACAAAAACTACCCACACACCATGTTTCACATCCACGGTATATATACACATAGTTCTGCTTACTCATACCCAGATACAGGTGCAGTTAATTAGCAGCAGTCAATTACCTCAATTACCTCTCAAGGTTGGTGAGCTCAGTCAACACCTGAGTTAATTAATCTCAGCTGCTAGTCATTATCTCATTTGCACGTCCTTGTCAGACCAGTAAAATCCCAAGAATGATATATTTTTCTTTACATACACTGAAACCCCTCCATTTTACTGTGTCTGAATACATATTGCTTCCTGGTTTATCATTCCCAGTTTCGCAGAAAGCTCCTGATGCCTTTTTGCACACAACAGTTTCGTCATCAGGTCTGCTATATTATTCTGTGATTCACAATATATAAAATCAATGAACTGCCATCCTGTGTTCTTTGAATCTCAATCCCTAAATAAAATTTTATTCTGCCCAAATCTTTTAATTGAAATTCTTTACCTATTTGTCTGGCAAATTCTTGTATTTGCTCCCTTGTGTTTACTATTACACAGATGTCATCAACAAAGTTTTGATTAACTCAATCATTTGTTTTTCCCCTAGTCCTTTAGTATATAAACATGGGTCTGCAATGCTTCTTTTCAACTCTATAGCTTGCAATGCAGCATCTAGACACTGATTCCAGTTCCTTGCTGACTGTTTCAACCCATATATTGCTTTATTTAGCTTGTATACCATTCCTGGCTTATTACTTTCAAATCCTGGAGCCTCAAACATAAAAATATTTTCCTTGAGATCTGCATTTAAATATGCTGTTGTTATGTCAAAATGGTTTACCTCAAATTTCTTTATTGCTGTCAATTTTAATGCTAACCTTACACTCTTAGATTTAACCGTGGGACTGTATGTCTCATACTTCTTCTGAGTAAAACCTTGAACTACCAGACAAGCTTTATACTTTACATTTCCAGATAACAGAACCTTCTTTTTGTACACCCACCTACAACCAACTGATTTCTGACCTTCTGGCAATTGTGTGGATATAAAAACATTGTTATCTGCCATGGATTGCATTTCATTATCCATGGCATCATACCATTTATCTGCCTCTGCTATTGGTAATTGCAATAGATCATTAAAACATTGTGGTTCACAATTTACATAACATGCTTTCACTTCTCCCACAGTAAAACGTTCAGGAGGTTTATTTTTTTGTTGTTCGTTCAGAATGTCTTGGAACAAAACTGCTTATTTGCCCCTCCTCTCTCTCAACCTTCAGAGATAGATTTTCTGCTGTCTTAGCAGAACTATCAGGGCTACTTAGTGAGGGCTGCACACCATGATTTGCATGTTCATTATCCACTGGCAATATTACTTCTGTATTTTCATGTACCCTCTGCCAACCATCGTGTTCAGCAAACTGCTGATCTTGAAATCACCACTCTCCCATTCCCAAGTGCAAATCTGTATGCCTTGGAACCTGGTTGATATCCTACAAACCTAAGCCTCATTGCTTTAGGCTGTCCTTTTCTCCTCTGCCCATTAGGTATGTGCACTCAAGCATAATATCTGAACACTTTCATATGGGACAAAACTGGTTGCTTTTAAACATTAAGTAGTAAAGACTTGTATTCATTACAGAACTCCATAATCTATTAGTTATGTAGTTTGCTGTCAAGATAGCCTCTCCCCAAAAATGTCTAGGCAGAACTGAGTCTTGCAGCAATGAATCTTTCATTGTTTGTAAAACACCATTCCAGCGTTCAGCCACGCCGTTCTCATTAGGGGAGTACGGATTTGTTTTGCAGTGCCAAATACCTTGTTGCTTCAGCCAATTTTGGAAACTCCCTGATAGGAACTCTCCTCCCTCATCCGTTTGAAGCTGAGCTACTTTACATTAAAATCTCCTCTCAACCCAGGCAACCCAATTTTTAAACATTTGGAATGTTTCACTCTTGGATTTCAGCAAATAGCAGAATCCATATCTAGTGAAATCATCCACTATGACTAAAACATATTTAGCCCATCCCAGGGTCTGAGTCAGAGGTCTGATTAAATCAACATGGACTAACTCAAAACTTCTCCTTGTCACTCTATCACTGTATTTTTTAACAGGATAAACCTTTGATTTGGACATTTTGCAAACTGCACAATCAAAAACAGCAATATTTGCTGCATGCTTTTACATTTAACCCTTCACTCATCTCAGGTATTTTAGCTATGGTTCTGAAATTAGCATGTCCCAGCCTTCTGTGCATCAACTGAACACAATTGTCATGCACAGGTTTGTTATACATAGTGGTTTGTACAGTTACATGTGAACTTTCAAATGGCAACATTACATAGAGCCTATCTTTTAATACACCCTGGGCACACAAAACCCCATTTTTCTTAACTGTGCAAGTTTTCCCTGTAGATAACACAGAGTAACCATCCTACGTTAAACAGGAAACACTTAGGAGGTTATACTCAAGTGTTGGTACAAATAACACCCCTTCTAGAGTTCTGTTCATACTACGCACAAACACTTGTCCTTGACCATGTACTGGAGATTTCTTCCCATCTGCCAGACTGACATGGTCTTGAGAGTTAAGTATACAAAATCCTCTCTGTTATTTGATATGTGTTGGCTTGCGCCACTGTCCAGGAGCCAAGTTCCATATCTGAGTTCATCAGCAGTTCTCACTACAGAAATATGCTGCTGTCTGGCTCTTAATGGTTTCTGTTTCTGGGATTTCTCTGTACTTGCCCGCAGCTGAGCTGTACAGTCTCTTTTCAGATGCTTTGTGGACCCACATCTGAAACACAGTTTCACAGCAAGTGCTCTCTCTGTTCCATCGCTGAATGCTGTTTCGCATGGCACATTTCTGTTTGCTTTTGTACGGCTGCATTCCTGAGATTTTTCTCCTCTCTGCTGCTCCTCTTCAAGAAGATGCCCAGTTACATAGTGAAGAATCAGCTCTCTTTCTTGGATAGACTCTAATCTGGCTATTATCATGTCCCAGGAATCATTTAGAGAGCTTAAAATAATATAGACTTTGTTTGCCTCATCAAAGTCCATCCCTCTTTCCTGGAGTTCCACAAACAAAAGCCTCATGTTTTGTAAATGTTCTGATAAACTTCCCCCCGGCAGCAAATGTGCTTGGTAGAGTCTACTTGTTAGAGCTATCTTGCTGCTTGCAGTATCACGCACATATATCTGCCTCAGTACAGTCCAGCATTCATTAGCAGTTGCCAGTCCATGGACATGTACTAACTGGCTATCCTCAAGACCCAAAATTATACTTGACTGAGCTTTTTCCTCTGCTCTAAGCTGCCTATTATCTGGCTGTGCAGGGGGGATTAATCACAGCGTCCCAGAGTCCTTCCCTCCAGAGGAACATCTCCATTTTATTGAATAGAGGTGGGGGCCTCAGGCACAATCTTTCCCCTATTTTCCTCCCTGCTTTGTCTTCTGTGCCTAGGAAGATTAAGACCATTTCGCAAGCTCAACAGCAGCATGGTGATCTTAACGATCCTCCTTTAGATGATAAAGGGACTTAGAAATAACATCTCAAAATAACCATGACCTAGCCCCAGGTGTAAGGTCACACAGCCACCTAGAAACATATTTAAGGATTCCCTTACTAACTTTGTTCAGACTGAAGAAGCTCCTTGGATAAGGAGCAAAACGTTTCCACTGAGAAAATAGAAATCCAGTTGACATGATTCAAGCTACAGATAAATGCTTTAGGCTTTGTTAATCTGAAAAGCCTTGTGACCCTCTGATCCTAAGATCCCTCCAATCAGAAAGCTGAAACAAGTGTATATCTCAGCTGTGAACTATGGGTCTATGCTTCTTGACTTCTGTCTGGTCTTGTAGCCATGTTCCTGTGTGTGTTCTGCTTCTGAGGACTGCATGCCATGGCTGTGTATGTAGGCCATGCCTTCGTGGGCCTTCATGGCTATCAATGGAACCAAGGAACCAAGGAACAAAACTCTGCTTATAGGTTTGTTTTTCCTTTTTGCAATAATGTAACTATATATGCATTTATTGCCTTATGCTACAAGTAAACACTTTTAGCCCTAAATGCTGCACTCTGTTCTGTTTACTCTGCGCCTTACCCCATAAGCCAGCATACTCCCACAGAGATATCATCAATATGCTGATGATACTCAATTGTATATCACCATCCCGGGTGAAGTAAGTGATGCGGTCGCTGCCCTGTCTCGGTGCCTGGGGGCTGTGGGGGCCTGGATGGGGAACAACAGGCTTTGGCTGAACCCTGGTAAGACAGAGTGGTTGTGGATTGATGGCCTGTCAGGATCCAGGAAGTTGTCATCTTTGACCCTGGATCGGGTGGCACTACCCCATTCAGAGCCAGTGCAGAACTTGGGGGTCCTCCTGGACTCACGACTCCTGCTCAAAGAGCAGGTGGCAGTCATGGCCAGGAGGGCCTTTGCACAGCTTCAGGTAGTGCGACAGTTATGCCTATTCATGGACCGAGATGCCCTCTGAACAGTCACTCATGCCCTTCTTATCTCCCATATAGACTATTGCAATGCACTCTACATGGGGCTACCCTTGAAGAGTTTCCAGAAGCTTCAGCTGGTCCAGAATGCGGCTGCGTGGACAGTTATTGGTGCCATAATATTGGCACATGTGACACCTCTGCTGCAAGAGCTGCATTGTGTACCAGTTTGCTTCTGGGTCCAATTCAAGGTGTTGGTTATCACCTTTAAAGCCCTACATGGCATGGGACCAGGTTACCTCAGGGACCGTCTCATCCCCATATCAACCCGCCCCACCCGGTCATCCAAAGAGGGCATGCTATGGACCCCATCGCCCAAAGAATTCCATCTAGCGGGGTCTAGGAGGTGGGCCTTCTCTGCAGTAGTGCCCACCCTTTGGAATATCTTCCCTCTAGAGCTGAGGCGGGTTTCATCGCTCCTGACCTTCCGAAAAAACTTGAAGACCTGATTCTGCCACCTTGCTTGGGATGGGAATGCCAGCAGTTCCTCCTGGGGCTGGCTGATCCCATGAAGCCCCACCCCTAGTATTAACAGCCACTGCCCTTGGATTTTATATTTATTTATTGATGTGATGTTTTTGTAATATTTTTAATGTTGTTTTTATTGTGAACCGCCCAGGGTCCCCCAATTGGGGGAGATGGGTGGTAATGTAAGTTTAAATAATAAATAAATAAATATACAGACCTTTACTATACAGCACACAATATTTACAAATACACTCCTCAACCAACTCCATACAAAAACTACCCACACACCATGTTTCACATCCATGGTATATATACACATAGTTCTGCTTAATCATACCCAGATACAGGTGCAGTTAATTAGCAGCAGTCAATTACCTCAATTACCTCTCAAGGTTGGTGAACTCAGCCAACCCCTAAGTTAATTAGTCTCAGCTGCTAGTCATTATCTTGTTTGCACGTCCTTGTCAGACCAGTAAAATCCCAAGAATAATATATTTTTCTTTACATACACTGACAGATGTTGGCTTTCATTTGCATCAAGTTCTTCCCAAGGACCTAGAATGTCATAATTGGTGTAGTATATGTGCAAATCCAAACTGAGGTAGAAATGGTTTTCACTGTTATGTTTCCAACTATAGAACACACAAAGAAATAAAGAAGTAAAATTTAAAATTGTGTTTTGGAAGAGGTGTTTGACCCAGTCAAGGATTGCTCCCAATTTGGGAAAAGTCTGAATAAAACCACAGGGTTTAGGTTATGTATTATCCCCAGAGGGAGGCATTTTTGTTCTGATACAGCAAAATGTTGCGTTTCACTCCAGAAGCTGTTAAAAATGTTCAGGAGGCACAGTGCAGAAATTGAAGTCAACAAGGGCTGATGGAACTGGTTGAATCAGTTGAGTGTGTGGAAGTATCATTTTATGAAGATGATAATTTAATGATGAATATAATTGTATTTATTATCATCATCATGATAATATTTAAAATAATTCAATATAATTATGACAAAATAATTGTTAACAGGATTTTATTTATTTGTTTGTTTGTTCATTTTCTATCCCGCCTTTATTATTTTTATAAATAACTCAAGGCGGTGAACATACCTAATACTCCTTCCTCCTCCTATTTTCCCCACAACAACATCCCTGTGAGGTGAGTTGGGCTGAGAGAGAGTGACTGGCCCAAGGTCACCCAGCTGGCTTTCATGCCTAAGCTGGGACTCTCAGTCTCCTGGTTTGCCATTGGCTTCTTCCTAGAGCTGAGAGAGAGGGAGTGGCCCAAGGTCACCCAGACAGCTTTCATGCCTTAGGTGAGACTAGAACTTACAGTCCCCTGGTTTTTAGCCCGCTGCCTTAACCACTAGACCAAACTGCAAGCCAATGCAACACTCCTACAAATCAACATTACTAAAGTGAATGTCATTAGTGTGAATTAATTTGTGAATAAGAGACCTTTTGTTATAAAGCCAAATGGGTATCAAGGGGAGGAAAATGTTACAAGAATTAAAATATGGATAAATAAATGGATGGAATTTGAACCAGAGGAAAACAGCTGTCACAAGTAAACCATCTATGAAGAGCAGACTAGGTCTGGAATGAAAGCCACCAGAGTTAAGAGCTCCCATACACCAGCTGACATAAGGTCAATGAGAGGCTGAAGCGACATGGGAAGTAATGTACGATGGACCCTCTTGGCAAGGGATGAAAAGGAAAGGTTTTCATCTGGACTTCACCTGGAGACACTTCACCGTTCATGCACATTACCATCAGATATTGGTACCTCAACTCTTCAAGACTCTTTATAAATGTGGCCAATCTGAAGTTGGGAAAAGTGATTGAAAGTACGTCTTTGCGTATGTGTGGGGCTTAAGCAAATGGTACCCGATAAAAGCTTTGTAAGTCAGTAGGGACTCTATGTATACTGCGTCTATTCCCTTGAGTATTCCAACCACTGCATACGATTCTGAAGCTTGTATTTCTGATGAAAGCGTATAAATGAATTCCTTAATAAACAATTCTCCCCGCCCCTGACTACTAACCAACACCAGCCCCTATGTAGCCACAAGGATGTTTATTTTGACATCAAATGTTCCTTTGTATTCAGATCTTGCCTTAGCACAATGATGTAGCACTTGGGGATGAAGATGCATCCTAGCAACCCAGTGCTGGAGGCCAAGATGGAGAAGACCTGCACGGCCACCATGTATTTCCCCTTTGTGCTGAGGTAGGCGGGCACAAAGGACACCCAAACACTGCAGAAGACCAGCATGCTGAAGGTGATCAGCTTGGCTTCATTGAAGGCCCCAGGCAGATTCCTGGCAAAGAAAGCCACTATGAAGCAGATGGCAGCCAGGAAGCCCATGTAACCCAGGGCACAATAAAACATGGCAACAGAGCCTTCATTGCACTGCAGGATGATCTCTCCAGGCTGAGAGTGCAAGTCAGCATCAGGAAATGGGGGGAAAGCACCCAACCAGATGCTGCAGAGGACAACTTGGAGGCCAGCGCAAGAAAGGATGATGGAGTTGGCCATGCTCCTTCCCAGCCATCTCTGCATTTTGTTCCCTGGTTGTGTGGCCCAGAAGACCAGCACCACTGTGATTGTTTTGGTCAGGACTGAAGAAACGGCAGCAGAGAAGATGATGTTGAAGGCTGTTTGTCGGAGAAGGCAGGTTGATCTCATTGGCTGACCAATGAATAAGAAAGAGGACAAGAAGGAAAGCAGCAGGCAAACAAGGAGGATGTAAGAGAGGTCCCTATTGTTGGCTTTAACTATAGGAGTATCTTGGAATTTAATGAAGATTCCCAAGACGCAGCCTGTGGTCAAGGACAAGGACAAGGCAATGGAAGCCAGGATGATCCCCAAATTTTCTTGATAAGAAAGGAAGGTTTTAATCTTGGGAATGCAGAGATTTTGACTGATATTTGGATGCTGATCTTCTGGACATTTGCTGCATTTTTCTGCATCTGAAAAAGAGGAAGAGTAACATTCACCATAGAGCTTCTTCTTGAATCAAATGTATGCACGGAATATTCCTACCAAACAGGAAGAGAAAGTCCTGCCTATCTACCAGCCACTCAGGGAAAAGGGGGTTGAGAGATTCCAAAGAGTTCTTTGTAAATGAATCTCAGCTTTCCAAAATTATGCTTCCATCTTTTATACTATAGGATAGGGTTTGTCAACCAGGGTTCCATGGAACCCTAGGGTTCCACAAGAGGTTACTAGGAGTTCCCTGGAGATCATGATTTATTAAAAAAAATATTTTAATTTCAGGCAACTTCACATTAAAGAGGTAAGTTTCATTCTTTATTTTTATGTCTATGAAGGTTCTCAGTCATCCAGGTGGAATTGTCTGTAGCTTGAATCATGTCAACTGGATTTCTATTTTCTCAGTGGAAACGTTTCGCTCCTTATCCAAGGAGCTTCTTCAGTCTGAGCAAAGTTGGTAAGGGAATCCTAAATATGTTTCTAGGTAGCTGTGTGACCTTACACCTGGGGTCATGGTTATATTGAGATGTTATTTTTAAGTCCTTTTACCATCTAAAGGAGAATCGTTAAGATCACCATGCTGCTGTTGAGCTTGTGAAATGGTCTTAATCTTCCTAGGCACAGAAGACAAAGCCGGGAGATAGATGGGAGATAGATTGTGCCTGAGGCCCCCACCTCTATTCAAGGAAGGATTTTCCAAGTTGGCATAAATGGATTCCTTGACCCCTCTCTCAAACCACCTATCTTCTCTGTCTAAAATGTGAACATTAATGTCCTCAAATGAGTGTCCTTTTTCCTTTAGATGAAGATAAGCTGCTGACTCTGGTCCTGTGGTGTTACTTCTCCTGTGTTGGGCCATCCTCCTGTACAAAAGTTGTTTGGTTTCTCCAATGTATAGTTCAGAGCACTCCTCACTGCACTGGATTGCATAAACTACATTGCTTTTCTTGTGTTTTGGAGTTTGATCTTTGGGGTGTACAAGCCTCTGTCTCAGTGTGTTGGTGGGTTTGAAATATACAGGTATGTGGTGTTTGCCAAATATCCGTTTTATCTTTTCAGACACACCAGCCATGTAGGGAATGACCAGGTTCTTTCATTTATTCTGAGTCTCAGCCCTATCTGTTGCTGTTTTGGGTCTGGTAGATTTAGATTTGGTGAAGGCCCAATTTGGATATCCACAGGCCTTCAGAGCTGTTCTCAGGTGCTGATTTTCATTCTTTTTGGAATCCATGGAGGTGGGGATGGTTTCTGCTCTGTGTGACAATGTCCTGATGACTCCTAGTTTGTGCTGCAGTGGATGGTGGGAGTCAAACATCAGATATTGATCTGTGTGTGTGGGTTTCCTGTAGATCCCTATTTCTAGCTTGCCACCGGTCCCAATGAGGACTTCACAGTCTAGGAATGCCAGTCTGTTGTCCTTGGTGTCTTCTCTGGTGAAGCTAATGTTGGCATCTATAGTGTTTATATGGTCCGTGAAGGCCTGTACTTCCTGGGTCTGGATTTTGACCCAGGTGTCATCCACATACCTAAACCAGTGGGTGGGCACCGTTCCCTGGAATGTGTTGAGTGCTTTCTTCTCCACTTCTTCCATGTATAAATTGGCCACAGTGGGTGACACAGGAGAACCCATGGCACAGCCGTGTTTTTGTCTGTAAAAGTCACCTCTGTATGTGAAATAAGTGGTGTTAAGACACAGGTCCAGAAGATGGCAGATCTGGTTTGGGTTGAGATGGCTTCTCCTTTCAAGGGTGCTGTCCTCTTCTAGTCTCTTCCAGCGGATAGAGCATGAGTGGTGGGGATGCTGGTGAACAGGGAGGACACATCAAAGGAGACCATAGTTTCATCTGTATCCAGTTTCAGGATCTTTGCTTTGGAAACAAATTCTTCCGAATTATGGATGTGGTGTTCAGAGTGTCCAACTAGAGGTGCTAGTATGGTAGAGAGGTGTTTGGCAATGTTGTATGTTACCGAATTAATGCTGCTGACTATGGGTCGGAGGGGTGTTCCTTCCTTGTGGATCTAAGGAAGTCCGTAGATGCAGGGGATGGCTTCTCCAGGATACAGACGGTGGTAGGTAATCCTATCGATGGAGCCATCATGTTCCAATTGTTTCAAACTGTCTATTACCTTTTTCTTGTAATTGTTGGTGGGGTCTCTTTTCAGTTTTTCATATGTATGGTGATCCTCCAAAAGTGAGGTAATTTTATTGTGGTAGTCTGCAGTGTTTAGAACCACTGTACATCTTCTTTATTTTTAGTTTAAGAATGCTATTAATGCAGATATACAGGCATTATATCAACAGCAGCATGGTGATCTTAACGATCCTCCTTTAGATGATAAAAGGACTTAAAATAACATCTCAATATAACCATGACCTAGCCCCAGGTGTAAGGTCACACAGCTACCTAGAAACATATTTAGGATTCCCTTACCAACTTTGCTCAGACTGAAGAAGCTCCTTGGATAAGGAGCGAAACGTTTCCACTAAGAAAATAGAAATCCAGTTGACATGATTCAAGCTACAGACAATTCCACCTGGATGACTGAGAACCTTCATAGTTCATCTATAGATTAGACCAAGGTTTCTCAGCCAGGGTTCTGTGGAACCCGAAGGTTCCGTGAGAGGTCACTAGCGGTTCACTGAGAGATCAGGATTTATTTTAAAAACCATTTCAAATTCAGGCAACTTCACATTAAAGAGGTAAGTTTCATTATTTTTAGTTTAAGAACACTGTTGATGCATATGTACAGGCCTACCCATGAAACAAATATAATAATTTTGTAACGTCTGGCCTATATTTGAGCCTGAATGTGCAGGAGTTCCCCAAGGCCTGAAAAATATTTCAAGGGTTCCTCCAGGGTCAAAAGGTTGAGAAAAGCTGCTCTGGGGGTCACACTACCTGGGTGGTTCTCACAATGAGTGTTAGTTTTCATATTTTGTTCTGGTCCTCCACATTTCCCTCCTGTTTGAGGTTTTCAGTTCTTTCTCAAGGAAATTTATTTTATTTGATCACATTTTCAGCAATAAGTGTCCTTGTTTATCAATACCAGCCACACAATCCTGAGATATGCTGTCTATTGTTTGTTTCCATGTAGTTTCTACTCTAAGGGATATCAATTGATAGCTATAGTCTGCCTTCTTCAGCCCTTTTATCTCTCCTTCCTTTTTGTCCCTTTTGGTTAGCAAATAGCAAAGAATGGAAGGATACATGTTGTTATGGCCTTGTTTGAATCCTCCAATCAGAGCCTGAAAACCAAGCCAGACCGACCATCAGCATGAGAAGCCAGCAAGCAGTCAGGCCCCTGTGACAGTTTCAGGAGACAGTGAATTGGTGAGAACTGATGCCAGTAACGAGAGTCCAGCTGGGGGCTTAGTGGAAGGGACTTACTCTCAACATGCCAGCAATTCTGAAGAACTGAGCAAAGCTCATCAACACAACTCCTCAAGAGGAGGGGGGAGCAATGCCCCTAACCAAGCCATGGGGGCTATATAACCTGCGGGCTATATAAAAGCAGCCTCCAGGCCCTTGTTCCTCTGTTGGAAACCATCCTCTGTCTCCAGACCTGCCTTCCTTTTGCTGTTTCTCCTTGCCCTGCATTGGGATCCTTGGCTTGACATTTGGACAGGCTGGTGGAATTCTCCAGCATTTGAACTCTGGACAGTTACAGACAACTCTTGCGGCTCTGCTTCTGCCTCTCTTCTGATAGTATTTTGCTACTTGTCACTAGGCAAGTTATGGACTCTGCAAATTTCTCAGACAACTGCATTCTGGCAGTTCTTCCTGTCATCACAGCAAGAAGGAGAAATTGGTAGAAGGAATCCTCCCTTCCTCCCTTCCTCCCTTCCTCCTTTCACCATCCCATCAGAGAGGAAGGAAGGGAGGGGGAGGGAGGGAGGGAGGGAGTTCCACCACCCTATTTTTGAGCTTATTTTAAAGAAGTTCAAAGTCCACCCTTTCATTGGTACATCAGTGGACCAATGAAACAAAGAAGTAAAATAATAAACACCTTTTGTAATGGAATGTGGGAAAGACCTTGGGAGACTGGGCAAAGAGACGCAGCCAAGGGAACGATCAGATAAGAGACAGCTTAGCCCACAGCTGGATAGTGGGTGGGGCAAAAGGCTCAGAAGAGATCCTCCCTAGTTTCTCAGGTGGTAAAGGAGATCGGGGAGGGGGGTTGTACTTTCAGACTTGCAAGATTCTGTCAATGTAGCATTACAATAAAGTAGAATCAGCTCATCTGGTTGTGATTCCTATCTGGTTTACCTTGCAAGGCTGACAGCTTTTCACTGGTGGAAAAAAAGAGGAAAAGGCAGAGACATGAGCTTCTGCAAGAACTGGCTGTTTTCATCAGGACGACTAAACGGTCTTATGGCACTACTGAGCAAACTCCATCCCTTTCTTACATGCCTGCAATGTCACAACACATGCTGAACTTCTCTTAGGATGCTACTATGCGGCTTTCATTCTTCTGCCTGTCATTGCCCTCTCTGCCTATACTGCTCTGCCCAGAGTCACCAGTCCACCTGAGAGGCAGCCCAGCAATCTAGGATGGAATAGCCATGTGGGGTGGGGCAGAGGGGGCCACCCCAGTGCCCACTGTCCAATCAGGGGGAGGCATTGCCTGCAGTGGAAGAAAATCTGCCGATGGACCGCTTGATATGCCTTCAGCATAAGTGGGGAAACAGTGCTTCTGATGCAGAGCAAGAAAATATGAGTGCAGATGGTGGGAAGATCTGATCAATCCTCCTCCAGAGACAGACCCAATCTTGTTATGCCCTGGAATCTTGGAAATTCTCACAATTCAGACAGATTAGATAAATCCCAAACTTAAATATGGAACACGTGTAGCAAGAGGTGTCCTCTCCCTAATACGATGCCTGATCGTTCCAAGCCCTCACCAATCCAGCATTCTTTAATTTTGTGCCCCAGTTTCATCTCCAGGGTCATTTATTCTTCACTATGAAATTATATATAACACCCAAAATCTAATAGAATCATCATCATATACAGTGAAAAAAGAAATGAATACAAAAAGTAATAGTGAATAAAGTGTATTATATTGAAATTGTAAAATAATCAGTCATTATGAAATCAATAATGAACATTTCTAAAAATTTAATAACAAAGAGACACCTGTAGAAATGACTTCCAAAAGCCTTTTCATGGGAAATATCTGGATAAATATTTTCCCTAAAAACCTGCCCCTTTCCTCTGGAGTCACCCACCTTCCTGGGTGGAGATGGTTCCTTCTGCACAAGGAAGACAGTCATAGCAGCAAATGGGCTTCCCTTCCTGAGCCACCTTCCTGAATCCGGGACAACAGCTTTCCACACACCTGGAGGGAGGTAAGGGCTGAGCAGAGAGAGGAAGAACATCCAGAAAATGAAGTTATTTCCACAAAAATAGGACAAGATTTACAATCTCCAGTTCAAGTCTGAGCTTTGATAAATTTGGAGCCCGTAAGAAATATGGAGTTCACCTGTGGAGTCCTTGGTGCTGTCTGAGCTTGGTTGTTTGCTTGTAGACATTTCATTACCTGACTAGGTAACATCATCAGTGCTGTTGTGTAACTGATGATGTTACCCAGTTGGATAATGAAATGTCTGCAAGCAAACAGCCAAGCTCAGACAGCACCAAGGACTTCACAGTTCAGCCCTGAGCTACATATATTCTCTTCTAATGGAGTTCATCTAAATGATTCAGCTGCATGTTGCTTGCCAGTTTATCTTCTCTTCTGCTGTTTCACACTACAAGTTTTCAAGTTACATTCTCAGTTTAGATAATGCATCTCTCAATGGAAGTTCAGAGGAAAAACTAACATTCTATCATGAAACTGACAGTCATTCAAAGCCACTATTACATACTACTCCTGAGAGCTATAGAAAGTGTGAAAGAAAATCTTCTCACCCACCTTATTCAGCAGTTCCATCTGGGCAATACCATTCTGGTTGATCACAAATTTGGAATCCTGGGATCCCTGTCTTCCTAGATGCCCAGATTTCACTCTCTTAACAGATTTGTTGGGGAAAACCAGCCAGTTCACAATGTCCAAGTCAGCCATCAGGTCTCCATTCACATCCAAATACACCCCATCAATGCAATTATTGTAAAACTGGGAATTTTGAAGGAAGGAGTGAAACTGGAAAGGAAGAGAAAAAGGGAGTGTTTAGAAAGGAAACCATTTTATTTTATTTTATTTTATTTTATTATTTTATTTTATTTTATTTTATTTTATTTTATTTTATTTTATTATTTTATTTTATTTTATTTTATTTTATTTATTTTATTTTATTTTATTTTATTATTATATTTTATTTTATTTTATTTTATTTTATTTTATTTTATTTATTTTTATTTTATTTTATTTATTTTTATTTTATTTTATTTTATTATTTTATTTTATTTTATTTTATTTTATTTTATTATTTTATTTTATTTTATTTTATTTTATTTTATTTTATTTATTTTTATTTTATTTTATTTTATTATTTTATTATTATTTTATTTTATTTTATTTTATTATTTTATTATTATTTTATTTTATTTTATTTTATTATTTTATTTTATTTTATTTATTTTATTATTTTATTTTAATCCCCCCTCTATTATTTTTATAAATAACTCAAGGCGGAGAACATACGTAATACTCCTTCCTCCTCCTATTTTCCCCACAACACCAACCCTGTGAGGTGAGTTGGGCTGAGAGAGAGTGACTGGCCCAAGGTCACCCAGCTGGCTTTCATGCCTAAGGTGGGACTAGAACTCACAGACTCCTGGTTTCTAGCCCAGTACCTTAACCACTAGACCAAACTGGCTCTCTCACTCACTCAGTCAATCAATGGATGTAGGACTCTCCATGTTTCTCTACCATCCTGTGTCTTTCACTCAGGGTCTGATGTGGTGCTCAATGTGAGTTATCACAGCAGGTTCCATACTCACCATTACGTAGATCCAAACATATTGGTCCATAAGATCTCTTCCGCCCCCCCACAAGATCATTTATTTCTATGATTTGACAGTCTTTCCCCTCCATACTGACTCAATGTTTGCCCAACTTAAGTATTAAAATGCTGATTACAGGAAACATTTCTCTTCTACAGTCAAACCAATTCTCTGATCACAAGGAGTGTGTAATGGATTTTTTTTTTTAATGTTAAATCTCACTCGCTGGATCGTCACCTTGTTGTGGTGAGTGGGCTTGTGTGTTCCCAATGAACCCTGTGAGCAAAGCCGTCGGGAGTCATGTACTCCTGGCAGGGTCACCCATGGTGGTAAGGTCCAGGGGGAGGAACCAGACAAAGAACAATCCAAGAAAGTCCTCAACGGCAGAACAGGCGGAAGATAACAAGGTGTATTGTTACAACGGCTGCGAAGGCGGATGAAGGCTGCAGCAGACAAAAGGTCACCAATCGTCATGGTATCCATGCCATTGGATTAGAGCCTTTTTCTGTGAAGGTTGTGTGCTGATCGTTGTGCACCGATCTCCACACATAAAACAAATTCACGCACAGGCGTCTTCCAACCACACCAATCCCAAAACAACCAAAAGTCCCATGGTGACTGACGAATGGCAACGGGGGCAGGACTGTGAAATCTGGAAGCTCCTAGTCATGGACCAGCACATGGGCGGTGGATACGGATTCAGTCGCCCTGACTCAAGGATCGAGGCAGTTGAGTAGTTCGGCAGCTGTATCCACGACTGAGCAGCCCTATTTAGGATCCACTCTGCTCACCCCATATGGGGAGGGGGCTAGAAAAGGTGCCCTAAACATAGTCTGCCTCATTTTCTCCCTGACTGGATTACCGCGTCCAGTGGGGTCACCATCTAGCGGTCGTAAAAAACACATGAATTTTGGAACATGGAATATACGGACACTGCAAGACAATATGGATAGTCCGCAGGGAGGCTGGACCTATTCGATTGGTCCGCCCCCGGCGACTAATGGACCCGATAGGGTTTCAGAGGGAGCTGGGGGTTATACCCGAGGATCTTTTGCACGGTCCAGCAGAGGTTCTGGCCGCAGCCTGGAATAAGGAAGCGGCCGGGGCTTTGGACAGGATCGCGCCTGTGCGGCCTCTCTTGCCCCATTCGACCCGATATTCCCCGTGGTTCACGGAGGGATTGAGGGTTTTGAAAAGGGTTAAGAGACGTCTAGAGCGCCGCTGGAGGAAGACAAAGACCGAATCTGACCGAACACTAGCTAGAACTGCGGTTAAGGCCTACCTGGTGGCGGTAAGAGTGGCGAAACGGCAATATTTCTCCACTCTTATTGCATCTGCAGAATGCCGCCCATCGGCCCTGTTTAGGATTACTCGATCTCTCCTGGGTAAGGTGGGCCCAATGACCCACCTTCAGGGCCGTGCGGAGGAATTTTCGGAGCATCTGGCGGATAAAATCGCTCGGATTCGTTCTAAGCTGGACTCCAAGCGTGGTGCATGGTCTGGGGAGATGCCAAGGGAACGTCTATGCCCGGTTATCTGGGAACAGTTTGATCCTGTTGAGCCCAAGGAAGTGGACAGGATCCTCCGGACTGTAAGGGCCACTACGTGTCATCTTGACCCATGCCCTTCCTGGCTAGTGAAAGCAGCCAGTGAAGTGACATGTGGCTGGGTCCATGCGATGGTTGCTACATCCTTGGGAGAGGGAGTGTTTCCGGCTGCTTTTAAAGAGGCGCTGGTGCACCCCCTCCTCAAGAAGCCATCACTGGACCCTACAGTGTTGGACAATTTTCGTCCCGTCTCCCACCTTCCCTTTTTAGGGAAGGTGGTTGAGAAAGTCGTGGCATTGCAGCTCCAGAGGATTCTGGATGATACGGATTATCTGGACCCCCTCCAGTCAGGATTCAGGCCGGGATATGGGGTAGAGACTGCATTGGTCGCACTTACAGATGATCTCTGGCGAGAGCGGGATGGAGGCAGTGCATCCATCCTGGCTCTTCTTGACCTCTCAGTGGCTTTCGATACCATCGACCATGGTATCCTTTTGGGGCGGCTCGGAGAGTTGGGGTTGGGTGGCGTAGTCTTGCGCTGGTTCGCCTCCTTCCTCCGAGACCGGTCCCAATCGGTGGTGATAGGAGATGAGAGGTCCGACCCTCGGCCCCTACTTTGTGGGGTGCCGCAGGGCTCGGTTCTCTCCCCTCTCCTATTTAATATCTACATGAAACCGCTGGGTGAGATCATCCGCCAACACGGGATGAGGTATCATCAGTATGCTGATGATACTCAACTATATATCTCCATCCCGGGTGAGTTAAGTGATGCAGTTTCTGCCCTTTCTCAGTGCCTGGAGGCTGTGGGGGTCTGGATGGGGAACAACAGGCTTCAGCTGAACCCTGGCAAGACGGAGTGGCTGTGGATTGATGGCGCCTCGGGATCCAAGGAGTTGTCATCTTTAGATCTGGACGGGGTGGCACTACCCCGTTCAGACTCAGTGCGGAATCTGGGGGTCCTTCTGGACTCACGACTCCTGCTTGAAGAGCAGGTGGCAGTCGTGGCCAGAAGGGCTTTTGTGCAACTTCGAGTTGTACGCCAGCTTCGCCCTTTCCTGGACCGAGATGCCCTCCGTACAGTCACTCATGCCCTGGTCATCTCCCATATAGACTATTGCAATGCACTCTACATGGGGCTACCCTTGAAGAATATCCGGAAGCTTCAGCTGGTCCAGAATGCGGCTGCGCGCGCAGTTATGTGTGCCCCAAGATCGGCACACGTGACACCTCTGCTGCGTGAACTGCACTGGTTACCAGTTTGCTTCCGGGTCCAATTCAAGGTGTTGGTTGTTACCTTTAAAGCCCTACATGGCATGGGACCAGGTTACCTTAGAGACCGCCTCATCCCCAGAGTATCGACCCGCCCCACCCGGTCATGCAGAGAGGGCATGCTACGGATCCCATCAGTAAAAGAATTTCATCTAGCGGGATCCAGGAGGCGTGCCTTCTCTGCCGTAGCACCCGCCCTTTGGAACATCTTGCCCCTTGAGGTGAGGCTAGCCCCCACACTCCTGACCTTCAGGAAACAACTGAAAACCTGGCTCTGCCACCTCGCCTGGGACGGGATGAGTAATAGCTCTTCCTGGAGATGGCTCGCACCATAAAGTTCAGTCCGGTTCGTAAATATCAGATACAGCCTCTTGGATTTTATATTTTTATATTTTTATATTTTTAATTGATTGTATAAAGTATTTTATATGTTTTTAATCGCTGACTTTATTGTAAACCGCCCAGAGTCCCCTTGTGGGGGGAGATGGGCGGTGATATAAGTTAGAAATAATAAATAAAATAAATAAATAGTGAACGACCTGAACGTAGGACTGCCATTATTGCAAGGGAGCTGAGACGTTTTAATAGCGATATAGCAGCACTCCAAGAAACTCGAAGAGCAGGAGAAGGACAGTTGAAGGAAGAAAAAGGAGGTTATACCTTCTTTTGGAAAGGCCTGCCTGAACAAGAATGACGAATACATGGGGTAGGCTTTGCTATCAAAAACGACCTTGTGAAGCTCTTGTCAGAAGTTCCCACTGGGATTAACGAACGACTCTCAACTCTGCAAATAAAACTCGCCAAAAACCAACAGGCAACTATCCTAAGTGCTTACGCACCAACACTAGATGCAGACGAGGATATCAAGGAAAAATTTTATACCCAGCTGGACACCATCTTATCAGAGATACCAAAGGAGGATAAAATTATCCTCCTGGGCGATTTCAATGCAAGAGTTGGGCGTGATTTTGATTTGTGGCCAGGGATCATTGGGAAAGAAGGAGTTGACAACAGCAACACGAATGGAATCTTACTTCTGACTAAATGTGCAGAGCATAACCTTGTCATTACTAACACACTCTTTCGCCAGAAAAATAAATTTAAAACATCATGGAAGCACCCACGGTCGAAGCACTGGCATCTTTTAGATTATGTAATTGTCCGTGCTAGAGATCGCCGTGATGTACTTCTCACCAGAGCCATGATGAGCGCCGATGACTGCTGGACAGACCATCGATTAATTCGATCCACGATGGCCATAAAGCTTGTCCCTCATCGTAGGCTCCAAGGAAGAAAACCAAGGCGTAAAATGAATACACTGGCCCTTCAAGATCCTATTAAATGAGCTTGCTTTCAATCAACTCTCAAGGAACATCTGCCTATGGAACTTCCTGAAAATGTTGAGGAACACTGGATTAAATTGAAGACTTCTATTATTTCAGCCTGTGAACAAACTATCGGATACCAGACTAAGAGACATCAGGACTGGTTTGATGAGAACGATAGTGAGATTGAACATATTATTGACAAGAAAAGGAAAGCCTTCCAGATATGGCAAAAAGATATTAACTGTGCCGTTAAGAAAAAAATCTACGCCAGTGCAAAGGCAGAAGTCCAAAGAAGAACTAGAGAACTTAAGAACATATGGTGGATTAAAAAAGCCCAAGAAACCCAACATTTTGCAGATGCTCATGATGCACGGGGCTTTTTTAATGCCATAAAGGCCATCTATGGACCAACAAACCATGGTACAAATCCCTTACGCTCAGTAGATGGTGCTAAACTTCTAAAGGACAAAGAGTCTATTGCACTGCGCTGGAAAGGGCATTACTACAATCTCCTTAATCGTCACTCTACTGTGGCTGATGAAGTCTTCTTGCAAATCCCGCAAAAACAAATAAGAAATGAGCTTGCAGTACCCCCTAGTTTGGAGGAAGTCAGTAAAGCCACTAAACAAATGAAAAATAACAAAGCTAGTGGACCTGATGGGATTCCTGCTGAAGTTTTTAAAGAAGGCGGGCCTGAACTTACACAACAACTTCATAAGCTCATCGAAAAAATCTGGATGAGGGAGGAGATTCCAGCAGACTTTAGGGATGCCATAATTATCACTCTCTTTAAAAAGGGTGATAGAACAGACTGTGGAAACTATCGAGGCATCTCCCTTCTAGCCACAGCAGGCAAAATCCTGGCAAAGATCATTGCAAACCGTCTCCTATCTGTATCAGAAGACATCCTCCCTGAAACGCAAAATGGCTTCCGCCCTTCCAGGGGAACAGTGGATATGATCTTCACTGCACGACAGCTTCAAGAAAAATGCAAGGAGCAAAACCGCCCTCTGTACATGGCGTTTATTGATCTGACTAAAGCTTTTGATACTGTAAATCGTACTGCTCTCTGGACCATCCTTCTGAAAATCGGATGCCCTGATAAATTTGTGAACATCTTGCGGTTACTCCATGATGACATGATGGCAACAATCCTGAATAACAATGGCTCTCAAAGCGATCCATTTAAAGTGGAATCCGGCATTAAACAGGGATGTGTTATTGCTCCAACCTTAATCGCTATCTTCATCGCTATGATTATGCACCTTGTTGAAGAGAAACTTCTTACTGGTGTAGAAATTATATATCGAACAGATGGAAAGCTTTTTAATCTTAGTAGGCTGAAAGCAAAAAATAAGGTAATTGCCACTTCTGTTATAGAACTTCAATATGCTGATGATAACGTAGTCTGTGCACACTCCGAGGAAGATCTTCAAACTATCCTAAACATCTTTGCAGAAGCATATGAAAAACTCGGCCTCTCGATTAACATTAAAAAAACCAAAGTGCTTTACCAGCAAGTTCGAACCAATCCCTCTGCAGCGCCATCAATCCAGCTTAAAGGTGTGTCACCAGAAAATGTCGATCACTTTTCTTATCTCGGCAGCCATCTATCTACAAAAGCCGACATCGACGCTGAAATTCAGCATCGCCTGAGCTCTGCGAATGTAGCTTTCTCCCGAATGAAGCGTAGAGTGTTTGAGAATCGGGACATTCGCAGGGAGACCAAAATGCTTGTTTACAAAGCCATTGTACTACCAACCCTTCTGTACGCCTGTGAAACATGGACCCTCTACAAACGCCACCTCCAACTTCTTGAAAGATTCCATCAACGCTGCCTCCGAAAAATTCTGCAAATTACTTGGGAAGATAGGCGGACTAATGTTAGCGTATTAGAAGAAGCGAAAACCACCAGCATTGAAACAATGATCATCCAACATCAACTTCGCTGGACCGGTCATGTTGTTCGAATGCCTGACCATCGTCTTCCAAAGCAGCTACTTTACTCCCAACTTAAGAATGGAAAACGGAATATTGGTGGACAGCAAAAGAGATTCAAAGATACTCTCAAAGCTAATTTTAAAAAATGTAATATCAGCATTGAGAACTGGGAAGCCCTAACTCATGAGCGTTTCAATTGGAGGTCATCCTTTATTAATGGCGCTATGGACTTTGAAGAAGCACAAGTACAGGGCGAAAAGGAGAAAAGAGCTAAAAGGAAGGCACGTCAGGCAAACCCTCATCATGACCGTCTCCCACCCGGAAACCTATGCCCTCATTGTGGGAGGTTGTGCGGATCCAGAATTGGCCTTTATACCCACTTACGGATCCACCATTAAAATTTTACCTTCGGAAGACAATCTTACTCGGCTACGAGTGATTGCCAATGAATGAAAATGAATGAATGTAATGGAATGTGAGAAGGACCTTGGAAGAGAAAGAGAAGAGATGCTGCCTAGGGAATGATCAGATAAAACGGGGAGGAGGCCACAACTGAGTAATGGACAGAGAAAGAAACTTAGAAAGGATCTGCTGAAACTGATCAGGCAGTAAAAAGGGATGGTAGGAGATTTGTACTTTCAGACTTGCAAGATTGATGCCAGCCCTCCCAGGTAAACCAGACAGGAAACATGACCAGATGTGCTAGTTCTACTTTATTTATTTATTTATTTATTTATTTATTTATTGTTTATTATTTATAAATAATTTATAAATAAATTGTTATTTATTTATTTATTTATTTATTTATTGTTAGGCTACATTAACAGAATCTTGCAAGTCTGAAAGTACAAATCTCCCGTTGTCCATTTTTAATGCCAACCAAGTCAGGGTGGATCATTTCTAAGTTTCTTTCTCTGCCCGTTACTCAGTTCTGGGCTCCTCCCCCTTTTATCTGATCATTCCTTAGGCAGCAAATCAAGAGAATCATAATTCTCTTCCCCCCGTCTTCCATGGTCATTCTCACAATCCATTACAGAGTGTGACAGCTATGTCTGGTTGAGAAAAGGACCCTAGTTTGAAGAATAACGGGCTGCTTCCAGAAGATTCCATGACTGCATACAGCAATTCTAGTAGCAACAGGAATACAAAGACCTTTCTGTAGGAATTCTGGAATGGTAATACCAGAACTCCACACAGCTTCTTATTAGTATATAGCAGAGCAGAAGCATTCCCATAAACTTGCACAAGGCTTAATCAGTTCAAAAAACACAAAATAAACACATTTCACACGTTAATGTAAAGTAACATAAAAAGAGCTTACAGTTTTATTGTAACTCACAGTTTCTAGTAGAAACGGTCCATGCGTGCGAGCAATAGGTTCTGGTGAGACCCACATGCTTCTTAATGTGGCCCACCTGAATGGAAGTGTGAGCAACGTGGACAGCCATAGCTGACCATCCTCCTTGGTAGGAGATTCAAACAGAAAAGAGGAGAAGAGAAGGGAACAGGAATAGGAAATCGGGGTTCAGCGCCTCCCACACAAAGCAAGTAAGATTAGGTTACAGCAGAGGCTGCCTCCTCCTTCAAGCTTGTGTGAGACGTGCTTGGTTGAAACCCGATATCTCTAACACTTTCCACGCTAGGAAAGTGCAGGCATCTCCTTCTGCTTTTCCCATTTACATTGCTGTTTGCAGGATCTTGATAAAACAATGGCAGGAATAGCAAAAGGATCTCTGCATAGAGTTATGTTGTTCAAGCCATGTACCTTCCTGGGTCTTATCATCTTTTAATCAGCAAATCCTTTTCTGGGATTTTTTGGCTCTTCCTTGAAACCTCTTTTCTTAACCAAAAGAAGTCTAGGAAACCTTTTCAGGGCTGTCAATTCTGTCTTCAGGCCAGGAGAAAAGCCAGTAACTCAATCTAGTCACCCAGCCCAATCATTTCTTTATTTCGGATGCTCTTTTGTTAGTCTTCACCACCTTCTTTCCTCCATTTTTCCCAGGCTGGACTTTGGCCTCAGGGCAGAAACCTGGACCTTTGGCCTCCATCAGTAGCCCAAGTACTCAAAGAACTGCAGGGAGGAGCCTCTAGCTCTGGATTTCCTTCCTTAGTTTCCAGGTTTTGGCTTGTTCCAGACAGAACACTCTTTCAGCCACCTGGAGGTTCTACTCCCCTACCCCCAACTGCATGGACTGGAATTGAGTTGTGCATAATGGAAAAGAAATACCTGCCAAGCCTTCAGTCTTGGATCTTCCAGGTTCTCACCACTGTTTCTCACTGGCCTCTTGGATCTGGCTAAATAGGCTGCATGTAAGGCCCGTCCCACAGCCCTGATTATGTTGTAAGTGAAATAGCGACAAGAGACAGGATCTGTTCCATCTCTTCTCGGGGCAGAGGCTCCAGTTCTTCTCTCTCCCTGCATCATTTCCAGACTTTCACAGAAAAGGCATCCTGGGCATAGGAGCACGTAAAGCTTTTCTCTACAAAGTGTTGCATGGAAGAGCGAAAGTGCTTAAAAGATTTATAGTTCACCATTTTATTTGTCTGCAAAGGAAAGGAAAAGAAACCATAGATGTTTTGGAAGGTAAAGATATTATTCATGAAATCTAAAGTAAGATCCCAGTAGGCTGTTGTGATCCAGACTTTTCCTACAACAGATTCCTGAAGGATTTTCAGCACTGCACGTATAGTCAATATTCCTGTCTGGAATGAACTAATCTCTGCACCATAAATAAAGACATTCATTTCTCTCCACTTGTAATATGCCTCCAAAGGTATTAGAAAGTTACTGATAGATATGGAAAAGGTTTGTGATATAACTGGGCAAATGCCATTCCTTAACAGCATGGAAGTCAATGTCTTCATGAACCTCTGCCCCTGGTCAGTGTCTGGAGCCACCAGACCAACCAAGGTCCACCTGAAATGGAGGAGCAGCTTCACTATCCCTGGGTACTGGAGCCCTTCAGCAGGGAGCATTGGGTAGAAGAAAGGAGATTGAGATTTGTCGCTTAGAATCTGGGAAGCAAAAGTATAACTGATCTGAAAAAGAAGGACAAATTTATCTATTGAGTTCAATTTCTAAAACAAGAAATAGGTCCCTACTGAACACTCCTGTGTTGAAGAGCCTTGGGTGGGGACTTTTCTTCTCTGTTCATGTATTGCTTCTCCTCCTGCTTGCCCTCTGAGTACACCATTTTGCTATTCGAAAGAGCCAAAAAGGTTCTCCAATCTGGATTAGGATGAAGTTAGGAGGGAAAATGTCTGCTCTAACCCTTCCCTCCCATTGGGTCCCCTGATCCTTCATCCTCAAGGCCCACCATTTCCATGATAAAACCCATGCTCCTGTGTTTCAAGGGAGGGGTATATAACTGAAATTTCCATAACTGAATCTTGTCTTCCCAATAAAGACATACCTGTGGAATTTTGTAGGTGCCCAACATGGTTGAAATGAGGATGGAGATATCAGTGTCAGCCCCTTCGAGAACAGCCAGTGTGTTTCTCGGCCTTCCACACCTGTAGTTGGGAACATTGGCCTCTCCGGCTGAAAGCAGGTCCAGCAGAGCATCTGAAGACATCTGTGTATTGAAATAGTTTTCATAGATATTGTAACCCAGGGTGATGTTGGGTAAGAGATGGGGATCCTGGTTGATCTCCTGGATGGCATAAAGGAAGGATAGCATTTTCCAGTACCTTGTGGATAGTCTCCTGCAAACATAAATATGTCAGAAAATAAACAAAATAATATTTAAAAGTTATTTGGTATTATAATTCAATTCAACCAGTCACAAGAATTTCTCTGAATGGATTACAACATTTCTAAAACATGACTATAGAAATATAATAAAATTATTAAACGGGGTAAATAAAAGATCTAAGAGCATATTTCAGTTTATTAGAGGAAAAGAAAGTCAACCTTATGAGTAAATCTATGACATTTCATCACAAATTGGGATGGATTGGTTTCTCTCTCCTCGTAAAGGTGGCTGACACCCTCAGATATCACACACATTTCAGTGCAACTCTTAATATACTTAATTCATATTCTGTCTTTCATCCATTTTGTGAATTTTAGTGTGAAAAAAAAAGATTGTGGCTGTTATCTCATCAGTACTCCTGAAGGCTTGCACCCGTGGCATCTCCATGAATCAGGATAAAGGGGGAGACCACCCATTCTCTGTAGCCACAGTCTAGCTCTGCTTGTAGGATGCAAAGGGAAGCAAACTTTTATTCTGCCAAATCTCTCCTTGATCACCCTAATTGACCCTTCCAAAGGAGCCTCATAGGCTGCGGGATGTAAAATGGATCCCCAAATAAAAGGGGTCAGAAACAAAAAAGTTAGGGTTAGGGTTAGGGTTAGTAGCAAAAGTAGCCAGTCAAGCGAAGAATGGCTTGTAATTTTGGAGGGCTGGAACTTTAGAAATCAGTCAGAAATGAAGAAGCTACAATGCAGCACAAGAAGATTGACTTACATAGAAAACTGAGTTGAGGGAATTCTGTGAAAGCTGAAGGGTAGAAACCGACCCTTGGTTGCAGAGTTTATGCCACTAATGAAATAATCTCCTGGCCTGTAATGATTCTGTGGGTCCACCTCGTCCCTCTTCGGAAAAAGGAGGCATTTGGCTTTGAGCATCTGAGAGGCTCCCTCAGGCCAGAAAAGTAGCAAAAGGAGAAGCAGCAGCAAGACCCCTTGTTGGCCTGATCCAGCCTTGTGCATTGCAGTTGGTTTGATCAAGGAATGAGAAGAAGATCTAGAAGAAGGCAAAGCTCTCCTCCAAGACAGCCACTTCAGTGGCTTTCCTGATTCCGACCGAGTCTAGGCAAGGCTTCAGATTGAAGCCGAGGGAGCGTAAACGCAGTCCCTGCTTGTCCAAAAAGCTCTCTTCTTCTCTTGAGCTGTTTATGCCACCAGACTTTCTGATATCAAGATGTCGCACAATATTACTCTTGAGTCTGACTTTGACATCAAAACATGTTTTCAGTGTGCTTGTTGACGAATCTTCTCCATAATTTCAGAAAGACTCTAGAGACTTAATAGAAAGCCACCAAATAAATCATTATGATTTGGATCATTGCAAGGAAAGGAAAATCACTTCTACAAACTCTGAATGACTCCACTTGCAGGTGCCCAAATGGAGAACTCACAGATGTGTCTTCAAACTTGGAAGACAGGCTAGTGAGTGAAATTGGAGAATTTGGCCCCAAACTTTTCCAGTAAAATACCTTTATAAAATCCAGGTGCAGCAGAGATTTTGAGCATGGCCACGTGCACATCAACATTGACTGATGTTCTGCCCATAACAATAGAGTAGGTAAAAGTAAAGGTTTTCCCCTGCACAGTCGTGTCCGACTCTAGGGGGTGGTGCTCATCTCCATTTCTTAGCCGAAGAGCCAGCACTGTTCGAAGATGCTTCCGCGGTCATGTGGCCGGCATGACATGCACAGAAGGCTGTTACCATCCCACTGAAGTGGTACCTATTTATCTACTTGCATTTGCTTGCTTTCGAATTGCTAGGTTGGCAAGAGCTGGGGCGAGTGCGGGAGCTCACTCCGTCATGCGGGGCTAGGATCTCGAACCTCCGAATTTGCGATCTTCTGATCGACAAGCCTGGCGTCTTAACCACTGAGCCACCGTGCCCCTTCAACAGTAGAGTAGAAGCCACAAAACAGTAGAGTACAAGCCACAAAAAATTATTTGCAAAATAATTAGTCTCCTTAGTTGGGTTTATTGCCAAGAAATAATGGGTTGTGATCCAGAATCTTAGAAACTAGATAAGCAAACTCCCTCCCACCTTTAGGAGGGAATTCATTAAGGCGGAATCTCTGTGAGTTGTTTGAACCTGTCTTTCCCAGACAGCATAAGTGAAGGTCGAACTGCCCTTTTCTCAGATCAGACCCAACTTGAACCACCCATATGCTTGTGGTTGTTCATGTTTTGAGATCCTCCTGCAATATCCTCTGGCCCCAGAAGTTTCTAACCCTAAATGCAGCCACCCCAAAGGCTCCATCTAGAAAGTTCTTTAACTTCTTGGGGCATACGAGATGCCCTCGGACTCTGATTGGAATCAACAGGGCAGGTTAATTGGAAGGTAAGTATGGAGAGGGATGAAGCCCGACACATGTGTGGCTAACAATACAGTGCTGTTTATAACCAGACAAGCTTAGTGCAAAGTGTGTTTACAAGAATTCTAGTGACAAGTGGTTGTGTGCGTGTGGATGGATAGACAGACAGACAGACAGACAGACAGACAGACAGACAGACAGACAGATATCTTGGTCTCTATCTAGCTATCTGTATATGTAAGTACATAAACCATCAAAATCTATCTCTAAGTGTATAAATTATTGGACCTCTGCTTGTTGGCTTTATAATACAAAACCTTTAGCTGCCCATTTCTTCCCTCCTCCGCACCTACTGCACCTGCCTACATGCCAAAGTTGTACCCTTGACAGTCACCTATAAAATGTTTCTGTTTTAGGGCCGTTCATCCCTCCCCAATGAACAACAGGCATGAGATGAAAAGGTCAGAGTAAACTATCTACTCCATTACTTCTACATTCCAGCCTGGAGCCTCACCTATTCACACGGTCGTCTACTGCCTTCTTGGCCTCTCAGAATGGCCATGGGACTGGCCCTGGAGGCCATCTGCTGGGAGACCAGTGGGCGGACGGTGGGCCACTGGAAGAACACTGCCACACTAGATGGGCGAGGGGCACGATCCAGCAGGGCACTGCTTAGGTTGCTTCAAACTCTTGCAACAGATAGCAAGTTGATAGATACCCTGTGGCAGCATGGTAGAGTGTTCCCACTCAGGATGCTCTACTACAGAGCATCCATGAGAAAGGGAGTTAAACCACCTAATGAATGACTATTAGGCCTGATGGCAGGTTGGCTGTCTCGGAAGGCCATCTGTGGGTCACTGGGAGAACAGACTGCCAGACTAGAGGGGCCAGGGGTCCGATCCAGCAGGGCACCACTTATATACTTAATCACCTCTCACCCGTTGAATTTGTTTAGTGGAATATGGAAGGCACAACTGCACCTGCAGGACCTGGTAATGCAACGGAGTTTAGGCCAGATCAGAATACGAAAGCACATCTGATGATAAAGTAGAAAAGTAATTCTTACAATTTTCCATAATGATTTTAAAGAGTTATATGACAAGTCCTATTGTTGTGCCTTAGGAGGAAAAATAGCTCTAAGTCTATGTATAGTACAGATAGTCCTCGACTTTCACCCATAATTGGGAGCGAAATTTCCATCGCTAAGTGATGCAGTCGTAAAGCGTAACATCACATGACCCCATTGCTTAGTGACAACAATCCCAGCACTCCCTGTTGCTGTCGTTAACCGAAATCCACTGGTCGTTAGCCAAGGACCCACCCCAATCGAAGCCATTCCGGGCTTGGTCCCTCCCAGCCCCGACCTTGGTAAGGTAAGGGACTGCCCCCAACTCCCCCCACCCACCTATCTCCTCCCCCGTCTCTGCCCCTTTTGCTGCCCTGCACTCTGCCTTGAAGGGCGGCAAGCAGCCCCAGAACAGTGAGGCTCTGGGGCTGCTTGCCACGCTGCAGCTCAGGGGCTTCTTGGCGCGCCACAGCTCTGGGGCTGCAAGAAGCTCCTGAGCTGCAGTGCAGCGTGAAGCCACAGCCACCCCAAGAAGCCCCAGACACTCCAGCAGTGTGGCACAAAGCCCCAGCTGCCCTAGCAGCGAGGCGCAGCACGAAGCAGCAGCACAAAGCCACAGCCACCACAGGAAGCCCCAGCTGCCCCAGCCCAACCGCCCTCGCTGCCCTGCATGCCGAAACCCCTGCCACCCTGCACTCTGGCACCCCAACTGACCTTTGCCATCTTTTTGCTCCCGCTGCTGCCAAGCACCCGAATTTTGATCACGTGATCACAGGGGTGCTGCAACAGCCGTCGCTTTGGGGACTGGTCATAAGACCCTTCATTCAGCATTGCCGTAACTTTGAATAGTTGCTGAATGAATGGTCCTAAGTCAAGGACTACCTGCTTAGGATTAATAGAAAAGAGTATGCTAACTTAGGCAGTGTCAGGCTTCAGGTTTTAGTGACTGTGGTCTAGAGAACGGATTGAAAGTGGTCTGCGTAGCCTCTGAAGATGCCAGTCACAGTTGCCGGTGAAATATCAGGAAATCTGTTCTCTAAACCATGATCACTAAACCCCAGAGCCCAACACTGCCCAACAAATACTGGCTGTGAAAGCCTACAATGGTGTAGTATGCTAAATTATTCTCCACCCTTCCTTTGTTTGCTTACCGATCAATCAGATTTATTTGTATGTTTTAGGTAAGTCTCCAAACTTAACACTCTAAGCCTTGTTTGCCCAACAAAATGAGCTGGACCATGGTCACCTAACCACCCTAGGTGTTTAGTTACCCCAATAGAGACCCAGATTTGTTTTGCAGAATGTGTTTTTTTGTGATCCAGGGAAAAGAGGAGCAGAGGAGCTGCCTAGTCAGGTGTCCAAGAAAAAGAGTTGACATTGCAGACAGCCTGAAAAGGCCAGGCTGTCTGCTCTAGGATGACATTCTCAGCGTCTTACATTGGAGATGGTCCGCAGAAGAGCCTTGAACACACCAGACCCTCCGATCTTCTTCTCCAGTCGATGGTCTTTGGGCACCAGCAGCAGATCCCTGGCTCCGTTTGGATCCTTTTGTCTTCTCGTTCCTTTCCTGGATTGCTGGATGGGTTGGAGTCCTGGGAGGATGTTGACTGTCACATGATGGTGCAACCCCTAAAAAATGGGGGAGACCCCTGGACGCTCTTCTCTATTGACATTTGAAACAGAAGAAGAACAAATGAAAGAATTATGATAAGATGGGCTAGAATGTTTGGTTATAATATACAGAAAATATGTGGTTGAAAGGATTGAAATATACACTATGTTAAAATCTTAAAGAGAATTTTTATAAAATGATGTACCGTTGGTATATGTCACCAGAGAAATTGTCTAGAATATATAAAGGCACTTCAAATTCATATTGGAAATGTGAACAAAAAGAAGGACATTTTATCATGTTTGGTGAATGTGTAAAAAAGCGAGAAAATTTTCTATTCAAATATATACTGTATACTGATTCAGAGGATTTTAAAGATTAATGGCTCGAAGGGAGCACTATGGTTCAGCAATTAAGACGCCAGGCTTGTTGATTGGAAGGTTGCAAAGTCGGCGGTTCAAGACCCTAGCCCCGCGTGACAAAGTGAGCTTCCGCACTCGCCCCAGCTCTTGCCAACCTAGCAATTCGAAAGCATGCAAATGCAAGAAGATAAATAGGTACCACTTTGGTGGGATGGTAACAGCGTTCCATGCCTGTCATGCCGGCTACATGACCGCGGAAGCGACTTCGGACAAAGCTGGCTCTTCGGCTAAGAAACGGAGATGAGCACCGGCCCCTAGAGTCGGACACGATTGTGCAAGGGAAATCTTTACCTTTACCTATGCAATTGAGACCAGACGTCTTTCTTTTGGGACTGATAGACAAACAGTTGGAAAACAGTCATGGAGCTTTGTTTTTGTATATGATAACTGCAGTGAGAATATTGTATGCACAAAGATGGAAAGATTTGGCAATAGCTACAATGGAAGAATGGTTGGTGAAGATGATGGAACTTACTGAGATGGCCAAATTGACTTCTTTGATTAGAGAAAAGACAATAGCTACATTTATTGTGGACTATTTATTTATCGTATGGCACATTCACATCACGTTACAATAAAAAACATAGAGCATAATAAATATAAAATATAAAAAATTGACAGGAAAATTACAAATGTATGTCTAGGTTACAAATATAGTTTTTTGCTTCAGTTGTCACAGCCAGGAAATCAGCAAAGTCTCCATTGTAGGCTCGGTTTTGACACTCTGTCACTATATATGGGGGCATGGTGGCTCAGCGGGTAAGACGCCAGGCTTGTCGATCGGAAGATCGCAAGTTCGGAGGTTCAAATCCCTAGCCCTGCATGCGGAGTGAGCTCCCGCACTAGCTCCAGCTCTTGCCAACCTAGCAATTCGAAAGCATGCAAATGCAAGTAGATGAATAGGTACCACTTCGGTGGGAAGGTAACAGCGTTCCGCGCACGTCATGCAGCCACATGACTGTGGAAGCGTCTTCGGACAACGCTGGCTCTTCGGCTAACAAACAGAGATGAGCACCGGCCCCTAGAGTCGGACATGACTGCACAAATGTGCGGGGGGTACCTTTACCTTTTTTACCACTATATGTTGGATAGTATGTTTTTCAGCCCCACAGTCACAATTCAATGATATTGTTTTGCCTCATTTATAAAGGGCATCTGCACATCTACCATGACCCATGCAAATTCGGTTCAAGGTTGTCCATATCGCACAGGGCTGGTCAAATCCAGGTGGTTTTTCCAAGATGCAGGGCAAGCTTCGGCATTGTGGAGGGCAATTTCCTAGCCAATGTTGTTTCCACATGTTGTGCATATTGAAATCGTCTTCTAGAAGAGCTTTAGCTGTAGAAATGGCTGGATGTCTCAATCTCAGCCTGTTTCACTCCAAGCAGGCTACGTCATTTAGTATTGGTAGCTGGGGATTACCAATAATCTTCCGATATTCTTGAAGAAGGACGCTCTTTCGTCTTGCATCCAGAGGTGGCATATGGCTCAAAACAGGCAGCCAGTATATGGGAGTAGGTCGTATCGTCCCACTAACAATGCGCATTTACTCATGCAGTTGTGTATCGATCTTTCTCGTGTGTGGACTATTAAGCCACACTGGGGCACAGTACTCTGCTGCTGAGTAAGCGCGTCTGTGACATTCCTTAAGTCACACGTGTCCCCTGGGTGGTGCTAAAGAACAGTCACTTCGAAGCAAACACCTGAAGCTTCGAAGTTGTGGTAGCCAGTCAATCCTAGTGATCTCCTGGCTATATCACATCGCATCAAATTATTGTGGAAACCTCATGGACTTTTGGCAGAAAATAGAAAAAAATGAACTTATGCTTTATGGTTTTGATGATTAGACAGGATAGATTATAATAAGAAGAGAGACATGTTGTAACTTTAGAAATGGATTTAAATGTATAATCTATATACTACTAAAACTCTTGTGTCTGTCTGTTTGTAACCTTCAATTGGGGGAAACGGTGCATCATAGGGCAACCATTTTTGAAGCAAGGTACCCCAAATGGGCTAACTTACAGAATGCCGGGACCCATTACTCCCATGCAGGGCTTCTCATCCTGGTTTCCGTGGGCAGAGATGGGGGAGAGATAGGTGGGTGGGGGGAGTTGGAGGCAGTCCCTTACCTTACTGAGGCTCGCAGCTGGGAGGGTCTAAGCCCGGAATGGCTTGGTTTGGGGTGCATGCTCGGCTAACGACCGGTAAAATTAGCTTAACAACGGCAATGGAGAGTGCTGTGATTGCCGTCAGCAAGCGATGTGGTCGTGTGATATCTCCCTTTACAACCACATCACTTAGCAACAGAAATTCCAGTCCCAACTGTGGTCATAAGTTGAGGACTACCTGTATATTATATAGATTTTATTTATTTGTTTGTTTGTTTTCTATAGCCTATATAGAATCTATATAGAATCTATACATACATAGAATCGATATAGATGCTGGATATAATAGGCTTAACATGCTAGGAGTGTATAGTTTTTAGAATAAACCTTCCTCTTGTGAATATCAGAGAAGAAGCATTCAACCACCTGGTCTGTGGTTTGTATCATACCCTAAGTCTAACCCCACCAGACTCTGCTGTCCAACTTATCATCTGTGCCAGCTGGCTGGGAGTCTTCTCCCCCATTCCCTGACTGTACTCCTGGCCTAGGAAGATCATCCTGCAATGCAATGAAGCTCTGTCCCCATGTTTCATGTTGCTTTTGGCTACATGGGCTTCCTGGATGCCCTCTGCTTCTTAGTGGCTTTCCTGGCAGGAACCTCCCTGGGGCCTTCAGCAAAGGCCAGCTGATCACCTTCAGCATGCTGGTCTTCTGCAGCTTCTGAGAGTCCTTCATTCCCATCTACCTGAGCTCCCAGGAGAAGTCCATGGTGGCCATGCAGGCACTGAACCGGACCACCTGCCAGAGTTCCATTAGGTACCTGAGACAGACCATCTGAATCCTTCCCACTGCCCCTTGGCGATTGTGAGTGGTGATAAATTGCAACTGGATCAGGGTGTGACCTGACTATAGCAATGGAGTGGCTGAAAACTTCCCCATCTCCAGATTACACCTCATCTACTGTGAGGCAAAGAGGAGGTCTAACATATTTATTTATTTATTTTATTTAATCAATTTATTCCCCGCCCATCTCCCATGCAAGGGACTCTGGGCGGGTTACAATAATTAAAATTTTAAAAACTATACAAATTAGAAATATCTAAAAATACAACCAATATAAATAGATAAAAACCAAGATGGGTAGGGAATCGTAGCATAGATCCTATTGCTACGGGGCCAGCCAACCCCAGGAGGCACTATCGCCTCTGTTGTCCCAGGCCTGGTGGCAGAGCCAGGTCTTAAGGGCCTTCCGAAAGGCCAGAAATGAAGGGGCCAGTCTCACCTCCGGGGGCAAGATGTTCCATAAGGCGGGCGCTATCGCAGAGAAGGCACGCCTCCTGGACCCCGCTAGATGGAATTCTCTTGTTGAGGGGGTCCGGAGCATGCCCTCCCTGCATGCACGGGTGGGGCGGGCCGACGTTATCAGGACGAGACGGTCCCTCAGGTATCCTGGCCCTATGCCATATAGGGCTTTAAAGGTAATCACCAACACCTTGAATTGGACCTGGAAGCAAATTGGCAACCAATGCAGCTCGCGAAGCAGAGGTGTTACATGTGCCGATCTCCTGGCACCCATAACTGCTCGCGCCGCCGCATTCTGTTCCAACTGAAGCTTCCGGATACTCTTCAAGGGTAGCCCCATGTAGAGCGCATTACAGTAGTCTATACGGGAGATGACAAGGGCGTGAGTGACTGTTCGGAGGGCCTCCCGATCCAGGAAAGGGCATAACTGGCGTACAACTCGCAGTTGTGCAAAGGCCCTCCTGGCCACGACTGCCACCTGCTCTTCGAGCAGGAGTCGCAAGTCCAGGAGGACCCCCAGATTCTGCACTGGATCTGAGTGAGGTAGTGCAACCCCACCCAGAACCAAGGATGACAACTTCCCAGATCTAGGGGGGCCATCAATCCACAGCCACTCTGTCTTACCAGGGTTCAGTTGAAGACTGTTGTTCCCCATCCAGACCCCCACAGCCTCCAGACACTGAGATAAGGCATCGACCGCATCACTTACTTCACCCGGGATGGAGATGTATAACTGGGTATCATCAGCATATTGGTGATACCTCATCCCGTGGTGACGGATGATCTCGCCCAGCGGCTTCATGTAGATGTTGAACAGGAGAGGAGAGAGAACCGACCCCTGCGGCACCCCACAAGTCAGGGGTCGCGGGTCAGCCCTCTCCTCCCCTATCAACACCGACTGAGAATGGCCCCGGAGGAAGGAGGCGAACCAGCGCAAAACTATACCGCCCACCCCCAACTCCCTGAGCCGCCCCAAAAGTATACCGTGGTCGACGGTATCGAAAGCCGCTGAGAGACCTAAGAGAGCTAGGATGGACGCACTCCCTCCATCCCGCTCTCACCAGAGATCATCCATAAGCACGACCAATGCAGTCTCCGTCCCATATCCCGAACACCATACGAGGGCTGGGATCAATGGAATGGGCTGGGGAGCAAGAGATCTATTATAGTAATTCTCCCACAGTTCTTTAGACAATCCAGCCTGGAGCCTTGATCTTCTAATACCTTTTCTGTCCCCTGGTCCTGGGTTGGGGATTAAGATTTCTAGGCAGAATATAGATAGCTGCAATGATTACATTCCTTATTCTGAATCTCATTATCAACTTGGAGGGATCACAATGCACATTTATCTGAACTGCCTGCAGATTCCACCCCCTGTTGATCATAAGAGCCAAATGCCTGCAAAAGGAGAAATCGTCAGATGCGATTTCCTTGCCCATGATCTGAATCCTGCGAAAGAGATTCTCTCAGTCTAACTTTCTGGGATCCAAGGTGGTTCAGCACCAAGGGGAAGTCCACAGTGGCTGTGCAGGTCTTCTCCATCGTGGCCTCTATTGATGGGCTCCTAGGCTACATTCCCAAGTGCTACAGATTCAGCCTGATCTGTTTGCTCATGCCACCCAGTTGTACATCTCCACCCTGGGTTGTACCAGTGGTGCTGTAGAGGTGCCTACTCCGTGCGTGCAGACTGTGAGGGTCTGGATGGAGATGGCAGGTTGCATCTCAGCCCTAGTTGGAACTGAGCATCTCTGGGGTTTGGGAAGCCTAGTTCTAGAGCTCTTCCATCAGTACCTCTGAGTAGGGTAGTACTCCCCCAGACCAAAATGGTATACAAACCTGGACTCATGTCTCCTAGTTCTAGGAGAGCTTTTGCACAAATCCAACTAGTTGTGTCCCTTCTTGGATTGGGAGGCTCTCCTCACAGCCACTTAAGTGTTAGTCACCTCCTGTATGGATTATTGCAATGAATTCTACTGACTACTAACTCTACTAACTCCACTAACTTCAGTAACTTCTTTCTCCACTTATTGATATTTTATTTCTGCAGTACCTTTTTTCTTTTTTCTGGTTTGTTTTCTTCTTTTTTTCCTCCTTTTAAAAATACAATAATTTAAAAAAAGTATTGGGGTCTGTCTCCAGCAAAGGACATCATTACCTTGTTGTGGTGCTGGAGCTTGAGCACCTCAATGAGCACCATGAGCTAAACCGTGAAGGGACACCCAAGACGGGAAGGTCATGGAAGAGAGGTCAGACTAAATATGATCCCTGGGGAAGGTAATGGCAACCCACCCCAGTATTCTTGCCGTGAAAACTAAATGGATCAATACAACCAGACATATGTCGGTATACCATCGGAAGATGGGACTCCCAGGTCAGAAGATGGTTAAAATGCTACTGGGGAGGAACAGAGGATAAGTTCAACTAGCTCCAGATGTGATGACGCAGCTAGCTCAAAGCCGAAAGGACGGCTAGCGGCCGACGGTGCTGGTGGTGAATGACGAATCCGATGTTCTAAAGATCAACACATCATGGGAACCTGGAATGTAAGATGACAGGGCAAATTGGATATGGTTATTGGTGAGATATCAAGATTAAATATAGACATTTTGGGTGTCAGTGAACTGAAATGGACTGGGATGGGCCACTTCACATCAGATGACCACCAGATCTACTACTGTGGAGAAGAGGAACACAGAAGAAATGGAGTGGCCCTCATAATTAATAATAAAGTGGCTAAAGCAGTGCTTGGATACAATCCAAAAAACGATAGAATGATCTCAATTCAAATTCAGGGTAAGCCATTTAACATCACAGTGATCCAAATATACGCCCCAACCACATATGCTGAAGAAGCAGAAGTTCTATGAGGATCTGCAGCACCTACTGGATAATACACCAAAACGAGATGTTATTTTCATTACAGGAGACTGGAATGCTATGGTGGGTAGTCAAATGACACCTGGAATTACAGGCAAGCATGGTCTGGGAGAACAAAATGAAGCAGGACATAGGCTGATAGAATTTTGCCAAGACAACTCACTGTGCATAACAAACACTCTCTTCCAACAACCTAAAAGACGACTTTATACATGGACTTCACCAGATGGTTGACACCGAAATCAGATTGACTACATCCTTTGCAGCCAAAGGTGGTGGACATCTATACAGTCGGTAAAAACAAGACCTGGAGCTGACTGTAGTTCAGATCATGAACTTCTTATTGCACAATTTAGAATCAGACTAAAGAGAATAGGGAAGACCCACAGATCAGTTAGACATGAGCTCACTAACATTCCTAATCAATATGCAGTGGAAGTGAAGAATAGATTTAAGGGACTAGATTTAGTAGATAGGGTCGTAATCGGAGTTTATTTGGTATCCTTTTGCAAAAGGGGTGCCCTTCCTGTCTTCCACCAGTTCGGTTGACAAGAGGCACACCTGAATACCAAGACAACTGGATTTCTATTTTCTTAGTGGAAACGTTTCACTCCTTATCCAAGGAGCTTCTTCAGTCTGAGTAAAGTTAGTAAGGGAATCCTTAAATATGTTTCTAGGCTGGCTGTGTGACCTTGCACCTGGGGCTAGGTCATGGTTATTTTTGAGATGTTTGTTTCTAAATCCCTTTATCATCTAAAGGAGGATCGTTAAGATTACCCTGCTGCTGTTGAGCTTGCGAAATGGTCTTAATCTTCCTAGGCACAGAAGACAAAGCAGGAAGGAAGATAGGGGAAAGGTTATGCCTTCCCCTATCTTCCTTCCTGCTTTGTCTTCTGTGCCTAGGAAGATTAAGACCATTTCGCAAGCTCAACAGCAGCAGGGTAATCTTAACGATCCTCCTTTAGATGATAAAGGGATTTAGAAACAAACATCTCAAAAATAACCATGACCTAGCCCCAGGTGCAAGGTCACACAGCCAGCCTAGAAACATATTTAAGGATTCCCTTACTAACTTTACTCAGACTGAAGAAGCTCCTTGGATAAGGAGTGAAACGTTTCCACTAAGAAAATAGAAATCCAGTTGACATGATTCAAGCTACAGACAATTCCACCTGGATGACTGAGAACCTTCATAGACATACTGAATACCAAGACTTACAAGCTTTTATACTTTTCAATCCCGATGCTGTTACAATAACCCGGCCGCATAATTAATTTTCATTCCTAAATTCCCTCCCCCTAAATTCTTCCTCCCCCCCCCAAGCCCTGTTTTACTTCAACCCTGCTCTCCCTCCTTTCCCCATTGTGCTTTCCTTTGCCATCTGTTATTTATGTAGCATACTATACGTTATTTATGTTTTCCTGCCTTCCAGCAGAGCTAAGCATGTCCTTTTGCCTTTTTGACCCCCTAACCTATAGTTACAGTTCGGCATACCTCTGTCAATACCCTATACAGCTATTTATATTCAGGCCAGTTTGAAACTGACATGGTACAGACAATTAGACACCCGTTTTTGTAGACCGGCTCATACCGAAGTGTCAAACGCAATTTGCTGATGCCAAGAGTTTCGCGTGTTAACATCGTAGGTTCATGGGACAGTTATCATCCAAGTACTTGTTAATGTTAATCCCTTATGCTTAGTAATAAATCTTTCTACTTCTAAAAAAAACTGTGTGTCTATATTTTAAAGAAAGGGGTTTCAGGCTGCAGAGCAAAGTACCTTATACCTGTTATAATGAATATAATATATTCTTTATAATGTTATAAAGAATAACGGTTATTTTTACTTCTCACAATGTTTAAGCAATAAATACATAATATATGGTTTACTCTCCATCTTCACAAGCAAGGAAAAACTTCTTTTCCTCCAATATAGGACAATAGTTCTAAAAAATGGGAATAACCAAATAGGAGAATCTGAAACCAACTACTGATCAATATAATGGATAAAAGTCCTCGTTCTCAGGACATTTGCTGTGGTTTGGTAAGCTATATAAAACGATTTTTAAAAAAAGGAACATGGTGCCCATACTTCATTTATTGTCTTTATTCAAAAGAGGAGCAACCACAAGCCTCAGCGGATCCTTGGCTGACTTGACAAATATAGCCAAAGTCCACCACAAATTGAGATCAACTATATCCAGATCAATGTGTGACTATTTACAAACATGCAAATACTCTCTCTTGACCCTAGTTTGCATAAAGCCCTTTTCTTAGAGAAGTTTGGACCAAGTTCTCCTGTCTCACTCAGTGGCTCATCTACAATGTTTGGACCCCATCTGTGACTTCTCTCCATGTTACCATTATCCAAATCATAGTACTTTATTTGTTCTCTTGGTGCTAATTCTCTAGAGACTTTTCTGCAACCTTTCAGAAGATTTGGCACAAACATATGAATAATATGTTTTCACCTTGATTTCACAGTAAAGCCTTGGGGGCTGATGCCATGGCACTGGAAAACCATGGGTGCATAAAAGGTTCTGGAGAGAGGGAGAGCCTGGGGAGGTTTTTGGGGCAGGTGGGGAGCAAATGAATCCTTGGCTGGATTCTGTCTGAAATAAGGACACTTTCTTCCATCTCTTCCTCTCCCTCTTTGTTCAAGTCACACCCAGGACTGGAGGCCTCATCAGGAACACAAGTCATGTTGTTGCTTGTGCAGCTGCTTGTGCTGCTTCTGGGGCCTCAGAGTGTCTGGGGGAGGCTCAAAGCAAAATGCCTCCTGACCCTGAAGAGGGATGAGGTGGGCCCAATTAATTATTACAGGCCAGGAGAGCTTTCCATTGGTGGCATCATCTCTGCAACCCAGGCTTTGTTTGAAAGATTGAGTTTTGAAAAATCTCCTTCGACTCAATTATCCTCGTAAGTCAATCTTCCTGCACTGCATTAGAGCAACTCTATTTCTGACTTCTTTCAAAAGTTCCAGCCAGGCATTGTGCCATTTCGTCTTTGGGGATCCATTTTAGACCCTGCAGCTGATGAGCCTCCCTTGAAATTCTCAAGTACAGTCATCAAGCAGGTATCTTCTCCTTTCCTTGACTCTGAAGAACAAACACCTGCTTTGCTTGACATCCTCTGAGCAGAGCTAGACTGGATAGAGAGGAGAGGGTGGGTCCTCCCTTGTACCCCTCCCTTCCCCCATAAAGGGGTCGACATGGACACAAAAATGCAGGAATGCTATATGTTTTCCTTACACTGAAAATGCAATAGCCTCCCCCTTCTTTTTGGGGGGGGGTTTCTTACATTGACTGACAATGTGAAAGAACCCCAGATCAGAATTTATTATTTCATTGAGTTTCCATGTCCGTGATTCCCATTTTGAATTGATGCCAAATACCCTAATCCTATAATGATTTAAATGGAAATTAAGTCTCCGGTCAAAGACTTTTGACAGTTGACATCAAAATAGAAACATGTGCAGGAATTGATAACTTATTGCCTTTGTTAACCGTCATAGCTCCTCCTCCTCTTTGTCGGTTTGTGTCTGAGTGTGCACTTAATGATTCTATATTTAATATGGAAAAATAGGTCAAACCACTCCAATATTAAATACTGGAGAACATAACTAGAAAGGAAAAGAGAGAATATTTAAAGTCAGTCTGAAATCTTAGACCAACTGCAAGGATACTGAAAACATCAAGGATAAGCCAAAGCTAATAATAAATAGATTCCTTTAGACCTAAGTTGCATTGAATATCTTAAAATGAAATATAAATGGAAAGAATCCCAGAGTTTCATTAAAATATGTGATATATCTGGGGAGATCCCTTAGCCTTCGTAGGATAGGTGAAACAATCCATCCAAATATGTCATCAAATGCTCAAAACCTGCTCAGCTGTAACACTCGATTACTGCTTTTAAATTACAATCAAATAACTTTTATTGCCCTAACCCATTCAGAGGAATTCTTGGGCTAAGGAAGATTAGAAGTATTTTTGTAAAAAGAGATTAAATAAAATGTTTGCTTCATTGATTACTGTATGTTCTGATACATTTTCCTTGCAGGATACAATCGACAGAATACTGGAAAATCCTATCCTTCCTTTTTGCCATCCAGGATATTAACCAGGATTCCCATCTCTTACCCAACATCACCCTGGGTTACCACATCTATGAAAACTATTTCAGCCCAGGAAAGACTTCAGAGGCTCTGCTGGACCTGCTTTCAGCTGGGGAGGCCAATGTTCCCAACTACAGTTGTGGGAGACAGAGACACCCAGTGGCTGTCCTTGAAGGGACTGAGACTGGCTTCTCCATCCAGATTTTGACCATGTTGGGCACCTACAAAATCCCACAGGTGAGTCTTTGCTGGGAAGACAATTTTTAATCATGCAGCTTTCAATCAGAGATCCTCCCTTGTCCATGAAGTAAAGGTAAAGGTTCCCCCCGCACATTTCTGCAGTCGTGTCTGACTCTAGGGGCCGGTGCTCATCTCCGTTTGTTAGCCGAAGAGCCAGCATTGTCCGAAGACACTTCCACGGTCATGTGGCCAGCATGACGCACGCGGAATGCTGTTACCTACCCACCAAAGTGGTACCTATTAATCTACTTGATTTGCATGCTTTCAAATTGCTAGGTTAGCAAGAGCTCACACCGTCATACAGGTCTAGGAATTCGAAACTCCAAACTTGCGATCTTCCGATTGACAAGCCTGGCGTCTTACCCGCTGAGCCACCACGCTCCTACTGTCCATGAAGACCAGAGTTTTATTATGGAAATAACAGGCATTAAAGATGATACTTCAGGTTATCCAAAGGGAGGGAAGGATTAAAACAAACATATCTCTTCTCGCCATCGTCCCAGTCCAGATTTGGGGACCTTCCCTTTTCCTGAAATAGAAAAAATTTCCTCACATGAAGCAAATGTGGAGAGAGGGAATGTATGAAGCAATGGGTAAGTAGAGAAGTCTTCACTGCAAGGAGTGGAACTATCTCTTCATTAGGGACAGAATGGGTATCTTACATTTTGGCTCTTATGGGTCTCAGATTAAATACCACTTTTCATTCCTTTTCAGATTAGTTACAATTTTGTTTCTGAGATTCTGATTGATAAAACTCGGTTTCCGTTCTTCTACACGATGCTCCCTGCTGAAGGATTCCAGTATTCAGGTATGGTCAAGCTGCTCCTCCATTTCAGGTGGACCTTGGTTGGTCTGCTTGCTCCGGACACTGACCAGGGCCAGAAATTCATGACCACGTTGACTTCCATGCTGATAAGGAATGGCATTTATCCAGTTATATCACAGACCTTTTCAACAACTACTCAGAAAATCTTCGTAGATTTTCAACTATATGAAATGTATTGGAGTCAAATGAATGTCTTTCTTTATGCTGCAGAGGTTGATTCAATCAACGCAGGGATGGCAATTCTACATATGTTACATGAAAGCATTAAGAAACCTGTTGCAGGAAAAGTCCTGATGACAACAGCTCTCTGGGACCTAAGCCATTATTTGACACAGGAAGGATTTCAATTCTTTGAATTCATTCATAGCATTTTTTCCTTTCTTATGAAGGGAAACCAAATAGCAAAGTTTGGTATGACGCCAGAGTTTTACAATCCCATCAAACACTTAGCATATATATCCTTTTCATGTTCCTACACCAAGGATGCCTTTTCGCTGAAAGTCTGGAGACACTGCAGAGAGAGAGAAGAACAGGTGGCTCTGTACCAAGAGGATATTGATTGGATCCTGTCTCTGGACAACTATTTCATTTACAACACAATCTGGTCTGTGGCACAGGCCATTCATGCAGCGTATTTGTCCATATCCAAGAAGACAAGGATGGAAGGTGGTAAGAACTTGGAAACTCCAACGTTAAAGGCTTGGCAGGTATTTCTTTTTTTGTAGCACATCTCTCTCCTGCAGCCAAGAATCAGATTTGTAATTGTAAGAACTGGAAGATAGTATGAAAAAATAATTTATAACACAAACAATAAATTGAATTCCAACTTTTAATTCCTCTCCCATTTATTTATTTATTTATTGGACTTTTATCACCACGCCATCTCCCCCAAAGGGGACTCTGGGAGGTTTACAAACATAGAGATTAAAATTCTACTATAAAAATATAAAAATACAATATATAATTACTTATCATTATAGGTTAAATAGAAAATCCAAGAGGGCAAAACATGATCTTAAAAGGGCTCTAAGGCACTAGCCATCCCCATGAGGAACTATTCCTATTCCCATCCCACGCGAGGCGACAAAACCAGGTCTTTAAATTCTTCCGGAAGGACAGGAGTGATGGGGCCTGCCTCACCTCCGGGGGCAAAATGTTCCAAAGGGCAGGTGCCACTGCCGAGAAGGTGTGCCTTCTGGACCCCGTCAACTGAAACTCCCTTACCGACAGGGTCCAAAGCATGCCCTCTCTACATAATCGAGTGTGACGGTTTGAAGTTATGGGGATGAGGCGGTCCCTCAGATACCCTGGTCCCATGCCATGTAGGGCTTTAAAGGTCAAAACCAACACCTTGAATTGCACCTGGAAGCATACTGGCACCCAGTGCAGCTGGCGTAGCAGAGGTGTCACATGGGCCGATCTAGGGGCACCAATAACTGCGCGCGCAGCCGTATTCTGGACCAATTGGAGCTTCCGGATACTCTTCAAGGGTAGCCCCATGTAAAGTGCATTGCAGTAGTCTATATGGGAGATGACCAGGGCATGAGTGACTGTATAGAGGGACTCCTGATCCTGGAAAGGGCGTAACTGGCACACAACACGAAGTTGCGCAAAGCCCCTTCTGGCCACGGCTGCCACCTGCTCCTCGAGCAGGAGCCGTGAGTCCAGAAGGACCCCCAGGTTCCGCACTGATTCTGAATGGGGAAGTGCAACCCCATTCAGAACCAAAGATGATAATTTCCCAGATCCAGAAGAGCCATCAATCCACAGCCACTCCGTCTTACCAGGGTTCAGCTAAAGCCTGTTGTTCCCCATCCAGGCCCCCACAGCCTCCAGGCACTGAGAAAGGGTGGCCACTGCATCACTTACTTCACCTGGGATGGAGATGTACAACTGTGTATCATCAGCATATTGATGATATCTCATCCCATGGCGACAGATGATCTCACCCAGCGGTTTCATATAGATATTAAATAGGAGAGGTGAGAGAACCGAACCCTGCGGCACCCCACACAGGAAGCCAGGAAGGGCACGGGTCTAGATGGCATCTGGTGGCCTTTACAGTCCGGAGGATCCTGTCCACTTCCTTAGGCCCAACAGGATCAAACCGATCCCAGATAACCGGGTAATGACGTTCACTGGAGAAACGCTCACACTCCGCTCTCCGCTCCACGTCTCGTCGCTGCCTTGCTACTCTGGGGTTTTTTTCTCTAGGCCCTCCACGCCATCCAGCACCGTTGTTATTACACAATTGGGGCCCACAGGGTCCAGCACAGTGACACCAAGCTCCCGCTTCGCCAGTTCTCCACATCAGGCTCCCCTCTGAGAAATCCCCCAAAGGGGTCTGCTGAAAAACACCCAAGTCCGCAGTCACAAAGAGCCATGAGCTCCGCCTAGTTCTCAGTCCATGTGCTGCGAGAGCTACACTCCATCCAGCCTACTCCAGTTTGAATATCAAGCCAGAGGTACGGGTTTCCGGAGTTTCGGGGCGCTCTCCAGTTGCCCCTACCAGTTGGTAAATAATTTGTAGGGGCAAGGGGGTCTTAACTCTGTGTCCGAGCTCCCCCGCAAAGATCCCTCTAGAGCAGCTCACGGCGTCTTTCCTCTCGTTGCCACTAAGCCACCACCACACCGATCTTTCCCATACGTCCAATAGGTCTTCCAGGTGGGCTTTCCGATGGGAGTTCCGATGGCAACCAAAATTGGGGGGTTCCTTCCTCTCTCCCCCAACCCCTAACAGGGTTTTAGGCTCACAGGGGAAGGCTCACAGTGTTCAAAATCTCTCCAGGCCTTGGGTGTCTGCCAAGACTGTTGTTACTCCGTCACATTCCCCAATCCATACCAGGGAACTCCGGGAAACTCCAGAAAACTCACCCCAGAACCCCAACCAATAGATAAATAGGGTTGGGGATCAGAGCATAAACTCTCTAAAAGCTCTCTGAGAGCTTTCCGAGAGCTCAAAAAAGCCTGAGGCTCCCTCCTTCAAAGCGGGAGCGATCGGCGTCTGCTTCCGATCGCCATCTTGGATACTTCATTCCATATCCATTCTTGGATACTTTTGCATTCTCTTCACTCCTTCCCATTCTTTAGCAACATGTTCTCCCTTTAAAATGGTTTTCAAAGAGAATATTACAAGGTCTTCACTGTTTAGTCACCTTTTCCCTCATTCAATCAAAGGTCATTTAATGTCTCTCTTCTCTTTGCAAGCAGGAGCAGATTGTTCCAGAAAACAGGACCTGCCACCCAAAAGGCACGCTTCCTAGGCCCCATAAGATGGCAATATGGGGGAACTTGGAGCATGTCCTCCTTATGAGAGTGTGTGGGGTGGGAAGATGTTCTTGGGAGAAGGCAGTCTCACACGTAACCTGGCCCTATGCCATGTAGGGCTTTATAGGTGATGACTATGGCCTTGAATCACCTCCAGAAGCCTATTGGCAGCCAGTACCAGTCACAGAGTACAGAGTACAGAGATGCCCATAACATCCCATGCTGTGCATTCAGGACCAATCCAAACTTCAGGATAGTTTGCAATAATCCAATTGGGAGGTGACTAAGGAGTGAGTGACCATGAGCAAGGTCTCCCAGTCCAGGAACACACAATTGGAATACAAGACAGAGCTGTGCTAAGGCCTCCCTGTGTCAGCCCTACAAGGTAGACTGGACCAGGAAAGTGACTCCACAGGAAGACTAGAAATAGACTTTATTGAGAGAGGCGATAGGAGCAGAATCTTGCAAGTCTGATTGTGCTTTATCTCCCTTCCCTCTTATACTCCAGTGAGTCAGGGCGGAGTCAGCCAGAGTCCCTTCTTAATCCTATCTCTCTTCCCAGGATTTAAGGAAGGCTTCTGACCCCTTTGTCTGTAGCTTGGATCATGTCAACTGGATTTCTATTTTCTCAGTGGAAACGTTTCGCTCCATTTCTCCACTGTTTCTCCACTGAGAAAATAGAAATCCAGTTGACATGATTCAAGCTACAGACAATTCCACCTGGATGACTGAGAACCTTCATAGACTTCTGACCCCTTTGTTTATGTAAAGGACTCTGAAGGTTTCCTTCAAGAGCTATCTGTAGACTGCCTCCCCTGTTAGACTCACTTCAAAGCAAACCCCAGGACAGAGTAATGGGAACAAACTGTAGATTCACTCCTCCCTCCAGAGAAAAATTAAGGTTTCACATTCATTTTCCAAGTTCTTCAGGAGACAAATATGAACTCTGAGACTGTTTTGATTTACATTCCTTTCCTTGTCTGCCATTTATCTACTCAGCCTTGAGTAATTTCTCTCTCATCACACAAACAAAGTGGTCATGCCATAGAAGTCTGGATATCCTGTTTAAACATTCCCATTTTCTCTTCCATTCTCTTCCATTCCAGCTTCACCCCTTCCTTGAAAACCCTGAGTTTTACAATAAATCCATAGGTGGAGTGTATCTGGATGAGAAGGGAGACCTGGCAGTGGACCTGAATATTGTCAACTGGCTGTTTCACAACTGGTCAGTTGCCAGAATGATGTTTGGCAGCCTAGAAAAACAGGGATCCCTGGATTTCAAGTTTATGTTAAATCCAAAAGATGTGGCAGAGATGGATAACCTGAACAAGGTGGGGAAAATCTTAGCTTCAGTCTTTGTGAATCTCTTACCAACAGGATGCTTTCTTGGGACAGTTTTGAATATCATCTACATCCTCCAAGAGAGGCAATATATTCTTTGCTTAGATATCAAGCTGTCTATGAGAAATATATCCTTAACTATTTAAGTTAACTATTCATGAGTCTTCTGCAAAGGGAGGTCCATTTAAGCCAAGGTAGTTTTGAGTTAATTTCACCAAAGGAAAAAAAACGCATTAAACTTATCTTCAGCAATTTAATATGTAAACTTAGAACCTGAACTAAAAATGGAACCATACAAAAAATTAGAAAGAAGAAAAGGGAAGCAACACACAACCAGAGTGTTGAGCTCTTTTTTTAGGCTTTAAATTTAGCAAAGCTAAGCCTTGAACTGGAGATCACCAACCCCTTTCTCTTTTGCCCCTTTCTGGAAATTAAATCATAAATAATTTTCTGGGTGGTCTTCCTCCCTCTGCTCAGTCCCTGCCTCCTTCCAGATGTGTGGAAAGCTGTCGTCCCGGATACATGAAGGTGGCCCAGGAAGGGAAGCCCATCTGCTGCTATGACTGTGTTCCTTGTGCAGAAGGAACCATCTCCACCATGGAAGGTGGGTGACACCAGAGGAACAGGGCTAACTTCTGGGGAGACCACCTACCCCAACATTTTCCATGAGGGCATTTCTATAGGCTTTTTAGCAATTCATATCTTTCAACTGGGAAACTGTGAGCATATTAGACCAGGCCAAATCCAAAAATGCTAGAGAATTCCTAGAAGCTTGGCACTCAGACAAAGCAGCCATCAACAGACACATAGAGGTTAACAACATTTACATACCATTCATAAGAGACAATAGAATAGCCAGAAGACCAGAACACCCCTGGGCCAGCAATCAACAACAAGATATGCATAGATTAACAGCAAGATTAGCAGCAGAGGAGCAATCTAACAACACAATAGACCTTAATCAAGGAACTATTAACTCAGTCAATCACCCAAACAGCACACAACAGCCCAATCAAGGAACTACCAAGGAGAGTACAAGACCCCCACCAACACAGGCAGGACAAGCCAGGGTATATAAACAGACAGCAAGTTCCACTCCCTTTTCGCACTGAAGATGTTGCCTAGCCTGGCAATGAAACGTCTGCATGAAAACAACAAGGCTCAGAGAGCACCAAAGACTCCCCAATTCATATCTTTCTAATATGTATAATTTTCCTTAGTGAGTGATAAGAAACGACCTTAGAGCTTAAACTGGGAGCAGAACATGAAAAGATACTGGACCAATGATGGCTTAGGATTACCAGGGAGATGGCCTCTCTTATCCTTCATCTTCATCACACCTTTCATGTTTCAAATTGCTATTCACTCCATTTCCCTTCAAAGTGAGAATTTCCAGGGTTCCTGGAATTATTGCCTAAAATAGGGGGGAGGAGGTGTGTGATAAGAGAGAAATCATGAGTTAGGGCTGAGCCTTCTTGCCCTAGTGGGACGATAGTCTACTAAGTGGTAGGAACGGGAGTGCTTGAGGAAGTCTTGAACTTACCACCAGCTCACCTTGAAACTGCGACCAGAAGATGAAAAGATACTGGACCAATGATGGCTTAGCATTACCAGGGAGATTTATTTATTTATTTATTTATTTAATTTATTCCCCGCCCATCTCCCATACAAGGGACTCTGGGCGGGTTACAATAATTAATTAAGAGATGGCCTCTCTTATCCTTCATCTTCATCTTGATGGCCATTAGTGGACTGCTAGGACCACTGAATGGGGCAGAGCTTAATGAAGTGAAGCAATAAGTGCACAGAAAAGAGTTTTTATCAAAATAGCATTGATGAGCACACTAGAGAGATATGGGTTATTGATCTTAAGCACTGAGCCCACCCAAGCACAAAGAATTAGACGCTTAGACAAAGTAGTTCCAAATGTAAGTACAAAAAGAGTTCTTACATTTATTTGGCCCAGTTACACTCTTGTTCTTTTTCTCCCTAAACTTTGTTTACCCTTAGCCCTCATTGCTGCCAAGGGCTGCATGGAGAAAGGGGGAAAATCCTCCTGATTCTTAGGCCTAAGCATGGCCTCAAGATGGAGAGAGCAGCAGCATGCTGCTTCCTCCTCTGATGGTGGAAGGAGGCAGAGAGAGAGAAAGAGGAAGTGGGAGGAGCAACAAACAGCTTCCTCCAGAAGGAGATAGTCATCCTAGAATGAATTTCTCATATGCTAATGAGGCATGCTGATTTGCTGGGACCTCCAAAAACATCTTCACTTTCATGTTTCAAATTGCTGTACACCCATTTCCCTTAAAAGTGAGAATTTCCAGGGTTCCATGGCATAATGACATGGATTATTGCCTGAAAGGGGGGTGGGTGGGAAGAGGTGTGTAATAAGAGACAAATCATGAGTTTGGGCTGAGCCTTCTTGCCCTAGTGGGACAATAGTCTACTAAGTGGTAGGAACAGGAGTACTTGAGGACCTCCAGTTCACCTTTATTTTTTATTTATATTTCAAATTTCATCACACCCATCTCTCTCAAACGAGGGACTCTGGGTGGTTTACCATGAAATTAAAATAAATACACATTAAAATACAATAAAAACAGTGCCTCTTTAAAAAATTATAAATATAAATATAAAATCCTGGATGACAACATTAAAAGTTTTTAATTTAAATTCATAAATACATGGGGGCCTCTTTAGGGCACTAACCAGCCTCAGGACTGATTATCCCCTCCCACCCCAAGTGAGGTGGCAGAGCCAGGTCTTTACCCCTTTCCAGAAAGCCAGGAGAAAGGGGCCTGCCTCACCTTTGGGGGCAGAGTGTTCCATAGGGTGGGAGACATGGCAGAGACAACTTGAATGTCACCTCCATCTTACTTTTCTTGGTCCATGTCAAAAGGAGAATTTTTCGATTTCTGCTGAAATACTCTGTGCTAGGTGGTCCTTTGCCTGCACGTCATTCCACTGTAAGCAAAGTTTCCCGTCTGACTTACTTATTTCAGTGTGGTAGGAATCACCTCCCTCTCTCCAATCCCTGGCAGCTGCCCTGCATGGCTGTGTTGTATTTCAGGGTTCAAACTCTCATACACACTGTTGTTAGGTCAGAATAGCAATTTACTCAAGGCTGGGTACATAAAAGCAGACAAGGAAAGGAATGTAATGTGGAGTCCTTGGTGCTCTCTGAGCCTTCTTGTTTTCTTGCAGACATTTCATTGCCAGGCTAGGCAACATCTTCAGTGTGAAAAGGGAGTGGGACTTGCTGTCTGTTTATATACCCTGGCTTGTCCTGCCTGTGTTGGTGGGGGTGTTGTACTCTCCTTGGTAGTTCCTTGATTGGGCTGTTGTTTGCTGCTTGGTTGATTGACTGAGTTAATAGTTCTTTGATTAGGGTTTATTGTGTTGTTTGATTGCTCCTCTGGTGCTAATCTTCGTGTTAATCTTTGCCTATCTGGTTGTTGATTGCTGGCAAGGAGGAGTTCTGGTCTTCTGGCTTTTCTATTGTCTCTTATGAATGGTATGTAAATGTTGTTTACCTCTATGTGTCTGTTGATGGTTGCTTTGTCTGAGTGCCAAGCTTCCAGGAATTCTCTAGCATTTTGGGATTTGGCTTGGTTTAAGATGCTCACAGTTTCCCAGTTGAAAGTATGGTTAAGTCTGTCCATTTGTTTTGAGATTAAGGAGTTTTCATCATGTCTTCTGACTGCTAGTTGGTGTTCGTGGATGCGTTCTGCTAGTCTTCTGCCAGTCTGTAGGAATCTAAAGGAATTACATTCATCTAACTTAACTGAATTACATTCATCTAAAGGAATGTAAATTAAAACAGAGTCTCTTGGAAAGAAAGCTTGCCTGGGGAGTTTCACTTTCAACAGGAATGTGCAGAAGAGAAGTCAAAGTCCAGTCTGAAGTTCAGAGAGCCAATCCCGAGGTCAGAGTTTCAGGGTTTTTTACACAAGCAGGATTCACAGGAAAAACACACCAGAGCAGGAGATCAGACTGTTGTTTCCAATGGAGAAATATTGGCCAAGGCTGCCTCTTAAATCAGGCTGCAGCTAGCTATCTTCAATTAAGAGAGTTACTCCCTTGTTTAGGAAGGAGCCTTGTTGAGTGTCTTTGCTCCTCTCTCTGCTCCACTGGCTGAGTCTGAGGGCTTGGAGGCCATACCTCATCATCTGACCGCTCCAGCTGTTCTGATGGTGCATGATCAGCCACAGGTGATTCCTGTGTTAGAAAGAAATCTTACCGGGAAAACTTCCAAACCGGGAAAAAATACACAGGCAATTGCTTGAACCAGAGGTGAGGTTTATTTCTGAGAGTGCAACATACAGAGGCAGCTTTCAGAAGCAGCCACACCAATTCTTCTCCGAAAGCCCTTTATATAGAGAAACCTTGCTTTTGTTCCTCGAAAGCATGCAAAACCGCACCCTTTAGGTATTCCAAGAAAGTGCAATTAGCCGGCATTCCGAGAAAGAGAGCGCACTACAGTCAGGCCCCCAGCTTAGTCGCGGTTTCCACTTGTTCAGCATTGCTGATTGAAATGGTAATCTCTTTGTGGAAATCTCTTTTCATATTTAATCAAGGAGACCTCGGGCTACGCTCAGCCTGGAAGGAATATTCCCCCTATTAGATTAGCATTTCCCACTGCATTTTAATCTTTGTGTTGAGCCCATCCTAATTGTAATTTTTAACCTTCTGCTCTGTTTCCTCCTTAGAACAATGCTTTCCAAACTGCCGCCGTTGCTGACACACCAACAGCAGCAGCAGCAGTGTGTGGGCGCGCGCAGCGGCGGCATGCACAGTGGCATCGCAGGGGCATGCACGGCACAGGGAAATGCATGGTGGCAGCGGCCTCGTGTTTTCCGCTAAAATATGGAAGTGCTGATGGCGCGCCACTGCCATCGTCATTACTGCCGCTATGCACACCACTGCTGCCATGCGCGCCCCCGCGCCGCCACCATGTCCTTTTCCGGGTTGTGTCGCGACACACTAAACTGTGTGTCGCGACACACTAAAGTGTCGCGACACACAGTTTGGAAAGCTATGTCTTAGAAGTATGGAAGTATGGAAGTGTGGTGGGAGGAATTGATTTCTTTCCAACACCTGGCTTGGTTTCTCCTCAGGCTGACATTGCACTGGTTCAGCTGGAGCAGCTTCTTCAGAGTAGTCAGAATCAGTCTGAGTCCTCGGCCGTGGGAGGCCCTTCTTTCTGAGCTGCTCAGTTGCCTGTGTAGCAACTGTGTAGCAGTAAACCTGTTTTTATATATCTCCCTACACATACCCCTACACATACCCCTACACATACCCCTACACATACACATGCCCCTACACATACACATACCCCTACACATACACATACCCCTACACATACACATACCCCTACACATACACATACCCCTACACATACCCCTACACATACACATACCCCTACACATACACATACCCCTACACATACCCCTACACATACACATACCCCTACACATACACATACCCCTACACATACCCCTACACATACACATAACCCTACACATACACATAAACATACCCCTACACATGTTGTTGTTCAGTTGTTTAGTCATGTCCGACTCTTTGTGACCTCATGGACCATAGCACACCAGGCCTTCCTGTCCTCCACTGTCTCCCAGAGTTTACTCAAATTCATGTTCATTACATCAGTGATGCTATCTAACCATCTCATCCTCTGCCTTCCCCTTCTCCTTTTGCCTTCAGTCTTTCTCAGCATCAGGGTCTTTTCCAGTGAGTCCTCTCTTCACATTAGGTGGCCAAAGTATTTGAGCTTCAGCTTCAGTATCTGTCCTTCCAATGAGCAGTCCGGGTTGATTTCCTTTAGGATCGACTGATTTGACCTCCTTGCAGTCCAAGGGACTCTTAAGAGTCTTCTCCAGCACCACAATTTGAAAGCATCAATTCTTCGGCGCTCAGCCTTCCTTATGGTCCAACTCTCCTACACATACCCCTACACATGCACATGCACATACACATATACATTTTTTTTGGTTCTCCAACAACATGAGGAACATCTGGCTCTTTTCTTTTTCTCATGGGCCCCTTGGTCCACTCATACACAGGTGAAAGGCTGAAGTCTTTTTTTAACAGTTCCAGCAGTGAAATGGTAAAATTTTGCTCCTTGCTTGCTTCTTCCCTTCTGAATGTAGTGACTGGAGGAAGCATAAAACTCTGGGGTGTTTTCTTCATCAGTCTTCAGAATGCCTGCCCCAAGGGAAGTGATTGTTCCTGGCAGTCCAGGCACAGGTGAGAGGGCAAAGAAGCAGGGGACGCTACCAATAAGGATAACCACAGACCAGACAGTAAAATTGCATCTCCAGGACTAAATCTGGAAATGCATTTTTAAAACTGGCTTCAACAACAACTTGTCTATACATGGGAGACAGGTGGTTGCCTTCCTCAGAGAAATAGAGGCACTTTCAGGAGAGTCAGTCTTGGAAGTGTTGGGGATGAGATTAAATACTGGGAGAGGATATATTGTTTGGATATTATCCTTCCTTTCTCACGTAAGTGAGATTAGCAGAGCATCATCCCCGGCAGCATAAAAGGGTTGGAAACTGAGACAAGGTTGGTTTAACCTTCTAGAAAACAATAATCCAGGATGCTGTGAGGCAGACTGGATTATCCTGGCATTACCCCTTTTTGTCCCTCTTAAAACAACAATCACACAGTTTTGTGAAGAAATAAAAGTAATGTTTACTCACATTATTTAGGTCTCAAAAACAGCAGTTGCAGTAGTAGAGTCAAGGCAGGTTTAAAACATACTAAGTTAAGAAAATAGAATATATAGACTTAAGCATTCTGTCTGGGCTTGAAGAGCTCAGACAACGTGTCCTTTCAACTCGAGAGCATGGTGGAAAAAGAGGGAAGAACAGGAAGAAGGAAGTGATCTCACAGAGTTCTCTCTTCAGGAAGTTACTGTGAGTCTCCGCCCTCTTCATATCCTTATAGAGCAAGACATGAATTGTTGGTATGACTGCTATATTTTCCCACAAACCCCTTCTCAGGCATACAAAACAAGTTCATGCAAACTTTTAATTAAACCACCCAGAGTCCCATTTTGACTCGAAGGTTCTCGAAACTCTCTCTCGGTAGAGGCTTGGTGAGAATGTCCGCAGTCATTTCTTTGGTATGGCAATAAGCCAAGTCCACAAGTCCATCTTGAATGGCCTCATGCACGAAGTGGTACTTCACTCCGATGTGCTTTGTTCTTGCATGGAACTTCTCACTCTGTGACAACTTCAGGCAACTCTGGTTGTCCTCCATGAGACGAACAGGCTTCTTGCGCACTAACCCAAAGTCTTTGGTCAGTTGGTCGAGCCAGGCCGTTTCTCTGCATGCTTCTGTAGCTGCAATGTATTCAGACTCTGTAGAAGACAAAGCTATACAATCCTGTTTATAACTGCCCCAAGAAATGGGACCATTTGCAAACATAAAGACATAACCACCTGTGGATTTAGTCTTTTGCATCCCCAGCCCAATCAGCGTCCGTGTAACCTACCAGTTCAGGATCGCTGTCAGCTGGCAACTTTAGTTTACAGTCCATGGTACCTTTCAGGTATCTGACAACTCTCTTAATAGCTGTCCAGTCACGTTCAGTCTGGACAGCTTTTCTGCTTAGAATCACTTTTCTGCTTAGAATCCCCACTGCATTAGCTATGTCTGGCCTACATGTTGTGGTCAGGTACAAAAGTTTTCCTATTGCTGACCTGTATTTGCTGTTGTCAGGAAGAGGTTCTGACTCCTCTTTATTCTTTAGGAAGTCAGTAGTCATAGGTGTGGCAACTGGGTGCGCTTCTTGCATCTGCAAGCTGTCAATTAGTTCAGTGACCTTCTGTTTTTTGGCTTAGAAGAAAAGAACCATCTTCTCCTCTCTCTATTTGAACTCCTAGATAATAATGCACTTTTCCTAGTTCTTTGACTTCCACATCTTGGCTTAGATGTTTTACTACTTGGGAGTAGTCTCTGTCATTTACGGTTGCAATTATTAGGTCATCAACAAATGTCAGAATGTAGGAAAATTGTCCATTATTACATTTTGAGTACAAACACTTGTCTGCATGGCCTTGTTTGTACCCCAACTGTGTTAGCATGGCGTGTAGCTTTTCATTCCATGCCCTAGCGCCCTGTTTTAGTCCATAAAGACCCTTCTGAAGTCTGCATACTAAATGCGCTTCATTTGGCTTGACAAAACCTTTGGGTTGCTTCATATAAATCTCCTGAGAGATTTCTCCATGTAAAAATGCAGTTTTTATGTCTATGTGCCTCACTTGCATTTGCTTTGAAGCTGCAATGCTTAAAAGCATTCTGATGGTGGTGTATCTGACTTCTGGAGCAAAAGTGGCATCATAGTCTTCTCCATACTGTTGACTGAATCCCTGTGCTACAAGTCTCGCTTTGTAGCGCTGTACTTTCCCTTCTGCATCTTGTTTCACCTTAAAGACCCACTTACTTCCAATAGCCTTCTTCCCTGGAGGCAGCTGGGTAAGTGTCAGGTCTTGTTCTGGTGCAGTGCATTCATTTCCTCCTGCGCAGCATCCTTCCAGAGACGGGCTTCAATGGCTGGCATCTCCTCTATCGCTTCCCAGTTGGAAGGCTCCAGGGGTTGCGCCGACCCTGCGAGGTAGGACAGTCAAAAATTTGAAAAATGTCCAAAAATACAAAATCAAAAACTTAAATCTCCAACGAAAAAAAATCTAAGATCTTCTCTGCCTAGCTACTGCACTGCAAGGGAAAGGGGGGGGTTAATCCTTTCACAATGGAGACAATGGAAGTCACCATGTGCTCGCCAGAAAACAAAATGTCCACTTTGGATCTTTCTTCTCTCTTAAGAAAATCCAGCGACATCCACAAAATACTTCAAGCTTTGTCTCTTCTGGGCCCGTAACCCTTGTTGGGGATGAGATTAAATACTGGGAGAGGATATATTGTTTGGATATTATCCTTCCTTTCTCACGTAAGTGAGATTAGCAGAGCATCATCCCCGGCAGCATAAAAAGGTTGGAAATTGAGACAAGGTTGGTTTAACCTTCTAGAAAACAATAATCCAGGATGCTGTGAGGCAGACTGGATTATCCTGGCATTACCCCTTTTTGTCCCTCTTAAAACAACAATCACACAGTTTTGTGAAGAAATAAAAGTAATGTTTACTCACATTATTTAGGTCTCAAAAACAGCAGTTGCAGTAGTAGAGTCAAGGCAGGTTTAAAACATACTAAGTTAAGAAAATAGAATATATAGACTTAAGCATTCTGTCTGGGCTTGAAGAGCTCAGACAACGTGTCCTTTCAACTCGAGAGCATGGTGGAAAAAGAGGGAAGAACAGGAAGAAGGAAGTGATCTCACAGAGTTCTCTCTTCAGGAAGTTACTGCGAGTCTCCGCCCTCTTCATATCCTTATAGAGCAAGACATGAATTGTTGGTATGACTGCTATATTTTCCCACAGGAAGGGACCATTGAGGCCATGAGTCCAATCCTTTGCTCATTTCAGGAGGCCAAATTAGGCTTCCTCAACAGCTGGCAGCCCAGCCAACACGTGAACGGTGGATTTTAGCATTATACAAAAGAACAAGCTTTAAGGTATAGGTGTTACTCTTGCTCTCTTTCAGATGCAGAAGAATGCAGGAAATGTCCAGCAGATCAACACCCAAACACCAACCGAGATCACTGTATCCCCAAGATCAAGACTTTCCTATCCTATCAAGAAAAATTGGGGGTCATCCTGACTTCCCTTGCCTTGTTCCTCTCTTTCATCACATGCTTGGTCTTGGGAATCTTCATTAAATTCCAAGAAACTCCAATTGTCAAAGCCAACAATCGGGACCTCTCTTATATCCTTCTTGTTTGTCTCCTGCTTTCCTTCTTCACCTCCTTCTTGTTTATTGGCCAACCAAGGAGAGCCTCCTGCCTTCTTCGACAAACTGCCTTCAGCATCATCTTCTCTGCCGCCATTTCTTCTGTCTTGGCCAAAACAATCACAGTGGTGCTGGTCTTCTGGGCCACACAACCAGGAAACAAAGTGCAGAGATGGCTGGGAAAGAGCCTGGCCAACTCCATCATCCTTTCTTGCTCTGGACTCCAAATTGTCCTCTGCAGCATCTGGTTGGGTGCTTTCCCCCCCTTCCCTGAGTCTGACATGCACTCACAATCTGGAGAAATCATTCTACAGTGCAATGAAGGATCTGTCACCATGTTTTATGGGGCCCTGGGCTATATGGGCTTCCTGGCCGCCATCAGCTTCACCGTGGCTTTCCTGGCCAGGAATCTGCCTGGGGCCTTCAATGAAGCCAAGCTGATCACCTTCAGCATGCTGGTCTTCTGCAGTGTCTGGGTGTCCTTTGTGCCTGCCTACCTGAGCACCAAAGGGAAGCACATGGTGGCCATGCAGGTCTTCTCCATCTTGGCCTCCAATGCAGGACTTCTGGGCTGTATCTTCATTCCCAAGTGTTTCATTATTTTCCTAAGACCAGATCTCAATACAAAAGAACATTTGATGTCAAAATAAAATAGAAAAGTTACTTTTCAACAGATATGTTCCAGAACACAGGGAGAACTCGCTTACCAACCCCCTCGTTTAGTGACCGTTCAAAGTTATGATGGCACTAAAAAAGTAAGTTTACAACCAGTCCTCGACTTTACAACCATCAGTGTCCCCACGGTCACGTGATTAACATTTGCACACTTCACAACCGGCTCCCGACAACTAGAATCAATGGAGAAGCAGGCAGTAAAAGCGCAAGTCATGCTCATGTGATATCTCACTTAACAACCATGGATGATTCACTTAATAACCGAAGTGGAAATGACATTATAAGTCTGTCATGATCACATGTTATTTCGTTTAGCAACCGAGTTGCTTAGCGATGGAGTTGCCGGTCCCAATTGTGGTTGCTAAGCGAGGACTACCTGTATCAGTTAATTCTTCTGACAAACAACCTTTGACGCTTTAATGTTGCAACCCCTCCCCCCACAAAAAAACACCCAACAAGTTCACTGATAGAATCTGATAAACAATAAAGATTCTGATAAACGGAATCTGAGTCCAAAGGAGGAATGGGGGTGGAGTAAGCATCTCAGAAGGGACCCTCCCTAGTTGTCTGGAAAGTAAAGGCAGGGGAGGGGGGAAGTGCTTTCAGACTTGCAAGATTCTGTTACTGTAACCTTACAATAAAGGTGATAGTATTAGCACTCATGGTTTTGGGTTCCTGTCTGGACTACTCTGAAGGACTGACACCAACTGATTTCACCAACTGCTTTATAGCCTGAAAAAGATTTACAATAGATAAATAAATAAAGGCAACCAAGTTTAGTAGTATCTTGTTTTGTTCTAAAAAAAGGAAACAGTGGAAGAGGAGCATTGCCTTCCTAGCCACACTTACGGCTTTTCTGAACCCATCTGGTGACCGGAAGGCTAGACCACCTGGGTCACTGGGTCAGATCCAGCCTCAGGGCTTCTCTTAGGATGTTGATTGAGCTTTTCCTCAGTTTCCAAAATGCAGCAGACTGACAGGAAAAAAACGTCCAGAGCTGTGTTGTGGTTCACAGAAGAAAATATCTTCTGTGAAAGAGGCATGGCTTTAACTTCTAGGATCAAGGAAGGTACCCCTCGATATTAATTGCAGGTGGATTTGCTTGCGGACTTCTGCTGGGTCAGGCCTTGCCTTCCTTGAACTCTCCAAATATTCAGCCTGCCGAATGTTTCCCTGTTTTGGCATTTCACAAGGGAGGGGATTCTGGTTGTCCTCAACGGTTGTGCCTTCTTTCTTATCCCAGTGTCTTCGTATCTCCAGGGAGGAGAACCAGGTTTGATGCCTTCTTCTTCCTTGCTCCTTGCTGGTTTCCGTGAAACTTCCACGATGGTAATTGCTAAAGAGGGAAGGGGAGGAAGCCCAAAAGTCTGAACTGAAACTTGGGGATTGTGTGGGAGGTCCAACTCCTGGGTGTCTGTGGTCAGAGAAAGGATATGAATGCAGACAAGGAGGCTCAGGCAAACCTCCAGGCTGGGCCCAGACAATGGGTGTCCTCAGAAATGAAGTCCCCAGAAAACGCAGCAACCAAAGGCCTCTGAGGGGGCATCCATGGCTGAGGGGGGACCAGAATATAGGTCTCCCCATTCCTAGTCCAGCTCCTTCCCCACTAACCCACCCTGGCTCTGGGGCTGATGAAGAAGAACTGGCCCAGAGTCCCTTAGGGAGCTTCAGTGAGTGAGGAAGGATTTGAACCCGGGTGTCCCACTCCTAGCCCAGCACCTTATTTAAATCTGGGTCCAATTCCAGTTTTTTTCAGGAGGGGTCTCATTATGGCCTCCTTTAACAATGGGTTGCTCCTTCTGGGGAGGAATTATAACCTCCTGGACCCAGCTGAGCATCCCCTTCCTCCTAGATGCCCCACAAGTGGCCAGGGGCCAAATGTTTTGCAGTCTCAAGAAGAGTCCTGCCCATCACCTGCTTCCCCATTCTCTTCGAACTAGGGATTGAATCCTGACTTTCTGCATAGAAGGTGACTGTTTTCCCATCCCTGCCAATGGCCCCACTGTTGGCCCAGCCCAGAACTGGGTGGTTCATTTCACCTGGCGTGAATGGTCCAAAAACCACAAAAAGGATCATATTTGAGACTTTATTTCTGTACAGAAGCAAAGAATTAATGTTTGGGACTAAAGTCACAAAGCAAGCACCCACCTGCTGGCCCTCACATCACGCTTATATACCTCACAGATCTTGTCAGATTACATCAGTGGTTCTAATTGGCTCAAAACTTTTTGGCAGGCTCCACTCTGTCTCTGGGAAGATTTTCTTACTCCCTCATAGGGTCATAGTCCCTCATGGCTATGTTAACCTTTATTTGACCTTTTGTACTTTCTACCTGCTTCTAGCAGCTTCTTTTAGTGTGGTGCCATCACCACCAAGCAATAAACTGAGCCCTTGCTTTTGTGTCAGGTTCCCAGCCCCTTTGTGGATGTGTCATGTGAGAAGCCATCTTCTGAATCAGGGCAGGATCTGATGGACATGGGGCAGAGGCAGCAGGGCCTGGAGACCATGCTGGGGAATGTCCCTGAAGAAGTGGATTCTCAAGGTAAGGTGCTTTAGTGTTAGCCATGGCTTATTCCCTGCAGCCGTCAGAACTGGTTGATCAACTGATTTTATTGGTTGCCACCCATGCAAAGGTGGGGCTCTGGGGGACTCTGACCTGATTCAATACAATTTGATCTGAGATGACAGCCTGCCTTTCTTCTTTGGCCCTTGAGCACTCAACAGCAGCTAACAAAAGGTAAAAGTGAAAGGAGCAGGTACAAAGTGAAGAAGTATGGATTAGGCTGAACAATAGAAGGATCACTACAAATGTCCCCTCCCACAAAAATTGGCGACAGATGTATTTTATTTTATTATGCATTACCATTTTTAAACTGCCTAATAGGGCATGGTGGCTCAGCAGGTAAGACGCCAGGCTTGTCGATCGGAAGATCACAAGTTCGGAGGTTTGAATCCCTAGTCCCGTGTGACAGAGTGAGCTCCCGCACTTGCCCCAGCTCTTGCCAACCTAGCAATTTGAAAGCATGCAAATGCAAGTAGATGAAAAGGTACCACTTCAGTGGGTAGGTAACAGCGTTCCGCGCGCGTCATGCCGGCTACATGACCGTGGAAGCATCTTCGGACAATGCTCTAACAAACAGAGATGAGCTCCGGCCCCTAGAGTCAGACACGACTGCACAAATGTGCGGGGGGAACCTTTACTTTTTTAATAGCTTTTTAGGTGGTTAAAAATAAAACACACTAAAAATACAATTGGAGTAAAAACATAAGATCAAATAAGATTTTGTAGGAGTTAAGAAAATGGGGTGCCATCGCAGCTGTCCATGGAGGGTGTTCTCCAGCTGGGAAATGACACAATAAAAGACCCTCTCTGTCATGGTTGAAAGACTTGCAATAGCCGTCACAGTTAAAGAAGATGCAGAAGAGGTACAGAGAGAATCTGTGTTTAAATTGAAGGGTAAAATCTCCTCCTTCCTATTTCTTGCATTTATAGCCATTTTTCAGGACAGCCTTTCTCTGATTCATATCTACCATATTCTCTTGGAATTAACTTTATTTGTTTCTCTGCCAGATATGTACTCCACCTCAATCAAAAAGATTTGTGGTGGTTCGTACATTTCAGTGTTTTCCAAACTTGGTAATTTTAAGATGTGTGGACTTTAACTCCCAGAATTCTCCAGCCAACTGGATAAAAGAAATCTGAGTCCAAGCCAGAACTGTAACTTGAGAAAGCATCTCAGAGAAGACCCTCCCTAGTTCTCACAAAGATAAAGGGAGGGAGGAGGGAAGTGCATTCAGACATGCAAGATTCTGTTACCATATCTAAATCTAAATGAATCTAAATCCAAGATGGCGACCGCAAGCAAATGCTGGCAGCCACTCCAGGAGAATTGAGCTGTAAACCCCAAAAAACCCTCCTTATACCCCCACAAATTTTACCTTGGGGCTGGAGAAGCTACATCAGAGTTGGGGGTGAGCGGACTACTCCGGACAGAGCGGTGAGCGGAGTTCGGCGGTTGGGGCCATGGCCCCAACGGAGTTGCAGCCCAGCGGTCTTGCGACCAGTTATCAGAGCCGCCAGCCTGGTGGAGTTGGTGGGGGCCGGACGGAGCTGGCGTGACGAGCCGGGTCTTCTTTTGGGCCCAGCGGAGTTGCCAGAGCTTGCGGCCCAGTGGGGGCTCGGCGGAGCCTGTGGAGGCTGCGGAGCCTGGTGGAGGCTGAGGAGCCTGGTGGAGCTGTGGAGTAGTGGCCAGCGGAGTTGCCAGAGTTGCAGACCTGCGAGGCTTGACGGTTGGTGGAACCAGTAACCTTCCCGGTCGGAGCGGCGTTGCGCGTCGGAGTCCGACGGGTCCGTCAGACCTGGGAGGCCCCAGTACGGAGTGGATGGCTGCGGAGGCTTTGGCCTCAGCAGCCAGAGAAGGGATGCCTATGGTGGCCGGTGGAGGCCAATTAGAACCGGCATGAAGAACCGGCGGAGTAACCCCACAAAGACTGAGGAACTTGGGGGGCCTTGAGAGCTGTGGAGCCGGGGCCTGTGGAGGCTGGTGGAGGCCTGTGGAGGCCTGTAGAGACCAGCGGAGGCCGGCTGGAACTGGAACCGGTGGTGGGCTTGGAAACTGGCCCTGGAACTGGGGTGTGCCCGGGATAGGACGGACTCGCTTATTTTTTATCTGGACTCCACTATTGAAATTAATTAAGATCGTCCAATAGTGTTGTAGCTTGCTGGTCACTTGAAGGACAACCACTCCTGCTGTCAGGGTGGCAGAAAATTGCGGGGTCTCTTGTGTGAGTGTGGTTCCCCCCCGTGAGTGAGAGTGGTGGGTGGGGGTCCAGGACTGTATGTGTTTGAGAGAGTACCTAACCCTGAGTGAGAGACTGGGTAGGTAGGAGTGATTGTTTGCCCCTTTGTGGCTAGTGAGAGAGGCCACAGGGGGCATAGTGAGTGATTGGATGGTGAATGGAAGGGGTGGTTGGGGCTAACCAGCACCGAGAGCTTCGGCTTTTTGTGCTGGTGGCCTACGACTGCCCAGGAGGATTGAGAGCGAAAGGATGTATGTATGGAAGAAACCCCTGCTTAGATCCAGGTTTTCGAGGGATTCGGGAGTGGAGGCGACCGGATCAGGAAACTCTGGGGACTATAATGTGGGCAATCCGATCGAGGTGGTGACAGGCAGGAGATATTGTGATGGGAACCGGAGGACAGGCCATCTTCGGGGAAGGCGCCCCCGGTGTTTAGTACCGGTGGCGCGTTCCGGTCCTCCGAGTTCAACCCTAGGTTCTGGACAGCAGATCCTTGAGGGCCCCGGTTTTCGACTGCTGCTACTCAGCGCCAGGTCAGTAAACAACAAAGCCCCTCTCATAAGTGAATTAATCACAGAGAGAGGGGCTGACCTGGCATGTATTACTGAAACCTGGCTGGGCCCAGAGGGAGGGGTAGCCCTCTCGGAGATGTGCCCAGCCGGATTTCAGGTGTGGCACCAGTCGAGAGACCGGGGTAGGGGAGGAGGGGTGGCAGTTATCATCAGAGAGTCTTTGGTGGCTTTCAGGGGCCTTGCTCCACAAGTATCTGGATGTGGGACCCTGTTTTTCAAGTTGGGTGCCCGAGAACAGTTGGGAGTGTTGCTATTGTACCAGCCTCCCTGCTGTGTAGCAACCTCCCTGCCTGAGCTACTGGAGGCCATCTCGGGGTTGGCGGTGGGGTTCCCCAGGCTTATGGTCCTGGGGGATTTTAACTTGCCATCCCTGGGGCGTGCCTCGGAAGCGGCTCGGGAGTTCATGGCTACCATGGCAGCCATGGGCCTGTCCCAGATTATTCGGGACCCAACTCGAGACAGTGGACTCACTCCGGATTTGGTTTTCTTGTCAGAGCAATGGCAAAGTGACCTGAAGGGAAAGTTAGAACTATCCCCGTTGTCATGGTCAGATCACGTCCTGATATCTCTAGGATTCTCTTATGCCGCACCACTCCACAGGGAGGCAGGACCTATTCGATTGGTCCACCCCCGGCGACTTATGGACCCATTGATGTTTCAGAGGGAGCTGGGGGTAATACCCGAGGATCTGCTGCACGGTCCAGCAGAGGCACTGGCCGCAACCTGGAATAGGGAGGCGGCCGGTGCCTTGGACAGGATCGCACTGATGCGACCTCTCCAGCCCCATTCGATCCGTCACTCCCCATGGTTTACGGAGGAGTTGAGGGTCTTGAAGAGGGTGAAGAGACGTCTAGAGTGCCGCTGGAGAAAGACGAAGACGGAATCGGACTGAACACAATCTAGAGCTGCTGTTAAGGCCTACCTTGTGGCGGTAAGAGCGGCAAATTATTTCTCCGCTCTTATTGCATCCGCAGAATGCCGTCCAACGGCTCTGCTCAAGATTACTCGATCTCTCTTGGGTAGGGTGGTATCGACCACCCACCTGCAGGGCCATGCGGAAGGATTTTCTGAGCATCTGCAGGATAAAATCACTCGGATTCAGTCTAAGTTGGACTCCATGTGTGGAATGCAGTCTGGGGAGATGCCGGGAGAGTGGTCTTGCCCTATTACCTGGGAATGATTTGATTCTGTTGAACCTAAGGAAGTGGACAGGATCCTTCGAATTGTTAATTCCACCACATGTTATTTAGATCCCTGCCCTTCCTGGCTGGTAAAATCGGCCAGGGAGGTGACAGGTGGATGGGTCCAGGCTATGATTAATACATCCTTGTCAGAGGGGGTGGTTCCAACTGCCTTCAAGGAGGCATTGGTGCACCCCCTCCTCAAGAAGCCATCCCTGGACCCTACCATCCTGGACAACTTTCGTCCAGTCTCCCACCTTCCCTTCAAAGGACCCTGGATGAAGCGGATTATCTAGACCCTTTCCAGTCAGGTTTCAGGCCAGGATATGGGACAGAGACTGCATTGGTCATGCTTACGGATGATCTCTGGCGGGAGCGGGATGGAGGTAGTGCATCCATCCTGGCTCTCTTGGATCTCTCAGCAGCTTTCGATACCATCGACCATGGTATCCTTTTGGGGTGGTTTAGGGAGTTGGGGGTGGGCGGCGTAGTTTTGCGCTGGTTCACCTCCTTCCTCCGGGGCCACTCCCAGTCGGTGGTGATAGGGGAGGAGAGATCCAGCCTGCGACTGCTCCTGTTGTGGGGTGCCGCAGGGTTCGGTTCTCTCTCCTCTCCTATTCAACATCTACATGAAACCGCTGGGTGAGGTCATCCGACACCATGGGATGAGGTATCATCAGTATGCGGATGATACTCAATTGTATATCTCCATCCCTGGTGAGGTAAGTGATGCAGTGTCCACCCTGTCCCAGTGCCTGGGGGCTGTGAGGGACTGGATGGGGAACAACAGGCTTCAATTGAACCCTGGTAAGACCGAGTGGCTGTGGATTGATGGCTTAGCGTCTTCTGGGAAATTATCATCTTTGGTTCTCAAAGGGGTAGCACTGCCCCGTTTGGAACCGGTGCGTAATCTGGGGGTCCTTCTAGACTCACGACTCTTGCTCGAAGAGCAGATGGCAGTCGTGGCTAGGAGGGCTTTTGCATAACTTCGGTTAGTGCGTCAGTTACGCCCATTCCTGGATCGCGACGCCCTCCATACAGTCACTCATGCTCTCGTCATCTCCCATGTAGATTATTGCAATGCGCTCTACATGGGGCTACCCTTGAAGACTATCCGGAAGCTACAGCTGGTGCAGAATGCGGCCACACGGGTGGTTTTGGATGCGCCAAGATCTGCACATGTAACACCGTTGCTCCGTGAGCTGCATTGGGTGCCGGTTTGCTTCCGGGTACAATTCAAGGTGTTAGTTATCACCTTTAAAGCCCTACATGGCATGGGGCCAGAATACCTGAGGGACCATCTTATCCCCATGTTATCGACCTGCCCCACCCAGTCATTCAGAGAGGGCCTGCTACGAACCCCATCAATTAGAGAATGCCATCTGATGGAGTCTAGGAGGTGGGCCTTCTCTGTGGTAGCGCCCACTCTATGGAACATCTTGCCCACAGAGTTGAGACAGATCTCCTCCCTCCCGACCTTTAGGAAAGAGTTGAAGACCTGGTTCTGCCGCCTGGCATGGGATGGAGGAAGGGATAGTTCCTCATGGGGGCAGCTAATCCCCTAATTTTATAATGTCCTTCTTTTAATTAATTCCATCGTCCATCTGGATTTCATAATTAATTACTGTATTGTATAACTGAGGTTTTATATATTTTAGATTCTATTTTAACTTATTTATTGTGAACCGCCCAGAGTTCCCCATGGGGGGAGATGGGCGGTCATATAAATTAAACAAATAAATAAAATAAATAAATATCTTTATAATAAAAATAGTATTTGCCCTGCATGACAAGTCTGGTCTCCTTGAAGGGCTGACAGGCCAACAGAGTGGGGACAGATCAAATTCGGGGGAGGGCGGTATTTCAAAGTTAGACATATCCACACCTACAACCTCTACCCCACCCCTTAACTCACAAAAATGGGGTAGTGTGACAAGCATGAACTATATCAATATAACTATACGAACCTCTAACATACAGTAGGCAGATTTCCCAAGCATGTTGTTAGCTCTGGTCTCAGAGACAAATTGCAATTTTGATTTGGTTGGTTTTGTTTCAGAAGGACTGCAATCACACTCTAGTTATCTTCCATTGGAAGCCCTTGAACTGTGCTGTCTTGTGGCAGGCCCCACCCGATAAAGTGTCATTTGTGAGGAATTTTCAAGTATGGAATAACTCTCCCATCCTGAATGTTCCCCATGTGATAGAAATCTCACCCTGAGAAATTGAGCCACATGACTGGAGAGGTTCAAATTGGTTTTTTTTTTATTTGGCAACAGAAGTACGGTAACCCCAGGGGCCTCAGCCAGTAAGAGCCAAGAGCCCTAAAACTGATCAGAGCAACTCTAAATGGGGTTGAGAGAAAATCAAAAAGGGCATGTTTTATCTTGATCATAGGAATAATTTACAACTGAGAAGAAACACAGGTGGGTTGCCCAAGGAATCTGGGTCTCCTGTCCAGTATAAGAACATGCAGTATTGCTAAGTCACTTAGCTTAACAATGACACAGATGCCATACTAATTGCCATTTGTCATTACTTTAACAGTTTGACCCTCATCCCACCTCGGACAGGGGCAGCCGAAAAAGCATTCTTTGTCTGCATCCATGGGGAGAATGCAATTGTAAAGACCTACCATTTCTGAATCAAAGCCATCCATGATTTAGGAAGGAGACATGCCTAAAGGAGTTGGCTTGAAATGTACAGAAGAAGTTACAGCAGTTAAATCTGTTGAGGCTGACCTTGTATTCAACAAAGACAGGAATCAGGAGACAGAAACAAATTCAGAGGCTCAACTAATAACAAGTATTGAACTAATACTAATTAATGCATAGAAATCAATGCATAGAAATATGAGAGTATAGAGACTAAAGCAGCGGTCCCCAACCTTTTTGGCACCAGGGACCGGTCTGGAAGAAAATTTTTCCACGTACCAGGGGGGCGGGGTTTGCAGGCGGGAGCCAATCGCGTGCACCAGGGGCGGGGTAATTGCACGCACCGGGGACAGGGTTTGCAAATGGGAGCTCTGAAGCCCACTTCCTAACAGGCCGCGGCCCACTACTGGGCCATAGCCCACAGGTTGGGGACCCCTAGACTAAAGGATAAAGGATCAAAACCTGGTTGTGCCATCAGGCCTGGGGACCTTAGTGGACTGGTGAAATATTGAGGTGGCTCCAGTGCAATTAACATCTGCTCTTCACCCAATATATTTTTCTTTCTTTTAGTTTTGTGTTTTTTAATATAGTTTTAAATTTTCTTAATAATAATATTATTAATTATAATAATGACAATTATTCTGTATATATTGTTTTTTAGTTCTGTTGTGTACCACCCAGAATCACTAGTTTTGAGATGGGTAGCTATATAAATTGGATGGATGGATGGATGGATGGATGGATGGATGGATGGATGGATGGATGGATGGATGGATGGATGGATGCTCAACTTTGCCTCCACCACCAGGAAAAAAAAGGCAAGGTTATTGTAATCCCTGGGCAGTTGCACAAAAATTATTTTCAAATCTCTTTTTTTTTTACCAGATGGATACATTCATCCAACAGCCAGCATCATCAGATCGCATCCAATATTATTTTCTGTTTCATATTGACAGAGTAGCACATGTGAATGGGTGGGAAGAGCGAAGCTGCCTCACTGAAAAACTTGTGGGATTCCAAGGAAAGGGAGTAACAAACATTTCCAGGAGTGAGGAAATAAAAAAACCCTTCTGAGGATCAAAGAAATCTGAAGCTTTCTTACAGGATAGGTGAGAAGTATTCCAGTGATCCCTTGCCACTGCATCACAAACACCCCCAAGGGATACATGGTGGAAGAAATCATCACCAGGCTAGGTAACATCAGCAGCGTGAGGGAGAGTGGGATATGCTGGCCACTCCCCCCTGCTCTGATGATGTTATGTAGCCTGGTAATGAAACGTCTGCAAGAAAACAACCAAGTTCAGGGGGCACCAAGAACTCAATAGTTCAACCCTGAGCTACATATAATATCTTCTATTGGTGCCTTAAATCTCAAGGCATTTATTTGCTCCTTATTCTCCAGAACCCCCAGGGGAAAAAAAATCACAGCGGAAAATAAAGATTTTTCTGTCCAGGACCCCTTGAGGTGGGAGACACATACCCACACGGTTGTTCGATCTTCCAGGCGTGTGTAACAGTATTGTTCTGGGGTATTATTCTAAAGTGACCCCCCAAGATAGAAGGGAAGTGAAACAGAAACGGGGTGGGTGGGCAGTTAAGCCATTTTGCACCGTGAATCAATGCCAGGGGTTGCCCTGTTTTGGATGCCACTCCTGCTTTTAACCCACCAGAAAAACACCACCCTTGAGAAGCTCAGCTTCTCCTTCAAATGGGAACGGCGTTGAACCCATGCTTTCAGTGGTATTAAATTATTTTTAGTGACTCATTTACTGTTTTCGTAGCCTGCCCCAATCCTGAGACTCTGGGCAGCGCACCACAGAATAAGCCCATAAAACAACATTACCACCCACCACCCCCACTAACAAGTGAGGTTCAAGCCCATAGAACAGAGTTGCTGGAACTACCTTAGAGCCATTGACTCAAGAGGGGCTCACAGACCTCAGGACAGAAAACCCCACAGCACAGAAGCCACAACAGAGAAGCAGCCATGCCCCATTAGTACTTCATGTGGCAGCCAGTCCCACTGGCTAACAACTTCTTCAAGCCTTTAAGGCTGTCTTTTTTCCTGTTAAGAGTAAATTCTGAGTAAGGGACGAACAGGGGTCAGCTTTAAAGGTAAGGGGGAAAAAGGTGTTGTGTGTTTTATGGGGAATGAAAAAAAAGATGAACACCAAATACAGTACAGTAAAAGACTCCTTTGATTTGAGCTAAAACAGGTGATCCTTTAAAAAGATGCCTGCACTTCATTGCACAAGATGATAAACTTCATGCCTTGCTGAATTGTTCTTACAATGGTGGTTGACTTTTGGGTTTTCCGCTTTCCTACAGGCTGGGCTCTCGGCAAGGCCAGGATGCCGGAAAACAGGGGAGGGGGTGATGCCATTCCTGTTGCTACCCTCCATTCCAGAAGGAAAGATCAAGGCTCCTTCAGCTGGAGTTCAGCTCTCAGGGACACCACCCACATGTTGTTTTCTCGGCAGCACAGATGATGTAGTTTGGCACGTTCTTCCAGGAGAGGTTTCCACTTTCCCATCTAGCCTGCAGGCCTGGGATTTCCTGTTGGTGCCCCATCCAAGGAGTAATCAAATCTGGCTCAAGTGATCTTCTGGGCAAGGTCGGCCAGGTGTTGCCAACAGGAGGTTATCCTTGTCTGCGGGGATGGACAGGCTGCTGCTGCAGAGGAGTGACCCAGTGGGGGCATTTGGCCCAAGGAAGGAAGGGCAGAGAGCGAGCCGGGGTGGAGGAGGGAGCTGAGCCTGGAGGAGTCTGCCTTAGTTCGTAGACTGCCACACCACCCTTTGGAAAAATATTGAAAAATTAGGATTTTACAATACAATAAAGGTATTTAAAAAATGAAAAGAAAAATAATAAAAAGAAAAAATACAAGAAATAAGAAAAGTGGTGAAAAAAAAAGAAAGAAAACACAGAATTGGACTTCCACCCTTCTTTCTATCCAGTAATTGTGATCTTTCCCCCCCCCTCTTTAACCCCTTCTAACCCCCAAATCCACCAATCACCAGTTCTGTCTTTTCTCCTTCCAGCAAAAAGCCCATAAAGGCTTCCAGTCGATTTCCACACCATCCTTCAGCAGAAATGCTGGACCCCCAACAAGAGGAGGTCTAAGCAGCAGCGGCTGAAAGGCAGGAAGCAAGATCTGCACAGAGTTCTGGTTTCCCCCTGGGCAACAAAGGGGATCACTCAGCTGGAAAAGTGTCAAAAAGGAGCAACCACAAAACCAGGAGCTTGAATGAGGATTGGGAGAGTCTGAAAGAGTGGAGCAAGTGGGGGCCCTTACGGGTGACCAGCCTCTCTGTCTCCTGAACTTTTGGATTCAGCATGAAATGCACCCGGGACCGGATCATTGCCCTTCTTTCCTTCCACCTCTTCCTCTTTATAGGATCGTTCAGGTGAGGCCAGCAGTTCAGACCAAAGGCGAGGAGTCACAGGCCAGCTGGAGTTCCCTTTGCAGCAGGAGGTGAGCTGGCAAACCAAGAGCCGGGCTGCTTTTCTTCCTCTTCCTTCTGCGGCCCAGATGGGAAAGAGCAACCGCCTTGAGACGGAAGGTTGGCAGCGACAGGGACACACTGAGATCTCCTGCCATGGCAGATCCCTGACCGTGAGGTCACTGGATCTTCATGGGACGCATCTCATTCCAGAAATAGAACGCCTTCGGCGAGTAGCCGCCTGGGTAAGGAGTCCAAGGACTCAGAGTCCTCCCATGGGACTGAATTTTCTCCTGGGCATGGAAAAATGGGGGGCAGGGAAGGGAGTCAGGGTTTGTCTGTTGTCCGGGAGAGATTTGTTCTGATCAGTTCTCCAAAGATGTTGTCTTTGATTTCTGGTTCAGAAGAGGCCCAGCTTTAAAGGTTTTGACCACCTTCTGCTGGTGGCTGAAGGACTGGGAGATTTTTGTGACTGGAGCTGCAGCTGTTGGTGGAAGGAGATGTTGGCAGGATGGCTGCCAAGGGGGTTGTGTCGTGAGGGTTGAGCCAGTGGACCCCGTGGCTTATTCAGGGCGGGAGGGCAGACAGGCAGTGGACGCAGCCATTCAAGGAGAAACCGCCATCTCAGCACCTTTGAGGACGGAGGACCTCGAGCGCCTCTGGCCTGCCACCGAGAGGCCGAAGTTGAGCTCCTGGTTAGGCCTGGAGTGTTGGCCAAGGCGGCCTGTGACTCGGGGCGAGTTGTCGCCCAGTAAACCACACCGAGGCGGGAAGGTCCTTTGTTCTCTTTTATTTCTGTGCACAGCAACCAGAGGGCTCTCCTACCCGTGTGCACACCTGACTTCCCTTTTATACAATTTCTAGCAAGGAAACAAAGACAACAAAATGTCTTTATTGGCTATTCCTTTCAGCACTTGCGCAGTAACTCTACATGCTACGTGCTATCCCATAATATCCCTCAGCGTGTTCTATGTTTTCTAAGACCCCCACCTTAGGGGTGTGCATTAGCCCTTAGGTTACAGCTAGGTCAACTGGAGGTCTCGTAACTAGGGTAACTAGGTCGTTCTGTGGTTTCTGAATACTTTGAAACCAACCTTCCTGTTTTTCCAAGAACAGCAGGCCTTCTTTCTTCTGTCAGTCACCTGTTCAACCCACATCCTCTTGAAACTCAACAACATGCATCTATTATTGCCTTATTAGCAAACAAGCGTTTATAGCAAACAAGCATTAAACAATTTGGAGCATTAAAAAAACATTTTTTCCTATGTGCCGCTGGGCCCCCAGGAGGACACTGATGCATTTGGATCTGCTTCACCTCGGTTTCCACCCTGGTTTAGAAATGGAAGCTGGTCAGTGTGGTTCACACACATTAAATCTTAAACCCAATCAAAACATGCTAAACTGAAACAAAGAAATCATATGTTGGTTCATTACAATGGCCTAGCTCTCACATGGCAAGTTTATTTATTTTATTTATTATTTAAATTTATATGACCGCCCATCTCCCCCAATAAAAAAAAAAGTTAAGACAAAGGCTGGCTTCTGACAAACTAGTCCACTTAAGCCTAGAGTAGCATGTTGGCTTGTTTGAGTTATATGTCACCCTTTGTCCTGGCGCTTGAGGCGGCGTGGATCTCTCTGCTCCCCGTCCACCTTCACCATCACCCCACCCTGGCTCTTGGGCCGAGAGGGACGGACTGGCCCAGCATCCCCCAGGGACCTTCCATGGGGTGGGGGTGGGGGTGGGCACAGGAATCTGGGTCCTCCTGCTTCAAGTCCAACACTTTCGCCATTACACCTCCCTGGCTCTTGGACTGAAGTAGTAGTTCTGGCTGTGGAAACAAACCTGGTTTTTTATTTGTATCATGTGTATTTGGTTTGACTTGATACCCTTGTGGTCATTCCCCAAGCTTCCCTTGATTACCAATGGAAGAAAACTTGAGCGAGGCTTGGATGTAGTAAAAAGAATAAAGCAGTTTTTATTTGATCAAATAAAGCTGGATGGAACTTCCTGATGGGCGCCGTGACAGGCAAACGCCTATAGGAAAAACCATGACCACAAGGGGGTCTACAGACATTTTATACCCTGCAACTAGAACAAGGTCACAAACAAGCCCGAATCAAATGACATAGACAACATAGAACAAAGGAGCTTCTCATGCCTCTTCCCACTGGGTAGGCATTTCTTATCTCTGTCCTGTTCACTAGAAGGTGTTACATTCTGTACTGAATAGCCTTCCTAGTCCTGGATACGTGTACTTTCTTAGCTGAAGCGTGTTTACAGAAGCAAAGAGCAGTTATGTTAACACAGCATAATTCTAAAAGGTTTATACGTCAGTAATACAAAATACAGCTCTTAAATCCCTTCAATATCATTCCCTCAAGTGAGCAGTCTGGCTTTATTTCCTGGAGTATGGACTGGTTTGATCTTCTTGCAGTCCAAGGCACTCTCAGAATTTTCCTCCAGCCATAATAATAATAATAATAATAATAATAATAATAATAATAATATATAAATTTATATGCTTCTCGACTCCCAGTGACTCAGATGGCAGAAAAGACGTGGGAGAGCTATCCCAGCAGTTCTTCAGTGGGGAATTCTGGGAGTTGGAACTCCACACATCTTAAAGTTGCCAAGGTTGAGAAACGCTGTTAGGAGACCAGACATTCAAAACAATCTAAAGATGAAAAATAGGCTGAAAACAACACAGCAATTCCTTTTCTTCTCTCACACAAACACATTCCACGGTTCCCGCCGCTTGAAGAGTTGCCCGCCAGGGAGACATTCTGAACCGAGCTAGTTTTTCTCAGCCATCGACAACCCGGAGCCCTCCGGACGTGATAGACTTCAACTCCCATCATCCCCTGCCACCAGGACCCCCAGCCAATGTAAGGTGCTTCGCTCCGATGTCCTCTTAACCCGTTCTCTTAAGCAAACCGACAGACACGAGGTTGCTAAGAAGTAAAGGGTTTATTCAGGTACATGAAGGTTAGCACGGAAGAAAGACTTGAATGAGATACTATACTAAAGGTTAGCAGTTTTAAGCATTCCCCCCCCCCGCCCAGAGTCTTGTCCCCTCCCCAAGATTCGTATTCCCCGTTTCATGTTGCAGTCAGGTATCTGGGTGCTCAGACAGCCATCGCTGTGGATGTGTACTTCACTTTCACAGGTAGATGTTAATGAGTCTCCTTTTCCGGCCGGTTGTCTCTTGCGCTTCGGTTTCTTTCCCTCCACAATCCACATAGAAGTCTGTCGCGATGACAGGACTCAGTCAGAGTTCTGACAGCCAAGCCCCGCCCCCCCGCGCCTGGAGGCTGCTCTCTGGAGCCAATTGGCCTGCTGTGAAAATGCGCCCGCTGCAAATCAAGCAGCTCTGAGGGCGGAGAAGGAAAGCGGATTCGGTCAACCGGGGAGCGAGACGCCCCTTTTGGGGAAATCAGGCGCGAAGAGAGACGCGGCTTTGCCCTCCGGGGGCAGCAGGGGGCGCTGCAGCACAGCCCGGGCGGGGGCGGGGCAGTGCCAAAAGCTCTTGCAAACCGTCCCGCCTTTGTCCGGGCAAAAGGAGAAGTTGCAACGGCCTTTTGGCGGTTTTGGAGGCAAAACAGATTGTTCCCCCCGCCCTTGGACTTCCGTCTGAAGATGGGCTCCCGGAAGCGTCCGGGTCACAGTTTCCCGGGTTGTCCTGGCCTTTCCCCGCCGGGATCGTTCGTTCTGAGGGAAGCCCCAGGCCGATCCGGGTGCTTTTGGCCCCGGATGAGCGGGAAGCGGACGGCCTCCGCAAGACAGAGCGAGGCCAGGGGATTTGTCCCGGGGGAGCAATTGCTTCCAGGGGGGGCGAGGGGAGGAGGACTGGGCAGATTAACCCAGGAACTGCCGTCTTCCAAACACACTGAGAGTTTGGAAATGTTGAAAAAGTATTTCCATCATTGCATGAGATTCATCTGCACCAACCTCAGTCGAAGCATCCCTGCAAGAGATTCTCTCCCTCCCCCTCCCTCCCTCTCTCTCTGCTGATCCCTGAAGTTGGAGAAAACTTCCCAGCGAAGTCCCAACTTCTGAGCGAGTTGGGAGGAGATTCCAGGCAGTTGTGCAGGTCGTGAATTGGGGGCTGCCTCTGAGGAACTTCCAGGCAAACCGCTCTTGGCTGTTTTGTACACGGGAAGCCTTTTTCTTTCTTTCTCATTCATTCATTCATTCATTCATTCATTCATTCAAATTTATCCCCGCCCATCTCCCCGAATAAGGGACTGGTGGCTTACAGTATATCAACAGTTAAAACCTATACATATAAAATCACAATATAACAATAAGTAGATAAACATAGATAAAAATCCAAGAGATGGTAAGATCAGCTATCAGGAGGACATGATGAGCCAGCCACCCCCAAGAGGTAAAAAACAATAAACAGAGGGAATAAGTAAAATCCAAAAGATGGTTAAAATCCACAATCAAGGTCAAGGCACTACGGGGCCAGCCACCCCCAAGAGGCACTACCACCTCCCTCGTCCCAGGCAAGGCGGCAGAGCCAGGTCTTAAGAGTCTTCCGGAAGGTCAGGAGGCGGGGGCAGCCTCACCTCCGGGGGCAAGATGTTCCACAGTGCGGGCGCTATTTAGCCAGAACTAAACTTCTCTCGGGGTTTCGGACCTTCACCTCATCCCCGGCTGCGAGGGGCTGTGCGGAGTCGAAAAGAGACGCGCCCACCCCGCCCCTTGGCCTGCGCCCCTCCCCTACCGCCCAGATGACCCTCCGGCTTTTCCGAGCCCCGCAGTTCTGCCCCTCCCCCAAGACACGGAATCCCCGGAAGGGGGTTTTCCCGAAAGGCGACGCCCAGGGAATTTTCGGTTTCCTTTTCCAGCCTCTCTGGCAGTTTGCGCCTGGCGGTCTGCCCAACAACCACAGACGGCATCGGAATGCTTTTTTTCTACTGGTTAAGCTTGGCCAATCGCCGGCTCGCTCTGGATTGTTGCGGTGTGGATCACCCGGGGCGCCCCATTGTTTGCCCGGAACTGGAGGAGAGCGGAGCGCAGGTTGAGGTTTGCGGAAAGGATGGCTTTGCGCCCTGTGCCCCTGTTGCTTCTGGGGCTGGTGGCGGTCGCCCTACTGGAGAGCGGCTTCGGTGAGTCCCTTTGGGGGGGTCGGGGATTCCAGCCCCTTTTTCTGCCGGTGGGAATCCATCCAGGGAATCTCTCTCTCTCTCCTCCCCTCCAAAGATTTCCCCGAAATAGCATCCTGATTCGGTCCTCTTTCTAGTCCGCTCCCCCTCCCCCTCCGGCTACTTTCAGAACAGGCCCCAAAGCGCGGATGGGACTCTGCTGCCGCTCTTCCACCTCCCCCCAGGAGAGCCACTCTGGGAACAGGACAAGGGTCCCCCCTCCAGATGTCAGTGAAGTCTACCTGGGCGCCCCCAAGCTCACTTCTTTCCGTCCCTCAAAGTGGAGGCTGCCGTATGGCAGCGTTCGCACGTGACCAGGTCAGTTCCACAAAGCTGCCTTCGCTCACCTTTGGCGGTGGCTTTGTTGCTCTTCCTGGCTGATGGTGCTGTGACCCGTTTCTCGGATCGGTTCCGTGGATTGGCAAACGCGGAGGCTGGTGCAGTCGAGTGATCGGGTTAAGGTTGCCGTGTGAATGCAGCAGGGTGAGAGGCTACAGAGAAGCGCTCCTTGCATAATCTTCATAAAGAACCGTCCATCTTGATTTTCACCTTGTCCTCGATTTCCCCCCCCCCCAAACCCCAATATCCCCAGATGATAAAAGTTCAGGGAGATATTCAGAGATATATCTGACTTGATAAGAGCCCATGTCATTCAGGTTGACCTACGTAGCCCAGTCAAAGATCAGGAGCTGAACACAGGAAACCGTTTTGTGACATTTTGTATTATGTCATAAAACGTTTTGTGGTAATTTTTATGTCATAAAATGTTTTATAAAATGTGCCAAATGTAATTCCCAGTTTTAATTTAATTTTAATTTAATTTAATTTTAATTTAACTCTGATCCTTTTGGATTCTGAAAACTCCCCAGAGCAGGAAGTGGATCTGGGGCTCCATCTCCCCCACAGCGCTGATAAGCCCCTGGAATTGTGGGGAGGAGCAGGAAGGAGGACGCCCAGGACTTTGTGAGGTAAAGGAGTGGGAAACCAGCCAGGAGGGAATGTGCCTTGGGACTTTGGTGTTTATTTCTCTGTGCTGGGAAGGTCCTGCCTTTTTCCTTCCAGACCCAGGTTATGCACAAATAAATACTGTCAATGATCTCGAAAATCTTTGGTGCACTGGAAGAATTTCTGATCTGAAGAGCTTCCACAAGGGGTTTGTCTATGAAGGTTCTCAGTCATCCAGGTGGAATTGTCTGTAGCTTGAATGAAAATAGAAATCCAGTTGACATGATTCAAGCTCCACAAGGGGTTGTTTTTCCAGTTGTAGTAGATCAGCGCCATCCGGTGGCCTTGCAGATTTTCCAGTTTCACCAATTTCCCAGCAGCACCTTATTTTCCTTTGATTCTTTTAACAACTTACAAGCTGTTGTTTTCCTGGTCATTGGGCAGCTCTGGACTCTTATCTTTTCCATGCTTGGATTTTGACATTTAAAACAAAAAGTGATTTTACCTGTTCTTTTTTTCTTTTGTTGTTCAGTTGTGGCCTACTTTAAGGAGAGATGTGAAACAATATGTATTGTCTTATCCTATCTGTGCTTCTATGAAAAAGGCGCCAGGTAAACCTGTGGGACTTTTACAAGGAGTGGCTGAACCAACAAGTCCTTGGAAACAAATTTCAATGGATTTTATTGTGGATTTTTGTTGTTGTTGTTCAGTCGTTCAGTCGTGTCTGACTCTTCATGACCTCATGGACCATAGCACACCAGGCCTTCCTGTCCTCCACTGTCACCCGGAGTTTACTCAAATTCATGTTCATTACATCAGTGATGCTATCTAACCATCTCATCCTCTGCCGTCCCCTTCTCCTTTTGCCTTCAGTCTTTCCCAGCATCAGGGTCTTTTATTTATTTATTTATATTTCTAACTTATATCACCGCCCATCTCCCCCCATTCCGGAGGGGACTCTGGGCGGTTTACATCAAGCCAGCAATTAAAACATATAAAAATTTATAAAATAGAATACATAATTTAATTAAATATATAAGATCCAAAAGGCTCTGATGTTAGGCTTTAAAGAACCCTATGGAGCAAGCCAACCCCAAGAGGAGCTATTACTCCCCGCATCCCAAGCGAGGTGGCAGAGCCAGGTCTTCAGTTGTTTCCGGAAGGTCATAAGTGTGGGGGCTAACCTCACCTCCAGGGGCAGAATATTCCAGAGGGCGGGTGCCACTGCCGAGAAAGCCCGCCTCCTGGACCCCGTCAGGTGGAATTCTCTTATAGACGGGGTCCGAAGCAAGCCCTCTCTCTTTTCCAGTGAGTCCTCTCTTCGCATTAGGTGGCCAAAGTATTTGAGCTTCAGCTTCAGCATCTGTCCTTCCAATGAGCAGTCAGGGTTGATTTCCTTTAGGATTGACTGGTTTGACCTCCTTGCAGTCCAAGGGACTCTCAAGAGTCTTCTGCAGCACCACAGTTCAAAAGCATCAATTCTTCGGTGCTCAGCCTTCCTTATGGTCCAACTCTCACAGCCATACATTACTACTGGAAAAACCATAGCTTTAACTATACAGACCTTTCTCGGCAAGGTGATGTCTCTGCTTTTTAATATGCTGTCTAGGTTTGCCATAGCTTTCCTCCCAAGGAGCAAGCGTCTTTTAATTTCATGGCTGCAGTCACCGTCTGCGGTGATCTTGGAGCCCAAGAAAATAAAATCTGTCACTGCTTCCATTTCTTCCCCTTCTATTTGCCAGGAAGTGATGGGACCAGATGCCATGATCTGAGTTTTTTTAATGTTGAGTTTCAAGCCAGCTTTTGCACTCTCCTCTTTCATCCTCGTCAAGAGGCTCTTTAGTTCCTCTTCACTTTCTGCCATTAGGGTGGTATCGTCTGCATATCTGAGGTTGTTGATATTTCTCCCGGCAATCTTAACTCCGGCTTGTGATTCATCCAGCCCGGCATTTCTCATGATGTACTCTGCATATAAGTTAAATAAGCAGGGTGATAATATACAGCCTTGTCGTACTCCTTTCCAAATTTTGAACCACTCGGTTGTTCCATGTCCGGTTCTGACTGTTGCTTCTTGACCTGAATACAGGTTTTTCAGGAGACAGGTAAGGTGGTCTGGTACTCCCATCTCTTTAAGAATTTGCCACGGTTTGTTGTGATCCACACAATCAAAGGCTTTAGCGTAGTCAATGAAGCAGAAGTAGATGTTTTTCTGGAGCTCTCTTGCTTTTTCCATGATCCAGCGAATGTTGGCAATCTGATCTCTAGTTCCTCTGCCTCTTTGAAACCCAGCTTGCACTTCTGGTAGTTCTCGGTTCACATACTGCTGAAGCCTAGCTTGTAGGATTTTGAGCATAACCTTGCTAGCATGTGAAATAAGCGCAATTGTATGGTAGTTTGAACATTCTTTGGCGTTGCCCTTCTTTGGAATTGGAACGTAAACTGACCTTTTCCAATCCTTAGCTGGGATTCTGCTGTAAACCGCCCAGAGTCCCTCCTGTGGGGGGAGATGGGCGGTGATATAAATTTTATAAATAAATAAATACTGTCTTCTCCACTAGTTTTGTTGTTAGTAATGCTTCCTAAGGCCCACTTGACTTCACTCTCTAGGATGTCCGGCTCAAGGTCAGTGACCACACCATCATATTTATCAGGGATATTAAGATCTTTCTTGTATAGTTCTTCTGTGTATTCTTGCCACCTCTTCTTAATCTCTTCTGCTTCTGTTAGGTCCCTGCCTTTTTTGTCCTTTATCATGCCCATCTTTGCACAAAACATTCCCTTGATATCTCCGATTTTCTTGAAGAGATCTCTAGTCTTCCCCATTCTATTGTTTTCCTCAATTTCTTTGCATTGTTCATTTAAGAAGGCCTTATCTCTCCTTGCTTCTTGTACTGTAGTATAATAATGAATAATAGAAAAATGAACAGTTCCCTAATGAGGATGACTGGCCCCAAAAGTTAAAAAGCACAATTATAGAGTATTAAGAAACTCTGCAGTCTCAATCCAGACATGGTTGCAGTCCTGGGCCACGACAAGTAGTAAGATAAATAATGGCTGGAAATTCTAGGACTTGAAGACTTCTCTGGGGGACACCAGGATGGAGAAGGCTGATCTGAACAGTTCAGAACACTTTTCCCCCTTAAACCATCTCTTGTTCAGACCCTTCAGGCCTCCAGAAGCTGCTTCTTTGCCTCTCGGTCGCTCCCTTTTCCCACCTCTGCCTCTGGTTCCTCTTCCATCATCTCCCCCTGCCTTTCTCCCTCCTTCCTCTGCCCCCCAGGGCCCTGGGGTATCTTCCTCTTCCTCCCCAGACCCTCAAATTGGGGCCTGCTGTGCCCCATAGGATCGGGGTCCCTCAGGTGAAGCCTCCTAACTCTGCCCCTCTGGATCCTTTCCAGGCTCCTCCTCGCACTCCCTCAAGTATTTCTCCACCTCCATGTCGGACCCCAGTCAGGGGCTGCCCCACTTTGTCCGTCAGGGGTATGTGGACGGTCGAGTCTACGTTTACTACGACAGCAACAGCAGGACGTGGCAGCCACAAGCCTCCTGGGTGGAGAAGGTGGGGAAGGAGGACCCCCAGTATTGGGACAGTATGACCCAGATAGTACGTGGCGCTGAGGAGGTGTCCAGAGAAATCCTGGAGACTCTGAGGACTCTCTACAATCAGAGCGAAGGTGAGTGATGGGTTGGGGGGCTCCTCCTGCCCCACATTTGCCTCCAGGAGCAGGAGGGAAAAGAAAGGGAGTCCTTCCCATGGGAAAGGCCGCTTCCACACTTTTTAAAAAGCTTATTTTAAAAATATTTTTTATTGTTTTAAAAAATTAAGATAATTTTATCCTTGCCCCATAACTGAAGTTCTCTGTGCAGAGTACAGTTACTAAAAACACTTTTAAAGTAAGAATATATATACAGTATATTATATAGCACTCTCTCTCAGCCCTAGAAAGGAGCCAATGGCAAACCAGGAGATTGAAGTTCTAGTCCCGCCTTAGGCATGAAAGCCGGCTGGGTGACCTTGGGCCAGTCCCTGCCTCTCAGCCCTAGGAAGGAGTCAATGGCAAAGCAGGAGACTGAGAGTTCTAGTCCCGCCTTAGGCATGAAAGCCGGCTGGGTGACCTTGGGCCAGTCCCTGCCTCTCAGCCCTAGGAAGGAGTCAATGGCAAAGCAGGAGACTGAGAGTTCTAGTCCCGCCTTAGGCATGAAAGCGGCTGGGTGACCTTGGGCCAGTCCCTGTCTCTCAGCCCTAGAAAGGAGCCAATAGCAAACCAGGAGACAGAGTTCTAGTCCCGCCTTAGGCATGAAAGCCGGCTAGGTGACTTTGGGCCAGGCCCTGTCTTTCAGCCCTAGGAAGGAACCAATGGCAAACCAGAAGACTTGAGAGTTAATAAAATAAATGAATAAAATAAATATAAAATGAGGTAAAGAACAGACCAAATTCTCCCCCCCCCCTCCCCCAAGAAAGACGGAGGGCCCGGTGTTGATGAACCTCCTGCTGTGGGGGAGGAAGGGAATAGCAGGTCTCCCCCCCCCCCCCATCCACAGAAGGCAGGAGGATCCTAAGGAGGTCCTGGCGGAAGCTGGTCCTTGTCCTTCCGTCTGTTTCCCCCAGAGACATGAGGGATCAAGTGCAGATTCAGGATCCCCCCCAGGCTCCTCCCATCCAAGAGAAGCGTTTCTGGCACCCCCTTTTCGGAGGGGCGAGGGGGGCCCAAATGCCAGGAGCCTCTTTTCTTCCTCCAGTGGGAAGAAGAGGGCAGGGATGCCGTGGGGCTGGGGCTCTTGAAGGGGGCACAGGACCCCTTCCTGCATCTGTCCCATCTTGGCGGGAAGGAAGGAAAGGAAAGAAATCCCCATTTGGGGCCTTTATAGGAACCTTATTTAGGTGAGGGTCTCCCCACATCCCTTCCAGGGCCCCTCCGGCCTTTCAGAGGAGCAGAGCTGGACCCAGAGAGCAGCCAGAGCTCCCCCTGGTGGAGAAAGGAGGAAGGAGCCCAGCCAGGGTGGTGGGAAGCCCTGAAGACTCGGGGCGCCATCCGAGTCTGTCAAAATGGAGGACAGGAGGACCTAAGCAGTGCCCTGCTGGGTCAGACCCCTGGCTCCTCTCATCCAGCCGGCCATTCTCCCAGTGCCCACCACCCGCACCAGTGGATGCACCCTGTGTCAACCCCTTCATTGAACTGTTTGCCATTAGTCCTCGATCTCTTTCCTCATTTGTCACAGCTGGCTCTGATCCCATTCGCTTATAGGGGCAGTTAGGATTTTTGGCCCCGGGAGCATCACGTTGGCTGACCTCTACAGTTTGGATGCCCACTCCCCGCATGTGCAGAGACCCTTTGGAGCTCTTTGCAGTCCGGATACTCTTCAAGGGTAGCCCCATGTAAAGCGCATTGCAGTAGTCTATATGGGAGATGACCAGGGCAGAGTGACTGTATGGAGGGATTCCCGATCCAGGAAAGGGCATAACTGGCGCACAACACGAAGTTGCGCAAAGCCCCTTCTGGCCACAGGATGCCTAATGTCCTGGATCTCACCCTGAGCCCTTCTTTAACATTGGAGTTACGTTGGCCACCTTCCCTCCTTAACTATGGAGGCTGAGCGTAGAGACGGGTTGCATATTTTAATGAGGAAGTCCACAATCTCAGCCTTGAGCTGCCTCACAACCCTTGGGTGACATCATCGGGGCCTGGTGATTTGCTGAGGTTCAGTGTGTCAAGGAGGCCGAGCGCCTTTTCTCTCATCACCGCTCTCTGGCTCCGCTCACCTGATTCCCTTCCTGAGAACAGGAGCAAAGGCTCAGGGATTCCCCCCGTTTTTCTCCTGGGAAGATGGGGGCAAAGAAGGCCCAGCCGAGGGAGAGACGCAGACGGTGGAGACACAGAAATTCAAGGGGGGCCCTGCAGTGGAAGCCTGGGGAGAAAAGTCGTGTGAGCCCCCTGGGGGGCTTTGGGCCAGTCCCACCTCTCAGCCCAGCCTACCTCACAGGGTTGTTGTGGGGAGAATGGGAGAAGGGCGCCCCATATGTGCTGCCCTGAGCACCTGAAGGAAAGGCGGCCTTTAAAAAGAAACAAATAAATAACAGATTCAGAAATTTATTTAGGTTCTGAGGAGTATTTTATTTTCCAAACTTATCTATCCCTTTTCTCGCTGCCTCCCTCCTGCATCAAGGTCCCTGCAGGCAGGGGGTCTCTGTCTCTCCTGAGGACTCCCCAAACCATCTTCCTGTCCCTCTTTCAGGCCTTCACACCTGGCAGAATATGTATGGCTGTGAGCTCAGAGGAGACGGGAGCAAAGGAGGGTTTTGTCAGTTTGGCTATGATGGGAGGACCTTCATCACCTTCGACAAGGAGACCCTCACCTGGGTGGCTCCCGACCCCCAGGCCCAGGTCACCCAGAGGAAATGGGACGCTATTCCAGGATATAATCAGGGAAAGAAGGCCTACCTGGAGGAAACCTGCATTGAGTGGCTGGAGAAGTACCTGTCCTACGGGAAGGAGACGCTGCTGAGGACAGGTGAGCCTCTGGGCCCAGGCCGGACTTTCCTCGTTTATGGCCAGTTTCTTGCACGCATTCGGCCCCCTTTAGGTCCCTGGTCTGCAGGGGAGGGAATCCTCCTCCTCCCCTCCCAGCAGCTCTCCAGGACAGAGGAAGCCCTGTTTGGTTCCCCTTGCCAGGCAGCCCTTGATTGCAGCAGGAAACGCAGCCTCTGCCCCCCAAGCCATAGGAGGGGCTGGCCAGAATCCAGGGCCTGGCGGGGGTCTGTGTGGATCAGGCAGCGAAAGCACTTCGGGGTGTCCTGTGCACAGCCCACAATGAGGCAACAGGGCCGCTTGGGGTTCTTCAGCGAAACCCCCATTAGCCCAAACGAGGCCAAGTGTGAGACGTGGCCTTGCTTCCCTCCCAGCAACGCTCCTTCCCTCTACGTCCCACAGGGGGCTCCCTCCCTCCCTGGCACCTGCAGGAACGCTCCCTCACCCCACAGGGCTTCCAGCTCACATTAAAATATTCTCCCCCTTTTTTTCCCTGTGAGTTCCTTATTCTTTTCCCCTCAAGACCACCCCTCCCCCTCTGGCTCCGCCCCTTCCCTCTCTGGGATCCTTGATCCCTCCAAGATCCACTGGGTGAGATCAGGCTCCATGGGGAAATCCCCCCATCGCCTGCAGCCCCTCCCTGCCCTGGGAGGGCTGGGTCTCTCCCCCATTGCATCACCCCTCTCTGCCTGCCTTGGAGAGACGGGATCGCTTGTCCAAATTCACCCCTGTGGGATTCCAAAAGCCCTGAGCCCTTGCTTTGATCCTGGCTCTCCCCCTCTTGAATGTGGGTTGTGTCCCTTGGGAAGAGGCCTGGAGCAGCCTAAGATTTGGGGGGGGGGGGGGGCGGAAGTGGGCCCAAAAGGGAGGGAGAAACCTCAGTGTTGTTTTTCTGAAAGGGGACTTCAAAGAGCAGCCCCAGTACCCCTCCCCTGAAAGGAACAGCCCAAGATCCCTCAGAGTTGAAAGTCCGCTCGGAATTCCTTGGACCCTCAAATTGCTGCCAGAGATTTTTCAGACTGAGTCCCTGGGAAGGACTCAAAATCAGGCGTCCTTGTGGTTGAGCATTTCCTAAAACTCTTGGAGATGCTGCAGGTGTGGAGTGTTAAATCCCTGCATTACAACTAAGTAGTGGGAGGCTTTCCTGCCCGTCAGGTTTCAAATCCACCTTCCAGGCTCTGGAGGGGCTCAGAGTTAATTCCGGTGGTGCCGTTTCTGCAGAGACCCCAGTGGTGACGGTGAGCAGCAGGACGGAGACCGACGATGGGATGGAAACGCACGTCTGCCGCGTGGATGGCTTCTTCCCCAAGGAGATTGACGCCTCCTGGAGGAGGGACGGGGAGGTCTGGCTGCAGGACACCCTCCGTGGGTCTGTGGCCCCCAACGCGGATGGGACCTACCACTACTGGCTCAGCGTCCGGATCGATCCCAAGGAGAGAGGCCGCTATCGTTGCCACGTGGAGCACGACGGCCTGCAGGAGCCTGTGGACGTGAAGGGTGAGAGGAAAGGAGGGAGGGAAAGGCTCGTCTCTTTCTCAGGCTGGAGGATTGTGGGAGAGAAATGTGACCCCAGCTGTGTCCAGATGTGAGCACACTTGAGCTTTAATCCATTGTTTTTTTCCCTTTTTTGAGGTTTGTGGATCTCCAGGGAATGGGCCATAGAATTGGCTTCGGGTTATTTAAAGGAAGCAATGGAATCCCATCACAATAGTTGGCCGATCCGGATGAAACGTACTTAGATCCTCTCTTAGCCTCTGTCCCTGCCCTGTTTGCTGCCTCCAGCAGAGGAGCAGCAGTTGCGCTGAGCAGCAGAAACAGGTTTTCTTTTGTTTAGAAGTCCTCAAGTACAAAAATCGGGAGGAGTCTGGGAGCCTTTTCTGAATACTAGATTTTACTCACATTTGTGAACTGCAGCTCACTTCATGCAATGCGTAGAGTTTCTGGACTGATGCATCGGTAGGCAGGAAAGGGGCCACCAGTCTGATTTTCTGCCATCAGAGACTAACACGGCTTTCCTCCTGTAGAGAACAAATGTCCCTGTGTCGCTGCTCTAAGAAAGAAGCGCACACATTATTTTATGATCAGGGATCTATTGGAATTCCTGAGGCTCAGCATGAAACCAAAGGAAAAAAGACCTGTGTCAAACAACTCTGCGTATGCTCATAACTTCCACTGACATGTTTTACACTGGACTCCCAAAACAGCAGAATACCAACCTTCTATTGATGATAGCATCCAAATGATACAAAAAATGTTCAAATTTTCCTTTTATGCTGATAGGCACAAGAAAATACTACTTTGGTTTTTTACCAAGTATAAAATCACAAGCACCATGGCTGCTATTCATAAGTTTTGTGCAGGAGAAATTTAAAGTTCTCCTCAAACCTGCCCCCCTGAAGCATCCTCCAAATCTGTTTCACCCATTTGAGGGACCCTCCAGAAGTTGATGTCACCAACTAGTGGTCTAGTGGTTAAGGCAACGGGTTAGAAACCAGGAGTCTGTGAGTTCTAGTCCCGCCTTAGGCATGAAACAGGCTGGGTGACCTTGGGCCACTCCCTCTCTCTCAGCCCAACTCACCTCACAGGGTTGTTGTTGTGGGGAAAATAGGAGGAGGAAGGAGTATTTGGTATGTTTGCTGCCTTGAGTTATTTATAAAAATAATCAAGGCAGGATATAAAATAAATAAATACTCTGTTTTTTCATCCTGAAATTCCGGAAGCACAAAATAACTTTTTTTTGCCATTTGTGGACTGTCAACAACTCCCCACCCCCTTACAGAACTCGGGGGAGGGGGTGACATAGACACCCCACATACACTCCCCCCCACATGCTACAGTGAACCATCCAGATCACCAGAATTTTGTATTTTTTATTTGTTGTTGATGAGAATGAAATAGAAAGCAGATAGATCATGTGATCTCTAAAAGGTGACAGGGTCATCTGGATGTTTCATGGGATTAACTTTTTATGGTAAATCAGGCCTTTGTCTAGTGGAAGCTCCCTCTGGAGACAGTCCAGGGCCTCCTCAGCTTCATTAAATGAGGTCGGAGGGCCTAGCAATTAAGGGGATCCACAGCTGTCTTGAAAATCTTCCTCAGGGAGTGCCCATGGATGGCTCCTCATCAGGTTGAAGATATCAAATGAGCTGCCAGAAGAATCAGCCCTGCGTCCTTTATTCTTCAATATTCCCTTTAATGCCTTGGATGAATAGGAGGAACAAATAGTACTCAAATTTGCAGAGGATCTAAAACCAACTGAGTGAGCTAATATCCTCAAAGAAAGAAGTCAAATTCAGAATGGGCTGAGAGTAACAGAATGAAATTGAAGAGAGACTTGAAAGAAAAGAGTGTCCAGGAAGGATGGGGAATCTCAAATGCGATGCTGGGATGGAATGTGTCTCTGAAGGGGGAGGTGATTTATTTTATTTTATTTATTTTATTTTATTTATTATTTTATTTTATTTTATTTTATTTTATTTTATTATTTTATTTTATTATTTTATTTTATTTATTTTATTATTTTATTATTTTATTTTATTATTTTATTATTTTATGGAAGGAAGGAAGGAAGGAAGGAAGGAAGGAAGGAAGGAGATGTGATGGACTTCAGTAATGCTGCTGGTTTTCAGGAAGGAGGGAGCACATTCCAAGGAGGGGAGCAAGATGAGAGGAAACACAGTCCAGAGCTGGAATGTGGGAAGACTAATAATAATCTGTATGTTTACTCTTAAGCAAAGAGCGGTGGTGGTGGTGGGGTTTGTGATAGCATTTTTCGAATAAGCAGAAGACTGTCACAAAGAAGAAAGACAAGATCTGTTGTCCCTCATTCCTGAATGCAGGGCATGGATTTAAATGACAGAGAGGCCTTCCCTGGGGTCCCCAGTAACCCCGGGGTCTGTGTGAGACAAGGATTCCCACCTCCTGGGCTGCCTTCCTGGCAGTTAAAAGCTCCAAATGCAAAGACTGAAACTGTTTCTATTCCGCCACTTCCTGGCCAGATGACAGAGTGCATGAAGCGAGGATTCATTCCTTTCTTCTCCTCCAGGGGGACAGAGCAATCTTACAAGAGATAAACAAAATGAAACTGTGTAGTTTAAAAAAAGATAGGTGATAGGAACCCTTTTACCTTAAATAGTAAAATGCAAATATTCAAGCTTAAGAAAAAAGGGTAGTGTATAGAGCTGCCCAGTTCTTTCCAGAGTCATGAAATGTTGGGGCAACCTATAAAAAGAACAAAAACGTTTTTATGGTTTCACTAATTTTGTTGATATTATTGTGTTGTTGAAGTTTTTATTTCTGTAAACTGCTGAGTGTCCCAAGATTGGAAATGGCTCCTTTGGAGCTGAATTGCTAAAGGTGAATGATCAGCTGCCTTTGTGCTGGGCTGGGATGAGACGAAGGCAGCGTCATGAGTACACGTCCTCTAACTATGGTTAGCAAGGCATCTTCATGCTACAATTAGAGGGACATGAGGATGAGCCATTAGTCTTTTTAACTTGGGGGATTCCCAGTAGTCCTTTGGCTGCAGAAGGCAGGGCTTTCCAAACTTTTCCCGCTGGTGACACACCAACGGCGGCGTGCAAAAACCTGGAAGTGCTGCGTCAGTGCGCAAAAGCCTGGAAGCGCTGCGGTGGTGCACAAAAACCCGGAAGCGCCACAGCGGCGCACAAAAACCTTCCAGATTTTCGCGTGCCGCCACCACAGCAGCACTTTCGGGTTTTCACGCAGCGGCGGTGGCATCCTGGTGTGTCACGCTAAAACCAGGAAGCGCTGATGGCCCGCCGCCACGCGTGCTGTTGCGCGTGGCAGCAGCGGCGCACCATCAGCGCTTCCAGGATTTTTTGTGTCGCGACACACAGTTTGGAAAGCTATGGCGTAAGGTCTCTCCCCGACTTGGAATGATTGTTTGGGGTTCTCCTTCAATTCTCTGCTCTTTCTCCCAATTCAGTTTCGGAATCCAACCGGGGGCTCATCATCGGCTGCGTTGTGGCTGTTCTTGTCCTGCTGTCTGTGACTGCTGGGATCTGGGTATTTCTCAGTAAGTGTCCTGTAACGCCTTTGCTGGGTGGCTGTGAAGGGAGATGGGGAGACTCCTCCCAAGTCCCTCCCTTTGGGGAGCTGCTTCTGGGCTTCCTTTTCCCTGTTTTCCCAACCCTCTTTGGGGGCATCTGAAATCTCAGCCTCTTGATGGGACTCCAGTCTCGACTCGGTTGAGTCTGAGGTTCAGACAGTCCTGCCTTCTTCTAGCTGGGAAGAGGCATCGCGGTTCCGTCCCTTTCCAGGCTTTGGTCAAAGAGCAGCAGAGAAAGATTTCAGTGAGAATCTTCCTCCTCTCCCAGCTGCTGCTGCTTTCCCCATTTCCCTCCATCCATCCCAGAGGCAGCCGGTCTCTCTTAGGGCAAGTCAGGGGATGCATTTGCATTTTGAAGATCTTCCTGTGTCTGTTCACAGGAGTTGCCAGGAGTGGTTGTGACTAAACAACTGTGGAAACATCTCCTGGGGCTCTTCCTCCTGCAGAGGGAGAGATTGGGTGATCTCTGGTGGGTTCTTTTTAGTTCTGACCGAGTTTTGTCCTTGCAGAGAAACGTCAAGATGGCTACAGAGCAGCATCAAGTGAGTGATTTGTCCTCTTTCCCTGTTAGCTCCAATTCAGAGTGGGAACCAGAGGCAGCCTCAGTTGAGGCGTGAGTGTGTGTGTGTTTGAGTGTGTCTAAACAGAAAAGCAGCTCATAAAACTGCGGAGTTGGGCTACCTTCCTCTTCCTCCCAAGAACCAAGCTGGGGGAGGTGGGTCCCCTTTTCATCACAGCCAGGCTGTTCTTGGGAGTGGAGACCCCAAGGAGGAACATCTGGTGCAAGGAAGGCTCAGGTAGGAAAGAAGACCCGGCCGGGTGGAAGGTCCATCTGACTGAGAAGCTCTTCTGTTTCCAAGTATGCGGAAAGGAAAGGCTTGGCCATAATCTGGTCAGGAAGCTCTGTAAAAGTAGTGAACTAAGAAGGAACTTAAGAGAAAAGGAGCCTTGGTAGATGCCAGTTGGATCTCCTCTTGGTCTGCCACCACCAGGCTCTCTGAGTACCAACGGATTGGAAACAGAAACTTCGGGGTTCATGCCAGCTGCACCCTGTGGCTATGGAATGGCTGAAATATTGCTCTTTGTGTTGATATATCAATGTTCAGGATTCTTTCCTAGTCTCTTAGCTAAAGCAGTTTGGTTTAAACTCTTGCCAGTGTCTGCGTGTGTCTGTGGGAGGGAGGGAGCTGGAGTCAGAAAGAGCTGAGTTCCTCCATCTCTTCCCATCCAGCCCAGAGACTGACCCCCCTCCTTCTTTTCTCTCTTTTCCAGCAAGTGACAAAGGATCCGACAGCTCAGGCCGGGGTAAGCAGGAGTATCTCTTAAAAGTGTCTCTTAGCAAGAGTACTGGGGGGGGGGGTGAAAAGAGGGAGAGCCCCCACCCACCCCCTCTTTTTTAAGGGCCTCCTGATATTGTTGCCCTTTCTGTGGACACTTTTTCGACTAGTGTAATATCTTAAATGTGGGTGGGAGAATTATGTTGTTTCCCGCCTCCTCTCTTTTCCTTGATTTCTGACAGTTACCAGATTCACTTTCCTCGCACTGCTTTGTTCCTGCAGAGGAGAAAGGGAAACTCTCTCCCTGTTGGATTTCCAGCCTCCTTCACTCAGGCAGGGGAGGCAGCCCAGAGCCTGCATGGCGGAGCCTGGCCCCCTTCGGAGCAAAGAGCCCCCCTCAGCTCTGGGGTGGGAAATCATTGGCGATCACTCGTAGCCGAGTAAGATTGTCTTCCAAAGGTAAAATTTTAACGGTGGATCCGTAAGTGGCTATAAAGGCCAATTCTGGATCCGCACAACCTCCCACAATGAGGGCATAGGTTTCCGGGTGGGAGACGGTCATGATGAGGGTTTGCCTGACGTGCCTTCCTTTTAGCTCTTTTCTCCTTTTCGCCCTGTACTCATGCTTCTTCAAAGTCCATAGCGCCATTAATAAAGGATGACCTCCAATTGAAACGCTCATGAGTTAGGGCTTCCCAGTTCTCAATGCTGATATTACATTTTTTTTAATTAGCTTTGAGAGTATCTTTGAATCTCTTTTGCTGTCCACCAATATTCCGTTTTCCATTCTTATGTTGGGAGTAAAGTAGCTGCTTTGGAAGACGATGGTCAGGCATTCGAACAACATGACCAGTCCAGCGAAGTTGATGTTGGATGATCATTGTTTCAATGCTGTGGTTTTCGCTTCTTCTAATACACTAACATTAGTCCGCCTATCTTCCCAAGTAATTTGCAGAATTTTTCGGAGGCAGCGTTGATGGAATCTTTCAAGAAGTTGGAGGTGGCGTTTGTAGAGGGTCCATGTTTCACAGGCGTACAGAAGGGTTGGTAGTACAATGGCTTTGTAAACAAGCATTTTGGTCTCCCTGCGAATGTCCCGATCCTCAAACACTCTACGCTTCATTCGGGAGAAAGCTACACTCGCAGAGCTCAGGTGATGCTGAATTTCAGCGTCGATGTCGGCTTTTGTAGATAGATGGCTGCCGAGATGAGAAAAGTGATCGACATTTTCTAGTGACACACCTTTAAGCTGGATTGATGGCGCTGCGGAGGGATTGGTTCGAACTTGCTGGTAAAGCACTTTGGTTTTTTTAATGTTAATCGAGAGGCCGAGTTTTTCATATGCTTCTGCAAAGATGTTTAGGATAGTTTGAAGATCTTCCTCGGAGTGTGCACAGACTACGTTATCATCAGCATATTGAAGTTCTATAACAAGTTTTTGTTGTTGTTTATTCGTTCAGTCGTTTCCGACTCTTCGTGACTTCATGGACCAGTCCACGCCAGAGCCCTCTGTCAGCCGTCACCATCTCCAGCTCCCCAATGGTTGAGTCCGTCACCTCCAGAATACCATCCATCCATCTTGCCCTTGGTCGGCCACTCTTCCTTTTGCCTTCCACTTTCCCTAGCATCAGCTTCTTCTCCAGGGTATCCTGTCTTCTCATTATGTGGCCAAAGTACTTCAGTTTTGCCTTTAATACCATTCCCTCAAGTGAGCAGTCTGGCTTTATTTCCTGGAGTATGGATTGGTTTGATCTTCTTGCAGTCCAAGGCACTCTCAGAATTTTCCTCTAACACCACAGTTCAAAAGCATCTATCTTCCTTCGCTCAGCCTTCCTTATGGTCCAGCTCTCGCAGCCATAGGTTACTACAGGGAATACCATTGCTTTAACTATGCGGACCTTTGTTGTCAGTGTGATGTCTCTGCTCTAAATTATTTTATCAAGATTTGCCATTGCTCTCCTCCCAAGAAGTAGACGTCTTCTGATTTCCTGGCTGCAGTCAGCGTCTGCAGTAATCTTTGCGCCTAGAAATACAAAGTCTGTCACTGCCTCCACTTTTTCTCCCTCTATTTGCCAGTCATCAATCAAGCTCGTTGCCATAATCTTGGTTTTTTTTGAGGTTTAACTGCAACCCAGCTTTTGCACTTTCTTCTTTCACCTTCGTCATAAGGCTCCTCAACTCCTCCTCGCTTTCAGCCATCAAAGTGGTATCATCTGCATATCTGAGATTGTTAATGTTTCTTCCAGCGATTATAACTCCAGCCTTGGATTCCTCAAGCCCAGCATGTCGCATGATGTGTTCTGCATACAGGTTGAATAGGTAGGGTGAGAGTATACAACCCTGCCGTACTCCTTTCCCAATCTTAAACCAGTCCGTTGTTCCGTGCTCTGTTCTTACCGTTGCTACTTGGTTGTTATACAGATTCCTCAGGAGGCAGACAAGATGACTTGGTATCCCCATACCACCAAGAACTTGCCACAATTTGTTATGATCCACACAGTCAAAGGCTTTAGAATAGTCAATAAAACAGAAATAGATGTTTTTCTGAAATTCCCTGGCTTTCTCCATTATCCAGCGGATATTGGCAATTTGGTCTCTAGTTCCTCTGCCTTTTCTAAACCCAGCAGATCTGGCAATTCTCGCTCCATGAATTGCTGGAGTCTACCTTGCAAGATCTTGAGCATTACCTTACTGGCATGTGAAATAAATGCCACTGTTCGATAGTTTGAACATTCTTTAGTGCTTCTCTTTTTTGGTATGGGGATATAAGTTGATTTTTTTCCAATCTGATGGCCATTCTTGTGTTTTCCAAATTTGCTGGCATATGGCATGCATCACCTTGATAGCATCATCTTGCAAGATTTTAAACAGTTCAGCTGGGATACCATCGTCTCCTGCTGCCTTGTTATTAGCAATGCTTCTTAAGGCCCATTCAACCTCACTCTTCAGGATGTCTGGCTCTAACTCACTGACCACACCGTCAAAGCTATCTCCAATATTATTATCCTTCCTATACAGATCTTCCGTATATTCTTGCCACCTTTTCTTGATCTCTTCTGCTTCTGTTAGGTCCTTACCATCTTTGTTTTTGATCATACCCATTTTTGCCTGGAATTTACCTCCGATGTTTCTAATTTTCTGGAAGAGGTCTCTTGTCCTTCCTATTCTATTGTCTTCTTCCACTTCCGCACATTGCTTGTTTAAAAATAATTCCTTATCTCTTCTGGCTAACCAGAAGAAATTCTGGAATTTTGCATTTAATTGGGCATATCTCCCCCTATCACTGTTGCCTTTTGCTTTCCTTCTTTCTTGGGCTACTTCCAGTGTTTCAGCAGACAGCCATCTTGCCTTCTTGGTTTTCTTTTTCTTTGGGACGTTTTTTTTTGCCGCCTCCTGAACAGTGTTGCGAACTTCTGTCCATAGTTCTTCTGGGACCCTATCTACTAAATCTAGTCCCTTAAATCTATTCTTCACCTCCACTGCATATTCCTTAGGAATATTAGTGAGCTCATATCTAACTGATCTGTGGGTCTTCCCTATTCTCTTTAGTCTGATTCTAAATTTTGCAATAAGAAGTTCATGATCTGAACTACAGTCAGCTCCAGGTCTTGTTTTTACCGACTGTATAGATGTCCGCCACCTTTGGCTGCAAAGGATGTAGTCAATCTGATTTCGCTGTCGACCATCTGGTGAAGTCCATGTATAATGTCGTCTTTACTATAACAAGTTGCAATTACCTTATTTTTTGCTTTCAGCCTACTAAGATTAAAAAGCTTTCCATCTGTTCGATATATAATTTCTACACCAGTAGGAAGTTTCTCTTCAACAAGGTGCATAATCATAGCGATGAAGATAGCGAATAAGGTTGGAGCAATAACACATCCCTGTTTAACGCCGGATTCCACTTTAAATGGATCGCTTTGAGAGCCATTGTTATTCAGGATTGTTGCCATCATGTCGTCATGGATTAACCGCAAGACGTTCACAAATTTATCAGGGCATCCGATTTTCAGAAGGATGGTCCAGAGAGCAGTACGATTTACAGTATCAAAAGCTTTAGTCAGATCAATAAACGCCATGTACAGAGGGTGGTTTTGCTCCTTGCATTTTTCTTGAAGCTGTCATGCAGTGAAGATCATATCCACTGTTCCCCTGGAAGGGCGGAAGCCATTTTGCGTTTCAGGGAGGATGTCTTCTGATACAGATAGGAGACGGTTTGCGATGATCTTTGCCAGGATTTTGCCTGCTGTGGCTAGAAGGGAGATGCCTCGATAGTTTCCACAGTCTGTTCTGTCACCCTTTTTAAAGAGAGTGATAATTATGGCATCCCTAAAGTCTGCTGGAATCTCCTCCCTCATCCAGATTTTTTCGATGAGCTTATGAAGTTGTTGTGTAAGTTCAGGCCCACCTTCTTTAAAGACTTCAGCAGGAATCCCATCAGGTCCACTAGCTTTGTTATTTTTCATTTGTTTAGTGGCTTTACTGACTTCCTCCAAACTAGGGGGTACTGCAAGCTCATTTCTTATTTGTTTTTGCGGGATTTGCAAGAAGACTTCATCAGCCACAGTAGAGTGACGATTAAGGAGATTGTAGTAATGCTCTTTCCAGTGCAGTGCAATAGACTCTTTGTCCTTTAGAAGTTTAGCACCATCTACTGAGCGTAAGGGATTTGTACCATGGTTTGTTGGTCCATAGATGGCCTTTATGGCATTAAAAAAGCCCCGTGCATCATGAGCATCTGCAAAATGTTGGGTTTCTTGGGCTTTTTTTATCCACCATATGTTCTTAAGTTCTCTAGTTCTTCTTTGGACTTCTGCCTTTGCACTGGCGTAGATTTTTTTCTTAACGGCACAGTTAATATCTTTTTGCCATATCTGGAAGGCTTTCCTTTTCTTGTCAATAATATGTTCAATCTCACTATCGTTCTCATCAAACCAGTCCTGATGTCTCTTAGTTTGGTATCCGATAGTTTGTTCACAGGCTGAAATAATAGAAGTCTTCAATTTAGTCCAGTGTTCCTCAACATTTTCAGGAAGTTCCATAGGCAGATGTTCCTTGAGAGTTGATTGAAAGCAAGCTTGTTTAATAGGATCTTGAAGGGCCAGTGTATTCATTTTATGCCTTGGTTTTCTTCCTTGGAGCCTACGATGAGGGACAATCTTTATGGCCATCGTGGATCGAATTAATCGATGGTCTGTCCAGCAGTCATCGGCGCTCGTCATGGCTCTGGTGAGAAGTACATCACGGCGATCTCTAGCACGGACAATTACATAATCTAAAAGATGCCAGTGCTTCGACCGTGGGTGCTTCCATGATGTTTTAAATTTATTTTTCTGGCGAAAGAGTGTGTTAGTAATGACAAGGTTATGCTCTGCACATTTAGTCAGAAGTAAGATTCCATTTGTGTTGCTGTTGTCAACTCCTTCTTTCCCAATGATCCCTGGCCACAAATCAAAATCACGCCCAACTCTTGCATTGAAATCGCCCAGGAGGATAATTTTATCCTTTTTTGGTATCTCTGATAAGCTGGTGTCCAGCTGGGTATAAAATTTTTCCTTGATATCCTCATCTGCATCTAGTGTTGGTGCGTAAGCACTTAGGATAGTTGCCTGTTGGTTTTTGGCGAGTTTTATTCGCAGAGTTGAGAGTCGTTCATTAATCCCAGTGGGAACTTCTGACAAGAGCTTCACAAGGTCGTTTTTGATAGCAAAGCCTACCCCATGTATTCGTCGTTCTTGTTCAGGCAGTCCTTTCCAAAAGAAGGTATAACCTCCTTTTTCTTCCTTCAACTGTCCTTCTCCTGCTCTTCCAGTTTCTTGGAGTGCTGCTATATCGATATTAAAACGTCTCAGCTCCCTTGCAATAATGGCAGTCCTACGTTCAGGTCGTTCACTATCCATATTGTCTTGCAGTGTCCGTATATTCCATGTTCCAAAGTTCATGTGTTTTTTACGACCGCTAGATGGTGACCCCACTGGTCGCGCTAATCCAGTCAGGGAGAAAATGAGGCAGACTATGTTTAGGGCACCTTTTCTAGTCCCCTCCCCATATGGGGTGAGCAGAGTGGATCCTAAATAGGGCTGCTCAGTCGTGGATACAGCTGCCGAACTACTCAACTGCCTCGATCCTTGAGTCAGGGCGACTGAATCCGTATCCACCGCCCATGTGCTGGTCCATGACTAGGAGCTTTCGGATTTCACAGTCCTGCCCCCGTTGCCATTCGTCAGTCGCCATGGGACTTTTGGTTGTTTTGGGTTTGGTGTGGTTGGAAGACGCCTGTGCGTGAATTTGTTTTATGTGTGGAGATCGGAGCACAACAATCAGCACACAACCTTCACAGAAAAAGGCTCTAATCTAATGGCATGGATACCATGACTATTGGTGACCTTTTGTCTGCTGCAGCCTTCATCCGCCTTCGCAGCCGTTGTAACAATACACCTTGTTATCTTCCGCCTGTTCTGCCGTTGAGGACTTTCTTGGATCGTTCTTTGTCTGGTTCCTCCCCCTGGACCTTACCGCCATGGGTGACCCTGCCAGGAGTACATGACTCCCGACGGCTTCGCTCACAGGGTTCATTGGGAACACACAAGCCCACTCACCACAACAAGGTGACGATCCAGCGAGTGAGGGTGGGAAATAGGGAAGCGCCAGAAAGGCCCTGAGCCCCAGTGGTTAGAGCCTGTCCTGGTGGCATAGCCCGGCCTCCTCTGAGGGTCCCTGAAGCTGTCGAGGAGGCTGAATGGGGGGGGGAGAGGCCTCCTCCTCAGAGGACCAGGAGGAGGGAGGGACTCACTCTTTCTCTTTCCCTCCAATGCAGGGAGCAAGGAGGCCATTTAGCAGCCCCCTCGCAGGTGGGGGCTGCATTGGGGGAAGGAGGGAGGGAGGGGGGCTTTCAGGTCAAAGGACCCATCAGTGGTGAAGATCTTTGGGGAAACCCTCTTCTCTCTCCGGCTCATTGCCAGCACTGAAGGGCAAGGAGTTTGGGGGAGAGGAAGTCGGGCGCTGGGGAGGGGCCTCCCTTCCCCCTCCTCCCTGGCTTCCTTCTGCTGGGGGAGGCTGGGCTGCTTCCACTTTCCCTTCCTGCCTTTGGAGGAAATGGCGGATGACAGCAGCTGGGAACAGAAGGGCCCCTGGCCACTCCCTGTCGCTGAGGGAGGAAGGTACCCTGTCCTCCTCCTTGTCTCCTGGAAGTGGCCTCCCCAAAGCAGGAGGTGGTGCTGGCCATTCTGCAGGTCCTAGACTGGGGCCCCTCCCAGGATCTGATTGAAGGCTCAGAGACCTGCAGTGATCAGAGGGTCCCCAGTGCAAGGGGGAGGGGAGGGGGCAGTGGAAAACTTCCTGAATGTCCTCCACTCATGGATGGAGAGGAGGCATCTCTCTCCTCCTTGTGTCCATCTGGGAATCCAACCCTCTGTTGGGATAAATTAAGATCTCTCCCTGCCCTGCATGTTGTCTTCCCCCAGAACATGTAAAGGAAGCCCCAATTGTTAAAAAAGGTTACAAAATAGAATGAGTTTGATAATGCCAGAGATTAAGATGGAAAAGGAAGCCCAACTGCTTAGACAAAGGATTCCCATCCGATTCAATTGGAAAGCTTGGAACACAAAAGGTCAGCTCATTCACAGAACTTAGCCAGCCCATTCAGGTAGACCTTCTTCCCCAGCCAAACAGATGTGCTCTTGGAAATAAACCAGCAAACCTCTGTTCCAGCAACTGCCTGCGTCTATTCATTCCCGGCTTGGGACGAACCTTGGTAAGATTTCCTTCTAACAATTTTGGCACCCCAGATATGGGACCCCAGAGCTAACCGAGTCGATGGACAGAGCCTGGACAACTCCACCCAGCCGGCACCAGACCATTTGTCTGGAGGGGGCAGCCCCAGACTCTGCCCGCATCGACACTGGTAGTAAAGGGAGTTTTTTGGTTTTGAGCCAGAACTTTTGCTTGAACAGAGGCCTCATAGTTGGTAAGTACCCTCTAATTTTGTGTATTGTGCCCAGTGAGTGTGTGTGTGTGTGTGAAATCCTGACTGCTGACCAGAGCTGTGCGTTGAACAGAGCTGTGCGTTGAACCGGTCTAAGACACCCCCAGGCCCCTGCGAGCCCTTGTTGGGCAATGACCAGGTCGCTTGGAAAGCAAAGTGAGACCATTAGACACGTATGCTCCAGCAGGTAGCAAGCGGTTGAGTGAGTGTGTAAGGCCCCTGGCTTACACTGTTTTACCCAAGAGAGACTTGAGTCGAGGCTTGGAGATTTAAAATAACAGCATTTATTTTGGCCAAGATAAAGCTGGGTGGGATTTCTACAAACATCATGGCAGTGAATGTCTGGGAGGAAACCCACACACACACATCACAGCTCCAACGATTATATAGGATTTGCAAAGCTAGCAAAGAGCATGAATGAACTCTTCTCCTAGTGAGAGGGCAAGGTTGCAAGGATACTGTATCTGCATTTCTGCCGCCTAGTATGGTAAACAAGCCTTGCCATGCGTTATCTAAACGAACTTACTCCTAGAAACAGGAGGTCCCTGCGTCTCCTTTCACCTAATTTCTAATAGCAAGCAGTTTCCAAAAGCAGAATAGTGTTGGTTAAGCTCACCCTTACAAATAAATCATCTGGGCAACTACCAGTCTGCTGTCTGCTCCAAGTTAGTCCAGGACGGTGGTGTAGGAGGGGGGTCCGTACTTCGCTAGGAAGTCCCCGGGGTGTGTAGGGAGCATCTAAACCGTAGACGGAAAGGAGGGCCCGTACTTCACCTGGAAGTCTCCAGGGTGTGAAAGCACCTAAAAACCGCAGGCGGTCAGGGGGGAGGATCCGTACTTCATTAGGAAGTCTCCAAGGTGTAAAGGTACCTAAAACCGTGATGGGACGGGAGGCAAAGGTCTCCCCGGCTTCCCTGTTGGGAAGGTTGCTTGCTGCCTGGGACGAGAGGATGTTCCAGGTCCAGGCAGGGATGCAGGAAAAGGAGTGCACGGTGGTATTGTTGCCGAGAATGGACTATATACACAGACACAGCTGGGAGCATAATTTGGCCTGAAGAGGGTAATTTCAACTATGCCATATTAAAAGTCTTGAGACCTAAATTGAAACCTTTGCACCTACCCTATTGGTATTGTTGGGCAGGAATTAATGGCGCCTTTTATTGAAAAAAAAGAAATCTGTACCTGGCCAGTACAAGGAAATTTGAATTTTGTTCTTACCCACATGTTGTTTTTCCCCATCTGATCTGGTACTTCTGTAGAGAGATGCTCCTCCCTTTCAAAAGGAACTGCAGATGGACTTTAGGACCCTGCAGTCAATTATCCATCTTGGGGAGACTGAGCATCTCTCTAACTAGAAACCAGATCTTCAATTTCCTCAGAAAACTGCTGAAGGTAGCTGAAAAACCCACAGTCCAGTCCCTGGGTGAGCAGTCCCAGCCTGTTCTGTCTGGCTACTATTGGAGGGGAATGAAAATGCCCCACAGCACTCTGTGCATGCTCCTTGGAGCCCCTGCAATTTGTGCAATCTCTTTTTCCAGCTGGAATGCTTGCAGCCCAGGCTTGTGAAAACCTAGAGTTACCAGTAGTTTCTGCTTTGTTTCATTTTCTAAGTGTGTCTGTGCATGCACATGTGTTTTTGTCTGTCTCTGTTTCTGGACCCTTTGTTGTGCTCTCTAAGAAAGATGCTCTGGGCTACCATAGATGCCCATTGGGCCCCTAAGGCCCTGCTTCCACAGTTTGCCCCCTTGATGGAGAAACAGCCAAGGGCAGCTGCTTGAGAAACATTAAGGAATATTAAGGTTACTGCTAGAATCCCTTTATTTATAGGAAAGAAAGAACTATTGCAGGAGATGAGGGGAGCTCATGTAAGGGCAGCTGCCATGCTTGCAACTGTGCTTGATTTCTATAACTCTGCCTTGTTTGTAAGTTGATGGTTGGTAACTATGTAGCATAGACAGGAAGTTTGAGAAAGTGCCATGCTCTAGAAGGGACCAGAAGTCTGAGTAGGAAGGAAGCAAGAGGAAAGTTTGTGCTTTATATGGTCAGTAATAAGAAGGTTTAAGAAATGTGATTCAGAGAGCTTGCAGGCATGTTGCATGTCTGGATCTAATTGATTGTTGCACTTGGGTCTGAATTTGTCTTTGGTAATGCATGTGAAGATATTTTAGCAAAGAAAGAAAGGCATTGGAAAAGAAACAGGAATGAAGTTTAACACGCTTTTGTTTAATGAAGTTCAAAATCTAAGGAAGCATTGCCTTGGGAACTCCTTGCCACTGTGAAGGAGGTGACAAGTCATTGCTAAAACTTTCCTTCCCTTTTCTTGAAGCCAAGGAAAGGAATGAAAACATTTTTTTTTTAGAGAGAGCCAGTTTGGTGTAGAGATTAAATGCACCAGGGTAGAAATTGTGAACATTGAGTTCTAGCCCTACCTTTGCTGCAAGGAAGCCAGCTGGTTGATTTTGGGCCAGTCATTTTTCTCTCAGCCCTAGGAAGGAGGCACTGGCAAGCCACTTCTGAAATCATTGCCAAAAGTCTGCCAGGACTCATCCAGGCATTTGCCAGGAGTCAAAAATGGGTCAAAAAAAAATACAAGAAAGGTCAGGGGAGAAGCCCCAGCCTAATGTTTTTTTTCAGGAAAATGTCATGAAAAGTTTCCTACTCTTATTGTTTTGAGGCTTTAGTTCCCTGAAAACAAAAGCCCTAAAGCAATACTTTTTTCCCACTCTGTCCTGCCTCAAGAGTGCTTTGCATTTCCGTTGTATTTATGAAATCTTAAAGGTCCTGCATGATCTCTGCCTCCTGCCTCCTTGAGTGTGCCTCTTGCTAATTTCTGCCCACCCCCCATATATATGTGTGTGCGCGTGTGTGGCCTTAAGCCACCCCATCTTTGCTCTTTGTTTGATCCTACCTGTTAATGCTCACATGTGATATACAGTTGAGCTGTTAAGAATGTGTTAGATTTTGTTTTTTCTTTTAAACTTCCCTGTAAAACTTATAAAAGATGCCAGCCAAGCAGTAGGAATGCATGCTTGAACAATAAATGGAACTAAGCTAGAGAAAAGGAAAGGGCACCACCAAGTATAGCAGCAGGCAATAAATCTGAATAAACTTTAACCAATGTTTCCTAAAACAACTATCCTCTACTGCAGCTGCTGGACCATAGTTAAGCTATTCAAAGGTTTCTTTATCTTCTCATTTATGAGTCTTTCATTGCTTTTTATAGGACCCCCATGCTTTCCCTTAACTTTCTCTTGCACGTTCTGACTTTTCTCACGCTCTGATTTTTTGCATCTCTTCAGGGTCATCTGCTAAGAAAGCCTCTAGCAGAAGCCTCCTAGACAGAAGCTTTACTACTTTCCCTCTTTTGCAATCCCTCTGATCTACAGTTTGCCCCTTTCCCCACAAATGTGGCTATAAGGAGCAAACGGGGTGGGAATGGAAGTTTATATTTTGTTCCAGGACAAGCAATCTAAATGGCCAGATACCCCAAGATCCTGATGGGCAGACCAAAAGAAGCACTCCATGAACTGACTTGACACCAGACCAGCCTTGCAGCTACCTCCAGTCTAAGAGTCAAAGTGAGAAAGAGCTCTGCAAAACCTTACCAAAAGGCTTCAGGTGCTTAGGGAAAAGCTGATGTCCCTTTTCTGCACACTCCCACCCAAAGGCTGGTAAGAATCAAAAAAGGAAGCATTACAGGCTGAATTATAAGTAAGATTAGGTTTGTTTGTTTGTTTGTTTCTCTCTCTCTGCTACATTTGGTTTCCTTCCTCTCCCATAGAAGGCAAGAGCTCCCATTTTCCTCTGAAATCAGTGTCCCAGGTTTTCAAGCTGCCTCAGTTAAACAATTGCAACACAAACCAAGGAGTCTCTCAATGTTAATATTCCTGTTTCCCCAGCCAGGGTGTTAGACTGGGCAAGTGCTTGCTGCTCATTCACTGGGTTAGCACAGAGCCCAAGAAGGAACATACACTGGAAGCTGGGAGGAAAGGAAGTGTGTGGGTTCCCCTTTTGCCCCACCTGGTGCCTTAACGCAGGCATGTGGTAACACCCTCCTGCAGACAATAAATGCATCTGACTGCTGGGCCAGGGCTCTAAGTCAGATGGCCTCCCATAGAATGGCATGGAATTTGTATGAGGAGCTTGGCCTACAGTATTGCCATCATAACCTTGTATCCAGTATTTTGGAACAAGGAGCATGTGATACAGCACCAAAGCAATTGGCCCCTACACAAAGAATTGCTAGCAAATAGTTTCCAGAGTAGGTTAGTTCTAGACCAGATTCTTGCAGCCAAAGGTGATGTTTGTGCAGTAACCAGGACAGAATGCTGTATCTTTGCACCTGAGAGCCAAAAGAAGAGATCCACACTGCGCCTACAAGACCCCAAAGCTGCAAGAAGCCATGGACTGAACCCTTTGATGTCTATGGGAGATCATGCTGGTTGCTGGAATCATCCAAAGCATCACTTCAGTGGGACTTTGAGGCATGGATTTAGTCTTTTAATCATTCTTTTTAGCCAAAAATGTGGACTGGAAAACCAACTCTTCTAAGCCTCTCCCCAAGAGGAGAGACCTCAACTCCAGACCTGCTTCAACAAATTGCTCATCATGCCAGACTACTTCAGTATTTGGACTTGTACTTCTAGTGCAACCTGACCTTGCGCCAAGAGGAAGAACTTAAAGGGGGGGACACTTGTTTTGCTTTCCTTTCTCTCTTCCCTACACAGGTACTTCCAACGACTGCGGAGACAGAACACCCTGACCCAGACTTTGAACCAGGTGAAGCCTGCAGTGGTGGACCACAGTGCCAAATTGCTGTTCCTCTGACTACCACAAATCGAGCCAGTGAAGGATCAAGATGCTAACCAGTGGAGCTTGAAAAAGCTTTCTAGGACTCTGAACTATGTGGCACTTTGAAATCAACAAATTGAACTTTCTAATTTTGCCAGGAAATTTTCAACACCACAGATGTCTGCCTGGGAGAGGGGAAGGGACCTGTCTGTCTGCTGCCTTGCCCTATGATTAGAATTGCCCTTGCTTAGAATGTTCTAGGAATTCTCATCACACACAATAAGCAAGAATCTTGAGCTGATATTTGGAGTAATTTGTGGTCATGGTTGCCTGATGTTACTATATGTTGTAGTAGGAATAAGCTATGATTTTGTTATGTTTTGGTTGCTGTTGCCAATGTCTTGCTACTTTTTCAACTTTTTCTATGTTTTGTGAATCTTCATTACTACAGGCCCAACCTGACATGACTGAAATGTATCGCAAGCTTGATGCTAAATATGGTTAAGTGTGCTTTAAAATTTTAGCATAATTTTAATGCACATACGGGGGATTGTTGGGATCTTCCCCCAGAACACTGTCTACCCTCCATGTTGTCTTCCTCCAGAACATGTAAAGGAAGCCCCAATTGTTAAAAAAGGTTACAAAATAGAATGAGTTTGATAATGCCAGAGATTAAGATGGAAAAGGAAGCCCAACTGCTTAGACCAGGGGTCGGCAAACTTTTTATGCCGGGAGCCATTTTGACATGCTCGTGCACATTTTGAAATGCTAGAGAGCCAGGGGGCGGGGTTTGCGGGCGGGGGCCAATCGCGTGGAAGGGGCGGGGTTTGCGGGCGGGGGCCAATCGCGTGGAAGGGGGCGGGGTTTGCGGGCGGGGGCCAATCGCGTGGAAGGGGGCGAGGTTTGCGGGCGGGGGCCAATCACGTGGAAGGGGGCGAGGTTTGCGGGCGGGAGACGGCGTCGACCCGGCCCAGCTGCCCGGGCTCCAGGGAGATCAGCTCCGGCGGGATCTGTGGCGAAGAGCGGCCGTGGGGGGGGGCGGGCGGCGACGACAAGCGACGCGCTTGTCGTCGCCCGCCCCCCCCACAGCCGCTCTTCGCCACAGATCCCGCCGGAGCTGATCTCCCTGGACCCCGGGCAGCTGGGCTTGCCTCCCTCCGCGAGGCCCAGGCGCGCTGGAAGGCGGCCCGGGCCTCCTCCTCCGCCGGAGGTGGAGGAGGAGGCCCGGGCCGCCTTCCAGAGCTGAAAGCCTGAAGCGCGCCGCTTGTCGTCGCCGCCCGCCCCCCGCACGGCCGCTTTTCGCCATTCTGGGGTTCGTTTACGATCAGCAAAGGTCTTGTAAGAGTCTTTAGCTTCTTGCAAGATTTTCAGCATCACAGGCCAATTCGATCATATTTTTGTAATCCATTCATCTGCCAATACAGGATCAGAAGGCTGAATCATGGCAGGGTCAGGCAGTTCTGGAATAGGGACAAAGTCTTGACCAGTGGCCACTTTAAATGGGGAAAATCCAGTGCTTTGATGAACAGCATTATTATAGGCCACCTCAGCAAAGGGCAACAACTCCACCCAATTGTCTTGCTGATGACTGATATAACAACGTAAATACTGCTCTAATACGGAGTTAAGCCGTTCGCAAGCCCCGTTCCCCTGGGGGTGATGCCCGCTAGTAAGCCCCTGCTCAGTTCCAATCAATTTTAAAAATGATTTCCAAAATTTGGCGGTAAACTGACTTCTGCGGTCGCTGATAATCCGCAAGGGGGCGCAAGGGGTGAATAACTTTCCTAGTTGATCAGCAGATGGCAACCCTTTGTTGTTGTTTATTCGTTCAGTCGCTTCCGACTCTTCGTGACTTCATGGACCAGCCCACGCCAGAGCTTCCTGTCGGCCGTCACCATCCCCAGCTCCCCCATGGTTGAGTCTGTCACCTCCAGAATATCATCCATCCATCTTGCCCTTGGTCGGCCACTCTTCCTTTTGCCTTCCACTTTCCCTAGCATCAGCTTCTTCTCCAGGGTATCCTGTCTTCTCATTATGTGGCCAAAGTACTTCAGTTTTGCCTTTAAGATCATTCCCTCAAGTGAGCAGTCTGGCTTGATTTCCTGGAGTATGGACTGGTTTGATCTTCTTGCAGTCCAAGGCACTCTCAGAATTTTCCTCCAACACCACAGTTCAAAAGCATCTATCTTCCTTCGCTCAGCCTTCCTTATGGTCCAGCTCTCACAGCCATAGGTTACTACAGGGAATACCATTGCTTTAACTATGCGGACCTTTGTTGTCAGTGTGATGTCTCTGCTCTTAACTATTTTATCAAGATTTGCCATTGCTCTCCTCCCAAGAAGTAGACGTCTTCTGATTTCCTGGCTGCAGTCAGCATCTGCAGTAATCTTTGCGCCTAAAAATACAAAGTCTGTCACTGCCTCCACTTTTTCTCCCTCTATTTGCCAGTCATCAATCAAGCTGGTTGCCATAATCTTGGTTTTTTTGAGGTTTAACTGCAACCCAGCTTTTGCACTTTCTTCTTTCACCTTCGTCATAAGGCTCCTCAACTCCTCCTCGCTTTCAGCCATCAAAGTGGTATCATCTGCATATCTAAGATTGTTAATGTTTCTTCCAGCGATTTTAACTCCAGCCTTGGATTCCTCAAGCCCAGCACGTCGCATGATGTGTTCTGCATACAGGTTGAATAGGTAGGGTGAGAGTATACAGCCCTGCCGTACTCCTTTCCCAATCTTAAACCAGTCCGTTGTTCCGTGCTCTGTTCTTACTGTTGCTACTTGGTCGTTATACAGATTCCTCAGGAGGCAGACAAGATGACTTGGTATCCCCATACCACCAAGAACTTGCCACAATTTGTTATGATCCACACAGTCAAAGGCTTTAGAATAGTCAATAAAACAAAAATAGATGTTTTTCTGAAACTCCCTGGCTTTCTCCATTATCCAGCGGATATTGGCAATTTGGTCTCTAGTTCCTCTGCCTTTTCTAAATCCAGCTTGTACATCTGGCAATTCTCGCTCCATGAATTGCTGGAGTCTACCTTGCAAGATCTTGAGCATTACCTTACTGGCATGTGAAATAAGTGCCACTGTTCGATAGTTTGAACATTCTTTAGTGCTTCCCTTTTTTGGTATGGGGATATAAGTTGATTTTTTCCAATCTGATGGCCATTCTTGTGTTTTCCAAATTTGCTGGCATATGGCATGCATCACCTTGACAGCATCATCTTGCAAGATTTTAAACAGTTCAGCTGGGATACCGTCGTCTCCTGCTGCCTTCTTATTAGCAATGCTTCTTAAGGCCCATTCAACCTCACTCTTCAGGATGTCTGGCTCTAACTCACTGACCACACCATCAAAGCTATCTCCAATATTATTATCCTTCCTATACAGATCTTCCGTATATTCTTGCCACCTTTTCTTGATCTCTTCTGCTTCTGTTAGGTCCTTACCATCTTTGTTTTTGATCATACCCATTTTTGCCTGGAATTTACCTCCGATGTTTCTAATTTTCTGGAAGAGGTCTCTTGTCCTTCCTATTCTATTGTCTTCTTCCACTTCCGCACATTGCTTGTTTAAAAATAATTCCTTATCTCTTCTGGCTAACCTCTGGAATTTTGCATTGAATTGGGCATATCTCCCCCTATCACTGTTGCCTTTTGCTTTCCTTCTTTCTTGGGCTACTTCCAGTGTTTCAGCAGACAACCATCTTGCCTTCTTGGTTTTCTTTTTCTTTGGGACCTTTTTTGTTGCCGCCTCCTGAACAATGTTGCGAACTTCTGTCCATAGTTCTTCCGGGACCCTATCTACTAAATCTAGTCCCTTAAATCTATTCTTCACCTCCACTGCATATTCCTTAGGAATATTAGTGAGCTCATATCTAACTGATCTGTGGGTCTTCCCTATTCTCTTTAGTCTGATTCTAAATTTTGCAATAAGAAGTTCGTGATCTGAACTACAGTCAGCTCCAGGTCTTGTTTTTACCGACTGTATAGATGTCCGCCACCTTTGGCTGCAAAGGATGTAGTCAATCTGATTTCGGTGTCGACCATCTGGTGAAGTCCATGTATAAAGTCGTCTTTTAGGTTGTTGGAAGAGAGTGTTTGTTATGCACAGTGAGTTGTCTTGGCAAAATTCTATCAGCCTATGTCCTGCTTCATTTTGTTCTCCCAGACCATGCTTGCCTGTAATTCCAGGTGTCGTCTGACTACCCACCTTAGCATTCCAGTCTCCTGTAATGAAAATAACATCTCTTTTTGGTGTATTATCCAGTAGGTGCTGCAGATCCTCATAGAACTGATCTACTTCTGCTTCTTCAGCATCTGTGGTTGGGGCGTATATTTGGATCACTGTGATGTTAAATGGCTTACCCTGAATTCGAATTGAGATCATTCTATCGTTTTTTGGATTGTATCCAAGTACTGCTTTAGCCACTTTATTATTAATTATGAAGGCTACTCCATTTCTTCTGTGGTCCTCTTGTCCACAGTAGTAGATCTGGTGGTCATCTGATGTGAAGTGGCCCATTCCAGTCCATTTCAGTTCACTGACACCTAAAATGTCTATATTTAATCTTGACATCTCACCAATAACCACATCCAATTTGCCCTGGCTCATAGATCTTACATTCCAGGTTCCTATGGTGTGTTGATCTTTAGAACATCGGATTCGTCGTTCACCACCAGCACCGTCGGCCGCTAGCCGTCCTTTCGGCTTTGAGCTAGCTGCGTCATCACGTCTGGGGCTAGTTGAACGTATCCTCTGTTCCTCCCCAGTAGCATTTTGACCATCTTCCGACCTGGGAGTCCCATCTTCCGATGGTATACCGACATATCTCTGGTTGTACTGATCCATTTAGTTTTCACGGCAAGAATACTGGGGTGGGTTGCCATTACCTTCCCCAGGGATCGTATTTAGTCTGACCTCTCTGCCACGACCTTCCCGTCTTGGGTGTCCCTTCACGGTTTAGCTCATGGTTTCATTGAGGTGCTCATCTCCAGCACCACGACAAGGTAACGATCTCCTTTGCTGGGGGGCAACCCTTTACAAGGAATAAAATGGGCTTGCTTGGAAAACAGATCAGTCACTACCCATATTACAGTTTTGCCTTTACTCTCAGGTAAGTCCACGATGAAATCCATTGAAATTTGCTTCCATGGGCTCGTTGGCTCAGCCACTGTTTGTAACAGTCCCACAGGTTTTCCTGGCGCCTTTTTCATGGAGGCACAGACATGACACGATAATACATACTGTTTAACATCTTTCCTCAAAGTTGGCCACCAAAATTGCCTTCTGACCAAATGTAAAGTTTTTACAAACCCAAAATGTCCAGCAACTTTACTATCATGACAACGTTGTAAAATAGCTTTTCTCACAGTTTCAGGAACATATAGTCTGTCTCCCCTCCACCACACCCCATTAGTCTCTGTTAAAGTTTGTTTGTGAGTTTTCCACCAATCATCATTCACCATAGCTTCCCGAAGTTCTTTTTCTAAAGAAGGTTCACATGGGGGCTGATGTTGTTTGGCTTGGCGTCGAGTGAGGGCAACCTTCCCTTCTAACTGTACAGGTAAAGGTGAAGGGGCACCCTCAGAACCAGGCTCCTCCTGGTTTGATAATCCCAATTGCTGTGGAGACATTACTGTAGATACCATTTGTTCCATTTGAATGTCATGTTGCAATAATCTAGACAAGGCATCTGCTAAAAAGTTTTTCCCTGCTGGTAAATACTTCAACGTGAAATTAAACCTACTGAAAAATTCGGCCCAACGGATTTGTTTAGGATTTAATTTCCGATGTGTTTTAAGGGCTTCCAAGTTTTTATGGTCAGTAAAGACTTCAAATGGATGTGGAGAACCCTCCAGCAGATGTCGCCAGGTAGCTAAAGCATGTCGCACTGCAAAAGCTTCTTTCTCCCAAACCAGCCAACGCTGTTCTGCCTCAGTAAACTTACGAGAAATATATGCACAGGGCCTTAATTGATTATTACTGTCTTTTTGCAATAATACATATCCAATTGCGGAGTTTGACGCGTCTGTATCACAAATGGAATTTCTGGATCAGGATGTTTTAGAATGGGTTCTGCAGTGAACAGCTGCTTCAATTGTTCAAAAGCCGTTTGGCAAGCTGGCGTCCATTTTAACTTCGTCTGAGGCTTATTTGCTAATACGCCATCAGCCGATTTCTTTGTTTTTAACATATCTGTTAACGGTAACGCTATTTTAGCGAAAGAAGGAATGAATTGGCGATAGAAATTTGCAAATCCCAGAAAAGCTTGTAATTGCTTTTTTGTTCTGGGTGTTTCCCACACCAAAACATCTTTAACTTTGGCGGGATCCATTTCTATGCCTTGGTGTGATATTCTGTAACCCAGAAAGTCCAGTTTTTCTTTATGAAATTCACATTTAGACAACTTAACATATAGCTTGTTTTCTAAGAGCTTTTTGAGGACTGATTTTACTAATTTTGCATGTTGTTCCATGGTCTCTGTGTAGATCAATATATCATCCAAATATACCAATACCCCTTGATATAGGAATTCATGCAGAACCTCATTAATTAAGCTCATGAAGACTCCAGCCCCCCCCCTTAATCCGAATGGCATGACTTTATATTGGAAACAACCTAGTTGGCAATTAAAAGCAGTTTTCCACTCACCTCCTTCCTTTATGCGTACTCTAAAATACGCTTCTCTCAAATCCAGCTTAGTGAAGATTTTTCCTTTGGTTAGCTGAGCAAGCATATCTTTCATCAAAGGCAGCGGGTACTGATTGGAAATACAAGTAGCATTCAACCCCCGATAGTCAGTACACAGTCTTAAAGAACCATCTTTCTTTTTCCGGAATAACACTGGAGCTGCCATGGGAGACGTGGAGGGTTCAATAAATCCCCGCTTCAAATTTTTATCTATAAAATTCCTCAGCTCTTGCAGTTCCTTATGAGTCATTGAATACAACTTAGGCTTAGGCAATACTGCCCCAGGTTCCAGTTGCAAAGAACAGTCTGTTTTCCGATGAGGGGGCATCTGGTCTGACTCAGTCTCTACAAAGATTTCCCCCTCCTCCTCATATGCTGACGGTGCCACCGCTGCTTGAGCTAATTCCCGTAACATACACAATCCTGCAGCCTCCCGCTCAACTCCCAAATACGAACCGTCTGCAAATTCCATTTCTCCAGAGACCCAATCGATATGAGGGTTGCGCTCCCTCAACCATTTAAGTCCCAACACTATGGGCTGACTGGATATGGGAGCCACAATAAACCTAATAGTCTCTTGATGCGTCCCAATAGTCATTTTCAAGGCTTCTGTATAATATTCCACTGGGCCCCTTTTCATATCTGACCCATCCAACTGACAAAATATGATGGGAACTTTTAATTTGTGCAACTTAAGTCTCAGTCCCGTAACAATAGCAGGATGCATCAAACATCTTGAGCACCCCGAGTCCAGCATCGCCATCAGATTGTTCTGATCCCTCCCATCTAATCTCAAGTTTTATCTTAACTTGCATAGTAGGACAATCTCCACTCACCAACGAATCTGGGCGCCGATGATCTGTGAATGTCTGGCCACCGGCGCATCTTAGACCAGGCGTCGCTCGTTTCCCGACGGCAGGAATTCTTCATCAGTGGAGTCGTTCTCTCCCCCAATTAATTCCAGCATCTTGCTTTCATCCAAAGCATGGGCTGTTCCCTTGCGTAGCGGCAGCTTAGATGGCTTGGAAGGGTGGCTTTCCGGCTTTGTCTTTACTGTAGAGGTTGTTTGGGGGCAGTTGCTAATATGATGTCCCTCTTTGCTGCATTTAAAGCATAAGCCCCTTTTGGCTCTGCGTTCTTTTTCCTCCTCCCAAGCATTTGCTCTGAACGGTTTCTTTGCCTGGGGTTGTCCCAGCAGTTTTTTCCCGGAACTCTGCAGCTTTTTATACGATCTCAGTTTTAATTGGGTGCTCTCTGCTTTGCCTGCTAATTGGACCCATTCTTCTAGGGTGTCTGGGTCCCCTCTCCCCGCTGCCATTTCCAGAATCTCAGGTTTCAATCCCATCTGAAAAGATTCTACCTGAAAAGATTCAGGGCAGCCAGGGACCATGCTTATAAGTTTTTTAAACTCCATAGCATATTCTGCGACAGTCCTGTTTCCCTGACTTAGTTGTTGCAGTTGCACCCTAGCTGACATTTTAGATAGCGTATCTTCAAATCTCCATCTCAATGCTAACATAAAGCTGTTAAAAGTTAATAGCTCAGGAGCCTTTGAGTCATGCAACGCCACCAGCCATAAAGCAGCCTCTCCTAGGAAACTTGAGACATACCTCACTTTGGCCTCTTCATTCAGGAAAGAGCTCTCAAACTCCTCCATAAAACCCCTGACATGGGTCATAAAGCAAGCCAACTTCCCTGGGTCACCGTCAAACCGCATTTTCAGTTTGTTTACTGCAAACACCCTGGCTTGACCCCTTTGTAATCCACTTACGGGAGGTTGTGTCACCTCCAGCTCAGGTTCTGAAGAATCATCCTCTTCTTCCTCGCCGCTAGACGTGCCACTCTCCACTGCCGTGGTCATCAAAGTAGGCTTTAAGTCCACCACTGCCCCCCCTTCCTGCTTTGGAGCCAGGGCCAGTTGCTGCACGGATTGAATGAGAGTCTGTAGCTGCTGGCTAATAGTCTCCAGTTCAAAATCGATATGTGCAGTCTTCGCTTCCAGTGAAGCCATCCTTTGGGACTGGGTAACTCTGGTTTTAGCAGTTCGTTTCCCCATCCCTGCCTGGAGGCCACCTCCAATTCCCACGGACCATTCTGCCCCCGCTCTGGGGGTACGCGCCATGGGCAGTTCGGTAGCCTCTATTCCGCTCATTGACTATTGACAATTGACATTGACACACTTTTGTGTTGCGACACACAGTTTGGAAAGCTCTGGCCTAGATCCTCAAGAGGAACAATCATCTTTCCCAAAAAAAAACAACAACCTGAAATTCAAATGTTATTCTAATAAAGGGGCTTAAAGTCTTGCTCATTAACTATGATCATTTTTACCCTAGAGTAGGAAGTAAACTTCTCCCCACCCTTCCAAATCTAACAGACTATAAAAGATTATTTTCAGGGATTCTGCTATTTCCAGGGAACCAAAACCTCCAGAGTTATCAGTATAAGCTGTGGGTTCCTGGAATCTTGCTTTCTGAAGTCAGCCTTGACTATCAGCCCTTCCCTTCCCTGACTTCAAAAGAAAGAAAAGAAGGACAAAATACACTCATTTGACAACAACTCGCCATTCTCTTTGCGATGACAAGGAATTCCAAATGCACACATTGAATTATAAACTTTACAAAACAAAAGCATATCAAACTTCATCTCTTTTGTTCCTTTGCTAAAATACCTTCAAATGCATTATTAAGAACAAAACAAAGACGAGATCGCTTCCAGGTGCTGAAGACGTCGGTGCGCTGAACCGAGCGCTCCTGGCTCGGCTCTGCTGTTTGCCTGCCTGCAGCGGTTTTTAAAGAAATAAAACTGCTGAAATCTCCCCTTTGAAGAAAAGGGGATCAGAAGATAAACCACAAGGGTCGCCGGAACCGTCACTCTTTCCCAATTCCCGTTTTTCCACCACGGGAAAAAGGAAATTGAAGTGACGAAAGCGACTGGAAGGACCATCATTATTGCTCTGCAGGAAACAGCGAAATCTTTTCAGATATGTAGCACCTAAATTCAGCACTTTTAGTCACTGTTTTATATTTGTGTTTATTTTAATTTAACATATTATCTGCTAAGATCCTTCTATGGACATGACCGATGCTGCTGGTGATTGTGTAACTTTCTTGCTAAAGAAGACTTGAGAAATGGTGGGAGCTTAAAGAATAATGACTTTACTTGGAAGTGAAATGGAGTGACATTGACTATTGACGAATGGCTTATTTACTGAAGTGGGACTAATCTATTTTCCTCTCTGGATTTTGAATTCAAATGGGTTAACGGTCTGCCTTTTATCTAATTTTTTTGCTTTTCTGCTTTTCATCTTGAGATGGTATTTTTTTTCCTTCTTTTTTCTGTAATGCGTTTGGAAATTATTTGGATTATAATGGGTATTTTTGGAATATCTTTGTTTTGAACAGTTTTGGGAATTTCCTTATTATATGGGATTTTAGTGGACTTTCTTGTTGCTTTTTGTCTTGGAGAGTGAAGACATTTGGAGTTGGGGCTTTCTCCTTCCCCCCCCCCTTCTCTTTTTTTTTTTCTTCTCTCTCTCCTCTTTGGGACTTGTGATTATAAGCTTGCCTGAGAACTGGATTGTTATTACATTTTCAAGGATATTTTGACTACAGCTAAAGGACTTACCCGTTGTACTCTTATCTTTTTTTTTTTTCATGTGAGAATTGTTGATTTTACCAAAGTACATTTTGCCCTCTTTTTTATACAACATCTATTAAGAAAAAGTAGTATTATTTTTATTTTTTTATTTTTTTATTGTATCTGGATTTTTTTTCCCTTTCTTCTCTTCCCCCTTTTTTTCTTTTGAATCTTTAATAATTTTTTATCCCTCTTCTTCCCTTTTTCTTTTTTTTTATTGTTTATAGTGGTTCTCCTTTGTCTTTTGTTATTTTTCTTTTCTCTTTACAGGAATATTATATACAACCTGGTTACTGCGGCTGCAAGAGTGAAGAGGGATAGAGATAAGGAAATGGAGTCCATGGCTGCACCTTCAGAAGTATCAACATCAGATATGGAAAAAATATTGGATGCGATTACAGCACTGAATCAAAAAATAGATGATTCAACTACTGCCTTGGAGGAAAAGATGGATATTTTAACTGTTACCTTGGAGAAAAAGATGGATGACTTAATTACTTCTTTTGATATAAAAATAGACAAAAAAATGGACAATATTCTAGATCAACAAGTAGAAGAGAAATTGGAAGTGATGAAGGAAGATTCAAAAAAAGAATTTAGAAATGAAATACAGATTGTCAAAGAAATTGCAAATATTTTTCCAGGGGATTTTAAAGAGACACAAGGCCAGGTTAAGAAATTGGAGATTAAATCAGATTCTATTATTATGGAATATAATTTAGATGCTATTGTATTAGCAGAAATGAGAGAAGAAGAATTTATTTTGAGTCTGAGAGGAGCCCTGGAAAAATTAGATGAGAATATGAGAAAATATATAGTTGATACTTTAGTTCAATATTTAGAGATAGAAGAAGAAGATATGGACTCTGAGATAGATAAAATTTTCAGAGTTGACTCACGCTATGTTAGAGATAAGAAATTGTCAAGATATTTTGTGAGAAAAGTTACAAAAGAGCAAAATCTGAAGAAATATTACAGTGAGAGATCAAAAACAGTAGGGTTGGGTATAACTTAAAAGAATTAAATCAGAATTTTTTCTTTTTTGTTTGGAATCTGGGTTGTATAAATAGAAAAATTCTTTTCTTTTTCTTTTTATATGCATAGTATAATAGTATGGTTGGGTATAAATTAAAAGACTTAAACTAGAATTTTTTTCTTTTTATCTGGAATTTGGGATGCACAAATAGAAAAAAAAAATTTCTCTTTACTTACATATGTATAATTTTGGAAAAATTAAAGTGTACCAACAATACAGGAATGGATGTTGAAATTACTAGAAATGACAGAAAATGACAAATTGATTTGCCTACTAAAAGAAATTTTTAATTATTATTCTTTAATGAGTGGAAATTTTTGATGGACTATTTGCAAAAAGCAGGAGGAGTAAAGCTAAATATGGGGTTTTGATGACTAGATTATAGATAAATAGTATATAATAGACAAGGAAAAATATATGAATGTTATATGAATAGCCAGCATGTTAAAACAAACTATATACTTTATTCTTATGACCATAGACAGGTCGGAGGTTATCTAATTTCTATGTATGTCTTTTTTTAATTTTTTTTTCTTTTTTCTTTTTCTTTACTGCACTGTTCTTTTTCTTTTCTTTTAATTTGTATTTCTTTTTCTGTTTCATCTTTAACTTTTAGCTTTGTATATTTAAAAACCTAATAAAACTTATGGGAAAAAAAAGAACAAAACAAAGACAACAGTAATTAACCAGAAAATAAATAAATAAATAAATAAATAAATAAATAAATTTATATATTTATATATTTATATATATATAGAAATATAAACACAGCCCTCCATGTGCTCGCCAGAGGTAGCCTGACTGCCATTAGGTACCGAGATGAGATCCTCAGACCCCTTGTGAGACCATATGCTGGTGCGGTTGGCCCTGGGTTCCTCCTAATGCAAGACAATGCTAGACCTCATGTGGCTGGAGTGTGCCAGCAGTTCCTGCAAGACGAAGGCATTGATGCTATGGACTGGCCCGCCCGTTCCCCAGACCTGAATCCAATTGGGCACATCTGGGACATCATGTCTCGCTCCATCCACCAATGCCACGTTGCACCACAGACTGTCCAGGAGTTGGGGGATGCTTTAGTCCAGGTGTGGGAGGAGATCCCTCAGGAGACCATCCGCCACCTCATCAGGAGCATGCCCAGGCATTGTAGGGAGGTCATACAGGCACGTGGAGGCCACACACACTACTGAGCCTCATTTTGACTTGTTTTAAGGACATTACATCAACATTGGATCAGCCTGTAGTGTTCTTTTCCACTTTAATTTTGAGTGTAACTCCACATCCAGACCTCCAGGGGTTGCTTACATTTGATTTCCATTGCTTTTTGTGTGATGTTGTTGTCAGCACATTCAACTATGTAATGAACAAAGTAATTAATACGAATATTTCATTCATTCAGATCTAGGATGTCTTATTTCAGTGTTCCCTTTATTTTTTTGAGCAGCTTATTATAAATTGGATTTTTATGTATATGGATATGTTTTTGTGTGTTTATATATAATATTTTAAATAATAAAATATAATTATAAAAAAAAGAAGTATGCTTTGAACTCTTGGTATACAGTATGTCACCAGGAAATTGTCTAGAATGTATAAAGCTATTTCAAATTTATGTTGGAAATGTGAACAACATGAAGGGACATTTTTATCATATTTGGGGGACGTGTAAAAAAGCTAGAAAGTTTTGGATACAAATACATATATTAATTCAGAGGATCTTAAAAACTTATATACAATTGAAATGGAGACTTCTTTTGGGACTGATGGACAAACAGCTGGAAAAAAGTCATGGAACTTTGTTTTTATATATGATAACTGCAGTGAGATTATTATATGCACGAAACTGGAGAGATTTGGCAATAGCTACAATGGAGGAATGTGTGATGAACTGGTACTCAGTTATTAATAACAAGTCTCTCAATCACACATCAACAGATGATGTAGAAGAGATGTTTATTAATACAGATAGTCAGTCCAAGGCAAAGATCAGTCTGAAAGAAAGCACGCAAAAATGAAAGGATAAAATCTCCCTTTTGCTCTAACCCCTCCCTCAAAAGCTGCATTCGGTTCCACAGCTTCTAACAGCTTTTGTTGTTTATTCGTTCAGTTGCTTCCGACTCTTCGTGACTTCATGGACCAGCCCACGCCAGAGCTTCCTGTCGGCCGTTGCCACCCCCAGCTCCCCCAAGGTCGAGTCTGTCACCTCCAGAATATCATCCATCCATCTTGCCCTTGGTCGGCCCCTTCTTACAGCTGATTCCGTTTCCCTCTCCATCTCAAGATGCTCATTCTCCTCCTTCACTTGATGATCAGCGCTGATCCTCCAGCCTGGAATCGGGCCTTCCTAATCTTGGCTTCCTCTCAAACTGACAGGAGGGTCAGTTTTTTCCACCCTCTTCGTAGCAGGACTTTGGGGCTATAGACTCCCCACATAAGGAGAGAGGAAAGAAGAGTGACCACCCTTCTTCTGAATTACGCTGTTCTCTTAGGAGGACCTTCAGGCCCTCCCAGCTGGCTGTAACTAGGATGTATTTCCGGTGTTCCATGGTTGCCCTGATGCAGATTTTTGACTGGGAAGATCAGGGTTTTTTCATCTGAAGGAGGAATTCTAGGACCTCCCCTGAAAAGGAAGTGTAGTTGATTCATCTGGAGAATGAAAGAAGGCCTTGTTTTTATATGTAGAATAAACGCCTTGCAAGAAAAAAACATCTTGGGAGGGACATTCTGTCCACTGATGGGAAGGGAAAATGCCTCTTTCAGCTGCTAATTCAGAAGTGTGCTTTCAACCCTTGGTATACAGTATGTCACCAGGAAATTGTCTAGAATGTATAAAGCTACTTCAAATTTATGTTGGAAATGTGAACAACATGAAGGGACATTTTTATCATGTTTGGGGGACGTGTAAAAAAGCTAGAAAGTTTTGGATACAAATACATATATTAATTCAGAGGATCTTAAAAACTTATATACAATTGAAATGGAGACTTCTTTTGGAATTGATGGACAAACAGCTGGAAAAAAGTCATGGATCTTCGTATTTATATGTGATAACTGCAGCGAGATTATTATATGCACAAAAGTGGAAAACAATGGAGGAATGGTTGGTGAAGATGATGGAATTTGCAGAGATGGCTAAACTGACTTCCTTGGTTAGAGAAAAGACAATATATTATATGTTTATTGCTGACTGGAAACCCTTATAGACTTTTTGCATGAAACAGAAATAAATGAACTTATGATTTATGGTTTTGATGTGTTAGAAGGAATCTTACCAAGGTTCGTCCCAAGCCGGGAATGAATAGACGCAGGCAGTTGCTGGAACAGAGGTTTGCTGGTTTATTCCCAAGAGCATATACAGAGTACAAAGTACAGGGTATGCTGGTTAGAAGGTGGCCACCTGAGCACACTCCAACCAGTCCTCCTTATAGTCACAGAAATACAGGTTTGTCAAAGAAATACAGGTTTTGTTAAGAAAAATAGGAGATGGCATTTATTTTGTTTTAACAACTCTTAATTAGTTCCTGAGAAAGCTTCCTCTATGAACTCTTAGAAAGCTTTCACTATTAGAAAGGGAAGTCGTTCCTCATTTTGGCGCCCTCTATTGTATTGCTACTTTCACACTGCCGGTGCCTCGGGTTTTCCCATTGGGTTTGTTTTGTCAGTTTCTGGGAAAGCCTTCTCTCCTTTTCTTATGTTTAATGTACGGGTTTTGTTCTCTTTGTCCTTTGGGTTTGATCAAAATATCGGAAGATTTGATTGGGCTGCCCTATGGGTTGGTTTTAATTTAGATGGAGATGTGTTTGGCTGGGGAAGAAGGTCTACCTGAATGGGCTGGCTAAGTTCTGTGAATGAGCTGACCTTTTGTGTTCCAAGCTTTCCAATTGAATCGGAAGGGAATCCTTTGTCTAAGCAGTTGGGCTTCCTTTTCCATCTTAATCTCTGGCATTATCAAACTCATTCTATTTTGTAACCTTTTAACAATTGGGCTTCCTTTACCTGTTCTGGGGGAAGACAACATGCAGGGCAGGGAGAGATCTTAATTTATCCCAACAATCTCCCCTTTGTGTATTAAAATTATGCTAAAATTTTAAAGCGCACTTAACCATATTTAGCATCAAGCTTGCGATACATTTTGGTCATGTCAGGTTGGGCCTGTGGTAATGAAGATTCACAAAACATAGAAAAGGTTGAAAAAGTAATAAGACATTGGCAACAGCAACCAAAACATAATAAAATCATAGCTTATTCCTACTACAACATATAGCAACATGAGGCAACCATGACCACAAATTACTCCAAATATCAGCCCAAGATTCTTGCTTATTGTGTGTGATGAGAATTCCTAGAACATTCTAAGCAAGGGCAATTCTAATCATAGGGCAAGTCAGCAGACAGACAGGTCCCTTCCCCTCTCCCAGGCAGACATCTGTGGTGTTGAAAACTTCCTGGCAAAATTAGAAAGTTCAATTTGTTGATTTCAAAGTGCCACATAGTTCAGAGTCCTAGAAAGCCTTTTCAAGCTCCACTGGTTAGCATCTTGATCCTTCACTGGCTCGATTTGTGGTAGTCAGAGGAACAGCAATTTGGCACTGTGGTCCACCACTGCAGGCTTCACCTGGTTCAAAGTCTGGGTCAGGGTGTTCTGTCTCCGCAGTCGTTGGAAGTACCTGTGTAGGGAAGAGAGAAAGGAAAGCAAAACAAGTGTCCCCCCCTTTAAGTTCTTCCTCTTGGCACAAGGTCAGGTTGCACTAGAAGTACAAGTCCAAATACTGAAGTAGTCTGGCATGATGAGCAATTTGTTGAAGCAGGTCTGGAGTTGAGGTCTCTCCTCTTGGGGAGAGGCTTAGAAGAGTTGGTTTTCCAGTCCACATTTTTGGCTAAAAAGAATGATTAAAAGACTAAATCCATGCCTCAAAGTCCCACTGAAGTGATGCTTTGGATGATTCCAGCAACCAGCATGATCTCCCATAGACATCAAAGGGTTCAGTCCATGGCTTCTTGCAGTTTTTTTTCTTGGGGTCTTGTAGGCGCGGGGTGGATCTCTTCTTTTGGCTCTCAGGTGCAAAGGTACAGCATTCTGTCCTGGTTACTGTACAAAAATCACCTTTGGCTGCAAGAATCTGGTCTAGACCTAACCTACTCTGGAAACTATGTCTATGAAGGTTCTCAGTCATCCAGGTGGAATTGTCTGTAGCTTGAATCATGTCAACTGGATTTCTATTTTCTCAGTGGAAACGTTTCCACTGAGAAAATAGAAATCCAGTTGACATGATTCAAGCTACATACTCTGGAAACTATTTGCTAGCAATTCTTTGTGTAGGGGGCCAATTGCTTTGGTGCTGTATCACATGCTCCTTGTTCCAAAATACTGGATACAAGGTTATGATGGCAATACTGTAGGCCAAGCTCCTCATACAAATTCCATGCCATTCTATGGGAGGCCATCTGACTTAGATGCATTTATTGTCTGCAGGAGGGTGTTACCACATGCCTGTGTTAAAGCACCAAGTGGGGCAAAAGGGGAACCTACACACTTCCTTTCCTCCCAGCTTCCTTCTTGGCCTCGTGTGCTAACCCAGTGAATGAGCAGCAAGCACTTGCCCAGTCTAACACCCTGGCTGGGGAAACAGGAATATTAACATTGAGAGACTCCTTGATTTGTGTTGCAATTGTTTAACTGAGGCAGCTTAAAAACCCGGGACACTGATTTCAGAGGAAAATGGGAGCTCTTGCCTTCTATGGGAGAGGGAGGAAACCAAATGTAGCACAGAGAGAGAGAGAGAGACAGACAAACAAACAATCCTAATCTTACTTATAATTCAGCCTGTAATGCTTCCTTCTTTGATTCTTACCAGCCTTTGTGTGGGAGTGTGCAGAAAAGGGACATCAGCTTTTCCCTAAGCACCTGAAGCCTTTTGGTAAGGTTTGCAGAGCTTTGTCACATTGACTGGAGGAGCAGATCTCATCTTAGACGTGAGGTAGCTATGAGGCTGGTCTGGGGTTAGGTAGCCAGTTCATGAAGTGCTTCAGGGAAGCCATGGGCGAGAATGCAAGAACTTGGTCTGTCCATCAGGATTTTGTGGTAGAATCTTGGTCTGTTTATCCTGGAATAAAATAAAAGCTTCCCTCCCCCGTTTGCTCCTTTTAGCCAAGTTTGTGAAGAAAGGGGCAAACTGTAGGGCAGAGGGATGAGAAAGAAGTAAAGCTTCTAGGAAGCTTCTGCTACAGTGGCATTCTTAGCATATGACCCTGAAGATATGCAAAAAGTCAGAGCCCATAGACTTGCAAGAGGAGAGAAAATTACGGGGCCTATAAAAAGCAATGAGTGACTCAGAAATAAGATAAAGAAACCTTTGAATAGCTTAAAGTGCTAGCAGACATTGGCATTTAGGAAAGAAAGGACAGTTCACTTAACAAAAGGTTTAGAGGCAGAAAAGTGATACAAGAACTGAGATGCTGTTATTTCCAGCAACATTGTGTTTAAGGATATCCTCATTTGTAATTTTAAATGTAATAACTATGGTCCAGCAGCTGCAGTAGAGGATAGTTGTTTTGGGAAACTTTGGTTAAAGTTTATTCAGATTTATTGCCTGTTGCTATACATGGTGGTGCCCTTTCCTTTTCTCTAGCAGGAGGCAGAGATCATGCAGAACCTTTAAGATTTCATAAATACAAAGGAAATGCAAAACACTCTTGAGGCAGGACAGAGTGGGGGGAAAAAGTATTGCTTTAGGGCTTTTGTTTTCGGAGAACTAAAGCCTCAAAACAATAAGAGTGGGAAACTTTTCATGACATTTTCCTGAAAAAAAAACATTAGGCTGGGGCTTCTCCCCTGACCTTTCTTGTACTTTTTTTTAAACCCAATTTTGACTCCTGGCAAATGCCTGGATGAATCCTGGCAGTCTTTTGGCAATGATTTGACTTCATTAAACAAAAGCGTGTTAAACTTCATTCCTGTTTCTTTTCCGATGCCTTTTCTTTCTTTGCTAAAATGCCTTCACATGCATTACCAAAGACAAATTCAGACCCAAGTGCAACAATCGGTCAGATCCAGACACGCAACACATGCCTTCAAGCTCTCTGAATCACATTTCTTAAACCTTCTTATTACTGACCATGTAAAGCACAAACTTTCCTCTTGCTTCCTTCCTACTCAGACCATCTCTTCTGGTCCCTTTTAGAGCATGGCACTTTCTCAAACTTCCTATCTATGGTACATACAGTTACCAACCATCAAGTTTCTTACAAACAAGGCATACAGTTATAGAAATCAGGCATAGCTGCAAGTATGGCAGCTGTCCTTACATGTGCTCCCCTCATCTCCTGCAATAGTTCTTTATTTCCTATAAATAAAGGGGTTCTAGCACCAACCTTAACATTTCTTAATGTTTCTCAAGCAGCTGCCCTTGGCTGTTTCTCCATCAAGGGGGCAAACTGTGGAAGCAGGGCCTTTCATGGCTGCAGTCACCGTCTGCGGTGATCTTGTAGCCCAAGAAAATAAAATCTGTCACTGCTTCCATTTCTTCCCCTTCTATTTGCCAGGAAGTGATGGGACCAGATGCCATGATCTGAGTTTTTTTAATGTTGAGTTTCAAGCCAGCTTTTGCAGTCTCCTCTTTCACCCTCATCAAGAGGCTCTTTAGTTCCTCTTCACTTTCTGCCATTAGGGTGGTATCGTCTGCATATCTGAGGTTGTTGATATTTCTCCCGGCAATCTTAACTCCGGCTTGTGATTCATCCAGCCCGGCATTTCTCATGATGTACTCTGCATATAAGTTAAATAAGCAGGGTGATAATATACAGCCTTGTCGTACTCCTTTCCCAATTTTGAACCAGTCGGTTGTTCCATGTCCGGTTCTAACTGTTGCTTCTTGACCCGCATACAGGTTTCTCAGGAGACAGGTAAGGTGGTCTGGTACTCCCATTTCTTTTAGAATTTGCCACAGTTTGTTGTGATCCACACAATCAAAGGCTTTAGCGTAGTCAATGAAGCAGAAGTAGATGTTTTTCTGGAACTCTCTTGCTTTTTCCATGATCCAGCGAATGTTGGCAATCTGATCTCTAGTTCCTCTGCCTCTTCGAAACCCAGCTTACACTTCTGGCAGTTCTCGGTTCACATACTGCTGAAGTCTAGCTTGTAGGATTTTGAGCATAACCTTGCTAGCATGTGAAATGAGCGCAATTGTACGGTAGTTTGAACATTCTTTGGCATTGCCTTTCTTTGGAATTGGAACATAAACTGACCTTTTCCAATCCTGTGGCCACTGTTGAGTTTTCCAAATTTGTTGGCATATTGAGTGCAGCACTTTAACAGCATCATCTTTTAGGATTTTAAATAGCTCAGCTGGGATACTGTCTTCTCCGCTAGCTTTGTTGTTAGTAATGCTTCCTAAGGCCCACTTGACTTCACTCTCTAGGATGTCCGGCTCAAGGTCAGTGACCACACCATCGTATTTATCAGGGATATTAAGATCTTTCTTGTATAGTTCTTCTGTGTATTCTTGCCACCTCTTCTTAATCTCTTCTGCTTCTGTTAGGTCCCTGCCTTTTTTGTCCTTTATCATGCCCGTCTTTGCACAAAACGTTCCCTTGATATCTCCGATTTTCTTGAAGAGATCTCTAGTCTTCCCCATTCTATTGTTTTCCTCGATTTCTTTGCATTGTTCATTTAAGAAGGCCTTCTTATCTCTCCTTGCTATTCTCTGGAAATCTGCATTCAGTTGTTTATATCTTCCCCTTTCTCCCTTGCCTTTTGCTTCCCTTCTTTCCTCAGCTATTTGTAAAGCCTCATCAGTCAGCCACTTTGCTTTCTTGCATTTCTTTTTCTTTGGGATGGTTTTAATTGCTGCCTCCTGTACAATGTTACGAACCTCCATCCATAGTTCTTCAGGCACTCTGTCTACCAGATCTAATCCTTTAAATCTATTCCTCACCTCCACTGTATATTCATAAGGGATATGATTTAGGTCATACCTGAGTGGTCTAGTGGTTTTCTCTACGTTCTTCAATTTAAGCCTAAATTTTGTGATAAGAAGCTCATGATGTGAGCCACAGTCAGCTCCAGGTCTTGTTTTTGCTGATTGTATAGATCTTCTCCATCTTTGGCTGCAAAGTATATAATCAATCTGATTTCGGTATTGACCATCTGGTGATGTCCATGTGTAGAGTCGTCTCTTGTGTTGTTGGAAAAGAGTGTTTCCTATGACCAGCGTGTTCTCTTGACAAAACTCTATTAGCCTTTGCCCTGCTTCATTTTGTACTCCGAGGCCGAACTTGCCTGTTATTCTGGTTATTTTTTGACTTCCTACTTTAGCATTCCAGTCCCCTATGATGAAAAGGACATCTTTTTTTGGTGTTAGTTCTAGAAGGTGTTGTAGGTCTTCATAGAACCGGTCAACTTCAGCTTCTTCGGCATCAGTGGTTGGGGCGTAGACTTGGATCACTGTGATGTTGAATGGTTTGCCTTGGATTCGAACTGAAAGCATTCTGTCGTTTTTGAGGTTGTACCCCAGTACTGCCTTTCCCACTCTTTTGTTGACTATGAGAGCTACTCCATTTCTTCTAAGGGATTCTTGCCCACAGTAGTATATATAATGGTCTCCTGAATTAAATTCGCCCATTCCTGTCGATTTTAGTTCGCTGATTCCCAAGATGTCGATGTTCAGTCTTGTCATCTCACGTTTGACCACATCCAGCTTACCTTGATTCATAGATCGTACATTCCAGGTTCCTATGCAATATTGTTCTTTACAGCATCGGACTTTCCTTCCACTTCCAGAAACATCCACAACTGAGCGTCCTTTCGGCTTTGGCCCAGCCGCTTCACTCTTTCTGTAGCTACTCGGAATTGCCCTCCGCTCTTCCCCAGTAGCAATTTGGACACCTTCCGACCTGAGGGGCTCATCTTCCAGTGTCATATCTTTTAGCCTTTTGACACTGTCCATGGGTTTTCTTGGCAAGGATACTGGAGTGGTTTGCCATTCCCTCCTCCAGTGGACCACATTTTGTCAGAACTCTCCGTCATGACCTGTTCTTCTTGACCTGACTTCATTGAGTTACGCAAGCCCCTTCGCCACGACAAGGCAGTGATCCATGAAAGGGCATTGTAAGATATAAGGTTATAAAATTAGAGATATAAATATAAGTTGATGTTATAGATTAGGATGATTCATTTATAATTACTAGTATGAATATTATTGAGAATTGTTGTTAGGTTATGTATTAGTGAAGTAGGTAGCTATAAAAATTTGTTAATTAGATAAACATATCATCATCATTGGCGATCACTCGTAGCCGAGTAAGATTGTCTTCCAAAGGTAAAATTTTAACGGTGGATCCGTAAGTGGCTATAAAGGCCAATTCTGGATCCGCACAACCTCCCACAATGAGGGCATAGGTTTCCGGGTGGGAGACGGTCATGATGAGGGTTTGCCTGACGTGCCTTCCTTTTAGCTCTTTTCTCCTTTTCGCCCTGTACTCGTGCTTCTTCAAAGTCCATAGCGCCATTAATAAAGGATGACCTCCAATTGAAACGCTCATGAGTTAAGGCTTCCCAGTTCTCAATGCTGATATTACATTTTTTTAAATTAGCTTTGAGAGTATCTTTGAATCTCTTTTGCTGTCCACCAATATTCCGTTTTCCATTCATAAGTTGGGAGTAAAGTAGCTGCTTTGGAAGATGATGGTCAGGCATTCGAACAACATGACCGGTCCAGCGAAGTTGATGTTGGATGATCATTGTTTCAATGCTGGTGGTTTTCGCTTCTTCTAATACGCTAACATTAGTCCGCCTATCTTCCCAAGTAATTTGCAGAATTTTTCGGAGGCAGCGTTGATGGAATCTTTCAAGAAGTTGGAGGTGGCGTTTGTAGAGGGTCCATGTTTCACAGGCGTACAGAAGGGTTGGTAGTACAATGGCTTTGTAAACAAGCATTTTGGTCTCCCTGCGAATGTCCCGATCCTCAAACACTCTACGCTTCATTCGGGAGAAAGCTACACTCGCAGAGCTCAGGCGATGCTGAATTTCAGCATCGATGTCGGCTTTTGTAGATAGATGGCTGCCGAGATAAGAAAAGTGATCGACATTTTCTAGTGACACACCTTTAAGCTGGATTGATGGCGCTGCAGAGGGATTGGTTCGAACTTGCTGGTAAAGCACTTTGGTTTTTTTAATGTTAATCGAGAGGCCGAGCTTTTCGTATGCTTCTGCAAAGATGTTTAGGATAGTTTGAAGATCTTCCTCGGAGTGTGCACAGACTACGTTATCATCAGCATATTGAAGTTCTATAACAGAAGTTGCAATTACCTTATTTTTTGCTTTCAGCCTACTAAGATTAAAAAGCTTTCCATCTGTTCGATATATAATTTCTACACCAGTAGGAAGTTTCTCTTCAACAAGGTGCATAATCATAGCGATGAAGATAGCGAATAAGGTTGGAGCAATAACACATCCCTGTTTAACGCCGGATTCCACTTTAAATGGATCGCTTTGAGAGCCATTGTTATTCAGGATTGTTGCCATCATGTCGTCATGGAGTAACCGCAAGATGTTCACAAATTTATCAGGGCATCCGATTTTCAGAAGGATGGTCCAGAGAGCAGTACAATTTACAGTATCAAAAGCTTTAGTCAGATCAATAAACGCCATGTACAGAGGGCGGTTTTGCTCCTTGCATTTTTCTTGAAGCTGTCGTGCAGTGAAGATCATATCCACTGTTCCCCTGGAAGGGCGGAAGCCATTTTGCGTTTCAGGGAGGATGTCTTCTGATACAGATAGGAGACGGTTTGCAATGATCTTTGCCAGGATTTTGCCTGCTGTGGCTAGAAGGGAGATGCCTCGATAGTTTCCACAGTCTGTTCTATCACCCTTTTTAAAGAGAGTGATAATTATGGCATCCCTAAAGTCTGCTGGAATCTCCTCCCTCATCCAGATTTTTTCGATGAGCTTATGAAGTTGTTGTGTAAGTTCAGGCCCACCTTCTTTAAAGACTTCAGCAGGAATCCCATCAGGTCCACTAGCTTTGTTATTTTTCATTTGTTTAGTGGCTTTACTGACTTCCTCCAAACTAGGGGGTACTGCAAGCTCATTTCTTATTTGTTTTTGCGGGATTTGCAAGAAGACTTCATCAGCCACAGTAGAGTGATGATTAAGGAGATTGTAGTAATGCCCTTTCCAGCGCAGTGCAATAGACTCTTTGTCCTTTAGAAGTTTAGCACCATCTACTGAGCGTAAGGGATTTGTACCATGGTTTGTTGGTCCATAGATGGCCTTTATGGCATTAAAAAAGCCCCGTGCATCATGAGCATCTGCAAAATGTTGGGTTTCTTGGGCTTTTTTTATCCACCATATGTTCTTAAGTTCTCTAGTTCTTCTTTGGACTTCTGCCTTTGCACTGGCGTAGATTTTTTTCTTAACGGCACAGTTAATATCTTTTTGCCATATCTGGAAGGCTTTCCTTTTCTTGTCAATAATATGTTCAATCTCACTATCGTTCTCATCAATCCAGTCCTGATGTCTCTTAGTCTGGTATCCGATAGTTTGTTCACAGGCTGAAATAATAGAAGTCTTCAATTTAGTCCAGTGTTCCTCAACATTTTCAGGAAGTTCCATAGGCAGATGTTCCTTGAGAGTTGATTGAAAGCAAGCTCGTTTAATAGGATCTTGAAGGGCCAGTGTATTCATTTTATGCCTTGGTTTTCTTCCTTGGAGCCTACGATGAGGGACAATCTTTATGGCCATCGTGGATCGAATTAATCGATGGTCTGTCCAGCAGTCATCGGCTCTCATCATGGCTCTGGTGAGAAGTACATCACGGCGATCTCTAGCACGGACAATTACATAATCTAAAAGATGCCAGTGCTTCAACCGTGGGTGCTTCCATGATGTTTTAAATTTATTTTTCTGGCGAAAGAGTGTGTTAGTAATGACAAGGTTATGCTCTGCACATTTAGTCAGAAGTAAGATTCCATTCGTGTTGCTGTTGTCAACTCCTTCTTTCCCAATGATCCCTGGCCACAAATCAAAATCACGCCCAACTCTTGCATTGAAATCGCCCAGGAGGATAATTTTATCCTCCTTTGGTATCTCTGATAAGATGGTGTCCAGCTGGGTATAAAATTTTTCCTTGATATCCTCATCTGCATCTAGTGTTGGTGCGTAAGCACTTAGGATAGTTGCCTGTTGGTTTTTGGCGAGTTTTATTCGCAGAGTTGAGAGTCGTTCATTAATCCCAGTGGGAACTTCTGACAAGAGCTTCACAAGGTCGTTTTTGATAGCAAAGCCTACCCCATGTATTCGTCGTTCTTGTTCAGGCAGTCCTTTCCAAAAGAAGGTATAACCTCCTTTTTCTTCCTTCAACTGTCCTTCTCCTGCTCTTCGAGTTTCATGGAGTGCTGCTATATCAATATTAAAACGTCTCAGCTCCCTTGCAATAATGGCAGTCCTACGTTCAGGTCGTTCACTATCCATATTGTCTTGCAGTGTCCGTATATTCCATGTTCCAAAATTCATGTGTTTTTTACGACCGCTAGATGGTGACCCCACTGGTCGCGGTAATCCAGTCAGGGAGAAAATGAGGCAGACTATGTTTAGGGCACCTTTTCTAGCCCCCTCCCCATATGGGGTGAGCAGAGTGGATCCTAAATAGGGCTGCTCAGTCATGGATACAGCTGCCGAACTACTCAACTGCCTCGATCCTTGAGTCAGGGCGACTGAATCTGTATCCACTGCCCATGTGCTGGTCCATGACTAGGAGCTTCCGGATTTCACAGTCCTGCCCCCGTTGCCATTCGTCAGTCGCCATGGGACTTTTGGTTGTTTTGGGTTTGGTGTGGTTGGAAGACGCCTGTGCGTGAATTTGTTTTATGTGTGGAGATTGGTGCACAACGATCAGCACACAACCTTCACAGAAAAAGGCTCTAATCCAATGGCATGGATACCATGACGATTGGTGACCTTTTGTCTGCTGCAGCCTTCATCCGCCTTCGCAGCCGTTGTAACAATACACCTTGTTATCTTCCGCCTGTTCTGCCGTTGAGGACTTTATTGGATCGTTCTTTGTCTGGTTCCTCCCCCTGGACCTTACCGCCATGGGTGACCCTGCCAGGAGTACATGACTCCCGACAGCTTCGTTCACAGGGTTCATTGGGAACACACAAGCCCACTCACCACAACAAGGTGACGATCCAGCGAGTGAGAGATAAACATATAGGAAGATGTAGAATAAGGTATAATTATTGTTTAAATATAGATTATGTTTAAATTAGTATTACTTTTATGGATATATATGAATAGAGTATATTTTATTATTTTCCTGGCTGCAGTCAGCGTCTGCAGTAATCTTTGCGCCTAGAAATACAAAGTCTGTCACTGCCTCCACTTTTTCTCCCTCTATTTGCCAGTCATCAATCAAGCTCGTTGCCATAATCTTGGTTTTTTTGAGGTTTAACTGCAACCCAGCTTTTGCACTTTCTTCTTTCACCTTCGTCATAAGGCTCCTCAACTCCTCCTCGCTTTCAGCCATCAAAGTGGTATCATCTGCATATCTGAGATTGTTAATGTTTCTTCCAGCGATTTTAACTCCAGCCTTGGATTCCTCAAGCCCAGCACGTCGCATGATGTGTTCTGCGTACAGGTTGAATAGGTAGGGTGAGAGTATACAGCCCTGCCGTACTCCTTTCCCAATCTTAAACCAATCCGTTGTTCCGTGCTCTGTTCTTACCGTTGCTACTTGGTCGTTATACAGATTCCTCAGGAGGCAGACAAGATGACTTGGTATCCCCATACCACCAAGAACTTGCCACAATTTGTTATGATCCACACAGTCAAAGGCTTTAGAATAGTCAATAAAACAGAAATAGATGTTTTTCTGAAACTCCCTGGCTTTCTCCATTATCCAGCGGATATTGGCAATTTGGTCTCTAGTTCCTTTGCCTTTTCTAAACCCAGCTTGTACATCTGGCAATTCTCGCTCCATGAATTGCTGGAGTCTACCTTGCAAGATCTTGAGCATTACCTTACTGGCATGTGAAATAAGTGCCACTGTTCGATAGTTTGAACATTCTTTAGTGCTTCCCTTTTTTGGTATGGGGATATAAGTTGATTTTTTCCAATCTGATGGCCATTCTTGTGTTTTCCAAATTTGCTGGCATATGGCATGCATCACCTTGACAGCATCATCTTGCAAGATTTTAAACAGTTCAGCTGGGATACCGTCGTCTCCTGCTGCCTTGTTATTAGCAATGCTTCTTAAGGCCCATTCAACCTCACTCTTCAGGATGTCTGGCTCTAACTCACTGACCACACCGTCAAAGCTATCTCCAATATTATTATCCTTCCTATACAGATCTTCCGTATATTCTTGCCACCTTTTCTTGATCTCTTCTGCTTCTGTTAGGTCCTTACCATCTTTGTTTTTGATCATACCCATTTTTGCCTGGAATTTACCTCCGATGTTTCTAATTTTCTGGAAGAGGTCTCTTGTCCTTCCTATTCTATTGTCTTCTTCCACTTCCGCACATTGCTTGTTTAAAAATAATTCCTTATCTCTTCTGGCTAACCTCTGGAATTTTGCAATAAAAAAAAGTAGAAATAAAATAGAAGAATAAAATAAAATAAAAATAAAATAAAATAGTAGAATAAAAAAAAGTAGAAGACGTCTACTTCTTGGGAGGAGAGCAATGGCAAATCTTGATAAAATAGTTAAGAGCAGAGACATCACACTGACAACAAAGGTCCGCATAGTTAAAGCAATGGTATTCCCTGTAGTAACCTATGGCTGCGAGAGCTGGACCATAAGGAAGGCTGAGCGAAGGAAGATAGATGCTTTCGAACTGTGGTGTTGGAGGAAAATTCTGAGAGTGCCTTGGACTGCAAGAAGATCAAACCAGTCCATACTCCAGGAAATCAAGCCAGACTGCTCACTTGAGGGAATGATATTAAAGGCAAAACTGAAGTACTTTGGCCACATAATGAGAAGACAGGATACCCTGGAGAAGAAGCTGATGCTAGGGAAAGTGGAAGGCAAAAGGAAGAGGGGCCGACCAAGGGCAAGATGGATGGATGGTATTCTGGAGGTGACGGACTCAACCATTGGGGAGCTGGGGATGGTGACGGCCGACAGAAAGCTCTGGCGTGGACTGGTCCATGAAGTCACGAAGAGTCGGAAACGACTGAACGAATAAACAACAACATATTTTATTATATTAGAATTAAAATAAGGCCTTTCCTTATTATACATATGATTTAAGACTAATTGGATTATATTAAGGATATAAATATAGAGGTAAAAATGGAAAGAGTGAATAAAAAATATTAAACTGATGCAGCCAAGAACACTTAAAATGACACTATTTCAAGGAGTGGAAACCATAGATGGATTATTGGAGAATTGCAAGAAAGGTGAAATCTACATGAAGATTAGAAGATTGGACTACAGAAATTGAAGTGTATATGACAAAGGAAAGTTCCTGTGTTTTGTATGAAAGACTAACATTTAAAGCAAGTTATTGTATTTAAAGACCAAAGACACATTGGAGGCAATCTATCTTCTATGTTTCTTTTCTCTATTATTTTTCTTGACTTCACTTTTCCTTTATTTTTTCTTACTTTGTATTTCTATTTTTATTTCTTTGTTCTAACTTTTAATATGTATTTTAAAACTCAATAAAATTTATATATAAAAAAGGAAGTAATCTTTGCGCCTAGAAATACAAAGTCTATCACTGCCTCCACTTTTTCTCCCTCTATTTGCCAGTCATCAATCAAGCTGGTTGGAACTTGGGTTCAATTTGATGAAGAGTGAAACATCATCAAACATGTGTGTTACAGACACTGCCTAATATGAAAGATGAGCAGTTCTTATTTATGGCTGAAAATGCAAGAAGACTCGTGTCTGGAGCTTTCTCTTTGTTGCCTTTCTGATCAGCCTTCCTGGCCCAACAGCTTTTCTTTAACTGACCATTCTTGCCACAAAAATGACACTTGATGGGCCTCTTTGTTATTGAAAGGCTCCTCTGCTGCTGGCAGCCATCTTTGCCCCAAGGCATCTTAGAAAAATAGACTGCCTCATTGTTGGTCTGTTTGCAATTTCTATAGGAATCTTGTCTGCTGCACTCAGACTTTATTTCCTGAATTAAATCTGAAAGAGGTTGTCTTGGTCCTCTATAACTAGCAGCAAAGCTAGAAAAATTTTCAGGCAGTGATCCCAATAGAAATCCAACTTGGATCCTGTTATCCAAAATTACATCATTGCAAGCAAGCTTCTGCAGCAACGATTGAAAATTAGAAATATGCTCATCTATGTTTCCATTTTTCTGGAATTTTAAATTGGATAACTTCCTCACCAAATTAATAATTTGTGACTAACCTCCCTCTCCATAGAGTTTAAACAATTCCTCCACAATCCGTCTTGCAGTATCTCTGTGCTGGATTTGAACCAGCATTTGTGCACTTAGGGAATTCATCCAGGCTAGTCTTACACCTTTAGCCCACCTTAGCATAAAGAAACACGTGCTTAGACATGGCAGGTATGAAACGTCAGTACAAAAGAGTCCTTACGTTTATTCATTGCCGGCACAGCATTTTCAGTAGATAAATGATGTTCCATTTCTTCTTTGTGTTCCCTAAACTTAGTTAACTCTTGCTCCTCATTGCTGGCAAGAGATGCATGTAGAAAGGGGGGAAAATCTAGACCCATCCATGGCCTAAGATGGAACAGCACACAGCCATGTGGTTTGCTCCTGGTCCAAGGAGGAGAGAGAGAGAGAGGAAGTGGGAGTGACCAAAACCAGCTTCCTCAAAAGCACAGAGAGCTTGCATCCTAGAGCAACCATCCATATGCTGATGAGGCATGCTGGATTTGCCAGGATCTCCAACAGTTTCTCTCCTTGACACCCATGTTGACCAAAGAGGGATCAGTGCTGGCTGAGGAGGTACCAAAAAGGGCATCAATATTTCATTGACTCTCTGCTAAATTTGCAGGCACAGCATTAGGTGGGACCCAATCCATCCATGTTTTGCAGCCTGGCTCTGAGGCCATGACAAGGATTCATACAATTCACATACTTTTCTATATATTCAAGGGCAAGCAGAAAAAGGGAATTCATATTTATTAAAAAGTGATAGTCCTTTTCTACCATGACTTGACACAAGTGAACTTGGGTGCTTTGTGTGGGGAGCAGTTGCAACATTAAAGAGTCAATGGTGGTTTGTCAGAAGAATTAACTGATACAGGTAGTCCTTGCTTAGCAACCACATTTGGGACCAGCAACTCCATCGCTAAGCGACACAGTCACTAAGTGAAAGATCATGTGACTACGACAGACTTACAATGTTACGTCCACTGTGGTTGTTAAGTCACCCACGGTTGTTAAGCAAGACATCAGGTGACCATGACTTGTGATTTTACTGCCTGATTCTCCATTGACTGTTTGTCAGAAGCCGGTTGTGAAGTGTGCGAATGTTAATCACGTGACCATGGGGACACTGTGATGGTTTGTAAATTTGAGGACTGGTCGTAAAGTTAATTTTTCAGCACCATTGTAACTTTGAATGGTCAATAAATTAGAGGGCGGGTAAGCGAGTTCTCCCTGTGTTTTGGAACATATCTGTCGAAAAGTAACTTTTCTATTTTATTTTGACATCAAGTGTTCTTTTGTATTGAGATCTGGTCTTAGGAAAATAATGAAACACTTGGGGATGAAGATACAGCCCAGAAGTCCTGCATTGGAGGCCAAGATGGAGAAGACCTGCATGGCCACCATGTACTTCCCCTTGGTGCTCAGGTAGGCGGGCACAAAGGACACCCAGACATTGCAGAAGACCAGCATGCTGAAGGTGATCAGCTTGGCTTCGTTGAAGGCCCCAGGGAGGTTCCTGGCCAGGAAAGCCACAGTGAAGGAGATGGCAGCGAGGAAGCCCATGTAGCCAAGGGCCCCATAAAACATGGTGACAGATCCTTCATTGCACTGCAGAACGATCTGTCCGGATTGTGAGTGCATGTCAAACTCAGGGAAGGGGGGGAAAGCACCCAACCAGATGCTGCAGAGGACAATTTGGAGTCCAGAGCAAGAAAGGATGATGGAGTTGGCCAGGCTCTTTCCCAGCCACCTCTGCACTTTGTTTCCTGGTTGTGTGGCCCAGAAGACCAGCACCACTGTGATTGTTTTGGCCAAGACAGAAGAAATGGCGGCAGAGAAGATGATGCTGAAGGCTGTTTGTCGAAGAAGGCAGGAGGCTCTCCTTGGCTGGCCAATGAACAAGAAGGAGGTGAAGAAGGAAAGCAGGAGACAAACAAGGAGGATATAAGAGAGGTCCCGATTGTTGGCTTTGACTATAGGAGTTTCTTGGAATTTAATGAAGATTCCCAAGACCAAGCATGTGATGAAAGAGAGGAACAAGGCAAGGGAAGTCAGGATGACTCCCAGTTTTTCTTGATAGGATAGGAAAGTCTTGATCTTGGGGATACAGTGATCTCGGTTGTTGTTTGGGTGTTGATCTGCTGGACATTTGCTGCATTCTTCTGCATCTGAAAGAGAGCAAGAGTTACATCTATACCTTAAAGCTTGTTCTTTTGTATAATGCTAAAATCCACCGTTCAAGCGTTGGCTGGGCTACCAGCTGTTGAGGAAACCTAATTTGGCCTCCTGAAATGAGCAAAGGATTGGACTCATGGCCTCAATGGTCCCTTCCAGGTCTGATTCTCCTGAAAGGGCCTCTATTTCTCTGAGGAAGCCAGCCACCTGTCTCCCAAGTATAGACAAGCTGTTGTTGAAGCCAGTTTTTAAAAATGCATTTCCAGATTTAGTCCTGGAGATGCAATTTTACTGTCTGGTCTGTGGTTATCCTTATAGGTAGCGTCCCCTGCTTCTTTGCCCCTCTCATCTGTGCCTGGACAGCCGAAAACAATCACTTCCCTTGGGGAGGCTGTAATGACCCCAACAACAATGCCCTAATAAACACTTCTCAATGCAGCTCATTAGAATGCAGATTAAGCTTTATTCAGGATACACGTTAATTGAAGCACTCCTAAAGATCTGAATGCAGATTCCCGCCAAAGCTTGCCATCTTAACTCTCCCTCCTCTTCACAAACCGATGAACTCATTGTGCAAACGTTCTCAGCTCCTCACTCCTGCAGGTGGGTGACCTTGGCAAAACCGTCTCCAGCCTCCACTATCAGCCATAACACTCAACTGCCAAACCCCCCTCCCAACAGTTCCCACAGTAACTTTGTCTCTATTCCCAATGGCAGGATTCATAGACATGAACCCTGACAGAGGCATTCTGAAGACTGATGAGGAAACCCCCCCATTTTATGCTTCCTCCAGTCCCACCATTCAGAAGGGAACAAGCAATCAAGCGGCAACATTTTACCATTTCACTGCTGGACCTGTTAAAAAAAGTCTTCAGCCTTTCACCTGAATATCAGCGAACTAAAGGACCCAGAAGAAAAATAAAAGAGCCAGATGTTCCTCATTTTATTGGAGAACCAAAAAACTGTACATATATGTAACTGAGCTTCATTGCTACACCTGGCAGGCAGTCGAGCAGCTCAGAAAGAAGGGGCTGTCATGGCCCAGGACTCAGACTCTGATTCTGACTCCTCTGAAGAAGCTGCTCCAGCTGAACCAGTACAATGTCAGCCTCAGAAGAAACCAAGTAAGGTGTGGGAAAGAAATGAAGTCCTCCCACCACACAGTCTTCCCACCATAATCAGGGCAAAAGGTTTAAAATTACAATTAGGATGGGCTCAACACAAAGATTAAAACACAGTGGGAAATGCCAATCTAATCTAAATATTCCTTCCAGGCTGAGCTTAGCCAGAGGTCTCCTTGATTAAATAAGGAAAGATCCTTTCCCCGAAGAGATTACCGTTTCAATGAGCAATGCTGAACAAGCGGAAACCGCAACTCAGCAGGGGGCCTGACTGCAGAGCGCTCCCTTTCTCGGAACACCGGCTAAGTGCACTTTCTTGGAATTCCAAAAGGGCATGCTTTTGCATGCTTTTGAGGAAGAAAATCAAGGTTTCTCTATGTAAAAGGCTTTGTGGGAAGACTTGGTGTGGCCACCTCCAAAAGCTGACTGTACCTTATGCTCTTGGAAATAATTCTCACCTCTGGTTCAAGCAACTGCCTGCATATTTTATTCCTGGCTTGGACATGATCCTGGTAAGATTTCTTTTTAACAATTTGGTGACCACAGCAGGACTCTGAGACTCACCGGGTCAATGGACCGAGCCTGGGCAACGTCTCCCAGCTGGCACTGGACCATTTGTCTGGAGGGTGCTGCCCTGGACTCTGCCCGCATCGACATTGGTAGTAAAGGGTGTTTTTGGTTTCAAGCCAAACGGTTGCCTGAACTGAGGCTTCATAGTTGGTACTGTAAATACTCCGCAAATTTTGTGTCTTGTGCCCAGAGAGTGTGAGATTTCCTTTTTGTATTTTATCCTGACTGTTGACCAGAGCTGTGTGTCAAGTCAGTTTCAGCCGCACCTAGGCTCCTGCTAGCCCATCTCGGGTAAGGACTGGGAGACCCCAGGAAGCAAGGGACGCTGACGAGACTCGCGTGCCTCAACAGGTAGTGGAAGGTGGAATGCTTGACTTTACCTGGACAAACACCAGTCTGCTTCCTGCGCCTTCCTTAGTCCAGGACCCGGGTTGCGAAAAGGGAGGACCAGTACTTTCTTAGGAGTTTCCGGGTGTAAAGGAGCACCTCAAACTTCGGTAGACACACATGTCATAGTTAGGGACAGAAATGGGGAATGACAAGTCAGAGGTCTCCCTGGCTTCCCCTTTGGGAAGGATGCTTATTGCCTGGGGTGGTGGTGGTGGAAATTGCCCGTCCAGGCAGGGATGAGGAAAAGCCGTTCATGGGGTCCACGTCTAGAATGGACTAAGCTTACTGATATGAGTGGTAATTCAGTTTGGCCCGAAATGGGCACTTTCGACTACGCCACAAAGCTTTCCCATCTGCCTTATTGGTACTGTTGGGCAGAACTTTCCAATCCCACGGGTGTGACTTCTACTTCAAACACATTCCCAGATTCCCAGTCCCTGGGCGAGCAGTCCCAGCCCATTTTGCCTGGCCAGCAATGACCCTAATCAGTGGGATGAATACCCCAGGGCTAAAGAAAATCTATTAGAAGCCCTTCAAGAGATGGGAAGCAAACTGCTGAAATGGTCCAAAGGAAGAAATTAAAAGAGGAAGAAAAAGATAGGAAGGAGGCAGAAAGGGAAAAAGAGAGAGAGCAAAGATGAACAGAAAAGAGTGAATATCTAAAAATGTTTAGAAGGAGCAGGAAACAGGAAGCAGGTGACCCAGACACCTCCCACAAGCACAGCAGAGATACCCTTCAGTAGAAAAGTCCTCCCCTATGGTTGTGAGATAATGCTGAGTTGACTTCTGATAATCCTCACAGGAGCCAATTTGGGGAGTGGTATAATCTGAATTTTGTGAACGTAGCAAGCACTAGTTGGAAAAGGGAACTTGCCTGCCTCATGGCTTCTCAGGAAATCTGCAGCCATGAAGTCTGGCTGCCCATAGAAATGGTTCCATCTAGATATGGTACAGTGGAGGGAGACCTGATCAATCCTTTTCCAAAGACACATCCAATGGCATTCTGCCCTGGAATGCTGGAAATTCTCAGGAAGGGAGTGAATAACAAACTGAAACATGAAAGGTTTACGTTGAGGATGAAAAGTAAGAAATGCCATCTTCCTTGTAATGCTAAGCTCTCATTGGTCCAGTATCTTCCCTCAGTTTAACCTCTAAGTTCGTTTCATATCCTTCACTATGAAATATATTGTATACATCGTAAAGAATGGATGTTTTAAAAGCCAAGCTTTTGTTGGGGTATATGGTCTTCCCAAAGTCTGCCCGTTTCTTCTGGTGTCACCTACCTTCCATGGTGGAGATGGTTCCTTCTGCACAAGGAAGACAGTCATAGCAGCAGATGGGCTTCCCTTCCTGAGCCACCTTCATGAATCCAGGGTGACAGCTTTCCACACACTTGGAAGGAGGCAGCGTCTGAATGGAGAGAGGAAGAACATCCAGAAAATGAATTTATTTCCAGAAAGGAGACAAAGGAGGAAGAGGTTGGTGATAAATAAATCTCCAGTTCAATCCTTACCTTTAATCAGTTTGAAGCCTGTAAAGTCCTGGAGTTCATTAAGTTGAAGTGGCTGTATGTTGCTTCCCTGTTGATCTTCTCTTCTAGCTTTTTACACACTAGGGTTTTTAGACTTAGATTCTAACTTTACATACTAAATACCTCAAGATAAGGTTGGATGGGACTTCCAGTGGGAAAAACAGCAGCTTGAATGGCTGCTTTCGAAGTGGAGCTGATGGCACAGTCATTTCTCTGGGTATGGGCAGGATCCCTGCAGCCTGAAGTACTCTCCAGATACAAGGAGAATCCAAGAAATCATCGCACTTGTCCTCCGGACGGCCAGTCCTCACGAGGGGATCGTAAAACGGTGTTTCTGCGATCGACCGGTGAGTGGAGCATCTGGGAGGTGGGGCTGTCATCTCTTTCGAGACTGGGTGGAAGCTGGGACACGGACTCTAGAATCGACCACCCCATTTCTAAGACACTTTATTATTTACTGATTTGTTACCTAAGAGAGGCTTTTTACAGCGAAGAGAAGTTGACACTCTTGGAGATTTTTGTTATTTTTTGAGATTTTTTTTAATGTGATTGGTCTTGTAATTCGTGTTTTGTATATTTAGCAGACAGGTCAAAGCTGGGATTATCGATTGTTTCCTTTTTCTCTTTTAAGAAGCAAAATAATTTTTATGGATTACTGACGTTATCTTTTTGGCAAATCTCTGTTGGTGGAGCTGGAATTTGTCATGTTGTTTTCTACTTTCCTGTGGGAAAGTTGCCCTTTGTTATTTTTTCCCATTGTGCTGATTGGTTTGAATGTATAAACAACTAATTGGAGAACTTTCCTGTTTCTTTTGAGTTTTCTGAACTTTTTTGCTTGGAGTAAAATCTTGGGGGTTTTTTTCCTTGCTTGTGTTACGCACTTTGGGACACTAGGGGGAGCCATAGACCACGGCATTGAGAAAAGTACACAAGTTTGGATTTGGAGAGTCTTTAAAAACCATTTTTGAAGAGTTCACAGTTAGAGTTATCCATTCCATCGAGAATAAATTTCAAGAATTGGAAAACAGTTTGGAAGTTAAGTTGGAAAAGACTGCTGGTGATGTTCGACAAGTAAATGATAGAGTGGAATTTCCAAAAAATAAGATGGAGACCAGAGATTTGGAGATAAAAGGAGAATTGGATGAGACTGTACTGTTTGAGTTTAAGGGAAAGGAACTCCGTTTAAAATTGTGGGAGGTTCCAGAAAAGAAAGAAGACAACAAAAAGAAAAAGATATCTTAAGTACTGAGGCTACCAAGATGGGAAGAGGAGGAGGTGGATAAAGTTCCCTGTATAAATTTAAGATATGTAACAATGAATAAGAAACAAGGAGAAGTTTTGCTTTACTTTGAGGTGGGATAAATCTCAATTATTATTGTTAGCATGGACTTCTGCGATTAAGATGAATGCTTTACCCAGGATGTTGTTTTGACCCTAGATAATATTCATATTGACAATGGAAGTATCATTTAAGAAATAGTAAGTTTATATGTCAAGGCAAAAAACTAAGAATTAATTATAAATTGCTATAAGATGTTAAAGTGAAGGTGGTTATGTTGACTTATGTTAATAACTATAATTTGTATGTTAAGGAGTGGCGGGAGTCAGCTTATATAATAGGTACAATGGTGGAAGGAAGTGAATGGATAATAAAATTTATGGAACTGGCAGAGATGGCGAAACTGACTATATTGATTAGAGATAATAATTAGTTTAACTTCATTTCTGTATGGAAATCGCTTATGGTCTTTCTGTTTGTAACTGGAAAAAAATGAAGTTTTGTTTTTGGGATTGGATTATTAGGTTGATGTAGATTATAGAAATCATGTGTATGATAGTTAAAAGGTTAGAGTAAGAGGTTAATATATCTTTTAATTTTTCCCTTGCTGTAAAAGGTCAGAAGTCAATCTTTTTGTATCTCTCTTTATTAGTTTCTGCATTTTTTAGTTTGTTTCTTTTTTTTACTCTCTTCAGCCCTATCTCTAATTTTTCATGTTTTAATTTTATCCTGAAAATGTAATAAAGTTTTTTTTAAAAAGAAGGTTGGATGGTTTCTTTGCTTTGGCCAAAGGAAATCACCTTGCTCCCATGGCTCAAATCTTCCTCCCTTTGCACAAGACTAATAAATACTTTTCTTGAAGAGTTTAAATATGTATTTCTAATAGACATCTGTTGTTGTTGTTGTTCAGTTGTTAAGTCGTGTCCAACTCTTCCAGTAAAGTCCTCTCTTCGCCATTAAGTGGCCAAAGTATTTGAGCTTTAGCTTCAGTATCTGTCCTTCTAATGAGCAGGCAGGGTTGATTTCCTTTAGGACTGACTGATTTGACCTCTTTGCAATCCAAAGGACTCTTAAGAGCCTTCTCCTGCACCTCAGTGCAAAAGCATCAATTCTTCGGCGCTCAGCCTTCCTTATGGACATCTGGCCATCTAACTAAATAATGTGGTTCCTTTCTGGGAGAACATAGATGATATACAAAGGCACCCCCTGCCCCAAGAGTGCGAATCTCTAGGTAAGAACTTCAGAAAAAAAGGAAATAAAGATGTAAGCCCACCTTGTTCAGCATTTCCATCTCTGCAGTAGCATTCTGGTTGATCGTTAACTTGCCATCCAGGGATCTCTCTCTTTCTAGACTGCCAAACCTTACTGTCCTAAAGTTTCTATTGTTGATAACCTCCCACTTATATATGTCCAAGACTGCCACCAGGTCTCCCTTCTCATCCAAATACACTCCATTTATGGCATTATTGTAAAACTGAGAGTCTTGAAGAAAGGAATGAAACTGGAATGGAAGAGAAAATGGATATGTTTAGACAGGACTTGCAACGTTCAATGGGAAGAACTCTTCCCTTATGCTGGGGGTGAACTGAACATTTCTCTCTCCCTCTACACAAAACTGAAGTTTCAGATTGTCCATCTTCTTCAGGAGAGAATCTATAAGATTTGAATCATATTATTAAGAATAATAATTTATTAAACTTGTACACCATCCGATTCTCAGTGACTCTGGGCGGCTCACAACAATCAAAGAAATTACAACAAAATGAATAAAAAATAAAGGTAAAAGATGGCAAGTATGATGCAGTGAGGGGTCCCACTCTCCCTCGCCAAAGGCCTGTGAGAAGAGTCAGGTCTTCACAGCTCTTCTAAACAAGAGCAGAGTGGGGCCCTCCAGATCTTGGGGGGAACCTCATTCCAGAGGGCAGGTGCTGGTACAGAGAAGGTGCAGTTCTGGGGTCCTGAGAGATGACATTGTTTAATCGAAGGAGCCTGGAGCGCCAACCCTGCAGGATCAAATGGTCAGGCAGATGCTATGGGAGACAAAGGCTCCCCCAAGCAACGAGGCCATGTGCCATGTAGGGCTGTACAGGTGACACCCAGCCTCTTGAATTGCGCCAGGAAGCAAACGGGCAACCAGTACAGCTTGTGTAGCAGAGCTTTTACATGGGCATACCATAAGTAAAATCAATAAAAATATTATTAAAGAGGTAATAATATGACCCATTAAGTCACTGTTTAAACACATACTACCTGGACAAACACTGTGAGATGTGACAGAGAGTAAATTGAACCGGCTTTCAAGACTGTGTTACCATGTTCTGCAATAATCAAGTAGCATTTCAGGAACCCCCGTGGTATCTACTTCTTGACCTGCCCTAACTGGGAGGGCCAGGATCTGTCTTGAAAGCCTGTCCAAGTTTCCCCCATCCCTTCTACTGAACAACATCAAGGCTGGGTTATTTCAACTTTCCCAGTCTTCCTTCTATCTCCGGACTATGGAATCTCTTCTCCAAGTCTCTCTTCCCAGCCTCCCTCCCTCCCTCCCTTAACAGGGATTGCAGCAGACAGGAAAGGAATGAAGGGAGAGGACTGGAATGTTGGGATTCAATTTATTATTATTATTATTATTATTATTATTATTATTATTATTATTTTGTATTCAGAATAAATAAATTTTTCAAAATATCTGCTGCATAGTTTTTACAATGACAAATTGATTCTAAGCTGCAGGAGAGAGACAGAAAAAAAAATACCTGCCACCCTTTCAATCTTGCAGTTTCCATATTTTTACCAACTTTCATATTTGTCCTCTTAGATGTGGACATATAGGCTGCGTGTAAGGCCCGGGCCACCGCCCAGATGGTGTTGTAAATGAAATAGCCGTCCAGAGACAGGATCTGATCAATCATCTCCTCGCGCAGAGCCTCCAGTTGTTCTCTCTCTCTGCACCATCTCCAGACTTTCACCGAAAAGGCATCCTTGGTGTAGGAACATGTAAAGGATATAGATGCTAAGGGTTTGATGGAATTGTAAAAATCCATCATAATAAAAGACCTTGCCATTTGGTGTCCCTTCATAAGAAAGGAAAAAATGCTATGAATGAATTGAAAGGGAAAGGCCGGGTTCATCAAATAGTTGGTTGCATCCCAGCAGAGTGTTGTAATCACAACTTTTCCTCTAACAGGTTGCTCAGAGAATTGATATACAAAATGTAGAATAAATATTCCTCCAGGGATAAAATCTCTCTCTGCACCATAAAGAAAGATGTTCACTTGTCTCCAATTGTGATATGGACTCATATCTATGATCTTTTCTATGAATATTTCAAGGCTAGTTGTGGAAAAGGTTTGGGATATAACTGGACAGATGTCATTCCTTATCAGCATGGAAGTCAAGGTCCTCATGAATTTCTGGCCCTGGTCAGTGCCTGGAGCAAGCAGACCAACCAAGGTCCACCTGAAATGGAGGAGCATCTTGACCATCCCTGGGTACTGGAATCCATCAGCAGGGAGCATCCGGTAGAAGAAAGGAAACTGAGTTTTATCACTCAGAATTGGGGAAACAAAATTGTAATTGATCTGAAAAGAATGAGAGATGGTGGTATTTTAAATTGAACATCTAAAATTTAATGCCTATCATTTCCATAATCAAACTGTGACCTTCATTTAAAACTCAGGACCTCTGGTTGAACGTTGCATGAGTGAAAATTGTCTCCCCAGCAAATACACACCTGAGGGATTTTGTAGGTGCCCAACATGGTCGAAATCTGGATGGAGATGTCCGTGTCAGCCCCTTCAAGAACAGCCACTGTGTTTCTCGGCCTTCCACACCTGTAGTTGGGAACATTGGCCTCCCCAGCTGAAAGCAAGTCCAGCAGAGCATCTGAAGTCTTTCCTGCATGGTAATAGCTTTCATAAATATTGTAACCCAGAGTGATGTTGGGCAAGAGACGGGAATCCTCGTTGATCTTCTGGATGGCAAAAAGGAAGGATAGCATTTTCCAATCTTCTGTCAAGAGTTTGCTGCAAGTATAAATGTATTAAAACATAATTAATTAAAGGAAGATTTTGTTTATTCTTTTTTTTTTACAAAAAGAGATCTAATGCATTTTCTGATTGGAGATTTAACTTATCCCATTTGCAGTAAAGGGGGAAAAATACAGCATTCCTGCATTTTTCTGTCCCTGATGAGCCTTGATGTGCCAAGGGAGGGGCAGAAGGGAGGAACCACCATCTCTTCCCTATCCACCACCTAGTTCTGCTCAGAGGATATCAAGGAAAGTGGATGTTTACTCTATTCTTCAAAGTCAAGCAGGACACACAATCCTCCCTGTCTGTACAGGACATGCATACTTGAAAATTTCAAGGGAGGCTCGTCAGCTACAGGGTGTGAAATGGATACCCAACTTTGAAATTGGACAGAAATGGAGAAAAAGTAGCAGATCAAGGGGATAATTTCTGGAAATGCGGGAGGGGTGGAACTTTAGAAATCAGTCAGAAATGGAGTGGCTGAAATGATGGACTTACTCATTCACTTCATTTGAAGGAGTTGTGTTGAAGCTTAGTGGTTTGAAATAAGTCTTGTCTGCAGAGACGATGCCACCAATGAGAAGCTCTCCTGGCCTGTAATGATGCTGTGAGTCCAGCTCATCCCTCTTCAGAGTCAGGAGGCATTTGGCTTGGAGCCTCCCCCAGACTTCCTGGGGCCACAGAAGCAGCACAAGCAGCAACATGATTTGTGTTCCAACAAAGAGTGAGAAGAAGAGGTGGAAGAAACCAAAGCCATCTTTCAAGACCGAAGCTTCTTAATATCTGAAAGGTACGTAGGGGAGTAAACACAGCCCCTGCCTGCCCTAAATGCCCCCCCCCAGCCCTCTCTTTCTCCAGAGCCATTTACACACTCAAGATTTTCTATTGCCATGACATCAGCCAACAAGGCTTTAGTGTGATTTCAAGGTGAAAACATGTTATTGATGTGTTTATGTCAAATCCTCTGAAAGTTTTCAGAAAGTCTCTAGAGAATTAGCACCAAGACAACAAATAAATCACTATGATTTGGGTAATAGTAAGGAGGAGAGATGTCACCCCTCTGAAGTCTGCAGGAGTCAAGAGGCAGATGCCCAAAGGGGAAAGTTGCAGATGGGCTCCAAACCTTCAAGATGAGCCAATTGGCCAGCCCCAAAGTTCTTTTTTTATATATATACTTCTAATAATTATTATTTTATTATTTAAAATATTTACACATCACAAAAATAGTTACATTTACAAAGAATTACAACACTTACATAACATATTTACATAAGACAATGACAACATACAAAGTTACATAGAAAGCAGAATGACTTCCTGTTTCTTTTGCAAAGAAACTTTTTAAGTATATGTTTAACAATACTATTTTCTTTATAACTTTCTTTCCCTTTAATATTTCATTTATGTATTTATAATTATCTCATTAATTAGTTCATTTTCATCCTTTTCTTTCACCTTTAATCTTTTCCCATCTTACAAGAATAATTTAATATTATAGTCCTTTTGTATACATTTTAAAAAGGGATTCCATGTTAGTTCATAATTTCCAGTTTCTTTACATTTTATTAAGTTCATTAATCTGTCCATTTGTGCTAATTCCGTTGTTTTGAAAATCCATTCTTCTATTGATGGGGTATGTTCTTCTTTCCAATGTTTTGCAAAGGTTATCCTTGCGGCTATAATCGGATGCAGTAGTAATTTTTTACAGTCTTTGTTCATCCTTGTGTCCATGAGTCCCAATAAGTAAAATTCTGTTTTTTTGTCCATATTAATTTCAATAATTTTACAAATACAGCTGTGGATTTTTTCCCAATATTTTTTTGTTTTTTTACAAGACCACCATAGATGATAATAAGATCCCACTTTTGTTTTACACTTCCAACATATGTTTGATCTTAAGCATTTCATTTTATATAGTTTCTCAGGAGGCATATACCATCTGAAGATCATCTTATAGCAATTTTCTTTTAAATTATTACTCAGGGTAAATTTAATGTTTTTAATCCATATAGTTTGCCAATCTTTATAACTAATTTCTCTACCCAAATTCTCTTCCCATTTTATCATATAATTTTTCGTTTTTATGTCGCTGGTTTTTAGATCTAATAATTTTTTATATAATTTTGAAATCAAATGATCATTCTCATTCCATAATATGTTATCTCAATTATCTGTTGATTTCACAAATTTGAACATTTTTTAAATCTAATTTGAATTGTTCTTTTAATTGTAAATAAGTAAACCATTGGCATTTGAAGCCCTCTTTTTCTAATTCTTCCCTTGTTTTGAATTCGTAATTATTTCCACTAAATTTAAGTAAAGTTTTGTATCTTAACCATTTTTTATCATTTGAGCTTTCTTTTCTGGTATATGCCTCCTGAGATGATGTCCACAATGGAAGTGTAGGTAATAAAAAAAAAATTTGTATCTGTTCCATATTCTTAGTAGTGATTTCCTAATTATATGATTATTAAATGCTTTGTTGACTTTACTTTTGTTGTGCCACATATACCCATGCCAACCGAATCTATTACCATGTCCTTCTAAATTTAGTATATTTGTATTTTCCAATATTATCCATTCTCTCAACCAGACCAGACCACAGGTTTCATAATATAATTTTAAATTTGGTAATCCCAATCCTCCTCTCTCTTTAATATCTTGTATGTATTTTAATTTTATTCTGGGCTTTTTCCCTTGCCATATAAATTTTGTTATATCTCTTTGCCATTTCAAAAAAGTCTGGTCCGTTATTACTATAGGAATCATCTGGAACAGATACAAAATTCTAGGTAATACGTTCATCTTTATTGTCGCAATTCTACCCAATAAAGATAATTGTAGAGATTCCCATTTTTCTAGATCTTTTTTAATTTCTTTCCATATTGTGACGTAATTGTTTCTAAATAAATCTATATTTTTAGCGGTTATCTGTATTCCTAAATATTTAATTTGTTTAACATTTTGAAATCCTGATTTTTGTTCCAATTTCTCTTGCTCTTCTTTTGTCATATTCAAATTTATCATTTTAGTCTTTTGATTATTTATTTTAAAGCCTGCTACATCTCCAAATTCTTGCAACTTTTTGTTTAACTTTTCTATTGAATCTAATGGGTTTTGTAATATTATCACCAAGTCATCTGCAAAAGCTTTTAATTTGTATATTTCTTTTTTAATTTTGACTCCTTCTAGGTTATCATCTTTTCTAATTTTTTGCAATAAACCCTCCAGTACCAATATAAATATTAATGGAGATAATGGGCAGCCCTGACGTGTACCTTTTTCTATATTAATTTCTCGTGTTTCTTCTTCGTTCACTATAATTTTGGCTTTCTGTAATTTGTAAATTGCCTGAATTGCTTTTATAAATTTATCTCCGAAATTTCTATATTCTAATGTTTTAATTATAAAGTCCCAATTTACATTATCAAATGCTTTTTCAGCATCTAAAAATAGTAACATTATAGGTTTTTCATTGTGCACATTTGCATATTCTATCAAATTTATTATTGTACGTAGATTTTCATTAATTTGTCTGTTTGGTAAAAATCCATTCTGATCGCAATTTATCAAATTTTGTAAAAAAAAAATTAATCTTTCAGCCAAAATGATAGTGAATAATTTATAATCGTTATTTAATAATGAAATCGGTCTGTAATTTTGACATTTTGTTAAATTTTGGTTTTCCTTAGGAGTTATTGTAATCTTGGCTTCTGTCCATGATTGTGGTATCTCATTACCTTCAAGAATTGAATTAAATAATTCTTTAAGTGGTCCTATTAATTGTTCTTTAAAATGTTTATAATAACCCGCAGATAATCCATCAGGTCCTGGGGTTTTATCTATTTTCAATCTTGTAATTGCATCTATTATTTCTTGGGTCGTAATCAAATTATTTGTTATATCTTTTTGCTCATTGGTTAGTTTTTCTAAATTACATTCCTGAACGTATTGTTCAATTTTTTCCAATGGTATTTTCTGTTTTTTATATAATTTTGTATAGTAGGCATGGAAGGCATTTTTAATTTTCTCATTTTGAATTAAGTCCACATCGTTTTCTCTAATTTTCAAAATTATTCGTTTTTCTCTTTCTTTTCTTAATTTGTATGCCAACCAACTACCTGGCTTATTTGCATGTTCAAAATTTCTCTGTCTAATATATTTCAATTTTCTGTCAATCTCTTCTGTCATCAAGATTTTAACTTGAAGTTGTAATAGTTTAATCTGATTTAAGTTTTCCTCTTTTTTAGTATTATTTTATAATTCTTTTTCTTTTATTTATTTATTTATTTATTTATTTCTTATATTTATACCCCGCCTATCCCCTCCCTAATGGAGGACTCTAGGTGGCTTACATACATCATATATATATTTCGTTATACATTTCATACATATACAATTCAATTTTAACTGTGCGCTAAGGGAAGGGGTAAGGGAACCGACTCTTCCATGGCTACTTGGACTACAAGCCCCACAATGCCTTGCGTCGGAGCCGGCTGCTGATGTCCTGTAGATGAAGCTGCTTTTTCCGGGATCCATCGTAGCCACCGCCATTCCAGAGATCTTCGTTTGGTGGGTGACCCCCGACAGGACGCCAGCAAATTTACCCACTTAAGGTGGTACCCATTTATCTACTTGCTAAGCTTTCGAACTGTTGGGTTGACAGGAGCTGGGACTAGCAACGAGAGCTCACCTCGTTGCGCGGGGATTCGAACTGCCGACCTTCCGATCGGCAGTCTACAGCTCAGTGGTTTAACCCGCTGAGCCACCACGTTATTTGGTCCATAATTGTCTGTAACTTTTTTGTACTATTTTTGAAAGTTTTTATTTATTTTGAAAGTTATTCACCGATATAAAATATCCTCTCATAAATGCTTTACTTGCGTCCCAAACTGTTTCTAATTTTACTTCTGTATCCGAATTCCAAAGAAAAAAATCTTGCAGTTTCTTTTTTAGATCATCTAAATTTTCCTTGTTTTTCAAAATATTTTCATTTAATCTCCATCTATAATTTTTAGAATTTATCTTCAAAATTATTTGTACTGGATTATGATCCGATAATGTCCTTGGTAGAATTACAGTTTCTTTAATTTTATTTTCCAAATTTTTTGATGTCCAGATCATATTGATTCTTGAGAATGATTTATGTCTATCTGAATAAAAGGTAAATTCTCTAGCGTTTCCATTTTGGCTTCTCCAAGCGTCTATTAGAGATAAATTTTTTGTCATATCAAAAAATTCTTTAGGCAATTTGCCTTGACAATTATTTATTTGACATTATGACTCTTTATCTAATTTTGGCATAACTACTCCATTTAGATCCCCCATTACTAACCAATTGTTTTGTGTATATTCTATAAAATTATTTGATACCTCTTCATAAAAAATTTTTTGATTTTTATTAGTGGCATAAATTCCAATTATTAGTATTTTGGAATTTTGAATTTCGATTTCGAGAATAATATATCTCCCATTTTCATCTTTTTGTATTAGTTTAGGCTTTAAATAAGGTTTTACATATATTACTACTCCATTTTTTTTTCATTTGCTGTAATAAATTCTAATCCTAATTTTTTATTAATTAGATATTTTGTATCTGTTTTTTTTTATATGAGTTTCCTGAAGGCATGCAATATCAAGCTTTAATTTACTTAATAGTTGGAATAGTTGTTTTCTTTTAACCGGAGAATTAGCCCCGTTGATGTTCCAAGTAATGGCCTTTAATTCATTCATTTGTTAAGAGCAAAACAAATTCTTTGGAATTAGATGTTCCTCCCTCTTTTTGATACTGGAGTATCTCTTTTTCCTTTTGTCTCTGATCTTTGGGGTAGAATATTTCTTTTTCAAATCTTTTCAAAAAATCCTTCGCTTTTAATATTGAATTCAATTTGAATCTTTGACCTTTAAATGTCAAACTTAAACCTTCTGGTATTTCCCACCTGAAATTGATATTATTTTTCCCTAAAAGATCAGTTAAAAATCTATATTCTTTTCTCCTCTTTAAAATTTCTGCTGGGATTTCTTTGAAAATGATAATGTCTTTTCCTTCTATTTCAACCTTTTTGTTATATGATGCTTGTATTATTGTATTTCTTGTCTTTTGTTTTGCAAATTCTATCAGTATATCCCTTGTTTCTTATATAATGTTGCATATTTAGAATTTATTCTGAACATTCTTTCAATTTCCTCCTCTATCCTTTCTTCCTCCCAATCAATTAAATTTGCTAACATTTAAACAATTACATCTCTCATATTATCTTCTTTCTCTTCAGGTACTCCTCTCAGTCTTATACAGTGTTCCTTTTCTTTTAATTCCAATACTGTAATACGCTCTTCTTTATCTAGATTTTCTTCACACTTCTCAATTTGCTTCTTAACTTCTTGTACATATTCTTTTAATCTTTTTTCTATCTTTCCCAGCTTCTGTTCCAGCCTATTTTCTAAACCTTCAAATCTCTCTTCTACCACCTTTGTCACTGTTTGAGATATTGTCATGGTGGTTTTAACTGTAAAATCTTCAAACAATGATTTTAGCCATTCTCCTTCCCCTGTTTCAGATCCCCTTCTAACTTTACTTCTAGTACTAACACTCATTTTTATAACTCTTATAACTTATTTACTAACTTATAAGGAAAAAGGGAAGTTCTTAATACTATCTTAACTTATCTTATCTTTTCAATATTTTAATTATCTATCTTAATTAACTAATTACAGTAAATATAATTATATTTGTATATTTCAATCTATAAAATAATAAGTGAAAAATAGTTCTTATACTAAAACCAAGAAGGCAAGATGGCTGTCTGCTGAAACACTGGAAGTAGCCCAAGAAAGAAGGAAAGCAAAAGGCAACAGTGATAGGGGGAGATATGCCCAATTAAATGCAAAATTCCAGAGGTTAGCCAGAAGAGATAAGGAATTATTTTTAAACAAGCAATGTGCGGAAGTGGAAGAAGACAATAGAATAGGAAGGACAAGAGACCTCTTCCAGAAAATTAGAAACATCGGAGGTAAATTCCAGGCAAAAATGGGTATGATCAAAAACAAAGATGGTAAGGACCTAACGGAAGCAGAAGAGATCAAGAAAAGGTGGCAAGAATATACGGAAGATCTGTATAGGAAGGATAATAATATTGGAGATAGCTTTGACGGTGTGGTCAGTGAGTTAGAGCCAGACATCCTGAAGAGTGAGGTTGAATGGGCCTTAAGAAGCATTGCTAATAACAAGGCAGCAGGAGACGATGGTATCCCAGCTGAACTGTTTAAAATCTTGCAAGATGATGCTGTCAAGGTGATGCATGCCATATGCCAGCAAATTTGGAAAACACAAGAATGGCCATCAGATTGGAAAAAATCAACTTATATCCCCATACCAAAAAAGGGAAGCACTAAAGAATGTTCAAACTATCGAACAGTGGCACTTATTTCACATGCCAGTAAGGTAATGCTCAAGATCTTGCAAGGTAGACTCCAGCAATTCATGGAGCGAGAATTGCCAGATGTACAAGCTGGGTTTAGAAAAGGCAGAGGAACTAGAGACCAAATTGCCAATATCCGCTGGATAATGGAGAAAGCCAGGGAATTTCAGAAAAACATCTATTTCTGTTTTATTGACTATTCTAAAGCCTTTGACTGTGTGGATCATAACAAATTGTGGCAAGTTCTTGGTGGTATGGGGATACCAAGTCATCTTGTCTGCCTCCTAAGGAATCTGTATAACGACCAAGTAGCAACGGTAAGAACAGAGCACGGAACAACGGACTGGTTTAAGATTGGGAAAGGAGTACGGCAGGGTTGTATACTCTCACCCTACCTATTAAACCTGTACGCAGAACACATCATGCGACATGCTGGGCTTGAGGAATCCAAGGCTGGAGTTAAAATCGCTGGAAGAAACATTAACAATCTCAGATATGCAGATGATACCACTTTGATGGCTGAAAGCGAGGAGGAGTTGAGGAGCCTTATGACGAAGGTGAAAGAAGAAAGTGCAAAAGCTGGGTTGCAGTTAAACCTCAAAAAAACCAAGATTATGGCAACGAGCTTGATTGATGACTGGCAAACAGAGGGAGAAAAAGTGGAGGCAGTGACAGACTTTGTATTTCTAGGCGCAAAGATTACTGCAGATGCTGACTGCAGCCAGGAAATCAGAAGACGTCTACTTCTTGGGAGGAGAGCAATGGCAAATCTTGATAAAATAGTTAAGAGCAGAGACATCACACTGACAACAAAGGTCCGCATAGTTAAAGCAATGGTATTTCCTGTAGTAACCTATGGCTGCGAGAGCTGGACCATAAGGAAGGCTGAGAGAAGGAAGATAGATGCTTTTGAACTGTGGTGTTGGAGGAAAATTCTGAGAGTGCCTTGGACTGCAAGAAGATCAAACCAGTCCATACTCCAGGAAATCAAGCCAGACTGCTCACTTGAGGGAATGATATTAAAGGCAAAACTGAAGTACTTTGGCCACATAATGAGAAGACAGGATACCTTGGAGAAGAAGCTGATGCTAGGAAAAGTGGAAGGCAAAAGGAAGAGGGGCCGACCAAGGGCAAGATGGATGGATGGTATTCTGGAGGCGACGGACTCAACCATTGGGGAGCTGGGGATGGTGACGGCCGACAGAAAGCTCTGGCGTGGGCTGGTCCATGAAGTCACGAAGAGTCGGAAACGACTGAACGAATAAACAACAACAACAACAGTTCTTATACTCTATAGCAGGGATTATAAAGAAATACAGTGTAAATTCTACAGAAACAAAATGGCTTCGTTTGATTCTTAATTAATTAATTAATTCAGTCTTTATGAAAGCTCTCTGTATGGAAATTATATATCTTCTCACCTAAACGTCTTTCACTTAATTTCTTTGTTTAGAAACAGTTGATTTTAATTTGTTTGTTTTTCAAATTGTCTTGGTGAAGAGGTCTGCGGCGTTCGTCTATTTCAAAGACTTTTCCCTCACAGCACCTACTTTCGCTTTTCAGCTTCCCGGCTTGATCTTCTCCGCGAGTCAATGAAAACACTTAGACAAACAGCAAATGACTCGCTCGCCTTCCAAAGCCGCTGAAAGTTCTGTTTCCAGAGGAGCCAAATCCTCCGCTCTCTCCGTCGCCACTTTTTGGCTTTTAAATTCACAAAGCCGGCTCGGTTCTGCAGGGTTTCTAAATTTCTTCACGGAGCCTCTTCTACTTCGCCCCAGCCGCTGTCCATCTTCACCAGAAGAGCCCCAAAGTTCTTGAAAACAATCTTTCTTAAAATCCACTATCAATACAGATTTTTAGCATGGATGTGAACATTCACACATCAATGTGGATTTGGTTGGTCTTGATTTGTGATGGATTTTAGCTTTATTTATTATATTAGCCAAGGATATGCTGAGATGGGTGGTTGCTCCTTTTTTCAATGTAGATCAGTATGAGAACCAGAAAAAGTGTTCCTCTTCATTGACTCCTTATTTCTTATAGGTTATCAAACCACAGCAAATGTTCAAAGGTTTAGAAATGTGTCTTCTCCCTCTGGACACTTCCCACCAAAAACACTTCCCCCAATGTTGCCTCCCCCCCCCCCCATGTTATTTTTATGGCACAAACTGTGATAGTGCCTTTGAAATGCATTCTCATATATTTTATTGAAGTGGTTTTTGGGGTTTTAAATTTTCATTTTCATCTTAATAATTTTAAAGATGCTGTCATACATTCAGAGAGAATGTCTGTAGCTTGAATCATGTCAACTGGATTTCTATTTTCTTAGTGGAAACGTTTCACTCCTTATCCAAGGAGCTTCTTCAGTCTGAGTAAAGTTAGTAAGGGAATCCTTAAATATGTTTCTAGGCTGGCTGTGTGACCTTGCACCTGGGGCTAGGTCATGGTTATTTTGAGATGTTTGTTTCTAAGTCCCTTTATCATCTAAAGGAGGATCGTTAAGATTACTCTGCTGCTGTTGAGCTTGTGAAATGGTCTTAATCTTCCTAGGCACAGAAGACAAAGCAGGAAGGAAGATAGGGGAAAGGTTATGCCTGAGGCCCCCACCTCTATTCAAGGAAGGATTTTCCAAGTTGGCATGAATGGATTCCTTGACCCCTCTCTCAAACCACCTATCTTCTCTGTCTAAAATGTGAACATTAATGTCCTCAAATGAGTGTCCTTTTTCCTTTAGATGAAGATAAACTGCTGACTCTGGTCCTGTGGTGTTACTTCTCCTGTGTTGGGCCATCCTCCTGTACAAAGGTTGTTTGGTTTCTCCAATGTAGAGTTCAGAGCACTCCTCACTGCACTGGATTGCATACACTACATTGCTTTCCTTGTGTTTTGGAGTTTGATCTTTGGGGTGTACAAGCCTCTGTCTCAGTGTGTTGGTGGGTTTGAAATATACAGGTATGTGGTGTTTGCCAAATATCCGTTTTATCTTTTCAGACACGCCAGCCATGTAAGGAATGACCAGGTTCTTCCGTTTACTCTGAGTCTCAGCCCTATCTGTCGCTGTTTTAGGTCTGGTAGACTTAGATTTAGTGAAGGCCCAATTTGGATATCCACAGGCCTGCAGAGCTGTTCTCAGATGCTGCTTTTCATTCTTTTTGGAATCCATGGAGGTGGGGATGGTTTCTGCTCTGTGTGACAATGTCCTGATGACTCCTAGTTTGTGCTGCAGTGGATGGTGGGAGTCAAACATCAGGTATTGATCTGTGTGTGTGGGTTTCCTGTAGATCCCTATTTCTAGCTTGCCACCGGTCCCAATGAGGACTTCACAGTCTAGGAATGCCAGTCTGTTGTCCTTGGTGTCTTCTCTGGTGAAGCTAATGTTGGCATCTATAGTGTTTATATGGTCCGTGAAGGCCTGTACTTCCTGGGCCTTGATTTTGACCCAGGTGTCATCCACATACCTAAACCAGTGGGTGGGCACCGTTCCCTGGAATGTGTTGAGTGCTTTCTTCTCCACTTCTTCCATGTATAAATTGGCCACAATGGGTGACACAGGAGAACCCATGGCACAGCCGTGTTTTTGTCTGTAAAAGTCACCTCTGTATGTGAAATAAGTGGTGTTAAGACACAGGTCCAGAAGATGGCAGATCTGGTTTGGGTTGAGATGGCTTCTCCTTTCCAGGGTGCTGTCCTCTTCTAGTCTCTTCCTGACAGCGGATAGAGCATGAGTGGTGGGGATGCTGGTGAAAAGGGAGGACACATCAAAGGAGACCATAGTTTCATCTGTATCCAGTTTCAGGATCTTTGCTTTGGAAACAAATTCTTCCGAATTATGGATGTGGTGTTCAGAGTGTCCAACTAGAGGTGCTAGTATGGTAGAGAGGTGTTTGGCAATGTTGTATGTTACCGAATTGATGCTGCTGACTATGGGTCGGAGGGGTGTTCCTTCCTTGTGGATCTTAGGAAGTCCGTAGATGCAGGGGATGGCTTCTCCAGGATACAGACGGTGGTAGGTAATCCTATCGATGGAGCCATCATGTTCCAATTGTTTCAAACTGTCTATTGCCTTTTTCTTGTAATTGTTGGTGGGGTCTCTTTTCAGTTTTTCATATGTATGGTGATCCTCCAAAAGTGAGGTAATTTTATTGTGGTAGTCTGCAGTGTTTAGAACCACTGTACATCTTCCTTTGTCAGCAGGTAAAATGATGATGGTTTCATCTTTGCTGAGGGCTGTCAGGGCTCTCCTCTCTTGGACGGTAAGGTTGGGGGGAGGAGGTTGAGCACTGGACAGAGCTGCAGATATTTCCGGCTTAAAATATCTGCAGCTCTGTCCAGTGCTCAACCTCCTCCCCCCAACCTTACCGTCCAAGAGAGGAGAGCCCTGACAGCCCTCAGCAAAGATGAAACCATCATCATTTTACCTGCTGACAAAGGAAGATGTACAGTGGTTCTAAACACTGCAGACTACCACAATAAAATTACCTCACTTTTGGAGGATCACCATACATATGAAAAACTGAAAAGAGACCCCACCAACAATTACAAGAAAAAGGCAATAGACAGTTTGAAACAATTGGAACATGATGGCTCCATCGATAGGATTACCTACCACCGTCTGTATCCTGGAGAAGCCATCCCCTGCATCTACGGACTTCCTAAGATCCACAAGGAAGGAACACCCCTCCGACCCATAGTCAGCAGCATCAATTCGGTAACATACAACATTGCCAAACACCTCTCTACCATACTAGCACCTCTAGTTGGACACTCTGAACACCACATCCATAATTCGGAAGAATTTGTTTCCAAAGCAAAGATCCTGAAACTGGATACAGATGAAACTATGGTCTCCTTTGATGTGTCCTCCCTTTTCACCAGCATCCCCACCACTCATGCTCTATCCGCTGTCAGGAAGAGACTAGAAGAGGACAGCACCCTGGAAAGGAGAAGCCATCTCAACCCAAACCAGATCTGCCATCTTCTGGACCTGTGTCTTAACACCACTTATTTCACATACAGAGGTGACTTTTACAGACAAAAACACGGCTGTGCCATGGGTTCTCCTGTGTCACCCATTGTGGCCAATTTATACATGGAAGAAGTGGAGAAGAAAGCACTCAACACATTCCAGGGAACGGTGCCCACCCACTGGTTTAGGTATGTGGATGACACCTGGGTCAAAATCAAGGCCCAGGAAGTACAGGCCTTCACGGACCATATAAACACTATAGATGCCAACATTAGCTTCACCAGAGAAGACACCAAGGACAACAGACTGGCATTCCTAGACTGTGAAGTCCTCATTGGGACCGGTGGCAAGCTAGAAATAGGGATCTACAGGAAACCCACACACACAGATCAATACCTGATGTTTGACTCCCACCATCCACTGCAGCACAAACTAGGAGTCATCAGGACATTGTCACACAGAGCAGAAACCATCCCCACCTCCATGGATTCCAAAAAGAATGAAAAGCAGCATCTGAGAACAGCTCTGCAGGCCTGTGGATATCCAAATTGGGCCTTCACTAAATCTAAGTCTACCAGACCTAAAACAGCGACAGATAGGGCTGAGACTCAGAGTAAACGGAAGAACCTGGTCATTCCTTACATGGCTGGCGTGTCTGAAAAGATAAAACGGATATTTGGCAAACACCACATACCTGTATATTTCAAACCCACCAACACACTGAGACAGAGGCTTGTACACCCCAAAGATCAAACTCCAAAACACAAGGAAAGCAATGTAGTGTATGCAATCCAGTGCAGTGAGGAGTGCTCTGAACTCTACATTGGAGAAACCAAACAACCTTTGTACAGGAGGATGGCCCAACACAGGAGAAGTAACACCACAGGACCAGAGTCAGCAGTTTATCTTCATCTAAAGGAAAAAGGACACTCATTTGAGGACATTAATGTTCACATTTTAGACAGAGAAGATAGGTGGTTTGAGAGAGGGGTCAAGGAATCCATTCATGCCAACTTGGAAAATCCTTCCTTGAATAGAGGTGGGGGCCTCAGGCATAACCTTTCCCCTATCTTCCTTCCTGCTTTGTCTTCTGTGCCTAGGAAGATTAAGACCATTTCACAAGCTCAACAGCAGCAGAGTAATCTTAACGATCCTCCTTTAGATGATAAAGGGACTTAGAAACAAACATCTCAAAATAACCATGACCTAGCCCCAGGTGCAAGGTCACACAGCCAGCCTAGAAACATATTTAAGGATTCCCTTACTAACTTTACTCAGACTGAAGAAGCTCCTTGGATAAGGAGTGAAACGTTTCCACTAAGAAAATAGAAATCCAGTTGACATGATTCAAGCTACAGACAATTCCACCTGGATGACTGAGAACCTTCATAGACATTCAGAGAGAATGGATTCATACAAAGAGGATGCCAGAAAATTAAAATATGACAGGAAACCCCAACTGTTTAGACAAAATATTCCCTTCAGATTTAATCAGAAACTTTGGAAAACAAAAGGTCGCTCATTCACAGAGTTTAGCAGAGCCCATTCAGGTGAATGTGGGGTGTTGCTGGCGTTTGGGGTTCCAGGTGCAGAGTAATCCAAACAACGTATTTTAAGGCTAACAATATCTTTATTGGTAGCATAAGGCAACAATGGATGTATAGTGCATTATTGCAAAAAGGAAAAAACAAAGCATACGCAGAGTTCCATCAACAAATGTGAGGAAAGAAAAATCATGGTCTATGCAAAGACCAGGCGTAGTTACAGTACAGATAGCAGTCAAACAGAAGCATAGAATTGAGTGAGTGAATACCCACAGTTCATAGCCAAATTATACACTTGAAAACCTTGTTTCAGCATTCAGATTGGCTAATGTGGGCTAGGCCATTTTTCAGCTTAACATTGTAGTAACAGTTGTACTTACTATAAACCGCCATGAGATGGCGGTGTTGCATATTGGCTTTTCTCCCGGGGAACAGTTCTCATGGGACAAGACTGTTATCACCATATTGTTTTGACTAGAGAAAAGCACATCTGGTGTTTACTTGCTTTTTGTTATGGGAAACTGCTTACAGAGGAACTTGGAAAATTCCATTTTACAGGCTAGGATTTCACAGTGAAGGAATCCATTCGCTTGAATCCTACATAGAATAACTTTAACAAATAACTTTAACACCCCTTCCGGATGGATTTCGAAACACTTTGGGGAGTGAAAACTGTCATTTTACAAGCACACAGAGACACAAATGATTTTATTTCAAACACATTTGCTCTAGTCCCAACTTGGTAACCATGGTAGTATGTTTTTCAAAAGGTAGAGCTTTCGTGAAGATATCTGCCACATTCAGTTCAGAAGGACAATATTCTAACTGGATAAATCCTTCCTGAATTGCATGTCTTACATTTTTGAATTTTACATCGACATATTTTGTCCGGCCTCTTACATTCTCAGAGAGAGCAAGCGCAATGCATGATTGTGAGTCTTCATACACTGTGACTGGTGAGGCTATATCTACGGAAAGATCTCCAAATAGTTGTTTACACCAGTGTAGCTCATTTATTGCCTCACTGAGGGCACTATACTCTGCCTCACAAGTTGAAACGGCAATTGAATTTTGCTTTCTCGCCCGCCAAGCGATGGCTGTATTGGCAAACAAGCAAATAAAACCGCTCACAGATTTCCTGTCTCCCTCTTCTGCAAAAGAGCTGTCAACATAAATCAGGCATTTCGGCTTTAGTAGCTGATACTTTAAGACAAAAATCAGCTGTGCCTTTAAGGTAACGTAGGACCCTTTTTAACCCTTGCCAATCTCGCATAGACGGTTTGGCAACCTTACGACTGAGTACTCCAACTGAGTAAGCTAAGTCAGGATGTGTCCATTGTGTTAAGTGTAGCAAGCTTCCTACAGCAGAGTGATACAATTCAGGTTGAGGACAAACTTCCTCACATGTGTCACCCTTTAGGAAATCAAGAGTCATTGGTGTTCTGGTGGGTTTTGCATTTGACATTTCAAGTTGACTCAACAATTGATCAATTTTTCTCTTCTGACTCAGATAGAATTCACCATTCTGAGCTCTAGTGACTTCAACACCTAGATAGTATTTCAGTTCACCTAGGTCTTTTAATTGAAAGTACTGTCTTAATTGTGTTGCAAACTCTTGTACAAGGTGCAAAGAACCAGTTGCTAGGAAAAAATCATCAACATACGTTAGCAACACCGTGTAGCTACTTCCAGAACCTCTTACGTACACACAAGGATCAGCAACTGACTTTTTAAACTTTAGCTCCGTCAAAGCCTTATCTAAGCACTGATGCCAACAGCGACCAGCCTGCTTTAATCCATAAAGCGCCTTGCACAGCCTGTACACCTTCTGGGAATTGCCACAAGCATAGCCAGGAGCCTGGTTCATGTACACTGTTTCAGGAAGCTCTGCATTCAAATATGCTGTGTCAACATCAAAATGATGGACAACAAGTTCACGCTGTGCAGCCAGATAAAGTACCATATGTAAAGACTCTGGTCTAGCTGTGGGTGCATATGTGAGATCATAGTTCAAAAACCTCTCTTGTGAAAACCCCTGAGCAACAAGCCTGGCTTTGTACTGCACTGTATTATCAGGAAGAAGCTTCTTTCTGAAAACCCATCTGGAACCAACAGCTTTCTGGGATGGGGGCAAGTCAGTGACTTCAAACACCTTTTGACTCACTAATGCCTCAAACTCCCTATCCATCGCTGTGTTCCACTTCTCCTGCTCTTCAACAGGCAGAAGCAACACCTCCTGGAAAGACTGAGGTTCACAGGTAATCTGACACACTCTCACCTGCTGAATCACAAACCTGTCAGGCTTCACACCCTTTGTGGAACGTGCAGACCTACGAGGAATGACCACTGCCTCTTCCTCATCACTGTCCTCTGCCTTTTCACTACCAGATTCCTCCTTCAGGTCCTGAACCTGCTCAGGTGAAATTTCCTCTTCCTTCACCTGAGGGGACCCTCTCACCACACTAGGAGACTGGGAACCAGAAGGCAGCTGAACTGGTTGTTGTCCAGCCACAGGAGCATGGACAGTTGGCTGTACACTAGATTGCAACAATATCTCTGAACTAGCATTCAACCTATCCCAACCAGTAGGGTGCTCAAAATTAGCACTTCTGGAGACTACCACACGACCGTAGCCTACAGAAAAACGGTAACCCTTATATCTAGAGGAATAACCAACAAACCTTAAGCGTTGTGCTTTTGGCTGGTTCTTCCTTCACTGAGACTTAGGGATGTGAACATACGCAAATGTTCCAAAAACACGCAGATGCTTCAGCGAAGGGCGCTTGCCAAACTAAAGGAAGTAAGGAACTTCATTTACAGCTGAATTCCACACCCTGTTGGTTAGATACACTGCAGTCATGGTAGCCTCACCCCAGAAACGGGCTGGCACCTGGGCATCTAACATCAGGCTATTTCTAATGGTATTAACAACACCAATCTTCCTTTCAGCTATTCCATTCTCAGCAGGAACACCAACATTGGCAAGTCTATTGGAGATTCCTTTCCTACGAAGCCAATTCTGGAACTCATGACTTAGGAACTCTCCTCCACAATCTGATTGAAACTGACCTACTTGATAACCATAGTTTCTCTCCACCATTGCAACAAACTCCTTAAAGCGAGCAAAGGCTTCCGCTTTAGATTTGAGCAAATAACAAAACGTAAAGCGAGTATGGTCATCCACCAGAAGAAACATGAAACGTGCCCCCCCCCTTCACTAGGAGCATTGGGGCCGGCTAAGTCTCCATGAACCAACTGAAAAGGCCTAGTTGATACCCTGTCACTTTTCCTAGCAACAGGCGCAGCCTTGATTTTAGATTGTTTGCACACAGTACAATCAAGAAAGTCATCACACTTTTTAGATCCTAGTTCAGGATACACCTTGGCCATTTGGGACAAACTTCCCCACCCGGGATGTCCCAGAACTCTGTGATAATAGTGAATGCATTTGTTATGTGGGGGAACATTGGAGATACAATTTCCTGACACAATCCCCTGTTTAGGAAGCATTTCATACAACTGGTTCACTAACTTCCCCCTTGTTGTTGTTTATTCGTTCAGTCGTTTCCGACTCTTCGTGACTTCATGGACCAGTCCACGCCAGAGCTTTCTGTCGGCCGTCACCATCCCCAGCTCCCCAATGGTTGAGTCCGTCACCTCCAGAATACCATCCATCCATCTTGCCCTTGGTCGGCCCCTCTTCCTTTTGCCTTCCACTTTTCCTAGCATCAGCTTCTTCTCCAGGGTATCCTGTCTTCTCATTATGTGGCCAAAGTACTTCAGTTTTGCCTTTAATATCATTCCCTCAAGTGAGCAGTCTGGCTTGATTTCCTGGAGTATGGACTGGTTTGATCTTCTTGCAGTCCAAGGCACTCTCAGAATTTTCCTCCAACACCACAGTTCAAAAGCATCTATCTTCCTTCGCTCAGCCTTCCTTATGGTCCAGCTCTCGCAGCCATAGGTTACTACAGGAAATACCATTGCTTTAACTATGCGGACCTTTGTTGTCAGTGTGATGTCTCTGCTCTTAACTATTTTATCAAGATTTGCCATTGCTCTCCTCCCAAGAAGTAGACGTCTTCTGATTTCCTGGCTGCAGTCAGCGTCTGCAGTAAGCTTTGCGCCTAGAAATACAAAGTCTGTCACTGCCTCCACTTTTTCTCCCTCTATTTGCCAGTCATCAATCAAGCTCGTTGCCATAATCTTGGTTTTTTTGAGGTTTAACTGCAACCCAGCTTTTGCACTTTCTTCTTTCACCTTCGTCATAAGGCTCCTCAACTCCTCCTCGCTTTCAGCCATCAAAGTGGTATCATCTGCATATCTGAGATTGTTAATGTTTCTTCCAGCGATTTTAACTCCAGCCTTGGATTCCTCAAGCCCAGCATGTCGCATGATGTGTTCTGCGTACAGGTTGAATAGGTAGGGTGAGAGTATACAACCCTGCCGTACTCCTTTCCCAATCTTAAACCAGTCCGTTGTTCCGTGCTCTGTTCTTACCGTTGCTACTTGGTCGTTATACAGATTCCTCAGGAGGCAGACAAGATGATTTGGTATCCCCATACCACCAAGAACTTGCCACAATTTGTTATGATCCACACAGTCAAAGGCTTTAGAATAGTCAATAAAACAGAAATAGATGTTTTTCTGAAATTCCCTGGCTTTCTCCATTATCCAGCGGATATTGGCAATTTGGTCTCTAGTTCCTCTGCCTTTTCTAAACCCAGCTTGTACATCTGGCAATTCTCGCTCCATGAATTGCTGGAGTCTACCTTGCAAGATCTTGAGCATTACCTTACTGGCATGTGAAATAAGTGCCACTGTTCGATAGTTTGAACATTCTTTAGTGCTTCCCTTTTTTGGTATGGGGATATAAGTTGATTTTTTCCAATCTGATGGCCATTCTTGTGTTTTCCAAATTTGCTGGCATATGGCATGCATCACCTTGACAGCATCATCTTGCAAGATTTTGAACAGTTCAGCTGGGATACCGTCGTCTCCTGCTGCCTTGTTATTAGCAATGCTTCTTAAGGCCCATTCAACCTCACTCTTCAGGATGTCTGGCTCTAACTCACTGACCACACCGTCAAAGCTATCTCCAATATTATTATCCTTCCTATACAGATCTTCCGTATATTCTTGCCACCTTTTCTTGATCTCTTCTGCTTCTGTTAGGTCCTTGCCATCTTTGTTTTTGATCATACCCATTTTTGCCTGGAATTTACCTCCGATGTTTCTAATTTTCTGGAAGAGGTCTCTTGTCCTTCCTATTCTATTGTCTTCTTCCACTTCCGCACATTGCTTCTTTAAAAATAATTCCTTATCTCTTCTGGCTAACCTCTGGAATTTTGCATTTAATTGGGCATATCTCCCCCTATCACTGTTGCCTTTTGCTTTCCTTCTTTCTTGGGCTACTTCCAGTGTTTCAGCAGACAGCCATCTTGCCTTCTTGGTTTTCTTTTTCTTTGGGACGTTTTTTGTTGCCGCCTCCTGAACAATGTTGCGAACTTCTGTCCATAGTTCTTCTGGGACCCTATCTACTAAATCTAGTCCCTTAAATCTATTCTTCACCTCCACTGCATATTCCTTAGGAATATTAGTGAGCTCATATCTAACTGATCTGTGGGTCTTCCCTATTCTCTTTAGTCTGATTCTAAATTTTGCAATAAGAAGTTCGTGATCTGAACTACAGTCAGCTCCACGCCTTGTTTTTACCGACTGTATAGATGTCCGCCACCTTTGGCTGCAAAGGATGTAGTCAATCTGATTTCGGTGTCGACCATCTGGTGAAGTCCATGTATAAAGTCGTCTTTTAGGTTGTTGGAAGAGAGTGTTTGTTATGCACAGTGAGTTGTCTTGGCAAAATTCTATCAGCCTATGTCCTGCTTCATTTTGTTCTCCCAGACCATGCTTGCCTGTAATTCCAGGTGTCGTCTGACTACCCACCTTAGCATTCCAGTCTCCTGTAATGAAAATAACATCTCTTTTTGGTGTATTATCTAGTAGGTGCTGCAGATCCTCATAGAACTGATCTACTTCTGCTTCTTCAGCATCTGTGGTTGGGGCGTATATTTGGATCACTGTGATGTTAAATGGCTTACCCTGAATTCGAATTGAGATCATTCTATCGTTTTTTGGATTGTATCCAAGCACTGCTTTAGCCACTTTATTATTAATTATGAAGGCTACTCCATTTCTTCTGTGGTCCTCTTGTCCACAGTAGTAGATCTGGTGGTCATCTGATGTGAAGTGGCCCATCCCAGTCCATTTCAGTTCACTGACACCTAAAATGTCTATATTTAATCTTGACATCTCACCAATAACCACATCCAATTTGCCCTGGCTCATAGATCTTACGTTCCAGGTTCCTATGGTGTGTTGATCTTTAGAACATCGGATTCGTCGTTCACCACCAGCACCGTCGGCCGCTAGCCGTCCTTTCAGCTTTGAGCTAGCTGCGTCATCACATCTGGGGCTAGTTGAACGTATCCTCTGTTCCTCCCCAGTAGCATTTTGACCATCTTCCGACCTGGGAGTCCCATCTTCCGATGGTATACCGACATATCTTTGGTTGTACTGAACTTCCCCCTAGCACATTCAATTCTATCTTTTTCAATAGAACATCCAGTACCCTTGAACACAACAGTATATCCAGATTTCACCAGGGCTGGAACGCTAAGGAGGGAAAAGTCAAGTGTAGGAACACACAACACATTTTGTACACTTATCCCCAAACAAGGAATGTATACTTCACCCTGAAAAGACACATCAGCCATGCATCCATCAGCTAGAGCAACTTGTTGGATTTTAGGCCTGTTCTTTGTTAATAGCAACTGTTCATTGTTTACAATGATTTGGCTACAAGCCGAGTCCAAGAGCCAAGTCTCTGGAGATCGTTTACTCACAGCCGTGAGCAAAGCAGACACTTGGGTACGTTGTCTAGGCGGTTGTTTCCCCTTCTTTTGCACGAACCTCTTTCCACTGGCACTGCCGGCTGGGCGAGGTGGCTGGGGACAATCTCTCATGAAGTGTTGACTCGAGTTGCACCGATAGCATCTTCTTACAGCACACGCAGCCTCTGTTCCAGCTGGAAAACGCTGTGCAGATGTCTCAGGAACAGCAACGGATGGCTTACCCTGCATCTTCTCCAGTTCACGAGCTTGCTGGATTTCTTGCAGCCGATTTGTAAGATAATCCACAGTAAGGTCTTGGGGCCTCAACGTCTGAGTTGCCTCGATGAGCATGTCAAAGCTCTTGTCCAAGCTTGACAGGATGACACAAGCTCTCTGGGTATCAGGGATCACAACATCCCGCTCCTCAAGTTCAAGAAACAAAGTCTTGAGTTTATGGAGGTGGGTCATCATGTTTCCACCGGGCTGCAGCTTCAGGTTGTAAAGCTGACGCGATAGACCAACGATGGCAGCAGAGGTTTGCTTGGAATAAAGGGCTTTGAGAGCCTCCCAACATGCATGTGCAGTGTCTAGATTGCTGATATGCAGTAGCTGCAATGATTCCAGTCCCAGAATCAAATTGCCATAAGCACAATCCAAACACAACTGCACTTCATCAGTAACGGGACCAGCTGCAGGTGCGTCTCTCACATACTTCCACAAACCTTCTTTTAGGAAGAAAGACTTGATCTTCACACACCAGGTCCGATAGTTTGTGCCATTCAAACGCTCAAAAGGCAGACTAGTTAGCCCTGCAGCAGCCATCATGACCACTCAAAGAAAAAACACGTTTACTCCAAAATGCAGCCTCAAAAACAAACCCCCTTGTTACAGCCAGATCCAGCGCAGCGAACAGCATCCCATAACCTGTGGCGTGTTGCTGGCGTTTGGGTTTCCAGGCGCAGAGTAATCCAAACAACGTGTTTTAAGGCTAACAATATCTTTATTGGTAGCATAAGGCAACAATGGATGTATAGTGCATTATTGCAAAAAGGAAAAAACAAAGCATACGCAGAGTTCCATCAACAAATGTGAGGAAAGAAAAATCATGGTCTATGCAAAGACCAGGCGTAGTTACAGTACAGATAGCAGTCAAACAGAAGCATAGAATTGAGTGAGTGAATACCCACAGTTCATAGCCAAATTATACACTTGAAAACCTTGTTTCAGCATTCAGATTGGCTAATGTGGGCTAGGCCATTTTTCAGCTTAACATTGTAGTAACAGTTGTACTTACTATAAACCGCCATGAGATGGCGGTGTTGCATATTGGCTTTTCTCCCGGGGAACAGTTCTCATGGGACAAGACTGTTATCACCATATTGTTTTGACTAGAGAAAAGCACATCTGGTGTTTACTTGCTTTTTGTTATGGGAAACTGCTTACAGCAGATGTCTATGAAGGTTCTCAGTCATCCAGGTGGAACAGTCTGTGGCTTGAATCATGTCAACTGGATTTCTATTTTCTTAGTGGAAACGTTTCACTCCTTATCCAAGGAGCTTCTTCAGTCATGAAGAAGCTCCTTGGATAAGGAGTGAAACGTTTCCACTAAGAAAATAGAAATCCAGTTGACATGATTCAAGCCACAGACTGCTTACAGCAGAGGAACTTGGAAAATTCCATTTTACAGGCTAGGATTTCACAGTGAAGGAATCCATTCGCTTGAATCCTACATAGAATAACTTTAACAAATAACTTTAACAGTGAACAGCCAAACAGATCTCCATTATCAAATCACAAAAGATCCCTTCCAAGGTGAACAGTCCAGGCTAGTAGACCCAGCCACAGCCCCGCAGTGAACCTGGACAATCAGAACAGGAAACACAAACAGCAGGGGGCCTGACCACAGAGCGCCTCCTCTCAGAACTCTGGTAAACTGCACTTTCCTAGAATTCCTAGAGAGCTCCCCCTGCCAAAAAACCAGCTAAGTGCGCCTTCTCAGAAGTTCCTAGAGGGCGGGAACACTTTTACATAACAACATCCAAGCTCACCTATATAAAGGGATTGTGGGGGAAATACAAGGGCGGCCACCTCCAAACAGCAGACTCTGTACATGCTCTTGGAAAATAAAATTATCTCTGTCAAGCAATCACCTAAGAACTTTCATTCCCAGCTCAGAATGGACCTGGTAAGATTTCCTTCCAACATGAGGAAAAGGACTTTTATTCATTATATTCATCAAGAGTTGGGCTTCAGAATACTCAGTATTCCAATTGTGGTCTCATCAGTGCAGTATAGAATGATACTATCACTCCCTGTGATCTTGATACTGTCCCTGTGTTGATGCAGCCAAGTCTGCCAAGATCCTTCTGAATATTGAATCTTTCTTCTGAAGGGTTAGCAATTCCCCCTAGCTTTTTGTCATTTTTGAATTTGATGAGCGCCCCTTCCATCCCCTCATTTAGGTCATTTATGAAGATTTTGAAGAGCACAGGGCCCAAGACAGAACCTTGAGGTACCCCACGGTATACTTCCCTCTTTTGGAGGTCCCAGCAAATCAGCATGCCTCATTAGCAAATGGATGAGTTCATTCTAGGATGCAAACTCTCTATATGCTTCCGGAGGAAGCGGTTTGTTGTCCCTCCCACACTCTCTTTTCTTCTACCTCCTTCCACCATTGGAGAAGGCAGCATGCAGCACACACACACAGACCTCCTAATCAACTTCCCCCCCAAAGATAACATTTATTTAATTATTTCCTTCCTACTACTATTCTATACATTTCTGTCTACCATAATAAAAATCAAACTAAAAAAGCATATAAATTGCCTGCCATTATAATGAATAATACAACAATTATAGTAATATTAATCATTGTTGTTGTTGTTGTTGTTCAGTCATTTAGTCGTGTCCGACTCTTTGTGACCTCATTTACCATAGCACGCCAGGCCTTCCTGTCCTCCACTGTCTCCCGGAGTTTACTCAAATTCATGTTCGTTACATCGGTGATGCTATCTAACCATCTCATCCTCTGCCGTCCCCTTCTCCTTTTGCCTTCAGTCTTTCCCAGCATCAGGGTCTTTTCCAGTGAGTCCTCTCTTCTCATTAGGTGGCCAAAGTATTTGAGCTTCAGCTTCAGTATCTGTCCTTCCAGTGAGAAGTCAGGTTTTTTTTTTTCATATGTTTTATTGAATTTTAAAATACATATTAAAAGTTAATACAAAGAAAGAAATAGAAATACAAAGTAAGAAAAAGGAAAAGAAAAAGTGAAGTCAAAAAATAACAAACAAAGAAAATATAGGAAATAGATGTCCTCCAATTTATCCTTGAACTTTAAGTACAACAATTAACTTTAAATGTTAGTCCTTCATACAATACACAGGAACTTTTCTTTGTCATATACCCTATGATTTCTATAATCCAATCTTCTGTTCTTCATATAGATTTCGCCTTTCTTGATATCTTCCAACAATCCATCTCTGGTTTCTACTCCTTGGAATAGTAATCAAATGTTCATTGTTGCATCAATTAAATGTTTTCCATTTACTCTTTCCATTTTTACATCTATATTTATATCTTCAATAAAGTCCAATTAGTGTAACAAATAAAGGCCTTATCTACTTCTAATAAAATACAGCATATTCTGTTCATATTATGACTATATATTCCATTAATACATAATCTAACATATTACATAACATAATACATAATATAGCAAGAATACAAAACCTAACATAACATATAACCTAATACATATTATGATAATCATACAACATATTCCTGTAATAACCTACATTCTAATTCCATCTCATCATCTCATCATCTCATTGTCTTCTCATAAATGTATCTCCAGAAAGAGTAATCTATAATATCAACTTATATTTATATTTATAATCTTGTATCTTACACTTAGAATATCATGTTTTTATGCATCTATACAGTTTCTCATATCTGCTCTCACTCTGTGTACAATCCAGTTCCGCATTTTCATTAACCTTGCATTCCAGATCAATAACAATAAATCTCCTGTTTAGGTTATGCCAATATCACAATATGCAACTTGTTTATTTCTGTAACTCATGTGGGATGTCAAAATGTTTATTTTACCATATCTATCAATTTGCATGTTAAAATCTTCCAGTCTCAGCTGCCACAATGTGTTTATGCCCAAACGTTTAATAGACCACTTCCTGTAAAATATCATAATCTTCTTCTGCACCAATACATTCAAAATCCTCTTTCCCTGTTTCTCTACTGGTTCGAAAGGTCTTCCCTCTGTTTCTAAATCTGTCCCTTGTATCTTCTGTTCCTGAGCCACCAAAACTATTAATATACGTTCTATGGATTTCTTAATTTGCAAAAATTTTTTGCTGGTTTCTTCCTTAAACTCCTGAAGTGCTGTGAGAAATGCCATTCCACCTACACCCCCCTGATTGTATTCGTTGTTCAAACCGTAATCAGCTGCCGTAGCCAAAACATAGAATTTTCTCAGGGAGCAGGGAACAGCTGTTCTATTATTATCAGTAATGTCTATTTCTTTAAGTGAGAAAAGCTTTTAAAATAAAAGATGAAAAATTCCACAGAGCAGTATTTCAAACAGTTTATAAAAGGAAAGATGAAAATATATTCCAAATGAGAGATAGTCCGTTCTAAAAAAAAGTAGAAAAATAAAAGGGAAAAGAGGCACACATTCTCTATACTTTATTCTTTATTCTTCTTTATTCTTCAGGCTGCAAGCTGCTTAACCCCAACAAACAATTTCTCAAAAGTCAGTTAGTTTGTCGAGTGAGAAATACCAACAAAGTCTCTTAAGTCCCAATTTCTCTGATATAAAAGAAAGGCAGAAAAATACAAACTTATTCACTATGTTGCCAAAATAAAATCTATCAAACTTCCACCAAAATTAATTATAGCAAAGAAAACACAAAATGAGCCAACACTTTGAATGAAGTCCAAAGATAAATTTTAGATAATAAAAATGTTCTAATCTAAAAAAGAAAACTAATATAAGTGATCTAAAAGCTGGCTGTCGCTCTTGTGTCTCCCAAGAGACTTACGTTCCCTGCAGAGCTAGGATCCTCCTTCGGCCATTCCACTGCATTCACCCCAGTTCTTCTCCGCGGTGGAAACAACAAAGAAAAACAGGAGTGGGCAATTCCAATGGCTCTGTAAGCAATCTTCTGGTTCCCCCTTCTCCAGGGGGAAACTTCAGTGGTCTGTAGACCCTTGCAAACAAGATAGAAAGTCAGCCAGGTCTCAGAGCTCAGAGCTCTGAGAAACTCTGACTTGTCGAGCTGCCAGCCAGGCTTGGAGTCCCAGCAGTCAGGGTTGATTTCCTTTAGGATTGACTGATTTGACCTCCTTGCAGTCCAAGGGACTCTTAAGAGTCTTCTCCAGCACCACAGTTCGAAAGCATCAATTCTTCGGCACTCAGCCTTCCTTATGGTCCAACTCTCACAGCCATACATTACTACTGGAAAAACCATAGCTTTAACTATACGGACCTTTGTCGGCAAGGTGATGTCTCTGCTTTTTAATATGCTGTCTAGGTTTGCCATAGCTTTCCTTCCAAGGAGCAAGCGTCTTTTAATTTCATGGCTGCAGTCACCATCTGCGGTGATCTTGGAGCCCAAGAAAATAAAATCTCTCACTGCTTCCATTTCTTCTCCTTCTATTTGCCAGGAGGTGATGGGACCAGATGCCATGATCTGAGTTTTTTTAATGTTGAGTTTCAAGCCAGCTTTTGCACTCTCCTCTTTCACCTCTTTAGTTCCTCTTCACTTTCTGCCATTAGGCTGGTATCTTCTGCATATCTGAGGTTGTTGATATTTCTCCCGGCAATCTTAACTCCGGCTTCTGATTCATCCAACCCGGCATTTTTCATGATGTACTCTGCATATAAGTTAAATAAGCAGGGTGATAATATACAGCCTTGTCATACTCCTTTCCCAATTTTGAACCAGTCAGTTGTTCCATGTCCAGTTCTAACTGTTGCTTCTTGACCCGCATACTTTACATACACTTTATGTAAACCGCCCAGAGTCCCCTCTGCGGGGGGAGATGGGCGGTGATATAAGTTGAATAAATAAATAAATAAATAAATAAATAAATAAATAAATAAATAAATACAGGTTTCTCAGGAGACAGGTAAGGTGGTCTGGTACTCCCATCTCTTTAAGAATTTGCCACAGTTTGTTGTGATCCACACAATCAAAGGCTTTAGCATAGTCAATGAAGCAGAAGTAGATGTTTTTTGTGGAACTCTCTTGCTTTTATTTATGATTTAATATTAATCATATTAAGCCTAAAACCAATCATTTATTATTGTACCATATTAATCTTAATCCAAATCACTAGAGATGAAGCAAGTAAAAGCAGCCCTAGAAGCAATCCAGATAAATATTCTTAAGCTCTTACCCCACTTCAAAATAAACCAGAGCATTTACATATCCCCACAATACACACAGAGCTTTTATTTTAAAGAAATCAGACAGCCCAACTGCTCCCTTTAAAAACGCAGACTTCTCAACAAAAAGCCTCCCATACATAATAGCCCCTTTTTTCCCAAACATTCCATCAGCAATTCAGTTTCACTTATGGCTTGCAATTCAATCTGTCCCTTAATTTCTTCAACTCGACTACCCAATCTCCATCCAGCATTTCAACAGAAGCCCCGATCTCGCTATTAAAAGAAACATTTCTATCGTTGTTAAACAGTTCAATTTCTTCCATGACATCCCAAACCAGATGGTCGTATTTTCCACAATGTCCTGAATGTCCTGTATAAGAACTTGTAAGGAACCAAAAAGGATCTGTCTATGAAGGTTCTCAGTCATCCAGGTGGAATTGTCTGTAGCTTGAATCATGTCAACTGGATTTCTATTTTCTCAGTGGAAACATTTCGCTCCTTATCCAAGGAGCTTCTTCAGTCTGAGCAAAGTTGGTAAGGGAATCCTAAATATGTTTCTAGGTAGCTGTGTGACCTTACAAATGGGGTCATGGTTATATTGAGATGTTATTTTAAGTCCTTTTATCATCTAAAGGGGGATCGTTGAGATCACCATGCTGCTGTTGAGCTTGTGAAATGGTCTTAATCTTCCTAGGCACAGAAGACAAAGCCGGGAGAAAGATGGGAGAAAGATTGTGCCTGAGGCCCCCACCTCTATTCAAGGAAGGATTTTCCAAGTTGGCACAAATGGATTCCTTGACCCCTCTCTCAAACCACCTATCTTCTCTGTCTAAAATGTGAACATTAATGTCCTCAAATGAGTGTCCTTTTTCCTTTAAATGAAGATAAACTGCTGACTCTGGTCCTGTGGTGTTACTTCTCCTGTGTTGGGCCATCCTCCTGTACAAAAGTTGTTTGGTTTCTCCAATGTATAGTTCAGAGCACTCCTCACTGCACTGGATTGCATAAACTACATTGCTTTTCTTGTGTTTTGGAGTTTGATCTTTGGGGTGTACAAGCCTCTGTCTCAGTGTCTGACTCAGCTCTGAAGGCCTGTGGATATCCAAATTGGGCCTTCACCAAATCTAAATCTACCAGACCTAAAACAGTGACACATAGGGCTGAGACTCAGAGTAAACGAAAGAACCTGGTCATTCCCTACATGGCTGGTGTGTCTGAAAAGATAAAACGGATATTTGGCAAACACCACATACCTGTATATTTCAAACCCACCAACACACTGAGACAGAGGCTTGTACACTGAAGAAGCTCCTTGGATAAGGAGCGAAACATTTCCACTGAGAAAATAGAAATCCAGTTGACATAATTCAAGCTACAGACAAAAAGGATCTGTTTAAAGTCACTATGAAAATCTGAGGAAGTCCGGGGTGGAGCGAATGGCGGCTTGGAGAACTTGATAGAAGCTCCGTAGCAAAAACAATATCCATGCAGCTTAAGACCGGTTTTCGCGAAATAAAATACTAGCGAACAACGGCAGAGAAAGCGGGATATCGGCTTCTCTGACAAAAAGAATTTCAGCGGCTTCGGAGGCAGCGAGTCAAGTGTTTGTCGGCGTTTTGTGTTCTTAACGACTCGCAGAGAAAAAAAAAAGAACAAGCCGGGAAGCCTGAAAGGGAAAGTGGAGCTGCGTGGTAGTGTCTAGAAATAGACAAACGCCACTTTTGCTCACTGATACAAGACTGGGAAAGTACTAAAAGAAAGACTAAAAGCCTAAGATTCAGAACGAAGAAAAAAGCGAGAGACAGTTTGGTGAGAAGATTCATAGCTCCTATTTGTAAAAAAAAAAAAAAACTTTAAAAAAAAAGGACTGATTTAATTAATAATTTAATAAGCCATTTTGTTTTTTCTGCAAGACTGTTATTGCAAAATGAACTTCTTATTTATATAAAGCTAACTATAATTGTATAAATTAGAGTATTTAACTTATATTGTTAAGCAGATCATTAGACAAGTAGATAATTAAGCATATTTTGTTAGGTAGCTTAAAAATAAGTAAAAGCAATTAACAAGAGGTATATAAGAATATATAGAGATATAAGAAGTTGAATTTTTCTGATTGTATGAGGGGAAAAAAATTGAAATAGAAAAGTAATACTCCATAAGGTAAAAGCAAATAGAAATAAAGGTATTAAATATAAAGAAGTAAAAGAGGGAAAAGATAAAGGGAAAAATATATGAGTATGACTACAAGAAGACAAGGAATGCTGTCCTCACAAGCAAGAAGAGGTTCAGAGACAGGGGAGGGAGAATGGCTAAAGCCATTGTTTGAAGATTTTACAACAAAAACAACTCAAACAATAACGCAAACTGTGACACATATTTTGGAACAAAAATTAGAAGGTTTAGAAAAGAGATTGGAACAAAAAATAAGGGAAATAGAAAAAAATTTGAAAGAAGAAATTCATGGAGTGAAGAAACAAACTGAAAAATGTGAGGAGAGAATAGATAAAGAGGAGGAACAAATAATTATGTTAGAGTGTAAAGAAAAAGAATACTGTATTAGATTAAGAGGAGTGATTGAAGAAAAGGATGAAAATACAAGAGAAATCGTTATACAGATGTTAGCAAACTTAATAGAATGGGAGGAAGACAGACTAGAAGAAGAGATAGAAAAAATGTATAGAATTAACTCTAAATATGCAATAATGTATAAAAAAACCCAGAGACTTATTAATAGAATTCTCAAAAAAAAGAATAAGAAATATGATAATTCAAGCGTCTTATAACAAAAAATAGAGATTGAAGGAAAAGATGTTACTATTTTTAAGGAAATCCCAGCAAAAATACTAAAAAAGAGAAAAGAATATAGATTCTTAACAGACATTCTGAGAAAAAATAACATAGATTTCAGATGGGAAATACCTGAAGGCCTTACTTTAACCTTTAAAGGACAAAGAACTAAACTGAATTCAATCTTAAAAGCCAAAGAATTTTTAAAAAGATTTGAAAAAGAACAAACAAACCCTAAGGAACAGAAACAAGGAAGGAAAGAAGAAACTTTAAGTCAAAAAGAAGGAGAGGAATCTAACACAAAGGAGTTTACATCACTACTGGCAAATGAGTGAGCTTAGAACAATTACTTGGAATATTAATGGAGCCAACTCTCCAATTAAAAGAAAACGAATATTTCAATTATTAAATAAATCAAAACCAGATATCACATGCCTTCAAGAAACTCACATCAGAAAAACAGATACAAACTATTTAATAAACAAGAAATTAGGAATAGAATTTATAACAGCGAATGAAAATAAAAAAAATGGAGTAGTTATATATATAAAATCCTATCTAAAACCTAAATTAATAAAAAAAGACGATATAGGAAGATTTATTATAGTTGAAATTGAAAATCAAAACTCTAAAACTTTGGTAATTGGTATATATGCTCCAAACAATAATCAAAAATTTTTTTATAAAGATTTATCAAATGTCCTTGTAGAATATACCCAAAATAATTGGATTATGATGGGAGACCTAAATGGAGTAGTCTCACCAAAACTAGATAGAGAAACTAATAATCAAACAAATAAGTATCAAGGTAAACTTCCTAAAGAATTCTTTGAAATGATAAACAACTTAACATTGGTAGATGCTTGGAGAAGCCAAAACAGAACAACTAGAGACTACACATTTTATTCCAATAGGCACAAATCATTATCAAGAATCGATATGATATGGATATCAAAAAACTTAGAAAATAAAATTAAAGAAGTGAAAATTTTACCAAAAACATTATCTGACCATAACCCAGTACAAATAATCCTGAAGATAAATTTAAGAAACTATAGGTGGAGATTAAATGAAAATATCCTGAAAAATAAGGAAAATCTGAAAGATTTAAAAAAGAAATTGAAAGAATTTTTCCAATGGAATTTAAATACAGAAATAAAATTAGAAACGGTGTGGGAGGCTAGTAAAGCCTTTATGAGGGGTCATTTTATATCACTAAATAATTATCAAAGAAAAATAGCACAAAGAAAATTACAAACAATTCTAGATCAAATTAAGGAAAAAGAAGAACTTCAGAATAAAAACAAAAATAAAAAAAGAGGAAATTCTAAAACAAATTAAAATGTTACAAATACAACTAAAAATCTATATGACAGAAGAGATTGACAAAAAAATGAAATATATAAAACAAAGAAATTTCAAACAAGCAAACAAGCCAGGCAGATGGCTGGCGTATAAATTAAGAAAAGAAAGTGAAATAATTTCTAAAATAAAGGAAAATAATGTGGATTTAATTCACAATGAGAAAATTAAAAAAGCTTTTCATACCTATTATACAAAACTATATAAAAAACAACAAATATCATCGGAAAAAATTGAAGAATATATTCAGAAATGTAATTTTAAAAAATTATCTAATGAACAAAAAGAAATAACAGAAAATTTGATTACAACGCAAGAAATAGAGGACGCAATTAAAAAATTAAAAACAGGAAAAACTCCAGGTACAGATGGACTATCTGCAGGCTATTAAAAGCAATTTAAAGAACAAATTATAATACCACTTAAAAATCTATTCAATTCAATATTAGAAGGAAACAAAATACCGCAATCATGGATGGAAGCCAGAATTACTCTAATTCCAAAAGAAAACCAAGATCCTACAGACTGTCAAAATTACAGACCGATTTCCCTATTAAATAATGATTACAAAATATTTACTATGATACTAGCAGAAAGATTAAAGAAAATCTTGCAAGAACTAATTAATAAAGACCAAAACGGATTTCTTCCAAGTAGACAAATAAACGAAAATATACGCACAATTATAAATTTGGTAGAATACGCACATATCCATAACGAAAAACCAATAATGCTACTATTTTTAGATGCAGAGAAAGCTTTCGACAACATCAATTGGGATTTTTTAATCAAAACGTTAGAATACAGGAATTTTGGAGATAAATTTATAAAGGCAATACAAGCTATATATAGAATACAAAAAGCCAAAATTATAATTAATGAAGAAGAAACACAAGACTGTATCATAGAAAAAGGCACCCGTCAGGGATGTCCGTTATCTCCATTATTATTTATATTAGTATTAGAATGTTTATTGGAAGAAATCAGAAAAGATGAAAACTTAAAAGGAATTAAAATTAAAAAAGAAACTTATAAACTAAAAGCGTTTGCAGACGATTTGGTTATAACACTGCAAAATCCCATAGATTCAATTGATAACTTAAACCAAAAAATACAAGAATATGGCGAATTAGCAGGATTTAAAATAAACAAACAAAAAACTAAAATGATAAATATAAATATGACAAAGAAAGATCAAATTGAACTAGAACAAAAAACAGGATTTCAAAACGTAAAACAAATAAAATACTTGGGAATACAGATAACTTCGAAAAATATAGATTTATTTAAAAATAATTATAATACAACATGGATGGAAATTAAAAAAGATCTAGAAAAATGGAAATCGCTACAGTTATCTTTATTGGGAAGAATAGCTACTGTCAAAATGAATATACTACCAAGAATTTTGTATTTGTTCCAAACGATACCAATTGTAATAATAGATCAAACATTTCAAAAATGGCAAAAAGACTTAGCAAAATTTATATGGCAAGGGAAAAAGCCCAGAATAAAATTAAAATATTTACAAGATGCTAAAGAAAGAGGAGGATTGGGATTGCCAGATCTAAAATTATACTACGAAACATGTGGATTAGTATGGCTAAAAGACTGGATAACATTGGAAGATACAAAATTATTAAACTTAGAAGGACATGATATTCGATTCGGTTGGCATGGATACATGTGGTATAACAAAAGTAAAATTAATAAGGCATTTAGTAATCATATTATAAGAAAATCATTATTAAAAATATGGAACAAATACAAAAAGTCTTTATTACCAACTATATCATTGTGGATGTCGCCTCAGGAGGCATTTGCCAGGCAAGAAAATAGAAGTGACAATAAATGGTTGAGATACCAAAATTTATTAAAATTTAATGAACAAAATTATGAATTGAAAACAGGAGAAGAATTAGAAAAAGAGGGTTCCATATGTCAATGGTTTACATATTTTCAAATAAAAGAACAATTTAAATTAGATAAAAAAGTGTTTAAATTTGAGAAGAGAGAAAAGAGATGGGACAATATATTATGGAACGAAAATGACCATTTGATTTCTAAATTATATAAAAAATTATTAGAAATAAAAACCAATGACATTAAAATAAAAAATTATATGATTAAATGGGAAGAAAACTTAAGACATGAAATTAGCTATGAAGATTGGCAAAATATATGGACAAAAAATACTAAATTCACATTGAGCAATAATCTAAAAGAAAATATATACAAAATGATGTTTAGGTGGTACATGTCTCCTGAGAAGTTGTTTAAAATGAAGCATATTAATTCAAATTTATGTTGGAAATGCAAAACAAAAGTTGGTACAATGTATCATGTATGGTGGGCTTGTAAAAAAACAAAAAAATACTGGGACAAAATACATCTATGTATCTGTAAAATTTTGGAAACTAATATGGAAAAAAAACCAGAAATCTACTTACTTGGACTAATGGAAAAAAAGATGAACAATAGCAGCAAAAAACTATTATTATATCTAACAACAGCCGCAAGAATCATTTTTGCACAATACTGGAAACAAGAACGTACTCCGACAATAGAAGAATGGATCATAAAACTAATGGAAATAACTCAAATGGACAGATTAACAAACTTAATGAAAGATGAAGAATTGGAGGACTATGAATCGATATGGAACCCTTTCCTAAAATATATACAAAAGGAATACATGATTAACTTAATTATATAAAATTATAAGTAAAAGAAAAAATAAGAGAAAAGCAATTGTATTAGAAGATCTGAAATGAATAAGATATAGAAACTTATGAAATATAATGAAATAATTATAAAAAGGAAGTATGAAAAGGGGGAAAAAAAGGAAAGGGGGGGAACGGAATAAGAAAAGCTATGTAAATCAATATGAAACAAAAAATTCTTCGAGAAGAAAACTGGAAGTATTTTAAAAGTTTATATGTTGTCATTTATTTCTTTTCTCTCTCTCTCTCTCTCTCTCTCTCTCTTTCTCTATCCCTCTCCTCTTTCCTTTCTTCTCCCCTTTTTTATTTTTTTATTTTTTTTATATATATATATTTTTTGCCTCTTCTCTTTTTATTGTCCTTTTTGTAGGTGAAAATGTCTGAAATGTAAATATGTTGTATACATTGTAAGTATATGTATAATTGTTTATATGTTTAATAAAAAATATTTTAAAAAATAAAGAAAGAAAATCTGAGAAAGTCTGCTTGAAATCCTCCATGTCTCAGTAGATTATGGCGCCCCCTAGGTACTTAACCAGCAAAAGTGGGAGATAATAGGAAAATTCTGAAATGTGTTTACAGATGTGAAAGTATGATAAAAGGCAGTTCCAGAGAATGTAGCAACAGAAAGCTGAAAGTTCAAAACAGCAGATTCAACGTGTAGGAAAACCACTGCGATGGTTCGTAAACTTGAAGAGTGGTCATAAATGTATTGTCGATTGTTAATTTTTCAGCACCATCGTAATTTTGAACGGTCACTAAATGAGAGGGGTGGTAAGCGAGTTCTGCCTGTGCTTTGGAACATACCTGTCGAAAACTCACTTTTCTATTTTATTTTGACATCAAATGTTCTTTTGTATTCAGATCTGGTCTTAGGAAAATAATGAAACACTTGGGGATGAAGATACAGCCCAGAAGTCCTGCATTGGAGGCCAAGATGGAGAAGACCTGCACGGCCACCATGTACTTCCCTTTGGTGCTCAGGTAGGTGGGCACAAAGGAGACCCAGACACTGCAGAAGACCAGCATGCTGAAGGTGATCAGCCTGGCTTTGTTGAAGGCCCCAGGGAGGTTCCTGGCCAGGAAAGCCACAGTGAAGCTGATGGCGGCCAGGAAGCCCATGTAGCCAAGGGCCCCATAAAACATGCTGATAGATCCTTCATTGCACTGCAGAATGATCTCTCCAGATTGTGAGTGCATGTCAGACTCAGGGAAGGGGGGGAACGCGCCCAACCAGATGCTGCAGAGGACAATTTGGAGGCCAGAGCAAGAAACGATGATGCAATTGGCCAGGCTCTTTCTCTGGACTTTATTCCCTGGCTTTGTGACCAAGAAGGCCAGCACCACTGTGATTGTTTTAGCCAATAGAGAAGAGACAGCAAGAGAGAAGATGATATTGAAGACTGTTTTTTGGAGAAGGCAGGTGGCTCTCCTTGGTTGGCCAATGAACACGAAGGAGGCCAAGAAGGAAAGCAGAAGGGAGAGAAGGAGGATGTAGGAAAGGTCCCTGTTGTTGGCTTTGATGATGGGAGTTTCTTGGAATTTTATGAAGATTCCCAAAACAAAGCCTTTAATTAAAAACAAAGACAAGGCAATTTAAGCCAGGATAATTGGGTTGGGTGCCCACGGCACTGAGAGCGAGAGATGTAGTGCCGGGGGGGGGGGGCTCACCACCACCCCATGGTTGGCTGGTGCATGTTTGTTGATGTATAGTCAGATGGAGGGACCCCTAACTAGGGCACCTGGAGGTCTGGGACTGGGGGAAAATGGGAGTTCCGGGGGGTTTAGGGCAGATTACCCTATTCAGGTGGTGACAGGTCAGGGGTGTCATGGCGGGAGTCAGAGGGCGGGCCATCATCGTGGAAGACCCCCCTGGTGTTTGGTACCGGTGGCGTGTTCCAGCCCTCTGTGCTCAGACCTGGGCCCTGGAGAGGAGACCCATGGAGGCCCTGGCTTTCAGCTGCTGCTTCTGAATGCCAGGTCGGTTAACAACAAGGCCCCTCTTATACGTGAGTTGATCATCGAGGAGGAGGCAGACCTGGCGTGTATTACCGAGACCTGGCTGGGTCCTGAAGGGGGGGTGCCCCTTTCAGAAATGTGCCTGGCCGGGTTTATGGTATGGCACCCCAGAGACCCCAGGGCAGGGGAGGAGGGGTGGCTGTTGTCATCTGGGAGTCTCTGTTGGCCTTCAGGGGCACTGCTCCAGGAGTGGCCGGTTGTGAGACCCTGTTTTACAAGTTGGGTTCCCGAGAGCAGTTGGGAGTGTTGCTACTGTACCAGCCTCCCTGATGCGTAGCAACCTCCCTGCCTGAGCTGCTGGAGGTCGTCTCAGGGTTGGCGGTGGAGTTTCCCAGACTTATGGTTCTGGGGGACTTCAACCTGCCAACCCTGGAGCATGCCTCGGAGGCGGCTCGGGAGTTCATGGCTACCATGGCGGCCATGGGCCTGTCCCAGATTATTCGGGACCCGATTCGAGACAGTGGCCTCTCATCAGACTTGGTTTTCTTGTCAGAGCAGTGGCAATGTGATCTGAGGGGAGTTACATCTGTCCCCACTGTCATGGTCAGATCATGCCCTGGTGACCTTGAGATTCTCCTATGCCACCCCCCTCTGCAGGGAGGCAGGACCCATTTGATTGGTCCGCCCACAGTGACTGATGGACCTGGCAGGGTTTCAGAGGGAGCTGGGGGTTATACCCGAGGATCTGCTGCATGCTCCAGCGGAGACCCTGGCTGCTGCCTGGAATAGGGAGGCAGCCGGGGCCTTGGACAGGATTGTGCCTGTGTGACCTCTCTTGACCCATTGAACCTGACACTCCCCATGGTTTACGGAGGAGTTGAGGGTTCTGAAGAGGATTAAGAGCCGTCTAAAGTGCCGCTGGAGGAAGACAAAGGCCGAATCCAACCAAACGCAAGCTAGAGCCATTATTAATTCCTACTTTGTGGTGATAAGAGTGACTATAGGCCTACTTTGTGGTGATAAGAGTGAAGAATATTTCTCTGCTCTTATTGCATCTGCAGAATGCTGCCCGACAGCCCTGTTTAGATCACTCGATCCCTTTTGGGGAAGGTGGGCCCAGTGACCCACCTATAGGGCCATGCAGAGGAGTTTTCCGGGCATCTGGAGGATAAAATCGCTCAAATCCGTTCCAAGTTGGATGCCAAGTGTGTAGCAGGGTCTGAGGAATGGGTTGATCCTGTTGGGCCCGAGGAAGTGGACAGGGTTCTTGAGTCTGTAAATGCCACCACCTGTCAATTAGATCCTCCTCCTGGCTGGTGAAGGCAGCTCGGGAGGTGATGTGTGGGTGGGTCCAGGTGATGGTGAATTCATCCTTGAGGGAGGGAGTGTTCCTGGCTGCCTTTAAAGATGCACTGGTATACCCCCTCCTCAAGAAACCATCACTGAATCCCACCATACTGGACAATTTTCGTCCTGGGGCTCGGGCTGGGCTTTTTTTTTTTTCAGAGTGAAGACCAGCCTAGCTTGGCCCAGGAACATGGCACAAAGGGGCTTTTTGGTGCACTGCAGCTCTGGGGCTGCTTTCGGGGGGGGGGGTTGTAGTGCAAAGCCCAGCCCAGCAGCCAGGCCAGGCATGCCTCGTCAGCAGCAGGAGCAAGAGTGATCTTGGAGTGCAGGGTGGTGAGGGCGACTGCATCTGGGACTGGGCTGGGGCCACTGCGGGTTCCTGGGGTGTGGCAAGCAGCCTCAGAGCCAGGCAGTTCTGGGGCTGCTTGCTGCCCCACAAGGCAGGGTGCAGGGCAGCCAAAAGGGCAGAGGTGGAGGGGAGAGAGGTGGGGGGGCAGTCCCTTACCTTACTGAGGCTTGAAGCTGGGAGGGACCAAGCCTGAATGGCTTGGATTGGGGTGCGTGCTCAGCTAACGACCGGTAAAATTAGATTAACAACAGCAATGGAGAGTGCTGTGATTGCTGTCAGTAAGCAATGTGGTTGTGTGACATCTCCCTTTACAACCATATCACTTAGCACCAGAAATTCCAGTTCCAATTCTCTTAGTCTAACTTTCTGGGATCCAAGGTTGTTCAGCACCAAGGGGAAGTCCATGGTGGCCGTGCAGGTCTTCTCCATCTTGGCCTCCATCGATGGGCTCCTAGGCTACATACCCAAGTGCTACAGATTCAGCCTGATCTGTTTGCTCATGGCACCCAGTTGTACATCTCCATCCTGGGTTGTACCAGTGGTGCTGTAGAAGTCCCTACTCCGTCCGTGCAGACTGTGAGGGTCTGGATGGAGATGGCAGGTTGCATCTCAGCCCTAGTTGGAACTGAGCATCTCTGGGGTTTGGGAAGCCTAGTTCTAGAGCTCTTCCATCAGTACCTCTGAGTAGGGTAGTACTCCCCCAGACCAAAATGGTATACAATCCTGGACTCATGTCTCCTAGTTCTAGGAGAGCTTTTGCACAAATCCAACTAGTTGTGCCCCTTCCTGGATCAGGAGGCTCTCCTCACAGCGACTTACGTGCTAGTCACCTCTTGCCTGGATTATTGCAATGAATTCTACTGACTACTAACTCTACTAACTCCAGTAACTTCAGTAACTTCTTTCTCCACTTATTGATATTTTATTTCTGCATTAACTGTTTTTTCTTTTTTTTCTTTTTTCTCTGGTTTGTTTTCTTCTTTTTCTCCTTCTTTTAAAAATACAATAATTTTTCAAAAAGTATGGGGGTCTGTATGGATTCATTGGCATTGGGTGAAGATGTCTTTGGAACCTTTGGAAGGTTCCAAAGTGAACCTTTGGAAGGTTCACTTCCAAATTGTGGCTAATGTCATGTTTAAGCAATAAATATATACTATATGGTTTACCTCCATCTTCACAAGCAAGGAAAAACTTTTTTCCCCTCCAATATAGAACAATAGTTCCAAGAAATGGGAATAACCAAATAGGAGAACCTGAATCCAATTATTGATCAATATAATGAATAAAAGTCCTCACGACATTTGCTGTGGTGTGGTAAGCTATATAAAAGAATTTTTAAAAAGGAACATGGTTCCCACACTTCATTTATTGTCTTTATTCAAAAAGAGGAGCAGCCACCAACCTCTGCGGATCCTTCTCTAACTTGACAAATATTTATTTATTTATTTATTATTTCAATATAGCCAAAGTCCACCACAAATAGAGACCAACTACATCCAGATCAATGTTTGACTATTTACACACATGCACACACTCTCTTGCTCCAGCAAAGGAGATCGTTACCTTGTCGTGGTGCTGGAGCTTGAGCACCTCAATGAAACCATGAGCTAAACCGTGAAGGGACACCCAAGACGGGAAGGTCGTGGCAGAGAGGTCAGACTAAATACGATCCCTGGGGAAGGTAATGGCAACCCACCCCAGTATTCTTGCCATGAAAACTAAATGGATCAGTACAACCAAAGATATGTCGGTATACCATCGGAAGATGGGACTCCCAGGTCAGAAGATGGTCAAAATGCTACTGGGGAGGAACAGAGGATACGTTCAACTAGCCCCAGATGTGATGACGCAGCTAGCTCAAAGCCGAAAGGACGGCTAGCGGCCGACGGTGCTGGTGGTGAACGACGAATCCGATGTTCTAAAGATCAACACACCATAGGAACCTGGAATGTAAGATCTATGAGCCAGGGCAAATTGGATGTGGTTATTGGTGAGATGTCAAGATTAAATATAGACATTTTAGGTGTCAGTGAACTGAAATGGACTGGGATGGGCCACTTCACATCAGATGACCACCAGATCTACTACTGTGGACAAGAGGACCACAGAAGAAATGGAGTAGCCTTCATAATTAATAATAAAGTGGCTAAAGCAGTGCTTGGATACAATCCAAAAAACGATAGAATGATCTCAATTCGAATTCAGGGTGAGCCATTTAACATCACAGTGATCCAAATATACGCCCCAACCACAGATGCTGAAGAAGCAGAAGTAGATCAGTTCTATGAGGATCTGCAGCACCTACTAGATAATACACCAAAAAGAGATGTTATTTTCATTACAGGAGACTGGAATGCTAAGGTGGGTAGTCAGACGACACCTGGAATTACAGGCAAGCATGGTCTGGGAGAACAAAATGAAGCAGGACATAGGCTGATAGAATTTTGCCAAGACAACTCACTGTGCATAACAAACACTCTCTTCCAACAACCTAAAAGACGACTTTATACATGGACTTCACCAGATGGTCGACACCGAAATCAGATTGACTACATCCTTTGCAGCCAAAGGTGGCGGACATCTATACAGTCGGTAAAAACAAGACCTGGAGCTGACTGTAGTTCAGATCACGAACTTCTTATTGCAAAATTTAGAATCAGACTAAAGAGAATAGGGAAGACCCACAGATCAGTTAGATATGAGCTCACTAATATTCCTAAGGAATATGCAGTGGAGGTGAAGAATAGATTTAAGGGACTAGATTTAGTAGATAGGGTCCCAGAAGAACTATGGACAGAAGTTCGCAACATTGTTCAGGAGGAAGCAACAAAAAACGTCCCAAAGAAAAAGAAAACCAAGAAGGCAAGATGGCTGTCTGCTGAAACACTGGAAGTAGCCCAAGAAAGAAGGAAAGCAAAAGGCAACAGTGATAGGGGGAGATATGCCCAATTAAATGCAAAATTCCAGAGGTTAGCCAGAAGAGATAAGGAATTATTTTTAAAGAAGCAATGTGCGGAAGTGGAAGAAGACAATAGAATAGGAAGGACAAGAGACCTCTTCCAGAAAATTAGAAACATCGGAGGTAAATTCCAGGCAAAAATGGGTATGATCAAAAACAAAGATGGCAAGGACCTAACAGAAGCAGAAGAGATCAAGAAAAGGTGGCAAGAATATACGGAAGATCTGTATAGGAAGGATAATAATATTGGAGATAGCTTTGACGGTGTGGTCAGTGAGTTAGAGCCAGACATCCTGAAGAGTGTGGTTGAATGGGCCTTAAGAAGCATTGCTAATAACAAGGCAGCAGGAGACAACGGTATCCCAGCTGAACTGTTTAAAATCTTGCAAGATGATGCTGTCAAGGTGATGCATGCCATATGCCAGCAAATTTGGAAAACACAAGAATGGCCATCAGATTGGAAAAAATCAACTTATATCCCCATACCAAAAAAGGGAAGCACTAAAGAATGTTCAAATTATCGAACAGTGGCACTTATTTCACATGCCAGTAAGGTAATGCTCAAGATCTTGCAAGGTAGACTCCAGCAATTCATGGAGCGAGAATTGCCAGATGTACAAGCTGGGTTTAGAAAAGGCAGAGGAACCAAATTGCCAATATCCGCTGGATAATGGAGAAAGCCAGGGAATTTCAGAAAAACATCTATTTCTGTTTTATTGACTATTCTAAAGCCTTTGACTGTGTGGATCATAACAAATTGTGGCAAGTTCTTGGTGGTATGGGGATACCAAGTCATCTTGTCTGCCTCCTGAGGAATCTGTATAACGACCAAGTAGCAACGGTAAGAACAGAGCACGGAACAACGGACTGGTTTAAGATTGGGAAAGGAGTACGGCAGGGTTGTATACTCTCACCCTACCTATTCAACCTGTACGCAGAACACATCATGCGACATGCTGGGCTTGAGGAATCCAAGGCTGGAGTTAAAATCGCTGGAAGAAACATTAACAATCTCAGATATGCAGATGATACCACTTTGATGGCTGAAAGCGAGGAGGAGTTGAGGAGCCTTATGACGAAGGTGAAAGAAGAAAGTGCAAAAGCTGGGTTGCAGCTAAACCTCAAAAAAACCAAGATTATGGCAACGAGCTTGATTGATGACTGGCAAATAGAGGGAGAAAAAGTGGAGGCAGTGACAGACTTTGTATTTCTAGGCGCAAAGATTACTGCAGCCGCTGACTGCAGCCAGGAAATCAGAAGACGTCTACTTCTTGGGAGGAGAGCAATGGCAAATCTTGATAAAATAGTTAAGAGCAGAGACATCACACTGACAACAAAGGTCCGCATAGTTAAAGCAATGGTATTCCCTGTAGTAACCTATGGCTGCGAGAGCTGGACCATAAGGAAGGCTGAGCGAAGGAAGATCGATGCTTTTGAACTGTGGTGTTGGAGGAAAATTCTGAGAGTGACTTGGACTGCAAGAAGATCAAACCAGTCCATACTCCAGGAAATCAAGCCAGACTGCTCACTTGAGGGAATGATATTAAAGGCAAAACTGAAGTACTTTGGCCACATAATGAGAAGACAGGATACTCTGGAGAAGAAGCTGATGCTAGGGAAAGTGGAAGGCAAAAGGAAGAGGGGCCGACCAAGGGCAAGATGGATGGATGGTATTCTGGAGGTGACGGACTCAACCATTGGGGAGCTGGGGATGGTGACGGCCGACAGAAAGCTCTGGCGTGGACTGGTCCATGAAGTCACGAAGAGTCGGAAACGACTGAATGAATAAACAACAACAACACACTCTCTTGACCCTGGTTTGCATAAAGACCTTTACTTAGAGAAGTTTGAACCAAGTTCTCCTTTCTCACTCAGTGGCTCATCTCCAACGTTTGGTCCCCATCTGTGACTTCTCTCCTCGTTGCCATTATCCAAATCATAGTACTTTGTTCGTTGTCTTGGTGCTAATTGTCTAGAGACTTTCTGCAACCTTTCAGAAGATTTGGCACAAACATATGAATAATATGTTTCCACCTTGATTTCACACAAAAGCCTTGGGGGCTGATGCCATGGCATTGGAAAACCATGGGTGCATAAATGGGTCTGGAGAGAGGGAGAGCCTGGGGAGGCTTTTAGGGCAGGTGGGGAGCAAATAAATCCTTGGCTGGATTCTGTCTGAAATAAGGAAGCTTTCTTCCATCTCTTCCTCCCTCTCTTTGTTCAAACCACACACAGGACTGGAGGCGTCGTCAGGAACACAAGTCATGTTGTTGCTTGTGCTGCTGATTGTGCTGCTCCTGGGGCCTCAGAGAGTCAGGGGAAGGCTCAAAGCCAAATGCCTCCTGACCCTGAAGAGGGATGAGGTGGGCCCAAACGATCATTACAGGCCAGGAGAGCTTTCCATTGGTGGCATCATCTCTGCCACCCAGGCTTTGTTTGAAAGATTAAGATTCAAAAACTCTCCTTCGACTCAATTATCCTCGTAAGTCAGTATCAGTATAGCTTTATTGATTAGTCAAATGACCATATCAAAAGATGGGCATCAGCCACAATAAAATACAGTAAAATAAGACAGGTAGAATACAATATGATATAGTAAAATAGACTAGAGTGAGATAAAATAAGATAAAATACAGTGAGGTAAGATAAAGATAAAGGAGTATAAAATAATGCAGAGGCTTATAATAAGATGAATAGTAAAATACAAACACAAAATGTATTTAGGTGAATTCATCGCCTTTGCATGCTACCCCAATAAGTTCTATAAAATGTGTTCTCAATTGGACAGCCCTGATTATAAACTTAACAGTTCTAGAGACTACGTATGTGTTTGTACCCTGAAGGAAGTAACATAGTCATTTATTACAGTCCCAGTGTATGGTTCTGTCAAGTGGAGTCTGTAAGTACTGAGTCCTTGCTGAGGCATATAATTGGCATTTAAATAGGACATGCACAATGTCTTCTATTTCGGATGCTCCAAAAACACATGTTTTCTCAAAATATGGCACTTGGTGGAATCGTCCATATTTGACCATAGAATCTAGCTGCTCAAATCTTGCTCTGGTAAGAGCTATCCTATGGTATTGAGTTAAACCCATTGTCAGGTATTTTTCTGTCTGAAAGGACATTTTATTCTTGGTCAGCCATTTCAACAACCTAATGTTTGCAAGTGCCTCAATGTCGATTTGGGCGTTAACATCCAAGACTCTTTGTTTAAATATTGCCTTGGCCTGATTTCCGGCTGAAAGTAGATATTGTGTTGAAAAGCCGAGATGTTTGGAAAAGTTGGTTGGTCCGTGTGGTGGTCTCAGCTCCGCCTACCTCGCAGGATTGTTGTTGTGTGGAAAAAAAACAGAAGGAGGGAGTACTATCTGCATCAGCTTCAATCTAGGTTGGCCCATATTTGATCAACTTCTGCTCTAACTCTGCCCAGGATGCGGTGATAATTAGCAGAGTGGCAGATCCAAGTCATACAAAAAAGTCAAGGCCATTTGCCTCAATGAGGGTAAAAATTTAAATACTACTCTTGAAGAGATGTAGATGAAGATGCCCAGTCAGCATGAACCTGCGCAACTACAAGGATTTTTGATTTTGAGTCTTCTGGTAATTTCAGCAAACTATTAGAACTTATGTTAGAAGCAGAGAAGTCCACCAAATCAGATGCTGCCTGAGAATTTTGTAAATCTTGATTTTTTGTAGCAGCTATGGGAGTGCCAAAAGATTGCTCTTTTTCAGGGTTACCCTCACATTGTTGCTTAAAATAGGAATTTTCATCCTGACTATTTCGTAGAGCAAAATTTATTAGTGGCTTAGCTGTTTGACATGTTGTCATTAGGGCTTCTCTTAGATCATCCAATCTCTGAAATATATCATCCTTCCTTGTGTCTGACAAAGCACCGAAGGAGTTAATCAGGCTTTCTTCATATGAATCATTTGCCAGCTGTGTAGTTGTAGGGTGAGCTAGTTGTTTGCTTAAACGTTTCTTTGGCAGAGGCTCTGTTGATGAGATGTCCTTAAGATTGTCTGAGGATATTTTACTATTGTATTTTAAAATGCTAGTAACCTCTTGGCTACTCTGAGCCACAAGTGGTCTAATTTCTTCAAAGTGAAAAACACAAGCTGTAAAAATTGAAAATGTGCTCAGAAAAGGTTTCATTTTGAAGAGCATGCTAGGTACCACAGACTGCCCAAACGATAGCAGGACTCGACTGTAATTGCCTCTGGGTGGGAGCCATTCTACCTTTTGTAAGTCCATAAATTTTCTCTCCCAACGTAAAAGCTGACTTAATGACTGAATAATGGCATTTTTTGATCCCCATCTGCCTCTGTTTAATCTGTTGTTTAAGATTTGCAGAGTTATCTTATTAGTTTGTAGGATACATTTCCTTTCCTCCTTCTCTCCTTTCTCTATAGAAGTGCTTATCTTTTCCTTCCCCCCACTGGCACTTCCTCTCAAGGGTTTAGGTTTAGAGGTAAATTCTTCCTTCCCTCTGTTAGCTGCATGTGAAACACAGTCATTTAATTTGGTAGGATGAATAATATGATTAGGCTGACTCTCAATAAATTTAGTGAAGGATTCTTTTAGGGAGTCAACTTTATCCTTAATCGTAGTCATCAAGTCAAAAATTGAAAGAACAGTCTGTGCAGTCAGTAGGCTATGCCTAGTTATAAAGTCCAGTGCATGTTGTTCTTTCAAGGATTTAAAGTTAGAATTCATGTCTCCCTCCTGTAAAAATTGTTCCGCAGCTGAACTAACAGCCACTGCCTGTGGAGAAGGGGCATTCTCTATCAGTGACGAGGAGAGTTCCAAAAGTTGCTGGCTTTCAATCTCAGCCTGCAAATCCCACTCAAACAGGTCGTTACTTACAGGGGAGAGTTGCTTTCTTGTAATAAATCTATCGACCTTCTGCTGTTTTAACGGCTTGCCTGATAGCTGTGTTGCAGACGGCGTTCTCTGTCGCTTCTTTCTTTTCCCCATGTCGACTGTAGTAATTAGTTGTAATTTAGAAGATATATAGTAGTAAAAATTAAATTCTCTTGGAGGAGCCCATTACAGAGGCTGCAACTTCGTCGCCATCTTGGGGGCGGGTCCGATTTTGTCTCTCCTCGTAAGTCAATCTTCCTGCACTGCATTACAGCAAATCTATTTCTGACATATTTCAAAAGTTCCAGCCAGCCATTGTGCCATTTCGTCTTTGGGGATCCATTTTAGACCCTCCAGCTGAGGACCCTCCCTTGAAATTCTCAAGTACAGTCATCAAACAGGTATCTTCTCCTTTCCTTGACTCTGAAGAACAAACACCCACGTTGCTTGACATCCTCTGAGTAGAGCTAGACTGGATAGAGAGGAGAGGGTGGGTCCTCCCTTGTACCCCTCCCTTACCCCATAGAGGGGTCGACATGGACCAAAAATGCAGGAATGCTATATGTTTTCCCTACACTGAAAATGCAATAGCCTCCCCCTTCTTTTGGAGGGGGGTGTCTTACGCTGACTGATAATATGAAAGAATCCCAGATCAGAATTTATTATTTTACTGAATTTCCATGTCTGTGATTCCCATTTTGAACTGATGCCAAATACCCTAACCTTAAATGATTTAAATGTAAATTAAGTCTCCGGTCAAAGACTTTTGACAATGGACATCAAAATAGAAACATGTGCAGGACTTGATAACTTATTGCCTTTGTTAACAGTCACAGCTCCTCATTCTCTGTGTGGGTTTGTGTCTGAGTGTGCACTTAATGAATCTAGATTTAATACGGAAAAATAGGTTGAACAACTCCAATATTAAATACAGGAGAACATAACTATAGAGGAATAGAGAGAATATTTAAAGTCGGTCTGAAATCTTAGACCAACTGCAAGGATACTGACAACATCAAGAATAAGCCAAAGCTAATAATAAATAGATTCCTTTAGACCTAAGTTGCATTGAGTATCTTAAAACGAAATATAAATGGAAAGAATCCCAGAGTTTCATTAAAATATGTGATATATCTGGGGAGATCCCTTAGCCTTCGTAGGATAGGTGAAACAATCCATCCAAATATGTCATCAAATGCTCAAAGCTTGCTCAGCAGTCACACTCGGTTACTACTTTTAAATTACAATTAAATAAATTTTATTAATGGAGTTTATTGTTTTCTATTTATTATTTTTTGTTACATTTTTTCAGGATTGCCCTAACCAAGAGGAATTCTTGGGCTAAGGAAGATTAGAAGTATTTTTGTAAAAAGAGATTAAATAAAATGTTTGCTTCATTGATTCCTGTATGTTCTGATACATTATCCTTGCAGGATACAATCGACAGAATACTGGAAAATCCTCTCCTTCCTTTTTGCCATCCAGGATATTAACCAGGATTCCCGTCTCTTACCCAACATCACCCTGGGTTACCACATCTATGAAAACTATTTCAGCCCAGGAAAGACTTCAGAGGCTCTGCTGGACCTGCTCTCGGCTGGGGAGGCCAATGTTCCCAACTACAGTTGTGGGAGACAGAGACACCCAGTGGCTGTCCTTGAAGGGGCTGAGACTGGCTTCTCCATCCAGATTTCGACCATGTTGGGCACCTACAAAATCCCACAGGTGAGTCTTTGCTGGGAAGACAATTTTTAATCATGCAGCTTTCAATCAGAGATCCTCCCTTGTCCATGAAGTAAAGGTAAAGGTTCCCCCCCCCCACATTTCTGCAGTCGTGTCCGACTCTAGGGGCCGGTGCTCATCTCCGTTTGTTAGCTGAAGAGCCAGCATTGTCCGAAGACACTTCCACAGTCATGTGGCCGGCATGACGCACGCGGAATGCTGTTACCAACACACCGAAGTGGTACCTATTCATCTACTTGATTTGCATGCTTTTAAATTGCTAGGTTGGCAAGAGGTCACACCGTCATCCAGGACTAGGAATTTGAAACTCCGAAATTGCGATCTTCCAATCGACAAGCCTGGCGTCTTACCCGCTGAGCCACCACACCCCTACTGTCCATGAAGACCAGAGTTTTATTATGGAAATAACAGGCATTAAAGATGATACTTCAGGTTATCCAATGGGAGGGAAGGATTAAAACAAACATATCTCCTCTCGCCACGGTCCCAGTCCAGATTTGTGGACCTTCCCTTTTCCTGAGATAGAAAAATTCTCCTCTCAGGAAGCAAATGTGAAGAGAGGGAATGCATGAAGCAAAGGGTGAGTAGAGAAGTCTTCACTGCAAGGAGTGGAACTATCCCTTCATTAGAGACAGAATGGGTATCTTATATTTTGGCTCTTATGGGTCTCAGATTAAATACCACTTTTCATTCCTTTTCAGATAAGTTACAATTTTGTTTCTGAGATTCTGAGTGATAAAACTCGGTTTCCTTTCTTCTACCCAATGCTCCCTGCTGAAGGATTCCAGTATTCAGGGATGGTCAAGCTGCTCCTCCATTTCAGGTGGACCTTGGTTGGTCTGCTTGCTCCGGACAGTGACCAGGGGCAGAAATTCATGACCATGTTGACTTCCATGCTGATAAGGAATGGCATTTGTCCAGTTATATCACAGATCTTTTCAAAAACTATGCATAAAAAATTCAGAGATTTTCTTGTATACTACAATTGGAGACAAGTGAACATCTTTCTTTATGCTGCAGAGGCTGATTCGATCAGCGCAGGGATCGCAATTCTATATGCGGTATATAAATGCATTAAGGAACCTGTTGCAGGAAAAGTCCTGATGACAACAGTGCTCTGGGACCTAACCCATTATTTGACAGATGAGGAATTTTCCTTCCTTCAATTCATTCATAGCATTTTTTCCTTTCTTATGAAGGGAAAAGAAATGCAAAACTCCGGTATGTCACCACATTTTTACAATTCCATCAAACGCTTAGCATATATATCCTTTATATGTTCCTACACCAAGGATGCCTTTTCAGTGAAAGTCTGGAGACATTGCAAAGAGAGAGAAAAACTGGTGGTTCTGCCCCAACAGGTGATTGATCGGATCCTGTCTCTGGACAACTATTTCATTTACAACACCATCTGGGCTGTGGCACGGGCTATTCATGCAGCCTATATGTCCAGATCCAAGAGGACAAGGATGGAAGGTGGTAAGAACTTGGAAACTCCAAGGCTGAAGGCTTGGCAGGTACTCCTTTTTTTGTAGCACATCTCTCTCCTGCAGCCAAGAATCAGTTTTGTAATTGTAAAAACTGGGCAGCTATTCTGAAAAAATAATTTATTCGGAATACAAAAAATAAATTGAATTCCAACCTTCCATCCCTCTCCCTTTTGCATTCCCTTCACTCCTTCCCTTTCTTTAGCAATGTATTGTGGTTTTAAAATGGTTTTCAAAGAGATTATGAGATCTTCACTGTTTAGTCATCTTTTCCCTCATTCAGTCCAAGGTCATTTAATGTCTCTCTTCTCTTTGCAAGCAGGAGCAGATCGTTCCAGAGAACAGGGCCTGTCACCAAAAGGGAATGCTTCCTTGGTCCCATAAGATGGCAGTATGGGGGAACTTGGAGACTGTCCTCCTTATGAGAGGGTGTGGGGAGGGCAGATGTTCTTGGGAGAAGGCAGTCTCACACGTAACCTGGCCCTGTGCCATGTAGGGCTTTATGGGTGATGAGTATGGCCTTGAATCACCCCCAGAAGCCTATTGGCAGCCTGTACCGGTCACAGAGTAGAGGCCTTCTGTGGGCATAACAAGAGGTGCCCATAACTACCCATGCTGTGCATTCAGGACCAATTGAAAGTTCCAGATGGTTTTCAAGGGTAGCCTCATGTAGAGCCTGTTGCACTAATCCAATCGGGAGGTGACTGAGTGAGTGACCATGAGCAAGGTCTCCCAATCCAGGAACACACAATTGGAGCACAAGACAGAGCTGTGCTAAGGCCTCTCTGTGTCAGCCCTACAAGGTAGACTGGACCAGGAAAGTGACTCCACCAGAAGACTAGAATTAGACTTTATTGAGAGAGGCAATAGGAGCAGAATCTTGCAAGTCTGCTTGTGCTTTTCCTCCCCTCCTTCTTATACCCCAGTGAGTCAGGGAGGAGTCAGCCTGAGTCCCTTCTTAATCCTATCTCCCATCCCAGGATTTAAGGAAGGCTTCTGACCTCTCTGTTAATGTAATGGACTCTGAAGGTTTCCTTCAAGAGCCATCTCGAGACTGCCTCCCCTGTTAGACTCATTTCAAAGCAAAACCCAGGACAGAATAATGAGAACAACCTGTAGATTCACTGCTCCCTACGGAAAGAAATGAGGGTTTCAGATTCATTTCCCAAGTTCTTCAGGAGACAATCTATGAACTCTGAGACTGGGTTGATTTACAATCCTTACCTTGTCTGCTATTAATCTACTCATCTCTCAACACACAAGCGGTCATGCCACAGAAGTCTGGACATCCTATCTAAACAGTCCCATTTTCTCTTCCATCCTCTTCCATTCCAGCTTCATCCCTTCCTTGAAAACCCTGAGTTTTACAATAAATCCATAGGTGGAGTGTATCTGGATGAGAAGGGAGACCTGGCAGTGGATCTCAACCTTGTCAACTGGCTGTTTCACAACTGGTCAGTTGCCAGAATGATGTTTGGCAGACTAGAAAAACAGGGATCCCTGGATTTCAAGTTTATGTTAAATCCAAAGGGTGTGGCAGTGATGAATAAGGTAAACAAGGTGAGGAAAATCTTAGCTTCAGTCTTTGTGAATCTCTTACCAACAGGATGCTTTCTTGGGACAGTTTTGAATATCATCTACGTCCTCCAAGAAAGGCAATATATTCTTTGGTTAGATATCAAGCTGTTTGTGAGAAATATATCCTTAACTATTTAAGTAAACTATTCATGAGTCTTCTGCAAAGGGAGTTCCATTTGAGCCAAGGTAGGTTTGAATTCATTTCATCAAAGAAAAAAATGCATTAAACTTTATCTTCAGCAATTTAATATGTAAATGTAGAACCTGAACTAAAAATGGAAGTGTACAAAAAATTAGAAAGAAAGAAGAAAAGGGAAGCAATACGCAACCAGAGTGTTGAGCTCTTATTTTAAGCTTCAACTTTAGCAAAGCTAAGCCTTGAACTGGAGATCACCAACCCCTTTCTCTTTTGCTGCTTTCTGGAAATTAAGTTGTAAATAATTTTCTGGGTGGTCTTCCTCCCACTGCTCAGCCCCTGCCTCCTTCCAGATGTGTGGAAAGCTGTCATCCCGGATACATGAAGGTGGCCCAGGAAGAGAAGCCCATCTGCTGCTATGACTGTGTTCCATGTGCAGAAGGAACCATCTCCACCATGGAAGGTGGGTGACTCCACAGGAACAGGGCTAACTTCTGAGAAGACCACCGACCCCAACATTTTCCATGAGGGCATTTTGATAGCAGTCAATTAGCAATTCATATCTTTCTAATATGTATAATTTTTCCCTAGTGAGTGATAAGAAATGACCTTAGTGCTTAAACTGGGACCAGAACATGAAAAGATACTGGACCAATGATGGCTTAGCATTACCAGGGAGATGGCCTCTCTTATCCTTCATCTTTGTCTCACCTATCATGTTTCAGATTGCTTTTCACCCATTTCCCTTAAAAGTGAGAATTTCCAGGGTTCCATGGCATAATGACATGGATTATTGCCTTAAAGGGTGGGGAGGAGGTGTGTAATAAGAGAGAAATCATGAGTTACAGCTGAGCCTTCTTGCCCTAGTGGGATGATAGTTTACTAAGTGTTAGGAACAGGAGTGCTTGAGGACCTCCAGCTCACCTTGAATGTCCCCTCCATCTTACTTTTCTTGGTCCATGTAAAAAGGAGCATTTTTCCATTTCTGCCAAAACAAGCTGTGCTTGCTGGTCTTTCGCCTGCACGTCATTCCACTGTAAGCAATGTTTCCCCTCTGGCTGACTTATTTCAGTGTGGTAGGAATTGATGGAGTTTTGAAAGTTAATAAAGGAACTCCAAGCAGCTAACAACAATCTTGCAAAGTAGAAGCGTGAATCAGAAGGGACTTGCGCATTACGCTTAATTACATTCAGAAATAAATTGTCTTCACATAGTAGTTAGATGAAAAAAATAGAGATAGCTTACATTTATTCAGTAGATCAGGATAGAAATAGATTCATAGTAGATCTGTGTGCAAGCAAGATGAAATGGACGAGAGCTGCATCTTGCAGCACCTCCTGCTTGCAGGTGTGCCCAAAGAGTAATGGAGATTGTTAATCTCCAAACTCAAGAAGAAGAAGGAAGTGGAAATCAGGTGACCCATGTGACATCCCACAAGCACAATAGAGATGTGTTTACTAGAAAGGACCCCCCTTATGCTTATGAGACAATGCTGAGTTGACCCCTGATAATTCCAACACCTCTTCTCAAGTTAGCATGTCTCAGAGTCCACAAGGTTCAACTTCTTCCACAGTTCTTGGTAACTTCTCCTCGGCAACGGCTTTGTGAGAACGTCCACAGTCATGTTCCTTGTGGGACAATAGTCTAGTCCAAGGGTCGGAAATGGCGGCTCGCGAGCCAGATCTGGCTCTTTGGCCCCTCGGCTCTGGCTCTCTCTCTCTGTCTGCCGCCCGACATCCAGAAAGCCGGTCTCCGGAAGCAGAGCGAACCCTGGGGAAGAAACAGACGCTGATTGGTGGAGGCTCAGAAGGAAGGACGCCTCCACCAATCAGCGCGTGGCAGGCAGGCAGAAATCTCTCACCGGGGAGGTTGTCGCCCCCAGGCATCTCTTGGCCCCAAGCCGCAGAATGAACCAGGCTTGCGGCCGATGGAGCAAAATTCAGGCACTGGTAAGCGGAGGAGCAGTATCAACTTCTGCTGTTGCTCCATCGGCCCGCAAGCCTGGTTCATTCTGAGAGAAACAGAGAGATTTCTGCCTGCCGCTCTTTCTTCCCGGCGGAGGCACTGAGGCTTAAGGCTTACTGACTGAGATCCGCTTCCCAAAAGGGAGGAGAGAAACCATTGGAAGAGGGCGTGCGCCTGTCACTGGGGTGGGGCCGCGTTTCCTCTTCCTCTCCGGTGGTGAGCGTTCAGCCTGGCCTCCAGATGCAGAGCCCCCCCACCGCTGGCGGGGGAGATGCCCTTTGCAGCGACGGGCGAGTGGCGCTCCCCTTTGCAGACGCCCCGGGGAGAAGCGGTAGGCGAGACCTTGCAAGCGTGGCGGGGAGAGGGGAGCCTTTCTCAGCCCTTTTGCACGCACACGCACACCTCTACACCTCCTCAACCCTTTTGCACACGCACACACGCCCACTCCCCTTTTGCTCGCGTTGCTGCAGGCGCGCGGGAGGAGGTCTTCGCTGGAGGCGTTTTAGCAAATGGTGGGCAGCCACCTGGGAGCGGGCGTGTGTGTGTGTGCAAAAGGGTTGAGGAGGTGTAGAGGTGTGTGTGCGCATGCAAAAGGGCTGAGAAGGGCTCCCCTCTCCCCGCCACGCTTGCAAGGTCGCTCCTGCGTTTCTCTCTTTTCCCTTTTCCTAAAAATTCCTTCTCCGTTTCCCCTTCTGTCTCCTCTTCCTTCTCCCTCCTCCTCGCTGGCCACGGCGGTGGCGGAGGGTGTGCAGCCCGGGGTTTCCCATCTGCGGCAGGATCCCCGGGCCGCACACCCTCCGCCACCGCCGCGGCCAGCGAGGAGGAGGGAGAAGGAAGAGGAGACAGAAGGGGAAATGGAGAAGGAATTTTTAGGAAAAGGGAAAAGAGAGAAACGCAGGAGAGAGGGGAGCCCTTCTCAGCCCTTTTGCATGCGCACGCACACCTCCACCTCCCCAACTCTTTTGCACACGCACACACGCCCGCTCCCAGGTGGCTGCCCACCATTTGCTAAAACGCCTCCAGCGAAGACCTCCTCCCGCGCGCCTGCAGCAACGCGGGCAAAAGGGGAGCGGGCGTGTGTGCGTGTGCAAAAGGGTTGAGGAGGTGTAGAGGTGTGCGTGCGGGCTGCACACCATCCACCACCACCGGGGCCAGCGAGGAGGAGGGAGAAGGAAGAGGAGACAGAAGGGGAAACGGAGAAGGAATTTTTAGGAAAAGGGAAAAGAGAGAAACGCAGGAGCGACCTTGCAAGCGAGTGGGGAGAGGGGAGCCCTTCTCAGCCCTTTTGCACGCGCATGCGCACGCACACCTCTACACCTCCCCAACCCTTTTGCACACGCACACACGCCCGCTCCCAGGTGGCTGCCCACCATTTGCTAAAACGCCTCCAGCGAAGACCTCCTCCCGTGCGCCTGCAGCAACGCGGGTAAAAGAGGAGCGGGCGTGTGTGCGTGTGCGAAACGGTTGAGGAGGTGTAGAGGTGTGCGTGCGTGTGCAAAAGGGCTGAGAAGGGCTCCCCTCTCCCCGCCACGCTTGCAAGGTCTCGTTGCCCCTGCAGCCGCTCCTGCGTTTCTCTCTTCCCTTTTCCTAAAAATTCCTTCTCCGTTTCCCCTTCCGTCTCCTCTTCCTTCTCCCTCCTCCTCGCTGGCCGTGGCGGTGGCAGAGGGTGTGCGGCCCGGGGTTTCCCATCTGCGGCAGGATCCCCGGGCCGCAGTCGCCTGGGACTTTCGCGATGGCGAGGGGAGGGCGCCGAAGCTGCGGGCCGGGCTGGGCTGGGGCCGGATCCTGTGCTCCTGATGACCCCTCCGGGCAGGTTTCCCTTTGCCCCACGATATTCTGGGTAGCGGAGGGTGGCAGCTGTTTCCCCGCCACTCCCGGTGGGGTGGCCGGGCCGGGTTCGCGGAGCCGCTGGCTGCACCCCCTCCCTCCATGAGCCCCCCGCCCCCTTCCACGCGATTGGCTGCCGCCCGCAAAACCCGCCCCCTTCCACGTGATTGGCTCCCGCCTGCAAAACCCGCCCCCTTCCACGCGATTGGCCCCCGCCCGCAAACCCCGCCCCCTGGCTCTCGAGCACTTCAAAATGTGCACGAGCATGTCAAAATGGCTCCCGGCAAAAAAAGTTTGCCGACCCCTGGTCTAGTCTGACTGTTCCTTGCTCTTGCAAGTCTCTTACTACATGATGCTTAACATCAATGTGTTTAATCTTTTCTGACCGTGAGAGCCTAATACAACTTTGGTTGTCTTCGTAGTCCTGAATAGGGGTAGATTCCTCTATTCCCATGTCTTCAAGCAGTAGCTTGAGCCATGAAACCTCTTTGCATGCTTCTGCTGCTGACACATACTCCACCTCTGTGGATGAATGTGTGACTGTAGCTTGCTTACAGCTTCCCCAGCTTACTGCCCCACCCCCCATAGAAAAATACATGCCCACTAGTGGATTTATGGTCAGTAATGTCTTCTGCCCAATCCGCATCTGTAAACACCACTAGTTTTGGATTGTCAGTGGCTGGTAGCCTTAGTTTAAGGTGTATGGTGCCCTTTAGGTACCTTCCCACCTGCTTAACACCAGTCCAGTCTCTCTGTGTGGGTGTGCTAGCTTTTCTGCATAGAATGTTTACTGCAGCTGCTATGTCTGGCCTAGTGGTAGTGGCTAGATACAATAGCTTACCTATGGCACTTTTATAGCCATTGTTCTCTGGTAAAAGTTCACTAGGTTCCTGTTGCTTGTAGAAACCTGTTTCCATTGGTGTTGGCATAGGATTAGCATTTTGCAGTCCTAAGCTTTCCAACAGTTCCAGGATCTTTTGCTTCTGGCTTAGAAGAAAGCTTCCATCTTCTTGTTTTTCAATCTGTATCACCAAGTAGTAGCTGGCATTGCCCAGATGCTCGACTTCTACTTTTTTGTTCAGGTTGGACGGGATTTCATCAAAGTCTCCTTTGTTATTATGGCAGATCATCAAATCATCCACATAACAAAGAAAGTACACCTCTCTGCCATTTCTGCGTCTTGTGTAGAGACAGGGATCAGCTTTGCCTTGAACAAAGCCTTGCTTAAGAAGTACTTGGTTCAACTTCTTATTCCATGGTCTTGCTGCTTGCTTCAGGCCATAAATCCCCTTCTGATGTTTGCAAATAAGTTGCTGCATCTTGGGATTGGCAAAGCCTTGAAGTTGTAGCATGTACAGTTCTTCCTCTATCTCTCCATGTAGAAATGCAGCCTTTAAATCTAGGTGTTCAACACTCATGTTCCTGGAAGCTGCGAGACTCAGGAGCATTCTGATTGTGGTATGTTTTACAACAGGAGCAAAACATTCATCGTAATCAATTCCATATTCTTGGGAATAGCCTTTTGTTACTAGTCTAGCTTTGTATCTTTGTACTTCTCCATTTTCATCTTGTTTGGCTCTGAAAACCCATTTACATCCTATGGCTTTCTTGCCTGTTGGTAGTTTTGTCAAAGTCCATGTTTTGTTCTTGTGTAGAGCTTCTAGCTCTTCTTTTGCTGCTTTCTTCCACTTGCTTGCTTCATCTGATGGCATTTGCTGCACTTCGTTCCACGATGTAGGTTCTTTTGGTAATGACGACCTTGCGAGGTAGGTGAGACTCTTGGCTGGAACTCCTTTCTTGGGTCATGATGAGCGTCTTAGAGCAGGTTCAGGAGTGGCACTCGGTGGTTCAATACCTTCTGCATCCTCAGCCTCGTCATCTGACTGTGGTGGAGTTTCTGCCTGGGCTTCTATCTCCCTCTGGGTTGGTGTGGTGGTTGTGTCTTCAGATGTTGGGCTAAACATCTCAGGCTGGTAACTGTTGCTGTTGGTTTCTGTGCAGTCATCATCAGCATGACTATGGTAGCCTTTTTCTTCTTCATTGAAGTACACCACTCTGCATGTGCTTACTTATCCTGTTTTCAGGTTCAGGATTCTGTATCCCTTGCTTCCTGGAGCATTGTGATGACCCTGACTTCAATGCCCCAATAAACACTTCTCCATGCAGTTCTTTTGAATTGCAGAATAAGCTTTATTAAGGACACATGTGAATCAAAGCATTCTCAAAGACCTGAATAGTGTTTCCCACCAAAAGGTTGCCTGTAGGTTCCCCCCCTTGTGCCAGCCTCCTCGCCCCATGATCTCATTTTTTGTTACTTTCCCACTCTGTTCAAGCCCCCTCCAACTTGTGCAGGTGGACAACCTTGACGATCTGCAAAACAGGCTCCAACAATCTGGCACGCCTCTTGGAATGTGCTCCCCCTCCCATCCGACTTCAGGGTGACATGTATCTGCGAAAGTACATGGCAGGATTCTAACTGTAACCCTGACATGCCTCCCCCCCAAACAAAAGAAAAGAAAGGAAGAATAATAATATGCAATAAAAAATTGCAGGTTCAGTTCAGGTTCATGGCGCCAGGACCTGTAAAATAAAAAAACAGAGTAAACATTAATTACAAGGGAACAGTTTACTTAGGTTTATCAGGAAACTTGTGATGAAATTGAGCAGTGAGTCTAGGAGCACAGACATGTCGTTTCTCCACCTACTCGAAGCTGCTCGGCAAATGCTGCCATTGAACTAGGCACTGAAGTCTTCCTCTGTGAAGCCTGGAATCAAGGATAGTTTTTACTTCAAAGTGTTGTTCACCTTCCACCATAACAGGGGAAGGTTCAAGTTGTTTGGGATGCCACTTTTCGGAAGATTTCACAGGTTTTAACAGGCTGATATGGAACACGGGATGCACTTTCCTTAGATTTTTCAGCAAGTCTAATTGAGCAGTCACTGGATTTATAACTTTGGTGACTGTAAACAGTCCTACATATTCCAGCCCAAGTTTCTTAGAAGGTTGTGTAGTACGGAGATGCTTCATTGACAGGTAAACCTTTTCTCCGATTTTTAATTGCCACTCAGGTGATTGCTTTGCATTGGCAAACTTTTTATAAGTGTTTTTTGCATCTTGCAAATTCTGTTTCATAATTGGCATGTTGGCTGTCACTTTAGCAATCCACTCATCAGCCAACAAAGGATTGGGACCCTCTCCCAAAGGGGAAGAAGGCAAATCAGGTATTGGCACAAAGTCCTGCCCCGTAGCAATCTTGAAAGGGGAAAACCCCATACTTTGATGCACCGCATTGTTATATGCAACTTAGCAAATGGCAACAGATCGAACCAGTCATTTTGCTGATAACTAATATAACACCTTAAATATTGTTCCCATACAGCATTCAGACATTCAGTCGCTCCATCCGTCTGGGGATGAAATGAGCTTAAACTTCATTCTGCTCCAAAATGCCCTCCAAAATTTGGAAGTAAATTGACTTCCACAGTTGCTAATTACCCTGTTGGGGACACCGTGAGGGTGATAGACGTGTTGAATAAAGAGTTTTGCAAGCTGACTAGCAGAAGGCAGACCTTTACATGGAATGAAATGTGCTTGCTTAGAAAACAAATCGGTGACAACCCAAATCACAGTCTTTCCTTTACTTTCTGGTAAATCTACTATAAAGTCCATAGCTATTTGCTTCCAGGGTTGAGAAGGGTTTGCCACTGATTGCAACAATCCTACTGGCTTTCCAGTCAATTTCTTTGTGGTGGCACATATAGGACAAGTAGTTACATAGTCTTTTACATCTTTCCTTAATGTGAGCCACCAGAATTGCCTTCTGACCAAGTGCAATGTTTTTACAAAACCAAAATGACCAGCTACTTTGTCATCATGACACCTCTCAAAAATACGTTTTCGTAATGCACTGGGAATGTCTTGTCCCGACTTAACCCTCCCGCCCCACCCGATCATGCAGGGAGGGCATGCTTCAGATCCCTTCATTAAAAGAATTCCATCTGGTGGGGTCCAGGAGGCATGCCTTCTCTGTAGTAGCACCCGCCCTGTGGGATAACTTGCCCCCTGAGGTGAGACTGGCACCCTCGCTCCTAGCCTTTAGGAAGTCCTTGAAGACCTGGTTCTGCCGCCTTGCCTGGAGTGAAGGAAAGGACAGTTCCTCCTGGGGGTGGTTGGTTTAGTGGTTTCCTCCTTTTAAGAACAGACCATCTTCTGGATTTTTGTTTTTTTTTATTCTTATAGTAGTTTTAAATGTCTAGGTTTTATCGTATATATTCTGATTGTAAACCGCCCAGAGTCAAAATAATAAATAAAAAAATAAAAATAAATGTACAGTCTCTCCCCATTCCACCACAATCCATTGCTTTCTTAGAGAGTTTGTTTGCCACCCACCAAGGATCTTTTTGTATTTCAGTTTTTAATTATTTTATAATTATTTTATAATTATTTTTTATTTTATAGATGTTCCTCTTGCTCTTTTTCAGATGCAGAAGAATGCAGCAAATGTCCAGCAGATCAACACCCAAACAACAACCGAGATCACTGTATCCCCAAGATCAAGACTTTCCTATCCTATCAAGAAAAACTGGGGGTCATCCTGACTTCCCTTGCCTTGTTCCTCTCTTTCATCACATGCTTGGTCTTGGGAATCTTCATTAAATTCCAAGAAACTCCTATAGTCAAAGCCAACAATCGGGACCTCTCTTATATCCTCCTTGTTTGTCTCCTGCTTTCCTTCTTCACCTCCTTCTTGTTCATTGGCCAGCCAAGGAGAGCCTCCTGTCTTCTTCGACAAATAGCCTTCAGCATCATCTTCTCTGCTGCCATTTCTTCTGTCTTGGCCAAAACAATCACAGTGGTGCTGGTCTTCTGGGCCACACAACCAGGGAACAAAGTGCAGAGATTGCTGGGAAAGAGCCTGGCCAACTCCATCATCCTTTCTTGCTCTGGTATCCAAATCGTCCTCTGCAGCATCTGGCTGGGGGCTTTCCCCCCCTTCCCTGAATCTGACATGCACTCACAATCTGGAGAGATCATTCTGCAGTGCAATGAAGGATCTGTCACCATGTTTTATGGGGCTCTTGGCTACATGGGCTTCCTGGCTGCCATCAGCTTCACAGTGGCTTTCCTGGCCAGAAATCTGCCTGGGGCCTTCAACGAAGCCAAGCTAATCACCTTCAGCATGCTGGTCTTCTGCAGTGTCTGGGTCTCCTTTGTGCCCGCCTACATGAGTACTAAAGGGAAGTACATGGTGGCCATGCAGGTCTTCTCCATCTTGGCCTCCAATGCAGGACTTCTGGGCTGTATCTTCATCCCCAAGTGTTTCATTATTTTCCTAAGACCAGATCTGAATACAAAAGAACATTTGATGTCAAAATAAAATAGAAAAGTGAGTTTTTGACAGGTAAGTTCCAAAACACAGGCAGAACTTGTTTACCAGCCACCTCATAAAATGACCATTCAAAGTTACAATGGTGCTGAAAAATTAACTTTACGACCAGTCCTCAAATTTACGAACCATCGCAGTGTCGCCACGGTCACATGATTAACATTTGCATGCTTCAGAACTGGCTTCCAACAAACAGAGTGAATGGAGAAGCAGGCAGCCAAATCACAAGTCGTGGTCACCTAATGTCTTGCTTAACAACCGTGGGTGATTCTTTTAACAACCACGGTGGACGTAACATCATAAGTCTGTTGTGGTCACATGATGTTTCTCTTTGCGACCGTGTTGCTTAGTGAAGGAGTTACTGGTCCAATTGTGGTTGCTAAGTGAGGGCTACCTGTATCAGTTAATTCTTCTGACCAACAACCTTTGACGCTTTAATGTTGCAACCCCTCCCCACCCAAAAAACACCCAAGTTCACATTTTTCAAGTCATGGTAGAAAAGGACTATCACTTGTTAATAAATACGAATTCCCTTTTTCTGTTTCCCCTTGAGTGTATAGACACCAACCCACTAATGCAGAGCTTTCCAAACTGTGTGTCACGACACAAAAGTGTGTCACCACACACAGCGTGGTGTGTCGCCACACAACCCGGAAGTGGCGGCCCGTGCGTGCACAGCGGCAGCAGCGCGGGATCAGTGCTTCCGCATTTTAGCAGAGGCTGCCGCCCCCCCGCGCTGCCGCTGTGCATGCGCGCCCCCCCGCGCACCCCCCCGCACCGCCGCCGTGCGTGCGCCACTGCCCCATTGCCGCCACCACCACTGCTGGTGCGTTGCCAGTGGCGGCACTTTGGAAAGCCCTGCACTAATGTCTCGTTGGATGGATTTTGTTAGAAATATCGGGTTTCAACCAAGCACGTCTCACACAAGCTTGAAGGAGCAGGCAGCCTCTGCTGTAACCTAATCTTACTTGCTTTGTGTGGGAGGGGCTGAATCCCAATTTCCTGTTCCTGTTCCCTTCTCTTCTCTGCTTCCCTGCTCGAATCTGCACCAAGAAGGATGGTCAGCTATGACTGTCCATGTTGCTCACACTTCCATTCAGGTGGGCCACATTAAGAAACATGTGGGTCTCGTCAGAACCTATTGCTCACACGCATGGACCGTTTCTACTAAGAAACTGAGTTACAATAAAACTGTAAGCTCTTTTTTATGTTACATTACATTAACGTGTGAAGTGTGTTTATTTTTGGGTTTTGAACTGATTAAGCAATCAGTTGCTTAAGTTTGCAAGTTTGTGCAAATTTGTGGGAATGCTTCTGCTCTGCTATAATCTAATTAGAAGCTGTGTGGAGTTCTGGTATTAGCATCCCAGAATTCCTACAGCTTTCACCCTCCAGTCTGCCTCTCAACCCAGAGGGCCATCTAGTCCCTTCTCTCCTCTCACCCAGGTGGTCCCCAGCAAGAGGTGGCCAAAGGGATTTGAGCTGGTGCACCCTGGTAAGTATTATTAACATTCTCCCACCACGTTCTATTCTGGTACAGTAGTGTAGAGAATAAGGGAGATGACCTTCACAGGAACATGCAAGAACCGTTAGTGTAGCATATGGATTTTGTGGCCAGCATATGGAGTGAAGGAAAAGAGGAAAAGCAGATCACTTTTGGCCTTGAAGGGCAGCTGCTCTATCACAAGGCCTGATGAGCTGAGCTGGCTGCTAGCCAGGGCTGGTGTGGGGAGATTTGGAGTGAGCAGTCCCATTGGTGCAGCAAGGTCTATAGGTGTTGGGGACCTATAGGAGAGGAGAGTAAAAGACTGGAGTTGGAGTGAACGGAGGAGCTGGAGAGAAAGACTGGAGAGAAATTGGAGAGAGAAGATAAGTGAGTAGAGCCTTTGACAGTCCCTGTTTGGGAAGGGAGAAGAATGGTCCAAGGGTGGCTTCTCTGGAAGTTGGGAAGCGAAGACCTGTAACGTTAAAAAGGGTGGGCTATGATTGCATGGTTGTGGCCACCATCTTCATGCTTTTGACCCCCTGTGGACACCCCTGGCTGATTCAGAATATAGATTCAGAAACAGGAAGCAGGTTTCTGTCTGTTTCTTGCCTTATATCCCACCCAGATAAGTGTAAAAACCAAGCCCCTAGAGATAGGCAAGATTGATGTTAGCCCTTCGAGGTAGTCTAGACAAGAAGCACAGGAATGAGTACTAACTCTGTTGTAAAGTTACATTAACAGAATCTTGCAAGTCTGAAAGTCTTTCTCTCTTCCTTTCTTTTACTCTCCAGAAAACTAGGGAGGGTCCCTTCTGAGAGGCTTCCCACGCCCCTTCTCCTTCTGTGGGCTGAGATGCCTTTTGCACAATGGTTGTCCAGTCTGCGGCTCTTCCTCCTGTATCCTGAGGTCATTCCCACAAACCATTACAGGGTGCGACAGGATGAAAAGAAGGAATTTTATTGAAGAACATGATTCATAAAATGTAATTTTCTCAATGTATTTGACATTTTCTCAGAGGATTTTTTTGGTCATTTTCAACACACATTTCACCCATAGCATTATGTATGGAATGGGAAGGGAAATACCTGCCACGGCTGGAGCTTTTGAACTTCTCCCCATTGTAGTCCTCTGGGATTGGGATGAATAGGCCGCATTTAAGGCACGTGCCACAGTCTGGATGGCTGTAAATTAAGGGAGAAGATTCAATCTCCCGTTGAGGTAGAGTCTCCAACTTCTAATAGAAGAGGATATACATACATAGGTCAGGGTTGAACTGCGGAGTCGTTGATGCTGTCTGAGCTTGGTTGTTTGCTTGCAGAAATTTCATTACCCAACTAGGTAACATCATCAGTGCGAGTGAGTGTGGGGTTTGCTCCTTGTTTATATACAGAAGCTTGCCCTGCCAGTGCTGGTGGGGGTATGGTTTTCTCCTTGGTAATTCCTTGATTAGGGTATTGTTTTCCACTTGACTGTTTGTCTGGTGTTAATCCCTGCTTATCTGGGTGTTGGCTGCTGGAGAGGATATGTTCTGGTCTTTTTGTTTCCTTCCTGGCTTTTTTATTGTCTGTTGTTTAAAAATAAATTATTTGATAAGAAAAAACAAATCCATGAAATCATCAAATTTGGTCCTTTTGTTTGTCTGGATAAGAAAATAAAATAAATACTATGGGTGTATCTTAAAGGGAGATTATTATATGTTACTTCCATGGAGAGGTCCCACAAAGCTGTTGTGATCCAAACCTGCCCTACAATAGAGTTTCTCAAGAGGTTAAATATGCATGCTAGAATAAATTCTCCCTCTAAGAAGGAAATAAGCTCTGCATAATAAAGAAAAACATTGATTGTTGTTGGTGAAATGAAAGTGTAGCTGATCTGAAAAGAAAAAGGGGAGGCTTGTGTTTTATTTTGTGTCCATACAAAGCCAACTATTAGATCCTGAAAAGATAGTGTCAAAGCTAAGATAGTAGCTAGAAGATTCCAACTTAACATGGTGGCTTCATTTAATGAAGAGAAGAAATACAGAGAATGTAAACAAGCAACTGTCATAAATGGACATTATGAAGCCTAAAGATAAGAAGAAGTCTAAGTCTCCTCTTCAGGGAGACAGAGACCATAAGAGAGCCTGCATAGTTTGAAATCTGAGCAGTCACACATTCTGAACTTCCATTTTCTGTATAGTTGTTTCTGTGTTTGTCCTTGTCTCTTTGGGAGACTGAAAGATGAAATCAAGGTGTTTGTTTCATCTTAACCTGTGTTTAACATTTCTATAGAGGAAAAATCCCTGAAGCTCTCTGGAATAAACTTGGAGCCATTTGCCTGCTATTGTCAGAACTCTGACAGGAACTCAAAGTCCTGCCATAAAGCCGACCATTGACGGGAAGAAAAGGGAAGATCAATACTGGCGGGAAAAAGACAATAGACCCAGAACAAGAGCGATAAACGACCATAACCGCAGCTTAACGATGACGAACAGGAAATCAACCCATTGAGACTTACCTGACCCAACCCTGGGGAAGTCCGAAGTGGGAGGGGGCGGGATCCAGGGCCCGAAGGGTTTAAATAACCAAACAACTGCATGCCAGGCATCCTTGTCTTTCTTTGCGCTAACTCGTGTCTACCTGCAATAAATTGTTTACTTTCCCATACGAGCGCTTCCACGTGGTCATTGGAAAGAACGTTCGCGGGCACATCATGGAGCATCTCACATAAAGACAAGGATCATCTCCAGCCAATTTTCCCGCGGGAGAACCTGAAAGCCTCAGGAAGTTCCACGGTCGAGATCGGCTCCCGCTTGCATCGTATGGCAAGCTACCGGCATTGTGACCTCGGGTGGGCATGGAACAAGCCGAAGCATACCAAGCCGACGACACAACCCAACGACAGCACTGGCAGCGGCAACACAAACAGTAAACGAAGGACCCGGGGAAGCAGCCGGGCGGCGGAAGACGAAGAGAAACAAAGAGAGGGAGGTAAACAAACCCCCCGAACCCCCAACCCACGCGCACAAACCCAGGTGGCAGAGTGGTCACTGGGGGTGGGAGGAGGCATGGCCCCGGCACCAGGGAAGCAAGCAGCCAGGACGTGAATCTCGCAATCCCAGAGAATCGTGGCACTAGAGGCCAGGGCAGCCCACGTGGAAACAGGGCTGGATACCATGGATATAAAGCTGACCGCGATCCAAGAGGCTCTAGAGAAGCTACTCAAAAACCCTCAATGCCGGGAGAGGGACAGAAGCAAGGTCAGAGAAGACAGCTCACCCTCGGAGTACTACGAATCCGAGAGCACGGGAGAAAGTGACGAGGAGAGGGAAGAGGACAGAGACGAAATAGACGAACCAGCAGCACACACAAGCTATGTGAGTAATCTCCCACCCTACCAACAGAACAAGCCCGTTATGGTAACAAAGCTAAAGACTAAATTTGACGGGGACCCAGAAAAGCTAGCATGCTTCCTGAACCACGTAAGAGGGTTCATGGAAGAATCGGAACGGTGCTTCCTAAATGAAGAAGCCAAAGTCAGGTATGTGTCAAACTTCCTGATTGGAGAAGCGGCAAAGTGGCTAGCAATGCTACATGAAACAAGGGCAAAAGAACTGCACAATTTCAGCCTGTTCATGAAAGCACTGAGGAAGAGATTCGAGGACACCCTATCCCGAATGTCGGCCAAGACAGAAATTCAAAGACTAAGGCAGGGACACTGTACGGTGGCGGAATACGCACTAGAATTTAAGAAGCTAGTCAGCCACCTACCAAATTGGCCTGAATCATTCAAAGTAGAATACTTCCAGATGGGATTAAGGCCTGTGTAAGGCGCTCCTGCGGATTGCTATAATCTCTCTGAACTAAAGTAACTCCCAGGCACCAGGGTTCTTAGAAGCAGAAGAGTTTATTATAGAATACAGGAGTTCGCTCTAGCATGAACAAAGACTGGAATGCAGGTAACAGGAACAACAAGCACCTTTAAACCTTTCCCTCCCCTAGTGTCCTTTGCTGCGTGCCCATGAGGTCAGTCTGTCGGTTGTCTAGGCAACGCTCGGCCAGATGTGTATTCCCGATCGTTGGATGAGTGCGAGCCGATCTTCCAGTCTCCTGATGAGCTCTTTGTCTGCTTGCCTTTTTGGCAGAGATCGGGTGATCTCTGACATGCTCCCGCCCCAAGACTCACCCCCCCCCCTATATACAAACCAGACTATTTCCATTCACTGGGGTTTGTCTGGGAACTCTTTATGGAACTTCTTGACCAATTTAGGGGCGCGTGTGTGTTTGGCGTTGACCCACTCTCTGTCGCCAATCGGGAGATGGGTCCATTTGACTAGGTATTGCAGCTGCCCCCTGTGCCATCTCGAGTCCAAGATCCTGTCTATCTCAAAATGTGGTTCTCCCTCCACCAGTATTGGTGTGGGTGCTTCTGGTTCCGGGTGCCACTGATGTGAAGCATGGTATTGTTTCAACAAACTAATGTGAAACACAGGGTGTATCTTTCTCAGAGCCTTTGGCAGTTCCAGTTTGGCCGTTACTGGGTTAATTACTGCAAGGATCTTAAATGGGCCTATGAACTTGGCCGCTAGTTTTCGTGACTGTTGCGTGGACCGTAAGTTTTTGGTGGATAAGTACACCTTGTCCCCAACTCTCAATTCCCATTCTTTCTCCCGTTTGCGGTCTGCATGTTTTTTGTAATTAGCCTTGGCTTCTTCTAGCGTCTTTACCATTATTGGCCAGTTGCTAGTGATTCTTTCAACCCATTCATCTGCTCTCAGAGGTTGCTCTAAGTCAGTGCTCTGGGTCATTGCCAATTCAGGTATCGTTACAAAATCCTGCCCTGTAGCCGCTTTGAATGGTGAAAGCCCTGTGCTTTGATGGAGCGCGTTGTTGTACGCAACTTCTGCGAACGGCAAGAGTTCTGCCCAATCAGTTTGTTGGTAGTTTATGTAGCATCTCAGGTACTGTTCCAGTGTGGCGTTAAGGCGTTCACTTGCTCCGTCTGTGCACGGATGGAACGCACTACTAAGCCCCTGTTCTGATCCAATTAACTTCAAAAATGCCCTCCAAAATTTGCATGTGAACGTGCTGCCGCGATCGCTGATTATGCGTTCCGGCGTTCCGTGGGCCCTGTAGATGTGTTGAATGAACAGTCTTGCTAGCTTCTGGGCGTTCGGTATGCCTTTGCATGCAATGAAGTGTGCCTGTTTGGAAAAGAGGTCTGTGACTACCCAGATGGCTGTGTATTTGTTGCTCACTGGTAAGTCCACTATGAAGTCCATGGCAATTTGCTTCCATGGCTGTGTTGGGCTAGCTACCTCCTGTAATTTTCCTGTGGGTTTGCCCATTTTCCTTTTTGCTGTGGCGCACGTGGGGCATGTTCGCACATAAGCTTTCACGTCCGCGCGCAACGATGGCCACCAAAACTTTCCCCTGACTAAATGTAGTGTTTTTAGGAAGCCGAAGTGGCCTGCCGTTTTGTGGTCGTGGTGCATACTCAAAACCCTTTGTCTTAAGGATTCGGGGACGTATGCTTTCTTGTCTTTCCAACCCATGCCATCTCGCTCCTCTAGCGTGTGTTTGTGCTCCACCCACCAAGTGTCAGTAACTGTTGCCGCTCGCAGGTCTCCTGCGAATGAATCACAGTCTGTCCTGTATTTTGCGCTGCTACGGGTGACAGCCAAATTCCCCTCTCCCCTGACCACTGGTGCCAGTTGCGTCTGCTCCTCCCCTGGTTGGGAAAGGATTATAGACTCATATATCTCCTCCATCTTGCCTTCATGCTGCGACAGGCGTGAAAGCGCGTCCGCCAGGAGGTTTTTTCCCCCAGGGAAATATTTCAACGTGAAGTTGAACCTACTCAGGAACTCTGCCCATCTGAGATGCTTAGGGTTCAATTTTCTCGGGGATTTGAGGGCTTCCAAATTTTTATGATCCGTCCACACCTGAAACGGCTCAGCTGTCCCTTCCAAGAGGTGTCGCCACATGCTTAACGCGTGTTTTACTGCAAATGCCTCTTTTTCCCAAACATGCCATCTTTTCTGTTTCGTTAAATTTCCGAGAAATGTAGGCACATGGTCTCAATTTCTCGCTGTCATCTGCTTGTAGTAAAATGGCCCCAACTGCATTGAGTGACGCGTCCATGTGAATTACGAACGGTTTGTCAGGCTCAGGATGCTTGAGGATGGGCTCCTCCGTGAACAATGCCTTTAGCTTATCAAAAGCTTCTTGGCATTCTTGGGTCCACACTAATTTTGTGCTTGGCGGTGGGGCTTTTGCGTTTTTCCCCTTGCCTTTTGTTTTCAGCAAGTCGGTTAGGGGTAGCGCAATCTGCGCGAAATCTGGGATAAACTGCCTGTAGAACCCAGCAAATCCCAGAAATGCTTGGAGCTGCCTGCGCATTCGGGGGGGTTGCCACCCTAAAACCGCCTTGACTTTCTCAGGGTCCATTTCAATGCCCGCATTCGAGATGCGGTACCCCAGAAAGTCTAGTTTGTCCTTGTGAAACTCACACTTTTCCAGTTTGACAAACAATTTTGCTTCTAATAACTTTTCTAGCACCTTTTTGACCAGTTCCATGTGCTCTTCTAGGTTTTCCGAGAAAATTAAGATGTCATCTAAATATACAATTACCCCTTTGTACAAACATTCATACAATACCTCGTTTATGAATCTCATGAAGATTCCCGGTCCGCCCGCAATCCCAAACGGGAGCACCCGGTATTGAAATGATCCTAGTGGGCAATTGAATGCGGTTTTCCACTCATCCCCCTCCCTCATGCGTACCCGGTAATACGCTTCCCTTACATCCAACTTCGTGAAGACCTTCCCTTTCGATAGTTGGGCTAACATGTCTTTCAGCAAGGGTAGGGGGTACTGGTTAGTGACTGAAATTGCATTGAGCCCCCGGTAGTCTGTGCACAACCGCAGTGACCCATCTTTCTTTTTTCTAAATAACACTGGGGCCGCTAACGGGAAATTGGCTGGTTCAATGAAGCCACGTGCCAAATTTTTATCAATGAACTTGCGGAGTTCCGCTAGTTCTTTCTGAGTCATGGCATACATCTAGGGTTTCGGGAATGGTGCCCCAGGGATGAGGTCTACCGTTGCATCTGACTGTCTATGGGGGGGCTCTTGGTCGTATTCTTGCTTACCAAACACTTCACTCACTGGGAGGTATTTTTCCAGGATCGCCTGTGGGTTGTTTTCGTCCCCTTGTTCCCCATCCTCGTTCCAAAATTCCATCCCAGCTGCCCCCACTTCCCAGTCATCTACATCTCTTTCTTTGCGCGTCCCCCCATAAGTTCCGTCCACAAAGTCAATTTCCCCGGAGACCCAATCCACCCTAGGATTTCTAGCTCTCAGCCATTTCAGTCCTAACACAATGGGTCTTGTTGCAATGGGGGCCACAATGAACCTCAAGATTTCTACGTGGCTTCCCAAAGTCATTTGTACTTCCTCCGTATACTGCTCCACTGGCCCCCCTTTCATCTCAGAACCATCCAACTGACAGAAGGTAATGGGCGTTTTTAGTTCAAAAAGTCTCAGTCCCAATGAGTCAGCCACATCCGGGTGCATCAAACTCCTTGAGCAGCCCGAGTCAAGCATTGCCAACCCAGAGTACTTCCTCCTCCCCCCCACAGCTTTTAGGCGTACCTGGATGTGCATTGTGGGGTTGCGGCAAATCTTCTCGTTGCGCCCTTTTGTGAAGGCCTGCCCCGCGGCGCACTTTAAAGCAGACCTTTCTCATTTCCCGCCATCTGAAGTTCGTAGTCTGATTCTTCACTGTCACTGTCTTCGTCCACTGTCTTCGTAGTCTGATTCTTCACTGTCACTGTCTTCTGTATGTGGGGTGGCTCCATTTCCCCATGGCTGCCGCAGTGCCTTTGCGCTTGTCCCCCGCCTCTTTTTCTATTTTCTTCTCTGGGGGATTCTTTGATTGTGACTTCCCTCTGGTCATCGTCCCGTTCTGTGGGCAGTTACTGATGAGGTGTCCTATCCGTCCGCATCGAAAATAACCGCCAACTTTTACTCTTCGATTTCTTTCCTCTTCCCATTGTTTTTGCTTGAACTCCATCCGGGCGGGGTGTGTGGTGGGTTCAGGTTTCTTCTTCAATTGTTTGAACCTTTTAATGGACATCAGCTGTGTTTGGCTTTGTTCGATACGACCCGCCAGTTGAATCCAGCCTTCTAGTGTTTTTGGTTCTTCCCTCCCCACCATGAGTTCTAATAAGTCTTGTCTCAGGCCGTACTGGAAGAATTCAATTTGAAATTCTTCTGGCCATTGCGGTAGTTTGCTAAGGATTCTTTTGAACTCCATAGCATATTCCGCCACAGTGCTTTTTCCCTGGTCAAGGTTTCGGAGGCGCACTCTGGCCGACACTTTAGCTAGTGTGTCTTCAAACCGGGTCCGCAGGGCCCGCATGAATTTATTGAAGTCCCGCAGCGCGCTTGCCTTGGTATCGTGCAATTTCACGAGCCAGCTAGCTGCTTCCCCTTTCAAAAAACAAGACACATATCTGACCTTCGCTTCTTCTGTGTGAAAGTCGCTTTCAAATTCTTCCATAAACCCTTTTACGTGAGTTATGAAGCATGCTAAAGTTTTGGGGTCTCCATCGAATTTCATTTTCAGCTCTCGCAACCCCACCGGTGCCGTCCTACGGCCCGGCGACCTCCATTGCGGGGTGGGTGGGAATGCATCTGACTCTTCTTCGTCTTCCTCCTCCGATTCTTCCTCATAATCTGTTAAGTTGCTATTCTCTTCAGGGGGGGGTAAACCTGTTTTGGGTATCGGCCTCTCCCTCCCCTCCAAGAGTGAGATGAGCACATTAAGCCTCTCACTTAATTCCTCTACCTTATAGTCCATGCGAGACACTTTGTCTTCAATTGCCCCAATTCGTTGCGTTTGGGTGACACGCTTTTTGTTTTTCTGCACTTTGCGTCCCTCCATCCCTTCGCCCACTCCCACTGACCAGTCTGCTTTCAAAGTTCCGTGGGGGGTGGGATGCGGGGGGGTGTTAGGTGTTTCAATATTTTTAGTCTTTATTTTCTTTTTGGTCCCCCCCTGTACCTTTTCCTGCGTGGAGGCTGAGCTGGGTCCAGGTTCACATGCCTCAGTCATCTCTGCTTCTTCCCGGACTGCCTCCCCTGACTTGATATCCTGGGACTCCATTCAATCTTTCGGGATTGGGGTGTTGTCTGCACTATTGGAATCATTGGGGTTTACTCGCCTCTCAGCGTAGATGCGCTCTGCCGTCACGTGGTCTCCGCCGCCGTCTGTCGCCGTGTGCTGGCCGCTTGTTGCTTGGGAACGCTGGTCGCTGCTTTACCGCCACGTGGTCTCTGCCGCCGTCTGCCGCCGCCTGGTATCCGCTGCTCGCCTGCTCAGCTGGTCTCTGCCCCGCTTTGCCACCACGTGGTCTCCGCTGCCGTCTGCCGCCGCGTGGTATCCGCTGCTCGCCCGCTCAGCTGGTCTCTGCCCCGCTTTGCCACCCCATGGTCTCCGCTGCTCGCCTACCCGTTGTTGGGGCCGCCGGTTTCCGCTGCCGTCTCTGCCGCTCTTCCGCCGCAGCTCAGCTGCTTGGGGAACTGCTTCTGCGCTGCTGCCGCCGCGCAGCTGAGGAATCGCCGCCTCTCAGCTGTTTGGCACGCTGCAGCTCTTCCGCCGCCGCTCAGCTGCTTGGGGGAAAGCCGGATCCTGCTTCTTCGCTGCTACCGCCGCTCAGAGGGATCGCCACCGCTCAGCTGTTTGAAGAAAGCCGGTTCCTGCTTCTGCGCTGCTGCCGCCGCTCAGCTGAGGGATCGCCGTCTCTCAGCTGTTTGGCGCGCTGCAGCTCTTCCGCCGCCGCTCGCTGCTTGAAGAAAGCCAGTTCCTGCTTCTGCGCTGCTGCCGCCGCTCAGCTACTTGGGGGAAACCGTCTGCTGCTCGCTGCTGGTTCCTCCTTCCGAAAATTTTTCCGGGTCATTGGTCGAGGTGCGTGGATGCCGGTCTCTACCGTGGAGCTTGCGAAGATTTTCGGTTCGCTCCCGGGAAAACCGGTTGGTGTAATGATTCCAGTCTTTATGTAAGGCGCTCCTGCGGATTGCTATAATCTCTCTGAACTAAAGTAACTCCCAGGCACCAGGGTTCTTAGAAGCAGAAGAGTTTATTATAGAATACAGGAGTTCGCTCTAGCATGAACAAAGACTGGAATGCAGGTAACAGGAACAACAAGCACCTTTAAACCTTTCCCTCCCCCAGTGTCCTTTGCTGCGTGCCCATGAGGTCAGTCTGTCGGTTGTCTAGGCCAGGGGTCGGCAAACTTTTTACCCCGGGAGCCATTTTGGCATGCTCGTGCACATTTTGAAATGCTCGAGAGCCAGGGGGCGGGGTTTGCGGGCGGGGGCCAATCGCATTGAAGGGGGCGGGGTTTGCGGGCGTGACCAATCGCGTGGAAGAGGGCGGGGTTTGCGGGCGGGAGCCAATCACGTGGAAGGGGGCGGGGGGCTCACGGAGGGCTCACGGAGGGAGGGAGCGCAGCCAGCGGCACCGCGAACCCAGCCCGGCCGTCCCACCGGGAGTGGCGGAGAAAGAGCTGCCACCCTCCGGCCGGCAGGACGGGTGCGGGAGAGCGGAAGGCTGCGCCCTCTCCACCGGGCGGGACCCGCGCCAAGGGGAAGCGCTGGGAACCAGCAGCGGAGGTTGGCCAGCTCCTAGAGGCACGGGTCCCGCCCGGTGAAGAGGGCGCAGCCTTCCGCTCTCCCGCGCCCCAGGTTTTGAGCCGGGCAGAGCGGAGAAGTTGCCCGCGGCAGCCGCTCTAGGAGCCGGCCAACCTCCGCCGCTGGTTCCCAGCGCTTCCCCTTGGACAGGGAGTTCCCTCCCGCCGCCCCCCTCGGAGAGACTGGCCTGAAGGGACGCAGAGGCCGGAGAGGGAGCCCCTCCATCTCCCCTTCTCTCCCTGCCTTGCCCGCCTGCAGGGAAGGTCCCGCCCGGTGAAGAGGGCGCAGCCTTCCGCTCTCCCGCGCCCCAGATTTTGAGCCGGGCAGAGTAGAGAAGTTGCCCGCAGCAGCCGCTCTAGGAGCCGGCCAACCTCTGCCGCTGGTTCCCAGCACTTCCCCTTGGCGCGGGTCCCGCCCGGTGAAGAGGGCGCAGCCTTCCTCTCTCCCGCGCCCCAGGTTTTGAGCCGGGCAGAGCAGAGAAGTTGCCTGCGGCAGCCGCTCTAGGAGCCAGCCAACCTCCACCGCTGGTTCCCAGCGCTTCCCCTTGGACAGGGAGTTCCCTCCCGCCGCCCCCCTCGGAGAGACTGGCCTGAAGGGACGCAGAGGCCGGAGAGGAAGCCCCTCCGTCTCCCCTTCTCTCCCTGCCTTGCCCGCCTGCAGGGAAGGTCCCGCCCGGTGAAGAGGGCGCAGCCTTCCGCTCTCCCGCACCCCAGATTTTGAGCTGGACAGAGTAGAGAAGTTGCCCGCGGCAGCCGCTCTAGGAGCCGGCCAACCTCCGCCGCTGGTTCCCAGCACTTCCCCTTGGCGCGGGTCCCGCCCGGTGAAGAGGGCGCAGCCTTCCGCTCTCCCGCGCCCCAGGTTTTGAGCCGGGCAGAGCGGAGAAGTTGCCCGCGGCAGCCGCTCTAGGAGCCGGCCAACCTCCGCCGCTGGTTCCCAGCGCTTCCCCTTGGACAGGGAGTTCCCTCCCGCCGCCCCCCTCGGAGAGATGGGCCTGAAGGGGCACAGAGGCCGGAGAGGGAGCCCCTCCGTCTCCCCTTCTCTCCCTGCCTCGCCCGCCTGCAGGGAAGGTCCCGCCCGGTGAAGAGGGCGCAGCCTTCCGCTCTCCCGCGCCCCAGATTTTGAGCCGGACAGAGTAGAGAAGTTGCCCGCGGCAGCCGCTCTAGGAGCCGGCCAACCTCCGCCGCTGGTTCCCAGCGCTTCCCCTTGGCGCAGGTCCCGCCCGGTGAAGAGGGCGCAGCCTTCCGTTCTACCGCGCCCCAGGTTTTGAGCCGGGCAGAGCGGAGAAGTTGCCCGCGGCAGCCGCTCTAGGAGCCAGCCAACCTCCGCCGCTGGTTCCCAGCGCTTCCCCTTGGACAGGGAGTTCCCTCCCGCCGCCCCCCTCGGAGAGACGGGCCTGAAGGGGCGCAGAGGCCGGAGAGGGAGCCCCTCCGACTCCCCTTCTCTCCCTGCCTCGCCCGCCCGCAGGGAAGGTCCCGCCCGGTGAAGAGGGCGCAGCCTTCCGTTCTCCCGAGCCCCAGATTTTGAGCCAGAGCAGAGAAGTTGCCCGCGGCAGCCGCTGTAGGATCACTGCAAAAAGTGACGGTGGGGAGGGTGCCCTGGGGTGGAAAATATCCATGCCGATCAACTGTGCGGCGGGGAGGAGGTGCGCCTCCACCTCCCGGCCGCACAGCTCATCGGCGCGGATATTTTCCACCCCTGGGCGCCCCCCCCCGTCACTTTTTGCAGTGATCCGAGGCTTTTTTGCGAGCTGGCGGCGGCGCTTCTGGAAACCGGAAGCGCTGATGGCCCGCCGCCGCCAGTGTACTGGTGCGGCATCAGTGCTTCTGCATTCTTGCACAACACACTTGGGGCCCCCAGGCAACACAGTATTGCGCCCTTTCAGGCCCGTCTCTCCGAGGGGGGCAGCGGGAGGGAACTCCCTGTCCAAGGGAAGCGCTGGGAACCAGCGGCGGAGGTTGGCCGGCTCCTAGAGCGGCTGCCGCGGGCAACTTCTCCGCTCTGCCCGGCTCAAAACCTGGGGCGCGGTAGAACGGAAGGCTGCGCCCTCTTCACCGGGCGGGACCCGCGCCAAGGGGAAGCGCTGGGAACCAGCGGCGGAGGTTGGCCGGCTCCTAGAGCGGCTGCCGCGGGCAACTTCTCTACTCTGTCCGGCTCAAAATCTGGGGCGCGGGAGAGCGGAAGGCTGCGCCCTCTTCACCGGGCGGGACCGCACCTCCTTACCTGTGGGCGGGCGAGGCAGGGAGAGAAGGGGAGTCGGAGGGGCTCCCTCTCCGGCCTCTGCGCCCCTTCAGGCCCGTCTCTCCGAGGGGGGTGGCAGGAGGGAACTCCCTGTCCAAGGGGAAGCGCTGGGAACCAGCGGCGGAGGTTGGCCGGCTCCTAGAGCGGCTGCCGCGGGCAACTTCTCCGCTCTGCCCAGCTCAAAACCTGGGGCGCGGTAGAACGGAAGGCTGCGCCCTCTTCACCGGGCGGGACCCGCGCCAAGGGGAAGCGCTGGGAACCAGCGGCGGAGGTTGGCCGGCTCCTAGAGCGGCTGCCGCGGGCAACTTCTCTACTCTGTCCGGCTCAAAATCTGGGGCGCGGGAGAGCGGAAGGCTGCGCCCTCTTCACCGGGCGGGACCCGCGCCAAGGGGAAGCGCTGGGAACCAGCGGCGGAGGTTGGCCGGCTCCTAGAGCGGCTGCCGCGGGCAACTTCTCTACTCTGTCCGGCTCAAAATCTGGGGCGCGGGAGAGCGGAAGGCTGCGCCCTCTTCACCGGGCGGGACCGCGCCTCCTTACCTGCGGGCGGGCGAGGCAGGGAGAGAAGGGGAGTCGGAGGGGCTCCCTCTCCGGCCTCTGCGCCCCTTCAGGCCCGTCTCTCCGAGGGGGGTGGCAGGAGGGAACTCCCTGTCCAAGGGGAAGCGCTGGGAACCAGCGGCGGAGGTTGGCCGGCTCCTAGAGCGGCTGCCGCGGGCAAATTCTCTGCTCTGCCCGGCTCAAAACCTGGGGCGCGGGAGAGCGGAAGGCTGCGCCCTCTTCACCGGGCGGGACCCGCGCCAAGGGGAAGCGCTGGGAACCAGCGGCGGAGGTTGGCCGGCTCCTAGAGCGGCTGCCGCGGGCAACTTCTCTGCTCTGTCCGGCTCAAAACCTGGGGCGCGGGAGAGCGGAAGGCTGCGCCCTCTTCACCGGGCGGGACCGCGTCTCCTTCCCTGCGGGCGGGCGAGGCAGGGAGAGAAGGGGAGATGGAGGGGCTCCCTCTCCGGCCTCTGCGCCCCTTCAGGCCTGTCTCTCCGAGGGGGGCGGCGGGAGGGAACTCCCTGTCCAAGGGGAAGCGCTGGGAACCAGCGGTGGAGGTTGGCCGGCTCCTAGAGCGGCTGCCGCGGGCAACTTCTCCGCTCTGCCCGGCTCAAAACCTGGCCACCGCCCCAGCCAGGCCCCCTGCGCCGCCTTGCCGCTCGCGTCCCGGGCCCGCGCCCAGCACCTGGATGCCGCGGAGCAGCGCCATCTCCAGCCGCAGCAGCCCCTGTAGCCGCTCCTGCGCCGCCTCCGACAGCGCCGCGTCCCGGGCCAGCAGCGCCTCCCTGCCGCGCCGGGCCTCGCTCAGTGCGAGAGCCAGGGGGTGGGGTTTGCGGGCGGGGGCCAATCGCGTGGGAGGGGCGGGGGTGAGTTCAGCTGCAGAAGAGCCACACTCAAGGGGCCAAAGAGCCGCATCTGGCTCGCGAGCCGCCATTTCCAACCCTTGGTCTAGGCAACGCTCGGCCAGATGTGTATTCCCGATCGTTGGATGAGTGCGAGCCGATCTTCCAGTCTCCTGATGAGCTCTCTGTCTGCTTGCCTTTTTGGCAGAGATCGGGTGATCTCTGACAGCCTGAACTACTGGATATGGCGGCGGGGAGAGGGGACCCGGAGACGCTTGACGAATAGGTCCAGTTGGCGGGAAAGGTTGAGAGCACAAAATTGCGAATCCAATCATACCGCCAACTACAGTACACGGGAAGAACAGCTCATGCTGGCCAATATCAACCTAAAAGGGACTACGAAAGAAGACCATGGGCTGAGGAAAAGGAGCAGCGAGCAAAAAACAAATTATGTTTCAAGTGCAGGAGAGAAGGCCATAGAATCAGCGACTGCAATCAACCAGCGGAAAGGAGCAGAACAGGAGAAAAGCAGCACAAGCCCCCCCCCCCTACAAACAAACTACAGCAAAGGCAGCCACGGAAAGGCGCAAATACACAGAACCGGACTCGATCACGGACGAGTCCACCGATGAGGAGTTTGTGCTGGCGGGAAATGACAACGGCCTGCCCTAAAGTGCGCCGCGGGACAGGCCTTCAACAAGGGGTGCAGCGACACAATGATGACCGAAGACTGCCCCACAATGCAAGTCAAGGTAAAATTGGAAACCTTAGATGGGCGGGAGCAGTTTGTGGGGGCAGCAATGCTGGACTCTGGGTGCTCAAGATGCTTGATGCACCCATCAGTGGCAATTGACATGGGACTAAAATTATTTAAATTAAAATCACCCATCATGTTTTGCCAGCTCGATGGGTCAGAGATGAAAGGGGGGCCGGTTGGGAATTTTACGGAAGCAGTGAAAATGTTAATTGGCTCGCACGTGGAGACCTTGCGCTTCATCGTGGCCCCCATATCAACGCAACCCATAGTACTAGGACTTAAATGGCTAAGAGAAAGGAACCCCCAGATTGATTGGGTGTCAGGAGAAATGGAGTTTATAGATGGGAAATACCACAACGAAAGCAATAACATGAAGGGAGATGGCACGGAAATAGGGGTGGCGGGGACGATAAAGGAGGAGGAGACACGGCAGGGAGAAACGACAACATTCCCAATAAACTACACCCCAGTGAAGGAGGTCTTTGACGAAAATGAGTGTGACCTACTACCCCCCCCCCATAGAAAAACGGACTGTGCCATAGAGCTCATCCCAGGAGCTGCATTCCCTAAACCAAAAATGTACGCGATGACCCAGAGGGAACTACAAGAACTACGCAAATTCATAGACCCCCTATCCCGGGGCTTCATCGAACCAGCATACTCCCCCCTAGCAGCCCTAGTACTCTTCCGAAAGAAAAAAGACGGGTCTCTGCGCTTATGCACCAATTATAGGGGACTGAACGCAATATCAGTCATGAACCAATACCTCTTACCACTGCTAAAAGACATGCTGGCACAACTAAGCAAAGGGAAAATCTTCACAAAATTGGACCTGAGGGAAGCATACTACAGGGTGCGTATAAGGGAGGGAGACAAATGGAAAACGGCTTTCAATTGCCCACTCGGCTCATTTCAATACCGGGTCCTCCCATTCGGGATTGCGGGGGGGGCAGGCATCTTCATGAAATAAATTAATGAGGTCTTCTACAAATTCTTATATCAGGGTGTTATTGTGTACTTAGACGACATCTTAATTTTTTTCAGAAAACATGGAGGAGCACGTGCAACTGGTGAAAGCAGTGCTGGGCAAGTTGCTAGAAGCAAAACTCTATGTCAAACTAGCTAAGTGCGAATTCCATAAGGACAAACTAGATTTCCTTGGCTTCCGCATTTTGCACAAGGGCATTGAAATGGACCCCGCGAAGGTACAAGTTGTCCTGGGGTGGGAACCCCCGCAAACCAGAAGGCAACTACAGGCTTTCATAGGGTTCGCCAATTTCTACAGAGAATTCATTAAAAAATTTGCGCAGATTGCACTGCCACTAACTGACCTATTAAAGACAAAAAAGGGGGTCTAAAACAAACGTGAAACAGGCTAGCACCAGGATTAAGTGGACGCCGGAATGCCAAGACGCCTTTGAGAAACTCAAGGCGCTTTTTACAGCAGAGCCCATACTAAAGCACCCAGAAGTCAACAAACCATTCATCATCCACACTGATGCGTCCAATAATGCAATTGGGTCAATACTGCTACAAGCAGACGAGGAAAAGAACCTGAGACCCTGTGCGTACATCTCCAAAAAATTCAGCAAGATGGAGAAACACTGGCATGTTTGGGAGAAGGAAGCGTTTGCTGTCCTCCATGCGCTGGCCACATGGAGACATCTGCTAGAAGGATCATCAGTGCCTTTTGAGGTATGGACAGACCATAAAAATCTGGAAGCACTAAAGTCCCCAAGAAAGCTAAACCCCAAACAGCTCCGCTGGGCTGAGTTCTTTAGCAGATTTAACTTCACGCTAAAGTACTTCCCAGGGGGGGAAAGCTATCTAGCAGACGCGCTGTCCTGCCTACCACAACACGAGGGCAGGGCAGAAGAAGCCACTGAAACACTATTCCCCAACAACCCTGCACACGCAATAAACAAGCAAAAAACACAAAATATGCAAGGGGGGAACATGGCGGCCACATGAAGGCCTTTGTGAACGGCAAGACACAAAGACTTCATTAGAAATGGAAATACAGACAGCAATCCCAAATGACACATGGTGGGGCGAAAACAAGGAATTGTTACAGGAACACAATGGCGGGTGGTGGAAGGAGGACAAATTGTACATACCCGAGAGCCTACGCAAACGGGTACTAGAAAGAAGCCACGACCACAAAACAGCCGGGCACTTCGGCTTTGTCAAAACCATCCACCTCGTCAGACGCAAATTCTGGTGGCCCACGCTGTGCAAAGACATAAAAAACTACGTAAAAATCTGCCCGGTGTGTGCAACAGTGAAGAGAACAATAGGGAAACCTACGGGACTACTACAAACGGTAGCCAACCCCACTCAGCCATGGCGACAAATTGCCATGAACTTCGTAGTTGACCTACCCGCGAGCAAACACAAAACAGCGATATGGGTAGTAACAGACCTATTTTCCAAGCAAGCGCACTTCATTCCATGCAAAGGGATCCCGACAGCACCAAGACTGGCCAAGCTTTTCATCCAACACATATACTGGGCACACAGAACACCAGAGCGAATTATCAGTGACCGCAGAAGCACATTTACATCAAAATTCTGGAAGGCGTTCCTTCAATTAATTGGGTCGGAACAAGGGCTAAGTAGCGCGTTCCATCCTTGCATGGACAGATCATCTGAACACCTCATTTCCATACTGGAACAGTACCTCTGGTGCTACATAAGCTACCAGCAAGACGACTGGGCGGACCTATTGCCATTTGCAGAAGTAGCTTATAACAACGCGGTACATCAAAGCACAGGATTTGCGCCATTCAAAATAGCCACTGGACAAGATTTCACAGCCATCCCCGAAGTAGCAATGATTCACAGGACAGAAACACACGACCCTCTGAGAGCAGATGAGTGGATCAATAAAATAACCAGCAATTGGCCAGTAATACTACGGACACTGCAAGAAGCAAAGGCCACATACAAAAAATATGCGGACAAGAAAAGAGCGACAGAGTGGGAACTCAAAGAGGGAGACAAATTATACCTATCCACGAAAAACATAAGATCCACGCAGCCATCAAGAAAGCTAGCCCCAAGGTTCATAGGGCCATTTCCCATAACAAGAGTAATAAATCCAGTGACAGTGAGACTACACCTACCAAAATAATTAAGGAAAGTACACCCAGTATTTCACGTTAGTCTGTTAAAACAATATCACCCTTCAAACCAATGGCACCCGGAAGCCCCAGACCCAACACCGATGATCGTAAATGGAGAGCCACATTTCGAAATCGAAGACATCTTCGACTCACGACGACACAGGGGACAATTACAATACCTAGTCAAGTGGCAGCACCTGCCAGCTGGGTTCAAAGAATGGGTGGCGGCTAAACACATGCAAGCCCCAGCACTAATTAAAAGCTTCCACCGCAAATTCCCCGACAAACCCCACTGAAAGCTATACTAACTAAAATTGTTCTCTCTCCTTACAGATATCGTAGCAGACTTAAGCAACTAAATACAGGCACGGAAGCGAGACAGGGGAGGGGGGAAGAAGATCTTGGGCCGGAGGCATGTCAAAACTCTGACAGGAACTCAAAGTCCTGCCATAAAGCCGACCATTGACGGGAAGAAAAGGGAAGATTGATACTGGCGGGAAAAAGACAATAGACCCAGAACAAGAGCGATAAACGACCATAACCGCAGCTTAACGATGACGAACAGGAAATCAACCCACTGAGACTTACCTGACCCAACCCTGGGGAAGTCCGAAGTGGGAGGGGGCAGGATCCAGGGCCCGAAGGGTTTAAATAACCAAACAACTGCATGCCAGGCATCCTTGTCTTTCTTTGCGCTAACTCGTGTCTACCTGCAATAAATCGTTTACTTTCCCATACGAGCGCTTCCGCGTGGTCATTGGAAAGAACGTTCGCGGGCACATCATGGAGCATCTCTGTGGGATTTTGTAGATGCCCAACATGGCAGAAATGAGGATGGGTATATCAGAGTTGGCCTCTTCCAGGAGAACCAGCATGTTTTTCTTCCTTCCACAGCTTAGTTTGGAGTATTGGCTTCTCCAGTCGAAAGCAAATCCACCAGAGCATCCAAATCATTCTTCTGTTAGAAACGTTGTCATGGAGGTTGTAGCCCAGGGTGATGTTGGGTAAGAGGTGGGGAACTTTGTTGATTTTCTGAATGGCAAAAAGAAAGGACAGAAGTTTCTCCTTCCCTGAAAATATATGTGGATTATGTTATGATGTTACATATAGTGAAATAATGCATTTCATGGGTGCTATGGTGACAGTACAAGTCTTTGTCCCCCAAATTCCTCATCTCTTTTTTTTGTTGTTTATTCGTTCAGTCATTTCCGACTCTTCGTGACTTCATGGACCAGTCCACGCCAGAGCCCTCTGTCGGCCGTCACCATCCTCAGCTCCCCAATGGTTGAGTCCGTCACCTCCAGAATACCATCCATCCATCTTGCCCTTGGTCGGCCCCTCTTCCTTTTGCCTTCCACTTTCCCTAGCATCAGCTTCTTCTCCAGGGTATCCTGTCTTCTCATTATGTGGCCAAAGTACTTCAGTTTTGCTTTTAATATCATTCCCTCAAGTGAGCAGTCTGGCTTTATTTCCTGGAGTATGGACTGGTTTGATCTTCTTGCAGTCCAAGGCACTCTCAGAATTTTCCTCCAACACCACAGTTCAAAAGCATCGATCTTCCTTCGCTCAGCCTTCCTTATGGTCCAGCTCTCGCAGCCATAGGTTACTACAGGGAATACCATTGCTTTAACTATGCGGACCTTTGTTGTCAGTGTGATGTCTCTGCTCTTAACTATTTTATCAAGATTTGCCATTGCTCTCCTCCCAAGAAGTAGACGTCTTCTGATTTCCTGGCTGCAGTCAGCGTCTGCAGTAATCTTTGCGCCTAGAAATACAAAGTCTGTCACTGCCTCCACTTTTTCTCCCTCTATTTGCCAGTCATCAATCAAGCTCGTTGCCATAATCTTGGTTTTTTTGAGGTTTAACTGCAACCCAGCTTTTGCACTTTCTTCTTTCACCTTCGTCATAAGGCTCCTCAACTCCTCCTCGCTTTCAGCCATCAAAGTGGTATCATCTGCATATCTAAGATTGTTAATGTTTCTTCCAGCGATTTTAACTCCAGCCTCGGATTCCTCAAGCCCAGCACGTCGCATGATGTGTTCTGCGTACAGGTTGAATAGGTAGGGTGAGAGTATACAACCCTGCCGTACTCCTTTCCCAATCTTAAACCAGTCCGTTGTTCCGTGCTCTGTTCTTACCGTTGCTACTTGGTCGTTATACAGATTCCTCAGGAGGCAGACAAGATGACTTGGTATCCCCATACCACCAAGAACTTGCCACAATTTGTTATGATCCACACAGTCAAAGGCTTTAGAATAGTCAATAAAACAGAAATAGATGTTTTTCTGAAATTCCCTGGCTTTCTCCATTATCCAGCGGATATTGGCAATTTGGTCTCTAGTTCCTCTGCCTTTTCTAAACCCAGCTTGTACATCTGGCAATTCTCGCTCCATGAATTGCTGGAGTCTACCTTGCAAGATCTTGAGCATTACCTTACTGGCATGTGAAATAAGTGCCACTGTTCGATAGTTTGAACATTCTTTAGTGCTTCCCTTTTTTGGTATGGGGATATAAGTTGATTTTTTCCAATCTGATGGCCATTCTTGTGTTTTCCAAATTTGCTGGCATATGGCATGCATCACCTTGACAGCATCATCTTGCAAGATTTTAAACAGTTCAGCTGGGATACCGTCGTCTCCTGCTGCCTTGTTATTAGCAATGCTTCTTAAGGCCCATTTAACCTCACTCTTCAGGATGTCTGGCTCTAACTCACTGACCACACCGTCAAAGCTATCTCCAATATTATTATCCTTCCTATACAGATCTTCCATATATTCTTGCCACCTTTTCTTGATCTCTTCTGCTTCTGTTAGGTCCTTACCATTTTTGTTTTTGATCATACCCATTTTTGCCTGGAATTTACCTCCTATGTTTCTAATTTTCTGGAAGAGGTCTCTTGTCCTTCCTATTCTATTGTCTTCTTCCACTTCCGCACATTGCTTGTTTAAAAATAATTCCTTATCTCTTCTGGCTAACCTCTGGAATTTTGCATTCTATTGGGCATATCTCCCCCTATCACTGTTGCCTTTTGCTTTCCTTCTTTCTTGGGCTACTTCCAGTGTTTCAGCAGACAGCCATCTTGCCTTCTTGTTTTTCTTTTTCTTTGGGACGTTTTTTGTTGCCGCCTCCTGAAGAATGTTGCGAACTTCTGTCCATAGTTCTTCCAGGACCCTATCTACTAAATCTAGTCCCTTAAATCTATTCTTCACCTCCACTGCATATTCCTTAGGAATATTAGTGAGCTCATATCTAACTGATCTGTGGGTCTTCCCTATTCTCTTTAGTCTGATTCTAAATTTTGCAATAAGAAGTTCATGATCTGAACTACAGTCAGCTCCAGGTCTTGTTTTTACCGACTGTATAGATGTCCACCACCTTTGGCTGCAAAGGATGTAGTCAATCTGATTTCGGTGTCGAGCATCTGGTGAAGACCATGTATAAAGTCATCTTTTAGGTTGTTGGAAGAGAGTGTTTGTTATGCACAGTGAGTTGTCTTGGCAAAATTCTATCAGCCTGTGTCCTGCTTCATTTTGTTCTCCCAGACCATGCTTTCCTGTAATTCCAGGTGTCGTCTGACTACCCACCTTAGCATTCCAGTCTCCTGTAATGAAAATAACATCTCTTTTTGGTGTATTATCTAGTAGGTGCTGCAGATCCTCATAGAACTGATCTACTTCTGCTTCTTCAGCATCTGTGGTTGGGGCGTATATTTGGATCACTGTGATGTTAAATGGCTTACCCTGAATTCGAATTGAGATCATTCTATCGTTTTTTGGATTGTATCCAAGCACTGCTTTAGCCACTTTATTATTAATTATGAAGGCTACTCCATTTCTTCTGTGATCCTCTTGTCCACAGTAGTAGATCTGGTGGTCATCTGATGTGAAGTGGCCCATCCCAGTCCATTTCAGTTCACTGACACCTAAAATGTCTATATTTAATCTTGACATCTCACCAATAACCACATCCAATTTGCCCTGGCTCATAGATCTTACATTCCAGGTTCCTATGGTGTGTTGATCTTTAGAACATCGGATTCGTCGTTCACCACCAGCACCGTCGGCCGCTAGCCGTCCTTTCGGCTTTGAGCTAGCTGCGTCATCACATCTGGGGCTATTTGAACGTATCCTCTGTTCCTCCCCAGTAGCATTTTGACCATCTTCTGACCTGGGAGTCCCATCTTCCGATGGTATACCGACATATCTTTGGTTGTACTGATCCATTTAGTTTTCATGGCAAGAATACTGGGGTGGGTTGCCATTACCTTCCCCAGGATCGTATTTAGTCTGACCTCTCTGCCACGACCTTCCCGTCTTGGGTGTCCCTTCACGGTTTAGCTCATGTTTTCATTGAGGTGCTCAAGCTCCAGCACCACGACAAGGTAACGATCTCCCTTGCTGGAGTCCTCATCTCTACAACTCTGCTTATACTGATTAAAAGCCAAAACAGAAACATTCCAGACAATCTGTGCATTACTGTCACTTGCCCTCTCTCAGCCCTAGACTGGGAAGTCAAAAGGAGTCAAGGTTCACTCAAACGACCATAACACACATGTATACCTATAGTGTGTATGTGTGAGTGTGTGTATGAGATACAGCAGAAAAGAAACCCTTTAAGAATTGAACAGAAGCACCAGCTCCTCCAGTTTTCTCTTGTGTGAATGGTCTTGATCCCTGATTGCTTGAGGGAGAGGAGAAAGGACTCTAGTCAAAACACCTTGGTATCAGTGGAACCAGAGGAGAGTCCAGAAAGAACATCTGAAAATGCCGATGTCCACATCTGGGAAACAAAAGCTTGTGCTGATATGGCAGTGAGGAGTTTGTGGAAATCCATGGACTATTGAGGAAAGCCATGACTGAGCATCTAGGAGAATTAAGGGAGGCACCAGAGGTGACTGCGATGTCTTTGGACTTGCAGATACTGTCTACTGAAAGACAGAGAACTGCCTTTTAGGAAAGACTCAAAAAGGAAGCCAGTGTTTTCTCTCACCTGGGTATGACTAAGTACAGCCTCTGTCCTTTTCTTGATGGACATGCTGAATTCATGATCACAACCTCCCAAGCTGATCACATTGAAAGATCAACACAAGTTGTCCATGTAGAGATCAGTTAGTGTCATCCCAGTCCAGACAGGAAACCAAAACCATGAGTGCTAATGCTACCTTTACCTTAAGGTTACAGCAACAGAATCCTGCAAGTCTGAAAGTTGTAGGGGTTCTGAAACGCTAGTAACAGAAAATCCCACGCAGCGTTTATTTAGTTTTAGCAGAGTAGAAGCATCCGGCAGCTTGCACAAAGGCTTAATTAAGTTCAGAGTAAAATAAACACTCTCCGCACATTAGTTGGTGTAAAAGAGAAATAAAGATAGCTTACATTTATTGCAGATCTTGATACAAAACAGTTTCATTGTAGAAACGGTCTTGTGTGTGTGAGCAAGAAGTTCTGAAGAAGCCTACATGCTTCTAAATGTAGACAACCTGAATGGAAGTAAGAAAAGCCATGAGGAGGAGAGAGGATTCCCTCCTGCCTCGTGCAGGCCATGGAGAAAAGAGAAACAGGAAACAGGAAACCAGGATTCAAGCCCCTCCCACACAAAGCAGCAAAGCTAGGTTGCAGCAGAGCTGCCCCTCCCTTGTGTTTGTGTGAGACAGGCTTGGTTGAAAACCCATATTTCCAACAAAGGTGTCCTGACTAATAGTGAAGAACCACGCTGAGACGAAGTGTCAAAGCTCTAGTGTTTATTGTTCTACTCTGCTAGACAGAATCCAGCTAAACTGAAATGAATTAGCAAACGCTAAGGGAAAAGGCCCATTAAACTAAGGCGGTGCTTTCTTGACTCTCTTAGGAGGGAACCAAAAAGACTCTGTACTGCACATGCGTTTGTCTCCCTGGAGAGGGCCCCCTCCTTCTCCACCAGCTATCTCCCTGACAGAAAGTGTTTCTGCCTTTACTTTCCAGACAACTAGGGAGGGTCCTTTCTGAGCCTCTTTCTCTGCCCATTCTGCAGCTGTGAGCTATGCCCTCTCATATCTGTTTTCTCAGCAGCATCTCTTTGCCCCGTCTCTCAAGGCCTTTCTCACATACCATTACAAGAGCTGAGTCATTTTCACTGCCCTCTGCTTGCACTTTATATTGCCCTGTGTCTCCTTCCACCCCCTGCTCATTTTGGGCTGCCCCAGTTGCTTGCAATGGTGGTAGTTGTTCAGGGAAGGGTTTGTCAGGATCCCAGTCATGAAAATCATGCACCAATTGCGGCGCATGCACATATGTTGCTGCGTCTCTCCTGACCCTGGTTTGCATACAGAAATTTTCTTAGAGAAGTTTGGACCAAGTTCTCCTTTCTCACTCAGTGGCTCATCTCCAACCTTTGGTCCCAATCTGCAACTTCTCTCCTCGCCATTATCCAAATCATAGTGATTTATTTGTTGTCTTGGTGCTAATTCTCTAGAGACTTTTCTGCAACCTTGCAGAAGATTTGACACAAACATATCAATAATATGTTTTCACCTTGATTTGACACAAAAGCCTTGGGGGCCGATGCCATGGCACTGGAAAACCATGGGTGCATAAATGGTTCTGGAGAAAGGGAGAGCCTGGGGAGGCTTTTAGGGCAGGCGGGGAGGTTTTTTTCTCCTCTCTGCTTCAAAATTAAGCCTTAGCTGGATTCTGTCCGAAATAAGAATGCTTTCTTCCATCTCTTCTTCTCCCTCCTTGTTCAAATCACACACAGGACTGGAGGCGTCATCAGGAACACAAGTCATGTTGTTGCTTGTGCTGCTGCTTGTGCTGCTTCTGGGGCCTCAGAGTGTCTGGGGGAGGCTCCAAGCCAAATGCCTCCTGACCCTGAAGAGGGATGAGGTGGACCCAAAGAATCATTACAGGCCAGGAGAGCTTTCCATTGGTGGCATCATCTCTGCAACCCAGGCTTTGTTTGAAATATTAAGTTTCAAAAAGTCTCCTTTGACTCAATTATTCACGTAAGTCCATCTTCCTGCACTGCATTAGAGCAACTCTATTTCTGTCATATTTCAAAAGTTCCAGCCAGCCATTTCATTTTTGGGATCTATTTTAGATCCTGCAGCTGAGGAGCCTCCTTTGAAATTCTCTAGTACAGTCATCAAGCAGGGATCTTCTCTATTCCTTGACTCTGAAGAACAAACACCCACTTTGCTTGACATCCTCTGAGCAGAGCTAGACTGGATAGAGAGGAGAGGGTGGGTCCTCCCTTGTACCCCTCCCTTCCCCATAGAGGGGTCGACATGGACACAAAAATGCAGGAATGCTATATGTTTTCCCTACACTGAAAATGAAATAGCCTCCCCCTTCTTTTTTTGGGGGGGGGTGTCTTACGTTGACTGATAATATGAAAGAATCCCAGATCAGAATTTATTATTTTACTGAATTTCCATGTCTGTGATTCCCATTTTGAACTGATGCCAAATACCCTAACCTTAAATGATTTAAATGTAAATTAAGTCTCCGGTCAAAGACTTTTGACAATGGACATCAAAATAGAAACATGTGCAGGACTTGATAACTTATTGCCTTTGTTAACAGTCACAGCTCCTCATTCTCTGTGTGGGTTTGTGTCTGAGTGTGCACTTAATGATTCTATATTTAATAGGGAAAATAGATCAAACGACTCCAATATTAAATACTGGAGAACATAACTAGAGAGAAAAAAGAGAGAATATTTAAAGTCGGTCTGAAATCTTAGACCAACTGCAAGGATACTGACAACATCAAGAATAAGCCAAAGCTAATAATACATAGATTCCTTTAGACCTAAGTTGCATTGAGTATCTTAAAACGAAATATAAATGGAAAGAATCCCAGAGTTTCATTAAAATATGTGATATATCTGGGGGGAATCCCTTAGCCTTCATAGGATAGGTGAAACAATCCATCTAAATATCTCATCAAATGCTCAAAACCTGCTCAGCTGTAACACTCGATTATGTTAGAGTTCTTGTGTTGACTTGGCGAATTATTCCTGTACAAAGCATAGCGTTCTCATGATGACGTGAATGCCAGGTGGCTGGATAACAGAGAAGCCTTGGCTTTGTTTACATCCTCATGAGATAGGGAGCGAGAAGGTACCATGTTATGGCTAGTTTCTGGATCTTCCCATGGGAACAAATCCTCCTGATTTCCTTCTGTGGGAAGCCTTCCCCAGGCCCCCTGAGCAAGGAGGGGGGGAACTCAGTGCTTAGATGACCCAATAGCAGGTCATGCTATGTGCTTTAGGCCTAATGCTTTGGGCCTAGTGTGTGTCACAGCTAACATCCAGCCAATCAGAAAGCTAGAAGAACTGAATATACAACCATGCAAAATGGTGTTCTATGCTTCTTGATTTCTAGTGTTTTTTAGCCATGTAGTTCTTCACGTGTTCACTTCCCGTGGACTGGGCAGAGCGAGCTATGCCTGGCTTTGGGTATAGGCCATGGCAGGAACTCTGGCCCTGGGATCAATACACGGAACTCTGCTTATAAGTTTGTTTTGTTTTTCCTTTTACAATGATGTATCTTGTATATTCATCTTTTTCATTTTTGCGATGATGTACTGTATCTGCATTATTGCCTTATGCTACCAGTAAACACTGTTAGCCCTAACAAGCTGCTTTCTTGTCTGTTTATTCTCAAGCCTCGGTTTTTCCCCTTTAAGCCAGCGTATATCCCATCAGGTTACTGCTTTTAAATTACAATCAAATAGCGTTTATTAATGGAGTTTATTGTTTTTTTATTTATTATTTTTTGTTACATTTTTTCAGGATTGCCCTAACCAAGAGGAATTCTTGGGCTAAGGAAGATTAGAAGTATTTTTGTAAGAAGAGATTAAATAAAATGTTTGCTTCATTGATTCCTGTATGTTCTGATACATTATCCTTGCAGGATACAATCGACAGAATACTGGAAAATCCTATCCTTCCTTTTTGCCATCCAGGACATTAACCAGGATTCCCGTCTCTTACCCAACATCACCCTGGGTTACCACATCTATGAAAACTATTTCAGCCCAGGAAAGACTTCAGAGGCTCTGCTGGACCTGCTCTCGGCTGGGGAGGCCAATGTTCCCAACTACAGTTGTGGGAGACAGAGACACGCAGTGGCTGTCCTTGAAGGGGCTGAGACTGGCTTCTCCATCCAGATTTCGACCATGTTGGGCACCTACAAAATCCCACAGGTGAGTCTTTGCTGGGAAGACAATTTTTAATCATGCAGCTTTCAATCAGGGATCCTCCCTTGCCCATGAAGACCAGAGTTTCATTATGGAAATAACAGGCATTAACGATGATGGTTCAGGTTATCCAAAAGGAGGGAAGGATTAAAGCAAACTGAACAGGAACAAAATCTTCTTTTGCCATGGTCCTAGTCCAAAATTGGGGACTTCTCTTTTTCCTGGATAGAAAAATTCTCCTCTCAGGAAGCAAATGTGGAGAGAGGGAATGCATAAAGCAACGGGTGAGTAGAGAAATCTTCACTGCAAGGAGTGGAACTATCCCTTCATTAGGGACAGAATGCGTATCATTTTGGTTTTTATGGGTCTCAGATTAAATTTGGGAACCTTCCCTTTTCCTGGGATAAAAAATTCTCCTCTCAAGGTGTAAATGTGGAGAGAGGCAATGCATGAAGCAATGGGTGATTGGGGAAACCTTCATTGCAAGGAGTGGAACTATCCCTTCATTAAGGACAGAATTCTGATCTTACATTTTGGTTTTTATGGGTCCCAGATTAAATACCACTTTTCATTCCTTTTCAGATAAGTTACAATTTTGTTTCCCAGATTCTGAGTGATAAAACTCGGTTCTCTTTCTTCTACCCAATGCTCCCTGCTGAAGGATTCCAGTATTCAGGGACAGTCAAGATGCTCCTCCAATTCAGGTGGACCTTGGTTGGTCTGCTTGCTCCAGACACTGACCAGGGGCAGAAATTCATGACCACGTTGACTTCCATGCTGATAAAGAATGGCATTTGTCCAGTTATATCAAAGACCTTTTCAACAGCTAGTCCTAAAAGCTTGAGAGACTTTCATGAATACCACAATTGGAGACAAGTGAACGTCTTTCTTTATGCTGCAGAGGCTGATTCAATCAGCGTAGGGATGGCAATTCTATATATGGTACATGAAAGCATTAAGGAACCTGTTGCAGGAAAAGTCTTGATAACAACAGCGCTCTGGGACTTAACCTTTTATTTGACAGAGGAGAAATTTCCCTTTCAATTCATTCATAGTATTATTTCCTTTCTTTTGAAGACAAACCGAATGACAAAGTATGGTGGGAATAGGCATTTTTACCTTTTCATTAAACGCTTTGCAGAGAAATCCTTTATGTGCTCATACCCCAAGGATGCCTTTTCTGTGAAAGTCTGGAGACGGTGCAGAGAGAGAGAAGAACTGGAGGCTCTGCCCCAACAGGTGATTGATCGGATCCTGTCTCTGGACAACTATTTCATTTACAACACCATCTGGGCTGTGGCACGGGCCATTCATGCAGCCTATATGTCCAGATCCAAGAGGACAAAGATCAAAGGAGGGAAGAACTTGGAAACTCCAAGGCTGAAGGCTTGGCAGGTATTCCTTTTTTGTAGCACATCTCTCTCCTCCAGCCAAGAATCAGATTTGTCATTGTAAAAACTGGAAGCTATTATGAAAGAATAATTTATGCTGAATATAAATTCTCCTTTTAAATTGGTTTTCAAAGAGAATATTATGAGGTCTTCACAGTTTAGTCATCTCTTCCCTCATTCAGTCCAAGGTCATTTAATGTCTCTCTTCTCTTTGCAAGCAGGAGCAGATAGTTCCAGAGAACGGGGCCTGCCACCGAAAGGGAATGCTTCCTGGGTCCCATAAGATGGCAGTATGGGGGAACTTGGAGCCTGTCCTCCTTATGAGAGGGTGTGGGGAGGGCAGATGTTCTTGGGAGAAGGCAGTCTCACATGTAACCTGGCCCTATGCCATGTAGGGCTTTATGGGTGATGAGTATGGCCTTGAATCACCCCCAGAAGCCTATTGGCAGCCAGTACCAGTCACAGAGTAGAGGCCTTCTGTGGGCATAACAAGAGGTGCCCATAACTACCCATGCTGTGCATTCAGGACCAATTGAAAGTTCCAGATGGTTTTCAAGAGCAGCCTCATGTAGAGCCTGTTGCAATAATCCAGTTGGGAGGTGACTGAGGTGTGAGTGACCAGGAGCAAGGTCTCCCAATCCAGGAACAGACAACTGGAGCACAAGGCAGTGCTGTGCAAAGGCTCCCTGTGTCAGCCCTACAAGGTAGACTGGACCAGGAAAGTGACTCCACAGGAAGACTAGAACTAGACTTTATTGAGAGAGGTGATAGGAGCAGAATATTGCAAGTCTGCTTGTGCTTTATCTCCCCTTCCTCTTATACCCCAGTGAGTCAGGGCAAAATCAGCCTGAGTCCCTTCTTAATCCTATCTCCCATCCCAGGACTTAAGGAAGGCTTCTGCCCTCTTTGTTTAGGTAATGGACTCTGAGGATTTCCTTAAAGAGCCATCTCTCGACTACCTCCCCTGTTAGACTCACTTCAAAGCAAACCTCAGGACAGGGTAATGGGAAAAAATGGTAGATTCACTCCTCCCTCTGTCAGCAGCTCCCCGAGATCACCAGATGTCTTGCAATGCAGCAATGAAAGGAGTGGTGAAAGGAACAGAGTCTTGTTCATTCTAATGATGGGAGATCACATGTTTCCTGGGAATTGCAGATGAAACTGGTATACAAGGGGTGGGACATGGACATCTGTTGCATTCTTCCAAGATCTCTGAGATTCCGGATAGGCTCTTAATTGAATCAGATACTCTACTCCAAATGTTTCCACTTGCACCAAGTGAATAGCCTCCACTTCATACTCTTCCTTCCCATCCACTGGGATAGAGGGAGGTAGAGCTGTCCTAGTCCACAAGCTGCAGGGGGGCGCCTCCTGCAGAAGCAAGAATCAGTGGAAAACAGGATGAATCTTTATTGGTGCAGGAAATCACAAATGAAATGTCACAAATGGCCCCTGCCTTGGTGCCATCCTGACATGACCCATAAACAGCAATAACCGGCAGATGGGCAGAAAGCAGACAGCCGATGTTGATTCAGCGCCTTCAACCTCTGGCGGTCAGTGGATTCGAATGGAAGAGGCGCGAGACAAGAGGAGACATCGAAGAGACATCAGCTTAGAGGAACCCTTGGAAGGGGGGGATGAGTGTATTTATGCTGTCACTTGTCCACCTGTAGTTACTCGAATCTTTAAAAGTTTAAAAAGTGGAAGAGGGAGAAAGAAAAAAGAAAAGGGAGAGGGTAAAAGAGAAAAGGAAAGGGAAAAAGAAAAAGAAACAAAGACAATAATAAAGAAGTGGTTTCCAACCTTCATCACACCGAGCAGAAGCTAACATGATAAGTCTTTACCCTCTTTTAAAATTACAAACAAAAAACTCTCCTTCCTGTAACCTAACTCATAAGCAGAAATCCAGAAATCATCATCTTTTCAGTCCTGGTTCAGCAAAAAGTCCAATAGAAGCTACCAGTAATATCAAACAAATAATTTATCCCCGATCAAATAGTCCAACTTTATACTCCTTTCTTTTGCACTTCACAATCTTGACCTTTAATTTGTTCCAGTAGTGTCGCAGGATTTGGCCTTTCATCAATCTTTGGCATTCCAAAAACTTCTTCAGATCCTTTACCAAGCTTCTGTACTTTGTGAATCCAGTAAAGAGGCATCATCCAGGATTTCTTGTTGCAACTGCTCCTTGTTCAAGTCCTTGTCTTGATTTATCTTTTGTATTCCCATTTTAGTAATCTTTTCAGTTTTATTATATTCCATACTTTCAAGTTCTATTATATCTGTGTCAGGTAAAAGTTGGTTTTTAAAATCTTCCTTAACATCTTCTAAAGGTTTAACCATTGGGACCTGTATGATTTCTAGGATATTAGTTATTAATATCTCAGTCCATTTTTCAAGGGGCGTGGTGGCTCAGTGGGTAAGACACCAGGCTTGTCGATCGGAAGATCACAAGTTCGAATCCCTAGCCCTGCGTGCGGAGTGAGCTCCCGCACTAGCTCCAGCTCTTGCCAACCTAGCAATTCGAAAGCATGCAAATGCAAGTAGATGAATAGGTACCACTTTGGTGGGTAGGTGACAGCGTTCCATGTGGGTCATGTGGCCACATGACCATGGAAGCGTCTTCGGACAACGCTGGCTCTTCGACTAACAAACGGAGATGAGCACCGGCCCCTAGAGTCGGACACGACTTCACAAATGTGCGGGGGGAACCTTTACCTTTTACCATTTTTCAAAAGGCTCTTTAACTAACTCAAAAGTTCTACCAGGGTTGGCCATTTTAAAACCTTAGTTTGAACGTTGATAGAGGCACCTTTTTCTTTCTTTCTTTCTTTCTTTCTTTCTTTCTTTCTTTCTTTCTTTCTTTCTTTCTTTCTTTTTTTCTTTTTTTCTTTTTATCCTATTTATACCCCACCTATCCCCTCCCTACTGGAGGGCTCTAGGCGGCTTACAACATCAATATATTTCAATTATACATCATATATCATATACATTTTTAAATTTACCGCGCGATAGGGAAGAGGACAGGGAACCGGCTCTTCGGCTGCAGGCACCGGACTACATGCCCCAGCATGCCTCGCTTCCGCGCCGGCTGCTGACGTCCAGGAAGCTGTTCTTTTCTGGATCCGTCATCCTCCGCCGTCATCACCGGGATTCCCTAGGTCTTCTTCGGAACGAGGACGACCCTCCGCTGGACGCCGGCAAATTGACCCACGAAGTGGTACCCATTTATCTACTCGCATATGCTTTCGATCCGCTGGGTGGGCGGAAGCTGGAGCTAGTGGCGGGAGCTCACCACGCCGCGCGGTTTCGAACTGCCGACCTTATGGTCGGCAGACTAACGGCTCAGCGGTTTAACCTGCTGAGCCACCGCGCTCCGTTTTTGTTCTTTCTGCCTGGTCCTTTAATCCCTTCTAGTGTCCATTTGCAAGATTCAAAGAATCTCAGTTACTAACATGGATTTAATTCCATCTCAGTCATTTTCCATGAGTGTACTATTTAATTATATACTTGTTTTTCAAATCTTACAGCAAAAGAACTAATGTTCCAAATTCCTCTGGTCTCCAAGTCCATTTATAACTTTAAAAAATTTGTTTTGTTTTTTGCCAATTATATATTGTTTTTAAACTCTTGTCTCTATTTAAAATTCCTTGCATCAAAGAAAGAAGGTAAAACTCACCAGGTGTCAAATTAAACTCAGTGTTTTGAAGGTCTAATATCCATGAGATGGTTAAATAGATCATATCTGAAAGGTGTTAGAAAGTAAGTGCAGCTGGCTTAGTGTCCTTGTCTCTGCCACAGCTGAGAGCAAGATGTTGTCTCCGTCTCCTGGCAAATCCCGTTGGAGAGGATCCATTCACAAGGAGCTGCCATTCAGAGTGCTTGTGGGCAATCTCCTCTCCTCCAGAGAGGTTCTGAAGAACCGGTCTACTTGCTGGTCCTTCATTCTTCACTGCACTCATCTCTCTCCACTGTTTGCGGAGATGTCTTAGTTAGCCATGACTCACCTGGAAGCTCCAAGTTTCAGTTAGCTCTTGAAGCTTCTTTTGCACATAAAATGACTTTCATCTTCTGCTGAAAAGAGTATTATTCTGAGATGAAATTTAGCCTACCGCTAAATTTAAAATACATGGGGTGTGGTGGCTCAGCGGGTAAGATGCCAGGCTTGTCGATCGGAAGATCGCAAGTTCGGAGGTTCGAATCCCTAGTCCCGCGTGACGGAGTGAGCTCCTGCACTAGCCCCAGCTCTTGCCAACCTAGCAATTTGAAACCATGCAAATGCAAGTAGATTAATTACCACTTCGGTGGCATGGTAACAGCGTTCCACATGTGTCATGCCGGCCACATGACCGTGGAAGCATCTTCGGACAACGCTGGCTCTTCGGCTAACAAACGGAGATGAGCACCGGCCCCTAGAGTCGGACACAACTGCACAAATGTACGGGGGGAACCTTTACCTTTTTAAAATTTTAAAATAGAGAATATAGAGAAAGCACAGCAGAATTTCAGAAGCTTCTTGGCCCAGTAATCTGGGATAAAAATGTAAAAGACTTAGCATTCAGGCACAACACACAATGCTCACACATCTGCTAAGAAGGCTGTTGTAAATGAAATAGACTTGGGAATTGGATGGACATAGAAGGAGGGAAGAGAAAGAAACTCAAAATAAACTTCCCTTGATTTTGTTCAACTAGTAAGGGATAGATAAAAACTTGGACAGGCTTTGAAGTCTCATGACAGACCTTCCAGATAGGGCAGGTCAAGAAACAGATAATACAGGGATTCAAGCAATACTGCTATATTTTTCATGGGAATAATTACAGAAGCCTAAAATTCTGTGCAACTGTCTCTCTATCATATTTCCAGATTTGTCCAGATTATATCTCCAGCAAAGGAGATCGTTACCTTGTCATGGTGCTGGAGCTTGAGCACCTCAATGAAACCATGAGCTAAACCATGAAGGGACACCCAAGACGGGAAGGTCGTGGCAGAGAGGTCAGACTAAATACGATCCCTGGGGAAGGTAATGGCAACCCACCCCAGTATTCTTGCCATGAAAACTAAATGGATCAGTACAACCAAAGATATGTCTGTATACCATCGGAAGATGGGACTCCCAGGTCGGAAGATGGTCAAAATGCTACTGGGGAGGAACAGAGGATACGTTCAACTAGCCCCAGATGTGATGACGCAGCTAGCTCAAAGCCGAAAGGATGGCTAGCGGCCGACGGTGCTGGTGGTGAACGACGAATCTGATGTTCTAAAGATCAACACACCATAGGAACCTGGAATGTAAGATCTATGAGCCAGGGCAAATTGGATGTGGTTATTGGTGAGATGTCAAAATTAAATATAGACATTTTAGGTGTCAGTGAACTGAAATGGACTGGGATGGGCCACTTCACATCAGATGACCACCAGATCTACTACTGTGGACAAGAGGACCACAGAAGAAATGGAGTAGCCTTCATAATTAATAATAAAGTGGCTAAAGCAGTGCTTGGATACAATCCAAAAAACGATAGAATGATCTCAATTCGAATTCAGGGTAAGCCATTTAACATCACAGTGATCCAAATATACGCCCCAACCACAGATGCTGAAGAAGCAGAAGTAGATCAGTTCTATGAGGATCTGCAGCACCTACTAGATAATACACCAAAAAGAGATGTTATTTTCATTACAGGAGACTGGAATGCTAAGGTGGGTAGTCAGACGACACCTGGAATTACAGGCAAGCATGGTCTGGGAGAACAAAATGAAGCAGGACATAGGCTGATAGAATTTTGCCAAGACAACTCACTGTGCATAACAAACACTCTCTTCCAACAACCTAAAAGACGACTTTATACATGGACTTCACCAGATGGTCGACACCGAAATCAGATTGACTACATCCTTTGCAGCCAAAGGTGGCGGACATCTATACAGTCGGTAAAAACAAGACCTGGAGCTGACTGTAGTTCAGATCACGAACTTCAAAATTTAGAATCAGACTAAAGAGAATAGGGAAGACCCACAGATCAGTTAGATATGAGCTCACTAATATTCCTAAGGAATATGCAGTGGAGGTGAAGAATAGGTTTAAGGGACTAGATTTAGTAGATAGGGTCCCGGAAGAACTATGGACAGAAGTTCGCAACATTGTTCAGGAGGCGGCAACAAAAAACGTCCCAAAGAAAAAGAAAACCAAGAAGGCAAGATGGCTGTCTGCTGAAACACTGGAAGTAGCCCAAGAAAGAAGGAAAGCAAAAGGCAACAGTGATAGGGGGAGATATGCCCAATTAAATGCAAAATTCCAGAGGTTAGCCAGAAGAGATAAGGAATTATTTTTAAACAAGCAATGTGCGGAAGTGGAAGAAGACAATAGAATAGGAAGGACAAGAGACCTCTTCCAGAAAATTAGAAACATCGGAGGTAAATTCCAGGCAAAAATGGGTATGATCAAAAACAAAGATGGTAAGGACCTAACAGAAGCAGAAGAGATCAAGAAAAGGTGGCAAGAATATACGGAAGATCTGTATAGGAAGGATAATAATATTGGAGATAGCTTTGACGGTGTGGTCAGTGAGTTAGAGCCAGACATCCTGAAGAGTGAGGTTGAATGGGCCTTAAGAAGCATTGCTAATAACAGGGCAGCAGGAGACGACGGTATCCCAGCTGAACTGTTTAAAATCTTGCAAGATGATGCTGTCAAGGTGATGCATGCCATATGCCAGCAAACTTGGAAAACACAAGAATGGCCATCAGATTGGAAAAAATCAACTTATATCCCCATACCAAAAAAGGGAAGCACTAAAGAATGTTCAAACTATCGAACAGTGGCACTTATTTCACATGCCAGTAAGGTAATGCTCAAGATCTTGCAAGGTAGACTCCAGCAATTCATGGAGCGAGAATTGCCAGATGTACAAGCTGGGTTTAGAAAAGGCAGAGGAACTAGAGACCAAATTGCCAATATCCGCTGGAAAATGGAGAAAGCCAGGGAATTTCAGAAAAATATCTATTTCTGTTTTATTGACTATTCTAAAGCCTTTGACTGTGTGGATCATAACAAATTGTGGCAAGTTCTTGGTGGTATGGGGATACCAAGTCATCTTGTCTGCCCCCTGAGGTATCTGTATAACGACCAAGTAGCAACGGTAAGAACAGAGCACGGAACAATGGACTGGTTTAAGATTGGGAAAGGAGTACGGCAGGGTTGTATACTCTCACCCTACCTATTCAATCTGTACGCAGAACACATCATGCGACATGCTGGGCTTGAGGAATCCAAGGCTGGAGTTAAAATCGCTGGAAGAAACATTAACAATCTCAGATATGCAGATGATACCACTTTGATGGCTGAAAGCGAGGAGGAGTTGAGGAGCCTTATGACGAAGGTGAAAGAAGAAAGTGCAAAAGCTGGGTTGCAGTTAAACCTCAAAAAAACCAAGATTATGGCAACGAGCTTGATTGATGACTGGCAAATAGAGGGAGAAAAAGTGGAGGCAGTGACAGACTTTGTATTTCTAGGCGCAAAGTTTACTGCAGACGCTGACTGCAGCCAGCGGATCAGAAGACGTCTACTTCTTGGGAGGAGAGCAATGGCAAATCTTGATAAAATAGTTAAGAGCAGAGACATCACACTGACAACAAAGGTCCGCATAGTTAAAGCAATGGTATTTCCTGTAGTAACCTATGGCTGCGAGAGCTGGACCATAAGGAAGGCTGAGCGAAGGAAGATCGATGCTTTTGAACTGTGGTGTTGGAGGAAAATTCTGAGAGTGCCTTGGACTGCAAGAAGATCAAACCAGTCCATACTCCAGGAAATAAAGCCAGACTGCTCACTTGAGGGAATGATATTAAAGGCAAAACTGAAGTACTTTGGCCACATAATGAGAAGACAGGATACCCTGGAGAAGAAGCTGACGCTAGGGAAAGTGGAAGGCAAAAGGAAGAGGGGCCGACCAAGGGCAAGATGGATGGATGGTATTCTGGAGGTGACGGACTCAACTGTTGGGGAGCTGGGGATGGTGACGGCCGACAGAGGGCTCTGGCGTGGACTGGTCCATGAAGTCACGAAGAGTCGGAAATGACTGAACGAATAAACAACAACAACCAGATTATATATATTTAAATACTAAGTTATTATTTATTTATTTAATTAAATTTATATAACCGCCCATCTCCCCCAACGGGGAACTCTGGGCGGTTAGTAAGTTAGTAAGGGTTACAATTCAAATGTTCATAGATTGTCTCCTGAAGAACTTGGAAAAGAAATCTGAAACCTTCATTTCTCTCTCATCACACAAATTTATTTATTTATCAAATTTTGTCACCGCCCATCTCCCCACTCAAGAGGGGCTTATGGATATCCTGTCTAAACATTCCCCTTTTCTCTTCCATTCCAGCTTCACCCCTTCCTTGAAAACCCCGAGTTTTACAATAAATCCATAGATGGAGTGTATCTGGATGAGAAGGGAGACCTGGCAGTGGACCTGGACATTGTCAACTGGCTGTTTCACAACTGGTCAGTTGCCAGAATGATGTTTGGCAGCCTAGAAAAACAGGGATCCTTGGATTTCAAGTTTATGGTGAATCCAAAGGGTGTGGCAGTGATGAATAAGCTGAACAAGGTGGGGAAAATCTTAGCTTCAGTCTTTGTGAATCTCTTACCAACAGGATTGCTTTCTTGGGACAGTTTTGAATATCATCGACATCCTCCAAGAGAGGCAATATATTGTTTGGTTAGATCTCAAGCTGTCTCTGAGAAATATACCCTTAACTATTCAAGTAAACTATTTATGAGTCTTCTGCAAAGGGAGGTACATTTGAGCCAGGGTAGGTTTGAGTTCATTTCAACAGAAGAAAAAAAATGTCTTAAACTTTATCTTCAGCAATTTAATATGTAAATGTAGAACCTGAACTAAAAATGGAAGCATACAAAAAATTAGAAAGAAAGAAGAAAAGGGAAGCAACATGCAACCAAACAGACTGTTGAGCTCTGTGAGGGTTCTTTGTTTTCCAGGGACTGCACACACCACAGCGTTGCAAACCTATACACAATGCTTTATTGTAACACAGACCTTCCCCAACAACAGGGTATTGCTAGGAGTTCCAAGTAGCTGCTGCCACACAATTGCATCTTTAGAACACAGTCCTTTCTACTCAGTCTTTTAATATGCAGTGGAAACAAAGGTTTCAAAGTCTATAAGCGGCACCAACTTCACTCCCTCACAAGCTCTTTTTATAGGCTTCAAATTTAGCAAAGCTAAGCCTCGAACTGGAGATCACCAACCCCTTTCTCTTTTGCCCCTTTCTGGAAATTAAATCATAAATAATTTTCTGGGTGGTCTTCCTCCCTCTGCTCAGCCCCTGCCTCCTTCCAGATGTGTGGAAAGCTGTCGTCCCGGATACATGAAGGTGGTCCAGGAAGAGAAGCCCATCTGCTGCTATGACTGTGTTCCTTGTGCAGAAGGAACCATCTCCACCATGGAAGGTGGGTGACACCAGAGGAACAGGGCTAACTTCTGGGGAGACCACCTACCCCAACATTTTCCATGAGGGCATTTCGATAGGCTTTTTAGCAATTCATATCTTTCTAATATGTATAATTTTCCTTAATGAGTGATAAGAAACGACCTTAGAGCTTAAATTGGGAGCAGAACATGAAAAGATACTGGACCAATGACGGCTTAGGATTACCAGGGAGATGGCCTCTCTTATCCTTCATCTTCATCACACCTTTCATGTTTCAAATTGCTATTCACCCCATTTCCCTTCAAAGTGAGAATTTCCAGGGTTCCTGGAATTATTGCCTAAAATAGGGGGGAGGAGGTGTGTGATAAGAGAGAAATAATGAGTTAGGGCTGAGCCTTCTTGCCGTCATGGGACGATAGTCTACTAAGTGGTAGGAACGGGAGTGCTTGAGGAAGTCTTGAACTCACCACCAGCTCACCTTGAAAGTCACTTCCACATTACTTTTCTTGGTCCATGTCAAAAGGAGCATTTTTTTATTTCTGCTGAAATAAACTGTGCTAAGTGATCCTTCACCTGCATGTCATTCCACTATAAACAATGTTTCCCCTCTGGCTGACTTATTTTAGTGTGGTAGGAATCACCTCCCCCTCTCCAATCCCTGGCAGCTGCCCTGCTTCGCCCTGTCCAGTTTCAGGGTTCAGACTCACCCAGTTGCTAGGTCAGAATAGCAATTTACTCAAGGCTGGGTACATAAACAGCAGACAAGGAAAGGAATGTAAATCAAAACAGTCTCTTTTGGAAGGAAAGCTTGCCTGAGGAGTTTCACTTTCAACAGGAATGTGCAGAAGAGATGTCAAAATCCTGTCTGAAGTTCAGAGAGTCAAGCCAGGTTTGTCAACCAATTCCCAAGGTCAGAGTTTCAGGGTTTTTTACACAAGCAGGATTCACAGGAAGAACACACCAGAGCAGGAGATCAGAGAGTTGGTTCCAACAGAGAAACATGGGTCAAGGCTGCCTCTTAAATCAGGCTGCAGCTAGCTATCTTCAATTCAGAGAGTTACTACCTTGTTTAGCAAGGAGCCTCATTGAGCGTCTTTGCTCTGCTCTCTGCTCTCCTGGCCGAATTCAAGGGCTTGGAGGCTGTACCTCATCATCTGACCGCTCCAGCTGTTCTGATGGTGCTTGTGTTTGATCAGCCTCAGGTGATTCCTGTGTTAGAAAGAAATCTCACTGGGATCATTTCCAAGCCAGGAATAAAATACACAGGTTCACCTTCAGGGCCCCGTTTTAGTAGAATGGAGAGACTGGTAAAGGATGGGTTACTCTGGGCATTCCCAGGGTCTAGTCATTGGGAATTAGAGTCCACCGTTTCCTCTGGCAGAGCTGGATACAAGCAAGGAGTAGTCCGGGGGTGTGTTATAGGGATGCCTGCTGCTGGAGGGGATAGTTGTGACTTGGAAAATGGTGCTGGTGGTGGTCTGTTGTGGTGAAATGTCCCGGGCTGGATGGAAAAGTTTTGTGTCCTCCTCTCCATTGGTCCCAGTCTGCAGTCCCTTTTTATATGGCCCTCTTTGCCACTACTGGCTTCTGTTTCCCCCCCCCCCCGGTTCCTCGAAGGCCAGGACCATCTATTTTCTTGCAAGGCTGCAAACATTTTTAGATCTTCCCTCCTTTCTGTTCTTTTCCTTTGCTCGCTCTCTCTTTTTCCCTTTCTGCCTCCTTTCTATCTTTTTCTTCCTCTTTTAATCTCTTCATTTGGTTAAATACAAAGTTGGCAATCCTGCGCAACTTGGGAATTTCTAATTATGACCAGTTAGAGACAATTGTCTGAAAGTTATTCTGGATGTTGCTAGCTGATTGATTGATTGATTGATTGATTGATTGATTGATCAGTGAATGCTGAGGCTAAAATCCTCTGGTCTTTGTGGTCATTTAGATCTAAATGTGCATATGTAATGTCGGTTTCTGATAAATGGACCCAGAAGGCATCCGGAGTTTCATCTTCCCTCTGTGTGGTGTGTTGCAACTCGGACCATTTCAGCAGTTTGCTTCCCATCTCTTGAAGGGCTTCCCAAGATGGATTATGGCTTTCAATAATCGACTGCAGGATCCTGATGATCATTTTCGGTTCCTTTTGAAAGGGAGGAGGTAATTCCAAATTACCAGATCAGATGGGAGAAAGGTGTGTGGGTAAAAACAAACTCTAAATCACCCCCTGCTCAGCCAGGTATAGGGTTTTTTTAAATAAAGGAGCTGTTAATTTCCCTGAAGCATTCCTGTCCAAGACATGCAACTCAGTATGGCCTAGAGAGGCACTGGGTGTGTTTGAAGTAGAAGTCACACCCGTGGGATTGGAAAGTTCTGCCCAACAGTACCAATAAGGCAGAGGGGAAAGCTTTGTGGTGTAGTCAAAAGTGCCCATTTCAGGCCAAATTGAATTACCACTCATATCAGTAAGCTTAGTCCATTCTAGACATGGATCCCATGCACGGCTTTTCCTCATCCCTGCCTGGACAGGCAATTACCACCACCACCACCTCAGGCAGTAAGCATCCTTTCCAAAGGGGAAGCCAGGGAGACCTTTGACTTGTCATTCCCCATTTCCGTCCCTAACTATGACACGTGTGTCTACTGAAGTTTGAGGTGCTCCTTTACACCCGGAAACTCCTAATAAAGTTCTGGTCCTCCCTTTTCGCAACCCGGGTCCTGGACTAAGAAAGGCGCAGGAAGCAGATTGGTGTTTGTCCAGGTAAAGTCAAGCATTCCACCTTCCACTACCTGTTGAGGCACGCGAGTCTCGTCAGCGTCCCTTGCTTCCTGGGGTCTCCCAGTCCTTACCCGAGATGGGCTAGCAGGAGCCTAGGTGCGGCTGAAACAGACTTGACACACAGCTCTGGTCAACAGTCAGGATAAAATACAAAAAGGAAATCTCACACTCTCACACTCACTGGGCACAAGACACAAAATTTGCAGAGTTCTTACCAACTATGAAGCCTCAGGTTCAGGCAACCGTTTGGCTCAAAACCACAAACACTCTTTACTACCAATGTCGATGCAGGCAGAGTCCAGGGCAGCACCCTCCAGACAAATGGTCTGGTGCCAGCCGGGAGAGGATGCCCAGGCTCGGTCAATTGACCCAGTGAGTCTCGGAGTCTTGCTGTGGTCACCAAATTGTTAGAAAGGAATCTTACCAGGATCATGTCCAAGCCAGGAATAAAGTATGCAGGCAGTTGCTTGAACCAGGGGTGAGATTTATTTCCAAGAGCGTAATGGTAATCTCTTCGTGGAAAGGATCTTTTCTTATTTAATCAAGGAGACTTCCGGCTAAGCTCAGCCTGGAAGGAATATTCCCCTGGTTAGATTGGCATTTCCCACTGCGTTTTAATCTTTGTGTTGAGCCCATCCTAATTGTAATTTTTAACCTTCTGCCCTGATTACGGCGGGAAGACAGTGTGGTGGGAGGACTTGATTTCCTTCCCACGCCTGGCTCGGTTTCTCCTGAGGCCGACATTGCACTGGTTCAGCTGGAGCAGCTTCTCCAGAGGAGTCAGAATCAGATTCTGAGTCCTGGGCCGTGGCAGGCCCTTCTTTCTGAGCTGCTTGATACACACACAAACACACACATTTTTTTTTTGGTTCTCCAATAAAATGAGGAACATCTGGCTCTTTTATTTTTCTTGTGGGCCCCTTGGTCCACTGATATGCAGGTGAAAGGCTGAAGACTTTTTTTAACAGGTCCAGCAGTGAAATGGAAAAATGTTGCCGCTTGATTGCTTGTTCCCTTCTGAATGGAGTGAGTGGATGAAGCATCAAAATCGGGGGGGGGGGGGGGTTTCCTCATCAGTCTTCAGAATGACTGCCCCAAGGCATTTTGATTCTTCCTGGCTTTCCAAGCACGGGTGAGAGGGGCAAAGAAGCAGGGGACGCCACCAATAAGGATAACCACAGGCCAGACAGTAAAATTGCATCTCCAGGACTAAATCTGGAAATGCATTTTTAAAAACTGGCTTCAACAACAGCTTGTCTATACCTGGGAGACAGGTGGCTGGCTTCCTCAGAGAAATAGAGGCCCTTTCAGAAGAATCAGTCTTGGAAGGGACCATTGAGGCCATGAGTCCAATCCTTTGCTCATTTCAGGAGGCCAAATTAGGTTTCCTCAACAGCTGGCAGCCCAACCAACGCTTGAACAGTGGATTTTAGCATTATACAAAAGAACAAGCTTTAACGTATAGATGTAACTCTTGCTCTTTTTCAGATGCAGAAGAATGCAACAAATGTCCAGCAGATCAACATCCAAACAACAACCGAGATCACTGTATCCCCAAGATCAAGACTTTCCTATCCTATCAAGAAAAACTGGGGGTCATCCTGACTTCCCTTGCCTTATTCCTCTCTTTCATCACAAGCTTGGTCTTGGGAATCTTCATTAAATTCCAAGAAACTGCAATTGTCAAAGCCAACAATCGGGATCTCTCTTATATCCTCCTTGTCTCCTGCTTTCCTTCTTCACCTCCTTCTTGTTCATTGGCCAGCCAAGGAGAGCCTCCTGCCTTCTTCGACAAACAGCCTTCAGCATCATCTTCTCTGCTGCCATTTCTTCTGTCTCGGCCAAAACAATCACAGTGGTGCTGGTCTTCTGGGCCACACAACCAGGGAACAAAGTGCAGAGGTGGCTGGGAAAGAGCCTGGCCAACTCCATCATCCTTTCTTGCTCTGGCCTCCAAATTGTCCTCTGCAGCATCTGGTTGGGTGCTTTCCCCCCCTTCCCTGAGTCTGACATGCACTCACAATCCGGAGAGATCATTCTGCAGTGCAATGAAGGATCTGTCACCATGTTTTATGGAGCCCTTGGCTACATGGGCTTCCTGGCCGCCATCAGCTTCACCGTGGCTTTCCTGGCCAGGAACCTCCCTGGGGCCTTCAACGAAGCCAAGCTGATCACCTTCAGCATGCTGGTCTTCTGCAGTGTCTGGGTGTCCTTTGTGCCCGCCTACCTGAGCACCAAGGGGAAGTACATGGTGGCCATGCAGGTCTTCTCCATCTTGGCCTCCAGTGCTGGACTCCTGGGCTGCATCTTCATCCCCAAGTGCTTCATCATTCTGCTAAGGCCAGATCTGAATACAAAAGAACACTTGATGTCAGAATAACATACTAAAGTGGGTTTTCTATGCCATCATCCTTTGTTGCTCAGGTGTCCAAGTTGTGCTCTGCAGCATCTGGTTGGGCACTTCTCCCCCATTCCCTGACTCTGACCTGCACTCCGAACCTGGAGAGATCATCCTGCAATGTAACGATGGTTCTGTCTCCATGTTTTATATAGCCCTTGGCTACATGGGCTTCCTGTCTATCATCTGCTTCATGGTGGCTTTCCTGGCCAGGAGCCTCCCTGGGGCTTTCAATGAAGCCAAGCTGATCACCTTCAGCATGCTGGTCTTCTGCATTGTCTGGGTCTCTTTTGTGCCCACCTACCTGAGCACCAAAGGGAAGTACATGGTGGCCATGCAGGTCTTCTCCATCTTGGCCTCCAACGCAGGACTTCTGGGCTGTATCTTCATCCCCAAGTGTTTCATTATTTTCCTAAGACCAGATCTCAATACAAAAGAACATTTGATGTCAAAATAAAATAGAAAAGTGAGTTTTGGGCAGATATGTTTCAAAATACAGGTAGAATTCACTTATCGACCACCTCGTTTAGTAACCGTTCAAAGTTACAATGGCACTGAAAAAGTAAGTTTACCACCATTCCTCGAATTTACAATCGTCACTGTCCCAATGGTCACGTGAATGCCATTTGCACGCTTCACAACCGCCTTCCGACAAGCAGAGTCAATAGAGAAGCAGGCAGTAAAAGCACAAGTTGTGGTCATGTGATGTCTCGCTTAACAACCATGGTGATTTGCTTAACAACCACAGTAGAAGTGACATCAGAAGTTCACTGTGATGACATGTTGTTTTGCTTAGTAACCGTCTTGATTAGCGATGGAGTTGCTGGTCCCAATTGTGGTTGCTAAGCGAGGACTACCTGTATCAGTTAAATCTTCTGACAAACAACCTTTGACACTTTAATGTTGCAACCACACAAAAAAACAGCCAACAAGTCCACTTTTTTCAAGTCATGGTAGAAAAGCACTATCACTTTTTAATAAATACAAATTCCCTTTTTCTGCTTGCCCTTGAGTATATAGAAAAGTATGTGAATTGCATGAATGCTTCTCATGGCCTCAGAGCCAGGCTGCAAGACATGGATGGATTGGGTCCCGCCTAATGCTGTGCCTGCAGATTCAGCAGAGAGTGAATCAAATACTGATGCCCTTTTGGTTCCTCCTCAGCCAGCACTGATCCCTCTTTGGTCAACATGGGTGTCAAGGAGAGAAACAACCCCCCAGCCTGAGATTCCTGTGAAAGTAAGTGCCTCATGAGTAAGCGGCAACATTTTGGTCCAGGCTGCTCCATAGCAATATGGTACACTATAGCAACATGGGGGTGGAAATCCCCTCCATCTCCAGATCACGACATCTGCTCTGAGACAAAGAAGAGGGCTAATGTATGACTGCCCCCATGTATCTGGCCTGAGATTCCCTGAGGGAAGCCCATGAGGCAGGCTATTTTACAAAGGTGCCTCAGGGCAAGTACGAGGGTCAGAAGCAGAGGAGTGATTCAAAAACAAAGAAACCCATCAAGTGCCATTTTTACGGCAAGAATGGGCACCTAATGAAAAATTGCTGGGCCAGGAAGGCAGATCAGAAAAACAAAGAGAAAGCTCCAGATTCAACTCCTCATGCATTTTCAGCCATTGATAAAAGAAGCTCCTCCTTCATCATAGACAGTGGCTGCAGCATGCATATGTTAAGGGATTGAGATCTCTTCATTGAATTGAACCCAAGTTCAAAAGAAGAGATTGGCTTGGCTGATGGAAGGACAATCCCAGTGAAAGGGGAGGGCCGTGCTCTCCTAAGGTGCGGAAATGGCGCCACCCAGAGGGATTTGATTGCAACTAATGCTTTGTATGTTCCAGGCTTAAGCTTAAACCTTATTTCTCTTCAAACAGCTTTATTTATTTATTTTTATTTATTTATTTTTCAAATTTATTCCCCGCCCATCTCCCATGCAAGGGACTCTGGGTGGGTTACAACAAATAACTTTGCCCGCAAAGAAAGGAAAATGGCAACCATGCTCTTCTCTCCCCCCTCCGCAGTGACATAATTGCCTTACAATTATGTCGGTGCCCCCAGCCCAATTGTTCTACCTCTCCCTCCCAATGGTGCTGCTCAGTCTTGATGGCAAAATGCCCCAAACCAGTGCAAGGTGGAGGATGTATTTTTATTTTCAGCCTCCAGTGCAGAGAAGGCCACCCTCATTCCTCTGCAAGCTTATTTCTCTTCAAACAGCTTTGCCCCCAAAGAAAGGAAAACGGCAACCATGCTCTTCTCCCCATCCCCCTGCAGTGACATAATTGCCTTGCTACTGTATATACTGTACAGTTCTATATATTGCACAGTGCAGTCCCATTAGGTTTCACAGTGGAAAGAAATGGCAATGCTCATGAGCAGATGGGGTAATATACTGGGAATGTAGGTCTACTGCTCTAACCTCAAACCCTTCAGTCACTTTCACTGCATTGGTTTCCACGGGAAGGCACGGGTTCATAAGACTGGAAAGGCTATTCTTCTGGACATATCTCACAGGGGTATACTCCGAGGGGGGTAAAAAATATTCAGGATGGGGGCCACAACTGAGCAATCAAAGACCTGCCTCTTTTTATGGGTGTTGTGGTAAAGGGGCAGGGCTTCAGTCACATTGCATCCCCCATCTTGACTTTTTTGACCTCCCTCTGCAGATGCTCCTGCCTGAACAACCAGCTTCCTCACTGTCAAGTACTTTCTCCATGCACTTGGTATTACATGCTTTTAAAATGAACAATGGTGATATATACCATCGTATTGCGCCAAACTTAAGTTCCCACTGAAATCAGTGGGACTATGTCCCAATGTATCCTTCATGTCGACTTTGCTGGGACCTAAGTTAGAAGAAATCTATCTGCTGTCTTCACACTTGGGATGTCCAGGAAACTGGGAATACATTTTTCATCCATTTCACTGGCCAAACATTTGAGGTTTGATGAAAACTAAGCTGTATTCATTTAAGGCAGGCATTTTCCACCATCTGGTTTCCAGATATGATGCTCTGTAGTACCCATCACTCCCACTGGCGTGGCTGATGAAACTTGTAGGTTCCACATTCCTGGAAGGCACCGTTTGTGGAAGGCTGCTTTCAAGAAATGATGTAGGGTGATGAAAACAATTGCTAGACTCCTGGCATTAATATAAAATTAGCCACTTGGAAACACCCAAAATCTATTCAGGAAAATGGAAATGGAAGGAAAAGGAATGGAGGAATATAAGAGAATGTATTGAACCTAGATTAGGACTCCCTGTTGCAGTGATAGTCAAATCAATAGGCTGGAGGAGCCACTGCTATTCAGAATTCCTTGCAATAAACAAATGTTGGTTCTCTTCTTTCATACAGCAGTCATCTAAGCCTCTTTCAGCTTATTTTTAAAAAATTAAGTTTTAATTTCTGATACAGTAAATATCAACAGATATAACCCACATAAACCAAAGCTTTTGGGGGTCTTCAATCATTTTTAAGAATGTAAAGGGGTCCTGAGACCAAAACGTTTGAGAACCACTGTTCTGTTCTGATCTAAACAGGGATAAGCAACCTCCATTTTTTGCATGTGGGGCCACCCAGAATCATGCGGGCAACCCACCTCAATAAGGAATGTTTTCCACCTTGGTTTTGACAAAAAGAACAAGGCAAGCAGATGCATCAACCCTCTGACAGGCTTGAAGCCCCCGTTTTAGTTTCTTAAAAAAAGAATCCTCCCACACAGATTTTAAAGAATTAAAAACCTTGCCTGGCCCCCTCCAGTAATTCCATTTACTCTTGTACTCTCTGCATGGGTAAAAAAATTGTGCCATGGTGACTTTCTTGCAATTCCTATTACCTCCATTGACATTGTAAGGAGTTTGGAAAGCCCAGCAGTTGCTCTCAATCTTCTAATTTCCCAGCTTGCATCTGGAACCCCAGCACAGCACATCTGGGTGCATCTGCTAACATCTGGGTGACAGCACACACGGTGTGGTCTTTTCTGTTTTGATTTCCAGGGCTGGTGACACAGTGAGGTCAGTGGACTGGGTGGGAATAAAAGGTTCAGCCCGTAAGGGGGATGGATTGATGGGCAAAGTAGTGCCTTAAACGTTGGGTTCTTTGTGCTCTCTGAGCTTGATTGTTTTCTTGCAGACATTTCATTCATTTCATCATCAGGCTAGGTAACATCAGCAGCGTGAGGGAGAGTGGGATATGCTGGCCACTCCCCCCTGCACTGATGATGTTATGTAGCCTGGTAATGAAATGTCTGCAAGAAAACAACCAAGTTCAGGGGGCACCAAGAACTCAATAGTTCAACCCTGAGCTACATATAGTATCTTCTATTGGTGCCTTAAATCTCAAGGCATTTATTTGCTCCTTATTCTCCAGACCCCCCAGGGGAAAAAAAATCACAGTGCGAAACAAATATTTTTCTGTCCAGGAGGCCTTGAGCTGGGAGACACACACCCACATCGTGGGTCGATCTTCCAAGTGTGTGGAACAGTATTGTTCTGGGGTGTTGTTCTAAAGTGACCCCCAAGATAGAAGAGAAGTGAAACAGAAACGGGGTGGGTGGGCAGTTAGGCCGTTTTGTCCCCTGCATCAATGCCAGGGGTTTCCCTTTTCTGGATGCCACTCCTGCTTTTATGTAAAGGTAAAGGTTCCCCCCGCACATTTGTGCAGTCGTGTCCAACTCTAGGGGCCGGTGCTCATCTCCGTTTGTCAGCCGATAAGCCAGCGTTGTCCGAAGATGCTTCCACGGTCATGTGGCCGCATGACACGCGCGGAACGCTGTTACCTACCCACCGAAGTGGTACCTATTCATCTACTTCCATTTGCATGCTTTCGAATTGCTAGGTTGGCAAGAGCTGGACCTAGTACGGGAGCTCACTCCGCACGCGGGGCTAGGGATTCGAACCTCCGAACATGCGATCTTCCGATCGACAAGCCTGGCGTCTTACCCGCTGAGCCACCACGCCCCTTTTACTCCTGCTTTTAACCCACCAGAAAAACACAACCATTGAAAATCTCAGCTTCTCCTTCAAATGGGAACAGCGTTGAACCCAAGCTTTCAGTGGAGAAAATCATTCTGCCTGTGCTCAAAGATGATTTGTCCATTAGCCCTTTCGGCAGAAAATAAAAGGAGCAACATGGCAAAACTCAGTTTGGTCAGAGAAAAAAAACAAAAAAAAAATGGGAAACATTCTATGGACTTTTTTTGTTGAAAGAAGAAATGAAATGATGATTTATGGATTTGAAGATTCAGAAAGATGTGGATTACATGAAGGGCTGAAGGGACTTGTATAACGTCGAAGAGGGAGGAGGGACAATAAGATTGTAATTATCTGTTGAAAAGAAGGTCATTCATATATTTCTTAACTTTAGGTTCTTCCTTTTTCATTTCTTGCACTTTCTTTTCTTTCTTTCTTTTCTTCTTTCCCTTTCTTTTCTTTCGATTTGTCTTTTACTGTATAAAAAAATTCTTAATAAATATAAATTAAAGAAAATAATTAAAGGAGGAGCTTAGTTGGAAGAAGATATTTTACAGCCCTAACAGCATTTTTGCCCACAATATCTCTTTAAAACCTAAACAAGGAGAGCCAGTGTGATGTACTGGTTAAGGTCCCAGGATAGAAACCGGGAGAGTGTAAATTCCAATCCTGCCTTGGGCACGAAGCCAGCTGGGTGGCCAGTCTCCCTTAGCCTTAAAAAGCAGGCAATGGCAAACCATTTCTGGAAAATCTTGCCAAGGAAACTGCAGGGACTTGTCCGGGCAGTTGCCAGGAGTCAGCAATGATTTGAAGGCACCAAAAAAAAAAGATGAACACCAAATATAGTACAGTAAAAGACTCCTTTGATTTGAGCTAAAACAGGTGATCCTTTAAAACAGGGGTGGGCAACGTCAGGCCCGCGGGGCTCCCGCCTAAGGCCCAGGGGGCTCCTGCCGGCAAACCCCGCCCCGTGGCTGAAAGGCAAGAAGCAAGATTTGCACAGACTTCTGATGTCCCCGCTGGGCAACAAAGGGGATCACTCAGCTGGAAAAGTGTCAAAAAAGAGCAACCACAAAACCAGGAGCTTGAATGAGGATTGGGAGAGTCTGAAAGTGTGGAGCAAGTGGGGGCCCTTACGGGTGACCAGCCTGTCTCCTGAACTTTTGGATTCAGCATGAAATGCACCCAGGACTGGATCATTTCTGTCAAAGTGTGAGCGTGGAGCGGCCTGGTCCTTCTTCCTTGACACCAGTGATCCACGTACTATGCAGTAAATAGACTCCAAACAGAGATTATATAAAATATCCTATTTACTTTATATACATATGTATTTACAGATCACGTCCACACGGGTAACAAATGATACACCAACGATACAGCATACAAGAGGTAAAATGGGAATAAAGAATTCCTGGATTCTTATGCTTATATATACAAACTGAACAATCACCTTATAGGTCACTCTCATTATCTGCCACACCCAACTAAATGATAGCACCTGTAGTATGAGTCACATACTGACACATCATCACTACAACAATGGCTGCTAATTGGATGACTTGCAGAATAATTCCCCTCTCACCTAGATATCAAGCCTCTCTGGTATAATTTATCTAACTGTAAATTCCTGGGTATATATAAACCCCAACACCCCTCCAATTTACAATAGATATTACATTTCACTTATACAGAATAGAAGACATACACATTTTGGATACACACATCCTATGTCTATCTATACTTAGAGGCTTTGTCATCACATCTGCTACATTACACTCAGATGGACAATATTGCAAATCAATCAGAGACTCTTTGACAGCATTCCTAACATTGTGATACTTGATATCAACATGTTTGCTACGCCCTTTGATTCTATTAGACTTTGCAATCTGTATACATGCTTCACTGTCATTGTATACACATATAGGACCCTCAATTGTTATATTAACATCCATTAACAATTGTCTATACCATATCAACTCTGAACATAGGTCAGATAATGCAGCATATTCCGCCTCTGCAGTTGATACTGCGACAGAACTCTGTTTCCGAGACCTCCACCCCACCAAGGTGTTACCAAACATAATTATCAATCCTGTCATTGATTTTCTATCATGTACATCATTACCCCAATCACTATCTACATAGCATTTTAATTTCAATGGCTTACATGATTTTATCAATAAACATTTATTAATAGTCCCTTTAAGATACCTGAACACATGTTTAATACCCTTCCAATGCCTCTGGGTAGGTTGTGTAACATATCTACTCAGTACATTTACTGCATTCCCAATATCAGGATGCGACCATTGTGCTAAATACAATAAACTTCCAATTATTGACTGATAGTGTTCTTGATCACATGAAGTTTGGTCATCGTCTCCAATCTCCGTGCACGCGCACACCGCCGCACGCCCCCCCGCACCGCCACCATGCACGCGCGTGCTGCCGCTGCCGCTGGTGTGTCGCCAGCGGCGGCACTTTGGAAAGCCCTGGCCTAGGTAATTTCTAATCTCTCCTAAATCTTTGACATCAAATTGTTTTCAGTAAATTCAATTATCCTGCTTTGATCTTTAGCTATAAGACACAAATCGTCTACAAAAATCAAAAGCAACATCTGTTCATCATTTTCACATTGCTTTACATACAGACATGGGTCAGCCTTGCTACACTTGAACCCTAGTCTTTGCAATTCCTCATCTAATCGTAGATTTCAGCAACGTGCTGATTGCCTGAGTCCATACAACGCTTTCTGCAGCTTGTATACTCTACCTGCATCATTAGACTCATATCCTGGAGCTTCAGCCATATAGATTTCTTCCCTCAAATCAGCATGCAGATATGCTGTGGTGATATCATAATGGTTCACTGCACAATTCCCAGCTGCTGCCATTGCTAAGGCAAACCTGAAAGTCTCCCCTCTTAGCGTTGGTGCAAAAACCTCATCATAAGTCTGCTTCTTAACCTGGGAAAACCCTTGTGCTACAAGCCTAGCTTCATACTGAATATCACCATTGACTAAGGTCTTCTTCTTATAAACCCACCTACAACCTACTGCCCTATGCCCCTCAGGCAGCCTGGTAGATTTAAACACCTTATGGGAATTAATGGCGTTCATTTCCACATCCATAGCAGCTTCCCACTTTCTCTGCTCTTGTGGTGGCAACTCCAATACCTCTTTATAACTACGAGGCTCATAATTGATAAAACACACTTTAACATCACCTGGTGTATAACGTTGAGGTGGTATGCCCTTGTTAACTCTTTCAGATCTGCGCAAAACAGTAGCATCCTGCATCATTGGCACACTAGGGGTTAATTCCTCTTCCTTCTTAATCGCATCAGTAGACTCTCGCCGCTCTGCTGGCTCGAACTGTCTCTGACTAGGAAGAAAAACCTCACTCTCTCCGTGCAACTTCAGCCAATTGCTGTGCTCACTAAAACTTGCTGATCTGGAAATAACAACTTTTCTGCCATCAGTGAACCTATATCCCTTGGTCCCTGGCTCATACCCCACAAACGTCATCTTCTGTGCTTTTGCCTGCCCTTTCCTACGTACCTCCTTATGCACGTGAACATAGGCAGTGCACCCAAACACCTTCAAATGAGCTAATGATGGCTTCTTGCCATACAAAATATAATATGGTGTTTGATTTACAGACACACTCCACAACCTGTTAATTAAATAATTAGCAGTCAGTATAGCCTCTCCCCAGTATCCTCTAGATAGCCCTGAGTCAGCTAATAGTGAATCCTTTACTGTCTGTAATGCTAAATTCCTGCTTTCCGCCACGCCATTCTCAGCTGAACTATGCGGATTGGTTCTCCTATGCGCAATGCCCCTCCTACTGAGCCATTGCTGAAAACTGCCACTCATAAACTCAGTGCCTTGGTCAGTTTGCAAACTACACACCTTTGTGCTATATCTACGTTCCACAAACTGCACCCAATTTTTGAACTTATCAAATGTTTGGCTTTTAGCTTTCAATAGGTAACAGAACCCAAATCTGGTGAAATCATCCACAATAACTAAAACATATTAAGCACCACCTATTGTGGCTGGTAATGGGCCAATTAGGTCAGCGTGAACTAATTCAAAACATTTATGTGACTTTCTATCACTAAATTTGCTTACAGGATACACCTTTGACTTTGCAACCTTACAAGCCGTGCAATCCAGGTAAGCTTGGCACAGTTTCAAATCCATTCCAGAACTTGCTTCAGACATCTTTTCAATCACTTTGAAACTCGGATGTCCCAACCTTCTATGCCATAGATGTTCACATGAATCATGTGCTGGTTTGTTAATCATGGCTACATCATGGTCTCTGCATGTCATGGGTTGTACCATTACATATAGATTGTTCTATAAAACACCTTTACCACAGACATGATTATCCTTCATGACAATGCATTCACCTTTACCAAACTGTACATCATATCCCTGTTTATCTAATTGAGAAACACTTATGATATTGTATTCTAAGTCTGGTACACATAGCATTGATAATTCAGCATCTAAACTTGGTACATATGTGGGGTGATGGTGGCTTTTGGGGTTCCAGGCTTGAAGTAATCCAAACAACGTGTTGTAAGGCTAACAATATCTTTATTGATAGCATAAGGCAATAATGGATGTATAGTGCATTATTGCAAAAAGGAAAAAACAAAGCATAAGCAGAGTTCCATCACCAGAATGGAAAGAAAACATCATGGTCTGTGCAAAGACCAGGCATAGTTACAGTTCAGATACAAGTACATGTAGAGAGCAGTCTACATAGAGAGAGCATAGGAAGAACATAAGTGAGGTGAATACCCATGGTTCATAGCTGAATTATACCCATGGTTCAGAATTCTGATTGGTTAATATGGGCTAGGGAACTCTTTCAGCTTAACATTTTGGTAACAGTTGTACTTACTATAAACCGCCATGGGGTGGCGGTGTTGCATATTGGCTTTCCCTGGAGACTCTTTTCACATGGGAACCGGATTTGTTATCTTCTTTGTTTTGGCTAGAACAGCACCTGTTGTTTATGAGCTACTTTGTTATGGAAACGTGCTTGCAACATAGGAGCTTGGAAATTTCCACTTTCCAGGCTAGAGTTTCATAGTGTAGAAACACCATTCGCCCAACTCTACATAGAATACCTTTACCAAATACTTTAACAACATACACAAACCCTTTACCAGTCACAGATGCAACACTTCCATTCGCAAGACTAACATGGTCACATTCAGCCTGCATAAAACTCTTAAACAGCTGCTTCTGATTTGCGATGTGCTGACTCGCACCACTGTCAAAAAGCCACGGCCCCTTTAAATCTTTTACTACCGAAGTAATTACTGACAGCTGGGCAGCATTCCCCGGCTTGAAAATCCCCAGCTTGGCTTTTCCCTTCTGTGCAACATTACAGTCTTTTAACAAATGTTTATCAGAACCACAGCAAAAACATTTACGCTTTACAGATAAAACATTCTCAGAGGTATCAGAAGAATAACATTCCTTCACTGAAATACTGTTTTGCTTAGACCTAATTAAGTTAGAACTTTGTTTTCTTCTCTGTTTCTCTTCCAAAAGTTTGCCAGTTAAATAATTTACGGTTAAATCACTCTCAGATAAAGACCCGAAACTTGTGGCTAAATTATCCCATGTCTCATTCAGAGAACTGAGAATTACATAAACCTTATGTGCTTCTGAAAAAGGCATATCTCTCTGGGCCAACTCAAGAAACAAGCCAGTCATATAATGCAAGTGCTCCCGAATATCCCCATTCACACTTAATCTGGCATGATAAAGCCTTCTTGTCAATAAGACCTTACATAAGGGTGTGCTTCTAAGATAAACATCCTTTAAAGCCTCCCAACACTTACTGGCTACCGTACAATCTCTAACCTAACATATCTGGCCATCCTCCAAACATAAAGTTATGCTTGCCAATGCTCTATCGTTCAGTAGAGCAACTTCTTCTCCGTCCAACTCGGTTGGTGGGTCACTGATAAGCTTCCAAAAACCTTCACGTCGAAGATACATTTCCATTTTATATGCCCATGACGAATAATTAGAGTCAGAGGGAGCGCGCGGAGATGGAGCGGCCTGCCTCTCTCCTAGGCACCAGTGATCCACGTACTATGCAGTAAATAGACTCCAAACAGAAGTTATATCAAATATCCTATTTACTTTATATACATACGTATTTACAGATCACTTCCACAAGTAACAAATGATACACCATCAACGATACAGCTTTCACGAGGTAAAATGGGAATAAATGAAATACAGAATATCTCTGCTTATATAGTCAAACTGACCAATCACATTATAGGTCAATCTCGTTATTCACCACACCCAACCTAACTCTAAGCACCTGTTGAATGAGTCACACATGACACATCATTCCTACAACAATGGCTGCTAATTGGGTGACTGTGCAGAATATTTCACCTTTTACCTAAAAATCAAGCCTCTCTGTATAATTTATATCTAGAAGTAAATTCCTGGGTTTATCAAACCCCAACACCCCTTCAATTTACAATAGATATTACATTCAATTGTACAGAATAGAAGACATACACATTTGAGATATACACATCCTATGTCTCTCTATGCTTAGAGACTTTGTCATCACATCTGCTACATTACACTCAGATGGACAATATTGCAAATCAATACAATACAATACAATACAATACAATACAATAAACTTCCAATTATTGACTGATCACATGATCACACGAAGGTTGGTCATCATCTCCAGTCACTGTTTTGACAAAATCTGTTGTCATCGGGGTTGAAACTTCTTTACACTGTTCCATATTGTTCTCTCTTAGCAGTGTTTCAATCTTCTTCCGCTGCTCTAGAACATAACCCCCATCAACCTTCTGAATACCCATGCCTAGGTAATTCTTAATTTCTCCCAGATCTTTGACATCAAAGTGTTGTTTCAGATTTTCAGTAAATTCAATTACCCTGCTTTGATCTTTCGCTATAAGACACAAATCGTCTACAAAAATCACAAGCAAAATCTGTTCATCATTTTCACATTGCTTTACATACAGACATGGGTCAGCTATACTACACTTGAATCCCATTCTTTGTAATTCCTTATCTAACCTAAGATTCCAGCAACGTGCCGACTGCTTGAGTCCATACAATGCTTTCTGCAACTTGTATACCCTTCCTGCAATCTTTGATTCATAACCTGGGGCTTCAATCATATAGATCTCTTCATTCAAATCAGCATGCAAATATGCTGTTGTGATATCATATTGCTGTACTACACAATTCCCAGCTGCTGCCATTGCTAAGGCAAACCTAAATGTCTCCCCTCTTAGCGCTGGTGCAAAAACTTCATCATAAGTCTGATTCTTTATCTGGGAAAATCCTTGTGCTACCAACCTAGCCTTATACTGAATATCACCATTCACTAAGGTTTTCTTCTTATACACCCATCTACAGCCTACTGTTCTATGCCCCTCAGGCAGCCTAGTAGATTTGAAAACCTTATGAGAATTAATGGCTTTCATTTCCACATCCATAGCAGCTTTCCATCTACTCTGCTCATGTTGTGGCAACTTCAATACATCCTTGTAATTACGAGGTTCATAATCAATAAAACACACTTTTACATCACCTGGTGTATAACGCTGAGGTGGTATGCCCTTGTTAACTCTCTCAGATCTACGCAATACTGTAGCATCCTGCATCATTGGCACATTAGGAGTTAATTCCTCTTCCTTCTTAATCACATCAGTGGCCTCTCTCCGCTCTAAAAACTCAAAACTTCTCTGACTAGGAAGATAAACCTCACTACTCCCGTGTAATCTCTGCCAATTGCTGTGCTCACTAAAACTTGCTGATCTAGAAATAACAACTTTCCTGCCATCAGTGAACCTATATCCCTTGGTCCCTGGCTCGTACCCCACAAACGTCAGCTTCTGTGTTTTTGCCTGTCCTTTCCTACGTACCTCCTTATGCATGTGAACATAGGCAGTGCACCCAAACACCTTCAAATGAGCTAATGGTGGCTTCTTGCCATATAACATATAATATGGAGTTTGGTTTACAGACACACTCCATAACCTGTTAATTAAATAATTAGCAGTTAATATTGCCTCTCCCCAGTATCCTCTTGATAACCCTGAGTCAGCAATGAGTGAATCCTTCACTGTCTGCAATGCCAAATTCCTACGTTCAGCCACGCCATTCTCAGCTGAACTATGTGGGTTAGTTCTCCTATGCACAATGCCCCTTCTACGGAGCCATTGCTGAAAACTCCCACTCAGAAACTCTGTACCCCGGTCAGTTTGTAAACTGCACACCTTTGTGCTATACCTACATTCCACAAACTGCACCCAGTTTCTAAACTTTTCAAATGTTTGACTTTTAGCTTTCAAACATAACAGAACCCAAATCTTGTGTAATCATCTACAATGACTAAACATATTTAGCACCCCCTATTGAAGCTGGTAATGGACCAATTAAGTCAGTGTGAACTAATTCAAAACATTTATGTGACTTCCTATCACTGAATTTGCTCACAGGAAACACCTTTGACTTTGCAACCTTACAAGCTGTGCAATCCAAATACACTTGGCACTTTTTCAATTCCATTCCAGAACTTGCTTCTGACATCTTTTCAATCACTTTGAAACTCGGATGCCCAAGCCTTCTGTGCCACAGGTGCGCACATGAATCATGTGTTGGCTTATTAATTGTAGCTAAACCATGATGGCTGCTGCTTGTCCTGGTTTGAACTATTTCATAAAGACAGTTTTGCAAAATACCTTTGCCACAAACATTGTTATCCTTCATAACAATACATTCATTATTACCAAACTGTACAGTATAACCCTGTTTATCCAATTGTGACACACTAATTATATTGTACTCCAGTTCAGGCACACACAACCTTGATAATTCAATATTTAACCCTGGTACATATACAAATCCTTTACCAGTCACAGATGCAATGCTTCCATTAGCTAGAGTAACATGATCTTTATCAGCCTGCTTAAAACTCTTAAACATCTGTCTGTTATTTCCTATATGCTGACAAGCCCCACTGTCAAGTAAAAATGGTCCTTTTAAATTTTGTTCTACACTTGAACTAATTAAAGACAGCTGTGCAGCTTTTCCCGGCTTGGAAATATTCATCTTAGCCTTCGGCTTCCGTTTCTTATCACAATCCCACAACAAATGCTTTTGTGACCCACAGCAGAAACATTTTCATACATACAAAACATTCTCAGAATATTCTTTAACAGAAACACTGTTCTGCTTAGCACTAATTACATTAGAACACTGCTACCTTCTTTGCTCTTCTTCCAGTAATCTGCCAGATAAGTAATTTATGGTTAAATCTTCCTCAGATAACGAACCAAAGCTAATTGCCAAAGTATCCCACGTTTCATTTAGAGAACTGAGAATTATATACACTTTGTTAGCTTCTGTAAATGGCATATCTCTCTGAGCCAATTCCTGGAACAACCCTGTCATATAATGCAGGTGATCCCTTATATTATCAGATACCCCTAATCTAGCGTGATAAAGTTTTCTTGTTAGTAAAACCTTACATAACAGTGAGCTTCTTAGATAAACATTCTTTAAAGCTTCCCAACACTTATAGGCTAACTGACAGTCTCTAACATAACACAATTGGCTATCTTCCAGACATAAAATTATGCTTGCCAATGCTCTATCGTCCTTTAGAGCAACTTCTTCATCTTCCAGGTCTGGTTCAGGGCAAAGTACACTCCTCCAAAGCCCTTCACGCCGAAGATACATTTCCATCTTATATGACCATGACGAATAATTACTGTCATTCAGTCTTTCCAGAGGAAAACCTCCCCCGACTGCTGGCAACATCTTCGCTGTGCTCATCTGTCTTCAGCCCCTTCTGGGCAGACACCGATGATTAAAGACACAGACCTTATCAGAAAGTCCTCCAGCTGTAAAACAAGCGTAGGAGAAAAAACACAAACACAGGCACGGAACCTGTTAAAGCTCCAAATCACTCCAAATAGCCACACGACTCCTGGATAGGCTTCCAAAGCTTCCAGCTCACAGACTGCACACGATCCACCGATCCACAGCCAGTGCAAAGCCTTCCGTCGTCTATGGAGTCTCTGCCGCCTCTGGGCCCGTAACCCTGTCAGAGGGAGCGCGCGGAGATGGAGCGGCCTGCCTCTCTCCTAGGCACCAGTGATCCACGTACTATGCAGTAAATAGACTCCAAACAGAAGTTATATCAAATATCCTATTTACTTTATATACATACGTATTTACAGATCACTTCCACAAGTAACAAATGATACACCATCAACGATACAGCTTTCACGAGGTAAAATGGGAATAAATGAAATACAGAATACAGTATCTCTGCTTATATAGTCAAACTGACCAATCACATTATAGGTCAATCTCGTTATTCACCACACCCAACCTAACTCTAAGCACCTGTTGAATGAGTCACACATGACACATCATTCCTACAACAATGGCTGCTAATTGGGTGACTGTGCAGAATATTTCACCTTTTACCTAAAAATCAAGCCTCTCTGTATAATTTATATCTAGAAGTAAATTCCTGGGTTTATCAAACCCCAACACATTCAGTCTTTCCAGAGGAAATCCTCCCCCGACTGCAGGCAACATCTTCACTGTGCTCATCTTCTCTGTGCTCATCTTCCCTCAGCCCCTCCTGGGCAGATACCAATGAATAAATAGCACAGACCTTATCAGAATGTCCTCCAACTGCAAAACAAGCCTAGGAAAAAACACACACAGGCACGGAACCTGCAAAGCTCCAAATCGCTCCAAATAGCCAAACGAAACTCTCACAGCTCACAGACTGCACACGATCCACAGCCAGTCCAAAGCCAATCGCCTCTGGGCCCGTAACCTGTCAAAGTGCGAGCGTGGAGCGGCCTGGTCCTTCTTCCTTGACACCAGTGATCCACGTACTATGCAGTAAAGACTCCAAAGAGAGATTATATAAAATATCCTATTTACTTTATATACATACGTATTTACAGATCACGTCCACACGGGTAACAAATGATACACTAACAACACAGCATACAAGAGGTAAAATGGGAATAAAGAATTCCTGGATTCTTATGCTTATATATACAAACTGAACAATCACCTTATAGGTCACTCTCATTATCTGCCACACCCAACTAAATGATAGCACCTGTAGTATGAGTCACATACTGACACATCATCACTACAACAATGGCTGCTAATTGGATGACTTGCAGAATAATTCCCCTCTCACCTAGATATCAAGCCTCTCTGGTATAATTTATCTAACTGTAAATTCCTGGGTATATATAAACCCCAACAATTTCCCTTCTTTCCTTCCACCTCTTCCTCTTTATAGGATCCTTCAGGTGAGGCCAGCAGTTAAGACCAAAGGCGAGGAGTCACAGGCCAGCTGGAGTTCCCTTTGCAGCAGGAGGTGAGCTGGCAAACCAAGAGCCAGGCTGCTTTTCTTCTTCTTCCTTCTGCGGCTCAGATGGGAAAGAGCAACCACCTTGAGACAGAAGGTTGGTAGCGACAGGGACACACTGAGATCTCCTGCCATGGCAGATCCCTGACTGTGAGGTCACTGGATCCTCATGGGATGCATCTCATTCCAGAAATAGAACGCCTTGGGCGAGTAGCCGCCTGGGTAAGGAGTCCAGGGACTCAGAGTCCTCCTGTGGGACTGAATTTTCTCCTGGGCATGGAAAAATGGGGGGCAGGGAAGGGAGTCAAGGTTTGTCTGTTGTCCAGGAGAGATTTGTTCTGATCAGTTCTCCAAAGATGTTGTCTTTGATTTCTGGTTCAGAAGAGGCCCAGCTTTAAAGGTTTTGACCACCTTCTGCTGGTGGCTGAAGGACTGGGAGATTTTTGTGACTGGAGCTGTTTGGTGGAAGGAAATGTTGGCAGGATGGCTGCCAAGGGGGTTGTGTCATGAGGGTTGAGCCAGTGGAGTCCATGGCTTATTCAGGACGGGAGGGCAGAAAGACAGTGGACGCAGCCATTCAAGGAGAAACCGCCATCTCAGCACCTTTTAGGATGGAGGAACTCAAGTGCCTCTGGCCTGCCACTGAGAGCCCAAAGTTGAGCTCCTGGTTAGGCCTGGAGGACACTGATGCATCTGGATCTGCTTCACCTCGGTTTCCACCCTGGTTTAGAAATAGAAGCTGGTCAGCTTGGTTCACACACATTAAATCTTAAACCCAATCAAAAGACGGGAAAGTGAAACAAAGAAGCCATATGTTGGTTCATTACAGTGGCCTGGCTCTCACATGGCAAGTTAAGACAAAGGCTGACTTCTGAGGAACTAATCCACTTAAGCCTAGAGTAGCATGTTGGCTTGTTTGATTTATATCTCACCCTTTGTCCTGACGCTTGAGGCGGCGTGGATCTCTCTGCTCCCCGTCTACCTTCACCATCACCCCACCCTGGCTCTTGGGCCGAGAGGGACGGACTGGCCCAGCATCCCCCAGGGACCTTCCATGGGGTGCGGGTGGGGGGACACAGGAATCTGGGTCGTCCTGCTTCAAGTCCAACACTTTCCCCATTACACCTCCCTGGCTCTTGGACTGAAGCAGTAGTTCTGGCTGTGGAAACAAACCTGGTTTTTTATTTGTATCATGTGTATTTGGTTTGACTTGATCTCACAAGCTGTCTTGGGTGGACCTTGCTAAGAAACACAGCCTACAGACACCAACCTGAGTTCTGGATTCTCCCTTTTGAATCGTAGGCCCAGGCCCAGGAGAGTCTGGCAAAGACCAGGAAGACCATCTCTTTGGGGGAGTCAATGGAGCTGTTTTATCCAGAAACAGGCAGCTTGAGGAAGGGGTAGATCGATCCTCCCCAGCTCATTCAAGGCCTCCACAAACGGCCGGTCACTGCTGGGATTCAGACTTTGCCCTTCACCAGCATTTATTGCGGGGTTTCACTTACCAGGATGTGTGAATCAGGCCACCATGACTTATTCATCAAATTATACCTAAAGCAAACCATGGTTTACCACATTTCTCTTCCATCTTGGAGAAATGTTAACTAATAAAGGGGGGGGGACTCGTGGACCGAGTGAGCTTTGCCTGCCTGTCTGAGAAATTGTTGGAGGGGTCAAAGAAGGAGAGAACATTCCCATGAAAAGGGGGCTCCATTTCATCTCCTCTGCTCAGGGGGGCCTTTTGCGGTTTCCAGGGCAGAGAAGCTGAAGGGCAAAGGAGGGGGGCAGGGCCCTCTGGATTTGTTATAATAATAAACAAAAATTTATATGCTTCCCGACTCCCAGCGACTCAGATGGCAGAAAAGAGGTGGGAGAGCAAATATCCCAGCAGAGTGTTTCTCAGTGGGGGATTCTGGGAGTTGCCAAGGTTGAGAAACGCTGTCTTAGGAGACCAGACATTCAAAAAAATCTAAAGAGAAAAATAGGCTGAAAATAACATAGCAATTCCTTTTCACATTCCATGGTTCCCGCCGCTTGAAGAGTTGCCTGCCAGGGAGACATTCTGAACTGAGGTAGTTTTTCTCAGCCATCGACAGCCATCTAGCCTCCAGACGCGCTAGACCAACTTCCATCATCCCCTGCCGCCAGGACCCCTAGACAAGCCGCCCCCCCCCCCCCGCGCCTGGAGGCTGCTCCCTGCAGCCAATTGGCCGGCTGTGAAAATGCGGCGGCTCCAAATCAAGCAGCTCTGAGGGCGGAGAAGAAAAGCGGAGTCGGTCATCGGGGAGCGAGACGCCCCTTTCGGGGAAATCAGGCGCGGAGAGACGCTTTGCCCTTCGGGGGCAGCAGGGGGCGCTGCTGTTAGAGTTCTTGTGTTGCCCTGGCGAATTATTCCTATACAAAGCACAGCGTTCTCATGATGACGTGAACGCCAGGTGGCTGAATAACAGAGAAGCCTTGGCGTTGTTTACGTCCTCATGAGATAAGGAGCGAGAAGGTACCATGTTATGGCTAGCAATGGATCTTCCTTCTGTGGGAAGATATCCTCCTGATTTTCTTCTGTGGGAAGCCTTGCTCAGGCCCCCTGAGCAAGGAAGGGGGGGAACTCAGTGCGTAGATGCAGCACTGCCAACCAATGCTGTGTGCTTTGAGGCCTAGTGTGTGTCACAGCTAACTTCCAGCCAATCAGAAAGCTAGAAGAACTGAATATACAACCATGCAAAATAGTGTTCTATGTCTTCTTGATTTCTAGTGTCTCTTAGCTATGTAGTTCTTCACGTGTTCACTTCCCGTGGACTGGGCAGAGTGAGCTATGCCTGGCTTTGGGTATAGGCCATGGCAGGAACTCTGGCCCTGGGATCAATACACGGAACTCTGCTTATAAGTTTGTTTTGTTTTTCTTTTTACAATGCTGTATCTTGTATATTCATCTTTTTCATTGTTGCGATAATGTACTGTATCTGCATTATTGCCCTATGCTAAACAGTAAACACTGTTAGCCCTAACAAGCTGCATTCTTGTCTGTTTATTTTCAAGCCTCGGTTTTTTCCCTTTAAGCCAGCATATATCCCATCAGGTTACGGGCCCAGAGAGAAATTTGCGTTTTCTTTGCTGTGTTGGACCTGGCTGTAAAAGGGAGTTTGTTTTTAGAGGCTGGTTTCGGAGTAAACATTTTTTTATTTGAGTGGTCAGCAATGGCTGAACAGTGTCTGGTCAGTCTGCCATTTGAGGCTTTAGATGGCACAAACTATCTGACCTGGTGTGTGGAGATGGAATCATTCTTTTTGCAAGAAGAAGATTTGTGGCAGTAAGTGGCAAATCCACTTCCAGAGGATTCCTGGAGGATTCAGAGGGTTCTCTCTGAAGAAGTGCAAGCATGTTTGGACTGTGCTTATGGCATTTTTGCTTTTGGGACTCAACTCCTCTGAATGGAATTATTTCAGCTACTGCATATCAGCTACTCCAGAACTGCAAAATGAGAGCTGAGAAGCTGTTGGAGCTGTTGGAGCCTTTAATACACAGTAGAACTCTGTTGCCCTTGGTGGTCTGTTAAGACAACTTTATGGTTTGAAGCTGCAACCGGTGAGACTGTGATGACCCACCTTGGTGAGTTCAAGACTTTGTTTGCTGCATTTGAACAAGAAGGCATATTTTTCTGAGGCTGTGAAAAAGCATGCGTGATTTTTGTCAAGCCTGGAGCTACAAGCCACTTTCAGGAGCCGTCTGCTGCTGCTGTTCCTGAGAATTCCTAACAAAGTGTTCCAGCTGAAGTAAAACCTGGTATGGAATTTACATTTGTCGTGGTTTGCTGTGATTCTACAAGGCTGTTCCCTGCCCCGATGTCCAGCGGATACAAGAACTCTAACAGCTGCAGCACAGCACAGCCTGGGCGGGGCGTGGTCCTTGTCAAAAACTCTTGCTTTGTCCGGGCAAAAGGAGAAGCTCTCCAGCCTCAGGGGGGAAAAAAGCATATTGAAAATGGAGTGGGTCGAACAGACCCACGTTGGGATGGCACATTCTCTCTACCCAATCAGGTCAGTTACCTTGACTAGTATGCCCGCTCCCATCTTCCTATCCAAGCAGGAAGAGGAGTATTGAGTCAGGTCATCTTCATGTCAACTATCTTTTATCTCCTTTACAATCCTGAATGGCCGTTCTGAATTACATTCCTTATGCAAGGACAAGACAACTTATCGACAACTTATTGAGGCAGGAAGGGCAGTGTGTAGTCTAGGGCAATTCACACATTCTTGGTGAGTCACAGCCTCCTCAAGAATGTTTGCTTTGAGATATTTAAACTATACAAAGGAGATCTGATGTGAGGACCTTGATTTCCTGGGCCTACATTTATTTTATACTAAAGAAATGGGGTGTTATTACATGAGTATATATTCACATCTAGATATACAAAAAGGTAAGAATATGTCTACAATCCAACAGTGGAGGGGGCCGAATTGAGGACCCGCCCCGCTAGATCCAGCTTGCGGCCGGAAAAGCTTCTGGCCAGCCTTCTCCGCCCGGAGCCTCCCAGCGAAGCTGCTCTTCAAGCCCGAGATTCTCTCCCATGTTTTTAGGACCCCCCTTTGCTTTTTGTTGCTCTGGTGGGGTTGGCCAGGAGCTGCTGCTGTCAGTCCCAAACTCTCTGCACTGGAGGCTTCAGTGCGTAGATGCAGCACTGCCAACCAATGCTGTGTGCTTTGAGGCCTAGTGTGTGTCACAGCTAACTTCCAGCCAATCAGAAAGCTAGAAGAACTGAATATACAACCATGCAAAATGGTGTTCTATGCTTCTTGATTTCTAGTGTCTTTTAGCCATGTAGTTCTTCACGTGTTCACTTCCCGTGGACTGGGCAGAGTGAGCTATGCCTGGCTTTGGGTATAGGCCATGGCAGGAACTCTGGCCCTGGGATCAATACACGGAACTCTGCTTATAAGTTTGTTTTGTATTTCCTTTTACAATGATGTATCCTGTATATTCATCTTTTTCATATTTGCGATAATGTGATTGTATATACATTATTGCCTTATGCTATCAGTAAACACTGTTGGCCCTAACAAGCTGCATTCTTGTCTGTTTATTCTCAAGCCTTGGTTTTTCCCCTTTAAGCCAGTGTATACCCCATCAGTGAAAGCCTTTTGACTATACACAAAATGGTGTTTTGTTTCTTTCCTGCCAAAACCCAAGTCAGAGCTGGTCAGGAGGGTTGGGACTGTGACTCCCAGAATTCCCAGTCAGTATAGCCAAAGGCCAGGCCTCCTGGGGATTCTGGGAGTTGTAGTGCAAACGGGTCTGGAAGCTGACATTGCCGAAAGCTAACCGAGTTGGTAAAATCTTCAACTAGGAGGTGGGGAGGAAAAAGAAGGCAGCCAGTTTAGGGGTGTCTAAAAAGAGCCCAACAATTCCCCTGGTTTGAGACAACAAAACTTACAATTTCCCAAAAGAAAGGAGATTTTTGGGCACTTTGGGCAGATTAACCCAGGAACTGCCGTCTTCCAAACACACTGAGAGTTTGGAAATATTGAGTCTTTCCATCATTGCATGAGATTCATTTGCACCAACCTCAAATGAGCAATTTGAATCGAAGCATTCTCTCTCTCTCTCTCTCTCTCTCTCTCTCTCTCTCTCTCTCTCTCCCTCCCTCCCTCCCTCCCTCCCTCTCTCTCCCTCTCTCCCTCTCCCTCTCCCTCTCCCTCTCCCTCTCCCTCTCCCTCTCTCTCTCATTCTTGGGCGGGTGATCCCAGCGTGAAGCTGGAGAAAAGGAGAGAGCTGTATGTACAAGGTCCCTGGGACTTCCCAGCCTGCCTTTGAGCTTCTTTCCTGGGTGGCAGAAGAGAGAGGAGGAGATTCAGCCAGGGCCGCTGCGATGGGAAACTCTGCGGCCCAGGACGGACGAAATTCCCTCTGGGGCTCCCCGATACACAACAGTTGTGCAGGTCATGAATTGGGGGCTGCCTCTGAGGAACTTCCAGGCAAACCGCTCTTGGCTGCTTTGTACACGGGAAGCCTGCCTGCCTGCCTGCCTGCCTGCCTGCCTGCCTGCCTGCCTGCCTGCCTGCCTGCCATCCATCCATCCATCCATCCATCCATCCATCCATCCAAATTTATCCCCGCCCTTCATTCAAATTTATCCCCGCCCATCTCCCCGAATAGAGGACTCTGGGTGGCTTACAGCATATCAACAGTTAAAATCTATACATATAAAATCACAATATAACAATAAGTAGATAACAATAGATAAAAATCCAAGAGATGGTAAGATCAGCTATCAGGAGGACATTATGGGGCAGCTACCCCCAGGAGGTACTATTACCTCCCTCGTCCCAGGCAAGGCGGCAGAGCCAGGTCTTAAGAGTCTTCCGGAAGGTCAGGAGCGAGGGGTCCAGCCTCACCTCCGGGGGCAAGATGTTCCACAGTGCGGGCACTATTTAGCCAGAACTAAACTTCTCTCGGGGTTTCGGACCTTCACCTCATCCCTGGCTGCGAGGGGCTGTGTGGAGTCTAAAAGAGATGCATACACCACATACCTGTATATTTCAAACCCACCAACACACTGAGACAGAGGATTGTACACCCCAAAGATCAAACTCCAAAACACAAGGAAAGCAATGTTGTGTATGCAATCCAGTGCAGTGAGGAGTGCTCTGAACTCTACATTGGAGAAACCAAACAACCTTTGTACAGGAGGATGGCCCAACACAGGTGAAGTAACACCACAGGACCAGAGTCAGCAGTTTATCTTCATCTAAAGGAAAAAGGACACTCATTTGAGGACATTAATGTTCACATTTTAGACAGAGAAGATAGGTGGTTTGAGAGAGGGGTCAAGGAATCCATTTATGCCAACTTGGAAAATCCTTCCTTGAATAGAGGTGGGGGCCTCAGGCACAATCTTTCCCTATTTTCCTTCCTGCTTTGTCTTCTGTGCCTAGGAAGATTAAGACCATTTTGCAAGCTCAACAGCAGCATGGTGATCTTAACGATCCTCCTTTAGATGATAAAGGGACTTAGAAATAAACATCTCAAAATAACCATGACCTAGCCCCAGGTGCAAGGTCACACAGCCACCTAGAAACATATTTAAGGATTCCCTTACTAACTTTGCTCAGACTGAAGAAGCTCCTTGGATAAGGAGCGAAACGTTTCCACTGAGAAAATAGAAATCCAGTTGACATGATTCAACCTACAGTCCAAGGTCAGGAGTTTGCAGGATAGAAATTGAAATCATTTTCCGTGTTTATCTTTGATTCACCAGGAGGGCTCTACAGGTTATGGGACCCTCCACACGCAGACTGAGGTTAGGGGGAGGATGCCTGGTGAGCCCCCCCAAAAAAAGATTGGTGGTGGCAGCAGGAACTCTGCTATTAATCTGCATTTCAGATTAACAAAATTAGTCTAGAAGCATTATTCCCGTAGAGTAAGAACTTTTTTAGTTACCGATACAAATGTTTTTACTAACAGCCAGAGTGAGGCTTCTGTTGAAATGCCAGATGACGACTGGATGCTTGACTTGAAGAAATTAAAGGGACAGATCAAATTGCAGACCATAGGTGAAACTGCTTTTCTTATGGAATGCTATGGAAAGGAAGGGGTTGTTATCTATGGGAGGTTTTCTGCTGAGAAGTTGGAGTGTTTAAGGGAGGCAGTTGGGCTGCTTGATGAAAAATGCCCTGTGTGTATTGTGGAAATATGTGAATGCTTTGGTTTAGTTTGAAGTGGGGTAAGGGTTTGAGAATGGTTATTTGGACTGCTTTTAAGGCTTGTTTGATGTTACTCCTCTTTAATGATTTGGATTGAGATTAATAAGGTAAAGTAAATAAATGTTTGGTTTTAGGTTTAATATGATTAAGCTTGTAATAACTAGTATTATTAATTATAAAGGCAGAAAATTTATATGCTTTTTTAGTTTGACCTTTATTATAGTAGACAGAAAAGTATAAAATAGTGGTAGGAAGGAAGTAATTAAATAACTGTTGTTTTTTGGGGGAAGTTGTTTAGGTGGTTTATGTATTTTCTTTAATATAAGGGGACGGAGCAATTGTAGTTAGTGATCTTTATAATGTGCTAATGCAGGGCTTTCCAAACTTTTTCCCACGGCGACACACCAACTGGTGTTGGTGTGTCGCCGCAGGAAAACCCGGAAGCGGCAGCGCACAAAAACCCGGAAGCGCTGCTGCCGCTTTCGAATTTTCACACACTGCCGTTGGTCTCTTGCCGCGGGAAAACCCGGAAGCGCTGATGGCCATCAGCGCTTCCGGGTTGTGTGGCGACACACCAGACTGTGTGTGGCGACACAATTTTGTGTCGCGACACACAGTTTGGAAAGCTCTGTGCTAATGGAATGATTTATAGAAATAATGTGATTTTGGCTTAATATAGAGTAAGGGATTGATTATGGGAAATCGTATATTCTTGCTGTTAAAAGTTGGAAGTCACCTCTTTATGTAACCTTTAAAAATCTTTTTTCATCTTGTGTTTTCTCACTTTTTTAGTTTTCTTTCTTTTCGTAGATTTTTTCTTTTTTGTAGTTTTTTATCTTTGCTTTAAACCTAATAAAATTCTTATTAAAATAACTTTTGACTTACCATATATGCCCTGGAATATATTACTTATTTGAGAACATTGTTTTATTGTATTTTAAATTAGTATTTATGTTCGTTTTATTGTAAACTGCCCAGAGTTTCTCTTTGAGTGAGATGGGCAGTGACTAGTCTAGTGGTTAAGGCAACGGGCTAGAAACCAGGAGACTGAGAGTTCTAGTCCCGCCTTAGGCATGAAAGCCGGCTGGGTGACCTTGGGCCAGTCACTCTCTCAGCCCTAGGAAGGAGCCAATGGCAAACCAGGAGACTGAGAGTACTAGTCCCGCCTTAGGCATGAAAGCTGGCTGGGTGACCTTGGGCCAGCCCAACTCACCTCACAGGATTGTTGTGGGGAAAATAGGAGGAGGAAGAAGTATTTGGTATGTTTGCCGCCTTGAGTTACTGAGGTGGGATAGAAAATAAATAATATAAATATAAATAAGTAAAACTCCCAAGCAGCCTCAGCAGGTGGGGCCAGGGTAGGGAGACTGCATGGGTTTCTGGGGGTGAAGAGGAATTCTGGGAGTTGAAGTCCACACTGAAGTCCAAGTGGCTGAGTTTGAAAAACGCTGATCTAGACCTTTACACTGATAGTTATTGATCATTTGGAGAGTTGGATAGCCCAGATCACCATCCTCCCAAGATGGCTGAGGTGCATTTCTCCCTTTCTTTGTGATCCCCTCTGGGATCCCCACTGGCCTTAGGATGACATCGCGAATCCAGGCTTGATATTGTAGACCCTCAGCTGGAGATGAATTACTCAAACAACAAAATGATGGTGTTTCCCAGAAGCCCTCAAAACTATTCCTGGCACATGAATAAAGTTTGCCTTGTATGATTTTCATGCTTTCAATACCTGATTGGGAGGGGGGGATATTTCATGCCTCAGATAGTTGAAGGACACACCCAGCTACGTTGCCTTGACTGCCCAAAAATTTCAGCCGCCATCTTGTAATTCTAGTGAATGGGGGTCAGGGGGAGGTTGCCTTCCAGCGGCTCTGAAATTATTCCCAGCTAAGTCTTTGGCTTAGCTTAGTGATCCCCTTCATGGATCACTGCTTTGTCGTGGCGAAGGGGCTTGCGTAACTCAATGAAGTCAGGTCAAGACGGACAGGACATGGTGGAGAGTTCTGACAACATGTGGCCCACTGGCGGAGGAAATGGCAGCCCACTCCAGTATCCTTGCCAAGAAAACCCCATGGACACTATCAAAAGGCTAAAAGATATGACGCCGGAAGATGAGCCCCTCAGGTCAGAACAAACTAAGCAATTTTAGTGGAGCTATGGGTCAGCCAGGCAATTTTCATAGAACGTAAGGTTCTGTGCCAGCAGGTATTCTCCACATTTGGTCAGAAAAAATTGCTTCAAATTTAGACTTCACTTCCACTCTTCCTCCTCCCCCCTTTCAACAAAATTACCACAATGATTTGGTGATTTACATGATGTAACAAAATCATGTAAGGGTGACTGAAGATGAAACACTGGAGCTGCAACAGAGAGGGGGGGAGTTGGGTGGCTGCCCATTTGGCAATGGCATCGGCATAAGAGCTCCCCTTGGCCACCATGGAGTCATCATGTTGATCTTGAGAAAAATGGACAACAGCTAGGAGGGAAAGAAGCTGATTTGCATCAGCATAGATGGTCGGCTTTTAGGCTTTGTCACTACTGAGGTAGACATGGAGGCAGTCCAGACTTAGTATAGATTATAACTGGTGGAGCAGACTTCAACAGGCCCACCTCAGTGGAATCCCCACCCCAAAGCTTGCTGGTCATAGCAAAGAAAGCTATTTTGTGTTAATTATTAGGAAAATAAGAGCCGGTTGATGTTCATTGTGATACTTTAAATATTCTGTAATATCCAAAACTATTCTCACATTGCCTCTTAGTTTTTATTATTTATTAAACAGAATTCATTGGCGATCACTCGTAGCCAAGTAAGATTGTCTTCCAAAGGTAAAATTTTAACGGTGAATCCGTAAGTGGCTATAAAGGCCAATTCTGGATCCGCACAACCTCCAGCAATGAGGGCATAGGTTTCCGGGTGGGAGACGGTCATGATGAGGGTTTGCCTGACGTGCCTTCCTTTTAGCTCTTTTCTCCTTTTCACCCTGTACTCGTGCTTCTTCAAAGTCCATAGCGCCATTAATAAAGGATGACCTACAATTGAAACGCTCATGAGTTAGGGCTTCCCAGTTCTCAATGCTGATATTACATTTTTTTAAATTAGCTTTGAGAGTATCTTTGAATCTCTTTTGCTGTCCACCAATATTCCGTTTTCCATTCTTAAGTTGGGAGTAAAGTAGCTGCTTTGGAAGACGATGGTCAGGCATTCGAACAACATGACCGGTCCAGCGAAGTTGATGTTGGATGATCATTGTTTCAATGCTGGTGGTTTTCGCTTCTTCTAATACGCTAACATTAGTCCGCCTATCTTCCCAAGTAATTTGCAGAATTTTTCGGAGGCAGCGTTGATGGAATCTTTCAAGAACTTGGAGGTGGCGTTTGTAGAGGGTCCATGTTTCACAGGCGTACAGAAGGGTTGGTAGTACAATGGCTTTGTAAACAAGCATTTTAGTCTCCCTGTGAATGTCCCGATCCTCAAACACTCTACGCTTCATTCAGGAGAAAGCTACACTCGCAGAGCTCAGGCGATGCTGAATTTCAGCGTCGATGTCGGCTTTTGTAGATAGATGGCTGCCGAGATAAGAAAAGTGGTCAACATTTTCTAGTGACACACCTTTAAGCTGGATTGATGGCGCTGCAGAGGGATTGGTTCGAACTTGCTGGTAAAGCACTTTGGTTTTTTTAATGTTAATCGAGAGGCCGAGCTTTTCATATGCTTCTGCAAAGAAGTTTAGGATAGTTTGAAGATCTTCCTCGGAGTGTGCACAGACTACGTTATCATCAGCATATTGAAGTTCTATAACAGAAGTGGCAATTACCTTATTTTTTGCTTTCAGCCTACTAAGATTAAAAAGCTTTCCATCTGTTCGATATATAATTTCTACACCAGTAGGAAGTTTCTCTTCAACAAGGTGCATAATCATAGCGATGAAGATAGTGAATAAGGTTGGAGCAATAACACATCCCTGTTTAACGCCGGATTCCACTTTAAATGGATCGCTTTGAGAGCCATTGTTATTCAGGATTGTTGCCATCATGTCGTCATGGAGTAACCGCAAGATGTTCACAAATTTATCAGGGCATCCGATTTTCAGAAGGATGGTCCAGAGAGCAGTACAATTTACAGTATCAAAAGCTTTAGTCAGATCAATAAACATCATGTACAGAGGGCGGTTTTGCTCCTTGCATTTTTCTTGAAGCTGTCGTGCAGTGAAGATCATATCCACTGTTCCCCTGGAAGGGCGGAAGCCATTTTGCGTTTCAGGGAGGATGTCTTCTGATACAGATAGGAGACGGTTTGCAATGATCTTTGCCAGGATTTTGCCTGCTGTGGCTAGAAGGGAGATGCCTCGATAGTTTCCACAGTCTGTTCTATCACCCTTTTTAAAGAGAGTGATAATTATGGCATCCCTAAAGTCTGCTGGAATCTCCTCCCTCATCCAGATTTTTTCGATGAGCTTATGAAGTTGTTGTGTAAGTTCAGGCCCGCCTTCTTTAAAGACTTCAGCAGGAATCCCATCAGGTCCACTAGCTTTGTTATCTTTCATTTGTTTAGTGGCTTTACTGACTTCCTCCAAACTAGGGGGTACTGCAAGCTCATTTCTTATTTGTTTTTGCGGGATTTGCAAGAAGACTTCATCAGCCACAGTAGAGTGACGATTAAGGAGATTGTAGTAATGCTCTTTCCAGCGCAGTGCAATAGACTCTTTGTCCTTTAGAAGTTTAGCACCATCTACTGAGTGTAAGGGATTTGTACCATGGTTTGTTGGTCCATAGATGGCCTTTATGGCATTAAAAAAGCCCCGTGCATCATGAGCATCTGCAAAATGTTGGGTTTCTTGGGCTTTTTTTATCCACCATATGTTCTTAAGTTCTCTAGTTCTTCTTTGGACTTCTGCCTTTGCACTGGCGTAGATTTTTTTCTTAACGGCACAGTTAATATCTTTTTGCCATATCTGGAAGGCTTTCCTTTTCTTGTCAATAATATGTTCAATCTCACTATCGTTCTCATCAAACCAGTCCTGATGTCTCTTAGTCTGGTATCTGGTAGTTTGTTCACAGGCTGAAATAATAGAAGTCTTCAATTTAATCCAGTGTTCCTCAACATTTTCAGGAAGTTCCATAGGCAGATGTTCCTTGAGAGTTGATTGAAAGCAAGCTTGTTTAATAGGATCTTGAAGGGCCAGTGTATTCATTTTATGCCTTGGTTTTCTTCCTTGGAGCCTACGATGAGGGACAATCTTTATAGCCATCGTGGATCGAATTAATCGATGGTCTGTCCAGCAGTCATCGGCGCTCGTCTTGGCTCTGGTGAGAAGTACATCACGGCGATCTCTAGCACGGACAATTACATAATCTAAAAGATGCCAGTGCTTCGACCGTGGGTGCTTCCATGATGTTTTAAATTTATTTTTCTGGCGAAAGAGTGTGTTAGTAATGACAAGGTTATGCTCTGCACATTTAGTCAGAAGTAAGATTCCATTCATGTTGCTGTTGTCAACTCCTTCTTTCCCAATGATCCCTGGCCACAAATCAAAATCACGCCCAACTCTTACATTGAAATCGCCCAGGAGGATAATTTTATCCTCCTTTGGTATCTCTGATAAGCTGGTGTCCAGCTGGGTATAAAATTTTTCCTTGATATCCTCATCTGCATCTAGTGTTGGTGCGTAAGCACTTAGGATAGTTGCCTGTTGGTTTTTGGCGAGTTTTATTCGCAGAGTTGAGAGTCGTTCGTTAATCCCAGTAGGAACTTCTGACAAGAGCTTCACAATGTCGTTTTTGATAGCAAAGCCTACCCCATGTATTCGTCGTTCTTGTTCAGGCAGTCCTTTCCAAAAGAAGGTATAACCTCCTTTTTCTTCCTTCAACTGTCCTTCTCCTGCTCTTCGAGTTTCTTGGAGTGCTGCTATATCGATATTAAAACGTCTCAGCTCCCTTGCAATAATGGCAGTCCTACGTTCAGGTCGTTCACTATCCATATTGTCTTGCAGTGTCCGTATATTCCATGTTCCAAAATTCATGTGTTGTTTACGACCTCTAGATGGTGACACCACTGGTCGCGGTAATCCAGTGAGGGAGAAAATGAGGCAGACTATGTTTAGGGCACCTTTTCTAGCCCCCTCCCCATATGGGGTGAGCAGAGTGGATCCTAAATAGGGCTGCTCAGTCGTGGATACAGCTGCCGAACTACTCAACTGCCTCGATCCTTGAGTCAGGGCGACTGAATCCGTATCCACCGCCCATGTGCTGGTCCATGACTAGGAGCTTCCGGATTTCACAGTCCTGCCCCCGTTGTCATTCGTCAGTCGCCATGGGACTTTTGGTTGTTTTGGGTTTGGTGTGGTTGGAAGACGCCTGTGCGTGAATTTGTTTTATGTGTGGAGATCGGTGCACAACGATCAGCACACAACCTTCACAGAAAAAGGCTTTAATCCAATGGCATGGATACCATGACGATTGGTGACCTTTTGTCTGCTGCAGCCTTCATCCGCCTTCGCAGCCGTTGTAACAATACACCTTGTTATCTTCTGCCTGTTCTGCCGTTGAGGACTTTCTTGGATCGTTCTTTGTCTGGTTCCTCCCCCTGGACCTTACCGCCATGGGTGACCCTGCCATGAGTACATGACTCCCGACGGCTTCGCTCACAGGGTTCATTGGGAACACACAAGCCCACTCACCACAACAAGGTGACGATCCAGCGAGTGAGAATCCCAATATAACAGTGATTAAGTGATTAAGTGATTAAGTGAAAGAGTGAGTAAACAGAATTAAGCTGAATTGCATCAGCAACTAACCCTTGGTATTGCAGCTCCCTCACCACATGATGCTTTACATCAATGTGCTTTGTCCTCCCACCAATCTTCTCTGACTGTGAGAGTCTAATGCAACTTTGGTTGTCCTCAAAAATCTGAACTGGAATTGGTTCCTGAGCCATTTTACCTCATTGCATGTTTCAGTGGCTGTAACATATTCTGCCTCAGTGGATGACTGAGCAACTGTGCCTTGTTTGTGGCTACCCCAGCTTACTGCACCACCCCCATAGAAAAAACACATATCCAGTGGTGGACTTGCGATCAACAATAACTTTTGCCCAGTCCGCATCTGTGAATCCCACTAGTCTAGGATTCTCAGTGGCTGGCAGTTTTAGTTTTAGGTGCATGGTCACCTTGAGGTACCTTCCCACCCGCTTGACACCAGTCCAGTATCTTTCTGTGGGTGTGCTGGTTTTTCTACACAGAATGCCCACTGCAGCAGCTATGTCCGGCCTAGCGTTGGTGGCTAGATACAACAACTTGCCTATGGCACTTCTGTAGTCATTGTTCTCTGGTAGGAGATCGCTGGGTTCGTGTTTTTTGTGGAAAGCTGTTTCCATTGGTGTAGGCATAGGATTAGCATTTTGCAGTCCTAGGCTTTCCAACAGTTCTAATATCTTTTGTTTTTGACTTTCTTGCCTTTTGGTAGCTTTGTCAAAGTCCATGTTTTGTTCTTGTGTAGAGCATCTAGCTCCTCCTGTGCTGCTTTCTTCCACTTACTTCCTTCATCTGCAGGCATGTGCAGCACCTCGTTCCATGATGCAGGTTCTTGTGGTTGTGACGGCCTTGCAAGGTAGGACAGTCTTTGGGCTGTAACTCCCCTGTTGGGTCGTGATGAGCGTCTCAGAGCAGGTCCAGGAGCAGCATTTGGTGGTTCACCCCCTTCTGCACCCTCGGCCTCATCATCCGACTCTGGTGGAGTCTCCGTCTGGTCCTCCATCTCCCTCTGGTTCGGTGTGGCGATGATGTCATCTGGCAGCAGTCTGAACATCTCAGGCTGGTAACTGCTACTGGTGCTTGGTACGCAGTCATCATCCACTTGAGTGTGGCAGCCTCTCTCTCTCTCATCAAAGTACACCACCCTGCATACTTTTACTATTCCTGTCTTTTGATTCAGGACTCTGTATCCCTTGCTCCCTGGAGTGTAGCCAATCATGACCTTCTTCAGCTCTGGGATCTAGTTTGGATATTTTCTCTTTTGGTGTGTGGGCATAAGCCTTTGATCCAAACACTCTCAAATGTTTGACGCTTGGTTTGCGCCCATGCCATAGCAAAAAAGGTGTTACCTTATTGGCTCTGGTTGGCAGTCTGTTTTGCAGATAGGTAGCTGTCATCACAGCATCTGCCCAATATTTCTCAGGTATATCTGCCTCTGGGGTCTTCCGGTGAAGATGGACGGCGGCTGGAGAGAAGTGGATGAGGCTCCGTGAAGAAAACCAGAAAACACGCAGATCCGAGCCGGCTTTGTGAAACTAACAGCTGAAAAGTGGCGGCAGAGAGAGCGGAGGATTTGGCTCCTTTGAAAACAAGACTTTCGGCGGCTTCGGAAGGCGGGCGAGTCAATTGTCGTCAGTTGTCCGTTTCAGTGTTTTCGCTGACTCGCGGAGAAGACCAAGCTGGGAAGCTGTAAGGTGCTCCTCTCCGATGCCCTAAAACCCCTTTCTCTTGAGTAAATCACAGACGTGAGATTTCTAAGAAGCAAAAGGGTTTATTCCGGTGCATGAAGACTTAACACGAACAAAGACTTGAATGGTTAAGCATGGCAGGTTACAGTATATTTAAACATCCCCTCCCCATTGTCCATGTTTGTCGACACGTGTAACCCGCAGGTTCCAGGGTGCTCAGACAGTTGTTCCCGGAGCTGTTGAGTTCCACTTCACACATCGTTGCTGGTGGTTCTCCCTTCTGCGCTGTTGTCTCTCCCGCGTCAGTTTCTAGCTGCCCTTAATCCACATCCCTGTTGAGCTGAATGGCAGAGGTCTGCTGAACTCTGACATGCTGCCGGCCCAAGACTTCCTACCCACCCCCAAGTTCAAGCTAACACTACTCAATGATTTCTCTACACTTTGGGTTCTTCAACGACCTGCAATGACAAAAGAAAAATTATTTACACAATTATCAACCGTTATTAATGGTTTTTTTCCGGGAACTCCCTATGAAAGGTTTTGACAAGTTTGGGCGCGTGAGTGTGTTTTGCGCTAACCCACTCCTTGTGTCCGATCAGCAGGTGCTGCCACTTGACTAAGTACTGTAGCTGTCCTTTGCGTCATCTCGAGTCCAGAATTTTTTCTATCTCAAAGTGTGGTTCCCCGTTTACCACTAATGGCGCTGGTTCCGCCGGTTCCGGGCGCCACTGCATCGAGGGTTGGTGTTGCTTGAGTAGGCTGATATGGAAAACCGGGTGCACCTTCCTCAATGCTTTCGGGAGCTGCAGTTTAGCCGTTACTGGGTTAATTACTTCTATTATTGGGAAGGGACCTATGAATTTTAGTGTGTTTTCGTGACGGTTGCGTGGCTCTTAAATTTTTGGTAGAAAGGTATACTTTGTCCCCTATTTTCAACTCCCATTCTTGTTCTCTATTGTGATCCGCGTATTTCTTGTAGCTGGATTTAGCTTCCTGCAGCGTTTTTACCATCACTGGCCAATTACCTGTTACTTTTGCTATCCATTCATCTGCTTTCAGGGGCTCTGCTACTTCTGTGCTTTGGGTCATTGCAAACTCAGGGATAGTTACAAAGTCCTGACCCGTAGCTACTTTGAACGGTGCAAACCCCGTGCTTTGATGGAGCACCGAAGGTACTGCTCCAGTACTGCATTAAGGCGTTCCGTCGCACCATCCGTGCAAGGATGGAACGCACTACTGAGTCCTTGTTCCGACCCAATTAACTTCAAAAAGGCTCTCCAGAACTTGCAAGTGAAAGTACTACCGCAATCGCTTATGATGCGTTCAGGCGCTCCGTGGGCCCGGTAAATATGTTGGATAAACATGTATTATGTGGCTGATGCAATGCTACTGTAATGTGAGTCCTGATTGGACAGTTATGTGTATAAAAGTACTGTGTAAAGGTGCTATACTTTCTCTCTTTCATTTGATGTGCCATTGGACAATGTATCTGTATTACTTGGACTGCTGTGTATGAAGACTGTGTATGTATAATTGTAAATAGACTTTTTACCTAAACCTCATTTCATGTGAGTCTGTTTACTCCTATCAGGACTGGAAGAACGTATTGCTCTAAGGCTTCTTGGATATTGGGCCGCCCCAGTACCGCTGACTCTGACAGACCATTTTATATACTACTGTGGGCAAGAATACCTTAGAAGAAATGGAGTAGCCCTCATAGTCAATAAAAGAGTGGGAAAGGCAGTACTGGGGTACAACCTCAAAAACGACACAATGATCTCAGTTCGAATCCAAGGCAAACCATTCAACATCACAGTAATCCAAGTCTATGCCCCAACCACTGATGCTGAAGAAGCTGAAGTCGACCGGTTCTATGAAGACCTACAACACCTTCTAGAACTAACACCAAAAAAAGATGTCCTTTTCATCATAGGGGACTGGAATGCTAAAGTAGGAAGTCAAGAAATACTGTAACCGGAATAACAGGCAAGTTCGGCCTTGGAGTACAAAATGAAGCAGGGCAAAGGCTAATAGAGTTTTGTCAAGAGAACACGCTGGTCATAGCAAACACTCTTTTCCAACAACACAAGAGACGACTTTACACATGGACATCACCAGATGGTCAATACCGAAATCAGATTGATTATATACTTTGCAGCCAAAGATGGAGAAGCTCTATACAATCAGCAAAAACAAGACCTGGAGCTGACTGTGGCTCAGATCACGAGCTTCTTATTGAAAATTTTAGGCTTAAATTGAACAATGTAGGGAAAACCACTAGACCATAGCTTTCCAAACTGTGTCACAACACTTTAGTGTGTCGCAACACACAGTTTGGTGTGTCACAACACAACCCGGAAGCGGCAGCGGGGGCGTGCACAGCAGCGGCGCATGTGGTGGTGTGAATGGCGACGGCAGCAACGACAGCAGCGGCGCACCATTAGCGCTTCTGCGTTTTAGCGGAGGATGCCGCTGCTGTGCACACCCCCGCCATGCACACCCCCACACGTGCTCCTGCACCGCCGCCACCATTGGTGTGTCACCAACGGCGGCACTTTGGAAAGCACTGCACTAGACCATTCAGGTATGAACTAAATCATATCCCTTATGAATATGCAGTGGAGGTGAGGAATAGATTTAAAGGATTAGATCTGGTAGACACAGTGCCTGAAGAACTATGGATGGAGGTTCGTAACATTGTACAGGAGGCAGCAACTAAAACCATCCCAAAGAAAAGGAAAGGCAAGAAAGTAAAGTGGTTGTCTGATGAGGCTTTACAAATAGCTTAGGAAAGAAGGAAATCAAAAGGCAAGAGAGAAAGGGAAAGATATAACCAACTGAATGCAGATTCCCAGAGAATAGCAAGGAGAGATAAGAAGGCCTTCTTAAATGAACATTTCATATGCTTCTGCAAAGATGTTTAGGATAGTTTGAAGATCTTCCTCTGAGTGTGCACAGACTACGTTATCATCAGCATATTGAAGTTCTATAACAGAAGTTGTAATTACCTTATTTTTTTGTTTTCAGCCTACTAAGATTAAAAAGCTTTCCATCTGTTCGATATATAATTTCTACACCAGTAGGAAGTTTCTCTTCAACAAGGTGTATAATCATAGCGATGAAGATACACAGCAGGGCTCTCCCCCTGGCCAAGTGGGGTGCTCTTCCTTCGGTGGTGCCCCAGGGGAGGTACAGAAAAGCCCCCAGAAGGACTGCGCCCCTGTGGGAGGGGGAGGGGAAAACAGATCCCCTGTAAATATTACAGCCACGTGCAAAGCACCTTCATCACACTAGGAGACTTCCCAGGCGTTTTTACACTTGTTTCCTGTTGTCTGATGGGAGCTCTGCTGTAGCTGGGATAATTTTATATTAGTTTTAGATTGTTTATTTCTGCTAAGGTTTGGTTTGCGTATTATCTATTTTTATAGACTTGATTCTCCTGTCATACTGGTTTTCGTAATTCTTGTGGTAGACCTGATTCTGTGATAATGGTTTCTGTATGTTGCCGTTCTTCATTGTATTATTTCCTTTCTTTTGTGGTATAATTCTGTGCTGCTCTTTGGCTATAACAAAGTTTCCTTTGAATTGGATTAGAAAAATCCAAACAAATAATTTGTGAAGTGATGGATTTCAGTGAAAGGGATGCAGATTCTGCTTGAATGTTTCAGCAAGAGCAGTTTGACCAGGGAACCCATTGTCCAGAGTCTTGGGCTCCCCTTCACTGGAGAGGCTCAAGCAGAGACTAGAGCCATCTTGGGGGATAGACTAGAAGACCTCTATGGCTCTTTCCAAAGTGCTGCTGAAGAAAAGTGCAGGATCAGCACCGAAGGAGGACAGCTTCCTGAACATGCTCTGGAAAGTGAACTAAGTTTTTTCGATCTAGAGCAGCCTTTCTCAACTTTCTGACCCTGGAAGAACCCTCAACATATTTTTTCAGGCCTCGGGGAACCCCTGCACATTCAGGGAACACCTATTGACCTCACAGTTGAGGTTGAGAAGCCCTGATCTCGAGTAAACCTGGTGCATTGCGAGCACCTGGTAATAACGGTTTCAGTGACCTGATTGTGTTGCTGAAATGAAGAACTCTTGGGACAATCAGCAGTGAGATTTTCTGCAGAATGACGGTGAGCCCCATTCAGTCCTGGGGTCAAAGCCAATTCCTTCTTAGGTGCCTTAACTCCGGGACTGGAGGGGGAACCTCCCAGCAGGTGGGGGCCGAGCAGGAAGATCCCCGGGGGCTGTGTGGCTTCATTCCCGCCCCCTTCGCTCCCCCCTTTCACTGCCCACATCTCCCTGGCAAGCAGTTTGGGTTTGCCCCCCAGGGTCCCATGGTCTCTGGCCTCACCCAGATTCCTCCTTCCTCCCTTTACTCCCCCATTTTATAAAATCTCCCCTAAAATCTGCACCTATTAACAATCCATTTTGGCCGTCTGTGAAGTGAGAATGTTTTTTTTCCGTGAATGGAAAGTTGGGGTGACCAGGTGGGGTTTCCTGCTGCTCTTGAGCTTCTGAGGAGGCGTTCAGAGTAAGCCTGGAGGATCTGAGGACTCGCTACAATCAGAGCGAAGGTGAGTGATGGGTCGGGGGGCTCCTCCCACCCCACATTCCCCCCCCAGGAGCAGGAGGTGGGAGAATGGGGGCCGTCCCATGGGAAAGGCCGCTTCTGCACTTTTTAAAAAGGTTCTTTTAAAAATATTTTTAGTGCTTTCAAAAAATTAAGACAATTTTCTCCTTGCCCCATAACTGATGTCCTCTGTGCAGAGTAGAGTCACTAAAAACACTTTTAAAGTAAAAAAAATCTCATATAGCCCAGGAGTGATATAAGATGAGGTAAAGAACAGACCGAAATCTCCTCTCTGCCCCCCCCTGACTCTCCCCCAGGAAAGACGGAGGGCCTGGCCTTGAGGAACTCCTGCTGTGGGGGAGGAAGGGAATGGCAGGTCTCCCCCCACATCCACGGAAGGCAGGTGGATCCTAAGGAGGTCCTGGCGGAAGCTGGTCCTTGTCCTTCCGTCTGTTTCCCCCCGAGAGACACGAGGGATCAAGTGCAGATTCAGGATCCCCCCCAGGCTCCTCCCATCCAAGAGAAGCGTTTCTGGCACCCCCTTTTTGGAGGGGGGCCCAAAGGCCAGGAGCCTCTTTTCTTCCTCCAGTGGGAAGAAGAGGGCAGGGATGCCAAGTGGGGCCGGGGCTCTTGAAGGGGGCACAGGACCCCTTCCTGCATCTATCCCATCTTGGGGGGAAAGAAGGAAAGGAAAGAAACCCCCCATTTGGGGCCTTCCTGAGCCGGTCGGAGCTGCCATGGCTCCCCAGCCTTGGTCCATCAGGGCTGGACTCCTGCACTGCCCTCGGTGCGGCTGCCCTTAAGGGGGAAAGCCCTTCCTCCGCAGCCCCCCTTCCACCAACTTTGGGGGCACAAGATTCCCTTTAAAGGAATCTTATTTAAGTGAGGGTCTCCCCACATCCCTTCCAGGGCCCCTCCTGGCCTTTCAGAGGAGCAGAGCTGGACCCAGAGAGCAGCCAGAGCTCCCCCTGGTGGCGAAAGGAGGAAGGAGCCCAGCCAGGAGGTGGGAAGCCCAGGAGACTCGGGGCACCATCCGAGTCTGTCAAAGTGGAAGACAGAAGCACCTAAGCAGTGCCCTGCTGGGTCAGACCCCTGGCTCCTCTCGTCCAGCCGGCCGTTCTCCCAGTGCCCACCACCCGCACCAGTGGATGCACCCTGTGTCAACCCCTTCATTGAACTGTTCTCCATTAGTCCTCGATCTCTTTCCTCATTTCTCACAGCTGGCTCTGATCCCATTCGCTTATAGGAGCAGTTAGGATTTTTGGCCCCGGGTGCATCACGTTGGCTGACCTCTACAGTTTGGATGCCCACTCCCCGCATGTGCAGAGATCCTTTGAAGCGCTTCGCAGTCCCTTCGTGTTTTTCCCACTCTGAACCATTTAGTGTCATCAGCAGATTCCACTAGTCACGCCCAATTCCAGATCCTCTAGAAATCTCTGAAAAAGAACCAGTCCCAGGACAAGAGCCTGGGAAACCCACAAGAGGACCTGCCCTTTATTCCGTGGCTGCTAAGCTTACTGAGAAGTCTTTGATGAGGGACTTTATCGAAGACTTTCTGAGAAACTGAGTAGATGATGTCTACAGGCACGGCCTTCTCCAGCTGTTTATTGCCACCCTCAAAAACTCTGGCAGGTTAGTTGGACAGGACCTTCCTTTAGTGACGCCGTGTTGGGTATCCTTGAGCAAGGCCTGTGTCTCCAGATGTTTGGTAATTCTATCTGTAATAGCAGCTTCCACTATCTTCCCCGGAATATGTTAAGCACACAGGATGCTTAATGTCCTGGATCTCACCCTGAGCGCTTCTTTAACATTGGAGTTACGTTGGCTACCTTCCGTCCAGAACTATGGAGGCTGAGCATAGAGACAGGTTGCATATTTTAATGAGGAAGTCCACAATCTCAGCCTTGAGCTCCTTCACAACCCTTGGTGACATCATCGGGGCCTGGTGATTTGCTGAGGTTCAGTGTGTCAAGAAGGCCGAGCGCCTCTTCTCTCGTCACCGCTCTCTGGCTCCGCTCATCCGATTCCCGTCCTGAGAACAGGAGCAAAGGCTCAGGGATTCCCCCCGTTTTCCTCCTGGGAAGATGGGGGCAAAGAAGGCCCAGCCGAGGGAGAGATGCAGACGGTGGAGACACAGAAATTCAAGGGGGGCCCTGCAGTGGAAGCCGGGGGAGAAAAGTCGTGTGAGCCCCCTGGGGGGCTTTGGGCCAGTCCCACCCTCTCAGCCCAGCCTACCTCACAGGGTTGTTGTGGGGAGAATGGGAGGAGCGTGCCCTATATGTGATGCCCTGAGCACCTGAAGAAAGGGCGGCCTTTAAGAAGAAACAAATGAATAAATAACAGATTCAGAAATAGGACGAGACCTACAGCAATAAGACACAGAAACAGACAGCCTAGTTACAGAGACCTAGAAATAAGGAATAATTCTTTAAGAAAGTTATAAGTCTATAGAATAAGCAGATATCAAACATTTCAACTGTAAAACCAAAACCTTTATTTATTTAAGAAATTTCCCCCTGCATTGAATGTTTCCGTGGCTTGTTGTCTCTCACAGAGTCTGGGCTCCATCCAGCCATTTTTGGTCCAAAGCTCCTTCTGCGGCTGGTCTCCCGGCCGAGGAAGCAGAGTGGCTCTTTCTTGAACCCGATTCTCAGCTCCCTGCTTAGGTCTGAACCGCAGAATCATGAAACCCCCATGGAGTGTGTCAAAGGGCACCTGAAGAGGCTACGTTAAAAAGCAGTTAAACTTCCAAATCCATTTAAAAGGTCAAGAACACTCTGGGTGTCCAAACCAACTTGGCCACTTGCTGCTGTTCCTAAGGAAAATATGTCTTTGTGGCCCTTGAAGGCTTCATTCCCACATTGCACTAAGCCATGGTTTGTTTCTGGTTAGCTCGTGGGAACCCTGGACCCTTTTCCTTCTGGGCCTGGAGGGTCCCCCTTTTGGGGGGCAATGGAGGGAGGGACAGAGGCTGAGGACCCCTTGCCATCCCCCCTTCCTTTGGGGAGCAGAGGAACTGGGGAAGGGCCCTCAGTTACTTCTCTCTGGGGAAAAGGTTGTGGGAATTGGACCCTCTATAATTTTGGGGGTGTGTGAAATGAGAACCCCCTCCTGGGCATGTATGAATTCACAAATCTCAGTGGGGGGTCTGATCAGGGGACCCCAAGGCAGATGGGGGGAGGAGGAGAGGGGCTTTTCCTGAGGAAAAAGGTTCTGAGGAGTATTTTATTTTCCAAACTTAACTATCCCTTTTCTCGCTGCCTCCCTCCTGCATCAAGGTCCCTGCAGGGAGGGGGTCTCTGTCTCTCCTGAGGACTCCCCAAACCATCTTCCTGTCCCTCTTTCAGGCCTTCACACCTGGCAGAAGATGTACGGCTGTGAGCTCAGAGGAGACGGGAGCAAAGGAGGGTTTTTTCAGTTTGGCTACAATGGGAGGACCTTTGTCACCTTCGACAAGGAGACCCTCACCTGGGTGGGAACTGACCCCCAGGCCCAGGTCACCCAGAGGAAATGGGATGCTATTCCTGGATGGAATCAGAGATGGATGATCTACCTGGGGGAAACCTGCATTGAGTGGCTGGAGAAGTACCTGTCCCATGGGAAGGAGACTGCAGAGGACAGGTGAGCCTCTGGGCCCAGGCCGGACTTTCCTCTTTTATGGCCGGTTTCCTTCCCCTGGCCAGGCAGCCCTTGATTGCTGCCTCTGCCCCCCAAGCCGTAGGTGGGGCTGGCCAGAATCCAGGGCCTGGCAGGGGTCTGTGTGGATCAGGCAGCTAAAGCACTTTGGGGTGTCCTGTGCACAGCCCACGATGAGGCAACAGGGCCGCTTGGGGTTCTTCAGCGAACCCCCCATTAGCCAAAACGTGGCCAAGTGTGACACGTGGCCTTGATTCCCTCCCAGCAACGCTCCTTCCTTCCACATCCCACAGGGGGCTCCCTCCCTCCCTGGCACCTGAGGGTGCACCTCCCACCCCCACCACTAGGGGGCACCTCTTCTACCAGTAATAGCATATTATCAGTGCCCCCACTTGGGCAAAAATATTATTCTGGAGGTAACAAATTCTACCTTGGGGGAGCTGGGGGTGGTGATGGCCGACAGGAAGCTCTGGCGTGGGCTGGTCCATGAAGTCACAAAGAGTCAGAAGTGACTGAACTAATAAACAACAACTTGGGCAAAAAAGGCCAAGGGTGAGAGGTCTTTTCTTCCAGGAGGAAAAAAATCCAAGGATTCTAGCTTTTTCTCTTAAACCTCAAACAGGTCCATTAAGTCTGACTTATTGACTGCCCCCCTCAGAACAAGCCCTTCCCCACCTTCAGGAGCATTCTCTCACCCCACAAGGCTTCTTGTTCACACTATAATATTCTTCCCCCCCCCCTTTTTTTTTTTTCCCTGTGAGTTTGTTATTCTTTTCCCCTCAAGACCAGCCTCCTCCTCTGGCTCCACTTCTTTCCTCCCTGGGCTCCTTGATGCCTCTGGAATCTGCTGGGAGAGATCAGGCTCCATGGGGAATCCCTCCCCCCCATTGCCAGCAGCCCCTCCCTGCCCTGGGAGGGCTGGGTCTCCTCTCTCTGCCTGCCTTTGAGAGACAGAATCGCTTTTCCAAATTCACTCCTGTGGGATTCCAAAAGCCCTGAGCCCTTGCTTTGATTCTGGCTCTCCCCCTCTTGAAATTTTGGTTGTGTCCCTTGGAAAGAGGCCTGGAGCAGCCTAAGATCTGGGAGAGCAGAAGAGGGCCCAAAAAGGAGGGAGAAACCTCTGTGTTGTTTTTCTGAAGGTGTGAGATGCAAACTTAGGCTCACAATAAAACTACACAGTAATTAATAGCACCAAGGTTTATTATTAGCTTTTGCAAAAGCGATGCCCCCCTGTCACCACATGTTTGGCTGGCAGGAAGCACACACAAACACAAAGTCACACAGGTTTTTATACACATCCTCACCCCAAGGTTTTACAATACCTCCGGCTGCCTGTAACTTCTCCCAAATTCCCTCCCCTGCATTCCCCCTTCACACCTCCCTTCTTAGATAAGTCCCAGTTCCCTTTCCTGTTGAGATTTTGCTTTCTTGATGAGATTTTGCTTTCTAAACAAGTAGAATTGCTTCCCTATCTCTCTAGGATGACTTGTGGGTAATTATTTACAGCCCCCTGCAATATTCTGAGTTAGGAATGTTGAACTTAGGGTGCCCTCTGACCCATGCAGAGGGTTAGAATGAAGTCAAAATGGAGTCACTTATGTAAAAGAAGAACTGTACTCAATTTCACTTCTGACAATTCCCCACTTCTTCTCTTGATACTTTTTATTCTTTTACACGAGAAATAGCAGTCAGTGGGGAAAGCGAGGAGGGGGAGGAGGAAACACACTCCTATGGCCAGCTACCGTACGGCCAACCACCTGTAACCCCAAGCTATGATCACCGCAGGACCCCATTGAGAACTCTTGCCCCAAGCGGCATAAACGAACTAAAAACGAAATTCGATGGGGACCCTAAGAAACTAGCATGCTTCCTAACACACGTCCAGGGGTTTATGGAGGAATACCTGAGGGACCGTCTCGTCCCAATAACGTCAGCCCGCCCCACCTGTGCATGCAGAGAGGGCATGCTTCGGACCCCCTCAACAAGAGAATTCCATCTAGCGGGGTCCAGGAGGCGTGCCTTCTCTGCGATAGCGCCCGCCCTATGGAATATCTTGCCCCCGGAGGTGAGACTGGCCCCCTCCCTCCTGACCTTTCGGAAGGCCCTTAAGACCTGGCTCTGCCACCTGGCCTGGGACAACAGAGGCGGGAGTGCCTCCTGGGGTTGGCTAGCCCCGTAGCAACACTATGCTACGTTCCCTACGTCCCCCATCTTGTATTTTATCTATTTATATTGTATTTTTTAAAATTATTGTATTGTTTTTAACTTTGATTGTTGTGACCCGCCCAGAGTCCCTTGCATGGGAGATGGGCGGGGAATAAATTGAATAAATAAATAAATAAATAAAATAAAATTCGAGCATACCTTCCAAACAGAAGAAAGTAAAGTGCGTTACGTCTCCAGCTTTTTGAGAGGAGAGGCGGGCGACTGGCTGGTGAGTCTGCACGACAGCGGAGCCAGTGAGCTGAGGAACTTTAAGAAGTTTATGTACACACTTAGGCAGAGATTTGAGGATACATTATCTAAAATCTCAGCTAAGGCTAGAATCCAGAATTTAAGACAGGGCAACAGGACAGTAGCGGAATACGCTATGGACTTCAAAAAACTTCTGTCGAAACTATCAGACTGGCCTGAATCCTTCAAAATTAAACATTTTCAATATGGACTAAGACAGGATTTAATAGAAGTGGCCATAATGAGAGATGACCCTGGGACGTTAGAAGGATGGATTCAATTAGCTGGGAAAGTGGAAAGCAGCACAATGCAGCTACATAACATTAAAAATTTCAACGCCATGCGCAAGAAAAGAGAGACCCCTTTCACTCAACCCCACAAATCCACCAAACAACGGAACTGGGAGGAGGAGAAAGAACGACGTACGAAAGACGGACTATGCTTTCGCTGCGGCAAAGAGGGTCACCGGATAAGCAATTGCCCTCAGTCCAAAACTAATGCCAAAGAAAAAAAACCCCCGAAAAAGGCACCAGACGCTAAAGGAAGCAAGATGGCTATGGCGAAATGTAAAGGAGCGGCGGCAGCAACTGAGGGGAGACGGAACGTGCAGCACTGGAGCAGCGATTCCGACACCTCAAATGATGAGTTTGAGCCAGCGGAAAACTACAACGGCCTGTGCTAAAGTGTGCCGCAGGGCAGGCCTTCAAATTTGGGCGCAACGGGGGGGCAGGTGTCCCTAAATGCCCCACGATGAACGTAAAGGTAAAGTTACAAACATTGGATGGGATGGGACAATTGTGAGGGGTGGCTATGCTGGACTCTGGGTGTTCCAGATGTTTGATGCACCCGAAAATAGCAACTAAACTGAAACTCAAGTTGGTCAAAATGCAGACACCCATCACGTTTTGCCAATTGGATGGGTCCGAAATGCAGGAGGGCCCAATTGAATTCACCACTGAAGACATACAAATGTCTGTGGGGACTCATGTAGAGACACTACGTTTCATAGTCGCACCCATTGCTGCGCGACATATTGTGCTGGGACTCAAATGGCTTAGGAAAAGAAACCCTCGGGTGGACTGGGCATCTGGGGAAATTGAGTTTTTTGATGGGTGCTACTCAGCGGTCGACGAGCTGATTGGAACAAATGGCTTTGAATGGGGGGCGGCTGGGACGGTAGAAGGGGGGATGGAACAATGGGAGGAGGACGAGGACCAGGAGGGGGGCATGCCCCTGGATGCAATCCCGGAGACTTACATCTCCGTATCTGAGGTATTTAGTCAAAAGGAATGTGAACAGGAACCCCCCCACAGGGCATCACATGCAATGGTTGACCTGATCCCCGGGGCTCCCTTCCCAAAACCCAAAATGTACGCGATGACCCAGAAAGAATTAGAGGAGATACGTAAATTCATAGACAAAAATCTGGCAAGGGGATTTATCGAACCTGCAAATTCACCTCTAGCAGCCCCTGACCTTTTTCGGAAAAAGAAAGACGGGTCCTTACGACTGTGCACAGACAACCGGGGACTAAATGCCATCTCAGTAACCAACCAGTACCCTCTGCCACTCCTCAAGGACATGCTAGCACAATTGGCAAAAGGCAAAATTTTCACCAAGCTAGATGTCAGAGAGGCATACTACCGAGTGCGCATACGGGAGGGGGACGAATGGAAAACGGCATTCAACTGCCCATTGGGTCAATATCAGTATCGGGTTCTCCCGTTCGGGATTGCGGCAGGACCGGGCATCTTCATGGGATTGATCAATGAGGTTTTGTATGACTTTCTATATCAAGGGGTGATTGTTTACTTGGATGACATATTGATTTTTTCTGACAACCTAGAGGAACACACCCAATTAGTTAAGAGAGTGTTAGAAAATTTACTTGAGGCTAAGTTGTATGTAAAATTGGAAAAGTGTGAATTCCATAAGGACAGCTTGGATTTCCTCGGCTATAGGATCTCACATAAAGGCATTGAAATGGACCCGGGTAAAGTACAAGCAGTGTTAGAGTGGGAACCACCTTGAACCCGCAGACAACTCCAAGCCTTCCTCGGTTTTGCGGGGTTCTACAGACAGTTCATTCACGGGTTTGCCCAGATTGCACTACCCCTGACGGACCTATTGAAAACAAAAGGAAAGGGGGCCAAAGGGAAATCACCCAGCACTAAACTAATTTGGACCACAGAATGCCAGGAGGCATTCGACAAATTAAAGGCTTTGTTCACAGAGGAACCCATCCTCAAACACCCAGAAGTGGAGAAGCAATTTATAATTCACACAGATGCTTCTCACAATGCCATTGGTTCAATCCTGCTTCAATTCGATGAGACAAAGAAACTGAGACCATGTGCCTATATTTCCAAAAAATTCAGCGAAATGCAAAAAAGATGGCATGTTTGGGAGAAGGAAGCGTTCGCTGTCAAACACGCACTAGACACATGGCGCCATCTCTTAGAGGGGGCGACCGTCCCATTTCAAGTATGGACAGACCATAAAAACCTAGAGGCACTCAAATCCCCCAGGAAACTGAACCACAAACAATTGCGATGGGCTGAGTTTTTCAGTAAATTCAACTTTACACTGCAGTACTTCCCGGGGGGAAAGAATCTCTTAGCGGATGCGTTATCACGCCTACCCCAACACGACGGTAAAGTCGAGGGAATTGTAGATACACTCATTCCCACGCAAGCACACACAACGGCACAGGGAGAAGAGCCTCTAGCAACGCTCATCTCCACGCAAGCACACACACCTTCACAGGCAGGTCAGCCGGTAGAAAGAGGCGGGCAGGCGAACAAGATAGAAGGGAATCTAGCTCTCACGCACAGCAAAGCCAAGGCAGCAGAAGAAAACCCCTTTGAAGCCAAGCTACGGGCGGAAACGCTGTCTGATGCCTGGTGGGGGGAGAACAAACACACACTCACAGAAAGCAATGGGCTATGGTGGAAGGAGGGAAAGGTTTACGTTCCCACAGGGCTTAGGAAGGGAGCATTAGAGAAAACATACGACCACAAAACAGCTGGCCACTTTGGGTTTGTCAAAACACTGCATTTAATCAGGAATAAATTTTGGTGGCCAACTCTGTGCAAGGACGTAAAAGAATACGTAGCCTCCTGCCCAGTATGCGCCACGGCAAAGCGGGTGATGGGAAAACCCACAGGGCTACTGCAACCGGTGGCCAACCCTACACAACCATGGAAACAAATCGCCATGGATTTCATCGTGGACTTACCCACGAGCATCAAGAAAATGGCAATCTGGGTGGTCACAGACCTATTTTCCAAGCAAGCACATTTCATTGCATGTAATGGGATCCCAAACGCACCCAAATTGGCTAAATTGTTCGTTCAGCACATCTACAGAGCCCACGGTACGCCCGAACGCATAATCAGCGACTGCGGAAGTACCTTTACCTGCAAATTCTGGCGTGCATTTTTAAAATTGATTGGTTCCAGCCAGGGGTTGAGCTCTGCGTTCCACGCACCCACTGACGGAGCTTCTGAACGCATTAACTCGATACTGGAGCTGTACCTGAGATGCTACATTAGCTATCAACAAAACGATTGGGCGGAATTATTACCTTTTGCTGAAGTAGCATACAATAATTCCATCCACCAAAGCACGGGCTTTTCACCTTTTCAAATTGTGACGGGGCAGGACTTTGTCACCATCCCCGAACTCGCTCTGACCCAAGTAACGGAGGGGACCACCCCATTACAGGCAGACGAGTGGATCGCAAAAATAAACAGCAATTGGCCGGTAATGATGAAAACCCTCGAGGAAGCAAAGGCAAACTACAAAAAATATGCTGACAGGAAAAGAGCGGCTGAATGGGAGCTCAAAGTGGGAGATAAAGTGTATCTCTCCACAAAGAACTTGCGCTCCACACAGCCATCCAAGAAACTTGCACCCAAATTCATTGGACCGTTCACTATTATACATGTGATCAACCCAGTGACGGCCAAACTGCAACTCCCCAAAGCCCTGAAATGTGTCCACCCAGTTTTCCACATCAGCTTACTAAAACGTTACAAAACATCAGATTGGCACCCTGAAGTGGCCGAGCCAACACCAACAATAGTCAATGGGGAACCACATTTTGAAATTGACAAAATTCTAGACAGTAGGCGACACAAAGGACAGCTGCAGTATTTAGTGAAATGGCAACACCTACCGATCGGGGACAAGGAGTGGGTAGCCCAGAAACACATGCAAGCTCCAGAGATGATTAGAGACTTTCACAGAGAATTCCCAGACAAACCGAGGTAAACAACTGTTTACATTGGTATAACATTGTGCCACTGTTGATTGTAAATATGTACAAACACTCCAGGGGAAGGGGGGATTTTTCTTGGACGGGCAGCATGTCAGAGTTCTGGCAGACCTCTGCCATTCAAACAAGTACGTGTTAACCGACACGCGGAAACAGACTCGCAACTGACAAGCAGCCGGAGCCACCATAACGAGCTGCGAAACGGAACGCATCAACCCAGGAAGGACTGTCTGGCAAAGCTGGAGCCATGCACTTCACACATCAACTTCAAAAGGACAATGGGGGGGGGGGAATGTTTAAATGTAATATACCATGCCATGCCAGTTCATTCACGTCTTTGTTACTGCACCTATGTACTTCAATAAATCTCTTTACTTGAAAGAAGCCTGCGTTCGTGGCTTTCTTTAGAGAAGGGAATTTGATAGACATCGTTGGGAGCAGTCCTTACAGTCATGAATTCAATATCTGACAAGTCGCTCTCCTCATCATGGAAGCATTGAGGTCTCTGCTCCTCCATGGCTGCTGCCGCTCCCTTGCACTTCGTGAAGGGGGTTTTGTCCCCTCTGTTCTCAGGAGGATTTTGGGAAGTTGTTGTAGTTTGCGGACAATTGCTGATGCGATGCCCTTCCTTCCCGCATCAAAAACAAAATCCGTCTTTGGTACATCTCTCTTTTTCCTCTTCCCAGGCCCTTTGTTTGGTTTCTCATTGCATGGAAGGTGCCTGGGTCACCAGCTTCCCTCGCATTGTAATTCTTACAATTTTCCATAATGATTTTAAAGAGTTATATGACAAGTCCTATTGTTGTGCCTTAGGAGGAAAAACAGCTCTAAGTCTATGTATAGTACAGATAGTCCTCGACTTACACCCATAATTGGGAGCAGACTTTCCATTGCTAAGCGATGCAGTCATAAAGCATGACATCACATTACCTCATCACTTAGCGATGGCAATCCCAGCACTCCCTGTTGCTGTCATTAACTGAAATCCACTGGTCATTAGCCGACGACCCACCCCAATCGAAGCCATTCTGGGCTTGGTCCCTCCCAGCCCGACCTTGGTAAGGTAAGGGACTGCCCCCAACTCCCCTCACCTGCCTATCTCCTCCCCGTCTCTGCCCTTTTGGCCGCCCTGCAATCTGCCTTGAAGGGCGGCAAGCAGCCCCAGAACAGTGAGGCTCTGGGGTTGCTTGCCTTGCTGCAGCTCAGGGGCTTCTTGGCGCGCCACAGCTCTGGGGCTGCAAGAAGCTCCTGAGCTACAGTGCAGCGTGAAGCCACAGCTGCCCCAAGAAGCCCCAGCCACTCCAGCAGTGTGGCACAAAGCCCCAGCTGCCCTAGCAGCGAGGCGCAGCACAAAGCAGCAGCACAAAGCCACTTACTGAGATGGCCAAATTGACTTATTTGATTAGAGAAAAGACAATAGGCATGTTTATTGTGGACTGGAAACCTCTTATGAACTTTTTGCAGAAAATAGAAAAAAATGAACTTATGCTTTATGGTTTTGATGATTAGACAGGACAGATTATAATAAGAAGAGAGACATGTTGTAACTTTAGAGATGGATTTAAATGTATAATCTATATACTACTAAAACTCTTGTGTCTGTCTGTTTGTAACCTTCAATTGGGTGAAACGGTGCATCATAGGGCAACACTTTTTGAAGCTCGGTACCTCAAATGGGCTAACTTACAGAATGCCGGGACCCATTACTCCCATGCAGGGCTTCTCATCCAGGGTTCCATGGAACCTCAGGGTTCCACAAGGAGTCACTAGGGGTTCCCTGGGAGATCACAATTTATTTAAAACATTATTTCAAATTCAGTCAACTTCACATTAAAGAGCTATGTTTCATTCGTTATTTTTAGTTTAAGAACACTGTTAATGCATAGATACAGGCCTACACGTGAAATGAATATAATAATTTTGTAACTTCTGGCCTATATTTGAGCCTAAATGTGCAGGGGTTCCTCAAGGCCTGAAAAATATTTCAAGGATTCCTCCAGGGTCAAAAGATTGAGAAAGGCTGCTCCCATGGGAATGAAATTTCAGAAAGTTGTAGTCATTTCAGCGCTGCCGCACTGCTGCGGTCAGCCACAGCATGTGATCATCATGTGATCATCATTTCCAATGCTCCCTGACAGCTTCCCACAAGTCAATGGGGAAGTCAGCAGGGAAAGTCACAAGTTGCTCCCCCAACCACACAACCTCTCTAGCCCCTCTGTGCTCATGCCAGCCACTTGCGCACCCCCATGCACCCTTCCCAACTGGCGCCACACTCCTGCTTGGCTACATGGGCTTCCTGGTGGCCCTCTGCTCCTTATTGGCTTTCCTGGCCAGGAATCTGCCTGGGGCCTTCAACGAAGCCAAGTTGATCACCTTCAGCATGCTGGTCTTCTGCAGTGTTTGGGTGTCCTTTGTGCCCACTTACCTGAGCTCCCAGGAGAAGTCCATGGTGGCCATGCAGGCACTGAACCAGACCACCTGCCAGAGTTCCATTAGGTACCTGAGGCAGACCATCTGAATCCTTCCCACTGCCCCTTGGAGATCGTGAGTGGTGATCAGTTTCAACTGGATGTGTGACCTGACCATAGCAATGGAGTGGCTGAAATCTTCCCCATCTCCAGATCACACCTCATCTACTGTGAGGCAAAGAGGAGGTCTAACATATGAACACCATACGAGGGCCGGGATGGATGGAGTGGGCTGGGGAGCAAAAGATCTATTATAGTAATTCTCCACAGTTTTTGATCTTGATCTTCTAATACCTTTTCTGTCCCCTGGTCCTGGGTTGGGGATTAAGATTTCTAGGCAGGATATAGATAGCTGCAACGATTACATTCCTTATCCTGAATATCATTATCAACTTGGAGGGATCACAGCGCACATTTCTCTGAACTGCCTGCAGATTCCACCCCCTGTTGATCATAAGAGCCAAATGCCCACAAAAGGAGAAATTGTCAGTTGTGATTTCCTTGCCCATGATCTGAATCCTGCCAAAGAGATTCTCTCAGTCTAACTTTCTGGGATCCAAGGTGGTTGAGCACCAAGGGGAAGTCCACGGTGGCTGTGCAGGTCTTCTCCATCCTGGCCTCCATCGATGGGCTCCTAGGCTACATTCCCAAGTGCTACAGATTCAGCCTGATCTGTTTGCTCATGCCACCCAGTTGTACATCTCCACCCTGGGTTGCATCAGTGGTGCTGTAGAGGTGCCTACTCAGTGCGTGCAGACTGTGAGCGTCTGGATGGAGATGGCAGGTTGCATCTCAGCACTAGCTGGAACTAAGTGTCTCTGGGTTTGAAACCAGGCTAGAAACCAGGAGACTGTGAGTTCTATTCCCACCATAGGCATGAAAGCTGGCTGGGTGACCTTGGGCCAGTCCCTGTCTTACAGCCCTAGGAAGGAGCCAATGGCAAACCAGGAGACTGAGAGTTCTAGTCCTGCCTTAGGCATGGAAGCCAGCTGGGTGACTTTGGGCCAGTCACTCTCTCTCAGCCCAACTCACCTCACAGGGTGGCTGTTGTGGGGAAAATAGGAGGAAGGAATATTAGGTATGTTCCCCATCTTGAGTTATTTATAAAAAGAGGGAGGGAGGATTGCAATTAAAAGGACAAAAAAAGAAAAAAGAAACAGCAAGTGGCTTTTAAATTTTAAAATTTTTAAAATTTTAAGAGCCAGTTTGGTCTAGTGGTTAAGGTGCAGGGCTAGAAACCAGGAGTCTGTGAGTTCTAGTCCCGCCTTAGGCATGAAAGCCGGCTGGGTGACCTTGGGCCAGTCACTCTCTCTCAGCCCAACCCACCTCACAGGGTTGCTATTGTGGGGAAAACAGGAGAGGAAGGAGTATTAGGTATGTTCGCCGCCTTGAATATATTAAAAATAATAAATAATATTTATTTATTAATAAATGTATGTATGTATGTGTGTGTATGTGTATATACATACATACATACATACATACATACATACATATATATATATATATATATATATATATACATACATACATATGAATATAAGAATATAAATAAAAAAAATATTAAAAATAATACAGGCGGGATAGAAAATAAATAAATAAATACCTCTGGATAGGGTAGTGCTCCCCCAGACCAAAATGGTATACAATCCTGGACTCATGTCTCCTAGTTCTAGGAGAGCTTTTGCACAAATCCAACCAGTTGTGTCCCTTCTTGGATCAGGAGGCTCTCCTCACAGCCACTTATGTGTTAGTCACCTCCTGTATGGATTATTGCAATGAATTCTACTGACTACTAAATCTACTAACTCCACAAACTTCAGTAACTTCTTTCTCCACTTACTGATATTTTATTTCTGCATTAACTATTTTTTATTTTTTATTTTTTTTTCTGGTTTGTTTTCTTCTTTTTCTCCTTCTTTTAAAAATACAATAATTTAAAAGAAGTATGGGAGTCTGTATGCCTCCAGGTTCACTTACACTTCCAAATTGTAGCTAATGTCATGTTTAAGCAATAAATACATACTATATGGCTTACCTCCATCTTCACAAGCAAGGAAAAACTTTTTTCCCCTCCAATATAGAACAATAGTTCCAGGAATAATAAAAGTCCTCATTCTCATGATATTTGCTGTGGTTTGGTAAGCTATATAAAAGGATTTTTTTAAAAAAAGAACATGGTGCCCATACTTCATTTATGGTGTTTATTCAAAAGAGGAGCAACCACCAACCTCAGCGGATCCTTGGCTGACTTGACAAATATAGCCAAAGTCCACCACAAATAGAGACCAACTACATCCAGGTCAATGTGTGAGTATTTACACACATGCTAATACTCTCTCTTGACCCTGGTTTGCATAAAGACCTCTACTTAGAGAAGTTTGAACCAAGTTCTCCTTTCTCACTCAGTGGCTCATCTCCAATGTTTGGTCCCCATCTGTGACTTCTCTCCTCGTTGCCATTCTCCAAATCATAGTGATTTATTTGTTGTCTTGGTGCTAATTGTCTAGAGACTTTCTGCAACCTTTCAGAAGATTTGGCACAAACATATGAATAATATGTTTCCACCTTGATTTCACACTAAAGCCTTGGGGGCTGATGCCATGGCACTAGAAAACCGTGGGTGCATAAATGGGTCTGGAGAGAGGGAGAGCCTGGGGAGGCTTTTAGGGCAGGCAGGGATGGTTTTTCTCCTCTCCAGTTCAGAAATGAAGCCTTGGCTGGATTCTGTCTGAAATAAGGAAGCTTTTTTCCATCTCTTCCTCTCTCTATTTGTTCAAACCACACACAGGACTGGAGGCCTCATCAGGAACACAAGTCATGTTGTTGCTTGTGCAGCTGCTTGTGCTGCTTTTGGGGCCCCAGAGTGTCTGGGGGAGGCTCAAAGGAAAATGCCTCCTGACCCTGAAGAGGGATGAGGTGGGCCCAAACGATCATTACAGGCCAGGAGAGCTTTCCATTGGTGGCATCATCTCTGCAACACGGGCCTTGTTTAGAAGATTAAGTTTCAAAAACTCTCCTTCGACTCAATTATTCTTGTAAGTCAATCTTCCTGCACTGCATTAGAGCAACTCTATTTCTGACTTATTTCAAAAGTTCTAGCCAGCCATTGTGCCATTTCGTCTTTGGGGATCCATTTTAGACCCTGCAGCTGATGAGCCTCCTTTGAAATTCTCTAGTACAGTGATCAAGCAGGGATCTTCTCCTTTCCCTGACTCTGAAGAACGAACACCCACTTTGCTTGACATCCTCTGAGCAGAGCTAGACTGGAAAGAGAGGAGAGGGTGGGTCCTCCCTTGTACCCCTCCCTTCCCCCATAGAGGGGTCGACATGGACACAAAAATGCAGGAATGCTATATGTTTTCCCTACACTGAAAATGCAATAGCCTCCCCCTTCTTTTTTTCGGGGGGGGGGGGGGTCTTACGTTGACTAATATGAAAGAATCCCAGATCAAAATATATTATTTCATTGAATTTCCATGTTTGTGATTCCCATTTTGAACTGATGCCAAATACCCTAATCCTATAATGATTTAAATGTAAATTAAGTCTCCAGTCAAATATTTTTGACAGTGGACATCAAAACAGAAACATGTGCAGGACTTGATAACTTATTGCCTTTGATAACAGTCACAGCTCCTCATTCTCTGTGTGGGTTTGTGTCTGAGTGTGCACTTAATGAATCTATATTTAATAGGGAAAAATAGGTCAAACAACTCCAATATTAAATACTGGAGAACATAACTAGAAAGGAAAAGAGAGAATATTTAAAGTCGGTCTGAAATCTTAGACCAACTGGAAAGATACTGACAACATCAAGGATAAGCCAAAGCTAATAATAAATAGATTCCTTTAGACCTACGTTGCATTGAGTATCTTAAAACGAAATATAAATGGAAATAATCCCAGAGTTTCATTAAAATATGTGATCTATTTGGGGAGATCTGTTAGCCTTCTTAGGATAGGTGAAACAATCCATCCAAATATATCATCAAATGCTCAAAGCCTGCTCAGCTGTCACACTGGGTCAAATTACAATCAAATAACTTTAATTAATGTAGTTTGTTGTTTGTTCCATTTTTTCAGGATTGCTGTAACCCATTCAAAGGAATTTGTGGGCTAAGGAAGATTAGAAGTATTTTTGTAAAAAGAGATTAAATAAAATGTTCCATTCATTGATTACTGTATGTTCTAATATATTATCCTTGCAGGATGCAATCGACAGAATACTGGAAAATCCTATCTTTCCTTTTTGCCATCCAGGATATTAACCAGGATTCCCATCTCGTACCCAACATCACCCTGGGTTACCACATCTATGAAAACTATTTCAGCCCAAGAAAGACTTCAGAGGCTCTGCTGGACCTGCTTTCAGCTGGGGAGGCCAATGTTCCCAACTACAGTTGTGGGAGACAGAGACACCCAGTGGCTGTCCTTGAAGAGGCTGAGACTGGCGTCTCCATCCAGATTTCGACCATGTTGGGCACCTACAAAATCCCTCAGGTGAGTCATAGCTGGGAAGACAATTTTTAATCATGCAGCTTTCAATCAGAGGTCCTCCCTTGTCCATGAAGATCAGAGTTTTATTATTGAAATAATAGTGTAAGGTTTCAGATTCTATGTCACAACAAAGACTCCTCAATGCAAGCATTGCAGACAGAGTTTTAATAAAACAGGTTCAAAGATTTGAGTGCCTGTTCTCGCCAAACCAGTTTGTTTTATTGATTCCTCCCCCCGCCCCCTTGTCAGTCTTTCGGCAGTGGTGTCAGTTTCAGCCATCTGCACGCACTGTCTACTCCTCCTCCTCCGTCTCACTCAGGGCTCTCCTTGTGTATTGTAGTTGATGGGTGTCTGGGTTTCCCCTCACCATTGTCTTGTGAAATTGGTTGTGGTCATGTATTCTCTGGCATGCGTGAACTCTCCCCAGTTCCTACATGGAAGGTTCTGTTCCAGGATCTTACAGATAGGCATTAACAAACATGGTTCAGGTAATCCAAAGGGAGGGAAAGATTAAAGCAAACATATCTCCTCTTGCCATGGTCCCAGTCGAAATTTGGGGAGTTCTCTTTTCCTGGATAGAAAAATTCTCCTCTCATGAAGCAACTGTGGAGAGAGGGAATGCATAAAGCAACGGGTGAGTAAAGAAGTCTTCACTGCAAGGAGTGGAACTATCCCTTCATTAGGGACAGAATTGGTATCTTACATTTTGGTTTTTATGGGTCCCAGATTAAATACCACTTTTCATTCCTTTTCAGATTAGTTACAATTTTGTTTCCCAGATTCTGAGTGATAAAACTCAGTTCCCTTTCTTCTACCCAATGCTCCCTGCTGAAGGATTCCAGTATTCAGGGACAGTCAAGATGCTCCTCCATTTCAGGTGGACCTTGGTTTGTCTGCTTGCTCCGGACACTGACCAGGGGCAGAAATTCATGACCACGTTGACCTCCATGCTGATAAGGAATGGCATTTGTCCAGTTATATCAAAGACCTTTTCAATAGCTAGTCCTAAAACCTGGACAGAGTTTCATGAATATGACAATTGGAGACAAGTGAATGTCTTTCTTTATGCTGCAGAGGCTGATTCAATCAGTGCAGGGATGGCAATTCTACATCTGGTATATAGTATGGTATATGAAAGCACTAAGGAACCTGTTGCAGGAAAAGTCCTAATGACAACAGCGCTCTGGGACACAACCCATTATTTGACAGAGGAGAAATTTCCCTTTCAATTCCATAGCATTATTTCCTTTCTTTTGAAGACAAACCGAATGACAAAGTATGGTTGGAATAGGCATTTTTACCTTTCCATTAAACGCTTTGCAGAGAAATCCTTTATGTGCTCATACCCCAAGGATGCCTTTTCTGTGAAAGTCTGGAGACGGTGCAGAGAGAGAGAAGAACTGGAGGCTCTGCCCCAACAGGTGATTGATCGGATCCTGTCTCTGGACAACTATTTCATTTACAACACCATCTGGGCTGTGGCACGGGCCATTCATGCAGCCTATATGTTCAGATCCAAGAGGACAAAGATCAAAGGAGGGAAGAACTTGGAAACTCCAAGGCTGAAGGCTTGGCAGGTATTCCTTTTTTGTAGCACATCTCTCTCCTCCAGCCAAGAATCAGTTTTGTAATTGTAAAAACTGGAAGCTATTATGAAAAAATAATTTATTCTGAATACAAAACATAAATTGAATCCCAACCTTCCATCCCTCTCCCTTTTGATTCCCTTCACTCCTTCCCCTTCTTTAGCAATGTATTGTCCTTTTAAAATGGTTTTCAAAGAGAATATTACGAGATCTTCACAGTTCAGTCATCTTTTCCCTCATTCAGTCGAACATCATTTAATGTCTCTCTTCTCTTTGCAAGCAGGAGCAGATCGTTCCAGAGAACAGGGCCTGCCACCGAAAGGGAATGCTTCCTAGGTCCCATAAGATGGCAGTATGGGGGAACTTGGAGCCTGTCCTCCTTATGAGAGTGTGTGGGGAGGGCAGATGTTCTTGGGAGAAGGCAGTCTCACACGTAACCTGGCCCTATGCCATGTAGGGCTTTATGGGTGATGAGTATGGCCTTGAATTGCCCCCAGAAGCCTATTGGCAGCCAGTACCAGTCACAGAGTAGAGGCCTTTTGCAGGCATAACAAGAGATGCCCATAACATCCCATGCTGTGCATTCAGGACCAATTGAAAGTTCCAGATGGTTTTCAAGGGCAGCCTCATGTAGAGCCTGTTGCAATAATCCAGTTGGGAGGTGACTGAGGTGTGAGTGACCAGGAGCAAGGTCTCCCAATCCAGGAACAGACAACTGGAGCACAAGACAGTGCTGTGCAAAGGCTCCCTGTGTCAGCCCTACAAGGTGGACTGGACCAGGAAAGTGACTCCACAGGAAGGCTAGAAATAGCCTTTGAGAGAGGTGATAGGAGCAGAATCTTGCAAGTCTGCTTGTGCTTTATCTCCCCTCCCTCTTATACCCCAGTGAGTCAGGGCAAAATCAGCCTGAGTCCCTTCCTAATCCTATCTCCCATCCCAGGACTTAAGGAAGGCTTCTGCCCTCTTTGTTTAGGTAATGGACTCTGAGGATTTCCTTAAAGAGCCATCTCTCCACTACCTCCCCTGTTAGACTCACTTCAAAGCAAACCCCAGGACAGGGTAATGGGAAAAAATGGTAGATTCACTCCTCCCTCTGTCAGCAGCTCCCCGAGATCACTAGATGTCTTGCAATGCAGCAATGAAAGGAGTGGTGAAAGGAATAGAGTCTTGTTCATTCTAATGATGGGAGATCACATGTTTCCTGGGAATTGCAGATGAAACTGGTGTACAAGGGGTGGGACATGGACATCTGTTGCATTCTTCCAAGATCTCTGAGATTCCGGATAGGCTCTTAATTGAATCAGATACTCTACTCCAAATGTTTCCACTTGCACCAAGTGAATAGCCTCCACTTCATACTCTTCCTTCCCATCCACTGGGATAGAGGGAGGTAGAGCTGTCCTAGTCCACAAGCTGCAGGGGGCGCCTCCTGCAGAAGCAAGAATCAGTGGAAAACAGGATGAATCTTTATTGGTGCAGGAAATCAGAAATGAAATGTCACGAATGGCCCCTGCCTTGGTGCCATCCTGACATGACCCATAAACAGCAATAACCGGCAGATGGGCAGAAAGCAGACAGCCGATGTTGATTCAGTGCCTTCAACCTCTGGCGGTCAGTGGATTTGAATGGAAGAGGCGCGAGACAAGAGGAGACATCGAGGAGACATCAGCTTAGAGGAACCCTTGGAAGGGGGGGATGAGTGTATTTATGCTGTCACTTGTCCACCTGTAGTTACTCGAATCTTTAAAAGTTTAAAAAGTGGAAGAGGGAGAAAGAAAAAAGAAAAGGGAGAGGGTAAAAGAGAAAAGGAAAGGGAAAAAGAAAAAGAAACAAAGACAATAATAAAGAAGTGGTTTCCAACCTTCATCACACCGAGCAGAAGCTAACATGATAAGTCTTCACCCTCTTTTAAAATTACAAACAAAAAACTCTCCTTCCTGTAACCTAACTCATAAGCAGAAATCCAGAAATCATCATCTTTTCAGTCCTGGTTCAGCAAAAAGTCCAATAGAAGCTACCAGTAATATCAAACAAATAATTTATCCCCGATCAAATAGTCCAACTTTATACTCCTTTCTTTTGCACTTCACAATCTTGACCTTTAATTTGTTCCAGTAGTGTCACAGGATTTGGCCTTTCATCAATCTTTGGCATTCCAAAAACTTCTTCAGATCCTTTACCAAGCTTCTGTACTTTGTGAATCCAGTAAAGAGGCATCATCCAGGATTTCTTGTTGCAACTGCTCCTTGTTCAAGTCCTTGTCTTGATTTATCTTTTGTATTCCCATTTTAGTAATCTTTTCAGTTTTATTATATTCCATACTTTCAAGTTCTATTATATCTGTGTCAGGTAAAAGTTGGTTTTTAAAATCTTCCTTAACATCTTCTAAAGGTTTAACCATTGGGACCTGTATGATTTCTAAGATATTAGTTATTAATATCTCAGTCCATTTTTCAAGGGGCGTGGTGGCTCAGCAGGTAAGACACCAGGCTTGTCGATCGGAAGATCACAAGTTCGAATCCCTAGCCCTGCGTGCGGAGTGAGCTCCCGCACTAGCTCCAGCTCTTGCCAACCTAGCAATTCGAAAGCATGCAAATGCAAGTAGATTAATAGGTACCACTTCAGTGGGTAGGTAACAGCGTTCCATGTGGGTCATGCGGCCACATGACTGTGGAAGCGTCTTCGGACAACGCTGGCTCTTCGGCTAACAAATGGAGATGAGCACCGGCCCCTAGAGTCGGACACGACTTCACAAATGTGCGGGGGGAACCTTTACCTTTTACCATTTTTCAAAAGGCTCTTTAACTAACTCAAAAGTTCTACCAGGGTTGGCCATTTTAAAACCTTAGTTTGAACGTTGATAGAGGCACCTTTTTGTTCTTTCTGCCTGGTCCTTTAATCCCTTCTAGTGTCCATTTGCAAGATTCAAAGAATCTCAGTTACTAATATGGATTTAATTCCATCTCAGTCATTTTCCATGAGTGTACTATTTAATTATATACTTGTTTTTCAAATCTTACAGCAAAAGAACTAATGTTCCAAATTCCTCTGGTCTCCAAGTCCATTTATAACTTTAAGAATTTTGTTTTGGTTTTTGCCAATTATATATTGTTTTTAAACTCTTGTCTCTATTTAAAATTCCTTGCATCAAAGAAAGAAGGTAAAACTCACCAGGTGTCAAATTAAACTCAGTGTTTTGAAGGTCTAATATCCATGAGATGGTTAAATAGATCATATCTGAAAGGTGTTAGAAAGTGAGTGCAGCTGGCTTAGTGTCCTTGTCTCTGCCACAGCTGAGAGCAAGATGTTGTCTCCGTCTCCTGGCAAATCCCGTTGGAGACTGCTGTTTTACAATCCATTTACAAGGAGCTGCCATTCAGAGTGCTTGTGGGCAATCTCCTCTCCTCTCCTCCAGAGAGGTTCTGAAGAACCGGTCTACTTGCTGGTCCTTCATTCTTCACTGCACTCATCTCTCTCCACTGTTTGCGGAGATGTCTTAGTTAGCCATGACTCACCTGGAAGCTCCAAGTTTCAGTTAGCTCTTGAAGCTTCTTTTGCACATAAAATGACTTTCATCTTCTGCTGAAAAGAGTATTATTCTGAGATGAAATTTAGCCTACCGCTAAATTTAAAATACATGGGGTGTGGTGGCTCAGCGGGTAAGATGCCAGGCTTGTCGATCGGAAGATCGCAAGTTCGGAGGTTCGAATCCCTAGTCCCGCGTGACGGAGTGAGCTCCTGCACTAGCCCCAGCTCTTGCCAACCTAGCAATTTGTAACCATGCAAATGCAAGTAGATTAATTACCACTTCGGTGGCATGGTAACAGCGTTCCACATGTGTCATGCCGGCCACATGACCGTGGAAACATCTTCGGACAACGCTGGCTCTTCGGCTAACAAACGGAGATGAGCACCGGCCCCTAGAGTCGGACACGACTGCACAAATGTATGGGGGGAACCTTTACCTTTTTTAAATTTTAAAATAGAGAATATAGAGAAAGCACAGCAGAATTTCAGAAGCTTCTTGGCCCAGTAATCTGGGATAAAAATGTAAAAGACTTAGCATTCAGGCACAACACACAATGCTCACACATCTGCTAAGAAGGCTGTTGTAAATGAAATAGACTTGGGAATTGGTTGGACATAGAAGGAGGGAAGAGAAAGAAACTCAAAATAAACTTCCCTTGATTTTGTTCAACTAGTAAGGGATAGATAAAAACTTGGACAGTCTTTGAAGTCTCATGACAGACCTTCCAGATAGGGCAGGTCAAGAAACAGATAATACAGGGATTCAAGCAATACTGCTATATTTTTCATGGGAATAATTACAGTAGCCTGAAATTCTGTGCAACTGTCTCTCTATCATATTTCCAGATTTGTCCAGATTATATATATTTAAATAGTAAGTTAGTAAGGGTTACAATTCAAATGTTCATAGATTGTCTCCTGAAGAACTTGGAAAAGAAATCTGAAACCTTCATTTCTCTCTCGTCACACAAATTTATTTATTTATCAAATTTTGTCACCGCCCATCTCCCCCCTCAAGAGGGGCTTATGGATATCCTGTCTAAACATTCCCCTTTTCTCTTCCATTCCAGCTTCACCCCTTCCTTGAAAACCCCGAGTTTTACAATAAATCCATAGATGGAGTGTATCTGGATGAGAAGGGAAACCTGGCAGTGGACCTGGATGTTGTCAACTGGCTGTTTCACAACTGGTCAGTTGCCAGAATGATGTTTGGCAGCCTAGAAAAACAGGGATCCTTGGATTTCAAGTTTATGGTGAATCCAAAGGGTGTGGCAGTGATGAATAAGCTGAACAAGGTGGGGAAAATCTTAGCTTCAGTCTTTGTGAATCTCTTACCAACAGGATTGCTTTCTTGGGACAGTTTTGAATATCATCGACATCCTCCAAGAGAGGCAATATATTGTTTGGTTAGATCTCAAGCTGTCTCTGAGAAATATACCCTTAACTATTCAAGTAAACTATTTATGAGTCTTCTGCAAAGGGAGGTACATTTGAGCCAGGGTAGGTTTGAGTTCATTTCAACAGAAGAAAAAAAATGTCTTAAACTTTATCTTCAGCAATTTAATATGTAAATGTAGAACCTGAACTAAAAATGGAAGCATACAAAAAATTAGAAAGAAAGAAGAAAAGGGAAGCAACATGCAACCAAACAGACTGTTGAGCTCTGTGAGGGTTCTTTGTTTTCCAGGGACTGCACACACCACAGCGTTGCAAACCTATACACAATGCTTTATTGTAACACAGACCTTCCCCAACAACAGGGTATTGCTAGGAGTTCCAAGTAGCTGCTGCCACACAATTGCATCTTTAGAACACAGTCCTTTCTACTCAGTCTTTTAATATGCAGTGGAAACAAAGGTTTCAAAGTCTATAAGCGGCACCAACTTCACTCCCTCACAAGCTCTTTTTATAGGCTTCAAATTTAGCAAAGCTAAGCCTCGAACTGGAGATCACCAACCCCTTTCTCTTTTGCCCCTTTCTGGAAATTAAATCATAAATAATTTTCTGGGTGGTCTTCCTCCCTCTGCTCAGCCCCTGCCTCCTTCCAGATGTGTGGAAAGCTGTCGTCCCGGATACATGAAGGTGGCCCAGGAAGGGAAGCCCATCTGCTGCTATGACTGTGTTCCTTGTGCAGAAGGAACCATCTCCACCATGGAAGGTGGGTGACACCAGAGGAACAGGGCTAACTTCTGGGGAGACCACCTACCCCAACATTTTCCATGAGGGCATTTCGATAGGCTTTTTAGCAATTCATATCTTTCTAATATGTATAATTTTCCTTAATGAGTGATAAGAAACGACCTTAGAGCTTAAACTGGGAGCAGAACATGAAAAGATACTGGACCAATGACGGCTTAGGATTACTAGGGAGATGGCCTCTCTTATCCTTCATCTTCATCACACCTTTCATGTTTCAAATTGCTATTCACCCCATTTCCCTTCAAAGTGAGAATTTCCAGGGTTCCTGGAATTATTGCCTAAAATAGGGGGGAGGAGGTGTGTGATAAGAGAGAAATCATGAGTTAGGGCTGAGCCTTCTTGCCCTAGTGGGACGACAGTCTACTAAGTGGTAGGAATGGGAGTGCTTGAGGAAGTCTTGAACTCACCACCAGCTCACCTTGAAAGTCACCTCCACATTACTTTTCTTGGTCCATGTCAAAAGGAGCATTTTTCAATTTCTGCTGAAATAAACTGTGCTAAGTGGTCCTTCACCTGCATGTCATTCCACTATAAACAATGTTTCCCCTCTGGCTGACTTATTTTAGTGTGGTAGGAATCACCTCCCCCTCTCCAATCCCTGGCAGCTGCCCTGCTTCGCCCTGTCCAGTTTCAGGGTTCAGACTCACACAGTTGCTAGGTCAGAATAGCAATTTACTCAAGGCTGGGTACATAAACAGCAGACAAGGAAAGGAATGTAAATCAAAACAGTCTCTTTTGGAAGGAAAGCTTGCCTGAGGAGTTTCACTTTCAACAGGAATGTGCAGAAGAGATGTCAAAATCCTGTCTGAAGTTCAGAGAGTCAAGCCAGGTTTGTCAACCAATTCCCAAGGTCAGAGTTTCAGGGTTTTTTACACAAGCAGGATTCACAGGAAGAACACACCAGAGCAGGAGATCAGAGAGTTGGTTCCAGCAGAGAAACATGGGTCAAGGCTGCCTCTTAAATCAGTCTGCAGCTAGCTATCTTCAATTCAGAGAGTTACTACCTTGTTTAGCAAGGAGCCTCATTGAGCGTCTTTTCTCTGCTCTCTGCTCTCTGCTCTCCTGGCCGAATTCGAAGGCTTGGAGGCTGAACCTCATCATCTGACCGCTCCAGCTGTTCTGATGGTGCTTGTGTTTGATCAGCCTCAGGTGATTCCTGTGTTAGAAAGAAATCTCACCAGGATCATTTCCAAGCCAGGAATAAAATACACAGGTTCACCTTCAGGGCCCTGTTTTAGTAGAATGGAGAGACTGGTAAAGGATGGGTTACTCTGGGCGTTCCCAGGGTCTAGTCATTGGGAATTAGAGTCCACCGTTTCCTCTGGCAGAGCTGGATACAAGCAAGGAGTAGTCTGGGGGTGTGTTATAGGAATGCCTGCTGCCGGAGGGGATAGTTGTGACTTGGAAAATGGTGCTGGTGGTGGTCTGGTGCAGTGAAATGTCCCGGGCTGGCTGGAAAGGTTTTGTGTCCTCCTCTCCACTGGTCCCAGTCTGCAGTCCCTTTTCATATGGCCCTCTTTGCCACACTGGTAGCAGACTACTGGCTTCTGCCTCCCCCCTGGTTCCTCGAAGGCCAGGACCATCTGTTTTCTTGCAAGGCTGCAAATATTTTTAGATCTTCCCTCCTTTCTGTTTTTCTCCTTTGCTCTCTCTTTTTCCCTTTCTGTCTCCTTTCTATCTTTTTCTTCCTCTTTTAATCTCTTTTTTTGGTCAAATACAAAGTTGGCAATCCTGCGCAACTTGGGAATTTCTAGTGATGACCAGTTAGAGACAATTGTCTGAAAGTGATTCTGGATGTTGCTGATTGATTGATTGATTGATTGATTGATTGATCAGTGAGTGCTGAGGCTAAAATCCTCTGTTCTTTGTGGTCATTTAGATCTAAATGTGCATATGTAATGTCGGTTTCTGATAAATGGACCCAGAAGGCATCCGGAGTTTCATCTTCCCTTTGTGTGGTGTGTTGCAATTCGGACCATTTCAGCTGTTTGCTTCCCATCTCTTGAAGGGCTTCTAATAGATTTTCTTTAGCCCTGGTGTATTCGTCCCACTGATTAGGGTCATTGCTGGCCAGTCAAAACGGGCAGGGACTGCTCGCCCAGGGCCTGGGACTATGGGTCTTCTGGCTATTTCAGCAGTTTTCTCAAAAAGTTTAAAAATCTCGTCTCTGGTAAGAAAGAGGTTCAACAGCTGCATCATGTCTCCCCAAGATGGATTATGGCTTTCAATAATCGACTGCAGGGCCCTGATGATCATTTTCGATTCCTTTTGAAAGGGAGGAGGTAATTCCAAATTACCAGATCAGATGGGAGAAAGGTGTGTGGATAAAAACAAACTCTAAATCACCCCCTGCTCAGCCAGGTATAAGGTTCTTTTTAAATAAAGGAGCTGTTAATTTCCCTGAAGCATTCCCGTCCAAGACATGCGACTCAGGGTGGGCTAGAGAGGCACTGGGTATGTTTGAAGTAGAAGTTACACCTGTGGGATTGGAGAGTTCTGCCCAACAGTACCAATAAGGCAGAGGGGAAAGCTTTGTGCCATAGTCAAAAGTTCCATTTCAGGTCAAATTGACTTACCAGTCACATCAGTAAGCTTAGTCCATTCTAGACATGGATCCCATGCATGGCTTTTCCTCATCCCTGCCTGGATGGGCAATTACCACCACCACCACCCCAGGCAGTCAGCATCCTTCCCAAAGGGGAAGCCAGGGAGACCTTTGACTTGTCGTTCCCCATTTCCGTCCCTAACTATGACACGTGTGTCTACTGAAGTTTGAGGTGCTCCTTTACACCCGGAAACTCCTAATAAAGTTCTGGTCCTCCCTTTTCGCAACCCGGGTCCTGGACTAAGAAAGGCGCAGGAAGCAGATTGGTGTTTGTCCAGGTAAAGTCAAGCATTCCACCTTCCACTACCTGTTGAGGCACGCGAGTCTCGTCAGCGTCCCTTGCTTCCTGGGGTCTCCCAGTCCTTACCCGAGATGGGCTAGCAGGAGCCTAGGTGCGGCTGAAACAGACTTGACACACAGCTCTGGTCAACAGTCAGGATAAAATACAAAAAGGAAATCTCACACTCTCACACTCACTGGGCACAAGACACAAAATTTGCAGAGTTCTTACCAACTATGAAGCCTCAGGTTCAGGCAACCATTTGGCTCAAAACCACAAACAACCTCTACTACCAATGTTGATGCGGGCAGAGTCCAGGGCAGCACCCTCCAGACAAATGGTCCAGTGCCAGCTGGGAGACGTTGCCCAGGCTCGGTCCATTGACCCGGTGAGTCTCGGAGTCCTGCTGTGGGCACCAAATTGTTAGAAAGGAATCTTACCAGGATCGTGTCCAAGCCAGGAATAAAATACGCAGACAGTTGCTTGAACCAGAGGTGAGATTTATTTCCAAGAGCATAACGTACAGAGTCAGCTTTTGAAGGTGGCCATACCAAGTCTTTCTGCAAAGCCTTTTCCATAGAGAAACATTGATTTTGTTCCTCAAAAGCACTCAAAAGCATGCCTCTTTGGAATTCTGAGTAAGTGCACTTAGCTGGCATTCCGAGCAAGGAAGCGCTCTGCAGTCAGGCCCCCGGCTGAGTTGCGGTTTCTGCTTGTTCAACTTTGCTGATTGAAATGTGGGGTGTTGCTGGCTTTTGGGGTTCCAGGCGCAGATTAATCCAAACAACGTGTTTTAAGGCTAACAATATCTTTATTGGTAGCATAAGGCAACAATGGATGTATAGTGCATTATTGCAAAAAGAAAAAAACAAAGCATACGCAGAGTTCCATCAACAGATGTGAGGAAAGAAAAATCATGGTCTATGCAAAGACCAGGCATAGTTACAGTACAGATAGCAGTCAAACAGAAGCATAGAATTGAGTGAGTGAGTACCCACAGTTCATAGTTGACTTATACCCATGGGTCAACATTCTGATTGGCTAATGTGGGCTAGGCCATTTTGCAGCTTAACATTGTAGTAACAGTTGTACTTACTATAAACCGCCACGTGATGGCGGTGTTGCACATTGGCTTCCCCCTCGGGAACGGTTCTCATGGGACAAGGCTGTTATCACCACATTGTTTTGGCTAGAGAAAATCACATCTGGTGTTTACTTGCTTTTTGTTATGGGAAACTGCTTACAGCAGAGGAACTTGGAAAATTCCATTTTACAGGCTAGGATTTCACAGTGAAGGAATCCATTCGCTTGAATCCTACATAGAATAACTTTAACAAATAACTTTAACACCCCTTCCGGATGGATTTCAAAACACTTTGGGGAGTGAAAACTGTCATTTTACAAGCACACAGAGACACAAATGATTTTATTTTAAACACATTCGCTCTAGTCCCAACTTGGTAACCATGGTAGTATGTTTCTCAAAAGGTAGAGCTTTCGTGAAGATATCTGCCACATTCAGTTCAGAAGGACAATATTCTAACTGGATAAATCCTTCCTGAATTGCATGTCTTACATTTTTGAATTTTACATCGACATATTTTGTCCGGCCTCTTACATTCTCAGAGAGAGCAAGCGCAATGCATGATTGTGAGTCTTCATACACTGTGACTGGTGAGGCTATATCTACAGAAAGATCTCCAAATAGTTGTTTACACCAGTGTAGCTCATTTATTGCCTCACTGAGGGCACTATACACTGCCTCACAAGTTGAAACGGCAATTGAATTTTGCTTTCTCGCCCGCCAAGCGATGGCTGTATTGGCAAACAAGCAAATAAAACCGCTCACAGATTTCCTGTCTCCCTCTTCTGCAAAAGAGCTGTCAACATAAATCACAGGCATTTCAGCTTTAGTAGCTGATACTTTAAGACAAAAATCAGCTGTGCCTTTAAGGTAACGTAGGACCCTTTTTAACCCTTGCCAATCCCGCATAGACGGTTTGGCAGCCTTACAACTGAGTACTCCAACTGAGTACTGCTGTAAATGAAGTTCCTTACTTCCTCTTGTTTGGCAAGCGCCCTTCGCTGAAGCATCTGCATGTTTTTGGAACATTTGCGTATGTTCACATCCCTAAGTCTCAGCGAAGGAAGAACCCGCCAAAAGCACAACGCTTAAGGTTTGTTGGTTACTCTTCTAGATCTAAGGGTTACCGTTTTTCTGCAGGCTATGGTCGTGTGGTAGTCTCCAGAAGTGCTAATTTTGAGCACCCTACTGGTTGGGATAGGTTGAATGCTAGTTCAGAGGTATTGTTGCAATCTAGTGTACAGCCAACTGTCCATGCTCCTGTGGCTGGACAACAACCAGTTCAGCTGCCTTCTGGTTCCCAGTCTCCTAGTGTGGTGAGAGGGTCCTCTCAGGTGAAGGAAGAGGAAATTTCACCTGAGCAGGTTCAGGACCTGAAGGGGGAATCTGGTAGTGAAAAGGCAGAGGACAGTGATGAGGAAGAGGCAGTGGTAATTCCTCGTAGGTCTGCACGTTCCATAAAGGGTGTGAAGCCTGACAGGTTTGTGATTCAGCAGGTGAGAGTGTGTCAGATTACCTGTGAACCTCAGTCTTTCCAGGTGGTGTTGCTTCTGCCTGTTGAAGAGCAGGAGCAGTGGAACACAGCGATGGATAAGGAGTTTGAGGCATTAGTGAGTCAAAAGGTGTTTGAAGTCACTGACTTGCCCCCATCCCAGAAAGCTGTTGGTTCCAGATGGGTTTTCAGAAAGAAGCTTCTTCCTGATAATACAGTGCAGTACAAAGCCAGGCTTGTTGCTCAGGGGTTTTCACAAGAGAGGTTTTTGAACTATGATCTCACATATGCACCCACAGCTAGACCAGAGTCTTTACGTATGGTACTTTCTCTGGCTGCACAGCGTGACCTTGTTGTCCATCATTTTGATGTTGACACAGCATATCTGAATGCAGAGCTCCCTGAAACAGTGTACATGAAGCAGGCTCCTGGCTATGCTTGTGGCAATTCCCAGAAGGTGTACAGGCTGCGCAAGGCGCTTTAGTGTACAGCCAACAAATAACTTTAACATGAAATGGTAATCTCTTTGGGGAAAGGATATTTTCTTATTTATTCAAGGAGACCTCTGGCTAACCTCAGCCTGGAAGGAATATTCCCCTGATTAGATTGGCATTTCCCACTGCATTTTAATCTTTGTGTTGAGCACATCCTAATTGTAATTTTTAACCTTTTGCCCTGATTACTGCAGGAAGACTGTGTGGTGGGAGGCCTTGATTTCCTTCCCACGCCTGGCTCGGTTTCTCCTGATGCCGACATTGCACTGGTTCAGCTGGAGCAGCTTCTTCAGAATAGTCAGAATCAGAGTCTGAGTCCTGGGCTGTGGCAGGCCCTTCTTTCTGAGCTGCTCGATACACACACAAACACACACATTTTTTTTTTGGTTCTCCAATAAAATGAGGAAGATCTGGCTCTTTTATTTTTCTTGTGGGCCCCTTGGTCCACTAATGAAAGGCTGGTCCACAGGTGAAAGGCTTTTTTTAACAGGTCCAGCAGTGAAATGGAAAAATGTTGCCGCTTGATTGCTTGTTCCCTTCTGAATGGAGTGAGTGGATGAAGCATCAAAATCAGGGGGGTTCCTCATCAGTCTTCAAAATGACTGCCCCAAGGCATTTTGATTCTTCCTGGCTGTCCAGGCACAGTGCATTTTTAAAAACTGCCTTCAACAACAGCTTGTCTATACCTGGGAGACAGGTGGCTGGCTTCCTCAGAGAAATAGAGGCCCTTTCAGGAGAGTCAGTCTTGGAAGGGACCATTGAGGCCATGAGTCTGATCCTTTGCTCATTTCAGGAGGCCAAATTAGGTTTCCTCAACAGCTGGCAGCCCAGCCAATGCTTGAACAGTGGTTTTTAGCATTATACAAAAGAACAAGCTTTATGGGATAGATGTAACTCTTGCTCTTTTTCAGATGCAGAAGAATGCAACAAATGTCCAGCAGATCAACATCCAAACAACAACCGAGATCACTGTATCCCCAAGATCAAGACTTTCCTATCCAATCAAGAAGAACTGGGGGTCATCCTGACTTCCCTTGCCCTGTTCCTCTCTTTCATCACATGCTTGGTCTTGGGAATCTTCATTAAATTCCAAGAAACTCCAATTGTCAAAGCCAACAATCGGGATCTCTCTTATATCCTCCTCGTTTGTCTCCTGCTTTCCTTCTTCACCTCCTTCTTGTTTATTGGCCAACCAAGGAGAGCCTCCTGCCTTCTTCGACAAACAGCCTTCAGCATCATCTTCTCTGCTGCCATTTCTTCTGTCTTGGCCAAAACAATCACAGTGGTGCTGGTCTTTTGGGCCACACAACCAGGGAACAAAGTGCAGAGATGGCTGGGAAAGAGCCTGGCCAACTCCATCATCCTTTCTTGCTCTGGCCTCCAAGTTGTCCTCTGCAGCATCTGGTTGGGTGCTTTCCCCCCCTTCCCTGAGTCTGACATGCACTCACAATCTGGAGAGATCATTCTGCAGTGCAATGAAGGATCTGTCACCATGTTTTATGGGGCCCTTGGCTACATGGGCTTCCTGGCTGCCATCTGCTTCACAGTGGCTTTCCTGGCCAGAAATCTGCCTGGGGCCTTCAACGAAGCCAAGCTAATCGCCTTCAGCATGCTGGTCTTCTGCAGTGTCTGGGTGTCCTTTGTGCCCGCCTACCTGAGCACCAAAGGGAAGTACATGGTGGCCGTGCAGGTCTTCTCCATCTTGGCCTCCAATGCAGGACTTCTGGCCTGTATCTTCATCCCCAAGTGTTTCATTATTTTCCTAAGACCAGATCTCAATACAAAAGAACATTTGATGTCAAAATAAAATAGAAAAGTGAGTTTTGGGCAGATATGTTTCAAAATACAGGTAGAATTCACTTACCGACCACCTCGTTTAGTAACCGTTCAAAGTTACAATGGCACTGAAAAAGTAAGTTTACCACCATTCCTCGAATTTACAACCGTCACTGTCCCAATGGTCACGTGAATGACATTTGCACGCTTCACAACCGCCTTCCGACAAGCAGAGTCAATAGAGAAGCAGGCAGTAAAAGCACAAGTCGCGGTCATGTGATGTTGATTCATTTAACAACCACAGTGGAAGTGACATCAGAAGTTCACTGTGATGACATGTTGTTTTGCTTAGTAACCGTGTTGATTAGCGATGGAGTTGCTGGTCCCAATTGTGGTTGCTAAGCGAGGACTACCTGTATCAGTTAATTCTTCTGACAAACAACCTTTGACACTTTAATGTTGCAACCCCTCCCCACACAAAAAAACAGCCAACAAGTCCACTTTTTTCAAGTCATGGTAGAAAAGGACTATCACTTTTTAATAAATACGAATTCCCTTTTTCTGTTTGCCCTTGAGTATATAGAAAAGTATGTGAATTCTATGAATGCTTGTCATGGCCTCAGAGCCAGGCTGCAAGACATGGATGGATTGGGTCCCACTTAATGCTGTGCCTGCAGATTCAGCAGAGAGTGAATCAAATACTGATGCCCTTTTTGGTCCCTCCTCAGCCAGCACTGATCCCTACATGGGTGTCAAGGAGAGAAACAACCCCCCAGCCTGAGATTCCTGTGAAAGTAAGTGCCTCATGAGTGAGCGGCAACATTTTGGTCCAGGCTGCTCCATAGCAATGTGGTACACTATAGCAACATGGTGGTGGAAATCCCATCTCCGAATCATGACATCTGCTCTGAGACAAAGAAGAGGTCTCATGTATGACTGGCCCCATGTATCTGGCCTGAGATTCCCTGAGGGAAGCCCATGAGGCAGGCTATTTTACAAAGGCGCCTCAGGGCAAGTAGGAGGGTCAGGTCAGAAGCAGAGGAGTGATTCAAAAACAAAGAAACCCATCAAGTGCCATTTTTGCGGCAAGAATGGGCACCTAATGAAAAATTGCTGGGCCAGGCAGGCAGATCAGAAAAACAAAGAGAAAGCTCCGGATTCAACTCTTCATGTATTTTCAGCCATTGATAAAAGAAGCTCCTCCTTCATCATAGACAGTGGCTGCAGCATGCATATGTTAAGGGATCGAGATCTCTTCATTGAATTGAACCCAAATTCAAAAGAAGAGATTGGCTTGGCTGATGGAAGGACAATCCCAGTGAAAGGGGAGGGCTGTGCTCTCCTAAGGTGTGGAAATGGCGCCACCCAGAGGGATTTGATTGCAACTAATGCTTTGTATCTTCCAGGCTTAAGCTTAAACCTTATTTCTCTTCAAACAGCTTTGCCCCCAAAGAAAGGAAAACGGCAACCATGCTCTTCTCCCCATCCCCCTGCAGTGACATAATTGCCTTGCCATATACTGTACATTTCTATATATTGCACAGTGCAGCTCATTTGGTTTCACAGTGGAAAGAAATGGCAATGCTCATGAGCAGATGGGGTAATATACTGGGAATGTAGGTCTACTGCTCTAACCTCAGACCCTTCAGTCACTTTCACTGCATTGGTTTCCACGGGAAATTCATAAGACTGGGAAGGCTATTCTTCTGGACATATCTCACAGGGGTATCTTCCGAGGGGTGTAAAACATATTCAGGATGGGGGCCACAACTGAGCAATCAAAGACCTGCCTCTTTTTATGGGTGTTGTGGTAAAGGGGCAGGGCTTCAGACACGTTGCAGCCCCCACCTTGACTTTTTTGACCTCCCCCAGCAAATGCTCCTGCCTGAACAACCAGCTTCCTCACTGTCAAGTACTTCCTCCATGCACTTGGTATTACATGCTTTTAAAATGAACAATGGTTAGAAGAAATCTATCTGCTGTCTTCACACTTAGGACGTCCAGGAAACTGGGAATACATTTTTCATCCATTTCACTGGCCAAACATTTGAGGTTTGATGAAAACTAAGCTGTATTCATTTAAGGCAGGCATTTTCCACCATCTGGTTTCCAGATATGATGCTCTGTAGTACTCATCACTCCCACTGGCGTGGCTGATGAAACTTGTAGGTTCCACGTTCCTGGAAGGCACCGTTTGTGGAAGGCTGCTTTCAAGAAATGATGTAGGGTGATGAAAACAATTGCTAGGCTCCTGGCATTAATATAAAATTAGCCACTTGGAAACACCCAAAATCTATTCAGGAAAATGGAAATGGAAGGAAAAGGAATGGAGGAATATAAGATAATGTATTGAACCTAGATTAGGACTCCCTGTTGCAGTAATAGTCAAATCAATAGGGTGGGGGAGCCACTGCTATTCAGAATTCCTTGCAATAAACAAATGTTGGTTCTCTTCTTTCATACAGCAGTCATCTAAGCCTCTTTCAGCTTATTTTTAAAAAATTAAGTTTTAATTTCTGATACAGTAAATATCAACAGATATAACCCACATAAACCAAAGCTTTTGGGGGTCTTCAATCATTTTTAAGAATGTAAAGGGGTCCTGAGACCAAAACGTTTGAGAACCACTTTTCTGATCTAAACAGGGATAAGCAACCTCCATTTTTTGCATGTGGGGCCCCCAGAATCATGCGGGCAACCCACCTCAATAAGGAATGTTTTCCACCTTGGTTTTGACAAAAAGAACAAGGCAAGCAGATGCATCAACCCTCTGACAGGCTTGAAGCCCCCGTTTTAGTTTCTTAAAAAAAGAATCCTCCCACACAGATTTTAAAGAATTAAAAACCTCGCCTGGCCCCCTCCAGTAATTCCATTTACTCTTGTACTCTCTGTTGTTGTTGTTTATTCGTTCAGTCGTTTCCGACTCTTCGTGACTTCATGGACCAGTCCACGCCAGAGCTTTCTGTCGGCCGTCACCATCCCCAGCTCCCCAATGGTTGAGTCCGTCACCTCCAGAATACCATCCATCCATCTTGCCCTTGGTCGGCCCCTCTTCCTTTTGCCTTCCACTTTCCCTAGCATCAGCTTCTTCTCCAGGGTATCCTGTCTTCTCTGCATGGGTAAAAAAATTGTGCTCCGCACGCGGGGCTAGGGATTCGAACCTCCGAACGTGCGATCTTCCGATCGACAAGCCTGGCGTCTTACCCGCTGAGCCACCACGCCCCTTTTACTCCTGCTTTTAACCCACCAGAAAAACACAACCATTGAAAATCTCAGCTTCTCCTTCAAATGGGAACAGCATTGAACCCAAGCTTTCAGTGGAGAAAATCATTCTGCCTGTGCTCAAAGATGATTTGTCCATTAGCCCTTTCGGCAGAAAATAAAAGGAGCAACATGGCAAAACTCAGTTTGGTCAGAGAAAAAAAACAAAAAAAAAATGGGAAACATTCTATGGACTTTTTTTGTTGAAAGAAGAAATGAAATGATGATTTATGGATTTGAAGATTCAGAAAGATGTGGATTACATGAAGGGCTGAAGGGACTTGTATAACGTCGAAGAGGGAGGAGGGACAATAAGATTGTAATTATCTGTTGAAAAGAAGGTCATTCATATATTTCTTAACTTTAGGTTCTTCCTTTTTCATTTCTTGCACTTTCTTTTCTTTCTTTCTTTCTTTTCTTCTTTCCCTTTCTTTTCTTTCGATTTGTCTTTTACTGTATAAAAAAATTCTTAATAAATATAAATTAAAGAAAATAATTAAAGGAGGAGCTTAGTTGGAAGAAGATATTTTACAGCCCTAACAGCATTTTTGCCCACAATATCTCTTTAAAACCTAAACAAGGAGAGCCAGTGTGATGTACTGGTTAAGGTCCCAGGATAGAAACCGGGAGAGTGTAAATTCCAATCCTGCCTTGGGCACGAAGCCAGCTGGGTGGCCAGTCTCCCTTAGCCTTAAAAAGCAGGCAATGGCAAACCATTTCTGGAAAATCTTGCCAAGGAAACTGCAGGGACTTGTCCGGGCAGTTGCCAGGAGTCAGCAATGATTTGAAGGCACCAAAAAAAAAAGATGAACACCAAATATAGTACAGTAAAAGACTCCTTTGATTTGAGCTAAAACAGGTGATCCTTTAAAACAGGGGTGGGCAACGTCAGGCCCGCGGGGCTCCCGCCTAAGGCCCAGGGGGCTCCTGCCGGCAAACCCCGCCCCGTGGCTGAAAGGCAAGAAGCAAGATTTGCACAGACTTCTGATGTCCCCGCTGGGCAACAAAGGGGATCACTCAGCTGGAAAAGTGTCAAAAAAGAGCAACCACAAAACCAGGAGCTTGAATGAGGATTGGGAGAGTCTGAAAGTGTGGAGCAAGTGGGGGCCCTTACGGGTGACCAGCCTGTCTCCTGAACTTTTGGATTCAGCATGAAATGCACCCAGGACTGGATCATTTCTGTCAAAGTGTGAGCGTGGAGCGGCCTGGTCCTTCTTCCTTGACACCAGTGATCCACGTACTATGCAGTAAATAGACTCCAAACAGAGATTATATAAAATATCCTATTTACTTTATATACATATGTATTTACAGATCACGTCCACACGGGTAACAAATGATACACCAACGATACAGCATACAAGAGGTAAAATGGGAATAAAGAATTCCTGGATTCTTATGCTTATATATACAAACTGAACAATCACCTTATAGGTCACTCTCATTATCTGCCACACCCAACTAAATGATAGCACCTGTAGTATGAGTCACATACTGACACATCATCACTACAACAATGGCTGCTAATTGGATGACTTACAGAATAATTCCCCTCTCACCTAGATATCAAGCCTCTCTGGTATAATTTATCTAACTGTAAATTCCTGGGTATATATAAACCCCAACACCCCTCCAATTTACAATAGATATTACATTTCACTTATACAGAATAGAAGACATACACATTTTGGATACACACATCCTATGTCTATCTATACTTAGAGGCTTTGTCATCACATCTGCTACATTACACTCAGATGGACAATATTGCAAATCAATCAGAGACTCTTTGACAGCATTCCTAACATTGTGATACTTGATATCAACATGTTTGCTACACCCTTTGATTCTATTAGACTTTGCAATCTGTATACATGCTTCACTGTCATTGTATACACATATAGGACCCTCAATTGTTATATTAACATCCATTAACAATTGTCTATACCATATCAACTCTGAACATAGGTCAGATAATGCAGCATATTCCGCCTCTGCAGTTGATACTGCGACAGAACTCTGTTTCCGAGACCTCCACCCCACCAAGGTGTTACCAAACATAATTATCAATCCTGTCATTGATTTTCTATCATGTACATCATTACCCCAATCACTATCTACATAGCATTTTAATTTCAATGGCTTACATGATTTTATCAATAAACATTTATTAATAGTCCCTTTAAGATACCTGAACACATGTTTAATACCCTTCCAATGCCTCTGGGTAGGTTGTGTAACATATCTACTCAGTACATTTACTGCATTCCCAATATCAGGATGCGACCATTGTGCTAAATACAATAAACTTCCAATTATTGACTGATAGTGTTCTTGATCACATGAAGTTTGGTCATCGTCTCCAGTCTCCGTGCACGCGCACACCGCCGCACGCCCCCCCGCACTGCCACCGTGCACGCGCGTGCTGCCGCTGCCGCTGGTGTGTCGCCAGCGGCGGCACTTTGGAAAGCCCTGGCCTAGGTAATTTCTAATCTCTCCTAAATCTTTGACATCAAATTGTTTTCAGTAAATTCAATTACCCTGCTTTGATCTTTAGCTATAAGACACAAATCGTCTACAAAAATCAAAAGCAACATCTGTTCATCATTTTCACATTGCTTTACATACAGACATGGGTCAGCCTTGCTACACTTGAACCCTAGTCTTTGCAATTCCTCATCTAATCGTAGATTTCAGCAACGTGCTGATTGCCTGAGTCCATACAACGCTTTCTGCAGCTTGTATACTCTACCTGCATCATTAGACTCATATCCTGGAGCTTCAGCCATATAGATTTCTTCCCTCAAATCAGCATGCAGATATGCTGTGGTGATATCATAATGGTTCACTGCACAATTCCCAGCTGCTGCCATTGCTAAGGCAAACCTGAAAGTCTCCCCTCTTAGCGTTGGTGCAAAAACCTCATCATAAGTCTGCTTCTTAACCTGGGAAAACCCTTGTGCTACAAGCCTAGCTTCATACTGAATATCACCATTGACTAAGGTCTTCTTCTTATAAACCCACCTACAACCTACTGCCCTATGCCCCTCAGGCAGCCTGGTAGATTTAAACACCTTATGGGAATTAATGGCGTTCATTTCCACATCCATAGCAGCTTCCCACTTTCTCTGCTCTTGTGGTGGCAACTCCAATACCTCTTTATAACTACGAGGCTCATAATTGATAAAACACACTTTAACATCACCTGGTGTATAACGTTGAGGTGGTATGACCTTGTTAACTCTTTCAGATCTGCGCAAAACAGTAGCATCCTGCATCATTGGCACACTAGGGGTTAATTCCTCTTCCTTCTTAATCGCATCAGTAGACTCTCGCCGCTCTGCTGGCTCGAACTGTCTCTGACAAGGAAGAAAAACCTCACTCCCTCCGTGCAACTTCAGCCAATTGCTGTGCTCACTAAAACTTGCTGATCTGGAAATAACAACTTTTCTGCCATCAGTAAACCTATATCCCTTGGTCCCTGGCTCATATCCCACAAACGTCATCTTCTGTGCTTTTGCCTGCCCTTTCCTACGTACCTCCTTATGCACGTGAACATAGGCAGTGCACCCAAACACCTTCAAATGAGCTAATGATGGCTTCTTGCCATACAAAATATAATATGGTGTTTGATTTACAGACACACTCCACAACCTGTTAATTAAATAATTAGCAGTCAGTATAGCCTCTCCCCAGTATCCTCTAGATAGCCCTGAGTCAGCTAATAGTGAATCCTTTACTGTCTGTAATGCTAAATTCCTGCTTTCCGCCACGCCATTCTCAGCTGAACTATGCGGATTGGTTCTCCTATGCGCAATGCCCCTCCTACTGAGCCATTGCTGAAAACTGCCACTCATAAACTCAGTGCCTTGGTCAGTTTGCAAACTACACACCTTTGTGCTATATCTACGTTCCACAAACTGCACCCAATTTTTGAACTTATCAAATGTTTGGCTTTTAGCTTTCAATAGGTAACAGAACCCAAATCTGGTGAAATCATCCACAATAACTAAAACATATCAAGCACCACCTATTGTGGCTGGTAATGGGCCAATTAGGTCAGCGTGAACTAATTCAAAACATTTATGTGACTTTCTATCACTAAATTTGCTTACAGGATACACCTTTGACTTTGCAACCTTACAAGCCGTGCAATCCAGGTAAGCTTGGCACAGTTTCAAATCCATTCCAGAACTTGCTTCAGACATCTTTTCAATCACTTTGAAACTCGGATGCCCCAACCTTCTATGCCATAGATGTTCACATGAATCATGTGCTGGTTTGTTAATTTATTTATTTATTTTATTTATTTGTCTTATTTATACCCCGCCTATCCCCTCCCTACTGGAGGACTCTAGGCGGCTTACAATGTTATATCAAATCCAATTATACAGTTATACATCATCAGTTATTACATTTTACAATTTGTTACCGCGCGACAAGGAGAGAGGAAGGGAACCGGCTCTTCCGCTGCAGGCATTGGACTGCAAGTCCCAGAATGCCTCGCTCCGCGCCGGCTGCTGACGTCCAGGAGCTGGTATTTCCGGATCCGTCGTCCTCCGTCGTCATCATCGCTCCTCCAGGTCTTTCTTGGATTGAGGACGACCCTCCGCTGGACGCCCGCAAATTGTCCCAGGTGAGTGGTACCCATTTATCTACTTGCTATATTAGCTTTCGAATCGCTGGGTTGGCAGAGAGCTAGGGCTAGTGACGAGAGCTCACCTCGTCCCGCGGTTTCGAACTGCCAACCTTATGGTCGGCAGTCTAACGGCTCAGCGGTTTAACCCGCTGAGCCACCGCGCCCGTGGTGTCATGGCTACATCATGGTCTCTGCATGTCATGGGTTGTACCATTACATATAGATTGTTCTGTAAAACACCTTTACCACAGACATGATTATCCTTCATGACAATGCATTCACCTTTACCAAACTGTACATCATATCCCTGTTTATCTAATTGAGAAACACTTATGATATTGTATTCTAAGTCTGGTACACATAGCATTGATAATTCAGCATCTAAACTTGGTACATATGTGGGGTGATGGTGGCTTTTGGGGTTCCAGGCTTGAAGTAATCCAAACAACGTGTTGTAAGGCTAACAATATCTTTATTGATAGCATAAGGCAATAATGGATGTATAGTGCATTATTGCAAAAAGGAAAAAACAAAGCATAAGCAGAGTTCCATCACCAGAATGGAAAGAAAACATCATGGTCTGTGCAAAGACCAGGCATAGTTACAGTTCAGATACAAGTACATGTAGAGAGCAGTCTACATAGAGAGAGCATAGGAAGAACATAAGTGAGGTGAATACCCATGGTTCATAGCTGAATTATACCCATGGTTCAGAATTCTGATTGGTTAATATGGGCTAGGGAACTCTTTCAGCTTAACATTTTGGTAACAGTTGTACTTACTATAAACCGCCATGGGGTGGCGGTGTTGCATACTGGCTTTCCCTCGAGACTCTTTTCACATGGGAACCGGATTTGTTATCTTCTTTGTTTTGGCTAGAACAGCACCTGTTTTAATGAGCTACTTTGTTATGGAAACGTGCTTGCAACATAGGAGCTTGGAAATTTCCACTTTCCAGGCTAGAGTTTCATAGTGTAGAAACACCATTCGCCCAACTCTACATAGAATACCTTTACCAAATACTTTAACAACATACACAAACCCTTTACCAGTCACAGATGCAACACTTCCATTCGCAAGACTAACATGGTCACATTCAGCCTGCATAAAACTCTTAAACAGCTGCTTCTGATTTGCGATGTGCTGACTCGCGCCACTGTCAAAAAGCCACGGCCCCTTTAAATCTTTTACTACTGAAGTAATTACTGACAGCTGGGCAGCATTCCCCGGCCTGAAAATCCCCAGCTTGGCTTTTCCCTTCCGTGCAACATTACAGTCTTTTAACAAATGTTTATCAGAACCACAGCGAAAACATTTACGCTTTACAGATAAAACATTCTCAGAGGTATCAGAAGAATAACATTCCTTCACTGAAATACTGTTTTGCTTAGACCTAATTAAGTTAGAACTTTGTTTTCTTCTCTGTTCCTCTTCCAAAAGTTTGCCAGTTAAATAATTTACGGTTAAATCACTCTCAGATAAAGACCCGAAACTTGTGGCTAAATTATCCCATGTCTCATTCAGAGAACTGAGAATTACATAAACCTTATGTGCTTCTGAAAAAGGCATATCTCTCTGGGCCAACTCAAGAAACAAGCCAGTCATATAATGCAAGTGCTCCCGAATATCCCCATTCACACTTAATCTGGCATGATAAAGCCTTCTTGTCAATAAGACCTTACATAAGGGTGTGCTTCTAAGATAAACATCCTTTAAAGCCTCCCAACACTTACTGGCTACCGTACAATCTCTAACCTAACATATCTGGCCACCCTCCAAACATAAAGTTATGCTTGCCAATGCTCTATGGTTCAGTAGAGCAACTTCTCCGTCCAACTCGGTTGGTGGGTCACTGATAAGCTTCCAAAAACCTTCACGTCGAAGATACATTTCCATTTTATATGCCCATGACGAATAATTAGAGTCAGAGGGAGCGCGCGGAGATGGAGCGGCCTGCCTCTCTCCTAGGCACCAGTGATCCACGTACTATGCAGTAAATAGACTCCAAACAGAAGTTATATCAAATATCCTATTTACTTTATATACATACGTATTTACAGATCACTTCCACAAGTAACAAATGATACACCATCAACGATACAGCTTTCACGAGGTAAAATGGGAATAAATGAAATACAGAATATCTCTGCTTATATAGTCAAACTGACCAATCACATTATAGGTCAATCTCGTTATTCACCACACCCAACCTAACTCTAAGCACCTGTTGAATGAGTCACACATGACACATCATTCCTACAACAATGGCTGCTAATTGGGTGACTGTGCAGAATATTTCACCTTTTACCTAAAAATTAAGCCTCTCTGTATAATTTATATCTAGAAGTAAATTCCTGGGTTTATCAAACCCCAACACCCCTTCAATTTACAATAGATATTACATTCAATTGTACAGAATAGAAGACATACACATTTGAGATATACACATCCTATGTCTCTCTATGCTTAGAGGCTTTGTCATCACATCTGCTACATTACACTCAGATGGACAATATTGCAAATCAATACAATACAATACAATACAATACAATAAACTTCCAATTATTGACTGATCACATGATCACACGAAGGTTGGTCATCATCTCCAGTCACTGTTTTGACAAAATCTGTTGTCATCAGGGTTGAAACTTCTTTACACTGTTCCATATTGTTCTCTCTTAGCAGTGTTTCAATCTTCTTCCGCTGCTCTAGAACATAACCCCCATCAACCTTCTGAATACCCATGCCTAGGTAATTCTTAATTTCTCCCAGATCTTTGACATCAAAGTGTTGTTTCAGATTTTCAGTAAATTCAATTACCCTGCTTTGATCTTTCGCTATAAGACACAAATCGTCTACAAAAATCACAAGCAAAATCTGTTCATCATTTTCACATTGCTTTACATACAGACATGGGTCAGCTATACTACACTTGAATCCCATTCTTTGTAATTCCTTATCTAACCTAAGATTCCAGCAACGTGCCGACTGCTTGAGTCCATACAATGCTTTCTGCAACTTGTATACCCTTCCTGCAATCTTTGATTCATAACCTGGGGCTTCAATCATATAGATCTCTTCATTCAAATCAGCATGCAAATATGCTGTTGTGATATCATATTGCTGTACTACACAATTCCCAGCTGCTGCCATTGCTAAGGCAAACCTAAATGTCTCCCCTCTTAGCGTTGGTGCAAAAACTTCATCATAAGTCTGATTCTTTATCTGGGAAAATCCTTGTGCTACCAACCTAGCCTTATACTGAATATCACCATTCACTAAGGTTTTCTTCTTATACACCCATCTACAGCCTACTGTTCTATGCCCCTCAGGCAGCCTAGTAGATTTGAAAACCTTATGAGAATTAATGGCTTTCATTTCCACATCCATAGCAGCTTTCCATCTACTCTGCTCATGTTGTGGCAACTTCAATACATCCTTGTAATTACGAGGTTCATAATCAATAAAACACACTTTTACATCACCTGGTGTATAACGCTGAGGTGGTATGCCCTTGTTAACTCTCTCAGATCTACGCAATACTGTAGCATCCTGCATCATTGGCACATTAGGAGTTAATTCCTCTTCCTTCTTAATCACATCAGTGGCCTCTCTCCGCTCTGAAAACTCAAAACTTCTCTGACTAGGAAGATAAACCTCACTACTCCCGTGTAATCTCTGCCAATTGCTGTGCTCACTAAAACTTGCTGATCTAGAAATAACAACTTTCCTGCCATCAGTGAACCTATATCCCTTGGTCCCTGGCTCATACCCCACAAACGTCAGCTTCTGTGTTTTTGCCTGTCCTTTCCTACGTACCTCCTTATGCACGTGAACATAGGCAGTGCACCCAAACACCTTCAAATGAGCTAATGGTGGCTTCTTGCCATATAACATATAATATGGAGTTTGGTTTACAGACACACTCCATAACCTGTTAATTAAATAATTAGCAGTTAATATTGCCTCTCCCCAGTATCCTCTTGATAACCCTGAGTCAGCAATGAGTGAATCCTTCACTGTCTGCAATGCCAAATTCCTACGTTCAGCCACGCCATTCTCAGCTGAACTATGTGGGTTAGTTCTCCTATGCACAATGCCCCTTCTACGGAGCCATTGCTGAAAACTCCCACTCAGAAACTCTGTACCCCGGTCAGTTTGTAAACTACACACCTTTGTGCTATACCTACATTCCACAAACTGCACCCAGTTTCTAAACTTTTCAAATGTTTGACTTTTAGCTTTCAATAGATAACAGAACCCAAATCTTGTGTAATCATCTACAATGACTAAACATATTTAGCACCCCCTATTGAAGCTGGTAATGGACCAATTAAGTCAGTGTGAACTAATTCAAAACATTTATGTGACTTCCTATCACTGAATTTGCTCACAGGAAACACCTTTGACTTTGCAACCTTACAAGCTGTGCAATCCAAATACACTTGGCACTTTTTCAATTCCATTCCAGAACTTGCTTCTGACATCTTTTCAATCACTTTGAAACTCGGATGCCCAAGCCTTCTGTGCCACAGGTGCGCACATGAATCATGTGTTGGCTTATATTGTAGCTAAACCATGATGGCTGCTGCTTGTCCTGGTTTGAACTATTTCATAAAGACAGTTTTGCAAAATACCTTTGCCACAAACATTGTTATCCTTCATAACAATACATTCATTATTACCAAACTGTACAGTATAACCCTGTTTATCCAATTGTGACACACTAATTATATTGTACTCCAGTTCAGGCACACACAACCTTGATAATTCAATATTTAACCCTGGTACATATACAAATCCTTTACCAGTCACAGATGCAATGCTTCCATTAGCTAGAGTAACATGATCTTTATCAGCCTGCTTAAAACTCTTAAACATCTGTCTGTTATTTCCTATATGCTGACAAGCCCCACTGTCAAGTAAAAATGGTCCTTTTAAATTTTGTTCTACACTTGAACTAATTAAAGACAGCTGTGCAGCTTTTCCCGGCTTGGAAATATTCATCTTAGCCTTCGGCTTCCGTTTCTTATCACAATCCCACAACAAATGCTTTTGTGACCCACAGCAGAAACATTTTCATACATACAAAACATTCTCAGAATATTCTTTAACAGAAACACTGTTCTGCTTAGCACTAATTACATTAGAACACTGCTGCCTTCTTTGCTCTTCTTCCAGTAATCTGCCAGATAAGTAATTTATGGTTAAATCTTCCTCAGATAACGAACCAAAGCTAATTGCCAAAGTATCCCACATTTCATTTAGAGAACTGAGAATTATATACACTTTGTTAGCTTCTGTAAATGGCATATCTCTCTGAGCCAATTCCTGGAACAACCCTGTCATATAATGCAGGTGATCCCTTATATTATCAGATACCCCTAATCTAGCGTGATAAAGTTTTCTTGTTAGTAAAACCTTACATAACGGTGAGCTTCTTAGATAAACATTCTTTAAAGCTTCCCAACACTTATAGGCTAACTGACAGTCTCTAACATAACACAATTGGCTATCTTCCAGACATAAAATTATGCTTGCCAATGCTCTATCGTCCTTTAGAGCAACTTCTTCATCTTCCAGGTCTGGTTCAGGGCAAAGTACACTCCTCCAAAGCCCTTCACGCCGAAGATACATTTCCATCTTATATGACCATGACGAATAATTACTGTCATTCAGTCTTTCCAGAGGAAAACCTCCCCCGACTGCTGGCAACATCTTCGCTGTGCTCATCTGTCTTCAGCCCCTTCTGGGCAGACACCGATGATTAAAGACACAGACCTTATCAGAAAGTCCTCCAGCTGTAAAACAAGCGTAGGAGAAAAAACACAAACACAGGCACGGAACCTGTTAAAGCTCCAAATCACTCCAAATAGCCACACGACTCCTGGATAGGCTTCCAAAGCTTCCAGCTCACAGACTGCACACGATCCACCGATCCACAGCCAGTGCAAAGCCTTCCGTCGTCTATGGCGTCTCTGCCGCCTCTGGGCCCGTAACCCTGTCAGAGGGAGCGCGCGGAGATGGAGCGGCCTGCCTCTCTCCTAGGCACCAGTGATCCACGTACTATGCAGTAAATAGACTCCAAACAGAAGTTATATCAAATATCCTATTTACTTTATATACATACGTATTTACAGATCACTTCCACAAGTAACAAATGATACACCATCAACGATACAGCTTTCACGAGGTAAAATGGGAATAAATGAAATACAGAATATCTCTGCTTATATAGTCAAACTGACCAATCACATTATAGGTCAATCTCGTTATTCACCACACCCAACCTAACTCTAAGCACCTGTTGAATGAGTCACACATGACACATCATTCCTACAACAATGGCTGCTAATTGGGTGACTGTGCAGAATATTTCACCTTTTACCTAAAAATCAAGCCTCTCTGTATAATTTATATCTAGAAGTAAATTCCTGGGTTTATCAAACCCCAACACATTCAGTCTTTCCAGAGGAAATCCTCCCCCGACTGCAGGCAACATCTTCACTGTGCTCATCTTCTCTGTGCTCATCTTCCCTCAGCCCCTCCTGGGCAGATACCAATGAATAAATAGCACAGACCTTATCAGAATGTCCTCCAACTGCAAAACAAGCCTAGGAAAAAACACACACAGGCACGGAACCTGCAAAGCTCCAAATCGCTCCAAATAGCCAAACGAAACTCTCACAGCTCACAGACTGCACACGATCCACAGCCAGTCCAAAGCCAATCGCCTCTGGGCCCGTAACCTGTCAAAGTGCGAGCGTGGAGCGGCCTGGTCCTTCTTCCTTGACACCAGTGATCCACGTACTATGCAGTAAAGACTCCAAAGAGAGATTATATAAAATATCCTATTTACTTTATATACATACGTATTTACAGATCACGTCCACACGGGTAACAAATGATACACTAACAATACAGCATACAAGAGGTAAAATGGGAATAAAGAATTCCTGGATTCTTATGCTTATATATACAAACTGAACAATCACCTTATAGGTCACTCTCATTATCTGCCACACCCAACTAAATGATAGCACCTGTAGTATGAGTCACATACTGACACATCATCACTACAACAATGGCTGCTAATTGGATGACTTGCAGAATAATTCCCCTCTCACCTAGATATCAAGCCTCTCTGGTATAATTTATCTAACTGTAAATTCCTGGGTATATATAAACCCCAACAATTTCCCTTCTTTCCTTCCACCTCTTCCTCTTTATAGGATCCTTCAGGTGAGGCCAGCAGTTAAGACCAAAGGCGAGGAGTCACAGGCCAGCTGGAGTTCCCTTTGCAGCAGGAGGTGAGCTGGCAAACCAAGAGCCAGGCTGCTTTTCTTCTTCTTCCTTCTGCGGCTCAGATGGGAAAGAGCAACCACCTTGAGACAGAAGGTTGGTAGCGACAGGGACACACTGAGATCTCCTGCCATGGCAGATCCCTGACTGTGAGGTCACTGGATCCTCATGGGATGCATCTCATTCCAGAAATAGAACGCCTTGGGCGAGTAGCCGCCTGGGTAAGGAGTCCAGGGACTCAGAGTCCTCCTGTGGGACTGAATTTTCTCCTGGGCATGGAAAAATGGGGGGCAGGGAAGGGAGTCAAGGTTTGTCTGTTGTCCAGGAGAGATTTGTTCTGATCAGTTCTCCAAAGATGTTGTCTTTGATTTCTGGTTCAGAAGAGGCCCAGCTTTAAAGGTTTTGACCACCTTCTGCTGGTGGCTGAAGGACTGGGAGATTTTTGTGACTGGAGCTGTTTGGTGGAAGGAAATGTTGGCAGGATGGCTGCCAAGGGGGTTGTGTCATGAGGGTTGAGCCAGTGGAGTCCATGGCTTATTCAGGACGGGAGGGCAGAAAGACAGTGGACGTAGCCATTCAAGGAGAAACCGCCATCTCAGCACCTTTTAGGATGGAGGAACTCAAGTGCCTCTGGCCTGCCACCGAGAGGCCAAAGTTGAGCTCCTGGTTAGGCCTGGAGGACACTGATGCATCTGGATCTGCTTCACCTCGGTTTCCACCCTGGTTTAGAAATAGAAGCTGGTCAGCTTGGTTCACACACATTAAATCTTAAACCCAATCAAAAGACGGGAAAGTGAAACAAAGAAGCCATATGTTGGTTCATTACAGTGGCCTGGCTCTCACATGGCAAGTTAAGACAAAGGCTGGCTTCTGACAAACTAATCCACTGAAGCCTAGAGTAGCATGTTGGCTTGTTTGATTTATATCTCACCCTTTGTCCTGGCGCTTGAGGAGGCGTGGATCTCTCTGCTCCCCGTCTACCTTCACCATCACCCCACCCTGGCTCTTGGGCCGAGAGGGATGGACTGGCCCAGCATCCCCCAGGGACCTTCCACGGGGTGGGGGTGGGGGTGGGCACAGGAATCTGGGTCCTCCTGCTTCAAGTCCAACACTTTCGCCATTACACCTCCCTGGCTCTTGGACTGAAGCAGTAGTTCTGGCTGTGGAAACAAACCTGGTTTTTTATTTGTATCATGTGTATTTGGTTTGACTTGATCTCACAAGCTGTCTTGGGTGGACCTTGCTAAGAAACACGGCCTACAGACACCAACCTGAGTTCTGGATTCTCCCTTTTGAATCGTAGGCCAAGGCCCAAGAGAGTCTGGCAAAGACCAGGAAGACCATCTCTTTGGGGGGAATCAATGGAGCTGTTTTATCCAGAAACAGGCAGCTTGGGGAAGGGGGAGACCGATCCTCCCCAGCTCATGCAAGGCCTGCACAATGGGCCAGTCACTGCTGGGTTCACACTTTGCCCTTCACCAGCATTTATTGGGGGGTTTCACTTACCAGGACGTGTGAATCAGGCCACCATGACTTATCCATCAAATTATACCTAAAGCAAACCATGGTTTACCACATTTCTCTTCCATCTTGGAGAAATGTTAACTAATAAAAAGGGGGGGGGGACTCGTGAATGGAGTGAGCTGTGCCTGCCTGTCTGTGAGAAATTGTTGGAGGGGTCAAAGAAGGAGAGAACATTCCCATGAAAAGGGGGCTTCATTTCATCTCCTCTGCTCAGGGGGGCCTTTTGCGGTTTCCAGGGCAGAGAAGCTGAAGAGCAAAGGAGGGGGGCAGGGCCCTCTGGATTTGTTATAATAATAAACAAAAATCTATATGCTTCCCGACTCCCAGCGACTCAGATGGCAGAAAAGAGGTGGGAGAGCAAATATCCCAGCAGAGTGTTTCTCAGTGGGGGATTCTGGGAGTTGCCAAGGTTGAGAAACGCTGTCTTAGGAGACCAGACATTCAAACCAATCTAAAGATAAAAATAGGCTGAAAATGACACAGCAGTTCCTTTTCTGCTGTCACACAAACACATTCCACGGTTCCCGCCGCTTGAAGAGTTGCGCGCCAGGGAGATATTCTGAACTGAGGTAGTTTTTCTCAGCCATCGACAACCTGGAGCCCTCCGGACGTGATAGGCTTCAACTCCCATCATCCCCTGCCGCCAGGACCCCCAGCCAAGCCGCCCCGCGCCTGGAGGCTGCTCTCTGGAGCCAATTGGCCTGCTGTGAAAATGCGCCCGCTGCAAATCAAGCAGCTCTGGGGGCGGAGAAGGAAAGCGGATTCGGTCATCCCTTTCCCCTTTGGGGGAAATCAGGCGCGAAGAGAGACGCGGCTTTGCCCTCCAGGGGCAGCAGGGGGCGTTGCAGCACAGCCCAGGCGGGGGTGGGGCTGCGTCTGGGGTCCCTACCAAAAACTCTTGCTTTGTCCGGGCAAAAGGAGAAGCTCTCCAACCTCAGGGGGGAAAAAGCATCTTGAAAGTGGTGTTAGAAGAAAATCTTACCAGGTGACAAATTGCATGAAATTAGGAGTTTATTCACCCAAGAGCAAAGACAAAGCAGCAGGCTGTTAGGTGGGCGATCGCAATTCCTTTTCACATTCCACGGTTCCCGCCGCTTAAGGAGTTGCCCGCCAGGGAGACATTCTGAACTGAGGTAGTTTTTCTCAGCCATCGACAACCCGGAGCCCTCCAGACGTGCTAGACCAACTCCCATCATCCCCTGCCGCCAGGACCCCTAGACAAGCCCCCCCCCCCCGCGCGCGCGCCTGGAGGCTGCTCTCTGCAGCCAATTGGCCGGCTGTGAAAATGCGACGGCTCCAAATCAAGCAGCTCTGAGGGCGGAGAAGAAAAGCGGAGTCGGTCATCGGGGAGCGAGACGCCCCTTTCGGGGAAATCAGGCGCGGAGAGACGCTTTGCCCTCCGGGGGCAGCAGGGGGCGCTGCAGCACAGCACAGCCCGGGCGGGGCGGGGTCCTTGTCAAAAACTCTTGCTTTGTCCGGGCAAAAGGAGAAGCTCTCCAGCCTCAGGGGGAAAAAAAGCATATTGAAAATGGAGTGGGTCGAACAGACCCACTTTGGGATGGCACATTCTTTCTACCCAATCAGGTCAGTTACCTTGACTAGTATGCCCGCTCCCATCTTCCTATCCAAGCAGGAAGAGGAGTATTGAGTCTGGTCATCTTCATGTCAACTATCTTTTATCTCCTTTACAATCCTGAATGGCCGTTCTGAATTACATTCCTTATGCAAGGACAAGACGAATTACATTCCTTATGCAAGGACAAGACAAATCGACAACTTATTGAGGCAGGAAGGGCAGTGTGTAGTCTAGGGCAGGGGTCGGCAAACTTTTTATGCCGGGAGCCATTTTGACATGCTCGTGCACATTTTGAAATGCTAGAGAGCCAGGGGGCGGGGTTTGCGGGCGGGGGCCAATCACGTGGAAGGGGGCAGGGTTTGCGGGCGGGAGACGGCGTCCACCCGGCCCAGCTGCCCGGGGTCCAGGGAGATCAGCTCCGGCGGGGTCTGTGGCGAAGAGCGGCTGTGGGGGGGGCGGGCGGCGACGACAAGCGACGCGCTTCAGGCTTTCAGCGCTGGAAGGAGGCCCGCCTTCCAGCGCTGAAAGCCTGAAGCGCGCCGCTTGTCGTCGCCGCCCGACCCCCCCCCCCCACGGCCGCTCTTCGCCCGCCCGCGTTGAACAAAGAAGATGATGGAGGGTGGGAAACGAGGCCTGCCCGCTTACCTGCCTGCCTCCCTCCCTCCGCGAGGCCCCCGCTGCCTTCCCGGGGTCCAAGCCGGATCGGGGGCCTCGCGGAGAGAAGCAGGCAGGCAGGTAAGCGGGCAGCCCTGGCCTCCGCCGCCGGGCCCGCCCCCCTCGGCCGCTTCCGCCTGCCCGCGTTGAAGGAAGAAGACGATGGAGGGTGGGAAACGAGGCCTGCCCGCTTACCTGCCTGCTTGCCTCCCTCCGCGAGGCCCTCCGCTGCCTTCCCGGGGTCCAAGCCGGATCTGGGGCCTCGCGGAGAGAGGCAGGCAGGCAGGTAAGTGGGCAGCCCTGGCCTCCGCCGCCGGGCCCGCCCCCCTCGGCCGCTTCCGCCCGCCCGGGTTGAAGGAAGAAGACGATGGAGGGTGGGAAACGAGGCCTGCCCGCTTACCTGCCTGCTTGCCTCCCTCCGAGAGGCCCCCGCTGCCTTCCCGGGGTCCAAGCCGGATCGGGGGCCTCGCGGAGAGAAGCAGGCAGGCAGGTAAGCGGGCAGCCCTGGCCTCCGCCGCCGGGCCCGCCCCCCTCGGCCGCTTCCGCCCGCCCGGGTTGAAGAAAGATGATGATGGAGGGTGGGAAACGAGGCCTGCCCGCTTACCTGCCTGCTTGCCTCGCTCCGCGAGGCCCCCCGCTGCCTTCCCGGGGTCCAAGTCGGATCAGGGGCCTCGCGGAGAGAGGCAGGCAGGCAGGTAAGCGGGCAGCCCTGGCCTCCGCCGCCGGGCCCGCCCCCCTCGGCCGCTTCCGCCCGCCCGGGTTGAAGGAAGAAGACGATGGAGGGTGGGAAACGAGGCCTGCCCGCTTACCTGCCTGCTTGCCTCGCTCCGCGAGGCCCCCCGCTGCCTTCCCGGGGTCCAAGTCGGATCAGGGGCCTCGCGGAGAGAGGCAGGCAGGCAGGTAAGCGGGCAGCCCTGGCCTCCGCCGCCGGGCCCGCCCCCCTCGGCCGCTTCCGCCCGCCCGGGTTGAAGAAAGAAGATGATGGAGGGTGGGAAACGAGGCCTGCCCGCTTACCTGCCTGCTTGCCTCGCTCCGCGAGGCCCCCCGCTGCCTTCCCGGGGTCCAAGCCGGATCAGGGGCCTCGCGGAGAGAGGCAGGCAGGCAGGTAAGCGGGCAGCCCTGGCCTCCGCCGCCGGGCCCGCCCCCCTCGGCCGCTTCCGCCCGCCCGGGTTGAAGGAAGAAGACGATGGAGGGTGGGAAACGAGGCCTGCCCGCTTACCTGCCTGCTTGCCTCGCTCCGCGAGGGCCCCCGCTGCCTTCCCGGGGTCCAAGTCGGATCAGGGGCCTCGCGGAGAGAGGCAGGCAGGCAGGTAAGCGGGCAGCCCTGGCCTCCGCCGCCGGGCCCGCCCCCCTCGGCCGCTTCCGCCCGCCCGGGTTGAAGAAAGATGATGATGGAGGGTGGGAAACGAGGCCTGCCCGCTTACCTGCCTGCTTGCCTCGCTCCGCGAGGCCCCCCGCTGCCTTCCCGGGGTCCAAGTCGGATCAGGGGCCTCGCGGAGAGAGGCAGGCAGGCAGGTAAGCGGGCAGCCCTGGCCTCCGCCGCCGGGCCCGCCCCCCTCGGCCGCTTCCGCCCGCCCGGGTTGAAGGAAGAAGACGATGGAGGGTGGGAAACGAGGCCTGCCCGCTTACCTGCCTGCTTGCCTCGCTCCGCGAGGCCCCCCGCTGCCTTCCCGGGGTCCAAGTCGGATCAGGGGCCTCGCGGAGAGAGGCAGGCAGGCAGGTAAGCGGGCAGCCCTGGCCTCCGCCGCCGGGCCCGCCCCCCTCGGCCGCTTCCGCCCGCCCGGGTTGAAGAAAGAAGATGATGGAGGGTGGGAAACGAGGCCTGCCCGCTTACCTGCCTGCTTGCCTCGCTCCGCGAGGCCCCCCGCTGCCTTCCCGGGGTCCAAGCCGGATCAGGGGCCTCGCGGAGAGAGGCAGGCAGGCAGGTAAGCGGGCAGCCCTGGCCTCCGCCGCCAGGCCCGCCCCCCTCGGCCGCTTCCGCCCGCCCGGGTTGAAGGAAGAAGACGATGGAGGGTGGGAAACGAGGCCTGCCCGCTTACCTGCCTGCTTGCCTCGCTCCGCGAGGGCCCCCGCTGCCTTCCCGGGGTCCAAGTCGGATCAGGGGCCTCGCGGAGGGAGGCAGGCAGGCAGGTAAGCGGGCAGCCCTGGCCTCCGCCGCCGGGCCCGCCCCCCTCGGCCGCTTCCGCCCGCCCGGGTTGAAGAAAGAAGATGATGGAGGGTGGGAAACGAGGCCTGCCCGCTTACCTGCCTGATTGCCTCGCTCCGCGAGGCCCCCCGCTGCCTTCCCGGGGTCCAAGCCGGATCAGGGGCCTCGCGGAGAGAGGCAGGCAGGCAGGTAAGCGGGCAGCCCTGGCCTCCGCCGCCGGGCCCGCCCCCCTCGGCCGCTTCCGCCCGCCCGGGTTGAAGGAAGAAGACGATGGAGGGTGGGAAACGAGGCCTGCCCGCTTACCTGCCTGCTTGCCTCGCTCCGCGAGGCCCCCCGCTGCCTTCCCGGGGTCCAAGTCGGATCAGGGGCCTCGCGGAGAGAGGCAGGCAGGCAGGTAAGCGGGCAGCCCTGGCCTCCGCCGCCGGGCCCGCCCCCCTCGGCCGCTTCCGCCCGCCCGGGTTGAAGAAAGAAGATGATGGAGGGTGGGAAACGAGGCCTGCCCGCTTACCTGCCTGCTTGCCTCGCTCCGCGAGGCCCCCCGCTGCCTTCCCGGGGTCCAAGTCGGATCAGGGGCCTCGCGGAGAGAGGCAGGCAGGCAGGTAAGCGGGCAGCCCTGGCCTCCGCCGCCGGGCCCGCCCCCCTCGGCCGCTTCCGCCCGCCCGGGTTGAAGAAAGAAGATGATGGAGGGTGGGAAACGAGGCCTGCCCGCTTACCTGCCTGCTTGCCTCGCTCCGCGAGGCCCCCCGCTGCCTTCCCGGGGTCCAAGTCGGATCAGGGGCCTCGCGGAGAGAGGCAGGCAGGCAGGTAAGCGGGCAGCCCTGGCCTCCGCCGCCGGGCCCGCCCCCCTCGGCCGCTTCCGCCCGCCCGCCCGCGTTGAGCGAAGATAATGATGGGGGGCGGGAAACGAGGCCTGCCCGCTTACCTGCCTGCTTGCCTCTCTCCGCGCAGGGGCTGCTGCGGCTGGAGATGGCGCTGCCTCCCTGCTGCGCCGGGCCTCGCTCAGTGCGAGAGCCAGGGGGCGGGGTTTGCGGGCGGGGGCCTATCACGTGGAAGGGGCGGGGGTGAGTTCAGCTGCGGAAGAGCCACACTCAAGGGGCCAAAGAGCCGCATCTGGCTCGCGAGCCGCCATTTCCGACCCTTGGTCTAGGGCAATTCACACATTCTTGGTGAGTCACAGCCTCCTCAAGAATGTTTGCTTTGAGATATTTAAACTATACAAAGGAGATCTGATGTGAGGACCTTGATTTCCTGGGCCTACATTTATTTTATACTAAAGAAATGGGGTGTTATTACATGAGTATATATTCACATCTAGATATACAAAAAGGTAAGAATATGTCTACAATCCAACAGTGGAGGGGGCCGAATTGAGGACCCGCCCCGCTAGATCCAGCTTGCGGCCGGAAAAGCTTCTGGCCAGCCTTCTCCGCCCGGAGCCTCCCAGCGAAGCTGCTCTTCAAGCCCGAGATTCTCTCCCGTGTTTTTAGGACCCCCCTTTGCTTTTCGTTGCTCTGGTGGGGGTGGCCAGGAGCTGCTGCTGTCAGTCCCAAACTCTCTGCACTGGAGGCTTCCTCAGAACCGCATCTGACTGGTGCAATAAAACTCCAAGCAATGAATAAAGAAAATGGTGTTTTGGTTGTTGTGGGTTTTCCGGGCTGTGTGGCCGTGTTCTGGCAGTTTTGGTTCCTAACGTTTCGCCAGTCGCTGTGGCTGGCATCTTCAGAGGACAGGAGCACAGCTAGAAGAGTGCCTTCTCAGCAGATATAAACACCAGCAGGAAGACACACCCTCCACTTGGGCACAGACAGACTCTTCTAGCTGTGCTCCTGTCCTCTGAAGATGCCAGCCACAGCGACTGGCGATACGTTAGGAACCAAAACTGCCAGAACACGGCCACACAGCCCGGAAAACCCACAACAACCATCGATTCCGGCAGTGAAAGCCTTTGACTATACACAAAATGGTGTTTTGTTTCTTTCCTGCCAAACCCCAAGTCAGAGCTGGTCAGGAGGGTTGGGACTGCGACTCCCAGAATTCCCAGTCAGTATAGCCAAAGGCCAGGCCTCCTGGGGATTCTGGGAGTTGTAGTGCAAACGGGTCTGGAAGCTGACATTGCCGAAAGCTAACCGAGATGGTAAAATCTTCAACTGGGAGGTGGGGAGGAAAAAGAAGGCAGCCCGTTTAGGGGTGTCTAAAAAGAGCCCAACAATTCCCCTGGTTTGAGACAACGAAACTTACAATTTCCCAAAAGAAAGGAGATTTTTGGGCACTTTGGGCAGATTAACCCAGGAACTGCAGTCTTCCAAACACACTGAGAGTTTGGAAATGTTGAAATAGTCTTTCCATCATTGCATGAGATTCATTTGCACCAACCTCAAATGAGCAAGTTGAGTCGAAGCATTCTCTCTCTCTCTCTCTCTCTCTCTCTCTCTCCCTCCCTCTCCCTCTCCCTCTCCCTCTCCCTCTCCCTCTCTCCCTCTCTCCCTCTCTCCCTCTCTCTCTCATTCTTGGGCGGGTGATCCCAGCGTGAAGCTGGAGAAAAGGAGAGAGCTGTATGTGCAAGGTCCCTGGGACTTCCCAGCCTGCCTCTGACCTTCTTTTCTGGGTGGCAGAAGAGAGAGGAGGAGATTCAGCCAGGGCCGCTGCGATGGGAAACTCTCCGGCCCAGGACGGAGGATCTGCCTCCTGGGGCTCCCTGATACACAACAGTTGTGCAGGTCGTGAATTGGGGGCTGCCTCTGAGGAACTTCCAGGCAAACCGCTCTTGGCTGTTTTGTACACTGGAAGCCTGCCTGCCTGCCTGCCTGCCTGCCTGCCTGCCTGCCTGCCATCCATCCATCCATCCATCCATCCATCCAAATTTATCCCCGCCCTTCATTCAAATTTATCCCCGCCCATTTCCCCGAATAGAGGACTCTGGGTGGCTTACAGCATATCAACAGTTAAAATCTATACATATAAAATCACAATATAACAATAAGTAGATAAAAATAGATAAAAATCCAAGAGATGGTAAGATCAGCTATCAGGAGGACATTATGGGGCAGCTACCCCCAGGAGGTACTATTACCTCCCTTGTCCCAGGCAAGGCGGCAGAGCCAGGTCTTGAGTCTTCAGGAAGGTCAGGAGCGAGGGGTCCAGACTGAAGAAGCTCCTTGGATAAGGAGCGAAACGTTTCCACTGAGAAAATAGAAATCCAGTTGACATGATTCAACCTACAGTCCAAGGTCAGGAGTTTGCAGGATAGAAATTGAAATCATTTTCCGTGTTTATCTTTGATTCACCAGGAGGGCTCTACAGGTTATGGGACCCTCCACACGCAGACTGAGGTTAGGGGGAGGATGCCTGGTGAGCCCCCGCCCCAAAAGATTGGTGGTGGCAGCAGGAACTCTGCTATTAATCTGCATTTCAGATTAAAAAAATTAGTCTAGAAGCATTATTCCCGTAGAGTAAGAACTTTTTTAGTTACCGATACAAATGTTTTTACTAACAGCCAGAGTGAGGCTTCTGTTGAAATGCCAGATGACGACTGGATGCTTGACTTGAAGAAATTAAAGGGACAGATCAAATTGCAGACCATAGGTGAAACTGCTTTTCTTATGGAATGCTATGGAAAGGAAGGGGTTGTTATCTATGGGAGGTTTTCTGCTGAGAAGTTGGAGTGTTTAAGGGAGGCAGTTGGGCTGCTTGATGAAAAATGCCCTGTGTGTATTGTGGAAATATGTGAATGCTTTGGTTTAGTTTGAAGTGGGGCAAGGGTTTGAGAATGGTTATTTGGACTGCTTTTAAGGCTTGTTTGATGTTACTCCTCTTTAATGATTTGGATTGAGATTAATAAGGTAAAGTAAATAAATGTTTGGTTTTAGGCTTAATATGATTAAGCTTGCAATAACTAGTATTATTAATTATAAAGGCAGAAAATTTATATGCTTTTTTAGTTTGACCTTTATTATAGTAGACAAAAAAGTATAAAATAGTGGTAGGAAGGAAGTAATTAAATAAGTGTTGTTTTTTGGGGGAAGTTGTTTAGGTGGTTTATGTATTTTCTTTAATATAAGGGGACGGAGCAATTGTAGTTAGTGATCTTTATAATGTGCTAATGCAGGGCTTTCCAAACTTTTTCCCACGGCGACACACCAACCGGTGTTGGTGTGTCGCCGCAGGAAAACCCAGAAGTGGCAGCGCGCAAAAACTCGGAAGCGCTGCTGCCGCTTTCAGATTTTCGCACACTGCCGTTGGTCTGTCGCCGCGGGAAAACCCGGAAGCGCTGATAGCCATCAGCGCTTCCAGGTTGTGTGGCGACACACAGTTTGGAAAGCTCTGTGCTAATGGAATGATTTATAGAAATAATTTGATTTTGGCTTAATATAGAGTAAGGGATTGATTATGGGAAATCGTATATTCTTGCTGTTAAAAGTCGGAAGTCACCTCTTTATGTAACCTTTAAAAATCTTTTTTCATCTTGTGTTTTCTCACTTTTTTAGTTTTCTTTCTTTTCGTAGTTTTTTTCTTTTTTGTAGTTTTTTATCTTTGCTTTAAACCTAATATAATTCTTATTAAAAGAACTTTTGAGTTACCATATATGCCCTGGAATATATTACTTGAGAACATTGTTTTATTGTATTTTAAATTAGTATTTATGTTCGTTTTATTGTAAACCGCCCAGAGTTTCTCTTTGAGTGAGATGGGCAGTGACTAGTCTAGTGGTTAAGGCAACGGGCTAGAAACCAGGAGACTGAGAGTTCTAGTCCTGCCTTAGGCATGAAAGCTGGCTGGGTGACCTTGGGCCAGCCCAACTCACCTCACAGGGTTGTTGTGGGGAAAATAGGAGGAGGAAGAAGTATTTGGTATGTTCGCCGCCTTGAGTTACTGAGGTGGGATAGAAAATAAATAATATAAATATAAATAAGTAAAACTCCCAAGCAGCCTCAGCAGGTGGGGCCAGGGTAGGGAGACTGCATGGGTTTCTGGGGTGAAGAGGAATTCTGGGAGTTGAAGTCCACACTGAAGTCCAAGTGGCTGAGTTTGAAAAACGCTGATCTAGACCTTTACACTGATAGTCATTGATCATGTGGAGAGTTGGATAGCCCAGATCACCATCCTCCCAAGATGGCTGAGGTGCATTTCTCCCTTTCTTTGTGATCCCCTCTGGGATCCCCACTGGCCTTAGGACGACATCGCGAATCCGGGCTTGATATTGTAGACCCTCAGCTGGAGATGAATTACTCAAACAACAAAATGATGGTGTTTCCCAGAAGCCCTCAAAACTATTCCTGGCACATGAATAAAGTTTGCCTTGTATGATTTTCATGCTTTCAATACCTGATTGGGAGGGGGGGATATTTCATGCCTCAGATAGTTGAAGGACACACCCAGCTACATTGCCTTGACTGCCTAAAAAAGTTCAGCCACCATCTTGTGATTCTAGTGAATGGGGGTCAGGGGGAGGTTGCCTTCCAGCGGCTCTGAAATTATTCCCAGCTAAGTCTTTGGCTTAGCTTAGTGATCCCCTTCATGGATCACTGCTTTGTCGTGGCGAAGGGGCTTGCGTAACTCAATGAAGTCAGGTCAAGACGGACAGGACATTGCGGAGAGTTCTGACAACACGTGGCCCACTGGAGGAGGAAATGGCAGCCCACTCCTGTATCCTTGCCAAGAAAACCCCACGGACAGTATCAAAAGGCTAAAAGATATGACGCCGGAAGATGAGCCCCTCAGATCGGAAGGTGTCCAATATGCTACTGAGGAAAAGCAGAGGGCAATTCCGAGTAGCTCCAGAAAGAGTGAAGCGGCTGGGTCAAAGCCGAAAGGACGCTCAGTTATGGATGTGTCTGGAAGTGGAAGGAAAGTCCGATGCTGTAAAGAACAATATTGCATAGGAACCTGGAATGTAAGATCTATGAATCAAGGTAAGCTGGATGTGGTCAAACATGAGATGACAAGATTGAACAAGATGACAAAAAAGGCAGGGACCTAACAGAAGCAGAAGAGATTAAGAAGAGGTGGCAAGAATACACAGAAGAACTATACAAGAAAGATCTTAATGTCCCTGATAAATACGATGGTGTGGTCACTGACCTTGAGCCGGACATCCTAGAGAGTGAAGTCAAGTGGGCCTTAGGAAGCATTACTAACAACAAAGCTAGCGGAGAAGACAGTATCCCAGCTGAGCTATTTAAAATCCTAAAAGATGATGCTGTTAAAGTGCTGCACTCAATATGCCAACAAATTTGGAAAACTCAACAGTGGCCACAGGATTGGAAAAGGTCAGTTTACGTTCCAATTCCAAAGAAGGGCAATGCCAAAGAATGTTCAAACTACCGTACAATTGCGTTCATTTCACATGCTAGCAAGTTTATGCTCAAAATCCTGCAAGCTAGGCTTCAGCAGTATGCGAACCGAGAACTACCAGAAGTGCAAGCTGGGTTTCAAAGAGGCAGAGGAACTAGAGAGAGTTCCAGAAAAACATCTACTTCTGCTTCATTGACCACGCTAAAGCCTTTGATTGTGTGGATCACAACAAACTGTGGCAAATTCTTAAAGAGATGGGAGTACCAGACCACCTTATCTGTCTCCTGAGAAACCTGTATGCGGGTCAAGAAGCAACAGTTAGAACCAGACATGGAACAACCGATTGGTTCAAAATTGGGAAAGGAGTACGACAAGGCTGTATATTATCACCCTGCTTGTTTAACTTATATGCAGAGTACATCATGAAAAATGCTGGGCTGGATGAATCACAAGCCGGAGTTAAGATTGCCAGGAGAAATATCAACAACCTCAGATGTGTGGAGTCCTTGGTGCTCTCTGAGCCTTGTTGCTTTCTTGCAGACGTTTCATTGCCAGGCTAGGCAACATCTTTAGTGTGAAAAGGAAGTGGGACTTGCTCTCTGTTTATATACCCTGGTTTGTCCTGCCTGTGTTGGTGGGGGTGTTGTACTCTCCTTGGTAGTATCTTGATTGGGTTGTTGTTTGCTGCTTGGTTAATAGTTCCTTGACTAATGTCTATTGCAGAGCCTTCCAAACTGCCGCTGTTGGCGACACACCAACGGCAGCGGCGGCGCGGGGGCACGCACGGCGGCGGGGGCATGCACGGCGACAGGGTGGGGGGCCGTGCGGCGTGCATGGCGGCCGTGGCGGCAGCCTCATGTTTTCCGCTAAAATGCAGAAGCGCTGATGGCGCGCCGCTGCTGTCGTCACTGCCGCCATGCACGCCACTGCCGCACACGTCCCCGCGCCGCCGCTGTGCACGCCCCTGCTGCTGCTTCCGGGTTTTTTCGCGACACACTTAACTGTGTTACAACACACTAAAGTGTCGCGACACACCGTTTGGAAAGCTATGGTCTATTGTGTTTTTTGATTGCTCCTCTGGTGCTAATCGTGGTGTTAATCTTTGCCCATCTGGTTGTTGATTTCTGGCAATCTATTCTCTTCGATTTGAACCTCAGATATGCAGACGATACCACCCTAATAGCAGAAAGTGAAGAGGAACAAAAGAGCCTCTTGATGAGGGTGAAAGAGGAGAGTGCAAAAGCTGGCTTGAAACTCAACATTAAAAAAACTCAAATCATGGCATCTGGTCCCTTCACTTCCTGGCACATAGAAGGGGAAGAAATGGAAGCAGTGACAGATTTTATTTTCTTGGGCTCCAAGATCACCGCAGACAGTGACTGCAGCCATGAAATTAAAAGACGCTTGCTCCTTGGGAGGAAAGCTATGGCAAACCTAGACAGCATATTAAAAAGCAGAGACATCACCTTGCCGACAAAGGTCCGTATAATTAAAGCTATGGTTTTCCCAGTAGTAATGTGGGTATTTTATATGGTATTTTAATTGTATTTTTTATTGTAAAGTAAGTTCGGAGGTTCGAATCCCTAGCCCTGCGTGCAGAGTGAGCTCCTGCACTAGCTCCAGCTCTTGCCAACCTAGCAATTCGAAAGCATGTAAATGCAAGTAGATTAATAGGTACCACTTCGGTGGGAAGGTAACAGCGTTCCGCGGCGTCATGCGGCCACATGACCGTGGAAGTGTCTTCGGACAACGCTGGCTCTTCGGCTAACAAACGGAGATGAGCACCGGCCCCTAGAGTCGGACACGACTGCACAAATGTGCGGGGGGTACCTTTACCTTTACCTTTACCCAGAGTCCCCCGATTGGGGGAGATGGGTGGTCATATAAATTTAAATAATAAATAAATAAATAAATAAATAAATAAATAAATAATAATAAAAATGTATGGCTGTGAGAGTTGGACCATAAGGAAGGCTGAGCGCCGAAGAATTGATGCTTTCGAACTGTGGTGCTGGAGAAGACTCTTGAGAGTCCCTTGGACTGTAAGGAGGTCAAATCGGTCAATTCTAAAGGAAATCAACCCTGACTGCTCATTGGAAGGACAGATGCTGAAGCTGAAGCTCAAATACTTTGGCCACCTAATGCGAAGAGAGGTCTCCCTGGAAAAGACCCTGATGCTGGGAAAGACTGAAGGCAAAAGGAGAAGGGGATGGCAGAGGATGAGATGGTTAGATAGCATCACTGATGTAATGGACATGAATTTGAGTAAACTCCGGGTGAGAGTGGAGGACAGGAAGGCCTGGCGTGCTATGGTCCATGAGGTCACGAAGAGTCGGACACGACTAAACGACTGAACAACAACAATTCATTTACCTTGTATTCATACAACATACACAGTAATTTTATAATTTATGTCCACCACGTTGTAGGAAGGAAATTCAGTCACTAGAAAATGGCTTCTTTATATTAATAATTAAGTCCAGTTCCTGTCTGTTGTACTTGTCCTTTAAATCCCTTCGCAAATCACCCAAATGTCTCGAAATAAAGTAACTCACCAAAAGCTTCTAAATCTCTATAGCTTTGCTTAGCCTCTTCTCCTTTCTTCTTTCTTCATTTTCGTAATTAATCAAGGAGGTGAGGTGGTCGAAGGTTTTGTCTTTTAAGAAGACGTTCAGCTGCAGCTTCTGCTGCATGAAAAGAAAGTGCTTCCCAGCTGATTTTCAAAATGTTCCAAAACAGGCTTTGGAATCGGCACCCATTACACCAACAGTCTGGTTCCGGTTCGTGGATGACACCTTCGCAATTTGGAGTCATACTGAAGAAGAACTGGAGAAATTTCTGGACCACCTAAACGGCATTCACCCCAATATACAATTCACTATGGAAAAAGAAACTGACGGCAAACTTCCATTTTTAGATACGCTGGTCATACACAAACCAGACCTCAAACTAGGACACAAAGTATACAGAAAACCCACCCATACAGACCGGTATCTGCACAAAAATTCCAATCACCACCCACGACAAAAGAGAGGCATGATCAAAACCTTGGTGGATCGTGCTAATCGAAACTGTGAAACCCAATTTCTCAACAATGAACTTAACCATCTGAATTGGGTCCTACAGGCGAATGGCTATTCCAAGAATGAAATAAAAAGAGCCATCAAAAAAAGAAAACAACATCCAACTGAAGAAAAACAGCCCCCCACAAAGTATTCCTGCCCTACATCAAAGGAGTCACTGACTGCATGGGAAAACTGATGGAAAAACACAACTTTCAAACAGTCTTCAGACCCACCAGAAAAATACAACAAATGCTAAAATCAGCAAAAGACAAAAGGGCCCCCCGCACCGCTGCATGAGTATACCGCATACCATGCAGCTGCGGACAAGTATACATTGGAACAACAAAATGAAGCATTCACACCAGGATAAAAGAACACGAAAGACACTGCAGACTACAGCAACCAGAAAAATCTTCAGTAGCTGAACATGCTCTCAAGCAAACGGGACACAAAATCCTATTTGAAAACACAGAAATATGGACAACACCAAAAGCCACTACACCAGATTATACAGAGAAGCCATTGAAATTCACAAACACTAGCACAGTTACAATAAAAAAGAAGAAAGTCTAAAAATTAGCAAAACCTGGCTACCAGTCCTGAAAAACACAGCCTGCAAAAGGTCAACGAACTCAGTCCAACCACCAGGACAGGGGAATACTTCTCACAATGAACATGCTAATCACGCTCATCAGCCACTGGTTAACATTTCAACACAACAAAAAACCCCACCTAATCTCCTATAACTTAGCTCTATAAATAGGAAACAAACATTGCCACTCTCCCTGGGCACAGAGAGTTTGCTTCTGTCTGTGCTCCTGCCCTCTGAAGATGCCGGCCACAGATGCTGGCGAAACGTTAGGAACCACAACTTCCGGAACACGGCCACACAGCCCGGAAGACCCACAACAGCCATCGAACTCCGGCTGTGAAAGCCTTCGACAATACACACTGTAAAGAAGACTCCCATTCCACTAAAGCAGAGCTTTCCAAACTGTGTGTCGTGACATGCCGTGCACACGCGTGTCGCCGCCGCCGGGTGTGTCGCCAGCGGCAGCACTTTGGAAAGCCCTGCACTAAAGAATTAAGTATGGTATAGGAAAGGCAGAAAGGACAGTTATGCTGCCTACATTAAAGATGGGAAGAGGGCTGTACAGGTAGTCCTCATTTAACAACGGTAATTGGGCCTTGAATTTCCATCGATAAGCAATGCGGGCATAAAGCGAGATGTCATTGCTTAGTGATGGCAAACCTGGCAATTCCCCTTGCTGTCGTTAAGTGAATTTTACCGGTCGTTAGCCCAAGCATCCACCCCAATCCAAGTCTTTCTGGGCTTGGCCCCTCCCAGTCCTGAACACCGCCTTCAACTCCCCCCACCCACCTATCTCACCCCCCCCTTTGGAAGCCCTCCACCCTGCCTTGCAGGGGGGCAACCAGACCCAGAACTGCACGGCTCTGGGGTTTCAAGAAGCCTCTGATCCATAGCACAGGACAAAACTGCCACCGCCCCTGCCCAGCCATCCCTGGCCGTCCCCGGCCACCCCAGCCAGCCGTGCGAAGCCTCCCCGGCCAGGCCACACAAAGAAGCCACCCTGCCTGGCCGTGCGAAGTTAGCCCAGCCCAGCCATAGCAAGCTCCAGCCTCCCCTGCCCGCATTTGTTCACCCAGCTGCCTCCTCTCGCACTTCCCTGCACCGACCTTTCGCCTTTTTCACCCAGTTGCTGCAGGTGAAGCAGAAGCAGTTTGTATTACTATACTGGTCTTTACCAGGTCCTTGAAGACCACCCTGAAGTTACAAGTGGCCCAGAATGCAGCAGTGGGCAGAATTGGGCCCCCCTGGGTTTGCCCACTCTGCCACCTGCCCACTGGAGCATTGTTTCATCTGAAATTAGATTTGACTGAACCCTGCTGGTCTTTCGTAAAGATCTGGCTTTTCTTTCAGACATGAGGGTCAGGAGGCAGTGAAGCCCATGAGTTGCATGAATTTGTGGCTGACTGGTTTATCCTTGGTACCCATTTTTCTTTTGCATATTGTATTTATTGTCTTCATTTCACATGGTATTATTATTATGTCTTCATTTCACATGCTAGCAAGGTTATGCTCAAAATCCTACAAGCTAGGCTTCAGCAGTATGTGAACCGAGAACTACCAGAAGTGCAAGCTGGGTTTCGAAGAGGCAGAGACATCACCTTGCCGACAAAGGTCCGTATAGTTAAAGCTATGGTTTTTCCAGTAGTAATGTATGGCTGTGAGAGTTGGACCATAAGGAAGGCTGAGCGCCGAAGAATTGATGCTTTCGAGCTGTGGTGCTGGGGAAGACTCTTGAGAGTCCCTTGGACTGCAAGGAGGTCAAACCTTTCAATCCTAAAGGAAGTCAACCCTGACTGCTCATTGGAAGGACAGATGCTGAAGCTGAAGCTCAAATACTTTGGCCACCTAATGCGAAGAGAGGACTCACTGGAAAAGACCCTGATGCTGGGAAAGACTGAAGGCAAAAGGAGAAGGCGACGGCAGAGGATGAGATGGTTAGATAGCATCACCGATGTAATGAACATGAATTTGAGTAAACTCCGAGAGACAGTGGAGGACAGGAAGGCCTGGCGTGCTATGGTCCATGAGATCACGAAGAGTCGGACACAACTAAATGACTGAACAACAACAACAACAATTTATTGTCTCCTGTTCTTGATGTTTTTATTGTGTTGGCTGCTCAGAGTCGCTTATGTGAGCTGAGCAGTCATATATATTTAATAAATAAATAAATATTCTAAAAGTTTTGAATCTGTAGAAGAGGCTCAAATACCTATTGAATTCTCACAAAATGCCTTAAAGTCTACTTTTTAGGCTCTTGAGGGCATCTGGGAAGCCCAAAGGGAATGGGGATTAAAGATCCCACCCTTTTCACTCCTCCTTGCCCCAAAGCATTCTGCTTGGGTTTGCATAATACCCAGAATTTACAAGTAGATTAATTAGACAGGTGAGGTGAAATAGGTGAGAGGTAATACTTTCTGCAAGATGTCTATGAAGGTTTTCAGTCATCCAGGTAGAATTGTCTGTAACTTGAATCATGTCAACTGGATTTCTATTTTCTCAGTGGAAACGTTTCGCTCCTTATCCAAGGAGCTTCTTCAGTCTGAGCAAAGTTAGTAAGGGAATCCTTAAATATGTTTCTAGGTGGCTGTGTGACCTAGCACCTGGGGCTAGGACATGGTTATTTTGAGATGTTATTTCTAAGTCCCTTTATCATCTAAAGGAGGATCGTTAAGATTACCATGCTGCTGTTGAGCTTGCGAAATGGTCTTAATCTTCCTAGGCACAGAAGACAAAGCAGGAAGGAAGATAGGGGAAAGATTGTGCCTGAGGCCCCCACCTCTATTCAAGGAAGGATTTTCCAAGTTGGCATAAATGGATTCCTTGACCCCTCTCTCAAACCACCTATCTTCTCTGTCTAAAATGTGAACATTAATGTTCTCAAATGAGTGTCCTTTTTCCTTTAGATGAAGATAAACTGCTGACTCTGGTCCTGTGGTGTTACTTCTCCTGTGTTGGGCCATCCTCCTGTACAAAGGTTGTTTGGTTTCTCCAATGTAGAGTTCAGAGCACTCCTCACTGCACTGGACTGCATAAACTACATTGCTTTTCTTGTGTTTTGGAGTTTGATCTTTGGGGTGTACAAGCCTCTGTCTCAGTGTGTTGGTGGGTTTGAAATATACAGGTATGTGGTGTTTGCCAAATATCTGTTTTATCTTTTCAGACACGCCAGCCATGTAAGGAATGACCAGGTTCTTCCGTTTACTCTGAGTCTCAGCCCTATCTGTCGCTGTTTTAGGTCTGGTAGACTTAGATTTTGGTCACATGGTCACATTTTAGACAGAGAAGATAGGTACGCACGCGCCGCCGCTTCCGGGTGGTGTGGCGACACACCACGCTGTGTGTGGCGACACACTTTTGTGTCGCCACACACAGTTTGGAAAGCTCTGCCTTAGTCAATGGTGATATACAATACAAAGCTAGGCTTGTGGCACAAGGATTTCCCCAGGTTAAGTATCAGACATATGATGAAGTTTTTGCACCAACGCTAAGAGGTGAGACATTAAGGTTTGCTTTAGCGCTGGCAGCAGCTGGGAATTGTATTGTTAATCATTATGATATCACCACAGCATATCTGCATGCTGAATTAAAGGAGGAGATTTATATGACAGAAGCTCCAGGCTACGAATCTAAAGAGGCAGGAAGAGTGTACAAATTGCAAAAGGCTTTGTATGGACTCAGACAATCAGCATGTTGCTGGAACCTGCGTTTAGATGCAGCATTGCAAAGAATGGGTTTTAAGTGTAGTAAGGTTGACCCATGTCTGTATATTAAGCAATGTAATGATGAACAGGTGTTGCTATTGATCTTTGTAGATGATTTATGTTTTATAGCAAAGGATCAAAGGAGGGTAAATGAATTTACTGAACAACTCAAGCAACAGTTTAATTTAAAAGATCTGGGAGAGATTAGGAATTACCTAGGCATAGGTATTCAGAAGGTTGATGGGGGTTACGTTCTAGAGCAGCGAAAGAAAATTGAACAGCTGCTGAGAGACAACGATATGGAACATTGCAAGGAGGTTCCTACCCTGGTGACAACTGATTTTCTTAAGGCAGAGGCTGGAGACGAAGACCAAACATCATGTAATCAAGAACGCTATCAATCAATCATAGGGAGTTTGTTATACCTAGCACAATGGTCACGTCCTGATATCGGGAATGCAGTAAATGTACTGAGTAGGTACGTTGTACAACCTACTCAGAGGCATTGGATAGGAATTAAACATTTGTTTAGATATCTTAAAGGGACAATTAATAAATGTTTGTTAATTAAACCATGTAGATCATTAGAAATTAAGTGCTATGAAGATAGTGATTGGGGCAATGATATGCATGATAGGAAATCAATATCAGGATTGATAATTATGTTTGATGACACCTTGGTGGGGTGGAGGTCTTGGAAACATAGTTCTGTCGCCGTATCTACTGCAAAGGCAGAGTATGCTGCACTATCTGACCTATGTTCAGAACTCATATGGTATAGGCAATTGTTAAGGGATGTTAATGTAACAATTGTGAAACCTATAATTGTATATGAAGACAGTGAAGCGTGTATACAGATGGCAAAGAATGATAAAATCAGGGAGGAGCAAACATGTGGATATTAAGTATCAAAATGTTAGAAGTGCTGTAAAGGAATCTCTGACTGAATTAAAATATTGTCCATCTGAAAATAACGTTGCAGATAATAACCAAGCCTCTATGTATAGAGAGACAGAGGATATGTGTATCCAATATGTTTATGTCTTCTATATTGTGTAATTGAAATGTCTATTGTAAATTGGAGGGGTGTTGGGGTTTGAATAATACTCAGAATTTACAAGTAGATTAATTAGACAGGTGAGGTGAAATAGGTGAGAGGTAATACTTTCTGCAAGTCATTCAATTAGCAGCCATTGAGTGACTCATACTGCAGCTGATATAGTTTAAACTGGGTGTGGCAGATAATGTGTTTGGCCTATAATGTGATTGGTCAGTGGATGTATTTAAGCAGAGGAGCTCTGGTGTTCATTCTCTTCTCGTGACTATCTTCATTATCATCTGTATCTGTGTTGGACATTATTGGGCTGTGTACAACATATGTATATAGAGTAAATAGATTATTTTATCTAATCTTCGTCCTGTCTCCCACCTCCCCTTTTTAGGGAAGGTGGTTGAGAAAGCGGTGGCGTTGCAACTCCAGAGGATCCTGGATGATACGGATTATCTGGACCCCTTCCAGTCGGGTTTCAGGCCGGGATATGGGGTGGAAACTGCATTGGTCGCGCTTACAGATGATCTCTGGCGGGAGCGGGATGGAGGGAGTGCATCCATCCTAGCTCTTCTTGACCTCTCAGCGGCATTCGATACCATCGACCATGGTATCCTTTTGGGACGGCTCAGGGAGTTGGGGGTGGGAGGCGTAGTTCTGCGTTGGTTCACCTCCTTCCTCCAGGGCCGTTCCCAATCGGTGGTAATAGGAGAGGAAAGGTCCGACCCTCGCCCCTTCGTCTGTGGGGTACCGCAGGGTTCGGTTCTTTCCCCTCTCCTATTTAACATCTACATGAAACCGCTGGGTGAGATCATCCGTCACCATGGGATGAGATACCATCAATATGCAGACGATACTCAATTATATATTTCCATCCCTGGTGAGATAAGTGATGCAGTGGCTACCCTTTCTCAGTGCCTGGAGGCTGTGGGGGTCTGGATGGGGAAAAACAGGCTTCGACTGAACCCTGGTAAGACGGAGTGGCTGTGGATTGATGGCTCCCGTGGATCCAGGAAGTTGTCATCTCTAGTTCTGGATGGGGTTGCACTACCCCATTCAGTCCAAGTGCGTAATTTGGGGGTTCTTCTGGACTCACGGCTCCTGCTTGAAGAGCAGGTGGTAGCCGTGGCCAGGAGGGCTTTTGCACAACTTCGTGTTGTGCGTCAGTTACGCCCTTTCCTGGATCAGGAAGCCCTCCGTACAGTCACTCATGCCCTGGTCATCTCCCATATAGACTATTGCAACGCGCTCTACATGGGGCTACCCTTGAGGAGTATCCGGAAGCTTCAATTGGTCCAGAATGCGGCTGCTCGCGCAGTTATTGGTGCGCCTAGATCAGCGCATGTGACACCTCTGTTGCGACAGCTGCACTGGGTGCCTGTGTGCTTCCAGGTCCAATTCAAGGTGTTGGTTATCACCTTTAAAGCCCTACATGGCATGGGGCCAGGTTACCTGAGGGACCGTCTCATCCCCATAACGTCGAACCGTCCCACTCGGTCATTCAGAGAGGGCATGCTACGGATCCCGTCCGTAAAGGAATGTCACCTGACGGGGTCTAGGAGGCGTGCCTTCTCGATAACGGCGCCCACCCTTTGGAATATGCTACCCCCGGAGGTGAGGCAGGCCTCATCGCTCCCAGCCTTCAGAAAGAACTTAAAGACCTGGTTCTGCCGCCTTGCGTGGGGGGAGGGGGGGAACAGTTCCTCTTGGGGATGGCTGGTGCCATAGGGCCCTTTTAAACATCCAAACATCATACCACCGCATCTTGGATTTTTATATTTAATTTTAATATATTAGAGTGTTTTATTGGGTTGTTTTAATTGTTGGATTTTAATTTTTGTGTTTTGTAAACCGCCCAGAGTTCCCTTGCGGGGAGATGGAGCGGTATATAAATTGAAACATAAATAAATAAATAAATAAATAATCTCTTGTGTCTGCTTACTCAATAAAATGTATTACTCTGAGGTCTAGAAGGAACATTGGCAGCCTCAGCGTTGTGTACTCTGACACATACACTGTAGTATGGGGGAGTCTTTTGTCAGATTTCTCCTGAGAAATTGCAAATTGCTTTCTGTACAAAAGCAAAGCTTTCTCATAGCTTCGAATGGCCTTGCTCATATCTTACATAGATATGAAGCCAGGTGGCTAGCAAAGGCAACATGTGATGCAAATGTTATGTCTCGGCCTAAACCTTCTCATGGGAACAGTTTGCTCTAGCAGTTGGGAGGGAGAGACAGCATGCTTGCCTAGATGCAACACTGCCACCCATTGACAGGTTATGCTATGTGCTATGATCTATGCTTGGTGTGTTTCACACCTACGTTTCAGCCAATCAGAAAATTGGTAAGTGTATATCTCAGCTGTGAACTATGGTTCCTTGCTTCTTGGCTTCTGCTCGCCTATTAGCCATCTTCACGTGTTCTGCTCCTGTGGACTGAGAAGTGTGTAGCTATTCCTTTGCTGTGAGTATAAACAAAGGATTGTGCTCCTTAATGTCTTATCAGTGGAAGCAACACATGGAAGATTATTATCTGATTTGTTCTTTACGTTTTTGCAACGCTGTAACATGTATATCCAACTTTGCTTTTATCACAAGTAAAGATTTTTTTTGGTTTGAAAAGCTCCACTCTGTGTCTATTTACTCTGCGCCTCTTTCCCTATAAGCCAGCATTTTCCAACATCTTTCTCATAAATCAAGGGTCTCCCTGATTTTGGGCCACAGCGTCATATGGGGCATTTGAAGAGCACAGAATGGGATCCCTCAGAAACAGGAGAGCGTGGGAATCTGCCCTTCCGCAAGGTGACCAGGAGGGCAGTGGCCGGCCACTGAACTCTGTTCCCCAACATGCCAGTTGGTGAGGCTCAAAGACCCGTCACATGGTCAACAGCCCAAGGCAAAGGTGGATCTGAGGGAAATGCACCCTGGTTGCTGCAACCACCAAGCCAAGACCAAACAGCCATTTTGCAGATCAACTGGAGATGCGAGAGAAACATCTGGACATAGGAGCAGAGGGTGTGCCTCCTCCCCAACGGAGGCAGATGGGAGCCACCCCAGTCCTCGCCCCTTCCAAATTCACTTCGGTTCCCCTGCTTCCTGCCCCTCAAATTGAAATCGGGGTCTCTGATCAACAAGGTGGGTAAAATCCCTCGTGTTTCCAGCCTCCGAAAACAGGCAGCAACTGAGGTGAGAGGAAAACAAAGCCATTTATTTTTAGGAAACAGTTTTGGCAATCTTACAATATGTGCCATAAAGAAATACTACATAAAGCAAAATCTCAAATGACTGAGCCACCAGGGCAGCAAACTGCAATTTCAAAGAAATGCATTTGCTTTCTTGACTGTGCAAAGCTGAACAATTAATTTGATGAATCAAAATCATCCCCCAAAATCTGTAGGAAACCACGGTGGTCAGGAAGGAAGCAGCCTGGCTGCACAGCTGATCTCGTTCCATTTCTCTGAATTATTCAATTATTCACTGCAGCCTAGAAAAGTGTACAATTTTCTGTGTCTGAAGGCTACCCTCAGTTGGTATATGGATTCTTTGTTAAACTTCTGGAAAATCAAATATATAATCCAATTAATTGGGCAACAGATTAATTTTTCAAAAAATTAACTTTTTTATGGAAGAAATCTCAAAGCAGTTTTTTTCATATAATTTTATTAAGAATTTTGAAAAGAAGATAGAAACTAACAAGAACTAATATAAAGTAAAGAAAGAAGGGAAAAGAGAAAACAAAGAAAAAGACAAAAGTGCAAAACGAAAGAATGAAAAGAAATAGAAAGTAGCAGCTTCCGATTTTCTTTACAGCCATTATAAATACAAATACAAAATTACCTCTTACTCAATGGTTACAAAAAGAAACACCCTCTTTTTTCTATTCTCTATTTTTCCTAATCATCAAAACCATAAATCATAAGTTCATTTTTTTCTGTTTCATGCAAAAAGTCTATAAGGGTTTCCAGTCAGCAATAAACATAAATATTGTCTTTTCTCTAACCAAGGAAGTCAGTTTAGCCATCTCTGCAAATTCCATCATCTTCACCAACCATTCCTCCATTGTTTTCCACTTTTGTGCATATAATAATCTCGCTGCAGTTATCACATATAAATACGAAGATCCATGACTTTTTTCCAGCTGTTTGTCCATCAATTCCAAAAGAAAAGTCTCCATTTCAATTGTATATAAGTTTTTAAGATCCTCTGAATTAATATATGTATTTGCATCCAAAACTTTCTAGCTTTTTTACACGTCCCCCAAACATGATAAAAATGTTCCTTCATGTTGTTCACATTTCCAACATAAATTTGATGTAGCTTTATACATTCTAGACAATTTCCTGGTGACATACCGTATACCAAGGGTTGAAAGCACACTTCTGAATTAGCAGCTGAAAGAGGCATTTTCCCTTTCCATCAGTGGACAGAATGTCCCTCCCAAGATGGTTTTTCTTGCAAGGCGTTTATTCTACATATAAAAACAAGGCCTTCTTTCATTCTCCAGATGAATCAACTACACTTCCTTTTCAGGGGAGGTCCTAGAATTCCTCCTTCAGATTAAAAAACCCAGATCTTCCCAGACAAAAATATGCATCAGGGCAATCATGAAACACCGGAAATACATCCTAGTTACAGCCAGCTGGGAGGGCCTGAAGAGGTCCTCCTAAGAGAACAGCCTAATTCAGAAGAAGGGTGGTCACTCTTCTTTCCTCTCTCCTTATGTGGGTAGTCCGCAGTCTATAAGAGAGGCTTTATAGCCCCAAAGCTGTGCTATAAAGAGGGTGGAAAAAATAGGTCAGTTTGAGAGGAAGCCAAGATGAGAAAGCCCAGAGTCCAGGCTGAAGGATCAGTGCTGACCATCAAGTGAAGGAGCAGAATCAGCATCTCAAGAGAGGGAGAGGGAGATGGAGAGGAATCAGCTGGCTGGGATTGCCCAAGTTACAAGGGGGGATGGGCAGGGCTCTGAATGGCTGCTGGGGTGGGGAACCTCCAAAAATTGTAAACAGTGTAGATGCCCCCCTCAAATACATAAATCCAATTCTAGTCCAATTATTTTGCCTCCAGAGCCAAGTGCAGCAGGTTTCATGGCCTCCAGAGAGCCCAGGTCTTCCTTCAGCATCCAGAAGATTGGATTCCCAGATAGACAGGGGGAAACGAGAGACACCTTCTCTCCGTCCATGAGTGGAGGACACTCAGGAAGTCCTCCTGCTGCCCCCTCCCTCCCCTCCCTCCTGCACTGGGGACCCTCTGATCTCTGCAGGTCTCTGAGTCGTGTGCATGCAAGACAATCAGATCCAGTCCAGGTCCTGCAGAATGGCCAGCACCACCTCCTGCTTTGGGGAGGGCCCTTCTGAGAGACGAGGGGGACGACAGGGTGCCTTCCTTCCTCAGCAACAGGGAGCGGCCAAGGCCCCTTCTGTTCCCAGCTGCTGTCACCCGCCATTTCCTCTGAAGGCAGCAAGGGAAAGTGGAAGCAGCCCAGCCTCCCCCAGCAGAAGGAACCCAGGGAGGAGGGGGACAGGCAGGCCCCTCCTGTCAGAACTCTGGCAGAGTCCTGCCATCAAGTTAGACATTTATGTGGATTGGGGGGGGGGGAAGAAACCGAAGCGAAAGAGAAGAGACAACCGACCCAGGAAGAAGACCCATTAACACCAACCTGGGAAACTGAACTACACATCTACGATGATGGCTGTCTGAGCACCCAGATGCCTGAACACAACAGGAGTCAGGGAATACGAACAATGGGGAGGGGAAAAGACTCTGGGCTGAGAATGTTTAAAAATGCTGAACCATACTGTAGTAACTCATTCAAGTCTTTCTTTCGTGCTAACCTTCATGTACCGGAATAAACTGTTTACTTCTTAGCAAATTTGTGTCTGTCGATTTGCTTGAGAGAAACGGTTAATAGGACAACGGAACGGAGCACCTTACACCTCCCCAGAGCCCCACTGCCTCTCCCCCAAACTTCTCGCCATTCAGTGGTGGAGATGAGCCAGAGAGAGAAGAGGGTTTCCCCAAAGATCTTCACCATCAATGGGTCCTTTGACCTGCAAGTCCTCCCCTCCTCCTCCCCCCCAATCCAGCCCCCACTCACCTGCGAGGGGGCTTCTAAATGGCCCTGTTGCTCCCTGCATTGGAGAGAAAGACAAATAGTGAGTCTCTCCCTTGTCCAAATCCTCCAAATGGCTCCAAAGTTTCCAATCAGTTCATACTTAGAGAGCCTTGTGGTGGCAGACCAAGAGGAGATCTAGCTGGTATCCACCATGGCTCCTGTTCTTGATTCCTTTTTGGTTCACTACTTTTACGGAGCTTCCTGACCAGATTATGGCCAAGCCTTTCCTTTCCACATACTTGGAAACAGAAGAGCTTCTCAGTCAGATGGATCTTCCACCCAGCCGGCTCTTCTCACCTTCTTGAGCCTTCCTTGTACCAGATGTTCCTCCTTGGGGTCTCCACTCCCAAGAACAGCCTGGCTGTGATGGAAAGGGGACCCACCTCCCCCAGCTTGGTTCTTGGGAGGAAGAGGAAGGTAGCCCAACTCTGCAGCTTCATGAGCTGCTTTTGTGTTAGACACACACAAACACACACACACCCCTCAACTGAGGCTGCCTCTGATTCCCACTCTGAATTGGAGCTAACAGGGAAAGAGGAAAATCACTCACTTGATGCTGCCTTGTAGCCATCTTGACGTTTCTCTGCAAGGAAAAAACTCAGTCAAAGCTAGATCATCCAATCTCTCCCTCTGCAGGAGGAAGAGCCCCAGGAGATGATTCCACTGTTGTTTAGTCACAACCTCTCCTGGCAACTCCTATCAACAGACACAGGAAGATCTTCAAAATACAAATGCATCCCCTGACTTGCCCCAAGAGAGACCGGCTGCCTCTGGGATGGATGGAGGGAAATGGGGAAAGCAGCAGCAGCCAGGAGAGGAGGAAGATTTTCACTGAAATCCTTCTCTGCTGCTCTTTGACCAAAGCCTGGAAAGGGACGGAACCGCGATGCCTCTTCCCAACTAGAAGAAGGCAGGACTGTCCGAACCTCAGACTCAGCCGAGTCGAGACTGGAGTCCCAGCAAGAGGCTGAGATTTCAGATGCCCCCAAAGAGGGTTGGGAAAACAGGGAAAAGGAAGCCCAGAAGAAGCTCCCCAAAGGGAGGGACTTGGGAGGAGTCTCCCCATCTCCCTTCACAGCCACCCAGCAAAGGCAGTGGCAGGACACTTACTGAGAAATACCCAGATCCCAGCAGTCACAGACACCAGGACAAGAACAGCCACAACGCAGCCGATGATGAGCCCCAGGTTGGATTCCAGAACTGAATTGGGAGAAAGAGCAGAGAAATGAAGGAGAACCCCAAACGGCTTCCGGTGGGAATGGCGGACTAAACGGCTGTGCCCCCTGTCTCACCGGGCAGAGCTGACAACACAGTAACTTTTTTGGGGCTCAGGCAGGTTTTCCTGAAGCCCAGAAATGTTCTCCGGATTAAGGAGAATACCTGGAATCATCCCGTCTGTCCTCCGGACAGCTGCTTGCAGCCAGAAGATTGCAAACAGCGTTTCGCATTCGACTGGCAAGAGCCAGCTGGGAGGCAGGGATTTCATCACTTTCCAAGCCGCGCTGTAGCCTTAAAGGGACACTAAGACTGGCCACCCCATTTCTAAATCACCAATTTGTATTTTTTTAAAAAGTATATATACCCCAAGAGAGGCTTTCTACAGTGAGGAGAAGCTGGTTCTCTTGGTGCTTAACGTTATTTTTGGGAGTACTTTTTTTAAAAAAAAGTTCTTTTAAGTTTTGAATTTCGTTTTCCTTCCAAAGGAAATTCCAAAGATTGAGAGTAAGCAACTGTCTTCCTGTTATTATTTTTGTATTAAATTTGAAGATATTAGCATTTTCCTACATGGCTGATTTGAACCTTCAGCTTTCTGTTCACTTTCCCTTGAGAACAGTATCTCACTTTATATAAACACAGTTTGGAACTCTTCCATATCTTCAATTTTCGCTGGTTAAGCTCCTAAGAGGCGCCATAATCTACTGCGTGGAACATGGAGGATTTCAAACAGATTCTTTCTGACTTTCACCAGGATCTTAAGGAGATTTCTTCTGACTTCTATCAAACTTTTATGCAAGATATCCAGGACATTGTGGAAAATATGAGATCTAAAATGTGTCATCAGGTTGGGGATGTGGTGGATGAAATTGAGGAATTTAAGAGCTATAGAAAGTTTTTTTTTTTCAGACGGAGATTGGGAATTTTATTGAGATGCTGGATGAAGATTGGATAAAGGAGTTGGAGAAATCTAAGGGAGAGAATGATCTGCAAGCCATAAGTAAAATCAATCTCCTGGTGGAATGCTATGAAAAGAACCTGGAATCTTTGAGGGGGGCAGTTGGGCTGTTCGATTTTTTCAAGATGAAAACTCTGCACATTGTGGGGATATGTAACTGCTTTGGTTTATTATGAACTGGGATAAGGGTTGAGTAATGTTCATTTAGTTTGCTTTAAGGATTTGATTGATGCTTTTTGCCTTTAAAGATTTGGATTTACTGTTTTGAATTGGCTTTTACTATTAATTTATGTGCTTTTTAATTTGATTCTTATTATAGTAGACAGAAATGTATAGAATAGCGCTGGAAGGGAATAACTAAATATGTTTTAACTTTTGGAGGGGAGAAAGATCTTTAGGAGGTTTATATGAACTTTTTTTCCTTTATTTTAATATAACGGGGAGGAGTACTTAGTGATTTTTATTATGTGTTAAAGTGGAATGACTTATAGAAATAATGTGGTGTTTTGGTTTAATATAGAGTAAGAGATGATTATGGAAATTTTTGTATATCCTTGCTGTCAAAAGTCAGAAGCCACATCTTTTTCTAAATTTGAAAAAAAAAAATCTTGTGTTTCTGCACTTCTTTAGTTTTTTTCCTTTCTTTGTAGGTTTTTTTTTTTGGTAGTTTTTATTCTTTTCTTGAAATCTAATAAAATTTATTAAAAAAAAAAAGGAGAACCCCAAACAATCATTCCAAATCGGGGAGAGACCTAACACAGCCAAAGACTACTGGGAATCCCCCAACTTTAAAAGAAGCTCCTCCTATTCACCTACAGAGGATTCAGGTTCTAGTCCCCAATCAGCCTTGCTGCTCTACTGTGAACCTTTTCCAATTGCTCCGCATCTGTATTAACGGGTGTTGCCCAGAACTGGACATAGTCTTTGAGGCGGGCTCTGATCACAGCAGAACACAGTGAGAAAATGACCCTCATCATTTGGAAGTTGTAGGTTGTTTGAGGTAGCCTAAAACCGCACATGCCTCCTTCGAAGGGACTTTATGCTTCCGGCTCATATTCAGTCTCCAATCAATCCCTATTACAAAATCTTTTTAGCAAGCCAAGTATCCCCCACCCAATACTTGCACCTTTGATTCTTGTTTCCTAAGTGAAGAACATTGAACTTACAGGTAGCCCTCGCTTAATTACCACAATTGGAATTGAATTTCAGTTGCTAAGCGAAGCAGTCATTAAGTGAATCCAACCCAATTTTACGACCGTTTTTGCGGCGGACCATTCGTGATCACATGAACATGGAGATGCTGTGACATTTGTAAGTGTGAGAACCAGTCGTAAGTCAGTTTTTCAAGCACCGTTGTAAGTCTGAACCATCACTAAAAGAATGGTTGTTAAGTGGGGACTAGCTGTAGAATTATACAGCTGCAAAGAAGGAACCTAAGAGGTCATCTAGTCTAACCTCCTGCTTAAAGTATTCCATTAAAGTATTCAGAAAAGATGGGATTGTGCCTTTAATATGTGCATGTGACGGACTTCAGTAACACTGCTGGTTCTCAGGAAGAGGGAGCACATTCCAAGGAGGGGAGCAAGATAGGAGAAAATACAGTCCAGAGCTGGAAGGTGGGAAGACTAAGAGGTTCAGAACAGCCCCGCCCTGGAGCCTTTCCAGGTTATTTCCCCTGAGGTTAGGTAGAGTAGCTTTAGTCTGGCAAGGTTCTGCCTATAGGGTATGAGCAAATAAAAAACTGGAGTTCGGTTGGATTGATTCTTTGTCATTCTTGGGCTGGGCCTGACATCACTCTTGCCAGATTAAAGCTACTCTACCTAACCTAAGGGGGAATAACCTGGGAAGGCTCTAGGGAGGGACTATTCTGACTAAACTATAACTTCCAAATTATTAGTCTTCCCACGTTCCAGCTCTGGACTGTTTTTTCTCTTATCTTGCTCCCCTCCTTGGAATGTGCTCCCTCTTTCCTGAGAACCAGCAGTGTTACTGAAGTCCATCTCATCACCACCACCCCTTCAGAGACACATTCTATCACAGTATCTCAGCCCATCTCAATTTGACTAATTTCTTTGAGGGTATTAGCTCACTCAGCCACTTTTAGATCCTCTGCAAATTTGATAACTATTTTTTCTACCTATTCATCCAAGGCATTAAAGGGAAGATTGAAGAATAGAGGATGTAGGGCTGATTCTTCTGGCACCCCATTTGATATCTTCACCCTGATGAGGAGCCATCAATGGGCACTCCTTGAGGAAGAGTTTCAAGCCAGCTGTGGATCCCCTTAATTGCCAGGCCCTCCGACCTCATTTAATGAAGCTGAAAAGGCTTTGGACTGCCTCCAGAGGAAGCTTTCATTAGACAAAAGACCTGATTTACCATAAAAAGTTAATCCCATGAAACATCCAGATGACCCTGTCATCTTTTAGAGATCATATGATGTATCTGTCTTCAATTTCATTCTGATCAACAACGAATACCAGGACCAAGAATCTCTGGGAGCTATATGGCGGGCTTTCGGTGGCGACGGGTAAGGGATGCTATGACGGGAACCGGAAGGCAAGCCATCTTTGGGGAAGGCGCCCCCGGTGTTTGTTACCGGTGGTGTGTTCTGGCACGAGTTCATAGCCAGACCCTGGTAAGCAGATCCTCGAGGGCCCTGGTCTACGGCTGCTGCTTCCTAACACCAGGTCAGTGAACAAGGCCCCCCTTATAGGTGACTTGATCACAGAGGAGGGGCCAGACCTGGCGTGTATCACTGTGACCTGGCTGGGTCCAGAGGGGGGAGTAGCCCTCTCGGAAATGTGCCCAGCCGGGTTTCAGGTGTGGCATCAGCCGAGACTCCGGGGCAGGGGAGGCAGTGGTCATCTGAGTGTCTCTTATGGCCTTCAGGGGCACTGCTTCGCAAGTGGCCGGTTGTGAGACCCCGTTTTTCAAGTTGGGCTCCCGAGAACAGTTGGGAGTGTTGCTGCTCTACCAGCCTCCCTGCTGCGTGGCAACCTCCCTGCCTGAGCTGCTGGAGGCCATCTCGGGGCTGGCAGTGGAGTTCCCCAGACTTACGGTTCTGGGGGACTTCAACCTGCCATCCCTGGGACAGACCTCGGAAGTGTCCCAGGAGTTCATGGCTACCATGGGCCTGTCCCAGATTATTCGGGACCCAACTCGAGACAGTGGTCTCACCCCCGGACCTAGTTTTCTTGTCTGAGCAGTGGCAATGTGATCTGAGGGTAGAGTTACATCTATCCCCATTGTCATGGTCAGACCACGCCCTGGTGACCTTGAGGCTCTCTTGTGCTGCCCCACTCCGCAGGGAGGCTGGACCCATTCGATTGGTCCACCCCCAGCGACTGATGGACCCGGTGAGGTTTCAGAACGAGCTGGGGGTTATACCCGAGGACCTGCTGCACGGTCCAGTGGAGGTCCTGCCCGCAGCCTGGAATAGGGAAGCGACCAGAGCCTTGGACAGGATTGCGCCTGTGCGACCTCTCCTTCCCCGCTTGGCCTGTCACTCTCCATGGTTTACGGAGGAGTTGAGGGCTTTGAAGAGGGTTAAGAGACATCTAGAGCGCCGCTGGAGAAAGACGAAGACTGAATCTGACCGAACACAATCTAGAGCTGCTATTAAGGCCTACCTTGTGGAAGTAAGAGCGGTGAAACGTGAATATTTCTCCGCTCTTATTGCATCCGCAGAATGCCGCCCGACGACCCTGTTTAAGATTACTAGATCTCTTTTGGGTCGGGTAGAGTCGGTGATAAACTTACAGGACCAGTTGAAAGAGTTTTCTGAGCAGCTGCAGGATAAAATCACTCAGATTCATTCCAAGTTGGACTCTAAGCGTGAGACACAATATGGGGAGATGCCAGAGGAGCGTACTTAACCTGTTATCTGGGAACTGTTTGATCCTGTTGGGCCTGATGAAGTAGACAGGATCCTCCGGATTGTAAATGCCACCTTGACCCGTGTCCCTCCTGGCTGGTTAAGTCAGCCCAGGAGGTGACGTGTGGTTGGGTCCAGGCGATGATTAATACATCCTTGAGTGAGTGGGTGCTCCCAGTTGCCTTTAAGGAGGCACTGGTGCACCCACTCCTCAAAAACCATCCCTGGACCTTACCATCTTGGACAATTTTCATCCGGTCTCTCACCTTCCCTTTTTGGGAAAGGTGGTTGAGAAGGTGGTGGCATTGCAACTCCAGAGGATTCTGGAGGAAACGGATTATCTGGACCCCTTTCAGTCAGGTTTCAGGCCGGGATACGGGATGGAGACTGCATTGGTCGCACTTATGGATGATCTCTGGTGGGAGCGGGATGGAGGGAGTGCATCCATCCTGGCTCTCTTAGATCTCTCAGTGGCTTTTGATACCGTTGAGCACGGTATCCTTTTGGGGTGGCTCAGGGAGTTGGACGTGGTTTTACGCTGGTTCACCTTCTTCCTCTAGGGCCGTTCCCAGTCGGTGGTGATAGGGGAGGAGAGCCGACCTGCAACCCCTGCTTTGTGGGGTGCCACAGGGTTCGGTTCTCTCTCCTCTCCGGTTTAACATCTACATGAAGCCACTGGGTGAGATCATCCGTCACCACAGGATGAGGTATCACTAATATGCTGATGATACTCAGCTATACATCTCCATCCCGGGTGAAGTAAGTGATGCGGTCAATGCCCTGTCTCAGTGCCTGGGGGCTGTGGGGGGCTGTATGCAGAACAGGCTTCAGCTGAACCCTGGTAAGACTGAGTGGCTGTGGATTGATGGCCCCCTTGTATCCAGGAAGTTATCATCTTTGGTTCTGGATGGGGTAGCACTGCCCCATTCAGATCCAGTGCGGAACCTGGGGGTCCTCCTGGATTCATGATTCCTGCTCGAAGTCGTGGCCAGGAGGGCCTTTGCGCAGCTTCGGATTGTGCACCAGCTACGCACTTTCCTGGATCGGGATGCCCTCCAAACAGTCACTCATGCCCTTGTCATCTCCCGCATAGATTATTGCAATGCGCTCTACATGGGGCTACCCTTGAAGAGTATCTGGAAGCTTCAGCTGGTCCAGAATGCGGCAGCGCGGGCAGTTATGGGTGCTATAAGATCAGCACATGTGACACCTCTGCTGCGCGAGCTGCATTGGGTACCAGTTTGCTTCTGGGTCCAATTAAAGGTGTTGGTTATCATCTTTAAAGCCCTACATGGCATGGGGCCAGGGTACCTGAGGGACCATCTCATCCCGATAACATTGACCCGCCCCACTCGCTCATGCAGAGAGGGCATGCTCCGGACCCCTTCAACAAGAGAATTTCATCTAGCGGGGTCTAGGAGGCGAGCCTTCTCTGCAATAGCGTCCGCATTGTGGAACATCTTGCCCCCGGAAGTGAGGCTGGCCCCCTTCCGGAAAACTCTTAAGACCTGGCTCTGCCGCCTTGCCTGCGACGAGGGAGATAATAGTACCTCCTGGGGGTGGCTGCCCCATAATGTCCTCCTGATAGCTGATTTTACCATCTCTTGGATTTTTATCTATTTTTATTTATTGTTATATTGTAATTTTATGTGTACAGATTTTAATTCTTGATATGTTGTAAACCGCCCAGAGTCCCCTATTTGGGGAGATGGGCGGGGATAAATTTGAATGAATAAATAAATAAATAATACAAAACTCTGGTGATCTGGATGGTTCACTGTAGCATGTGTGGGGGGGAGTGTATGTGGGGTGTCTGTGTCACCCCCTCCCCCGAGTTCTGGAAGGGGCTGGGGAGTTGTTGCCAGTCGAGAAATGGCAAAAATGTTATTTTGTGCTTCCGGAATTTCAGGATGAAAAAACGGAATATGGTGATATCCAACTTCTGGAGGGTCCCTCAAATGGGTGAAACAGATTTGGAGGATGCTTCAGGGGGGCAGGTTTAAGGAGAACTTTAAATTTCTCCTGCACAAAACTCATGAATAGCAGCAATGGTGCTTGTGATTTTATACTTGGTAAAAAACGAAAGTAATCTTATATTGCGTCTGGGATATCAGCATAAAAATAATCATCAATAAAAGACTGGTATTCTGCTGTTTTGGGAGTCCAGTGTAAAAAATGTCAGTGGAAGTTCTGAGCATAGGCAGAGTTGTTTGACACAGGGCTTTTTTCCTTTGGTTTCATGCTGAGCCTCAGGAATTCCAATAGATCCCTGATCATAAAATAATGTGTGCACTTCTTTCTTAGAGCAGCGACACAGGGACATTTTGTTCTCTACAGGAGGAAAGCCGTGTTAGTCTCCGATGGCAGAAAATCAGACTGGTGGCCCCTTTCCTGCCTACCGATGCATCAGTCCAGCCACTCTACGCATTGCATGAAGTGAGCTGCAGTTCACAAACGTGAATAAAATCTGGTCTTCAGAAAAGGGGCTCCCAGACTCCTCCCGGTTTTTGTACTTGAGGACTTCTAAGCAAAAGAAAATCTGTTTCTGCTGCTCAGCACAACTGCTGCTCCTCTGCTGGAGGCAAGAAACAGGGGAGGAACAGAGGCTAAGAGAGGATCTAAGTGCGTTGCATCAGGATCGGCCAACTATTGTGATGGGGTTCTGTTGCTCCCTTTAAACAACCCGAAGCCAATTCTATGGCCCATTCCCTGCAGGTCCACCAGCCTCAAAAAAAGGAAAAAACAATGGATTAAAGCTCAAGTGTGCTCACATCTGGACACAGCTGGGGTCACATTTCTCTCCCACAATCCTCCAGCCTGAAAAAGAGCAAAGACTTTCCCTTCCTGCCGCCTCTCACCCTTCACGTCCACGTCCACAGGCTCCTGCAGGCTGTCGTGCTCCACGTGGCATTGATAGCGGCCTCTCTCTCTGGGATCGATCTGGATGCTGAGCCAGTAGTGGTAGGTCCCATCCGCGTTGGGGGCCACAGACCCACGGAGGGTGTCCTGCAGCCAGACCTCCCCGTCCCTCCTCCAGGAGGCGTCGATCTCCTTGGGGTAGAAGCCATCCACGCGGCAGACATGCATTTCCATCCCATCATCGGCCTCCGTCCTGCTGCTCACCGTCACCACTGGGGTCTCTGCAGAAACGGCACCACCGGAATTAACTCCGAGCTCCTCCAGAGCCTGGAAGGTGGAGGAGAAACCTGACGGGCAGGAAAGCCTCCCACTACTTAGTTTTAACGCAGGGATTTAACTCGACACCTGCAGCGTCTCCAAGAGTTTTAGGAAATGATCCAAATCTGGAAATGCTCAACCACAAGGACGCCTGATTTTGAGTCCTTCCCAGAGACTCAGTCTGAAACATCTCTGGCAGCAAATTGAGGGTCCAAGGAAATTCTGTGCAGACTGCTTTCAACTGAGGGATCTTGGGCTGTTCCCTTCAGGGGAGGGATACTGCAGCTGCTCTTTGAAGTCCCCTTTCAGAAAAACAACACAGAGGTTTCTCCCTCCCTTTTGGGCCCACTTCCACCACCCCAAATCTTAGGCTGCTCCAGGCCTCTTTCCAAGGGACACAACCCAAATTTCAAGAGGGGGAGAGCCAGGATCAAAGCAAGGGCTCAGGGGTTTTGGAATCCCACACAGGTGAATTTGGACAAGCGATCCTGTCTCTCCAAGGCAGGCAGGGAGGGGCTGCTGGCAATGGTGGTGGGGATTCTCCCATGGAGTCTGATCTCACCAGGCAGATCCCAGAGGGATCAAGGAGTCCAGAGAGGGAAGGGGCGGAACCAGAGGGGGAGGGGTGGTCTTGAGGGGAAAATAATAACAAACTCACAGGAAAAAATGGGGGCAGAGAATATTATATTATCTGGACGTCCTGTGGGGTGAGGGAGTGTTCCTGAAGGTGGGGAGGGGTTGTTCTGGGGGTGGGAGTCACTAAGTCAGAGTTAAGGGACCTGTTTGAGGTTTAAGAGAAAGGTCCACAGAATCCTTGGATTTTATTTCCTCCTGGAAGAAAAAACCTCTCACCCTTGGCCTTTTTTGCCCAAATGGGGGTACTGATAATGTCCTATTACTGGTAGGAGAGGCGCCCCCTAGTGGTGGGGCTGGGAGGCGCACCAGCAGGTGCCAGGGAGGGAGGGAGCCCCCTGTGGGATGTGGAAGGAAGGAGCGTTGCTGGGAGGGAATCAAGGCCATGTGTCACACTTGGCCACATTTTGGCTAATGGGGGTTTGGCTAATGGGGGTTTCGCTGAAGAACCCCAAGCGGCCCTGTTGCCTCATCGTGGGAAGTGCTTTCGCTGCCTGATCCACACAGACCCCCGCCAGGCCCTGGATTCTGGCCAGCCCCTCCTACGGCTTGGGGGGCAGAGGCTGCGTTTCTTGCTCCATTCAATGGCTGCCTGGCAAGGGGAAGGAAACAGGGCTTCCCGCGTCCCAGAGAGCTGCTGGGAGGGGAGGAGGAGGATTCCCTCCCCTGCAGACCAGGGACCCAAAGGGGGCCGAATGCGTGCAAGAAACCGGCCATAAAGGAGGAAAGTCCGGCCTGGGCCCAGAGGCTCACCTGTCCTCAGCAGCGTCTCCTTCCCGTAGGACAGGTACGTCTGCAGCCACTCAAAGCAGTTTTTCTCTAGGTAGGCCTTTTTTCCCTGATTGTATCCTGGAATAGCGTCCCATTTCCTCTGGGTGATTTGGGACTGGGGGTCAGTTGCCACCCAGGTGAGGGTCTCCTTGTCGAAGGTGAGGAAGGTCTTCCCGTCATAGCCATACCGGATAAACCCTCCTTTGCTCCCGTCTCCTCTGAGCTCACAGCCGACCATTCTCTGCACCGTGTGAAGGCCTGAAAGAGGGACAGGAAGATGGTTTGGGGAGTCCTCAGGAGAGACAGAGACCCCCCTCCCTGCAGGGACTTTGAGGCAGGAGGGAGGCAGCGAGAAAAGGGATAGATAAGGTTGGAAATCAAAATACATTTCTTCCCTCATGAAGCTCCTCAGGTCCCTCTGGATGAGGCCTTGAGGCCCCCCATCCTGCCCCCAAATTGTACCTTGAGGGTCTCCAGACCAGCTGTCCCCACCTGAGACCCTCCCATGTTTCCCTCCATCTTCTCCCTCCCCCCAAATCTCCTTCTGGGCAAAAGGCAGACCGAGCAAAGCCATCTTTTCCTTGGATCCACAGAGCTGAAAGTCCTTTGTCTGGAGGCTCAACACAGAGACAAAAGGCCGGAAGGGGGGGTGAGGGGACCCCCGATTCCCATGTCAAGCTCCCCAAGAGAGGCTCCTCAGAAGCTTTTTCTTCAGGAAAACCCCCCTCTCCTCCTCCTCCACATCTGTTTTGGGGTCCCCTGATCAGACCCCTCACTGAGAGTTTTGAATTCACACATGCCCAGGAGGGGGGCTCTCATTTCCCCCCCCCCAAATTATAGAGGCTCCAGTTCCCACAACCTCCTTTTCCCCAGAGAGAAGCCAACTGAGGACCCTTCCCCAGTTCCTCTGCTCCCCAAACAAAGGGAGGATGGCAAGCGGTCCTGACCCCCTTTCTCCCCCCTCCTGCTCCTGGGGGGGAATGTGGGGCAGGAGGAGCCCTCAGAGCCGTCACTCACCTTCACTCTGATTGTAGAGAATATTCACAGTCTCCAGGTCAACTCTGGATGCCTCCTCATAGCTATGTGCTACCTGAGTCTCTCTGTCCCAATACTGGGGGTCCTCCTTCCCTGCCTTCTCCATCCAGGAGACTCGAGGCTTCAACGTCCTGCTCTTGCTGTTGTAGTAAAAGATGACTTGACTATCCATGTACCCCAGACCGACAAAGTGTGGCAGCCCCTGACTGGGGTCCGATGTGGTGATGGAGATATACTTGAGGGAGTGCGAGGAGGAGCCTGGAAAGGATCCAGAGGGACAGAGTTAGGGGGCTTCAGCTGAGGGTCCCTGATCCTATGGGGCACAGCAGGCCCCTATTTGAGTGTCTGGGGAGGAAGAAGAGACCGGGGGGGGGGGCCTGGGGGGAAGAGGAAGAAGGGGGAAAAGCAGGGGGAGATGATGGAAGAGGAACCGGAGGCAGAGGGTGGGAAGAGGGAGCGACCGAGAGGCGAAGAAGCAGCTTCTGGAGGGCCTGAAGGGTTGGAGGGCAGAGAGGTTGGGGGGTGAGAGAGGAAGGGGAGGGGAGGCTGGGCCAAAGGGAGAACAGGACCCCCAAACCTTATCTGCCCCCCCCCATTTTCCCTCCCCCGTTCCAGCAAGGACTACCTCCAACCCACTCCTGGATTGTGGACACTCTGCCCCACAGAAGTCACAGTCTCCCCACAGAAAAAAGGGGGTTCCACACCCAGAAGCTCAAGAGCAGCAGGAAACCCCATCTGGTCACCCCAACTTTCTATTAACGGAAAAAACACATTCTCACCTCACGGAGGGCCAAAATGGATTGTTAATAGGTGCAGATTTTAGGGGAGATTTTATAAAATGGGGGAGGAAAGGGGGGAAGGAGGAAGCCGGAGGAGGCTAGAGACCATGGGACCCTCCCTGGCAACTGCTTCCCAGGGAGACATGGGCAGTCAAAGGGGGGAGCGAAGGGAGCGGGAATGAAGCCCCGCAGCGCCCGGGGATCTTTCTGCTCGGCCCCCACCTGCTGGGAGGTTCCCCGTCCAGGCCCAGAGTTAAGGCACCTGAACAGGAATTGGCTTTGAACCCAGGACTGAATGGGGTTCCCCCTCATTCCGCAGAAAATCTCACTGCTGATTGTCCCAAGAGTTCTTCATTTCAGCAACACAATCAGGGCACGGAAACCGTTATTCCCGGGTGCTCGCAATGCACCAGGTTTACTCAAGATCAAGGCTTCTCAACCAGGGTTCTGCGAGGTCAATAGGCGTTCCCTGAATGTGCAGGGTTTCCCCGAGGCCTGAAAAATATTTCCAGGGTTCCTCCAGGGTCAAAAAGTTGAGAAAGGCTGCTCTAGATCGAAAACACTTAGTTCACTTTCCAAAGCATGTTCAGGAAGTTGTCCTCCTTCAGGGCTGATCCTGCACTTTTCTTCAGCAGCACTTTGGAAAGAGCCATAGAGGTCTTCTAGTCTATCCCCCAAGATGGCTCTAGTCTCCGCTTGAGCCTCTCCAGTGAAGGGGAGCCCAAGACTCTGGACAATGGGTTCCCTGGTCAAACTGCTCTTGCTGAAACATTCAAGCAGAATCTGCATCCCTTTCACTGAAATCCATCACTTCACAAATTATTTGTTTGGGTTGTTCTAATCCAATTCAAAGGAAACTTTGTTATGGCCAAAGAGCAGCACAGAATTATACCATGAACGAAAGGAAATAATACGCTGAAGAAGGGCAACATACAAAATCCATAATAATAGAATCAGGTCTACCACAATAATTACAAAAACCAGTATGACAGGAGAATCAAGTCCATAAAAATAGATGATACACAAACCAAACCTTAGCAGAAATAAATAAGGTATGGACAAATCTAAAACTAATATAAAATTATCCCAGCTACAGCAGAGCTCCCATCAGACAACAGGAGAGAAGTGTAACACCTCTTGGGAAGTCTCCTAGCAACGGTGTGATGAAGGTGCTTTGCACGTGGCTGTAATACTGACAAGCAGGCTGTTTCCCCCTCCCTCTCAGGCGCAGTCCTTCTGGGGGCCTTTTCTGAACCTCCCCTGGGGCACCACCGACGGAAGAGCACCCACTTGGCCAGGGGGAGAGCTCTGCTGTGCCCCGAATAGACCAACGGGGTAGAGTGAGAGGCAGGATTTTGGGGGGACTGATGCCCTGACCCATTGGCATTCTAGGGGCTTGGCCTAGATCGGTTTGGTGCTCCACGCCCATAAGGCACTGCTTGATAAGCCATGTTGCCTGATCATAGCCCTTACCAAGTACCTTTTGTGCAGAAAAACAATGGATCTGGGGTTTGTTTTCAAGACAGCTGGTCCCAAAGCAGTTACAATGATCTGGTAGAATCCAAGGGGCAAGGCCTCTCCACAAAGGAAGAGAAGTTTCAGCTAAGAGGTAAAAACGAGGAACCAGAATCTGGCCTCGACCTCCATCACCCCCGATCCAAGGCGCAGGGACCCGTGAGAAACACAACAAGGCAGCCGAAACATCGCCGGGAGGAATTAGGACTGGACATGCTCCAGAGAGAAAAGTGGGGAAATGGTCCAAGCTGCGCCCCATAAGGAAGCCGGGCCAAAGACTTAGCTGGGAATAATTTCAGACCAGCTGGAAGGCAATATCCCCCCCGATTCCCATTCAGTAGAATCACAAGATGGCGGCTGAACTTTTTTGGGCAGTCAAGGCAACATAGCTGGGTGTGCCCTTCTACTACCTGAGGCATGAAATATCCCCCACCCCCGGTATTTAAAGTATGAAAATTATACAAGGCAAACTTTATTCATGTGCCAGGAATAGTTTTTAGGCCTTCTGGCAAACACCATGATTTTGTTGTTTGAGTAATTCATCTCCAGCTGAGGGTCTACAATATCGAGCCTGGGTTTGTGATGTCCTCTGAATGTCAGGGAGATAACTGGCGGAGAAGGAGGGGACTCCCTCCAAAGGGAGAAATGCATGCGTAGTACTGAATCACTTTGCTTTCCTCCCAAGAGGCTAAAGAAGGCCCCACCCAGATTTCTTGGACTCTTTCTCTGAGCATTACCAGTTCATTTTAGTTTAGCTGGATTCTGTCTAGGAGAGTAGGACAATAAACATTAGAGCTTCAACTTCAAGTCTCAGCGTGTTTTCCTTCACTCGAAGTCAGGATATCAATCCAGCTAAACTCCTAACTCCCATCGAAAGAGGGAGGGGGAAGGAGTTTTGAAGAATGTCTTCGGAGGCACAAGAACTCCAGCAGGCAATACAGCAACTTGCAGCGGCCCTGCAACAACACCAGCAGCAGGTCGATGTTCAGGTCAATACCCTACAGGCAGCCATGCTGCAGCAGTTACAGCAACCAGCTCCAGTCGCACCGCAGCCGGGCCCAGCAGCAGCAGCCCCGCCAGTCCTGAGGTCCCAGGGCTGCTTACCGGAAAAATTTGGGGGAGAGACTGCGCAACTAAGAACCTTCCTCACTCAGTGTACCATGTTCTTTGACAGCCGACCAGCTGAATTCCCAACAGACAGAACTAGAGTCACCTTCATTTTAAGCCTACTGAAAGGATCAGCTGCCGGATGGCCCATCCCAATGGTGGAGGCCAATGACCCAATTCTAAATGACTACCATAAATGATTTTATGGACCGTTTCAGGGCCCACTTCAATGACCCGATCAGAGAAGTCACCGCCAGCGGGGAAATTCGAAAGCTCCGACAGGGCAATAGGAGAGTGGGAACTTACATTGCGGATTTCAAACTGTTAGCAGGAGACTTGGGCTGGAATGAGATCGCCTTAAAAGATCAGTTTAAACAAGGGCTTGATGAAGAGATTAAGACCGAGCTGGTGAGGCAAGGCACCCCAGCAACCTTGGAAGATTTATACCAGCTGACCATAGTGATAGACACCAGGCTGGAAGAATTAAGGCAGCTCTGGCCGGGGAGAGGCAGAGCAGGATTCAGATCCACGCCTCCAGGATTTACAGCTTTCTCCACCACTTATGCTTACCTAGGAGCAGAGGAGCCGATGCAAATTGGAGCATCACAAAGGCTAATTTCCGAGGCTGAGAGAGAGAGACGGCAAGAGAGAGCCCTTTGCTTTTATTGTGGAGCCCCGGGTCACATAGTAAGGGCTTGTCCGATCAGAGGCCAAGCAACTCCGGCAAGAGCACCAGACCAAGCGGCAGAGCAGAGACGGGCCCCAGCCTCTACTTCCAACCAGGGAAACTTCGGCGGCCTCCCTCCCCAGAGCTCCACAGGGAGACCCTCCAGCAATTAAGAAGAGCTCATTCCGGAGATTCCAGCCAAACATTTTACTTTATCCCAGTCACAGTAACCATAGACTCCAAGCGGCAAGTTGCACTAGACGCTCTCATTGACTCCGGTGCCACCACTAACTTTATAGATGTAGAAACAGTGGAAAAGATGGATATTCCAACACTGGAATTACCACATCCCATAGAAATTGAAACCATTGACGGTCAACCCCTCAAAGCAGGCCCAGTCACACGCTGAACACAGCCAATTCAGCTAACGCAGAGCTTTCCAAACTTTTCATGTTGGTGACACACTTTTTAGACACGCATCATTTTGCAACACACTCTTACAGCAGGGCACAAGGCAGGCACTAGGACCTGCGCAGAATCACAGCAGGTTTGGAGGCAGCAAGGCACAAGGCAGGCACTAGGACCTGCACAGAATCCTGGCAGAGCCGGTTTGGAGGCAGCAAGGCACAAGGCAGGCACTAGGACCTGCATGAAATCCTGGCAGGGCTTGGAGGAAGCAGCAGCAGCGACACACCCAGACACTGCAGCCGACACACTAACGTGTCCCGACACACAGTTTGGAAAGCTCTGAGCTAACGATTGGAGCTCACACTGAGTGGATTCAGCTTTATGTCACAGCATCATTACAAGTTTCTATAAGCCTGGGCACGCCGTGGCTAAAGCTTCACAACCCATGTTTGGACTGGGTGACAGGAGCAATTTCCTTCCCAGCAAAAGACTGCCAGCACCACAAATTGCAAGCAGCCTCACCTTCTCCAAAAACGGCAGCACTTTTGGAGACCAGGGGGGCGCAGCTGCCGACCAAGTACGGAGACTTCACAGATATTTTCTGTGAACAGGAGGCTACAGCATTACCACCCCATAGGGTGTACGACTGTACTGTCGACCTAAAACCAGGAGCCAAGATTCCAACAAAGAAGCATTATACTATGTCGCACAAGGAACTATCTACCCTGAAAGAATACTTAGATACAAACCTCAAGAAAGGATTCATTCGACCATCCACATCTCCAGCATCTGCCCCTACCTTCTTTGTACCAAAGAAGCCAGACCCCTTCGCACCTTCAGCGCAGATGGATGGAAGGGGGACTCCCATGCGCACAGTTCATGACTACAGTGCACTTAACACAGTTACCGTTAGAGACCACTACCCGCTTCCTCTCATATCGGACCTGCTCAATCGCTTACAAAAAGCACGCATTTTTACAAAGTTGGATCTCAGAAATGCCTACAATCTGATCCCAATGAAGGAAGGGCACGAATTCCTGACAGCCTTCGATACCACATATGGTAAGTTTGAATATTTGGTCATGCCTTTCGGACTAAGTAATTGTGGGGCTGTATTTTCCAGATTTATGAATCACATTTTTTCAGATTTATTAGATAAGTATGTAGTCATTTACCTCGATGACATCCTCATATTTTCTGCTGATCCAACTTCTCATATAACCCATGTCCGCAATGTTTTACAAAGACTAAGAGAAAACAGGCTTTTTGCCAAGCTAGAGAAGTGTGCCTGTGATTTAACTCAATTGGACTATTTGGGCTACAGAATTTCCACAGAAGGCATAGCCATGGACCCCTCAAAGGTCCAGGCAATTCTCTCTTGGAACCCTCCCCGTAATATGAAGGAGGTACAAAAAATTTTAGGGTTCGCAAATTTTTATCACAATTTCATTTACAGATTTGCGGAAAAGGCATGCCCCCTTTCTCAGCTCTTAAAGAAAGGGACAAAGTTCTTCTGGGGTGAGCAGCAGCAGGCTGCTTTCCAAGAGTTTAAACAACTTTTTGTATCCCAACCTCTTCTAAGACACCTGACCCAGAGCGGCAATTCATTGTCCACACAGACGCATCCAATTTTGCAATAGCAGCTGTACTTCTGCAGGCTGAGAACCCAAAAGGTGAGGGGATGCTTCCTTGTGCCTTTTTCTCTCACACGCTATCACCAGCAGAGAGAAATTATGATGTGTTTAACAAGGAATTGCTTGCAATTAAAGCAGCTTTCCAAGAGTGGAGACACTGGCTAGAGGGGGCGACCTTTCCGGTAAAAGTTTGCACAGATCATAAGAATTTAGAACTTTTACAAAACACCAAGTCACTCACTCCACGCCAAGTCAGATGGAGCCAGTTTTTCTCCCGTTTCAATTTCATAATCTCTTACTTGCCTGGCAATCAGAATTGTCTGGCTGATGCATTATCTCGACAGCCTCAGGGCGTTCCAGCCTCCCACCAAACTGCTCAGGCTACAATTTTACAACCTCACAATTTTGAGAAGCCTACTGAGGGGAGCCAAACAGAGATCTTAGCAGCCAGCAGGCAGGCGGAGGATCTCTTTGCAAGAATCAAAGCTCAGCAGCAGCAGGACCCGTATGCAAGGGCTAGGCTGGATGACCTCCAGGGGGCCCAGCAAGGAACACTTTCCCCATTCATGTAGATGCGGGGATTCTTTGGCATAGCAGACGGCTTTATGTTCCCATCCCCCTGAGGGAAGAGGTGCTAAAGCTGTCACGACAGCCAAATGGCTGGACATGGAGTTTTCAAAACCCTGCATAGAGCTCTCAGAGACTACTGGTGGCCTAAGATGGCTGCACACATAAAGACTTACGTGGCCTCTTGTCATACCTGTAGACGCGCCAAACCCATCACAGGAAAACCAGCAGGACTTTTACAGCCCCTGCCCACCCACCCCCCAGCCCTGGGACACTGTCTCCATGGATTTCATCACTGACTTGCCACCGGCCCAAGGTTTTACTTCCATATTGGTGGTCGTGGACTGTTTTACTAAAATGGGACATTTTATTCCCTGCAAAGGCCTTCCATCTGCACAAGGAACAGCACAGTTGTTTTTGGACCATATTTTTAGGCATAAAGGTAAAGGTTCCCCCCGCACATTTGTGCAGTCGTGTCCGACTCTAGGGGCCGGTGCTCATCTCCGTTTGTTAGCCAAAGAGCCAGCATTGTCCGAAGACACTTCCACGGTCATGTGGCCGCATGACGCGCGTGGAACGCTGTTACCTACCCACCTAAGTGGTACCTATTCATCTACTTGCATTTGCATGCTTTCGAATTGCTAGGTTGGCAAGAGCTGGAGCTAGTGTGGGAGCTCACTCCGCACGCAGGGCTAGGGATTCAAACCTCCGAACTTGCGATCTTCCGAAAAGCCTGGCGTCTTATCCGCTGAGCCACCACGCCCCGATATTTTTAGGCATAGAGGTATGATTAATCACATAATTAGTGACAGAGGCTGTCAATTCACTTCCAGGTTCTGGGGGGTGCTTTTTCAGTCATTGGGGGTCCAAATACACTTATCCTCTTCGCATCATCCTTCCACAAACAGGGAAGCTGAGAAAATTAATCAGATATTGCAACAATATCTCAGATGTTAAATCAACTATCGCCAGGACAATTGGCCAGACCTGCTCCCCATGGCAGAATTTGCCTATAACAATTCAGTGCATTCCTCGACCAAGATGTCCCCTTTCCAAGCACTCTATGGGTTTAATCCGCGGGTATTGCCCACTTCCTCACAACAGGGAGCAGTTCCGGAAGCTGCAGACTTCGTCAAAGAGCGACAAGCTGCTCATGAGCTGTTAAAGGAGCAGCTGGACAACACCAAAGCTGCTTATAAGAGAACTGCAGACGCACACAGACAAGAAGGGCCGCCGATTAATGTGGGAGACAAGGTCTGGTTCTCTACCAAGTTTTTAACCTCTAGCAGACCTTCTAAAAAGTTGGACTCATAGGCCCTTTCACGGTGTTACAGCAGATAAACCCAGTGGCTTATCGTTTGCAGCTTCCAGACTCAATGAAAATCCATCCAGTGTTCCACAGATCATTGTTGGTCAAGGAATCCCCCCCAAGCACCTTGCGTTCACAGATTCCCCCCCCCACCTCCAGTTCTTGTAGACGGGGAAGAGGAGTATGAAGTTGAAGACATTTTAGATTCAAGGCGGCGGGGCAGGGGCATCCAATATTTGGTACATTGGGAGGGGTATTCTCAGACAGAACGGTCCTGGGAAAATGCCAAAGACGTGCATGCACCTTTGCTGGTGCACAAATTCCATCAGCTTTTCCCTCACAAGCCACGGCCTCACAAGCTCCCAGAAATTGATCCCTCGACCAAACAAGGAGAAAACCACCAAGCAGAGGAGTTCGTAAGTTGGCAGCCTTCACCCCTACGAGAGGCCCAGGGGCCAGAGCTAAGGGAGAAGGCTGAGCGGCAGCCCTCCACCTCTGGCATGCATTTCCCAAGAGGGAGGGGGGAGAACTTCTCTAACCCTCTAGCTGTTTTGCAGGAAGAGCCATCTGCACAGGAGATGTTATCAGATCTGGACAACAGCAGCCCTTCTTCCTTTGAAGATCCTTCCATGGAAGAGCTGCCCCCGCTCCCCAGTTCCCATGAGAATTCAGAGGAGATGGACTCCCATGAGAAAGTGGACGGAGACAAGGACACTGGAGGGGAGGGAGATTCCATGGAATGTGTTTTTGGAGGGGAAGGTGGTGTCAGGGAGATAACTGGTGGAGAAGGAGGGGGCCCTGATTTTTTGGACTCTTTCTCTGAGCATTGCCAGTTCATTTTAGTTTAGCTGGATTCTGTCTAGGAGAGTAGGACAATAAACATTAGAGCTTCGACTTCAAGTCTCAGCGTGTTTTCCTACACTCGGAAGTCAGGACACTGAAGGCCAGTGGGGAGCCCAGACGGGATCACAAAGAAAGGTAGAAATGCACCTAGCCAGCTTGGGAGGATGGTGATCTGGGCTATCCAACTCTCCAAATGATCAATGACTATCAGTGTAAAGGACTAGATCAGCTTTTCTCAAACTCAGCCACTTGGACTTCAGTGTGGACTTCAACTCCCAGAATTCCCCCTCACCCCCAGAAACCCATGGGATGTACCAACCCTGGCCCCACCTGCTGAGGCTGCTTGGGAGATTTATTTATTTATTTATTTTTCAAATTTAGTCACCACCCATCTCACTGAAAGAGCAACTCTGGCGGTTTACAATAAAACAAACATAAATACTAATTTAAAATACAATAAAACAATGTTCTCATATAAGTAATATATCCCACGGCATAAGTGGTAACTAAAAAAATTCTTAATCTATGGGAATAATGCTTCTAGATGTCTTCTGAGTAACTAATTTTATTAATCTGAAATGCAGATTACTAGCAGAGTTCCTGCTGCCACCACCAATCTTGGGGGTGGGGGCTCACCAGGCATCCTCCCCCTAACCTCAGCCTGCGTGTGGAGGGTCCCGTAACCTGTAGAGCCCTTCTGGTGAATCAAAGATAAACACGGAAAATGATTTCAATCAGGCAAACTCCTGACCATGGAACACCAAAGAGTTTTCAGCCCTTCCTTGGGAGACAGACCAAATTCACAAGACGTGAACAATGCCAACTTTTGTCTGTAGCTTGAATCATGTCAACTGGATTTCTATTTTCTCAGTGGAAACGTTTCGCTCCTTATCCAAGGAGCTTCTTCAGTCTGAGCAAAGTTGGTAAGGGAATCCTAAATATGTTTCTAGGTAGCTGTGTGACCTTACCCCTGGGGCTAGGTCATGGTTATATTGAGATGTATTTTAAGTCCTTTTATAATCTAAAGGGTTGTTAAGATCACCATGCTGCTGTTGAGCTTGTGAAATGGTCTTAATCTTTCTAGGCACAGAAGACAAAGCAGGGAGGAAGATGGGCGATAGGTTGTGCCTGAGGCCCCCACCTCTATTCAAGGAAGGATTTTCCAAGTTGGCATAAATGGATTCCTTGACCCCTCTCTCAAACCACCTATCTTCTCTGTCTAAAATGTGAACATTAATGTCATCAAATGAGTGTCCTTTTTCCTTTAGATGAAGATAAACTGCTGACTCTGGTCCTGTGGTGTTACTTCTCCTGTGTTGGGCCATCCTCCTGTACAAAAGTTGTTTGGTTTCTCCAATGTAGAGTTCAGAGCACTCCTCACTGCACTGGATTGCATAAACTACATTGCTTTAGATTATAAAAGGACTTAATTTAGACTAAATCTAATTTAGACTAAATCTAAAACCTTTAGATTATAAAAGGACTTAAAATACATCTCAATATAACCATGACCTAGCCCCAGGGGTAAGGTCACACAGCTACCTAGAAACATATTTAGGATTCCCTTACCAACTTTGCTCAGACTGAAGAAGCTCCTTGGATAAGGAGCAAAACGTTTCCACTGAGAAAACAGAAATCCAGTTGACATGATTCAAGCTACAGACAATTCCACCTGGATGACTGAGAACCTTCATAGACAATGCCAACTTTTAGTAACAACTACAAAAAAAAGTACACGTAAAATCACTTTTTGTTTTAAATATCAAAATAAAAGCATGGAAAAGATAAGACACCAGGGCTGCCCAATGAACAAGAAAATAGCTTGTAAGTTGTTAAAAGAATCAAAGGAAAATAAGGTTCTCCTGGGAAATTGGTGAAACTGGAAAATCCGTAAGGCCATCCCATGGCGGTGGTCTACTGCAATTGGAAGAACAATCCATTGTGGAAGCTCTTCAGATCAGAAATTCTTCCAGTGCAACAAAGATTTTCAAGATCATTGACTGTATTTATTTGTGCATAACTTGGGTCTGCAAGAAAAAAGGCAGGACCTTCCCAGCACAGAGAAATAAATACCAAAATCCCAATGCACATTCTCTTCTGGGTGGTTTCCACTCCTTCACCGTAGCAAAGTCCTGGGCGTCCTCCTTCCTGCTCCTCCCCACAATTCCAGGGGTTTATCAGAGCTGTGGGGAGATGGAGCCCCAGATCCACTTCCTGCTCTGGGGAGTTTTCAGAATCCAAAAGGATCAGAGTTTTCCTCTAAGACAGTGCTTTCCAAAGTGTCGCCGTTGGCGACACACCAACAGCAGCGGGGGCGGTGCGGGGGCGAGCATGGTGGCAGAAGCGCTGATGGCACGCCACTGCCGCCGCCGCTATACACACTGCCGCTGCCGCGCGCGCTGCTGCACCCCCGCCGTGCACGCCCCTGCCTCCGCTTCCGGGTTCTATTGCGACACACCAAACTGTGTGTTGCGACACACTAAAGTGTCGCGACACACAGTTTGGAAAGCTATGCTCTAAGAGAAAGAGAGTAATGGGGCGGCGGGGGGGAATCTGTACATGACCCAGAACATGCTTCTTTCCCTTGTGGGGTTGAGTATTGAGAAGATCTGATATTTCCCTGAGAGGAGAACCGGGTGAAGCTCTATCAGGCTGTTGTTTTCCAAGACAAATTCCCCAAGAAATTTCCAACTTTCTATTCTTCCATCTCAACCCCAGATTTTCATATCCTTCTTGCAGGAGGGGGCAACTAATTATCATCATCATCATCATCATATCTTGCTTTACTCAAGAGTAAGTCATAAATACTACTATAAAAACCAATACAAGTCACAATTTAAAAACACCAACGAGGTGACACTAGAAATAATTAGGCCAACATTAGAAACAAAGTATTTCTGATGATGGGGAAGGCTGTTGTACTCCAGGCAGTCAAATTGTTTTAGCTGTATTTTTCAAATTTAATATATCGGATAGGTTGTAAGTCACCCAGAGTCTCTTTGGAGTTGGGCAGCCTTAAGAAATCAATTAAACAAATAAATAAACAAAACAGGGGTGGTGGAGATTCACAGCCATCACTGGGGACCTCCAAACTTTTTCCAAGTACTACAAAGAGAATATATGCAGCTCAGGGTTGAACTGTGCAGTCCTTGGTGCTCTCTGAGCTTGGTTGTTTGCTTGCAGAGATTTCATAACCCAAGTAGGTAACATCATCTGTGATGTTGTGTGAGTGTGGGGTTTGCTCCCTGTTTCAGTACAGTAGCTTGCACTGCATGCATGCATCCATTCATTCATTCATTCTATATGACCGCCCATCTCCCCCAACGAGGAACTCTGGGTGGTTTACAATAAAATCACATTTAAAATAAGGATATAAAAATATAAAATTACAATTAAATTAATACAATTAAATAATTATAAAATCCAATTTTGGTGAATTAGCTTAACAAAAAGGAAGGACATTATGGAATTAACCACCCCCATGAGGAACTGTTACTTTCCCCTTCCCATGCTAGGCGGCAGAACCAGGTTTTCAGCTCTTTCCTAAAGGTCGGGAGGGAGGGGACCTGCCTCAACTCTGGGGGCAAGATATTCCAAAGGGCGGGTGCCACTACAGAGAAGGCCCGCCTCCTGGACCCCACTTGATGACATTCCCTTATTGATGGGGTCCATAGCAGGCCCTCCCTGAATGATCGGGTGGGGCGGGTCGGTGATATGGGGATAAGACGGTCCCTCAGGTATCCTGGCCCCATGCCATGTAGGGCTTTAAAGGTGATAACCAACACCTTGAATTGGACCCGGAAGCAAACCGGCACCCAATGCAGCTCGCGGAGCAAAGGTGTTATATGTGCTGATCTTGGTGCACCCAAAATTGCCCGCGCGGCCGCATTCTGCACCAGCTGTAGCTTCCAGATAGTCTTCAAGGGTAGCCCCATGTAGAGCGCATTGCAATAGTCTATGTGGGAGATGACAAGAGCATGAGTGACTGTTTGGAGGGCATTGCAATCCAGGAATGGGCGTAACTGGCTCACAAGCCAAAGCTGTGCAAAGGCCTTCCTAGCCACAACTGCCACCTGCTCTTCAATCAGGAGTCGTGAGTCTAGAAGGACCCCCAAGTTCTGCACAGGCTCCGAATGGGGCAGTGCTACCCCATCGAGAACCAAAGATGACAAAGCTAAATCCAAAAACGCCTGGGAATTCCTGGACGCTTGGCACGAGACACAAATAGAGCAAACTCCCAACTTAAGAACGGAAAACGGAACATTGGTGGACAGCAAAAGAGATTCAAAGACGTTCTCAAAGCTAATTTTAAAAAGTTTAATATCAGCACTGAGAACTGGGAAGCCCTAACTCATGAGCGTTTCAATTGGAGGTCAGCCCTTATTAAAGGCGCTACGGACTATGAAGAAGCACGAGTCCAGGGCGAACGGGAGAAACGAGCTGAGAGGAAGGCACGTCAAGCAAACCCTCATTGTGACCGACTTCCATCTGGAAACTTATGCCCTCATTGTGGGAGGTTGTGCGGATCCAGAATTGGCCTTTACAGCCACTTACGGATCCACCGTTAAGATTTTAATCCTGGAAGACAATCTTACTCGGCTACGAGTGATCGCCAACGATATCGGATAGGTTGTCAGTCACCCAGAGTCTTCTGGGAGTTGGGCAGCCTTAACAAATCAATTAAACAAATAAAGAAACAAAACAGGGGTGGTGGAGATTCACATCCATCACTGGGGACCTCCAAACTTTTTCCAACTTTTTCCAACACAGCCTGTGTTGGTGGGGGTGTGGTTTTCTCTTTGGCACTTCCTTGATTAGGGTATTGCTTTCTGCTTGATTTGTCTGCTTGATTGTTTGTCTCCTTGGTGGTTCCTTGATGGTTTTCTGCTTATCTGGGTGTTGGCTGCTGGAGAAGATGCGTTCCGGTCTTTCTGTTTCCTTCTTAGCTTCCTTATTGTCTCTTTTGAATGCCGGGTAAATGGGATTTATCCCTATGTGTCTACTGATGGCTGATGTGTCTGGAAACTGTGAGCATCCTAGACCGAGCTAAATCCAAAAACGCCCGGGAATTCCTGGACGCTTGGCACTAGACACAAGTAGAGCAACCTGCACTAGTCAGCGGGGAGGTGACAAGAGCAGGCGGGACTGCAAGCAAAACCTCATTTTCCAGAAATGGGGCACAAGATGCAGTTGTGCAAAGGCTCTAGATACGGAGCTACGGATTTTGGATTTTTCCTCCAATAGGACTGGGGTCTTGAACGGGTTCGGTGCGGGACTAAGGGGGGGAAACCCACAAAAGCTCTCAGCAATCCACTCCTGCTTCACCTGGTGCGTCCAGGAATTCCTGAGTATTTTTGGATTTAGCTTGGTCTTTTTAAATTGGGTCTAAGAAATATTCAGGGAATGTGAACATTTTTCCAGCTATGGATCATTGGCTATAAATGGGTATAACTGCAGAGAGCTCAGAAAGAGATAAAAACCAAAGCAGTGAAAGCCGTTCCAGTCCGGCTGGTGTTGCTGCTCCTTCTTATGGCTCAAGGTTTGAGATGGATGGATCGATCTTGGATAGATCTTTTTAAAAGAATCCCCTGGAATTGCCAGTCGAGCACTGAAATACCTCGAGAGAACCTTCTCTTGACACACAGCAATTAAAAAGAAGAATAAAATTAGGCTAAATATAGAAGATGATCTACACTTCCAACTTTTCTCCAAGGAAAAGCAATCACATCCCAGTCCTTCAACATTGACCTCTTTGTTAAAACTTTAACCTCCCAAATCATTGTAAAAAGCAAGGGGTTTTATTTATGCGTCCAAAATCCGGGACCCATAACTCCCGTGGGAATTAAATTTGGCACATTTTATAAAATATTTTATGACATAAAAATTACGACAAAACATTTTATGACATAATACAAAATGTCACAAAACATTTCCTGTGGTCAGCTCCTGATGTTTGACTGGGCTATGCAGGTCAACCTGAATGACATGGGCTCTTATCAAGTCAGATATATCTCTGAATATCTCCCTGAACTTTTATCATCTGGGGATATTGGGGTTTAGGCCGGGTGGGGTGGGGTCGAGGACAAGGTGAAAATCAAGATGGACGGTTCTTTATGAAGATTATGCAAGGAGCACTTCTCTGTAGCCTCTCACCCTGCTGCATTCACACGGCAACCTTAACCCGATCACTCGACTGCACCAGCCTCCACGTTTCCCAATCCACGGAACCGATCCGAGAAACGGGCTGGGTCCTCACAGCACAAGAAGCCAGAAAGAGCAACAAAGCCACCGCCAAAGGGAGGTAATACGACCCAAGCTGAGCGGTCGCGCGAAGGCAGCCAGGAGCTTTGAGGGACGGAAAGAGGTGCGCTTGGGGGCGCCCAGGTAGACTTGACTGACATCTGGCGGGGGGACCCTTGTCCTGTTCCCAGAGAGGCTCTCCTGGGGGGAGGGGGAAGAGCGGCAGCAGAGTCCCATCCACGCTTTGGGGCCTGTTCTGAAAGTAGCCGGAGGGGGAGGGGGGCGGACTAGAAAGAGGACCGAATCGGGATGCTATTTCTGGGATAATCTTTTGGGGGGAGAAGTAGAGAGAGATTCCCTGGATGGATTCCCACCGGCAGAAAAAAAGGGGCTGGAACCCCCAACGCCCTCGAGGGGACTCACCTAAGCAGCACTCCAGTAGGGCGACCGCCACCAGCCCCAGAAGCAACAGGGGCACAGGGCGCAGAGCCATCCTGTCCGCAAACCTCACCTTGCGCTCCGTTCTCCTCCAGTTCCGGGCAAACAATGGGGCGCTCTGGGTGATCCACACCGCAACAATCCAGAGCGAGCCGGCGATTGGCCAAGCTTAACCAGTAGAAAAAAAGCATTCCGATGCCGTCTGTGGTTGCTAGGCAGACGGCCAGGCGCAACTTGCGAAAAGGAAAACGAAAGTTCCCCCGGCGTCGCCGTTCGGGAAAACCCCCTTCCGGGGATGCCGCGTCTTGGGGGAGGAGCAGAACTGCGGGGCTCGGAAACGCGGGAGGATTATTTGGGCGGGGTGGGGAGGGGCGCAGGGCGTGGGGGGCGCGTCCCTTTTCGACTCCGTACAGCCCCTCGCAGCCGGGGATGGGGGAAAGGTCCGAAACCTGAGAGAAGTTTAGTTCTGGCTAGAAGCGCTCAGCGGCTCTCTCTGGTGGCATCTTAAAGGCGAAGACGGGTCTTTCCTATGGGAAAAGGTCAGGGGGGGGGGGGGGGAAAGTACGCTAATGCCCTACACTTCCTATGATGAGCAAAGTATGAGTAAGATGCAACGGGCTTTTCAGGGCTTGAACCATCTCCTGCTCTCTTCTGCTGTCAGCTTTCCACCGAGCATGTACAGAGTGCAAATGAGGCCAGGCCTGTGGGGAAGAGGAGTGAGCTGCTGCCTCCCTTTCACGGGTCTGTATTTATACGGATGAAGAACCCCAAGGACAGGAGAGGGGAGCTTCCAGTTGCTGGGGGAGTCTCTGGAAACTGGCCTTCTGCAGTATCAGCCGCACCTTCGGATCCTCTTTTCTGCCTGGGTTCACAGCAGGCTAAACCTGCACTTCTCTTTTCAGAGACTGGTTAGTTTATGGGGCAGCATCTGGTGCAAACACACAAAGTACAAAACAAAGCACAAAGAACTAAGTCCCAGAAGGGAGAATTCACCAACGTTGCAACTAACCTGGTGTGAGAATGTTGTGCAAAGGCGCCTCCCAGGCACACCGCTCAGGGCCGCGTTGCCTGTGGAAACGGAGGGAAGAGAAGCGCCTGCCTTGCCCTGTCCAAGTGCTGGGGGCCTCTTTCTCCAGGCACGGCCCCCACACAAAGCTGCCTCATCTGGGCAGGCCCTTGCTCCATCCAGACTCCCCCAACCCCAAACCCCCCCCCCCCGGCCTTTCCAGGCTCCTTCCCAAGGATGCCCAGAGTTTCCAGCTTGAGCCTGAGATAAATTTCCCCAGCATTTCCTTGATGTTTCCAAGTGGCTAATTTTATATTAATGCCAGGAGTCTAGCAATTGTTTTCATCACCCTACATCATTTCTTTAAAGCAGCCTTCCACAAACGGTGCCTTCCAGGAACGTGGAACCTACAAGTTTCATCAACCACGCCAGTGGGAGTGATGGGTACTATAGAGCATCATATCTGGAAACCAGATGGCTGAAAATGCCTGCCTTAATGAATACAGCTTAGTTTTCATCAAACGTTTGGCCAGTGAAATGGATGAAAAATGCATTCCCAGTTTTCTGGATGTCCTGAGTGTGAAGACAGCAGATAGATTTCTTCTAGCTTAGGTCCCAGCAAAGCCGACGTGAAGGATAAGTTGGGACATAGTCCCACTGATTTCAGTGGGAACTTAAGTTTGGCGCAAGTACTATATGTATCACCATTGTTCATTTTAAAAGCATGTAATACCAAGTGCATGGAGAAAGTACTTGACATTGAGGAATCTGGTTGTTCAGGCAGGAGCATCTGCAGAGGGAGGTCAAAAAAGTCAAGATGGGGGATGCAACGTGACTGAAGCCCCGCCCCTTTACCACAACAATCCTAAAAAGAGGCAGGTCTTTGATTGCTCAGTTGTGGCCCCCATCCTGAATATTTTTTACCCCCCTCGGAGGATACCCCTGTGAGATATGTTCAGAAGAATAGCCTTTCCAGTTTTATGAACCCGTGCCTTCCCGTGGAAACCAATGCAGTGAGTGACTGAAGGGTTTGAGGTTAGAGCAGTAGACCTACATTCCCAGTATATTACCCCATCTGCTCATGAGCATTGCCATTTCTTTCCACTGTGAAACCGAATGGGACTGCACTGTGCAATATATAGAAATGTACAGTATATACAGTAGCAAGGCAATTATGTCACTGCAGGGGGATGGGGAGAAGTATTGGGTGATGGTGAACTATTTGGGGTTTCAGGCTTGAAGTAATCCAAACAACGTGTTGTAAGGCTAACAATATCTTTATTGATAGCATAAGGCAATAATGGATGTATAGTGCATTATTGCAAAAATGTAAAATCAAAGCATAAGCAGAGTTCCATCACCAGAAGTGAGGAAAGAAAAACATCATGGTCTGTGCAAAGACCAGGCATAGTTACAGTTCAGATACAAGTACATGTAGATAGCAGTCTACATAAAGAACAAAGGCATATAGGAAGAACATAAGTGAGAACATAAGTATGAATGAATACCCATGGTTCATAGCTCATATCTGATTGGTTCAAAAATGGGCATCTCTTTCAGCATAGCATTTTGGTAGCAATTGTACTTACTATAAAGCATCACACGATGGCAGTGTTGTGTATTGGCCTTCCCTCGAGCTACAATTCTCTTGGGAACAATAGTGATAAGGGTTTATTATGGCTAGATAGAGGGACACCTGCTGATTACGAGTGGAATGTTTGTAGAATGTTTTGGGAACCAAACTTTCAATGCAGGGTCACTTGTAATTTTCCACTTTCCGGCCATATTCAGTGGATAAAATGCCATGCGTTTAATTCTGCATAGAATACTTTAACCAAATAACTTTAACAAGAAGAGCATGGTTGCCGTTTTCCTTTCTTTGGGGGCAAAGCTGTTTGAAGAGAAATAAGCTTGCAGAGGAATGAGGGTGGCCTTCTCTGCACTGGAGGCTGAAAATAAGAGGAAAAATACATCCTCCACCTTGCACTGGTTTGGGGCATTTTGCCATCAAGACTGAGCAGCACCATTGGGAGGGATTGGTAGAACAATTGGGCTGGGGGCACCGACTGCCGATTGGACACGACTGCTTCAAGGTTGGCTGGCAAGCCGAGGTAAACCTTGAAACAACCACATGAGAGGGAAACGCAAAAAGTCAGAGAAGTCATTGATGGATGTTTCTTGGTTTTCCTTTGCTCTGTGCAACGAGGCAGACACTGTGGTATGGCTTTTCACCAGTGTGGATCCTCTCTCCCCCCTCTCTCTCCATCCTGGGAGGCGCTACTTTAAGCAAAAGGTATGTCCCGAGTTGGCACTGCCCATCACGTTTCTCTGTACTGTGGCTGCGATTTCTCCGATGCCTAATCAGGTGAGACTTGCTGATAAAACCCTTCCCGCGCACCACACACTGGTATGGTTTCTCCCCTGTGTGGGTCCTCCTGTGTGCAGGAAGATTCAAAGTGCTGCTGAAACTCTTCCCGCATGCGCAGCACTTGTATGGCTTCTTGCCCACGTGAGTCCTCTGGTGGAGGATGAGATGGGAGCTCTGAATGAAAGCCTTCCCTCAGTAGGAACACTCGTATGGTTTCTCTCCCTTACGCGTCCTCTCATGTGCGGTACAGTTTCCCCTCAGTGTGGATCCGTTGATGGCCCCCAGGGGCTCCTTGCAAGGGAGGTGTCTCCCCTCTTCGCCCAGATATGCAAATTCTTGGCTTTCAACTATTTCGTATTTTATAAGGTCTGAGGTCTGTTCTGACTTTTCTTTCTTCCCACCATGTACCCCTTGGGGGTGTTTGTGATGCAGTGGCAAGGGATCACTGGAATACTCCTCACCTATCCAGCAAGAAAGCTTCTTCAGATTTCTTGGATCCTCAGAAGGGTTTTTTTCTTCCCTCCTGGAAATGTTTGTTACTCCCTTTCCTTGGAATCCCGTTTTTTCAAGTTTTTCAGTGAGGCAGCTTCCCTCTTCCCACCCATTCACATGTGCTACTCTGTCAATATGAAACAGAAAATAATATTGGATGTGATCTGATGATGCTGGCTGTTGGATGAATGTATCCATCTGGTAAAAAAAAAAAGAGATTTGAAAATAATTTTTGTGCAACTGCCCAGGGATTACAATAACCTTGCCTTTTTTTTTCCTGGGGGTGGAGGCAAAGTTGAGTCTTCCTTCCTTCCTTCCTTCCTTCCTTCCTTCCTTCCTTCCTTCCTTCCTTCCTTCCTTCCTCCCTCCCTCCCTCCCTCCCTCCCTCCCATCCATCCATCCATCCATCCATCCATCCAATTTATATAGCCATTCATCTCACAACAATTGACTCTGGGTGGCACACAACAGAACTAAAAAACATTCATTCTCCTCATGGATGCAGATAAAGAATGCTTTTTCAGCTGCCCCTGTCTGAGGTGAGATGAGGGTCAAACTGTTAAAGTAATGACAAATGGCAATTAGTATGGCATCTCTGTCATTGCTAAGCTAAGTGACTTAGCAAAACTGAATGTTCTTATACTGGACAGGAGACCCAGATTCCTTGGGCAACCCACCTGTGTTTCTTCTCAGTTGTAAATTATTCCTATGATCAAGATAAAACATGCCCTTTTCGATTTTCTCTCAACCCCATTTAGAGTTGCTCTGATCAGTTTTGGGGCTCTTGGCTCTTACTGGCTGGGGCCCCTGGGGTTACCGTATTTCTGTTGCCAGATAAAGAAAACCAATTTGAACCTCTCCAGTCATGTGGCTCAATTTCTCAGGGTGAGATTTCTATCACATGGGCAACGTTCAGGATGGGAGAATTATTCCATACTTGAAAACTCCTCACGAATGACACTTTACTGGGTGGGGCCTGCCCCAAGACAGCACAGTTCAAGGGCTTCCAAAGAAAGATAACTAGAGTGTGATTGTAACCCGCCCAGAGTCCCTTGCATGGGAGATGGGCGGGGAATAAATTTGAAAAATAAATAAATAAATAAATAAATAAATCCTTCTGAAACAAAAGCAACCAAATCAAAACTGCAATTTGTCTCTGAGACCAGAGCTAACAGTGAAGGAAGAAATCTTACCCAGGTTCGTCCCAAGCCGGGAATGAATAGACGCAGGCAGATGCTGGAACAGAGGTTGCTGGTTTATTCCCAAGAGCACATGCAGAGTACAGAAGTACAGGATATGCTGGTTGGAAGGTGGCCCCACGAGCACACTCCAACCAGCCCCTCTTATAGTTACAGTAGTCTTTCGTTTAGACAAGTACAAGATTTATTGAAAACAATCATAAGGAAGTGACATCTATTCTGTTCTAATAACTCTTAATTGGTTCTTGGGAAGGCTTTCTCTAGGAATTCTTAGAAAGCTTTTATTATAAGAAAGGGAAGTCGTTCCTCGTTTTGGCGCCCTCTGTTGTTTTGTTATTTCCGTACTCCCGGTGCCTCTGGGTTCTCCCATTGAGTTGTTTTGTCAGTTTCTGGGAAAGTTTTCCTTCCTTTTCTTATGTTTAATGCACGGGTTTTGTTTTCTTTGTCCCTGGGTGTGGTTGGAATGTCGGAAGGCTTGATTATGTTTGCCCTATGGGTTAGTTTAATTTAGATGGAGACATCTTTTCTTAACTTCTTTTTCCTGGCATAAAGAATGAATTCTTCTTTCCTTAATTACTGGAAAGGATTTATGTGTGTGTGAATTTCTAATCCTTCTGACAACAGCATGCTTGGGAAATCTGCCTACTGTATTTTGGAGGTTCATATTGACATAGTTCATGCTTTTCACACAACCCCCTTTTTGTGAGTTAAGGGGTGGGGTAGAGGTTGTACGTGTGGATGTGTCTAACTTTGAAATACCCCCCTCCCCCGAATTTGATCTGTCCCCACTCTATTGGCCTGTCAGCCCTTCAAGGAGACCAGACTTGTCATGCAGGGCAAATACTATTTTTATTATAAAGATCTGGTAACAGAATCTTGCATGTCTGAATGCACTTCCCTCCTCCCGCTCTTTATCTTTGTGAGAACTAGGGAGGGTCTTGTCTGAGATGCTTTCTCAAGTTACAGTTCTGGTTTGGACTCAGATTTCTTTTATCCAGCTGGCTGGAGAATTCTGGGAGTTAAAGTCCACACATCTTAAAATTACCAAGTTTGGAAAACACTGAAATGTACGAACCACCACAAATCTTTTTGATTGAGGTAGAGTACAAATCTGGCAGAGAAACAAATAAAGTTAATTCCAAGAGAATATGGTAGATATGAATCAGAGAAAGGCTGTCCTGAAAAATGGCTATAAATGCAAGAAATAGGAAGGAGATTTTACCCTTCAATTTAAACACAGATTCTCTCTGTACCTCTTCTGCATCTTCTTTAACTGTGACGGCTATTGCGGGTCTTTCAGTCATGACAGAGACGGCCTTTTCTTGTGTCATTTCCCAGCTGGAGAACACCCTCCATGGGCAGCTGCGATGGTACCCCATTTTCTTAACTCCTACAACATCTTATTTGATCTTATGTTTTTACTCCAATTGTATTTTTAGTGGGTTTTATTGTTAACCACCTAAAAAGCTATTAGGCAGTTTAAAAATAGTAATGCATAATAAAATAGATCTGTCGCCAGGTGTTGGGGGAGGGGACATTTGCAGTGATTCTTCTATTGTTCAGCCTAATCTGTACTTTTTCACTTTTTACCTGCTCCTTTCATTTTTACCTTTCCTTAGCTGCTGTTGAGCGCTCAAGGGCTCCAGGATGGACTTGTGGACTTGGTGTATTGTCTATGAAGGTTCTCAGTCATCCAGGTGGAATTGTCTGTAGCTTGAATCATGTCTTGAACCATTAAGAAAATAGAAATCCAGTTGACATGATTCAAGCTACAGACTTGGTGTATTGCCATACCAAAGAGATGACTGCAGACATTCTTACCAAGCCTCTACCGAGAGACAGTTTCCAGAACCTTCGATTCAAAATGGGACTCTGGGTGGTTTAATTAAAAATTTGCATGCTGTTTTGTATGCCTGAGAAGGGTTTTGTGGGATAATATTGCAGTCAAACCAACAATTCATGTCTTGCTATATAAGCACATGAAAGGGGACGGAGGCTCACAGAGACTTCCTGAGTAATTTCCTAGAGAGAGAACTCTGAGATCACATCCCTCTCTTCTCAACCATGCGAGTGTCTGAGCTCTGCAGCTCAGACATCATTTTCAAGCTTATATATTCTATTTTTGTAACTTACTTAATATTTTAAACCTGCCTTGACTCTACTACTGCAACTGCTGTTTTGAGACTTAGATTATGTGAGTAAACATTACTTTTATTTCTTCACAAAACTGTGTGATTGTTATTTTAAGAGGGATAAAAGGGGTATCTGTAGCTTGAATCATGTCAACTGGATTTCTATTTTCTCAGTGGAAACGTTTCGCTCCTTATCCAAGAAGCTTCTTCAGTCTGAGCAAAGTTTGTAAGGGAATCCTTAAATATGTTTCTAGGGTGGCTGTGTGACCTTGCACCTAGGGCTAGGTCATGGTTATTTGAGATGTTTATTTCTAAGTCCCTTTATCATCCAAAGGAGGATCGTTAAGATTACCTTGCTGTTGTTGAGATTGCGAAATGGTCTTAATCTTCCTAGGCACAGAAGACAAAGCAGGAAGGAAAATAGGGCAAAGGCACAATCGTCCCCAACATTTGAGGCGTCCCAACCTTGCTGGCTTTTAGAAAGACGGTCTAGACCTGGCTCTCATCGTAGGCCTTTGGATCTAGGCAAGCAGAGCCCCTGTTGGTTGGTTGTTCTGCTCAGGTCGCAGTTTGGCACATCTGGGTTGTCTTTCAATGACACAGGGCTGATTTTTCTCGTTTAAAGTTTATTTTTGTTGTATGCCACCTAGAGTCATCTTGGTTGAGTTGGGCAGCTATATAAATGCTTGAACTAAAGAAATACATACATACACTTAAAATAATGGTCAGCACATTCAATTATTGGGTTTGACTCCGTGACTACTGGCTTGTCAAGATCTGCCCTTTGGAGGACATGAAATCGGCAACCCCCCTCACATTTGCCAGTTTCCGTCCCTGGCCACTCATCTATATGCCTCTGGTACTTTTTTTCACAATTCAACTGATATCCAGCTTTCGAAGAAGAAGGTTTGGGATGTTTTGGCTCAAAGAACCTTTCCAAAATCAAACAACATAGCATGACCTTAGGAAGAGTCTCATGGTTAACGGAGTCATCTCTTATGCATTTGCTAGACTTCAGTTACACAAAATGTCATCGGTGTTAGGGATGGCCGATTCTGCAAACCACCAGTTTAGAATTCTATGTGTTTCCTGTTTCAATGTTTATCTTAATTAATTGTGATTTTGTTTTATTTGCTGGTGTATGACCGAATAAGATTGATTGATTGATTGATTGATTCTTCCATTGAGGGGTCAGAGAACTTTTCCTTCTTCTTTTTTATAAGAATTTTATTAAGTTTAAAGCAAAGATTAAAAAAAACCACTAAAAAGCAAAAAACTACAAAAAGAGGGGAAAAAAGAACTAAAAAATGTGAAACAGAAGAAGAAAATGATTTTGAAGATTACATAAAGAGGTGACTTCTGACTTTCAACAGCATGAATATACAGCAATTTCCATAATCAGTCCCTTACTCTATATCAAACCAAAATCATGTTATTTCTATAAATCATTCCATTAGCACATTATAAAAATCACTAAATACAATTGCTCCTTCCCCTTATATTATTTTTATTTATTTTATTTTATTATTGTATTTATACCCCGCCTATCCCCTCCCTAACGGAGGACTCTAGGCGGCTTACATACATATTGATTACATTTCATTATACATACATTTTTAATTATACAATTAACCGCGCATTAAGGGAAGGGGTAAGGGAACCGACTCATCCATGACTACAAGTTCCACAATGCCTTGCGTCAGAGCCGGCTGCCGACGTCCTGTAGATGGAGCTGTTGTTCCGGGATCCGTCGTACCACCGCATTCCAAGATCTTCCGTTTGGTGGGCGACCCCCGACAGGACACCAGCAAATTCTCCCACTTAAGGTGGTACCCATTTATCTACTCGCAAAGCTTTCGAACTGTTGGGTTGACAGGAGCTGGGACGAGCAATGAGAGCTCACCTCGTTGCGCGGGGTTTCGAACTGCCGACCTTCTGATCGGCAGTCTACAGCTCAGCGGTTTAACCCGCTGAGCCACCGCGTCCCCGGTGTTAAATATTAAAAGAAAAAGAAATATATAAACCTCCTAATCAACTTCCTCCCCCAAAGACAACATTTATTTATTTCCTTCCTACCACTATTCTATACATTTCTGTCCACTGTAATAAAAATCAAACTAAAAAAAAACATATAAATTGTCTAAAGGTAAAGGTAAAGGTTCCCCCTGCACATTTGTGCAGTCGTGTCCGACTCTAGGGGCCAGTGCTCATTTCCGTTTGTTAGCCGAAGAGCCAGCGTTGTCCGAAGACGCTTCCACGGACATGTGGCCGGCATGACGCACTTGGAACGCTGTTACCTACCCACCGAAGTGGTACCTATTCATCTACTCACATTTGCATGCTTTCGAATTGCTAGGTTGGCAAGAATTGGGGCTATTGCTGTCACACGGGGCTAGGGATTCGAACCAATCTTCTGATTGACAAGCCTGATGTCTTACCCGCTGAGCCACCACACACCCCATAAATTGTCTACTTTTATAATTAATAATACTATAACAATCTTAACCCTATTAAACCTGAAACCAAGCAATTATTGGGGAGTCTTTGGTGCTCTCTGAGCCTTGTTGTTTTCATGCAGACGTTTCATTGCCAGGCTAGGCAACATCTTCAGTGCGAAAAGGGAGTGGAACTTGCTGTCTGTTTATATACCCTGGCTTGTCCTGCCTGTGTTGGTGGGGGTCTTGTACTCTCCTTGGTAGTTCCTTGATTGGGCTGTTGTGTGCTGTTTGGGTGATTGACTGAGTTAATAGTTCCTTGATTAAGATCTATTGTGTTGTTTGATTGCTCCTCTGCTGCTAATCTTGCTGTTAATCTATGCATATCTTGTTGTTGATTGCTGGCCCAGGGGTGTTCTGGTCTTCTGGCTATTCTATTGTCTCTTATGAATGGTATGTAAATGTTGTTAACCTCTATGTGTCTGTTGATGGCTGCTTTGTCTGAGTGCCAAGCTTCCAGGAATTCTCTAGCATTTTTGGATTTGGCCTGGTCTAATATGCTCACAGTTTCCCAGTTGAAAGTATGGTTAAGTCTGTCCATGTGTTGTGAGATTAAGGAGTTTTCATCATGTCTTCTGACTGCTAGTTGGTGTTCGTGGATGCGTTCTGCTAGTCTTCTGCCAGTCTGTCCTACATAGTGGCTGTTACAGTCCTTACACTGTATGTTGTAGATAACTCCTGTTTTTTCTTCTTGGGCTACTGGGTCTTTTGGTTTACTTACAATGTTCTGAAGGGTTTTGGTTGGTTTGTGTGCTACAGTGATGCCGTGTGGATGTAACAGTCTATTAGTAGTTTCTGAGATGTTTCTGATGTATGGCAGTGTAATCCTTTTCATAGCTTCTGTTGGTTTTGCTGTGGTGGGTTGAGTGGTCAGGCACTTTTTGATAAAGTTGTGTGGATATCCATTTTGCTGGAAGATGCTATATAAGTGGTCTGTTTCCTTTTTCTGGTGTTCTGGGTTGCTGCAGTGTGTTTGTGCTCGTCTGAATAGTGTTCTTACACAGCTCCTCTTGTGTGAGGTTGGGTTATTGCTTTGATAGTGGAGCACTTGGTTAGTGTGGGTAGATTTCTGGTAGACTTGTGTTTCTAGAATGCCATCATTTCCTCTACTGATGAGGATGTCCAAGAAGGGTAGTGTGTTGTTGTTTTCTTCTTCCCTTGTGAATTTTATTCCTTTGAAGATGTTGTTGATGGCTTCATGTGTTTCCTCCAGTTGATCCTTTTTTATTATGACGAAGGTGTCATCTACATACCGGATCCATACTTTGGGTTGTATGTGTGGGAGTGCTATCCTTTCTAGACGTTGCATTACTATCTCTGCTATGAGTCCTGAGAGTGGTGATCCCATAGGTGTTCCTTTGATTTGTTGGAATATTTGTCCATCAAACTGAAAGTAGGTGGTGAGGCAGAGGTTGATGAGGTCCATGTTTCTGGGTATTTTGATCTTGGTGTATCTTGTTAGGTCGGGTGTGTTACGTAGAACTGCTGCCATGGATTCAATCGCTAGTGCTTGGTCTATGGATGTAAAGAGTGCAGTGACATCAAATGACACCATAATTTCATCTTCATCTATTTTTATGTCTTTCATTTTCTGGAGGCACTGTAGTGGGGAATTGATAGAGTATTCACTCTCCTCTGTGAGATGCCCAAGTTTTCTTGTAAGTTCTTTAGCTATGTTGTATGTGGGGGTGCCTGGTAATGATACAATTGGACGGAGTGGTATGTCAGGCTTGTGTATTTTGGGGCGTCCGTAGAAGCGTGGGATGATGGGTCCACTGCTTTTCATCCGCCTCTGTTCTTCTTTTGTGATTTGACCTTTCTTGGTTAGGTCATTGAAGATTCTTTTGACCTGGTTGTCCAGTTTCTGTATCGGATTGGTGTTTACTGGGGTGTAGGTTTCTTTGTCCTGAAGTAAATCTTTGGCTTTTTGTATATATTGTGATCTGTCCATAATGACAGTGGTGCGGCCTTTGTCTGCTGGGAGGATGATGATATTTTGGTCCATCTTTAGGTTTGTGAGGGCTGCTCTGTCTTCTGCTTTCAGTTGGCTCTGTTTCCATGTCCTTCTGGTTTGTGGTATGATTATCTGTCTTACATTCTCTTGGGTTTCTGTAGTAAGTCCTGTAGTTTTCAATGCTGCTTCGAAAGCTGCAAAGAATTCTAATTTATTTGCATCCTCTGTGTTATAATTGAGGCCTCTCTGTAAGATACTGTGTTCTGTAGTGGATAATGGGCAGCTGGACATGTTGACCACCCATTCCTGTTCCTGTACTTCTTTGTTTCTGGGGTTTAATTTAAGTAGTTTAGTTTGAAGTTTAGCTTTCCTTTTTTCTGATTGTCTCAGTGATGTGGTCTTGATTGTAGTAGTCAGCATGTTGATATGTTCAGGAGTCATAGTCTGTTCTAGTTGTTCTTTGAGGCTGTCTATTGTGTGTTGATATTTGTTTAATCTGAGGTGGGCGTCCATGATTGGATGATTGGCTTACATCTTCGATTGGCTTACATCTTGGTTTAAACACCGAATCATGATTATAATTTATAGCCTGTGTCCTTTATTTGTTTATTTCTTTGTTTGTTGGATTTAGAAGTTGCCGGACTCCAAATGACTCTGAATAAATAATAAAGAATAAAGAATAAAAAGAAGCAAAATGTACAGAGAAAGGGCACAAGGACAGGTGAAACAGCCTTGCTAATTCTCTTTTTCAGACCTTTGGAAATTGATTTTTTATCCTAAAATGCCAAACACACCATTTCTGGGGCCCAGGAAGAAAAGAGAAATGGACTCCTGGCCGGAAAGAGGGACTGGGGAGGCCCTTCGATCGATCGCTAAGTAAATATTTGAGAGGAGGGAGACGTTGCTGGATTCTCCCCCCCCCCCTTGGGGCATTTTCTGGAGGGGATCAAAGGGATCCCTGATTCTGGGAGGAAGAGAGTTTGGATCCTGGGAAGAAGAGGAATATTTTGTAGATCTGGGAGTGTAGAATAAATAAGGAGTAAATCTTTATAAGGGGGATTTAATGGATTAAAGGAAAGGGGGGTCCCGACATCCCCCTCCTCCGGGAAGCCCCTCCCTTCTCCAGCCAATCAGATGCTCCATCTTGGCCATCACGTAGTTGTGCCGGCAGACGCCATCCACAATGGCCCTCACATACTGCAGTCAGTTCTTATCGCTGTTCCAGTAGTCGGCTGAGCACTGCCCCAACTTGGTCACAGCCATGAACTTGCCGAGGTCGCTGTGGAAGCGGAGTAGATGTACCTGTACAGGTAGTGCACCCGCTGCGTCCCGTTAAGGAAGTGGCAGTCGTCCTTCTCCTGGGCCAGGAAATGGGCTGCGAGGAGGAGGAGGAGGAAGGCCGTCAGGGGGGAATCCAGGGCCCATCGCTCCCAGCTGGGACTAGAGGAGGGAACCACGTGGGGGGGCAGAGACCTGCTTCAGAGACCGATGGATGGCCCCTGGAGGGCCCAGCTGGGAGGGGGAGCCAGGGAGGCCTTTCTCAGCCCCCCTCCACTTTCTTGATGTGGCTCCCTGTGTGAGAGCCGGGGGGCTGCGAAAGACCCCCGCCCAATGCACACAACCTCCCACCATTGGGGGGGGGTGTTGGAGGAAGGGCCCCAATCTGCCCCAGTGGGAGAAGCTCCAACGCCATCCTTTGGCAGCAGTGGCCCACCCCTCAGGGTTGTCGCTCCCTCAAGATGCCCCCTGGAGGAGGAAGGGGGAAGTTTGTCGGTCCCAATGGGGAGGAAAGGGGGGAGGGGGACGAACTTCCTGGGGGGCGTCCTCCATCCACCCAGGGTGGAGAAAGGCAGGCAGAAGCTCAACTGATGCAGCACACCACCCTACTCTCTGCACGGAACATTGGACCCAGGGGGCAGGAAATATATGGAGGGGTGAGAAGAGACCACCAGAAACTATCAGGGCTGGAGTGAAAGTAATATCCATACCTCCATCTCCCTCTTCCTTGGGGGGGATGTAGGGAAGGGGGCACAATAAGGGTGCCTGGACTGATGCTCCCAGCTGTTTGCTCCCCCCAACCCCCCACGTTCCCTGGCTCCCCCAAACTTTTCTTCTCCCCCCAATATTCAGTCCTACTGCCTGCCTTAGGATGACTGTCAGGCGTTCAGGCCTCTTTCCTGTCCCCATCCCAAAATAGGCCCCCTGCAGCCTCCCCCATGGCATTGGCCCTTTAGCAGGTTTAGAATTTCCTCCTTCAGGAACAAAGCTGGCTTGCTCGGAACACCGGCTCCAAGACCCTGGGCGCACTTCGAAGCAGCCCTGGCCAGCAGGAGTGAAGCTGGCTCTCTTGGAGCCTGTGGCCTGTTGGGGATCCCGGGTCCTAAATCCTTTTGAGCCCCAGGAAACCAGGAACGAAGTTTTAGGAGTAGAGAGGTTTTGATCTCCACCGAGAGCCAAGCCCTGCGAAAGCGCAGGAATCTTCTGATCAGCTTTTGATCTTCAACCTAGTGCCCTCCAAGTGTTGTGCCCAAGCGGCCTGGGAATTCTCAAGGCTGAAATCTAACTCCTCTGGGAATTGGGAAGGCTGCTCAGAGTAATTCTGCCCTCCAGCTAGATTTAGGCTCCGCAATGTAAGGGAGGTGCGCTTTGTCGTTGCCTGTTTGCGCACCATTTCCCCCCAGGATGCTTTCCCTTGGTCTACTTCCTGCTTCTTGCAAACTACATTTTTGCTCACTTGCAGTGGCAGTGAGTGCACCCTTGGGAGACCCGAAAGAACAGCTTAGGGATAGAGCATCATGGAGAAGATCCATCGATGTGGTCAATCAAAATATCTCGCCAGCGCCTTAGGGAAGAGACCGGACGAGTAGGTTTTTCAGCCTCGTGTCGCTAGATGGCGCTCTTCAAATAAGCAACCCAGCGCCTAGAAAGCTGTCAATACAGCAGCAGCGTCTGTGGTTGCTGAGGACAGACAGCCAACGGGAGGGGGAGCTGAAACAATGGAGTACTGGATTGCTAGAGGGGATGTCGGAGGAGAGGAGGAGGGCAGAGGAACTTCCTGTTCCGGCTGCCGCCTGGGAGGAGAGTAGCGTGAAGGAGCGGTCTGCGGTCTTCCCGGGGTCGGAGGAGCAGGAGCCGGAAGGTGAGTTGAGGACAGGTGGCAGGAGATACCGGGAGCAAGTAGGGCTGTTTCGTTTCCTCCGTGGGGTGGAATCAGAGAAGCAACTCGGCTGAAAAGTGCCAGCTGCTACATATGCCTCCCCTCCCCAAAGTTTATTCCCCTGGTGCTGCACGCTTTAAAACTGGTGCATGCAATTTTCTGGCGGTCGGGAGATTTAAAAAGTCTCCTTCACGTTAGCGTTGATTCCTTGTGATTTTATGGAGATGTTGTTTTCTTGGCGAGGATATGGGACTGATCTGCCACTGCCGTCTCCTGGGATGTTCTTTTTTACTTCCAAGTCTAGCCAACAAACTCTCCCACCCATGTATTAACTAGGCTGAACTCTGCTTAACCCAGCACTTTTTTTAAAATAGCTATTGAGGACCATTTGGAATGTTCAGGTGTAGAGGCAGTCTTCGCATACCACTTGTTTAGTGACCATTCAAATTTAGGATGGTGCTGAAAAGGAGACTTCCAACTGGTCCTCAAACTTGTGGTCCTCAAAGCGATTTGGGTGCTGGCAACCGACGCATATTTTTGGAGTCCCGTGATTGCTGTTTGCCACCTTCGCATCCGGTTTCTGCCAAGCCAAATCAATGGGGAATCCAGCAGGAAGCTGCAAGTCACGGTCATCTGACATTGCAGCTAACGACCCAGGGTGATGTTTTCTTTTACTGCCAAGTCTAGCCAACAAACACAGGATTTCCTAGTGGTCTTCCATTCATGTATCATAGTTGTTTCACATTGTGCTTAATGACTCATGGTGATTCCCTTAATGACCGCAGCCAGAACTGATGTTGTAAGTCAGTGCATTCACGTGATGTCATATTTATTATTTTATTTATATATCCAATTTTTAAAAAAGGTAAAGGTTCCCCCCGCACATTTGTGCTGTCGTGTCCGACTCTAGGGGCCGGTGCTCATCTCCGTTTGTTAGCCGAAGAGCCAGTGTTGTCCGAAGACCCTTCCGCGGTCATGTGGCTGCATGATGCGCACGGAACGCTGTTACCTACCCACCGAAGTGGTACCTATTAATCTACTTGTATTTGCATGCTTTCGAATTGCTAGGTTGGCAAGAGCTGAGGCTAGTGCGGGAGCTCACTCTCTCACGCGGGGCTAGGGACTCGAACCTCTGAACCTGCGACCTTACGATCGACAAGCCTGGCGTCTTACCCACTGAGCCACCACACCCCCTATTTATTGTCCAATTTATTCCCCACCCATCTCACTCAGAGAGCGACTTAATGACCGAGCTGCTTAGTGACAGAGTTGCCAGTCCCAATTGCAGTCAGAAAGGAGGACTACCTGTATTGTATGGTGATGTCCCCAGAGTGGTTGTGGACAGGATTTTCTGCTCTTTTCTTATTTAGAGCTGAGGAGCTGAATGGATAAAACTGGTGCTTTAAATCTTGCAGAGGCTTTGGACACCATTTCATCTGTTAAAGCCCCCCAGCCCTCTAAAAGTAGCCCCAAAAGTTTGACCATATCCACTTCTGGGACATTTTGCAGGCTGAAATACACATGGATTTTCTACATGCATATATTTGTAGGTGTGTATCTGTATTTCTCTCTCTCTGCATCTACGTATATGTGTAGAATCTCTCCCCAGCATTTCCAGATATCCTTGATGATAACCCTTTGCAGTGCTAAGAATCTGTGATTGACCCAAGCCAACAAGTGAATTTCAGGATTTGAACTTGGATCTCGCTAGTCTTCTATGTGTCAAATGAATCATAATGAATGTTAGAGGTTAATCTATCCTTTTGGCACTTTTCCTTTTTCATTGTAATTTATACATTTTTGTTGTTTGCATGTGTTGTGCAGCCATTTTATAGATAATAATTTATTTATTTATTTATTTATTTATTTATTTATTAGACTTTTATCACCGCGCCATCACCCCCACAGGGGACTCTGGGCGGTTTTTAATAATTAATTTTGTAATAATTAAAGTAACACTTTTATGTGAATCTTATAGACAAAAAGGATGCCAATAAGAGCCTGCTCGACAACCGAGAATCACAAGCAGCATTAAAAAGGAAAGCAAATCAAGCCAGCAATCAAATCTTTTCCACTTTCTCCAGAGAACCCCAAAACTCTTCTTCCCCAGCAGGTGACAGACGAGGGAGAGAAAAACGAAGAGATTTTTTGAGCTGGAAAAAATTGAATATGTGGAACTCAAATATTACATGAAGAGGTAACGGGGGATAATTTCCAAATTCAGAAAAAGGGAAATATCTGGAAATCAGTGTGGAGGAAGAGGTCACTTGGATAGCCACGTTGGGCAGACAGTAACACAAGCCTCACCCTGTGAGGAAGGAAACAGTTGCTTGAATCAAAGGACCATCACACAAAGGATCAGAAATAGATTTGATCTCTTCGAGAATCCAAGAATATCAGTAGTGGAAAAGCCCCACAGAGGTGTATATTGTGGGAAAAGCACAGATTACAGATCACAGCTGATTATGAACAAGAGGATCCACACCGGCGAGAAGCCCTACCAGTGTTCTCGATGCGACAAAAGCTTTAGCAAGGACGCCACCGTGGTTAATCACAAGAGGACTCAAACCGGGGAGAAACCGTATGAGTGTCCGGATAGTGGGAAAAGTTTCAGTCAGAAATCCAACCTTGTGATACACCAGAGGACTCACATGGGAGAGAAACAATATGAGTGTCCGGATTGTGGGAAAACTTTCAGTCAGAAGTCCATCCTGGTGAAACACCAGAGGACTCACACAGGAGAGAAACCGTATGAGTGTCCAGATTGTGGGAAAAGTTTTAGTCACAATTCCAGCCTGGTGATACACCAGAGGACTCACACAGGAGAGAGACCATATGAGTGTCCAGATTGTGGGAAAAGTTTCAGTCAGAATTCCCACCTGGTGAGTCACCAGAGGACTCACACAGGAGAGAAACCTTATGAGTGTCCAGATTGTGGGAAAAGTTTCAGTGAGAATTCCAGCCTGGTGATACACCAGAGGACTCACACAGGAGAGAAACCTTATGAGTGTCCAGATTGTGGGAAAAGGTTCAGTCAGAATTCCAGCCTGGTGAAACACCAGAGGACTCACACAGGAGAGAAACCGTATGAGTGTCCAGATTGTGGGAAACGTTTCAGTGAGAATTCCAGCCTGGTGAAACACCAGAGGACTCACACAGGAGAGAAACCGTATGGGTGTCCGGATTGTGGGAAAAGTTTCAGTGAGAATACTAACCTGGTGAAACACCAGAGGACTCACACAGGACAGAAACCGTATGAGTGTCCGGATTGTGGGAAAAGTTTCAGTCACAATTCCAGCCTGGTGAAACACCAGAGGACTCACACAGGAGAGAAACCATATGAGTGTCCAGATTGTGGGAAAAGTTTTAGTGATATTTCCAGCCTGGTGAGTCACCAGAGGACTCACACAGGAGAGAAACCGTATGAGTGTCCAAATTGTGGGAAAAGTTTTAGTCACAATTCCAGCCTGGTGAGACACCAGAGGACTCACACAGGAGAGAAACCGTATGAGTGTCCAGATTGTGGGAAAAGTTTCAGTCAGAATTCTAGCCTGGTGAAACACCAGAGGACTCACACAGGAGAGAAACCGTATGAGTGTCCAGATTGTGGGAAAAGTTTCAGTTGGAATTCTGAACTGGTGAAACACCAGAGGACTCACACAGGAGAGAAACCGTATGGGTGTCCGGATTGTGGGAAAAGTTTCAGTCACAATTCCAGCCTGGTGAAACACCGGAGGACTCACGCAGGAGAGAAACCATATGAGTGTCCAGATTGTGGGAGATGTTTCAGTCACAATTCCAGCCTGGTGAATCACCAGAGGACTCACACAGGAGAGAAACCATTTGAGTGTCCAGATTGTGGGAAAAGTTTCAGTGAGAATTCCCACCTGGTGAAACACCAGAGGACTCACACAGGAGAGAAACCGTATGAGTGTCCAGATTGTGGGAAAAGTTTTAGTGAGAATTCCAGCCTGGTGGGACACCAGAGGACTCACACAGGAGAGAAACCGTATGAGTGTCCAGATTGTGGGAAAAGTTTCAGTGAGAATTCCAGCCTGGTGAGACACCAGAGGACTCATACAGGAGAGAAACCGTTTGAGTGTCCAGATTGTGGGAGATGTTTCACTCAGAATTCCCACCTGATGAAACACCAGAGGACTCACACAGGAGAGAAACCATATGAGTGTCCAGACTGGGAAAAGTTTCAGTACTAGGTTTATCCTTACAAATCATATAGGTTTACACATAGGAGAGAAAACATTCAAATGCCCAGACTGTGGACGGTGCTTCACACAATATTCCTCCTTTAGCAGACATCCACATGAGGGAGAAGGTGATGAGTGTAGAGAAGGCTTGAATTTCACTTCTCATCTCCCATTGGACATGCAGCTGAAAAGTTGAGTATTTAATTTCTGGCCTGATTCTTTTAATCAAACATGTCTCAGTATTAGAGATGAGGGAGGAGAGAATAAAATGGAAAATGTTAGTTTGAGAAAGGCTAACTACACGTTTCTGGCTATCAGCAGAACTTCCCAGTAAGCTGCTGGAGGCCCTAAAAGATACTTGAAAAAAAGATAGGAGCACTCAGATATTATGAGGGAATATATTAGGGATATTTGTGGCAGTGACAAAAGTAGTGTAAATTTTCAGAGAAAGGCTGTTCTGCCTTGCATTTGAACATGATGGATAAGAGCTGCAGGAATATTGAGTTGAGAAAGGCATTGTGGTTTTGAGCGTAGGATCTTCAGGTTTATGAACAGCCCCTGCTGTGATCTTGTTTGCTTGGAGGTGCCTGCTTGTTAGCCTTTGATGGCTGTGGGTGATGGCAGTGCCAGGAGGCTGACCCTTTTGTTACATCCCCCTTGGTGGTGGAGATGTGAGGAAAAAATTGCACAGTGGAAGTGTCATGATGGCATCCATGCCACCCTGACATGATATATAAGTCACATAAGCATATCCCTCAGCCAGTACGCCAAAAGTGATCAATAGGAAGAATGTAACAGCAGACCGCCAGACAGTCACCGCACAGTGTGGATAAGACGAAGGCATTCAGCACCATCAGTGGAGAGAGCCGAGCTGCAAAAGAGAGGGTGCCAGGCAGGGAGAAACGGAACTGACACACACATTCTATGGGAGGGGGGAGATTGGAAACTATTAAACTGTAAGGTCTTGTATCTATGCTTTACTTGGTTCATTGAAGTGGAAACAGATCACTCACTGTAAATAAAGCTTTTGCATATCCTACGCAGTGAGTGTCGGAGCTTCGTTTGTCAGCCGAAGGATCGGAGCCTCACAGACGACCTGTCTGTCTTTTTCCTGAACATGACTGATGGTGCCATGGGTGAGGTTGTCGGCTGGATGAAACCACTTCTGAAAAACCTTGCGAAGGAAGCTGCAGGGATATGTCTAGGCACTCACCAGCCAGTCAACACTGACTCGAAGGCACCAACGCCCCCCCCCAAGGATAAAGCGATTCCTTTCTTAAATAGAACTCTGCACATGCTCAAGACACTAGTTTATAGATCCTTTTGCCCCAGGGCTATTTTAGGGGGGGGGAAATCTCCATCTTCAGAGCAAACAAACAACTCCCCTTTGTACAAAGTCGGGATAATTTTTCTGCCATAAAACCGCCAAGCCAACGCCCAAACTCAGGAGCCTTTGATAAAAACGAAATTTGACTTGGCTCCAGAGGAAGGCGCTTTACACCAACTCAGGAGAACGAACATACACACACCCGCCTAATCTGCCAAACGGAAATCTCTCTCCGCAGAAAGGCGCTCTGCACTTGCTCAGGGGACCGTTGGCTCACCCGGGTCCTCTTCATTTTCTCCGAGCCAGTAAGCAACCGGAACCGAGCGCCGGCGACCGGCAGAGGGCTCTGGAGCGCGGTGCGGTGGGCTGCGCCTGGCCGGCCTCGCCTGGCGCTGCGGAGCGGGGAGGAAGGGGCCGAGCTTCCAGGCGGGCGGCGGGGTTGTATCCGGAGGCGGGTAAGCGGGGCCGGTGGGCGCCGCCGGGGATTCGGTTTTGCTCCGCTGCGGAACCGGAGCTGGGGACCCGCCCCCGCCAAGGCAGGAAGGAGTCACCCCCACGCCTTTTCCACCCCCCCCCCGGGGTTAAGTTAACCGTCCACAAAGCTGCAGCGCTCGCCGCGCCTTTATCTAATCAGTGCCAAGATCAAAGGAGAGCGAGACAATCAAAGCCACTCAAAACGTGACGTCAGAATTCCGAGGCTGGCGCGGGGTTTCCTCAGACGTCAGAAACGGGGAATCGAAGGGGAGGGGGCGCCGAAGGCAGCCTTGCAGCCTTTTCCCCATGATCTAGACTACAGCCCCCATCGTTCGCAGCCCGCGTGGTTGGGAACGGCTTTCAGAGCACGAGACGAGCCTAAATCCACCAAAGTAGCGCCGGAGCTTTGAAAGAGCTCGAGAGACCTTTGGATCCTGGAGAGCAAAAAGCGCTCAGCATAGGCTCGGGAGAGCGGTCCCTGGCCGAATCTGGCAGCCGAATCTCACATCGCTCCAGCTGGGGATCATGGAAGTTGTAGTCTGACATGATCTGGACGGCATGATGAAGGTGTTCACTGGTGCCAGGAAAACCCGCATTTGAGACCATCACCAATTGGGTAACTTGGGCCAGCCTCTCTCCCTCACCCTTTCTCTTTTCCATTCCAGCCTACCTCATAAGGTGGTGGTTATGGGGAAAAATAGGAGGAGGGAGCGTTATGTATGCTTCATTAAGCACCTTAAGGATATAAATCTAACAAATAAATGTTGATGTATGCTGTTGTCTTTTCTCTTCTTAATCTCTCTCATTCTCTTTTTTCCACCTTCTGAGGCATTTCATCCCCAAACTCTAAGGAAGGATCGAGAAGCGGGAATGGAGACGTGTCCGGTAAGCTCAGGGTCATCAAAGATGCACCTGGACTTCCAAGGAGTGGATTGTATTAAACTCAGAGGAAGGACACACAAGACTGTCTGGCAAGAGAAGCCAATGTGTGGACCAACTCCCAGAATTCCCCAGCCACCATGGCCATTGCTAAGAATTCTGGGAGTTGTAGTCTGCACATCTCAAAGTTGCACAGATTGGAGAACACTGAATTAAATACTTTTCCATATCTTTGTATCTATAATTAAAAATAGCAACACCATCATGCTCTGGCGTAGCCTTACAAGATACTTGATGTTCTCACATGAATTCTCATGAACATTCGGCCATTGGAAATTTTTTTAGTTTATTTTTTTAAACAGCCTTCCTCTCCCACTCAGTATTAAAATTTCTTCCAGAGTGTCAGAAGCCAAGGAAAGAGGTGAGTTGGGCTGTTTTTTCTCCCATTTATTTGAGAAAGGACTGTTTTGTGGCAGGCTGTGTGTAAGAGATTGAGGGGCGGTTGGGAAAGACATGGAAAGGAGTTTAGATCTAAACCAGTGTATCTCAGCCTTGGCAACTTTAAGATGTGTGGACTTCAATGGCTGGCTGGGGAATTCTGGGAGTTGAAGTCCACACATCTTAAGTTGCCAAGGTTGAGAAACAGAATAAACCATCCAGAGGCAGGAGAGTCTCTGTTGGCTGTTTATCTTCTAAACAGAGGAAGAATAAAGTTCAGAATGGACAGCTTAATAGGCAGCATTTTTAAAACCACTCTTGATTTCCTTTTTCTAGCCAGGAAGGCATTGTGGGAGTTCCCCAAACTGAGCCAGGTTTGATGGAGCTAAGAGAGAGTCTCAGATCTCCGATGGAGCAAAGTCCTACCCTCCAGAACAAAGGTCTGGAGGGTCAATTGGTTTTCCTTTAAAATATTGTGACCCAGGTCTTCACTTCACTGGGCAAGTTCCGGATTTTAACCCTTGGGGATTCATAAACAATGTCTGTTTCAAATTGGGTGGGAGCTACTGTTTCTCCAGTGTTCTTGAGCCTATTCCACGTGGCTCTCTAGGTCAGGCTTGTTCTTCAGAAAGAAAAAAAAGCGAATAATCCAGTGCAATTAAGATTTCACTATTATTCTATGAAACAAAATTATAATATTCATGCACATTGTTACAACTCAAAATTTTAAGCAACAAATTAAACATAGTTCCATAACATCCCCCTCTGCAAAATTAGGTGCCATCCCCAGCTGAATGCACCCTGAACCAACTTTTTACATCGAATACCGAGCATCAGTATTAAGCCCTATTAAACTGTCTACCTTTTTCAAACACGCTTCTGCATAAGAAACGGGCATGTCGGATAAAATGGTTTTATCACGGTCCTTCCTGATGCGCTAGTTCTCTATGTTCATACCTGACTAGATTTAACATCAGTGAAAATATAAAATATATTTATTTATTTTTATTTATTTATTAAATTTCTATTTCCGCCCATCTCCCCCTCAAGGAGGGACTCTGGGCGGTTCACAGCCACAATACAATAAAAACCGCCCAGAGTTCCCCGTTGGGGGAGATGGGCGGTCATATAAATTAAATTAATTAATTAATTAATTAATTAAATAAAAAACACAATAAAAATATAAATACAGTAAATATAATAAAAACTATGTGGCAGGTGGTTCATACAGTGAAGCTGAATATATTTAAAATATTTGAGGTGGCTCTAAGAAGTCAGCCATTCCCTAGCTTGACCACTTTCCCTCTTGCCCCAGGCGAGATCACAGAGCCAAGTTTTTAATTTTTTCCTGAAGTCCAGGAGTGAAGGGGCCTGTCTTATCTCTGGGGGAAGTATGTTCCATAGGGCAGGTGCTGCTGCAGAGAAGGCTCGCCTCCGAGACCCCGCTAGATGGAGCTCTTTCATAGAGGGGGTCCGCAGCATGCCCTCTCTGCAAGATCGGGTAGGAGGGGACGCTGTAATGGGGATGAGGCGGTCCCTCAGATAACATGTGGGTTATCTGTGGGGTTTACCCAGGCCCCGCCCATTTTATCCTGGCTCCACCTACTTTTGGGAGGCACGCTTTTCCAAGGCCAAGCGTGGCTCTCAACCCAGTGAAAATGTTGCACCCCAGCTTTAAAAAATAGCAGTGATCAGACACATTTTTCCTGCCTCAGTTAAGTGAAGATGTAGTTAGGCAGGTGGCAGCACTCAGACAAGAGAGGGGGGAACCCACAGTGGCTTAGCAGTCAGAGAAAGAAACTTACAAAGGACCCGCCCTAATGGATCAGGCCGTTAAAAGTGTCCGCGGGAGATTTGTACTTTCAGACTTGCAAGATTCTGTTAATGTAGCCTTACAATAAAGTAGAATTAGCTCATCTGGTCGTGTTTCCTGTCTGGTTTACCTGGGAAGGCTGACATCTTCTGAGATGAAGAAATAGACCAGATTTGGAGGATTTTTCCTTTTATCTTCCATTTTCAGTTATTTTATAAACAATTTTTTTAAATGTCCCAAATTCCATGATATAGCCAAAAGTAGTTTGCAAGAGCTTTAAATTCCCACATGAAATTTCATGAGATTTGGACTGTTAAAATATTATTTACATTTTAAAAATTAATCCATTTACAAGAATTGCGGGGGATATCAAAAACAGCAAGGTAGTGGTTGCAAATAGCTAAGTATCAATAAATCAATCAATCAATGTCCCAAATCCCACATGGCCAAAGTTTGCAAGAGCCCTATATTCTTACATGAGATTTCATGAAATTTGGACCATTAAAAAATTCATCTGTTTACATTTTAAAAATGAATTTATTTATAGGGTTTCTACAAGGGGGGGTAAAAAAGTCAAGATGGTGGTTGCAATCACACAGTGATTTTTGATTTTTTTTTACTATCCCCTGCAGATGCCACTATCTATTTGCAATTTTTAAAGATATTAGGCCCCAACCACGTTGTATGCCATTGTGCAAGAGTGCCCACCCGTTGAAAAGATCACTGATATGCATGATGTGGTATCTTGCCATTGTATCCAAGTGGCTTCCAAAAAAAAACAAACCATTTCCTCATCCATATGGGGTAATCTCTTAACTTTTTAAATTGTTTTTTCAGTAGTTCAAAGACAGAAGGCTCAAGAGGAAGAGGAGAAGGCAATTCCCGGCTCAGACAGCTCTCGACAATTAGGCGTATGCAAGAAGTTGTTAAGCAAATCAGTTTTCCATACTCTGAAGGAGGAAGAGAATTTGGAAAACGGACTAGACACCAAACGACAGGCAAGAGAAAATGTGATGCAGCCCCTTCTTTGTGTGGCAGGCGATAAAAACAATGCCGATCAATGCAAGAGGCAACCCGTGTGCAGCCGATGTGGGAAGAGCTTCAGTAACAGCTCCAACCTCATTGCTCACGAGAGAATCCACACCGGAGAGAAACCGTACACGTGCCGGTTTTGTGGGAAAAGCTTCGGTAAGAAATCGACTCTTGTTGCTCACCACAGAATCCACACGCAAGAGAAACCGTACGAGTGCTGCGTGTGCGGCAGAAGCTTCAGCCAGACCTCCAGCCGCATTGCCCACCAGCGGATCCACACGGAAGAAAAACCCTACACCTGCCCAGAGTGCGGGAGGAACTTCAGTTTGAAATCTAGCTTGGTTGCCCACAAGAGAATCCATACAGGAGAAAGGCCCTACAGGTGTGCCGAGTGTGGGAAAAGTTTCAGCCAGAAATCCGCCCTGATTGCGCATGGGCGAACCCACAAAGGAGAGAAACCCTACCCTTGCTCGGTGTGCGGGAAAAGTTTCAGCCAGAGCTCCAACCTCATTGCCCACGAAAGAGTCCACACCGGGGAGAAACCCTACCACTGTGCCCACTGCGGGAAAAAGTTCGCCTGTAGCTCCAGCCTCATCCGGCACCAAAGGATCCACGCGGAAGACAAGCCGTACGGATGTGCCGCCTGCGGGAAAACCTTTGGCTGCAGTTCGAGCCTCAGCAGACACCGGCGGACACACACCGGGGAGAAACCCCACGAGTGCCCCGATTGTGGCAAAACCTTCAGCGTGAGCTCACAACTCAGCGTGCATCAGAGGACTCATACGGGAGAAAAGCCGTATGAATGCTCGGACTGCGGGAAGAGCTTCAGTGTGAGATCGAGCCTTAATGCCCACGAGAAAATGCACACCGGTACAAAGCCTTACCAATGTTCCCACTGTCCCAAAAGGGTTTATCTGAGGTCCAGTCTCATGGCGCACCAGAAAATGCATGGAGAAAAGCCTTTTGATTGCGTGGATTGTGGCAAGACCTTCACGTGCAGCTCCGGCCTCATTCGCCACCAGAGAATTCACACGGGGGAAAAACCATACAACTGTGCGGACTGTGGGAAAACCTTCCTCTTGTGCTCCAACCTTATCGCGCACCAGAGAACTCACACAGGAGAGAAGCCGTACCGGTGCTCCGAGTGTGGCAAATTCTTCAGCGTGAGTTCACAGCTCAACGTACACCAGAGAACCCACACGGGGGAAAAACCGTACGAGTGTTCCCACTGCGGCAAGAGCTTCACGTGTAGCTCCGGCCTTATTAGGCATCAGAGGACCCACACCGGAGAGAAACCGTATCAGTGCTCTGAGTGTGGGAAAAGGTTCAATCTAAGTTCGAATCTCATCACCCATCAGAAAACCCACGCTGGAGGGAAGCCCTATAAATGCGTGTACTGCGGAGAAAGTTTCTATACAAGGCCAAATTTTGTGGAGCATCATAAAGCCAGACATTTGGATGCTCTAAATACGAAAACAGATGAAAGCAAAGTTAATTGCAACTCTAAATCCATTAATTCCCAAGTAAACTATGTAGGATGGGACTGATAAAATTGTTAGGGATGAGTCTGAATCCACTGGAAAACTTTGTATGAACCACTTTGTGATGGATATTCTGTTGTTCCACTGCATTGGGTCCTAAGCCTTATATCTGGACAATGCTAGTCATCTCTTGGATGTTTACAGACCCTAAAAATCCATGCTTTTTTGGGTTCTGCACCTATATTTTTTTGGAAACAATTTCAAGGGAGGTGGAAAATGCAGAAAAGAAACCTTTTGCTTATTCACATTTTATGCAATGATGCACCGTCAAGTAGCAAAGTGCCAAAAGTTGTAAGAATGGGACTAATAATTCAATAAAAATAAGAACCACATTTTTAAAAAATAGGGGAAACCTACGGGCTTAGTCTTTTTATACGAAAAACATTTGTGATGCCTAGAAACGCCACTTATTTCAATGCCTGCCTTTTTTTCAAAGCCAAGTTAGCACAAACTTGTATTTAAAACTTCTTTCGCTCTTAATTGTCCATAACTGGGATTTTAAAAAAAAAAAAAAAAAAATGACTTCTATTGTGTAAATTCAGTCTGCAGTTCTGTTATCTCCCCATGGCTGCCCCCACTCTGAAACTGTATGGTGCAATTCAGAAAATAACCTTATGTTTAAACAATTCAAGGTTTTATTCAAAGGTGAGACACACAGAAATACAAAGAAAATATTAAAAACATTGCAGTAACGGTTTATACAGCACAATCTCTTAAGTGCTCATTGTGTTTCAAGCATGTGACCTCAAAAGTCCCTGCAAGAAAGTTGGCCAGTATAATTTATGTCTGATGACCAGGATAAAGGAACAGGTTAAGGCTGAATGTAAGGTGGGGGGGGGGGGGGGAGGAAATATCCAATCTGCAGAAATATCCAGCTTGTGTTCCATAATCTCATGGAGAAAATCGATCTATGTGGTCGCTAGAGTCAAAAACAACTTGATAGCACATAATCAATCAATCAATCCCATAATCATCTCTTTTAGAAGACCATGAAGGATGAGGAGAAGGGTCTGAAAAGTAGGACCACCTCAAATTCAGGATAAAAGAGCAAAACAGTGCCAGCAACCAGCGTCAACCCCCCAAGAAACGTTTCCCACCAACATCCATCTGGGGGTGCTAGGAGCTGATACCCAACCCACCGTAAGTATGCCAGATTGGGGAAGGGTGTTTGAAGGAAACCCCACCATGCAACTGGCATCCATGGGAGGTTTATCACATTTTACAGTGGAGCCTAACGGGATCTAGAAGAGTTTTTCACTGGGATTTTGAAATCAGGGCAAATTGCTGGCAGCACCACCAGCTCCTATGATATTACGCAAGGCCACATGCTGTATGCACTCCGATTATAGACTAGAAAAGAAGAGCTGGAAATTAACTTAGAGGTCCAACCCCTGGCTCGGTGCAGGATCCATTGCAGCAGTGTTCCTCAACCTCAGCACCTTGAAGATGTGTGGACTTCAACACCCAGAATTCCCCAGCTAGCATGCTGGCTGGGGAATTCTGGGTGTTGAAGTCCACACGTCTTCAAGTAGCTGGGGTTGAGGAACACTGCGTTACAGCATCCCTGACAGACACCCTCCAGCCTGTTGGAAGCCCTCGCCCCCACTGGCTGACCACTCAGCGTCTCGGGAAGTTCCTCCTGAGGTCCAGCCTAATCTCCTTCCTTGTAGTTTTAGCCCACTTAAGCCCCCTCCCTCTTTTGTGGGACAACCCTTTAGATCTTTGAAGGCTGCTATTGCATCTGCTCTCAGTCATCTGCTCTGTAGACTAAGCATGCCCAGATCCTTTAACTGGGAAGCTGAAAGATGTCTTGCAAAAAGTCAATAAGCCACTCTGGCACTGTCCGCTCCTGTGATGGTATGTGAGAATGACCTTGGGACACTGGGCTCAGAGACACCTAGGGAACGGTCAGATAAGAGACGGCATAGTCTGCAACTGGTTAGTGAGCAGGGCAAGAGGCTCCGAAGAGACCCTCCCTGATTTCTCGGGCTGTAAAGGAGACAGGGTGATGGGGAGAGAATTGTACTTTCAGACTTGCAAGATTCTGTCAATGTAGCTTTACAATAAAGTAGAATTAGCTCATCTGGTTGTGTTTCCTGTCTGGTCCACCCGGTAAGGCTGACATCAATATTGCAAGTCTGAAAGTACAAATCTCCCCCCCCCCCCCATCTCCTGTACAGCCTGAGAAACTAGGGTGGGTCTCTTCTGAGCCTCTTGCCCAGTCTCCCAAGGTCATTCCCACATACCATTACAGCTCCGCTAGGTAGACCCAACCAGGAAATCCACTCCGTAGGAAGCCTAAAACTACTTTTATTGAAATTGGCTATAAGAACAGAATCTGGCAAGTCGGATTGTGCTGAACCTCAATCTTAACAGTTCAGTGAATTAGGGAGTCATCTGCCTCAGGGGTCCCCAACCTTTTTGGCGCCAGGGACCGGTTTCAAAAGACGATTTTTCCATGGACCGGGGGGCGGGGTTTGCAGGAGCCAATCGCACACACCAGGGGGCGGGGTTGCAGGCAGGAGCCAATCACGCAGAAGGGGCGGGGTTTGTGGGCGGGAGCCCCATGGCCCAGTTCCTAACAGGCCGAAGCCCACAGGTTGGGGACCCCTGATCTGCCTGATCAGCTCCCAAATGTTACCTGGACATTCTGGACTTAAAAAATGTTTCATCCCCTTTTGCCTGCATCTCTCCACCAAGGTCATCTTCCTTACCCTATACCAACACCACAGCCAAGGAAACAATATGGCTCTATCCATGTAGTCAGTCAGAAGAGATGGTAGCACCAGGACCGACCTTCACTGATCTCAGAAAGCTGAGTACGCTCAAACTTGGGTTGTAACTAGATAGGAGACCACCAGGACATCTCGGAGCTGAAGGCTTGTTTGGAAATTCAAAGAGACACCCTGGAGGAACCTGGATGTGTTCAAGAAGTCACCAGGCATCAAACTGGATTCGAGGGAGCCTTCCTACTCCTCCAGGTCCCCCGTAAATACAATGAAGAGAAAGCATTCCTTGAAGCCTTTTCAAGATTTTTGCCTTCCGTATTGCGCAAATATTCTTTTATTGGAATACAACAGAATAAAGGGAAGAATGCAGAAAGGTGCTTTATTCTTGTTGCATATGTTTCCAGATTCACATGGAACTTCTTTACTTACGTTACTTCATTTATTTATTAAACCAACTTATATAGCCGTCCATCTATCGTAAGGAACTGATTTCAGTGAGAATTACTGTGTGTTCTTATCCAGAGGAATATGATTTCTGTGGAAGCCTTATTAGTAACAACCCTGCACATGCCTGCATTTCAAAGTTGAGTGAAAAGACCCCAAGATTCCCCCATTTATCACTCTTCCCTATCAGCTGAATCACCATCTCTTTATTTTAACAGCTAGGTCTGTCTTTATTCTGTTGTATTCCAATAAAAGAATTTTAGGAGTCTGGTAGTACCTTTTCCAACTAACACCTTTTATTCAAAGGGAGATGCTTTTGTGAGCTGCAGCCTCTGACAGGCTTACAAAAATTTATGCCTTTTTAAAAAATTATTAGCCTGGGAAGGTACTACCCGATTCCTTCTGATTTTTGGCTGACAGGGTTCTCTTCCTACAATGTACTTGAGTTTTCATTCTTCTGAGGGCAGAGTCAGGTGACTCACGGTAGTAATAAGTCTTAAATAAAACAAATGTTGGATCCTCTCCCAACTCTGGGTGAGATTTTCCAGCACAGCCAGAACAGACGGGAGGAAATTACCTTTCCAAGACAGCACTTTTGAGGGATCTGGTTTGGAGGTGTTTCAGAACAGGTTGTGAATCAGCACAACAAACAACCTTTCCAAACCATGCACAAAACCAGATTATGGAACAATTAACATATGCAATGCTACCCTTTGCAAAATTAGAAAATCTTGCAAAGATTGGTAGCATAGAAGAAAGAAAGGCTGATATGGGAAATTACAGTATTTCCATTCCAAAGCCTCATTAAGAAAATGCTCTTTTTCTGCCGTGAGAATGGATTGAAGCTTAGCACCTTTCAGTCAGAAAGATCCGCATATGAATTTTGCTGCTGATTTTTTCCACTGGCTAATGGCCCTAGGATGGTTTAGAAGTGCATGAATGCTTTCCATCTCTTTTCCTAACTTCTCTCTAACCCCTTTATTATTTCCAATGATGTAAAAGGCTATCACACAGATTTAGACATTTTTAACATAGTTTGTGCATGTTTTTATATAATAGGTTGGTTCACACAACCCATCAAGGCTAAACTGATAATTGGCACCCATTTCAGTGTGTTGGGGTTCAGTGTGTTGTGTGAACCCTGCAACTGTCTTGCTTCGCTGAGCCAGGCCCTCAACTCAAACTGTAATATGATTACTTTGTTTAGCAACTGTTCACCTGGGTATGTTGTGGGAACCCAGACAATTTGAGAAGACCAAGTAAATGAATCCAGGTTTTTCCATTTTTCTGGAGGTGGTTATTACCAACACCACTCCAGATTGGCATGCCTAGTGCTGATCACTGCAGGTAAATCACCACTTTTCCCCACCACAATAATTCAGAAAGTTTCTGCCAGCAGAGATTCAAAGCCCTCCAACTGCTCTTCCAGGAAGGAAGGGACTACTCCTTGATTGCTTAATTAGTACAATTCATCAACCATAGTGTCCTTTTCTACATCAGTGCTTCCTAAAATGGCCAAATTCCAATTCTCAGAATTCTAAGCGATGGCCATGCTGGCTGAGGAATTCTGGGAGTTGAAGTTCAAACGCCTGGAAGGTGCCAGGTTTGGGGAACACCATTGTAGACAATGGGCCATATGAAGAATTGAGAAGGCACTTTTCATTCCAAATCCAGGAGCAGATGGAGGACATTTGAGAGAAGGAAGAACTGAACTGCAATAACGAAGCAAGTATAGCAAAGACGCCTGCAAAATTAAACGGATGCCCTTGTTCCAATCCCGCCATCCTCGCTTAATTTAGCTTAGCTTGAAAGCGCAAACCCGCTCTGTCTGCCATCAGCTCTCCCAGCTGCTGGTCACGAGAGGGTGAAGAGAATTGACCATTTCTCCCCATAAAGGCTCCACCATGAAATGAGTTCCTCAACAGCGCAAGTGGGGAACTTGCGGGCCTAAAGCGACTGGACTACAATTCCCATCACTGGCAATAGTAGTTGCAGCCCAAGAGGACCAGAAGGCCACAGGATCACTACCTGTCCCTTACAGCATCCAGCCACAATCAGTTCATCGCTTCACTAGGTCGCACATTTCATACAAACGTCAACCAGCTGGACGGGCGTTACAAGCTACTGTTTTACAGCCGGGCTAAACACGGATGGCAGTCAACCGCTGTGGGATGTTTGCAAGCCATGCCGAAGTCAAGGCAAAATTGAAGAGCGGCAGGCTGTTTTAGAAACCCTCATTGGGGGTGCCGTCTCCTCAAATTTCAGGGCGTGGAATATTTCCCTGGTGTGGATTTTTTGATGCCTCACCAGCACAGCCCGGTGCGAAAAACTCTTCCCGCAGGTGATGCACAGGTGGGGCCTCTCCCCCGTGTGGACCTTCTGGTGCCGAATGAGGACGGCCCGGTCGCAGAAGCATTTACCGCAGGTGGCGCACTTGAAGGGCTTCTCGCCCGTGTGGATCCTCTGGTGCACCATCAAGATCTGCCGCTGGCTGAAGCTCTTCCCGCACTCCGAACAGGTGTAGGGCCTCTCCCCCGTGTGGACTCGGTGGTGCTTGACCAGCTGGGAGGACGTGTTGAAGGATTTCTCGCAATCGGGGCATTTGAACGGCTTCTCCCCCGTGTGGGCGCCCTCGTGTATCATCAGGCTAGAGCTCCGGCTGAACGTCTCGCCACACTGGGAACACTTGTACGGCTTCTCCCTCGTGTGGACTTTGTGATGGTTGAGCAACTGAGTTTTCCGGCTGAAGCTTTTGCCGCACTCGGGGCAGCCGAACGGCCTCTCCCCTACGTGGATCCGGTAGTGCCGGGTGAGGTCCGAGCTGACGGTAAAGCATTTCCCACACTGCGAGCAGCTATAGGGTCTCTCCCCCGTGTGGGTCCTTTCGTGGGCGACCAGCGTGGATTTCAAGCTGAAGCATTTCCCGCAGTCGTGGCACATGAACGGCTTTTCGCCCGTGTGGGTCCGCTGGTGCGCGGCGAGCACCGTGCTCCGGCTGAAACTTCGCCCGCACACGTTGCACAGCTTCTCTCCGCGACTTTTACGCCGTCTCTTCACAACAAGGGTTTGGTTCGCTTCCCAGCTTTCCTCCAAGCAGGGGAAGAAGACGTCCCCTTGTGGACTGAGGTAGCTTTTCATCCCCTGCTCCAATCCCTTGAGACTTGGGGAGGCCACTCTGCCCTCCTGGGGTTCAGGGTGGGATGCCCAGGAAGTTTCTGAGAGCTTCATGGCTTCAGAATTTTCTAGCTTGAGTTTTGCTTCTTTCATCTTCATCACCCACTCATCACCTGTAGGGGAGGAAAAACCAATGAAACTCAAGGAACTCTCTTCCCTAAAGGGGACTGAGGGGGACAACCTTTAGGGCAAACAGAGGATTCACTTAGAGTCATAGCGTCATAGTGTTGAGAAGGGGGCCTGAGGCCATCGAGGGTGACTCCTGCTGATGGCTGGAGCGCCAAGCAAGACATCCCTGGCAGATGGCTGGCCAGCTTCTGCTTGAACACATCCAGCGGAGCTTAGCGCTTCTCTGGGTCACTGGGATCACCGTGGAACTGCTTTTAATAATTATATGGGTGCTGGCACAATGGCAGAATGTTACCACCGAAGGGGCAGAGATAGGGCATTTCTTCCCCATTTTGTTTTGCTTTTTGTAAAGTCGAGCATTCTTACGAACAGATGAGTGCCCAGTCCATTTCCCTGCCTTTCTCTCAGAACCACTGAATTTTGCCACCCCATGCAAGTGGCACAATCTTACCAGATCCTAAGAAATCCTGAAGGATCTGGGGAGGACGTAATGTGGCGGACGGCTTCCCTTTCCTGCCCTAAAGGAGAAACTGGCGACCTCCGTCTAGATGCTGCACATGGAGCTCTCAGTGTGATGGTCCTGATCCTTTAGCTATTAATTCAGAGACTCTTACGACAAGCCATCAAAGCAGGGTTCCTCAACCTCAGCCATTTTAAGATGTGTGGACTTCAACTCCCAGAATACTCCAGCCAGCAATGTTGGCTGGAGTATTCTGGGAGTTGAAGTCCACACATCTTAAAATGGCTGAGGTTGAGGAACCCTGCATCAAAGGATATGAAAGAGTTCTTTATTAAAGCAAGTGATCCTTTCCAATGCAAAGACTAGACTGAGAGAAAGCCAGCGCAAACGGTAGTTACATCTTCCACCTTCGTACCAGCCCCCCCCCCATTGGGGGATTCATTTCGTGACAGCCCCTCCCTACACTCACAGTTTCCATACTTTCCAGTCACAAATCCTTCACTAACAAGCTGATAGCGCCATTCGGTGTCAGGTTGTTCGACTAAACAACCCTAATCAACATTCCTAACGACCCTGCAGGCATGCCCGACTCGCTGGCAGGATGCTCCATCCTGACCCTCCAAATCACAGGATTCTGCCCACTTTCCCCACCAGGGCTGGTGGCTTCCTGCCTTGTTCAACGGCAGGGACCCGAATAGAGGTCGCCCGTTGCAGCATGAGACTTGCGCTCTGCCGGGGGTTCACTGAGGATGAAGTCAAAGAAGTGGGGAGAGGGATGAGATCTGTGTATCCAGGAGAGAGAGAAGGAGGAGATAGTATACGCACACCATTATCTAATAACCTGTGCAAAATTTCTGAAAGATTTCTCCACTCAGACAGGAGGTGCAAGTCTAAGAGCTGGGTGTGACCACTTCATGGCAAGGCAGGCTCTGAATACCCTCTGAAAAGTGGGGGGTGAGGCCTGGCCAAGAACAAAAACAGACTGGATTTCATTTACCTTTCAACTGCATTCAAATTAATTCTGATGAGTATGTGTTCTCTCTACCAATTACTGTAATTTAATTTCCCCCTTCTCTCACAGTAACCATCACAAATGGATCACAACCTTGGGAGGGGATGAAAGAATGTCATCCAGATTCAGAGGGCCATATAGAGCTCTTAACCCTAAAAAACGAACCCATACAGGTGCATGTATGCATGTATAAACAAACATTTGAATATGTATCAATATACATATTCATGTATGTATCAATATACAACTGGGAGCCAGTTTGGTCTAGTAGTTAAGGCAATGGGCTAGAAACCAGGAGTGTGTGAGTTCTAGTCCCGCCTTAGGCATAAAAGCTGGCTGGGTGACCTTGGGCCAGTCCCTCTCTCTCAGCCCAACTCACCTCACAGGGTTGTTGTTGTTGTGGGGAAAATAGGAGGAGGGAGGAGTATTAGGTATGTTCACCGCCTTGAGTTATTTATAAAATAAACAAATAAATAAATAAATATGTTTGTGCATGCACATATATGTGCGTGAAGAGTACACATATATTCAGAGCTGTATTTGGAGATTGGCATGTGGTGATTGGACTCGTATTTGTATGAGTTTTAATCCTCCTGCAGACATGCGATTTTACTGATTTTGATTCATTGTAGTCTCTCGGTTTTAATTGGGCACCACCATGGGTCATATATGGTATCTACAAAACCTACTGGAATACTCCCTTCTAAAAATGGTAGATTTTTGCATATCCCCAAGCTGAAAATATTATAGGCTGAAACCTGGGTTTCTAGAGGTGGCAAGACTGTGAATTGCCAAACCTATGGATCAAACTGAAGGTACCCGTCTGTCAGGGGTCCAGGGTCAGGCCAGAGAGATGGAAACCCTTAATGTATGTCCAGAAAGACCAAAACAACACATTTTTTCACCAAAGGGCCTGCCACCCATCTTAGCCCAAGGCCTGGGGGAGAAAACCAGATGTTAAGAGCTTGTTTGAACGAAGTCAGGGTAGAGAGCTGTATGGATCTTGGGGGAGGCTGACCCAGAAGGTCAGAGAGTTACCCTGGGCGTTTCCTCCACTCTCCGTCTCCTGTTTGGCTTTAGAGCACAACTGCTTCTCTTCCGGGCCAGGATGAGATGGCTGGGCTGGGTGGAAGCTGACTGCCTCCTCCTGGTTCAGGACTGAACCCTGCAAGTGAGTGCAAAGATGAAAGGTTAAAGGGTTAGTTGCAAAAAAAAAAAAGACCAAAGGGTCTAGAAATATCACCAACGCTACCTTTATTGTAAGGTTACAGTAACAGGATCTTGCAAGTCTGAAAACACCTCTCTCCCCCTTGCCTTTACTTTCCAGGGAACTAGGGAGGGTCCCTTCTGAGACGCTTTCTCCACCCCCATTCCTTCTGTGGGCTGAGATATCTCTTATCGGACCTTGTCCAGGCTGTGGCTCTTCCTCCTGTCTCCCAAGGTTATTCCCACAGCCCATTACAAAAGGAGATTCAAGCTGAATCTTAGAAGGAATTTCCTAGCAGTAAAAGCTGTTAAGCAGCAGAACAGTCCACGTAGAGCAAAAATGGATATTCCTCCCACCCCACCCCAAAGCTAAAAGAAAACAAATCCTGGCTGAATGTTAGAAAAACACTTCTGGTCCAAGCGGAGATGGAACTATCTTCCATTGGAGACACTTGATCCCATACTGAGCAGGGATCAGACTCAGTGACCTCAAATGCCCTCTTCCAATGGTATGAAGTCTTTGCCAAGCAGAGCAACAGGGATCCTCAGAGACAGTAAGGAGCAAATCTAAGATCTTGGGACATGGATTGCTTTGAGTAAGCTCTAAGGCAGAGCTTTCCAAACTGTGTGTGGCGACACAAAAGTGTGTCGCCACACACAGCGTGGTGTGTCGCCACACCACCTGGAAGCGGCGGCGCGTGTGTGCACGGCAGCTGCCGTGCACGTGTGCTCCGCTGCACGCCCCCGCGCCGCCGCACGCCCCCCGCACCGCCGCACGCCCCCCGCGCTGCCGCACGCCCCCCCCGCGCCGCCGCCGTGCGCGCATGCGCCGCCACCGCCGGGTGTGTCGCCAGCGGTGGCACTTTGGAAAGCCCTGCTCTAAGGACTGGCATTTTGAGCCAATTACAATGGGCACGTGAAACAGATTGGAGGATCATGTCAATAGCAAGAAGTGATCTCAAAGGGCCAACCTCAAGATCATTCATCTACACACATGGGGATCTCCTATGAAAACCAAAATCCATTCTCACCCTTTGCTCCGACACCTCATCCTCTTCCTGTCTCAGTAAGAACTCTTCTGCCAAGGCCACCGCTTGGTCACAGGTTTGAGGGCGGTTCTCTTTGACCCAACTCTGAATCTCCAGGGGCAGGATGGCCAAGAACTGTTCCAGGATCACCAGCTCCAGCATCTGCTCCTTGGTGTGTCTCTCTGGTTTCAACCAGCAGTGGCAGAGGTACCAGAGGCGGCTGCAGGCCTCACGGGGCCCCTCAGCGTCCTGATAACGGAAGTCCCTGAAGAGGGCTTGCTGTGTGTCCATAGAAGCTGGGTCCTCACTCAAGACATCCTCTTTGGCCTTCCAATAATCCTCCATCTTGGTGTGCCCCCCTTGAACTTCTCCAGGGTGATCTGATTCTCCTTTGGATCTCCAACGAGCATCCAATGCTCCTTCAAAGGATGGTTGGAAAGTCTTAGTCTTCCCCCATGGAGGTGATCTTGGTAACTGGGAACATTCCCATCTTGAGTGAGGAAACTGTGCTGCTTTTAAGGCCTCATGCAATGCTACATGTTTGAACTGCCCCTTGTCCAAGTGGTTTGCTGTCTGCTCCAGGTTCTCCTTCTTCAGAAAACTCAAACGATTCCCAGTCTTGAATTTGTGAGGGGTATCTCCTGCTCTCTCCAAAGCTGTTCCATGTTCACAACCCTCATGGACTCCATCCCCCAGCAGCCTCCCAGCCTTTATCTCCTGGGGCAACAGCTCTGGGAACTGGAGGCCAACACTTGGCACCCTTCCTCTCTGTGCCATTTTATCAGATTTAGCTCAGCGTGGAAAGTCTTGACGAAAAGCTATGCTTGGCTGAAAATGTCCCCAAGAGGATGAGTCTCTGGTGAACAACCCAACCAAGGATGGTCCCCCAAGATCCATGGATCATTTTATGGAGCACAAGGGATTACAAGCAAACATGGTGTTTCCTTGTGAGGGAGATGGGCAGGATATAAATGTGATAAATAAATAAAATAAACATGGTGTTTCACAGGAGGGGCCAATGATGAAAGTTTATCCTGGAGGAAAAATATAGACTTTGGTAAGAGAATAAGAAAGGGGCGTGGTGGCTCAGCGGGTAAGACGCTAGGCTTGTCGATCGGAAGGTCGCAGGTTCGGAGGTTCGAGACCCTAGCCCTGCCTGACGGAGTGAGCTCCCGCACTCGCCCCAGCTCTTGCCAACCTAGCAATTCGAAAGCATGCAAATGCAAGTAGATGAATAGGTACCACTTCAGTAGGTAGGTAACAGCGTTCCGTGCGCGTCATGCCGGCCAGATGACTGCGGAAGCGTCTTCAGACAACACTGGCTCTTCGGCTAACAAACGGAGATGAGCACCGGCCCCTAGAGTCGGACACAACTGCACAAATGTGCGGGGGGAACCTTTACCTTTACCTTTTAAGAGAATAAGAAGAGTCCAATAACCCCAGAAGCCAATAAAAGAGAATATCTGTAGGTCAGGGTTGAACTGTGGAGTTCTTGGTACTCTCTGAACTTTGTTGTTTGCTTGCAAATGTTTCATTACACAATTAGGTATCATCACCATCATCATCACCATCATCATCATGTTACCTAATTGGGTAATGAAACGTCTGCAAGCAAACAACCAAGCTCAGGGAGCACCAAGAACTCCACAACTCCAGAAGCACTATGGTACAATAGAGCTGGATTAGGGCTTTATGAACACAAGTATATAGGTTTCCAGCTCTCACACACACAGGCTGGGTTCCTGGCTTCACATGTGATGCTAACTTACGGGTTTTATACCAGTTTGTGGAACAAACCACAGTAAATTGGTTTGCATAGTACACTAAGCCATAATCCATAGTTCACAAATCACAATGTACCGGTAGCACGCCACTCCCAAACCGAATCACATCATGGCTTAGCTGCATACACAATCCCAGCCACTTGGCTTGTAAACTATGGCTTATGGCTTAGTGACCCAATAACTCAAGTGTGCTGTTTACATTCTCCCCCATGCCCAAACAGCTCCCTCCACCAATCAATCAATGCCTCTTTAGCAGTTTCCTTCTCTCCTTTCCATTCCAACACAGTGTTCACACCCGTTCTGGTTTTCCCAAAAGTCCACCAGTTTAAATACAGCCACTGGGGGGGAAAAAAAGCATCTGGCTTCACCCAACATAATTATTTCCTAGATTGACTCTGGTGGCATTGAAGGTTTCCATCATTCACAGAATCCTAAAGCCCTGTTCTCAGCCTTGGCCATTGTAAGATGTGTGGACTTCAACTCCCAGAATTCCCCAGCCAGCATGTGCGGATGAAGGAACAATGAACAGTTTCATTGACCTGATTAAGCAAACCCAACTAGGTCACTGCTGTAAATGTCAGCCTGTGAAGCCAGCTTCTGGAACTAGGCTCCCTGCAAAAGATGGACCACCTCCCATCAACCCCTGCCACCACAACCCTTAGACTCCAATCCTCCATTAACTAGCATATAGTGCAGCCTTTCTCAACCTTTTGACCCTGGAGGAGCCCTTGAAATATTTTTCAGGCCTTGGGGAACCCGTGCACATTCAGGCTCAAATAGAGGCCAGAAGTTACAAAATTATTATATTCATTTAATGGGTTGTTGTTTATTCGTTCAGTCGCTTCCGACTCTTCATGACTTCATGGACCAGCCCACGCCAGAGCTTCCTGTCGGCCGTCGCCATCCCCAGCTCCCCCACGGTTGTGTCCGTCACCTCCAGAATATCATCCATCCATCTTGCCCTTGGTCGGCCCCTCTTCCTTTTGCCTTCCACTTTCCCTAGCATCAGCATCTTCTCCAGGGTATCCTGTCTTCTCATTATGTGGCCAAAGTACTTCAATTTTGCCTTTAATATCATTCCCTCAAGTGAGCAGTCTGGCTTTATTTCCTGGAGTATGGACTGGTTTGATCTTCTTGCAGTCCAAGGCACTCTCAGAATTCTCCTCCAACACCACAGTTCAAAAGCATCTATCTTCCTTCGCTCAGCCTTCCTTATGGTCCAGCTCTCACAGCCATAGGTTACTACAGAGAATACCATTGCTTTAACTATGCGGACCTTTGTTGTCAGTGTGATGTCTCTGCTCTTAACTATTTTATCAAGATTTGTCATTGCCCTCCTCCCAAGAAGTAAACGTCTTCTGATTTCCTGGCTGCAGTCAGCGTCTGCAGTAATCTTTGCGCCTAGAAATACAAAGTCTGTCACCGCATCCACGTTTTCTCCCTCTATTTGCCAGTTATCAATCAAGCTGGTTGCCATAATCTTGGTGTTTTTGAGGTTTAACTGCAAGCCAGCTTTTGCACTTTCTTCTTTCACCTTGGTCATAATGCTCCTCAGCTCCTCCTTGCTTTCAGCCATCAAAGTGGTATCATCTGCATATCTGAGAGTGCTAATGTTTCTTCCAGCGATTTTAACTCCAGCCTTGGATTCCTCAAGCCCAGCATGTCGCATGATGTGTTCTGCGTACAGGTTGAATAGGTAGGGTGAGAGTATACAACCCTGCCGCACTCCTTTCCCAATCTTAAACCAGTCTGTTGTTCCGTGGTCTGTTCTTAACCATTGCTATTCATGGGTAGACCTGTATATATGCATTAACAGCATTCTTAAACTAAAAATATTCCGTTTTATATTCCGTATATAACATATAAAACGGAATATTGGTGGACAGCAAAAGAGATTCAAAGACACTCTCAAAGCTAATTTTAAAAAATGTAATATCAGCATTGAGAACTGGGAAGCCCTAACTCATGAGCGTTTCAATTGGAGGTCAGCCTTTATTAAAGGCGCTATGGACTTTGAAGAAGCACGAGTACGGGGCGAAAGGGAAAAAAGAGCTAAAAGGAAGGCACGTCAAGCAAACCCTCATCATGACCGTCTCCCACCCAGAAACCTATGCCCTCATTGTGGGAGGTTGTGCAGATCCAGAATTGGCCTTTATAGCCACTTACGGATCCACTGTTAAAATTTTACCCTTGGAAGACAATCTTACTCGGCTACGAGTGATCGCCAATGAAACTAAAAATAAATGAAACTTACCTCTTTAATGTGAAGTTGCCCAAATTTGAAATAATTATTTAAATAAATCGTGATCTCCCAGGGAACCCCTAGAAACCTCTTGCTGGTTAAGGAGCCCTGATCTCGAGTAAACCTGGTGCATTGCAAGCACCTGAGAATAACGGTTTCAGTGCCCTGATTGTGTTGCTGAAATGAAGAACTCTTGGGACAATCAGCAGTGAGATTTTCTGCAGAATGAGGGGGAGCCCCATTTAGTCCTGGGGTCAAAGCCAATTCCTGCTCGGATGCCTTAACTCTGGGCCTGGAGGGGGAACCTCCCACCAGGCGGGGGCCGAGCAGGAAGATCCCCGCCGCTCCCTTCGCTCCCCACTTTGACTGCCCACAACTCCCTGGCAAGCAAGGAGTTTCAAGGGTTCCATGGCCTCTGCGCCTATTAACAATCCGTTTTGGCCCTCCGTGAGGTAAGAATGGGCTTTTTCCATGAATGGAAAGTCAGGGTGACCAGGTGGGGTTTCCTGCTGCTTTTGAGCTTCTGGGGGTGGAACCCCCTTCTTTCTGTGGGGAGACTGCGGCTTCTGTGGGGCAGAGTCTCCGCAATCCAGGAGAGGGTTGGAGGGAGGCCTTGCTGGAAGGGGGGAGGGAACCATTGGAGGGCAGATAGGGTTTGGGGGTCCTGCTCTCCCTTTGGGCCAGCCTCCCCTTCCCTTCCGCTCTCACCCCCCCCCCCCACCTCTCTGCCCTCCAACCCTTCAGGCCTCCAGAAGCTGCTTCTTTGCCTCTCAGTCGCTCCCTCTTCCCACTCTCTGCCTCTGGTTCCTCTTCCACCATCTCCCCCTGCCTTTCCTTTCCCCCTTCTTCCTCTGCCCCCCAGGTCCCTGGGGTGTCTTCCTCTTCCTCCTTCTTCCTCAGTCCCTCAAATTGGGGCCTGCTGTGCCCCATAGGATTGGGGTCCCTAGCTGAAGCCCCCCAACTGTGCCCCTCTGGGTCCCTTCCAGGCTCCTCCTCACACTCCCTCAAGTATTTCTACACCTCCATGTCGGACCCCAGTCAGGGGCTGCCCCACTTTGTCTCTCTTACTACGACAGCAACAGCAGGACGAGGCAGCCTCGAGTCTCCTGGATAGAGGAGTTCGGGAAGGAGCACCCCCACTATTGGTTGCCACTATTGGGACAGAGAGACCCAGAAGGAAAGTGTCCCTGCGGAGGTGTGTAGAGTTAACCTGGAGACTCTGAGGACTCGCTAACCCTGGTTGAGAAAACCTGCTATATACTGTACTGTACTGAAATTTTCTTTCTTTCTTTTCTCTTCTTTCTTTCTTTCTTTCTTTCTTTCTTTCTTTCTTTCTTTCTTTCTTTCTTTCTCTTCCCTCCCTCCCTCCCTCCCTCCCTCCCTCCCTCCTTCCTTCCTTCCTTCCTTCCTTCCTTCCTTCCTTCCTTCCTTCCTTCCTTTCTTTCTTTCTCATATTTCTACACCACCCAACTCGCGAGAGACTCGGAGTGGTTTACAATTTAGTTAAAATAAGAGATTAAAAACATAAAAACAAATACATCATAAAAATATAAATATGAAATATATAGAAATATATTTAAAATTTATATAAAATACAAATTCCTCACAGCCACATCATAAAGTATATATATGCTTTTTTTGGGGGGGGGGGTGCCTTCGAGTCAGTCTTTACTCCTGGCGACTGCCCAGACAAGTCCCTGCAGTTTTCTTGGCAAGGTTTTTCAGAAGTGGTTTGCCATTGCCTCCTTCCCAGGGCTGAGAGAGAGGGACTGGCCCAAGGTCACCCAGCTGGCTTCATGCCTAAGGTGGAACTAGAACTCACCTCCAGGTTGCAGCCTTTGCCTTAACCACTGCACCAAACTGGCTCTCACTATCAGGGTTTCTCAACCAGGGTTCCCGGAGAGATCACTAGGGGTTCCCTGGGAGATCATGATTTATTTCAAAATTATTTCAAATTCGGGCAAGTTCCCATTAAAGAGGTAAGTTTCATTCTTTATTTATTTTTAGTTTAAGAACACTGTTAGTGCATCTATACAGGCCTACACATGAAATGAATATAATAATTTTGTAACTTCTGGCCTACAGTATATTTGAGCCTGAATGTGCAGGGGTTCCCCGAGGCCTGTAAAATATTTCAAGGGTTCCTCCAGGGTCAAAAGGTAGAGAAAGGCTGGTATATAGTATATTTGTCATGCACAGCTTCAGCCACAGCCCCCAGAGGGGAGCATCGCGCCCTCTTCTCCCGACCGGCGCTGCCTGCGATCTTTAACCGCGACGCGAGCCCGGCTTTCCGGCCAGGCGCTGCTCACGCTCGGCCCCAGGAGCGGGCAGCCTCTGGTGTTTATCGTCCTCTCGGCCCTGTGACCGCCACGAGCCCCACATTCGCTCTTCCGCCAACCTACCGGAGAGAAAACCGCCGTCGGAGACACCGCCAGGAGCGCAAGCGTTCGGGCTCCCCGCTCTCTCCGTCGGAGAGGTCTCGCCGGCGCGCGCCTGCCCGGGCTCCGCTGCGCCAATTGCGCACGGCCAGCCGGCGCCTCCTCTTGCGCGAAGTGGGCTCGGCGCCTCGGGCGCTCTGGCTGCCCCCGTTTTGGCGCGAGGGCGGACGGGGCGCCCTGCGACCCGGCGATTAGGAACCCCAAGGCCGACGAAGCTCCGACCGCGAGACAGCGCAGGAAAGGAGGACCCCCTCGCCGGCGCGCGCGCCTCTTCCCCCCGACTCCACTCTGGGCAGCGCAGCTCTGTCAGCTTAACCCTTCCGAGCGGCTCCGCGAAAAAGAGAGAAGGAGCGAAGCGGGCACAAAGCAGGCGCCGAGGGTGCCCACCGGCTGCTGCTGCTGCTGTCTGTCTGTCTGCCTGGCCAGCTGGCGACGGCAATCCTGCTTGTCCTTCCCACTGGGTCCTGAGGACTTGCCCAAGGGGCAGCTGTCGGACAGGTGCAGCTGGGCAGCAGCGGTACGACGATGCTCCCGCCTCACCCCGATTGCGGGAAGAAGCCAGCCCGCCCGCCCGCCCGCCCGCGCAGCGGAAGCCGCAGAGCTGCCAACCGTGCGCGACTCGCTCCGGCGGCCTCGGAATGTGGGTGGCCAACTCCGCGTCGCTGCTGCGGGACCGGGGTGGGGGGTGGCGGCAAGGGGAAGAAGCCGCCGGAAGAAAGGTTTGGGTCGCTCGATCTGTGCCTCTGGCTTGCTAGTCGAGATCATGGGTTTTCCAGATCCTGGTTTATTGAAAACCCGTTCTCGGCAGGGTTCAGACCTACACTAAGCCACAAACCATGCATTTGTTTGTTTCATATTATCTAATGCAGTTTCTCAACCTTAGCAACTTTAAGATGTGTGGACTTCAACTCCCAGAATTCTGGCTGGGGAATTCTGGGAGTTGAAGTCCACTCATCTTAAAGTTGCTAAGGTTGAGAAACACTGATCTAATGATTTAGGCTCACATTATGTTTGTGTTGTATTATTTTGTAGTCCACTGCTCAGTTAAGATTTGAGCTGTTACCAAATGCAGTCAATTAAATAAGTAAATAAATCAAGTAAATTAAGTAAATAAAAATAAGGCAAGTAAATCAAGTAATGAATATAAATGAATAAAACCAAGTAAATAAAAATAAGTAAATAATCATTAGAAATGAATCAAATGAATAAAAATGAATAAAATTAATGAAGCTAACTTAACCAACTATTGGTTTTAGCTTTGCCACCATAATTAATGGGATTTATTTATTTGGTTTTGGCTTAAAATACAGTATGCTCTAGGGACATAGCCTTCCAATCTGGCTTATGATTAACTGCATTATGCAAACCCAGCCAAACATTAAAATCTCTCTCCAGCCAAAAGTGCCTCCCCTGGACAGTTTGACTAAATTTCCTTTGTTTTGCCGGATTCAAGCTACACCTACATGTGGCGGTGAGACAAAGGCTCAAGAAGAGGCCAATTTGCCCATTTTTAAAAAATATAAATTCCAGTCATTCTTTGGCTGTGACTCATTGTTAGGCACGATGCCCGTTCTTAGGTGGGAAGAGAACAAGAGGTTTTTTTTTAATATTTGCAGAACTGAAGAACCCTTTTTGGCTGAGAAAAATCATAATAGGATAGTAATCTCAGCGGTTAAGACGCCAGGCTTGTCGGTCGGAAGGTTCAAGACCCGAGCGCTGTGACGGAGTGAGCTCCCGCACTCGCCCCAGCTCTTGCCAATCTAGCAATTCGAAAGCATGCAAATGCAAGTAGATTAATAGGTACCACTTCAGTGGGAAGGTAACAGCGTTCCGTGCGCGTCATGCTGGCCACATCACCGCGGAAGCGTCTTCAGACAGCGCTGGCTCTTCGGCTAACCAACGGAGATGAGCACCGGCCCCTAGAGTCGGACACGACTGCACAGATGTGCGGGGGGAACCTTTACCTTTAATCTTCCAGAAATAGACTGTCCTGTTCAGGGGACGTTCACCTTCTGCCAAGCGCAGAATTCTGATCTTGAGCAACAAAATGCAGTACTTTGTTATATATAAAACAAACGGAGCTTTTATTATGATCAACAGTCCCATCCAGACTTCTTGGGGCATTTCCCCACTACCGAGTTAATGTGCTCTTCACCAATCCCTGGGTCAGCGTGAAATTTGCACACACACCCCACTACCAATCCCTCTCCTGCCTCTGTTTCCCCTTCCAAACAGAATCCCACTTTGGAATCCAGATTTACCTTGAGTTCTTCTGGCCAATCTAATTCCAATTCTGTCCCTACAGAATTTTCCTGTTTGTCACGAGTATTTCTATCCTAAGCAGCTCAGCCGATCCCTGGTGGTGTTGCATTTTTTACCTGAGAGCTGTTCCCCACTAGAGTCGTGATTTCCATGTCCTTGAATGGGCAGAAAACGACCCTGGTGTGAAATCTGCTGCCCCATTGCCAATCCCCATCCAGTCTTTATAGCCTCTATTGCAAGGGATACAGCGGGAAACAGATGCAGCTGCTTTAATGAGCAGAGACGTGTTGTATTCATGCTCCCGCCTCCAAACTGCATCCAAAGAACCGCACAGCCCTCTCAAATGCCCAAATACCCCACTGATCAATTGGGCTTAATAAAGATATTACCTCAATATGGGTTTAGGATTAATTTTCTTCCTGGTGCTCAACACAGCCATGACTTGGTTTTTACAGAAGGTTCCAGGGGAGGAGTGCAGCGATAGCTTTGAAGAAGGTATGCAACAGCCATTACAAAACTTAGCCCAGAAAATCAGGTGGTGGTGGTGGTGAAGAAACTCAAGATTGCCCCACCTTGATTCTCTTTGGTATAAGAGAGAGGAAGAGAGAAACTCCACCAGTCTTCAAGAGTCTGTTATTATACCCTAAAATCAAATTCCGGTAGTTCTTATGGTGTCTGTTTCCTGACCTGGCCTACCTCACACTCCCGTACTCCTTTGTGTGCACAGAGGCCCCTTTTCTCCTGATCAGACTGGCCAACCAAACTGAGTGGTCTGCTTCAGCTCCCATGCATCGATGTGGAACAGATTTTTCAAGTTAGGTCCTGCCTCAAATAGGATTGCTGCAATGGCTGGCTGAGATATCATGCAGAGTCTAGCAAACGAAGAAGATTAAAGGAAGACATAGGAGTTCTCATCAAATATCGGAAAAACTGTTGCAAGGGGTTGAAAAACCAGTTTCTCTTTTGCTCCAGATGGCAGGACTTGAATCAGTGCATGGAGGGAAACTGATGTGGGCTAAGGATCATACTTAGTGACAGCTTTAACCATGGTTTGTGGAATAAGCCACCATTACTTGGGAGTCATACGCCACACTGAGGCACGATTGCATTAACACTTGTCAAGCTAAAGTTCATTTTTAGACATGGTTTGTGGCTTATGTGATCAGTAGAGTCTGTTAACCAGAATTTAGGGTTAAATGTGCGTCTAAATGTGATTTATTCCATACACCACAGTTAACTAAACCACATCTTAGAACAATGCATCAATCCAGCTATTAGATGAAACTTCCCAATAGAAAGAGTAATATTGGACAGAAACTGCATTAGCAAAAGAAAGGAAAGCTCACAGACAGGCTAATTATCAGGCACTTCTAACTTTTGATTTAATCAGTTTCTATGATATACATTATCCTCTTATCATTATAATATGGAAAAGCAAAACCATGTCGGTGTCCAAAATCAACCACTATAGAAAAGTGGCAAAACCCACACTGGGATGGGGAATTTAATGAAAACAAAATGAGGCTGTTTCTCTGTCGGACACGTTATCCACTACTAATCGATGTCCGTGTACAAATGGAATGGGTTTATCTGCCCTCTTAACTGCTTCCTTTACTCGCTGTAGTGCATAGCTGAAATCGGTCTTCAAGAAGTTGGCTTCGCTGATACCCAATAACCCCCGGCATCCTTTACCCGCAGGACAAGAGCGCACACACACAATCAGTCACAACACGGAAGGTGAGGGGGCTGGGGAGCATGCCCAGTGTAGGATCCCTATCCCATGCTCAACCCTGGGAATGTGACCGCTTGCCACAGTAGGACTGCAGACGTACGGATCGTCCGATACACACAGATGTCCGCACAATGCAGCAGACTCACATGTGGTCAGTCCAACCTGACTCCTTTATTGGACTACAACTCCCATCCTTTTTAGCCAGGAAGACCATTGGCCTGACACATCTGGAAGCCAAGAAGTTAGGGAAGGCTCAGGGAAAGGGTTGCCTGTAGATACCTTCGAAGTTGAGCATTGCTCCATGTTCCCAACTTTTATTAAGTTTCCTTGTATTGCTGCTGCTCCTCTTGCAATTTGGCTAGATTCAGAGCTTCCCGGGCGTGGATCTTCTGGTGCTTCACCAAGACGGTGCGGTGGGTGAACCTCTTCCCGCAAGTGGTGCACTGGTGGGGCCTCTCCCCCGTGTGGACTTTCTGGTGACGGATGTGGACCGCCCGATCAGAGAAGCATTTCCCACAGGTGGCGCACTTGAAGGGCTTCTCGCCCGTGTGGGTCCTTTGGTGCACCATCAGAATCTGCCACTGGCTGAAGCTCTTCCCGCACTCCGAACAGGTGTAGGGCCTCTCCCCCGTGTGGACTCGGTGGTGCTTGACCAGCTGGGAGGACGTGTTGAAGGATTTCTCGCAATCGGGGCATTTGAACGGCTTCTGCCCCGTGTGGGCGCCCTCGTGTTTCTTGAGGCTGGAGCTGCGGCTGAAACCCTCTCCACACTGGGCGCATTTGAATGGCTTCTCCCTCACGTGGGCCTTCTGGTGGTTGAGCAACTGAGACTTCTGCGTGAAGCTCTTGTCACACTCGGAGCAGCTAAAGAGTTCCTTTTCAATATGGACTCTGTAGTGCCTGGTGAGGACTGAGCTGACGGTGAAGCTCTTCCCACACTGATCACAGGTGTAGGGCCTCTCCCCCGTGTGGGTCCTTTCGTGGGCAACCAGAGTGGACTTGAAGCTGAAGCATTTCCCACAATTCTGGCACATGAATGGCTTCTCGCCCGTGTGGGTCCGCTGATGCGCGGCAAGCACAGTACTCCGGCTGAAGGTCTTGCCGCACACAGCACACGTCTTCTTCTCTCGACTTTTGCGCCGTCTTTTGACCACAATGGGTTGACTTGAGTCCCCATCTTCTTTTGCTAGAGGAAATACTTCAGCTCTGCGCTGATCTTGGTTGTCCTCATCCTTCTGGTCTGCTCCGTCCCCAAGAGCCACAGGACCGTCTCCATCCTCTTCAGACCAATCGAGGCCTTCCCAGGACGTCCCACACAGTTTCACTGGCTCCGCTTCCTCCAACTGGGGGTCTCCCTGCCTCGTCTCAATCACCCACTCATCACCTGTGGGGAGCATGGAGGAAAAAGCAGTTACCCAAGCAGAGCATGGCTGCCCCATCAGACCAAAGTCCCCATTATCCCAGTACCCTGTTTCCCAACTGGCCAACCAGATGGCCCCAAGCAGGTCCCAATCATGATGTTGGAAATTTTGTTCCAAGCACAGATAAAAAAAATCCCACCTACAGCATTGCATTAGAACAGGGGTGGGCAACATCAGGCCCGCGGGGCTCCTGCCCGCAAACCCCGCCCCTTCCACACAATTGGCTCCCACCCGCAAACTCCGCCCCCCAGTGCTTGTGATTGGCTCCTGCCCACAAACTCCAACCCCCGGTCCCCGGAAATCCCAGAAACCCCACCCCCCACCCCCCCAGTCCCCGGTTATAAATATCCAAATGGCCCTTGGCAGAAAAAAGGTTCCCCACCCCTGCATTAGAACGTTACTCTTGAGACCCAGCTATGTCCAAACTGGTGGCAGTGTGCTTCCAAATACCAGTTGCATGGTAACAACAATGGGAGATGGGCTGTATCCTGGCTTGTTATAAAGGTGCAAAAAAGGCCACCATCTCATGCAATGCTGTTCTGTTTACCCACATGGATAAAGAGTGAAGCAACAAGAAATGTGCGCTGAACTTTAACGTGGCAAAATTTCCTGGCGTAGAGGAATTCCGCTCTGGCCTTGAGAAACAGACCGGAGAGGAGAAACGCTTGCTCAGCCCCGAGTGAGTAGAAAGCGTGAGAAAGGGACTCACCACAGCCCTGCCTTGTCCTTCTTATCCTCAAAAAAGAGCAGAGAAGGTTTGGAACAGGGTTCCATTTATCCTGCAAGAATACAGTTAACGTTCCTGGAATCCCTGCCGGGTCTGTTTCTTGACCTGGCCTACCTCGAAGGGCTGACGCTCGGCGTAAAGCAACTTCTGAACATTCAGGCACCTCAGAGACGACAACAGACCGCCGAGCCCTTACCTCCTGAGTCGCTGCCAGCATCCTGTTCCTGCTTGATCTCGGCGCGGAGCTGCCCCTCTCCAGCCGCAGACAGAGGCTGCTCAGCCGTGGAGAAGCCCGGGGCCGCCTCCTGCATCAGGCTGGGTCCCTGAAATGACCCCAAAGTTCATCTTCAGGAACAAGAAACAGAACGGAACGCAGGGTGGGGAGATTTCACAAAGCGAGGATGCCCGTTTCTTCCCCCACAGAAAGACACGTCACATCTGGAGATCACACATGTCCCTCAGAAAGGAAAGGGGGCTCACGCTCTTTAAAGCAAAATAGTTTTCATTTAAAAAAAGGCCCGGATCACGTGAAATTTTGGCCAGTGATGGCAACTGGAGATTGAAGAGAGTGCAGATGTCCAATAAACCAGAGAGGATTTTTAAAAGAATTATTATTTTGTTGCTGTTGTGGGTCTTCCGGGCTGTGTGGCCGTGTTCTGGAAGTTGTGGTTCCTAACGTTTCGCCAGCATCTGTGGAAACGTTAGGAACCACAACTTCCAGAACACAGCCACACAGCCCGGAAGACCCACAACAGCCATTGAACTCCGGCCGTGAAAGCCTTCGACAATACAATTATTATTATTTTTTTGGATCTGGGGGTTGTGCTTTGTTTGGTAAAACTTTCAGCCTTTGAGGTTACAGAGGTCATGGCAATCATGTTCCCGAAGAGGTGTGGCTGAACTCTTTAGTTGTCTTTCACATTTTGGGAGTTCTTTTTTTTAAAAAAAGTTAACAAAACATGTTATTCTTAGCCTTTAAGTGGATTTATTTTCCTTCGCTTTCTTTACCACAAAAGATAGATTTTAAAAATTACCATGGTAGAGATGGGCGGGGATAAATCCAATCAATCAATCAATCAATCAATCAATAATCCTGCTGCCAAACATGCATTTTGGTGGTGCAGCCTAAAGCCGGCTAGCCAGTCTCTGAACTAGGTGGAATAGTGTAGTGGCAACGCAGTAGACTATTGTCATCTTGAGGAGTTAAGTGGCATTTATTTATTTATTTATTTATTTATTTATTTTTTAAATATATATGACCGCCCATCTCCCCCAATGGACATATTTTGATTTCCCCCCCACACGAAGATTAGAGTTTATTTTGAGTTATACTGATATTTAACTGGCGTGTTTTTATTTCTGGTTGGAATGGAGGGGGAGATAGATTACCCCAAGATTGTTAGTTTAAGCACAAGCCCACTCCTCCAACAGCCCCTCTAGCAGCTTGGAATGGGGTGGGGGGAGATAAGAGATTGGTGATGTTGGGCACTGGCTAATCTGTAAAGCTTCCTAGGCTCTTGGAATGAGGTCATAAACAGGTGCTTTCCCACCCCCCGGCCCCCCGAGAAGTATCCCAGTCAAGGTCAGGCCATGCAGCCTCTGTACCATGGAAACTTGGTCACGAGGTTTAAGAGCCAGACTTTGATAAAAACTCCTAGGCTTGCTTTAGGGGTTGGGGAGTTCCACACAGACCTGAGCGCTGGGTGCTGTGAAGATGGAGCCACCCTGGGGTATCTCCACTGTCCATATTAAGGGGCTCCTGACAGCCTATGGGAGATTGGGTTTCAATTTGCTTTGGTATGTATGATTTCTCTTTCTTTATGCTATGCTTCTGTATAATCTGCCTAAACTGTGTTTCTGTTTGAACTGTGGTTTCTGTTTAACTTTGTTTGCTTAAGTTTATAATAAAGCTTTAAGTTTCTTTACCCACTGGCGTGCTTATTATCTCTGGATCTAAAAGAACCAATTGCCTGAGCACCTGAGCACTGCTTGGACACTTGGCAGGATAAATAGTTCACCGGAGTTGGGCAGCCAATACATTTAAATAAATCATAAATAAAATAATCAATGTCTGATTGTATTTAAGGCAGGCGCTTATCTTCAGATGAATTGCAATTTGCGTGGTAATTTCCAAATTCTCGCTTGTCAGTTGCTTTATGCCCCCCCCCCTCCTGGGAACTGCACAAATCAGTAAAAAAAACAGGGAAGAATCTCTGTTGGTAGAATGAACAGCAGGCGTTGTAGAATTGAGGTTTTAAAAATGGAAGCAGAAACAACCTGCGCTGTGCTGATGACATTACCCTGATAGCCAAAAATGCAAAGCATCTGCAAGCCCTACTACTAAAAGTCAAAGAGCGCAGTGAAAAAATGTGTACAAGACATTCTGCACGTGGAAAAAAACCCCATCTCATATGATAATCTCTATATTTGAAACATTAGGTATTTAGACCCAGTTTGGTTTAGTTTCCATGCACAAGGTACCAAATTCCGCCACTTGCTTGTTCATTTACTGATCTGGTCTACCTGCAGGGGCTTGACAGGAGCTCTGCAAATGGGTGCCTGATGGATGGGCTACACATGGCCCCCCTGGAAATCACACGCCTGGCCTGGCGCCCAAGTATCTGCAGAACCACCTTCACCTCCCTGAATCGGGTTCTCTAAGAGATTCTTCCCAGGAGAAGCTTCTAGCTAGACCCCACTTTTGTGAGATTAAGGGAAAGGAGGCCAAGAGGTGCCGCTTCTCCGCTGCCACTCTGGCGTTATGGAATAGTCTCCTCTTGGAACTAACACAAGCACCGTCGTTCTTTACATACTTAAGGCTGAACTCAGTTGCGGCACCCACCCTCTAGAACAGCACATCTCCAAAGATCCATATGGTTCCCACGCTCATGATGTTCAGGAAACTGCTGGAAACCTGGCTAATCCCCCAGGCCTTGGGGTAATATAGGTGTCAACCCCTTGCTGGACTTTTTATATGGTATAGATCTTTTTTCCGGACATCTATGATCTCTATTCTTCAATTATTGTCTCTTGCTTTAAAGAGGTGAACTGCCTGGAGTTTTATGCGGTTGGGTGGCCTCTAAATCATAAAAATTAAACTCTTCCACAGAGCATTAGGTGACTAGCTAATGGCCGTTGTTTTCGTTTCAATTTCACAGCAGTGTTCCAATTTTTGCCTCGCCTTTGCGTTGTGCAATCTATTTTTCACGAGAAGTCTTTTTCCGTGTTGTTTACCGTTTTTATTTTCACAACGTTAACCATCCAGGGGGTCTGTGGGGGGGGTGTCAAAAGTCAAGACGGTGGCCACAGCTGTGCAATTGAAGCCCCACCCCCTCTTTGCCTGCATCACAATGCACATAAAGGAAGGACTAGTCCAGAGCTTTCCAAACTGTCTGTCGGGACATGTTAGTGTGTCGGCTGCAGTGTCTGGGTGTGTCGCTGCTCCTGCCTCCGAGCCCTGCCAGGATTCCACGCAGGTCCTAGTGCCTGCCTTGTTCCTTGCTGCCTCCAAACCTGCCCTGCCAGGATTCCACGCAGGTCGTAGTGCCTGCCTTGTGCCTTGCTGCCTCCAAACCTGCTGTGATTCTGCGCAGGTCCTAGTGCCTGCCTTGTGCCCTGCTGTAAGGGTGTGTCGCGAAATGATGCATGTCTAAAAAGTGTGTCACCAACATGAAAAGTTTGGAAAGCTCTGCGTTAGTGTGTCTGCTGCAGTGTCTGGGTGTGTCGCTGCTCCTGCCTCCGAGCCCTGCCAGGATTCCACGCAGGTCCTAGTGCCTGCCTTGTGTCTGGCTGCCTACACACCTGCCCTGCCAGGATTCCGCGCAGGTCCTAGTGCCTGCCTTGTGCCCTGCTGTAAGAGTGTGTCGCAAAATGATGCATGTCTAAAAAGTGTGTCATCAACATGAAAAGTTTGGAAAGCTGTGGACTAGTCACTCTTGAGGATGGCTAATACCTTAGAGAGCTCCTCTCCTACATTGGATTAAGTTAGATCGTTTTACCACTCTTGCCTCTTGGATTTTAATCTTGTTTTATAATTTGTATTTTTATATTCTATGTATATTTTATGTTTTTTGTTTTTATTATTTTGTTGTAAACCGCCCAGAGTCCCTCCGGTGGAAGGAGATGGGCGGTGATATAAATTTTATAAATAAATAATAAATAAATAAATAAAAATGGGCAGGGCTCTGATCACATGGCTGGGGACGCCATCTTGACTTTTTTGATCCCCCTCTCTGCAGACCGCTGTCTACTGCGCGTGTTTCAGCTGATGGCTTCCTTTTTGGAACGCTGCAAAGTGCCATAAGTCTTTTTGTTTTGGTGGCAGCCAACCGGAAAAAAATCAATCAACCAACCAAGTCCAGGAATGACCCACCCAAAAATCACAATGCAATTTTTCAGCAGGAGGAGGAAGAAAACTAGTCTGTGCATCGCCATTTCAGCTTAATGAACACAGACACACACACACACACACACCAAACCTCCCTGCTCTGTTTCTAGTGATCTCTCCAATGTATGGAATCTCATTTTAGCGACATCTTAAGCGACACCAAAGGTCAAGAACTGTGGCCCTTGGGCTGCCTCCCGATGTAACGGGCAGAAGAAATAACCTTGAGGAACAGGAGGAAGAGCCGCTACCAAGACAACAGTCAGATAAAAGAAACCCAAGTCTGGGCCAGAACTGCAACCCGAGAAAGCGTCTCAGACAAGCCCCGCCCTAGTTCTCACACAGGGAAAGAGAGGGAGGGGGAAGCGCATTCAGACTTGCAAGATTCTGTTACGACAGCTCTATAATAAAAGTCCTATTAACCTGCATGACTTTGGTTTCCTAGTCTGGTCTACCTGGAAGGGCTGACACCCCTCCGTGTTCTTGGGCCCCACCCCTGTCCTAGCACAATCTCAGCGCAAAGTTAACTTTTTCTCAAGTCTCACCTCCTGCGGCCGTCCTGGGGGAAAACCTTCAGCCAGGGCCACCGCTTGGTCGCAGGTCTGAGGCCCGGCGGCTTTGACCCACCTCTGGAGTTCGGAGGGCAGGATGGCCAGGAACTGCTCCAGGATCACCAGCTCCAGGATCTGCTCCTTGGTGTGCCGCTCCGGCTTCAGCCACCGGTGGCAGAGGTACCAGAGGCGGCTGCAGGCCTCGCGGGGCCCCTCAGCATCCCGGTAACGGAACTCCCTAAAAAGGGCTCGCTGGGTGTCCGTGGCCGCCGAGTCATCCCTCAGGACATCCTCACCCACCTTCCAGTAGTCGTCCGTCTTGGCAGCGCTGGCCTGCAGGCGCTCCCTTCGCGGGTCTCTGCGGAGATCCACCAATCCTTTGTACCGCCAGTAGGTCTCAGCTGCTCCCTCCAACGAGGCCAGGCAGGCCTTGGCGTTCTCCCACGGTTCAGAAACCAGTTCCTCCTGGTTGGAGGACTGCGTCGCCTTCAAAGCAGCCCGTGGATCCAAGTATTTCAACCGCCGGTCCCCTGCCACACTCTTGGCTGGCCTGGAGCCCCCCATGGTTGCCGAGTCCTCTGCATTCCCAGGCTGGAGGTCTTTCGTTGCTTTCCCTGCATTCCCCTGGAGTTTGAGGCCCTCTTGCCATTCTCGTTCGCATTCTGCATCTGGACTTTTCCCCTTCTCCGGCATTATTTTATGTCTCATGACCAGCTTCCTTCAGCTCCTGGGGAGACACCTGTTTGGAAGCGTGTTTTAATTGGAAAGGCCAGCGCAGGCAGATAAGTGCGAAATAAACACGTACATATCTCCAGGCCAAATTATCTACCCGTAATTAAGCAATTCCAGTCACAGCTAGAGAGCGTGGACCAATGTGGCAACGTTGATGCAAAGCTGTTTCAGAAGAAGAGGGCTGGGGGACAGATATGCCAAGATGAGCCTATTCAGCCATTTAAATAATTTGCTTTCATCCTCACCCTCCAGCTGAGCCCCTGGACACACGGAAGGCTTAAAATCCTGCTTCCATAAACAGAAATTGCTAGCCAATTTAATTATTATTATTAGATTTTATACCGCCTTTTTAAACAAATATATATTTGGTCAACTCAAGGCAGCAAACATGCCTAATACTCCTGCTAATAAAACTGAGCTTCCAGGTCTAGCAGCAGTATAGCCATAAATAACTATTGCTTCTTGCCAAATAAGTTGTGTTAATGCTTGTAGAGATGGAACATAAAAGTTTTACCTTTGTAAAGGATGACAGAGATTTTAAACGCATTTAGTAACAAGTTTTCAGCTCTCTTCGAACAAAAAACTTATCCCCAGCAGGCTAAATAATAAATGCAGACACCCAGTGAAGCCAGCATTTGAGGTTTCTTCCTGCTGTTATTACCCAACATTTTATTAATAGAACCACACTTTTATTATTTTCCCCTTAGGGCTGGCCATCTTGTCTACCACGACAGAATGATTTCTCCCCTTGGCAATGGTTCCAACAGTCAAAATAAATAATATTCAAGGAATTACAGACTTTATGGCCCATGATCCCACAGCACGACCAAAGCAAAACTTAGTTCATCATGGGAGACAAAATACTATTTTAATCTTCCTGGTGCCAAAGGTTACCCAGGATTTTAGGTTTATAATGCTGGAGAAGATTCTTAAGAGTCCCTTGGACTGCAAGGAGGTCGAACCAGTCAATCCTAAAGGAAATCAACCCTGACTGCTCATCGGAAGGACAGATGCTGAAGCTGAAGCTCAAATACTTTGGCCACCTAATGCGAAGAGAGGACTCACTGGAAAAGACCCTGGTGCTGGGAAAGACTGAAGGCAAAAGGAGAAGGGGACGGCAGAGGATGAGATGGTTAGATAGCATCACCGATGTAATGAACATGAATTTGAGTAAACTCCGGGAGACGGTGGAGGACAGGAAGGCCTGGCGTGCCATGGTCCATGAGGTCACGAAGAGGGGGCCACGACTAAACAACTGAACAACAACAACAACAACGACCTCCAAACAGCCCCCATCCTTAGTTCCTCTAATCCTGACTAGAGAGATAGCATGCCTGCTGTTGGTCACAGCACCAGGGCTAAGGAGATCTTTGGGAGCTGTTTCCTAAAAACCAAAAAAAAAAGGTTTCTTGAACATTTTGGGTCAGTGCAGAGGGCAAGGGAGGGAGGAGGAGCATTTACCAACAGCCTCACCGGCACACTTACTGCTAAAGATTTTTCCCTGCAGCATGTCAACAAAATATAGGGAATGGGTTAGAAAGGGGGCTTTAGAGGTCATCTAGTCCAAATCCCCGCAATGCAGCCAGATCAAGAGCAGGGCAGCTGCCCCGCTGCAGCTGTTGCCCCGCTCAGTTCTCGGCCCTGACCACCCGCCTGGGGCTGCTGGGAGATGTGGTTCAGCCGCTTCCGGAGAGCTGCGGCTTCGCCAACCGCGCCCTCCGGCGCGCCCGGCAGGTGGCTGCCCACCATTTGCTAAAGAAGAAGAAGACCTCCCCCCCCCCCCCCCCCGTGCGCCTGCAGCAACGCGGGCAAAAGGGGAGCGGGCGTGTGTGCGTGTGCAAAAGGGTTGAGGAGGTGTAGAGGTGTGCGTGCGCGTGCAAAAGGGCTGAGAAGGGCTCCCCTCTCCCCGCCACGCTTGCAAGGTCTCGCCTACCGCTTCTCCCCGGGGCGTCTGCAAAGGGGCGCGCCACTCGCCCTGCGCCCGTCGCTGCAAAGGGCATCTCCCCTGCCGTTTACCCGGACGTTCAGGCGCCACAGCAAGAGCGGTGGGGGGGGCTCTGCATCCGGAGGCCCGGCTGCACGCTCCCCACCGGAGAGGAAGAGGAAACGCGGCCCCTCCCCAGTGACAGGCGGGCGCCCTCTTCCAATGGTTTCTCTCCTCCCTTCTGGGATGCGGATCTCGGTCAGCTTAACCCTTAAGCCTCAGTGCCTCCACCAGGAAGAAAGAGCGGCAGGCAGAAATCTCTCACCGGGGAGGTGGTCGCCCCCAGGCATCTCTTGGCCCCAAGCCGCAGAATGAACCAAGCTTGCGGCCGGCCGATGGAGCAACAGCAGAAGCTGATATTGCTCCTCCGCTTACCAGCGCCTGAATTTTGCAGGGAAAGGAGAAAGGCGGGCGTGGGGTTGGTGGAAGCAGCTCCCTTAACGCTGCGCAGTGAAATCGAGGCGGAGCTTAGAGGCGTCCTTGGGTCTCTCTGCTGTCACGGGTGATGACTACAACTTCCAGCAGCTTGAGCCAGAATAGGCAACGGTGGCTGGTTTCGGTCTTTAGTCCCACATCTCTGAAGGGCACCATATTGAGAACTTGCTTCACGCATGCTGAATTAGAGAGCCATGGGGTGGAGAAGCTCCCTGGGGGAGTTCAAGGCCAGTCCGTGTCTCTGGGCCCCTGAATCTGTGTGGTCTGCTGCAGTGTTCTTCGAACTTGGCCACTTTTAAGATGAGTGGACTTCAACTCAATTAAATAGCCATGTATTACTGTCTTGTGTGACCCCCAGAAATGGAACTGAGTTAAACCATGGTTAGGTTATTAAGGGGCGTGGTGAGCTCCCACACTCGCCCCAGCTCTTGCCAACCTAGCAATTCGAAAGCAGGCAAATGCAAGTAGGTTAATTTTTATGTATAGTTTTTTAACCATTTTATCCTGTAAACTGCCCAGAGTCCCTTATTCCGGGAGATGGGCGGGGATAAATTTAAATAATAAATAAATAAATAAATAAATAAATAAATAAATAAATAAATAAATAAATAAATAATAGGTACCACTTCAGTAGGTAGATAACAGCGTTCCGCGCACGTCATGCCAGCCACATGACCGTGAAAGCGTCTTTGGACAACGCTGTCTCTTTGGCTAACAAATGGAGATGAGCACCGGCCCCTAGAGTCGGACACGACTGCACAAATGTGCGGGGGGGGGGGGAACCTTTACCTTTACCTAGGTTATTCATACGTGTGCAACATTCAAACTCTACCAGAAAGCCATTTGCTTGGCTTGGGGTTAGTGCAGTGGCTCGGCTCAGCCAAACCATGGTTACATAGACTATGACTTGGTTCCCTTGGCAAACACAGCCACCAGATGGGTAAAAGAACAACCAGAATGGCCTGTGCAAGGGGATGGGGCTCCTGTACCTTTAATAGCTTTGTCAAAACAGGGACTGAAGCAGGTGTGGCTTTAGGCTTGGTCTTGTCTGCTGAAATCCCTCTTCTGCCTACCAATTAAAGGTACAGGAGCCCCATCTCTTCTGCCCAGTCTACTCCTCGTTTAGCCATGGAATTCACCACTGCTAATACTCGCCCACTTTGAAGCAGGACAGCTGGGTTCACACAGCCATAATCACAGGCTGTGATTATGTTCACAGAACAAAGCCAGTTGGATCCTCCTGGAAGCACTCAGTGGTGATCAGATACTCCAAGCATCAGAATCAGGTTGCTTCTGAATTAGGCTAACCATTTTGAATGGGACAGTCCCATTTTTTTTAGCATTTTTCAACTGTCCCGTCGTTTTGATAAAGATCTCAATTTTGTCCCGTTTTTTCCACGGACTGGGGTGGGGGCAGGGTTTGCAGGCAGGAGCCAATTGCGTGGACTGGGGTGCGGGGACCCCTGTCTTTTTCATGAATACGGAATATTACATAAGACCCCATTCTGTTTTGCCATCCCAATGTCCCATTTTTGTCTCAAGGAAATATGGTCAGCCTATTCTGAATGCCAGTTAGTGGCCAGGTGGCCAAATGCAGTAAAGGGCCTTTAGTGCCTTTAATAGATGGCTAGAAGTGGGGCAGGTATGGTTTCTCACATATGCTATTGTAAGGCACTCCATCCGATCTCTGACAGCTATGTCTACTGGTGCCCCTCTTCTCTCTAACCTTTAATTTATTTATTAAATTTATATGGCTGCCCATCTTGCTTGCATGTGACTCTGAATGGCGTACACCAGGGGTCGGCAACCTTTTTGGCACCAGGGACCACTTCTGTGGAAAAATTTGTCCAAGGACAGGTGGTGGGGTTTGTAGGCGGCAGCCAATCGCGTGGGCCGGGGGCCGGGTTTGCAGGCGGGAGCATTACATTTATTGTGCACTTTATTTTTAGGGGACCCCGCCCCCTGGCCCACATGATTGGCTCCCGCCTGCAAACCCTGCCCCCCCCCCCCGGCAGGCACTGCCGGCGAGGCTTTTTGCCTCCCTGTCACTTGGTGCAGCATTTTTTTGCTGAACCGAGGGTATTTTCGGGGTCCCCGGAGCCTGCCCTTTCGAAGGGGCACCCTGGAGGGGCACCCTGGAGGGGCTCGAGGTAGACTTCCCCCCACACACACATTTTTGCTCCCTGCGGTTTTTTCATCCCCTACCGGGGTAGCTCGTGTGCGCCTCCGCCTCCCTGTCGCACAGCTGATCGGCGCAGAGATTTTCCACCCTGGGGCGCCCCCCCACCGTCACTTTTTGCAGTGATCCGAGGCTTTTTTGCCTCGCGACCGCAACATTTCTTGGCAGAGTGCTACTGTTGCAAGGTGAAAAAGCCTTGGATCACCGCAAAAAGTGACGGGGGGGGGGGGGGCGCCCCGGGGTGGAAAATCTCCACGCCGATCAGCTGTGTGGCAGGGAGTCCTTTCTCACAAAATTCTTCAAAACCTTAACAAGCCTCTTTTGTAAATCCAATATAGGAAAATTATCCAGGTCACTCTTTAGGTTTGTTATTTGTATATACCTTTTAATTATTAAAACATCAGTCAGTTTTTTTTGTATGTCCAGTGTAGCATCTTTTTCCATATCATTCTTGTAGTCTGTCATTTCTAAATCCATTTTCAGATGAGTCTCAATCTTGTCAGGTAAAACTTGTTCCTCTTTCATAACATCTTTGAAACATAGTCTCTCTATAGAGGCAGGCATTCTTAAAATTAACTTCTATATTCAAAAATATCCTTCAATACGTTCAATGTTAAAATATTTTGCTTCATTCTGTATTAGTAAGTCAAATTTAAGTGTTCTTCTCCTTTGATTGCAATCTTTCGTTTTCTGGTTCCCTCTAGTGTCCAACCTTCAAAGTCTCATCCTATCAGGTTTTTTGAAGAGAACTCAAGACAAAAGCATTTTCCCACAGGAAGGATTCTTATAATTAATTCCAAAATCTTATTTCAAATCCATCTGGACCCTTAGTCCATTTGTAACTTTCCAACATCAAAGTTCTAATCACCCTTTTGCTGTTTATTCCAAAAAAATATTTTTAAGTCTTTAAACTTGTATTTAAAACTTATTTCACTAAGGATTGAAGGAAACTCACCCAGTACTGTAAAACTTGTCAATTCAAAGGTTCCTAATAGCTGAAAAGCAGTTAACAAGCAATATCCAAAAGTGATTAGAAAAGGAAGTATGCAAACCCAGTGTCCTTTTTGAAAGCGCCGGCCGCGGTTTCAGAAAATGTTTATTCCCTCATCTCCCGGAGCTCTAAACCCGCTGGAGACTGCTGTCTTGTGGTCTCCTCACGAGGAGCAACTGTATGGAGCACTTGTGGGCAATCTCAAGACAAGATGAGAGAATTGTGAGAGTAAAGATTGAAAAGGAAACTTATAAGTTAAGGGCATTTGCTGATGACCTGGTGGTAGTTTTGGAGGATCCATTAGAGCAGGGGTCCCCAACCTTTTTAGCATCAGGGACCGGTTCCGTGGAAGACAATTTTTTCCACAGACCGGGGGCTGGGGTTTGCAGGCGGGACCAATCGTGCGGACAGGAGGCGGGGTTTGCAGGCAGGAGCCAGTCGCGCAGATGGGGGGGGCGGGTTTGCAGGTGGGAGCCAGTCACGCAGATGGGGTGGGTTTGCAGGTGGGAGCCAATTGCGCGGACGGGGGGGCTGGGTTTGCAGGCAGGAGCCAATTGTGCAGACTGGGGGCGGGGTTTGTGGGTGGGAGCCAATCTCGTGGACTGGGGGCAGGGTTTGCAGGCGGGAGCCAATCGCACAGACAAGGGTTTGCAGGTGGGAGCCAATCGCACGGACCAGGGTTTGCAGGCAGGAGCCAATTGCGGGGACCGGGGGCAGGGTTTGCAAGCGGGGGCCAATCGGGCCTCACGCTCCTTGGCCTGCCTCTCTGCCCTTTGCCGCACACTGATAGGTGGAGATGTTTCCCCTTCAGGGTTCCCACCAATCAGCTGCTCCGGCTCAGGCTCTGTCTTTGCACCTTCCCAGCTTCTTCCTGCTTCCGGCTGCTCTTCCTTTGACTCATGGCGGCAGGGACAGGCTCGTTCCTGACACCACCGCTCACCTCCTGCTGTGCGGCCCACTTCCTAACAGGCCCACAGTTTGGGGACCCTGGCGTACACAGTTGACCTTAATGTAACCTTCGAATTAGAGCATTAAAGGTACACAAGCTCTTTTGTGACTGGCAATTCCTGCTTGGCGGGGAATCTTGTGGGCTCCCCAAAGGATCTGATGCAACATAGGTGGAAATTGGGATGATCTTTTTTAAGCAAGGACGTCATAGCTTCAGGGGTAATTTGCCCACCATGGATAGTGGCCATTGCAGAAAAGAAAGGTGGTACCACCTGTTCTTTCTTTTTCCTATCCCTTCTCTCACACACCTTTCCTTTTTCTGACGTTCTTGTCTTCTTAAAGCAACAGGTTGCCGCAGAAGCTTTTCTCAGCATTGAACAGATGGCAAGCAAGGGCCAAGATTAGACCAAAGGCTCCAGATATGCCAATTCTGTTATAAATACTGCTCAGGTCCACCCCAGGCTAGTAACTTGTTGGTTGTCCCAGGTGGGAATTACAATATTACAATTCTCCAGGTGTAAAGGTTTAGCATGGGTGATGAGCCCATCTAAATCCAGCTCTTTTACAGAACCAGTGAAATTCAACTTGAATATGAATATTCAAAAATTCCAGAGCAAATTAATTCCCTGAGTTGGGTCAGTAAGTTAACAGTTGGCAAGGATTCCCCCCATCATGGATTTAGAAAATCGAATTAACTCTACTTTACTCTTTTCCCTTTTAAAACTTTTATGGCATATCTCCTTTTTGTGCATTATCTGAAAAAAACAAGGATTGCATTCATACAAAAGCGCTTTCCTTGTTTCAAGTTCCTGATTTGGTTCCAGTTCCAAAACTGCCAATACCCCAATGTTAATGTTAATGTAAATGGCTTGCAGACAGGTTTCATTTCTAAGGTTCTTGCTGAAATTCTCGTGAATGTTTCTAATGCCTTGGTGGACAGAAACAGAGAAGCACCTGAAAAGTGAAGGAAATTTAAATAAAAATTTTAAAATATTTATTTTGCAAGCTCACAAATAGATAAATAAGGAATACATTATAAATTATGTAGGACAAAAAGACGAAACAGCAGGAAAAGCACCCCACATCTAAAATGTAACTTGGGGGGAAATGCACAAAAATTGCAAGGGAATAGATAATGTGCAAGAGCTCTAAGCAACATATAAAATATGGGCCAGGAAAGCATAATGCAATTTTATGCAGAATTGAAATGTGTCAGGCATGAAGTATTAAAACAGTGCCTCCCTCCCTGCCAGCCACAGTTCGATTCTAATGCCAGCATGGAGTTGGAATCCAACAGATCTGGACGGTACCAAGTTGCAGGAAGAAATGTTAAAGTATTGGGTGAACTGTCTATTGCAGGGCTTTCCAAAGTGCCGCCAATGGCGACACACCAGCGGCGGTGCGCGCGCATGGTGGCAGCGCAAGGGGGGCGCACGCGCATGGCGGCGGCGCGGGGGTGTGTGCGGCAGCGTGCGCGTGCACGGTGGTGGCGGCAGCGGCGGCAGCCTCGGCTAAAACGCGGAAGCCGCGCCGCGGCCGCCGTGCACGTGCGTGCCGCCGCTTCTGCGTGGTGTGGTGACACCACGCTGTGTGTGGCGACACACTTTTGTGTCGCGACACACAGTTTGGAAAGCTCTGGTCTATTGCATGCCAGTGTTACACCTTACAAAATAAAAGCAATTCTAATTTAAATATGACTCAGTTGTATATTGCCCCACCTTGTCTACTCCTATTTCCCAGAAAAGCAATTTGTTAAAAAAAAAAAAAAGGAATGGAAAAAAAAAGAAACGGTAAGTGCCTGTGAGGTCTCCAGATTGGTAAATATTGATCTGTAGATCAAAAACCGCCCAGAGTCCCCAGGTATGGAGGAGGTGGGCGGCGATACAAATATAAATAACAAAATAAATAATAATAAGACATTCCTATGAAAAATCTGACCACAGGAAGTTTAGTTAAAGTTAAGGCTACAAGGAGTTCACATAATTGCTAATCAGTTTTGTATACTGTAGTCTAAGAGAAAAAAAGAGGATCCAGATCTTCAGTTCCTTTTCTAAACACGACTGTTTTAACACTTTTATTCGGAAACATTTTGGTCCAGAACTGGAGACCTATCAAACTTTATTTCCCTGTATCTGGTTTAGTGTTCCACTAAGGCCCTATCATTTTAACAGCTATTTATCAAACTTTCCTAACAGACCTAGAACAGAACAAAACAAATAGAATCAGCCAGACAATAATTAGATCACAAATCTAAACTCAGCTTGGAGCGTACCCTCACAGGGCCATAGTAGGATATTCAGCCTGTGGAGCAGGGACCTCTCTGCTCTGGAGAAATAGCGCATCTCCATCATGGCCTCCTTAGGTTGGAAGGGCCTTGGAGGTCTTAAAGTCCAATCCCTGCGCAGGACACGCTCAGTCAGCCCAGACAAACGCCTGTCCGACCTGGGATTCAGAACCCCCAGGCAGGGGCCCCTTCCGCGGCTTTAGAATAACAAGGGGGGAGGTTCGGCAGCCCGTCCATACCTCCCACGCCCCGGGATCCCCTCCCAAGGCTGCTTGGGACCCTCCCCGCCTCCCGCCCCCCCCCCCGTACCCCGAATCCCTTCAAAGATCCCCAGCAATCACGGCGGAATCCACCCAGCGGCTCTTTCCACACATTCAGGTCCTGGCAGCTTCCTCCCTTCGGAGTGGGACGCAGCCTGCCCGGGAAAGCTTTGCCAGCAGTTGCCTCCTGCAGGAAAGGGGCGGAGGGAGGTGGAAACCGAAGACCTTTTAAAGGGGGGAAGGAGGGGAAGGGGGCCAGCCGGCGCATTGCCAATCTAGGACGAAGCGCTCTCTTGCTCGCAGTTCGAGGCTTCCGGAGGTGGAGAGGGCGGGGCTTTGTGCCGTGAGCGGAGAGCCGCGAGTGAGTTGCCACTGCTCAATGTGGCTTTCGGAGTTCCTCTTCTCCCACTTTTTGTGTTCTCTCACGCTCTGAGAAATGTGCTAGTCTTTGCTCTTCGTTTCCCTGGCTACGCTCCCCAGAGGTGTCCTTCCCTCTTCAGACCAAGGGGCATTTGCTGTGGGAAGAAGAAATTCTACTGGTCCCCCCATAGCCTTCGATTTCACGTTGCTTTGAGGCGGTTTCCTGACTATTATGGGAAGAGTTTGGGTCTGAGTGCAAGAGAACGATCTTTTCACACGTGTATCAAAGACACAAGAAGCTGAAATGTGCAACTAACCCCCTGCTCAGCTTGGAGCGTATCCTCACAGGGCCATAGTAAGATATTCAGCCTGTGGTGCAGGGAACTCTGCTCCGTACAGGCAGCGCATCTCCATCATGGCCTCCTTAGGTTGGAAGGGCCTTGGAGGTCTTCTAGTCCAATCCCTGCGCAGGACACGCTCAGTCAGCCCAGACAAACGCCTGTCCGACCTGGGATTCAGAACCCCCAGGCAGGGGCCCCTTCCGCGGCTTTAGAATAACAAGGGGGGAGGTTCGGCAGCCCGTCCATACCTCCCACGCCCCGGGATCCCCTCCCAAGGCTGCTTGGGACCCTCCCCGCCCCCCACCGTACCCCGAATCCCTTCAAAGATCCCCAGCAATCACGGCGGAATGCACCCAGCGGCTCTTTGCACACATTCAGGTCCTCCCATCGGAATGGGACGGAGCATGCCCGGGAAAGCTTTGCCAGCAGTTGCATGCTGGAGAAGGAAGGTGGTATCCGGGGTCCTTTTAAAGGGAGCAGAAGGGGAAGGGGGGTCGGCTGGCGCCTTGCCTCTCTAGAAAGAAGCGCTTTCTAGCTCGCAGTCCGAGATTGCCGGAGACGTAAGGGGCGGGACGTTGCGGCGGGAGCGGGGAGCCACGAGTGAGTTTACGAACCCGCGTGCGCGGAAGGGTTTATTTCCCGGGAAAGCTCGTCCACAGCGAAGCGGCTCGGCGTCCTGGTGCGATTTCTGGAGAGGCTGTTCGCCAAATGCGGCCAAGAAGGAGAGGAGCTGAGTAGACGCCGCCGGGGAGGCTCGGCCACGCCGGCCCACGAGATGGACTCGCCGCGGCCCGGAGGGGGTGGAGCAGCACGAGGCCCCCCCGCCGCTGCGCCCGAGGAGGGAGGGGCGTGCTGGCCAAGAGCCGGGCGGGAGAGCTTCCCCGAGGAGCCCCTCAGCTCGGAGGCTCAGCGCTTCCGCCGGTTTTGCTACCGGGAGTCGCAGGGGCCGCGGGGAGTCTGCAGCCGCCTGCAGCAGCTTTGCCGCCGGTGGCTGAAGCCCGAAAGGAGCACCAAAGCTCAGGTGGTGGACCTGGTGGTCCTGGAGCAGTTCCTGGCCGTGCTGCCCCCGGAGATGGGGCGCTGGGTGAGGGAGTGCGGGGCGGAGACCTGTTCCCAGGCGGTGGCCCTGGCCGAAGGCTTCCTGCTGAGCCAAGCGGAGGAGAGAAGGCAGCGGGTGAGCGCGGGAATGGGATCCTGGGAGGCTCCCGTGAGGAGGATCGTCCTTGCTTCCTTAAGTAGGGCACTACTCAAATGCAGTTTCTAACAATAGAAGAGACTTTGGTTTCCCTCCATTTTCAGTCGCAGAGTTCTGTTTGCCCAGCCAGATAATTCCGCAGGAGGAAGGGGCATCCCAAGGGTATCTGCACCTCCGTCTTCAGAAGAGTCCCCTCGTTCCACTGTTCAGTTGTTTGAACTTTTGTTCTTCTTTGATCCTGGCTGATATTTCAGATGCAGGAGCCGTTGGTACCTCCTGAAGGCAGGCAATCTCTCTCCGGTCCCTCTGTGGAGCAGCTGTTGGGAAGGATCTCTGAGGAGGATCCAACTCGGGTCACGTTGCCACGTAAGTGGAGGTTGGTTCTGAGGGCAGTGAAGCCTGAGGTGCTTTCATTCCTGTGCTGCTTCTACACATAATTCTGGGCTGGCATTAATTTATAGTGCTTCCCTATGGCTGACTCACCCAGCTTCCAAATATTCTCTGTCCATCTCCTTTTAACTTGATTACAGGCAACGGAAGGCTGTTGATGGAAACTGCTGAAACATCTCTTTGTGGTGGAGCAGCAACAGCTCAGGTAGGGGAGCTTCATTAGAGCAGGGAAAAATTTGGGGTATTCAAGTTTCTTGTGCCTGCAGTAGATTACAGTACTTAATTTAAAATAAAGTCCCTTGCTATCTCAGGCATGTGGACAAAGTACGGTTATATAGCCAGAAGTGAGTTAAAACTCATCTTTCCAGTTATATTGAATTGTTACAGGACTGATTTCAAGCAGTTAAAACAAAGCAGTTAATTTATGACAATAAAAATACTGTTAGCATTAAACATATATGGAAACACATCAGATTAGAAATTACTAATGTAAAATATGGGTTTACTACATAAAAATGGCTGCTGCTGCAGCAAAAGCCATTTGGGGCTTTGGGGGGGAAAGTGTCAAAAAACAAAATGACAACTTTCACACAGAAAGGGATCTGACAAAGTTGCTTAGGTCTTCCAAGTCTTTCTCCAAGATGAATTGTGCCAGGAAGAAATTGCAACTGGACGGGTCTGAGTCGTATCCTCACCAGGCAGGTTAGGTGAGGTGTTACTGCTCCCTTGAGTACTTCTGAAGCACCATTTTGGACCAGGGGAAGGCTCTCCAAGGTGGCTGCATTGCTAAACTCTAAATGAGAACAAAATGAGAACAGACAAAGTTGCTTAGATCTTTTAAGTCTTTCTCCAAGGTGAAAAAATTCCAACCAGGCCAGTGGGACCATCTCAAAGATGGCTGCATTGTTAAACGCCAACAGGGATGTTCCAATTCGAACTTTGTGCACTTGTGAACGTCTTCCAGCCTTAGGTGAATCTTTGGAGAGGCAGCTATAAAACCTGGTAGAATGTCATGTCAGAAAATGAGCATTTTCTCTCTTGCAAAACATACTTTTAGGATGTTGGAAATCTGGGAGAGAAGTGTCTGGGACTTCTGTTGAGGAACATTTCCTTTGACTTCCAGGGCTTGGTGTCCTTTGAGGAGGTGGCTGTGTATTTCACGGAGGAGGAGTGGGCGCTGCTGGATCCCAGCCAGAGAGCCTTACACGGGGAAGTCATGCTGGAGAATTCTAGGAATGTGGCCATTCTGGGTAAGGGCCCACTTTGCTTTGGGTTGAGTTAACTGTGGAAAGTCTTTGTTATCCAAGCTATGAGAAATGGTGAGAAAGCACCGTCTAGCTAGAAGAAGGAAATTCTGTTTTGCCCTCTCCCTTCCTTTATCTTCCTGAGACCAAGGGAGGGTCTTGTCTGAGAGGTTTTCTCGTGTTGCAGTTCGGCCCCGGACTCTGGTATCTTTTATCTGATCGTTGTCTTGGGAGCGGCTCTTCCTCCTGTCTTTCAGGGTCCTTCCTTCTGCCCATTACATCACTTCCCCCAGCAGCCTCAGGCCCCCCTCCCATGTTCCCAGAGAAATCTGAGTCTGGGCCACGGGAATGAAGTGCAGAAGAGCTGATCCAGTTTGCATGGGCTCCCCTGCGCTGCATTCCCAGGAGGCCGCCGGGAGGTGGGATATGCAGGAAGAGAGGCAGGAAAGTCATTTCCCCTTGCCATTCCTTCCTGCCTCAACCCTTCCAGCCCATCTATTACCACACAAGGTTGGGACAGTTCTTCCAAATTATTTGGGGTGCTTTGCCTCACCAGCTCGTCTCAGTTCAGCAAGCCCATCTCTGAACAGGTCAGTCAGGGTCAGGTCATTCCATCCCACATCTCTGGCAAGTAACTTAAAATCCATAATATAGAACCTCACTCTCCTCTGCCCTTGCTTGAGTTTGGGGGTCTCCCAACTGGCTTGTCAAAGAACCTATGCAGAAACACTGGCTGTGCTGTCAGCTGCTGTACTGCGACGTGTTGAGGGAAATTCTGTCCCAACTCCTGTGGTAATTGCATCATGCCATTTTGTAAATTGGTTATTTGTTCCTCCACTTGTTACTGAGTTTTCTTTATGTCTGTGGGTGACATTCACCTTAGACAGATAGGGTGGGGATTATTTAGATGTCCACTCAGAGAGCGACTTAATGACGGAGCTGCTTAGCGACAGAGTTGCCGGTCCCAATTGCAGTCAGAAAAGAGGACTACCTGTATTGTATGGTGATGTCCCCAGACTGGTTATGGACAGTATTTTCTGCTCTTTTCTTATTTGGAGCTGAGGAGTTGAATGGATAAAACTGGTGCTTTAAATCTTGCAGAGGCTTTGGGTACCATTTCATCTGTTAAAGCCCCCCAACCCTCTAAAAGTAGCCCCAAAAGTTTGACCATATCCACTTCTGGGACATTTTGCAGGCTGAAATGCACATGGATTTTCTACATCCATACAGTCACGACCAGAAATATTGGAACAAGGATAACTGTTTTAGCAGTTGGCCTCTGTACACCACCACATTGAAGTTGAAAGGAAACACACCCAGATGGGAGCAAAGTCAGCACTTTCAGCTGTAATTCAAGGGGTTTGACAAAAGTGGGGCACTAACCATTCAGGAAGTACAGCCAGTGGCATACACACACACACTCATCGTTGGTGGCTCATAAGTAATGGAACAAACCAACATCATTACAAACGTAAGGATTGCCTTTAGTACCTGGATGAAAATCCTTTGCAGTCAATGACTGCCTGAAGTCTGGAACCCATGGACATGACCAAATGCTGAGTTTCCTCCCTCAAGATGCTTTGCCAGGCCTTTACTGCAGCTGCCTTCAGCTGCTGCTTGTTTGTGGGTCTTTCTGCCTTCAGTCTTGTCTTCAGTAAGTTAAAAGCATGCTCTATTGGGTTGAGATCAGGTGACTGACTTGGCCATTGAAGAACATCCCACTTCTTTGCCTTGAGAAACTCTTGGGTAGCTTTTGCTGTATGTTTTCGGTCATTATCCATCTGCAATATGAAGCGGCGTCCTATCAGTTTGGCAGCATTTGGCTGAATCTGAGCAGAAAGTATAGCCCTATACACTTCAGAATTCATCCTGCTGCTTTTAGCAGCAGTCAGGTCATCAATAAACACCAGTGACCCGGTTCCATTGGCAGCCATACATGCCCATGCCATAACACTGCCTCCACCATGTTTGACAGATGATGCGGTATGCTTTGGATCATGAGCTGTTCCTTTCCTTCTCCATACTTTTCTCTTCCCATCATTCTGGTGCAAGTTAATCTTGGTTTCATCAGTCCAAAGAATCTTATTCCAGAACTGGGCAGGCTTTTTTAGGTGTTTGCTGGCAAAGTCTAATCTGGCCTTTCTGTTCTTGAGTGTTACCAGTGGTTTGCATCTTGTTGTGAAGCCTCTGTTTTTACATTCATAAAGCCGTCTCTTGACTGTAGATGTTGACAATGACATGCCTACCTCCTCAAGAGCATTCTTTACCTGGCTAGATGTTGTGAAAGGGTTCCTCTTCACCATGAGCAGAATTCTGCGGTCATCCACTTTACTTGTCTTCCGTGGTCTTCCAGGCCTTTTGCTGTTGCTGAGCTTGCCAGTTAATTTCTTCTTTTTCAGGATGTTCCAAACTGTTGTATTGGCCACTCCCAATGTTTTTCCTATCTCTCTGAGGGGTTTGTTTTGTTTCCTCAGCCTAATGATGGCCTCCTTCACTCGCATGGACACCTCTTTGGACCTCGTGTTGGGAGTTCCAGTGAACAGCTACCAAATGCAAATGTAACACTCAGAACCACCTCCAGGCCTTTTATCTGCTTGACTGGTCATGGGGTACCCAGGAAACAGGCCACTCCTGGCCATGCAGCTGCTTGTCAGCCATTCGTTCCATTACTTACGAGCCACCAACAATGGGTGTGTGTGTATGCCACTGGCTGTACTTCCTGAATGGTTAGTGCCCCACTTTTGTCAAACCCCTTGAATAACAGCTGAAAGTCCTGACTTCGCTCCCATCTGGGTGTGTTTCCTTTCAACTTCAATGAGGTGGTGTACAGAGGCCAACTGCCAAAACAGTTATTCCAATATTTCTGGTCCTGACTGTAGATCAGCTATGGATGACTAATGAATCATGGCTTTCACAAACATTCAGCATGATTTTCTCTTTTTTTCAGATTTTATCATTTTTTGTATTCCTCTTACCTCATTTTTTAAATCAGGACCAGGCTGCTTACGGTCCATCTCTCCCTAACGGTTTCTACCTGTCCCAGATCCGGCACGAGGGGCCAGCTCCGGGTCCCGTCAGCTAAGGAGTTGGGGGTTCTTCTGGAGGGCCTGTTATTTGATCTGACCGGGGCCCTTGTGATCACACGGAATGAGGGGGAGGTTGGTGTTTTTCATCAGATTGGGCCTCTGAGTCCTCTGAGAGGACTCTGCTGTCCCAGGGATCCCTTTTTCCAATATTTCTGGTCCTGACTGTATATCAATCAGTTCTGCAAACTACAGTAAAGTTGGAGCCATATCTTTGTCTTTCCAATGCCGAAAACCAAGTCCATTTATTTTTCTCCAAAAGCCAACTCCTGTGTGATAAACCTTAAACAACAAAGTTGAATTTAGGCACATAGTTGCTTCCTAGCAAAATGGAACAGTTGTTGCTACTGTACCAGCCTCCCTGATGCGTAGCAACCCCCTTGCCTGAGATCCCCGACTCTGTGGCCGGATTGGTGGTGGAGTTCCCCAGGCTCATGGCCTTTGAGGACTTAAACTTGCCTTCTCTGGGTGCAGGGTCAGAGGCAACCTGGGAGTTCACAGCCACCACGACAGCCATGGGGCCATCCCAGGTCATCCAAGGTCTGACGCAGAAGAGTGGTCATACGGTTGACCTGTTTTTTCTGTCTGAGCAGTGGCAAGGTGATCTGGTTTGAGTAGTGATTTCAGTTTCTTCCCTGTTGGGTCAGACCATTCTCTGGTAACCCCTCAGTTCTCTGGCCCCACCCCCCGCCGCAGGGAGACTGGACCTCTTAGATCGGTCCACCCCAGGCAAGTGATGGACCCAAAGGGGTTCCTGAAGGAGCTGGGGGTTCTTCTGGAGGGCCTGTTATTTGATCTGACCGGGGCCCTTGTGATCACACGGAATGGGGGAGGTTGGTGTTTTTGATCAGATTGCACCTGAAAGGACTCTCCTGTCCCAGGGATCCCAGAACTCCCCCAGTTTATGGAGGAGCTAAAGGAGCTGAAATGGGAGAAGTGACACCTAGAGTGTCGCTGGAGGGAGAGAAGGAGTGAACCCGATCAAACACAAGTTAGAGCTGCTCTTAAGGCACATCTGACACCTCTGCTCCATGAACAGTATTGGCTACCAATATGCTTCCAGGTGGAATTCAAGGTGCTGGTGGTTACCTTTAAGGCCCTTGGTGGCTTCGGACCAGGCTGCTTACGGTCCATCTCTCCCTAATGGTTTCCACCTGTCCCAGATCCGGCATGAGGGGCCAGCTCCAAGTTCCGTCAGCTAAGGAGTGTTGGATGGTGGGGAGCAGGAGAAAGGCCTTTTCTTCCGTGGCACCCAACCTGTGGAAATTCATTCCATCTGAGATTAACCCTGACCCTTGCTTCGTGCCTCGGCCTGTGATGTATCTTGGCATTGTTGATGGTTATTTTACAATGTTTCGCTGAGTGTTTTTATTTTAGGTTAAGCGTTTTATTTGAATTTACGTATTTTATTTCAGCTGCCCAGAGTCACGAATGTGAGATGAGCAGCTGTATAAATCAAATAAATAAAGAAAATATGTTTAAATTAAGTATTAATTTCAGTGCATCTCCAACGACGTAAATGCAAATGAGGTCATTTTTTCTTTCTTGAAATCAGCTTATGGAATGGAGCATGACAATTACAAGGAGCCCAACGTAGTGCTATTCCAAACGACCAAGTCTGAAGAAGAAAGAAGTAAGAAAAGCTGCATAATGATTGGAACGAAGAAATCTCCGCCTGGATGCAGTGAAGTCCTTGACGCCCCAACCCAGCAAGTCCACCAACAAGAAGACAAGGGAAGATATCTTGGATATGGCAAAAGAGACCAAGAGAAATCTGATTTCACTAAACATCATACAACGCAGACTGAAGAGGAACAATGTGAATATCGAGAGGATGGGCAAAGTATCACTCCTACCTCCTATCTTGTTTTACATGACCACTCATACATCAGAGAGAAACCATATACATTTCTAAACTGTGGGGAAAACTTCTCTTTGAGCAGTCATCTTATTTGCCATAAAGAGGAGAGACCATATGAGTGTGGAAAGGGATTAAGTAAGAAACAGTTGTTTATTTTGCCCCCAAAAAATCCCCCAAGGGAGAAACCCTGTAAATGTCTGCAGTGTGGAAAGACCTTCACTCAAAGTGGTCACCTTATCAGACATGAAAGGATCCACACCGGGGAAAAACCCTATAAATGTCTGCAGTGTGGAAAGACCTTCACTCAAAGAGGTCACCTTATCACACACGAAAGGAGGCACACGGGGGAAAAACCCTGTAAATGTCTGCAGTGTGGAAAGGTGTTCTCTGAGAGACGTAACCTTATCACACATGAAAGGATCCACACGGGAGAAAAACCCTATAAATGTCTGCAGTGTGGAAAGACGTTCAGTATGAGACATAGCCTTATCACACATGAAAGGATCCACACAGGGGAAAAACCCTATAAATGTCTGCAGTGTGGAAAGACGTTCAGTATGAGACATAGCCTTATCAGACATGAAAGGATCCACACCGGGGAAAAACCCTATAAATGTCTGCAGTGTGGAAAGACCTTCACTCAAAGAGGTCACCTTATCACACACGAAAGGAGGCACACGGGGGAAAAACCCTATAAATGTCTGCAGTGTGGAAAGGTGTTCTCTGAGAGACGTAACCTTATCACACATGAAAGGATCCACACGGGAGAAAAACCCTATAAATGTCTGCAGTGTGGAAAGACGTTCAGTATGAGACATAGCCTTATCACACATGAAAGGATCCACACAGGGGAAAAACCCTATAAATGTCTGCAGTGTGGAAAGACGTTCAGTATGAGACATAGCCTTATCACACATGAAAGGATCCACACAGGGGAAAAACCCTATAAATGTCTCCAGTGTGGAAAGGCGTTCTCTGAGAGACGTAACCTTATCACACATGAAAGGATCCACACAGGGGAAAAACCCTATAAATGTCTGCAGTGTGGAAAGACGTTCAGTATGAGACATAGCCTTATCACACATGAAAGGATCCACACAGGGGAAAAACCCTATAAATGTCTCCAGTGTGGAAAGACGTTCACTCTGAATAGTACCCTTATCAGACATGAAAGGATCCACACGGGGGAAAAACCCTATAAATGTCTGCAGTGTGAAAAGGCTTTCATTCAGAGAGCTCAACTTATCACACATGAAAGGATCCACACGGGAAAAACCCTATAAATGTCTCCAGTGTGGAAAGGCGTTCTCTGAGAGACGTAACCTTATCACACATGAAAGGATCCACACGGGAGAAAAACCCTATAAATGTCTGCAGTGTGGAAAGACGTTCACTGTGAATGTTACCCTTATCAAACATGAAAGGATCCACACGGGGGAAAAACCCTATAAATGCCTCCAGTGTGGAAAGACGTTCGCTCTGAGAGGTAGCCTTACCAAACATGAAAGGATCCACATGGGGGAAAAAAACTATAAATGTCTGCAGTGTGGAAAGACCTTCACTGAGAGAGGTAGCCTTACCAAACATGAAAGGATCCACACCGGGGAAAAACTCAAATGTCTGCAGTGTGGAAAGACCTTCACTGAGAGAGGTAGCCTTACCAAACATGAAAGGATCCACATGGGGGGAAAAAACTATAAATGTCTGCCGTGTGGAAAGACCTTCACTGAGAGAGGTAGCCTTACCAAACATGAAAGGATCCACACGGGGGAAAAACTCAAATGTCTGCAGTGTGGAAAGACCTTCACTGAGAGAGGTAGCCTTACCAAACATGAAAGGATCCACGCGGGGGGAAAAAACTATAAATGTCTGCAGTGTGAAAAGGTTTTTACTCAGAGAGGTCATCTTACCACACATGAAAGGATCCACACAGGGAGGAAACCCTATAAATGCATGAGTGTGGGAAGAACTTCAGGTGAAACTCACCTTGTGAAACAAAAGAATTCACACAGGAGAAAAACCGTATCAGTGCCTGGGGTGTGGAAAGAAGTTTGGTCAGAAATGTTGCCTTTTGCATCATAAAACAATTCACATGGGGGAGAAACCATATACGTGCCTGATATGTGGAAAAAGCTTCAGTCAGAACTATAAACTTTTGCAACAGAAAAGAACACACACACATGGGAGAAACCATACAGATGCCTGGAGTGTGGAAAGAGCTTAATCCAGAATGCTAACCTTATCAAACAGAAGCATTCATGTAGGAGGGAAACCATACAATTGCACAGTGTGGGAAAAACTTCAGCCAGAAAAGTCACATTTCAGAACATGAAAGAATCCACATAAAAGAGAAAACATAACTTGGGAGCTTTCATCACAAGTGTTTTCTTCTCAAAAAGGGACCCACGTGGGAAAAACAATAGAAATATGTGGACTGTGGAGTAACGTTCAGTTGGAAGGTTAGCCTTATCAGACTACTTATCAGAATCCATACAGGAGAACCATAAAAACATCTGAAGTATGGAAATGGATTCAAAAGGGGCAGTGCCCATATTTCCCACAAGAGTTCTTGTTTTGAGAGGAATGCCTGGACTGCGGGGGAAAAAATTCAGGAGCAGCACTGGAACAGAATTGGTAAAGAAAATGTGTTGAATGGAATATCTGAAGGAGAAGAAAAGATGGAAAGAGCCGCAAAAAGGAATGCTGTCAAATAGCATGGCATTGTAGTGATGGGGTCAGGAATGTTCAGGCTGGAGATGAGCTAAGTTTGGCAAGGGATATTCAGAAAAAGGACTAATAAAAGGAAACAACCCATCAGAATACCTGGTGCTCTGTGGATTTGGCCAAAAGAAGGAAAAACAGACCTAATTTTTTATTTTGCCTCAGTCTTCTTCACCAAGGGAGTATGAGTCCCTCCTTACATTCTGAGACCCAACCTCAAGTATTTCCCCAATTTAAGACTTCCAATGAGGATTTAGTCAACTTTGGTGGAGTGGAAATTGCACTGCAGTGGAGATCGGAGCCCAAAAGCTAGCGCTGGACGCCGAACTTCCTCTGGATAAAGGAGGGAGCGTGAAATAACCCATTTGATCTCTGGACAACTGCTTCCAGTAAGTTACCTGTAAGAACGGATGCTTTTGCAGTTTGCTTGCAAGTTGAGTGGTTGGGAGGCTCGGGATTCTGTCTACTTTCATGGCTGTGGTGCAGCCAATATGGACACAAGAACTGGCCAATTCTCATTTATTAATCATATTTGGATATAATTATTCTTCATCCTTCTTTTACAACAGATAAGTACTTCTCTTGCTGATTTTCAACTTTTGGGGGGATTATAAATTTAAAAGATTTAAACACTTAAAGCAGAGCTTTCCAAACTGTGTGGCGACACTTTAGTGTGTCGCAACATACAGTTTAGTATGTCGCGACAACCCAGAAGTGGACGTGCACGGCGGCGGCGCAGCGATCTGTGCGGTGGCGGCGGCAGTACTGGCAGCGGTGCGCCAGCGCGTCCGCATTTTAGCGGAAAAAACGAGACCCCTCCCACCATGCACAGCACCGCGCGCCCCAGCGTGCTCCCCCACGCCGCCGCTGCCCCCAGCGTTGTTTCACCAACGACGGCAGTTTACAAAGCACTGGTTTAACACTTTCTTTTTCTTTTTCTTTTTTTAAAGAATTTTATTATGTTTCAGAAAAAGAAAAGATACAGAAAAACAAAACACCACAACAAAACTTTAAAAAGTGAACATACAAAAAGGTTGGGAACTAAATTGGCTTATCACTTGAATCTATATTTACAGCTTTTGAAAAAAAGATGAAAGGCTTGATAAATTGGAAAATTCTATAAAACAAATGTATCACAAAATGATGCCCTGCTGTAAGAGTGTGTCGCAAAATGATGCCCTGCTGTAAGAGTGGATCGAGAAATGATGCATGTCTAAAAAGTGTGTCACCAACATGAAAAGTTTGGAAAGCTCTGCACTAAAGTGTCACGACACACAGTTTGGAAAGGTATGAAATAGAGGTTGTGGAGAAGACTTCCAAAATTACTAGAGATGCAAAAAATTCTGAACAAGATGATTCTGAATTAGGTGGTATAGGCATTGAGTTTTCTACACTACTGGCCGAAGTATGGATTATAAATGCTTAACGTGGAATATAAATGGAGCAAATACTCCTCAAAAAAGAAAAAAACTTTTTCATTACTTAAATTTTTTTTAAAAGTAATAATTCGCCTATAATTGACTCACATTAGAAAAAAGACAAAATATTTGATTTACAGACATATACAGAAATGGTTTATGATAGAAGTAAAGCTTTCATCAGAGGTTATTTCATACAACATAATACTGAACTTAAAAAGAAGACTCAAGAGAAAATACAGGCTATTTTTGGTGTGATGAAAAGAAGAACTAGAGAAATCAGCAGAAAAGATAAGCATTTCACATCAACTTAAACTTTTACAGCAACAATTACCTATTTTAAGAGTAAGAGAAATGGAAATAAAGATGAACTATGCAAAGCAAAAGAATTTTGAATTTGCAAATAAACCAGGGAAATGGTTAGTGTATAAATTAAAAAAAGATTTTGAAACTTCAAGAGGGAGATTTATTTATTTATTTATTTATTTATTTATTTATTTATTTATGTTTCAATTTATATACCGCTCCATCTCCCCGCAAGGGAACTCTGGGCGGTTTACAAAACACAAAAATTAAAATCCGACAATTAAAACAACCCAATAAAACACTCTAATATATTAAAATTAAATATAAAAATCCAAGATGCGGTGGTATGATGTTTGGATGTTTAAAAGGGCCCTATGGCACCAGCCATCCCCAAGAGGAACTGTTCCCCCCCTCCCCCCACGCAAGGCGGCAGAACCAGGTCTTTAAGTTCTTTCTGAAGGCTGGGAGCGATGAGGCCTGCCTCACCTCCGGGGGTAGCATATTCCAAAGGGTGGGCGCCGTTATCGAGAAGGCACGCCTCCTAGACCCCGTCAGGTGACATTCCTTTACGGACGGGATCCGTAGCATGCCCTCTCTGAATGACCGAGTGGGACGGTTCGACGTTATGGGGATGAGACGGTCCCTCAGGTAACCTGGCCCCATGCCATGTAGGGCTTTAAAGGTGATAACCAACACCTTGAATTGGACCCGGAAGCACACAGGCACCCAGTGCAGCTGTCGCAACAGAGGTGTCACATGCGCTGATCTAGGCGCACCAATAACTGCGCGAGCAGCCGCATTCTGGACCAATTGAAGCTTCCGGATACTCCTCAAGGGTAGCCCCATGTAGAGCGCGTTGCAATAGTCTATATGGGAGATGACCAGGGCATGAGTGACTGTACGGAGGGCTTCCCGATCCAGGAAAGGGCGTAACTGACGCACAACACGAAGTTGTGCAAAAGCCCTCCTGGCCACGGCTACCACCTGCTCTTCGAGCAGGAGCCGTGAGTCCAGAAGAACCCCCAAATTACGCACTTGGTCTGAATGGGGTAGTGCAACCCCATCCAGAACTAGAGATGACAACTTCCTGGATCCACGGGAGCCATCAATCCACAGCCACTCCGTCTTACCAGGGTTCAGTCGAAGCCTGTTGTTCCCCATCCAGACCCCCACAGCCTCCAGGCACTGAGAAAGGGTAGCCACTGCATCACTTATCTCACCAGGGATGGAAATATATAATTGAGTATCGTCTGCATATTGATGGTATCTCATCCCATGGTGACGGATGATCTCACCCAGCGGTTTCATGTAGATGTTAAATAGGAGAGGGGAAAGAACCGAACCCTGCGGTACCCCACAGACGAGGGGGCGAGGGTCGGACCTTTCCTCTCCTATTACCACCGATTGGGAACGGCCCTGGAGGAAGGAGGTGAACCAACGCAGAACTACGCCTCCCACCCCCAACTCCCTGAGCCGTCCCAAAAGGATACCATGGTCGATGGTATCGAATGCCGCTGAGAGGTCAAGAAGAGCTAAGATGGATGCACTCCCTCCATCCCGCTCCCGCCAGAGATCATCTGTAAGCGCGACCAATGCAGTTTCCACCCCATATCCCGGCCTGAAACCCGACTGGAAGGGGTCCAGATAATCCGTATCATCCAGGATCCTCTGGAGTTGCAACGCCACCGCTTTCTCAACCACCTTCCCTAAAAAGGGGAGGTGGGAGACAGGACGAAAATTGTCCAATATAGTAGGGTCCAGTGATGGTTTCTTGAGGAGGGGGTGCACCAAAGCCCCTTTAAAAGCAGCTGGGAACACCCCCTCCCCCAGAGATGCATTAACCATCACCTGGACCCAACCACATGTCACCTCCCGGGCTGCCTGTACCAGCCAGGAAGGGCATGGGTCCAGATGACATGTGGTGGCCCTTACAACCCGAAGGATCCTGTCCACTTCCTTAGGTCCAACAGGATCGAACTGTTCCCAGATAACCGGGCAAAGACGTTCCCTCGGCATCTCCCCAGACTGTGCTACACGCTTAGAGTCCAACTTAGACCGAATCTGAGCGACTTTATCCTGCAGATGCTCAGAAAATTCTTCCGCACGGCCCTGTAGGTGGGTCACAGACTCCACCTTACCCAACAGAGATCTTGTTATCTTAAACAGGGTCGTCGGGCGGCATTCTGCGGACGCAATAAGAGCGGAGAAATATTGACGTTTTGCCGCTCTTACCGCCACAAGGTAGGTCTTAACAGCGACTCTAGCTTGTGTTCGGTCAGATTCAGACCTTGTCTTTCTCCAGCGGCGCTCTAGGCGTCTCTTAACCCTCTTCAAGACCCTCAACTCCTCCGTATACCAAGGGGAGTATCGGGTCAAGTGTGGCAAGAGAGGCCGCATAGGCGCGATCCTGTCCAAGGCCCCGGCCGCCTCCCTATTCCAGGTTGCGGCCAGGACCTCCGCTGGAGCGTGCAGTAGATCCTGAGGTACAGCCCCCAGCTCCCTCTGAAACCCTATTGGGTCCATTAGTCGCCGGGGGCGGACCAATCGATTGGGTCCTGCCTCCCTGCAGAGTGGGGCGGCATAAGAGAATCTCAAGGTCACCAGGGCATGATCTGACCATGACAAAGGGGAAAGATGTAACTCTCCCCTCAGAGCATACTGCCACTGTTCCGACAAGAAAACTAAGTCCGGGGTGAGTCCACTGTCTCGAGTTGGGTCTCGAATAATCTGGAACAGGCCCATGGCTGCCATGGTAGTCATGAACTCCCGAGCTGCCTCCGAGGCACGTCCCAGGGACGGCAGATTGAAATCCCCCAGAACCATAAGCCTAGGGAATTCCACCGCCAGCCCCGAGACGGCCTTCAGCAGCTCAGGCAGGGATGTTGCTACGCAGCAGGGAGGCTGGTACAGCAGCAACACTCCCAACTGTTCTCGAGAACCCAACTTGAAAAACAGGGTCTCACAACCGGCTACTTGCGGAGCAGTGCCCCTGAAGGCCACTAGAGACTCTCGAATTACAACCGCCACCCCTCCTCCCCTGCCCCTGAGTCTCGGCTGGTGCCACACTTGAAACCCGGCTGGGCATATTTCAGAGAGGGCTACCCCCCCCTCCGAGCTCAGCCAGGTCTCGGTGATACATGCCAGGTCTGCCCCCTCTTCCGTGATCAAATCACATATGAGGGGGCCCTTGTTGTTAACAGACCTGGCATTAAGCAGCAGCAGCCGGAAACCGGGGCCCTGAAGGATCTGCTGACCAGGACCTGGGTATGAACGTGGAGGGCCGGAACACGCCACCGGTAATAAACACCGGGGGCGTCTTCCCCAATGATGGCCCGCCCTCCAGTTCCCGTCATAACATCCCCGGCCCGTCACCACTTCGATAGGGCAGCCCACTCCATAACCCCCAGAGCTTCCAGGTCCAGATGCCTCCACTCCCAGACCTTCAAAGACCCTAGGTTGAAACACGGGTCCCCTCCCACACGCACACATCTCTCAACTCAGTCAACTTCTAGTGATGGTAGGCCCCCCCAGCGCACCAGCCTAAGCTCTCGGCACTGAAAGGGCCTAACCACCACAACCACACCTACAATGTCCCCCCACAACCACTCTCACTGGTCGCAGAGAGATATCATCCACTCCTGCCCTCCACCTGCCTCTCACTCAGGTGTGGGCACTCATACATACTATCACACAATCTTGGACTCCCCCCTGACTCTCTCACATCCAGGGGGGGCCACATTCACACTACAGGGACCCTGCAAAATCTCTGCCGCCTATAAATAAATGTGGGTACAGATGGGGGCTTCCTCTTAGTTGTTAAACTAAAGTTAAAAGTCCAATAAAAACCTTCTACCGTTGTTGATTTCCGGGGGATATTATGGCTGGTCCCCCATTCCTGAACCCGTCGTCCCCCCTTAGACCCCCGCCCCCACAGTTAAAGACCACCAGGCCCACCAAAAGATCGTCCAAATCGGCGTGCCCCAAGACCTAGATACTGTATTAATGGGGGATTCTGACTTGTATAAAGGACATGATAGAATGCCTGGAACAGCATAATGAAAAACAAGCTGTATTAATTTTATTAGATGCAAAGAAAGCTTTTGACAATTTAAATTTGCCTTCTTCTTCTTGAAGTTTTGGAAGATAAGAATTTTGGAGAGAATTTTATAAAATGGGTGAAATTGATTTACACCTCTCAATGCACAAATGATAATGGAGATCTAACAAAACCCTGTGAGATACAAAAGGGAACAAGACAAGGTTGCCCATTATCCCCTCTTCTGTTTATTCTGGTTCTTGAAGTTTCAAATAGAGATATAAGGCAAGATAAGAGGATCACAGGTGTTAAAATTAAAAAAGAATCTTACAATTTGGGAGTTTTTGCAAATGATTTGGTATTGGTTTTGGAAGCTCTTTAAAGGGGATTGAATTGTTAATGAGAAAACAGAATTTGTTGCATTTAAGATTAATAAACAGAAGACAAAGACATTGATAAAAATAGGAAGATGTAAAATCAAACAATTGAACAAAACGGGTTTCAAGATTGAGAAAAAGGTAAAAGATTTGGGTGTTAATTTGACAAATATGAATTGTATGTTATTTCAAAATAATTACGTTAAGACATGGAATGAAGTTAAAAAAGATATGTTAAGATGGGGAAAATTACAGTTGTCATTGTTGGGGACAATTTCTGTGATTAAGATGAATGTTTTGCTTAGAATGTTATTTTTGTTTCAGACAATACCTGTTTTGACAACTGATGTACCAATTAAACAATGGCAGAAAGACATAGTATTATGGAGATACTGTATGTAAATACTTTTGGTATATTTCAAAGCGGGGTAAAGAATTAAGAATGTATATCTTGATTGATATTAAGGCTTGTATGATTCCATTTTTTCTTCAATGATTTGGATTAAGAGTTACTGAATTTTTTTAAATATTTGTTTGATTTTTAAGATTTATAAGGTATAATAATAATTGCTTGGTTTTAGGGTTAATAGGGTTAAGATTGTTATAGTATTATTAATTATAAAAGTAGACAATTTACATGTTTTTATAATTTGATTTTTATTATAGTGGACAGAAATATATAGAATAGTGGTTTTTGTTGTTGTTTATTCGTTCAGTCGCTTCTGACTCTTTGTGACTTCATGGACCAGCCCACGCCAGAGCTACCTGTCGGCCGTCACCATCCCCAACTCCCCCATGGTCGAATCCGTCACCTCCAGAATATCATCCATCCATCTTGCCCTTGGTCAGCCCCTCTTCCTTTTGCCTTCCACTTTCCCTATCATCAACATCTTCAGGGTATCCTGTCTTCTCATTATGTGTCCAAAGTACTTCAGTTTTGCTTTTAATATCATTCCCTCAAGTGAGCAATCTGGCTTTATTTCCTGGAGTATGGACTGGTTTGATCTTCTTGCAGTCCAAGGCACTCTCAGAATTCTCCTCCAACACCACAGTTCAAAAGCATCTATCTTCCTTCGCTCAGCCTTCCTTATGGTCCAGCTCTCGCAGCCATAGGTTACTACAGGGAATACCATTGCTTTGACTATGTGGATCTTTGTTGTCAGTATGATGTCTCTGCTCTTAACTATTTTATCAAGATTAGTCATTGCTCTCCTCCCAAGAAGTAGACGTCTTCTGATTTCCTGGCTGCAGTCAGCATCTGCAGTAATCTTTGCGCCTAGAAATACAAAGTCTGTCACTGCCTCCACTTTTTCTCCCTCTATTTGCCAGTCATCAATCAAACTCGTTGCCATAATCTTGGTTTTTTTTTGAGGTTTAACTGCAACCCAGCTTTTGCACTTTTGCATAGGTTGAATAGGTAGGGTGAGAGTATACAGCCCTGTCGTACTCCTTTCCCAATCTTAAACCAGTCCATTGTTCCGTGCTCTGTTCTTACCGTTGCTACTTGGTCGTTATACAGATTCCTAAGGAGGCAGACAAGATGACTTGGTATCCCCATACCACCAAGAACTTGCCACAATTTGTTATGATCCACACAGTCAGAGGCTTTAGAATAGTCAATAAAACAAAAATAGATGTTTTTCTGAAACTCCCTGGCTTTCTCCATTATCCAGCAGATATTGGCAATTTGGTCTCTAGTTCCTCGGCCTTTTCTAAACCCAGCTTGTACTTCTGGCAATTCTCGCTCCATGAATTGCTGGAGTCTACCTTGCAAGATCTTGAGCATTACCTTACTGGCATGTGAAATAAGTGCCACTGTTCGATAGTTTGAACATTCTTTAGTGCTTCCCTTTCTGGTATGGGGATATATGTTGATTTTTTCCAGTCTGATGGCCATTCTTGTGTTTTCCAAATTTGCTGGCATATGGCATGCATCACCTTGACAGCATCATCTTGCAAGATTTTAAACAGTTCAGCTGGGATACCGTCGTCTCCTGCTGCCTTGCTATTAGCAATGCTTCTTAAGGCCCATTCAACCTCACTCTTCAGGATGTCTGGCTCTAATTCACTGACCACACCGTCAAAGCTATCCCCGATATAAATTATCCTTCCTGTACAGATCTTCCGTATATGCTTGCCACCTTTTCTTGATCTCTTCTGCTTCTGTTAGGTCCTTGCCATCTTTGTTTTTGATCATACCCATTTTTGCCTGGAATTTACCTCCGATGTTTCTAATTTTCTGGAAGAGGTCTCTTGTCCTTCCTATTCTATTGTCTTCTTCCACTTCCGCACATTGCTTGTTTAAAAATAATTCCTTATCTCTTCTGGCTAACCTCTGGAATTTTGCATTTAATTGGGCATATCTCCCCCTATCACTGTTGCCTTTTGCTTTCCTTCTTTCTTGGGCTACTTCCAGTGTCTCAGCAGACAGCCATCTTGCCTTCTTGGTTTTCTTTTTCTTTGGGACGTTTTTTGTTGCTGCCTCCTGAACAATGTGGCGAACTTCTGTCCATAGTTCTTCCGGGACCCTATCTACTATATCTAGTCCCTTAAATCTATTCTTCTCCTCCACTGCATATTCCTTGGGAATATTAGTGAGCTCATATCTAACTGATCTGTGGGTCTTCCCTATTCTCTTTAGTCTGATTCTAAATTTTGCAATTAGAAGTTCGTGATCTGAACTACAGTCTGCTCCAGGTCTTGTTTTTACCGACTGAATAGATGTCCGCCACCTTTGGCTGCAAAGGATGTAGTCAATCTGATTTCGGTGTCGACCATCTGGTGAAGTCCATGTATAAAGTCGCCTTTTAGGTTGTTGGAAGAGAGTGTTTGTTATGCACAGTGAATTGTCTTGGCAAAATTCTATCAGCCTATGTCCTGCTTCATTTTGTTCTCCCAGACCATGCTTGCCTGTAATTCCAGGTGTCGTTTGACTACCCACCTTAGCATTACAGTCTCCTGTAATGAAAATAACATCTTTTTGGTGTATTATCCAGTAGGTGCTGCAGATCCTCATAGAACTGATCTACTTCTGCTTCTTCAGCATCTGTGGTTCGGGCGTATATTTGGATCACTGTGATGTGAAATGGCTTACCCTGAATTCGAATTGAGATCATTCTATCGTTTTTTGGGTTGTATTCAAGCACTCCTTTAGCCACTTTATTATTAATTATGAAGGCTACTCCATTTCTTCTGTGGTCCTCTTGTCCACAGTAGTAGATCTGGTGGTCATCTGTGGTGGTCAATGAAGTGGCCCATTCCAGTCCATTTCAGTTCACTGACACCTAAAATGTCTATATTTAATCTTGACATCTCACCAATAACCACATCTAATTTGCCCTGGCTCATAGATCTTACATTCCAGGTTCCCATGGTGTGTTGATCTTTAGAACATCATATTCGTCGTTCACCACCAGCACCGTCGGCCGCTATCGTCCTTTCGGTTTTGAGCTAGCTGCGTCATCACATCTGGGGCTGGTTGAACTTATCCTCTGTTCCTCCCCAGTAGCATTTTGATCATCTTCCGACCTGGGAGTCCCATCTTCCGATGGTATACCGACATATCTCTGGTTGTACTGATCCATTTAGTTTTCACGGCCAGAATACTGGGGTGGGTTGCCATTACCTTCCCCAGGGATCGTATTTAGTCTGACCTCTCTGCCACGACCTTCCCATCTTGGGTGTCCCTTCACGGTTTAGCTCATGGTGTCATTGAGGTGCTCAAGCTCCAGCACCACGACAAGGTAACGATCTCCTTTGCTGGAGAGAATAGTGGTAGGAAGGAAATAATTAAATGTTTTTTGGGGGGGAAGTTGATTTGGAGGTTCATATATTTTTTCCTATTTGAATATGTATTTAGTGATTTTTATAATGTGCTAATGGAATGATTTATAGAAATAATGTGATCTTGGTTTGATATAGAGCAAGGGCCGGAAATGGCGGCTCGCGAGCCAAATGCGGCTCTTTGGCCCCTTGAGTGTGGCTCTTCCGCAGGCAGGCGTGGCGGGGCAGGCGCGGCAGCGGGCATGGTGTGCGTGGCTGTGGGCATACTAGGCCCAGCCTCTCTTTTTCCTCCGGGGACGGGCTTCACACAGTCTCGCGAGAGTTTGGAAGCCTCCGTCTCCGGCAGCCATCTTGACGACGGGCACTTGCCCATCGCCTTAACCCAGGGCTTTCCAAACTGTGTGTCGACACAATACTGTGTCGCCGGGGCCCCCAAGTGTGTCGCGTGACAAGCCGGAAGCGCTGATGAAAATGCCCTCGGTTCTGGCAGGGAGGTGAAAATCGCGTGCGCGTGCACTGCCAGGCCACCAGGAGTGGAAATTCTCCGCGCCAATCAGCTGTGCGTCGGGAAGCCCGGCAGCCTGCACGCGCGATTTTTGCCTCCCTGCCGGACCCGAGGGCATTTTCGGGGTCCCCGGAGTCTGCCCTTTCGAAGGGGCAGCACTGCTGCTGCTGCTGCCGCTGCCCCTTTGAAAGGGCAGGCTCCGGGGACCCCGAAAATGCCCTCGGTTCTGGCAGGGAGGCAAAAGCCTCCCTTCCCCTCCCCGCACACGCTGCCCTGGAGTGGGGTGGAAGTTTTCCCCGCAGAACAGCTGAGCGCTGCTTGCGCGCAGCCTCCCTGCCTAAACTGAGGTGCTGCCCCTTCGAAAGGGCAGGCTCCGGGGACCCCGAAAATGCCCTCGGTTCTGGCAGGGAGGCAAAAGCCTCTCTTCCCCTCCCCGCACGCACACACTGCCCTGGAGTGGGGTGGAAGTTTTCCCCGCAGAACAGCTGAGCGCTGCTTGCTCGCAGCCTCCCTGCCTAAACCGAGGTGCTGCCCCTTCAAAAGGGCAGGCTCCGGGGACCCCGAAAATGCCCTCAGTAAAAGGGTGGAAAACTTCCACCCCACTCCAGGGCAGCTGTGTGTGCGGGGAAGGGAAGAGAGGCTTTTGCCTCCCTGCCAGAACCGAGGGCATTTTCGGGGTCCCCGGAGCCTGCCCTTTTGAAGGGGCAGCACCTCAGTTTAGGCAGGGAGGCTGCGCGCAAGCAGCACTCAGCTGTTCTGCGGGGAAAACTTCCACCCCACTCCAGGGCAGCCTGTGCGTGCGGGGAAGGGAAGAGAGGCTTTTGCCTCCCTGCCAGAACCGAGGGCATTTTCGGGGTCCCCGGAGCCTGCCCTTTTGAAGGGGCAGCACCTCAGTTTAGGCAGGGAGGCTGCGCGCAAGCAGCGCTCAGCTGTTCTGCGGGGAAAACTTCCACCCCACTCCAGGGCAGCGTGTGCGTGCGGGGAGGGGAAGAGAGGCTTTTGCCTCCCTGCCGGAACCGAGGGCATTTTTGGGGTCCCCGGAGACTGCCCTTTCGAAGGGGCAGCGGTGGTGGGCCATCAGTGCTTCCGGGTTCCAGGACGCCGCTGCTGCCGCTGCCCCTTTGGAATAGCAGGCTCTGGGGACCCCGAAAATGCCCTCGGTTCCAGCAGGGAGGCAAAAATCGCGCGCGCACGCTGCGGGGCTTCCCGGCGCACAGCTGATCAGCACAGAGAATTTCCACCCCGTCCCCCCCCACCGCGCCAATCAGCTGTGCGTCGGGAAGCCGGCAGCCTGCACGCGATTTTTGCCTCCCTGCTGGAACCGAGGGCATTTTCGGGGTCCCCGGAGCCTGCCCTTTCGAAGGGGCAGCCATTGCCGCCGCAGCCACAACCGCCGGTGCTTCCAGGTTTTTGTGGGCTGGCCGTTGGTGTGTCGCCAACGGCAAAAGTTTGGAAAGCCCTGCCTTAACCTCTTCCTTGCTGCTCTGGTTACTCTTTTTCTCCGTGCAAAAGCAGCACATTTCCACCCCACAGCCCTAAGTGTGTGCAATTGGCTCCCGCCCGCAAACCCCGCTCCCGCGCTGGATTCCCCACCAGCTTTACGTTGCCTGGACTGGGGGCGTGAGAGGCTCCGGAAGAGAAGCGACTGGAGCAGTCGAGCCTCTCTTTCCCTTCTTCTTCCAAACCTCCCCCGCCCCCTTCCAGAGCAATTTGTCGAAGACGCCCGCTTGCTGCTGCTGCGTGGCTGCTGCTCAACTGATCATGAAGGAACCAGGATGTTTACGCGAGCGTGCTTTACCTACCCACTTTTTAACATATTTCGTTCTGCTGGGGGCGGGGAAAGGATCTTGACCGGCCAGGGAAGGCGCGTGGGCGGAGCTGCCTGCCTGGCACTCGGGCGCTCCGGCTGGGGTGCAGCGCGACGGGAGCATCGCCGGCGGCCCGTGAGGACCGGCCAGGGAAGGCACGCGGGCGGAGCTGCCTGCCTGGCACTCGGGCACTCCGGCTGGGGTGCAGCGGGACGGGAGCTCCGCCCGCGTGCCTGTGCAGTCGTGGCAGCGGGCATGGCGGCGGCGGGCACTGCAGCGGGCATGGCGGCAGCAGGCCCTAAGTGTGCGCAATTGGCCCCCGCCTGCAAACCCCGCCCCCTTCCACGCGATTGGCTCCTGCCCGCAAACCCCTCCCCCTTCCACGCGATTGGCTCCCGCCCGCAAACCCCGCCCCCTTCCACGCGATTGGCCCCCGCCCGCAAACCCCGCCCCCTGGCTCAAAAAGTTTGCCGACCCTTGATATAGAGCAAGGGATTGATTATGGAAATTGCTGTATATTCTTGTTGAAAGTCGGAAGTCACCTCTTTATGTAATCTTCAAATCAAATCAAAATTCTTTTTTCTTGTGTTTCACACTTTTAGTTATTTTCTTTTTGTATTATTTTCTTTTTTGCATAGTTTTTATCTTTGTTTCAAACTTAATAAATTCTTATTTAAAAAAGATTGAGAAAAAGGTAAAACATTTGTGTGTTAATTTGACAAATATGAACTGTATGTTATTTCAAAATAATTACGTTAAGACAGAGCTTTCCAAACTCTGTGTCGGGACACGTTAGTGTGTTGGCTGCAGTGTCTGGGTGTGTCGTGGCTGCTGCTGCCTCCAAGCCCTGCCAGGATTCCGTGGAGGTCCTAGTGCCTGCCTTGTGCCTTGCTGCCTCCAAACCTGCCCTGCCAGGATTCTGCGCAGGTCCTAGTGCCTCCCTTGTGCCCTGCTGTAAGAGTGTGTTGCGAAATGATGCATGTCTAAAAAGTGTGTCACCAACATGAAAAGTTTGGAAAACTGCGTTAAGACATGGAATGAAGTTTAAAAAATATGTTTGTTTGTTTGTTTGTTTGTTTATTTATTTATTTATTTACTAAACAGATTTATAAGGCCGCCCAACTCACACACGGTGACTCCGGGTGGCTTACAGAAATAAAAACCATAGAAACACAATAAACATCCCCCCCGGCGGCAGCGAACACATTCATACCAGCCACTTGAATGGCTCTGAAGCAGCTTGGGGTCCCCAGGCCCGGTGACAAAACCACATCTTCAGGGCCTTCTGGAACTGGAGCATGGAGGGGGCTAATCTTATGTCTGGGGGGATGATGTGCCAAAGGGACGGAGTGACTACGGAGAAGGCCCTTTTCCTTGGTCCCACTAGATGTACCTCCCTAACTGAAGGGACCTGCAGCATGCCCTGCCTCCCCACTCTGGTGGGCCAGGTGGATGTGACAGGGGAAAGGCGGTCCTGCAGATAACCTGGCCCCAAGCCATGTTTGTGTCAGCCTCACATATTCGTCTGCCATCCTTTTGCCTTTTCTACAAGTGTAGGTTGCTGGTCTGCTCTGTTTGGCTTCAGAGACTTTGCCTTCTGCATTGCGTGGAGGGAGCTGATCACCGCCTGCTCTCTGGAACATTCCGCAGGGAGGGGGGATTTTTGGAGTGGGAATTGGTTTGTTATGGCTGGGATTTTTTGGGTGTTCTTTTGCCATTTCTTTGATAAAGGTTTGCTTGGCGCACAAACCGTTATTCGAGACTTCTGCTGCCCTGAAGTGTACTAATCGTGAATAAATGGATCCTTTAGAGTAAGTGCCTGAGGGTTTTCTTTGTTGAGAATTCTGACACGGGGGGTTATCGCAATAAGCCTCAAATCCTCCTGTTTCACCATGGCTACCTGCCCTGAGGATTCTGTTTGGCCCAAGACAGAACATCCTACTGCAGTTACAGAGATGCCTAGTGAACAACCATACATCACCAGAGATGAAGGGCCAACAGAGCAATATTCTGTGGAAGCCCGATCCCTTTACCTGGAGGGAGTAAGACTTGCCCAGTCACTTAAAAGTGAAGAGACTGGAGGTGTCCTCCTGAAGAGTGAATTAGTGTCTACGTTTCCGCAGTGGACGTGGGAGAGACTGCAATCTCCGATAGAGGAAGCCCATATGACCCGGTTAATCAAACCAGAAAAGCCAACCTTACTGAGCAGGGAGTCCAGGCTATCACCACAAGAATCGGGTGAGATAACGGACTTATAGTATTTGGCGGTGGGGTATCTAGCTGAGCGTGAATGGCATCAGACTGTTGCATGACCCAAAAACCAGATTGAGGAGGAGGCTTGGAAAGAAAAGCCTGCCATCAAGAAACAACAAGACAGCTCGTCTATGGCTGTAGGACGAATCCAGCAACCAGTGATACCACCTATGGTGACTATCCACTGGGGGTCTCGGCCCCATAGAAAACAACTTCCAGACCCTAATGTTGTCGAACTTCAAGGGCAAGTGAAAGAATAGCACACCGTTATAGCCAAGATGAGGCAGCAATTTGCACAATTGCAACCAACCGCCCCAGCTATGCAACAGTCTAGGCCCGTTTCACTGCAACACACGATGGCTAGACTCCAATTGCAGAGACCGAGTCCGGCTCCTCGAGCGTTCCCACCACCACTAGCAGCACCACAATGTCAGCCCACACTCCCGCCACCCGGACAAGCACCCTACATGGATGCTGGGGTGTTCGGTTTACGAGAGCTAAAAGTAAAGTTTTCAGGTGATCCCAAGAAGCTAGCTTGGTTTATGAGCCAAGTGTGAGTATTTATGGACACTTGGGAGGGATGGTTTCCTGATTAGTCCAAAATTCAGTATATAACTGCACATCTGGAGGATACAGCAGCTGATTGGGTGGTGGGCTTATATAATATTGGCGCAGAAGAATTAAAGGACTTTGATTTTTCCTCTGTCGCCTCTTCAAAGACGCATTAGCCAAAATGAGGGTGCACGCTAGATTACAAGCCTGTAGGCAAAATAACCGCTCAGTGTCAGAATATCCTGCCGAATTCCAAAATTTGGCTGGCCAGATGACAAGTTGGACAGAAGAGCAGAAAATTGAGCATTTCACCATAGGTTTAAACTCTGAAATCCTACGGTGCTGTTTGGCTTGGGACAAACCACCTACTTTACGTGGATGGATTTGCCTGGCTGGAGAAATTGAAGAAGCCAATGAACAAGTTAAATGGCAAAGTTGCTATCAGCCAGGTGATCGCAGGGGCCCCACGAGACCTGCACCCATGGAACGCCTAGAACAAGCAAGCAGAAACCAAGACACACTACTTGCTTCTGCTGTGGCAGAGAAGGACATTGTGGTTCAGCTTGCCCTCACACTCAACCAGCCCCAGAAACCAGAAGCAAGACTCCCACTACCAAACCCATGCTGACTCCTAAGAAGGCTACCAGTGGTGCATCTGTCAGCATGGATCTGGTATCCTCTGACTACAACATTTATCTTGCCCCAGGGGTTCAACAACTCCAGCAGATGACTCTGCAAATGAAGATTTCCAGTTATCGGAAAACGAACTGCCTGTCCTAAATGATGGCACCCGCGGGCAGGCAACAACTCCACAAAATGGGCGTCTAGAATCAATGGTGAGTGGCCCATACACCAGTCTATTGGTGGGTACGAAAATAACTTCCTTACAAACTGGCAGAGGTGCAGACTTAGTAGCTTTAGTAGATAGCAGCTGCACATGCTGCCTTATCCACCCTGTGGTAGCGAAAGGCTTGAGACTTCAGGTTGGGCGCTTGAAAACTCCAGTCACTTTCACACAACTCAATTGCTCTGAACTAGATCCTGTCCAGTTTTATATTGAGACAGTAGAAATGGATATTGGACATTTTAATTTACACAGAAACTCTTGACCAGCACATTGCTCTTGTCAGTGAGGTATTAAAAAGGCTCATAGACAATCAACTGTATGCCAAATTATCAAAGTGTGAATTTCACGAACAACAAAGACTACTTGGGCTACCGTATTTCTCACCATGGCATCCAGATGGACCCAGCAAAGGTCCGAGATGTCCTTAATTGGGAGCCTCCTTGAACCCCGACTTCAGTCATTCTTAGGGTTTGCTAATTTTTATCGCAATTTTATTCGCAATTTTGCTCGGGTTGCTTTACCTCTCACTGATTTATTAAAGACCAAGAATAAAGTCAACCCAAAGAAAGCAAAATGGCCAGGCGCTCCCTTACTGTGGACGCCTGAATGCCAGGAGGCATTTGATCAATTAAAAACATTGTTCACGGCTGAACCAATTTTAAAAAACCGTAACCCCTCTTAGCCGTTCCTGGTCCAATGTGATGCCTCTGATGTGGCTATTGGATGTATACTCCTCCAAAAAGGCACTATGGGACTGGCAACCTTGTGCTTACATTTCCCATAAATTCACTGATACTGAACGTCAGTGGCACTTTTGGGGAAAAGAAGCTTTTGCTGTTCATCATGCATTATTTTAACTTATATGCAGAGTACATCATGAGAAATGCCGGGCTGGATGAATCACAAGCTGGAGTTAAGATTGCCAGGAGAAATATCAACAACCTCAGATATGCAGATGATACAACCCTAGTGGCAGAAAGTAAAGAGGAACTAAAGAGCCTCTTGATGAGGGTGAAAGAGGAGAGTGCAAAAGCTGGCTTGAAACTCAACCTTAAAAAAACCCAGATCATGGCATCTGGTCCCATCACTTCCTGGCAAATAGAAGGGGAAGAAATGGAAGCAGTGACAGATTTTATTTTCTTGGGCTCCAAGATCACCGCAGAATTGATGCTTTTGAATGGTGGTGCTGGAGAAGACTCTTGAGAGTCCCTTGGACTGCAAGGAGGTCAAATCAGTCAATCCTAAAGGAAATCAACCCTGACTGCTCATTGGAAGGACATGCTGAAGCTGAAGCTCAAATACTTTGGCCACCTAATGTGAAGAGAGGACTCACTGGAAAAGACCCTGATGCTGGGAAAGACTGAAGGCAAAAGGAGAAGGGGACGGCAGAGGATGAAGAGTGGGAATGGCAGTAATGGGGTACAACCTCAAAAAAGACAGAATGATCTCAGTTCGAATCAAAGGCAAACCAACATCACAGTAATCCAAGTCTATGCCCCAATCCCTGATGCTGAAGAAGCTGAAGTCGACCCGTTCTATGAAGACCTACAACACCTTCTAGAACTAACACCAAAAAAAATGTCCTTTTCATCATAGGGGACTGGAATGCTAAAGTAGGAAGTCGAGAAATAACCGGAATTACAGGCAAGTTTGGCCTTAAAATACAAGAGAACACGCTGGTCATAGCAAACACTCTTTTCCAACAACACAAGAGATTACTACACATGGACATCACCAGATGGTCAATACCGAAATCAGATTGATTATATACTTTGCAGCCAAAGATGGAGAAGCTCTATACAATCAGCAAAAACAAGACCTGGAGCTGACTGTGGCTCAGATCATGAGCTTCTTATCGCAAAATTTAGGTTTAAATTGAAGAATGTAGGGAAAACCACTAGACCACTCAGATATGACCTAAATCATATCCCTTATGAATATACAGTGGAGGTGGGAAATAGATTTAAAGGATTAGATCTGGTAGACAGAGTGCCTGAAGAACTATGGATGGAGGTTCGTAACATTGTACAGGAGGCAGCAACTACAACCATCCCAAAGAAAAAGAAATGCAAGAAAGCAAAGTGGCTGTCTGATGAGGCTTTACAAATAGCTGAGGAAAGAAGGAAAGCAAAAGGCAAGGGAGAAAGGGAAAGATATAACCAACTGAATGCAGATTTCCAGAGAATAGCAAGGAGAGATAAGAAGGCCTTCTTAAATGAACAATGCAAAGAAATCGAGGAAAACAATAGAATGGGGAAGACTAGAGATCTCTTCAAGAAAATCGGAGATATCAAGGGAACGTTTTGTGCAAAGATGGGCATAATAAATGACAAAAAAGGCAGGGACCTAACAAAAGCAGAAGAGATTAAGAAGAGGTGACAAGAATACACAGAAGAACTATACAAGAAAGTGTCAGAGATCAGCCGATCTCTGCCAAAAGGTAAGGCAAACGAAATGCCGGAAGACTGAAAGTGGCGCGAAACTGACATCGCCGGTCTGACAGTCAAAGTAGACCGGCTCGCACCTACCCAACGATCGTGGAATACACATCTCTGCGAGCCGATGTCTGAGCACCCGGGAGGACACGACTACACGTGTCAGCAGCAAAGGACACTGGGGGAGGAAAAGGTTTAAATGTGCTTTCTCTGCTTTGTTCCCGCATTCCAGTCTTTGTTAGTGCTAACCTCTGTATACTATAATAAACCATTCTGCATCTAAGAAATCGTGTGGCTGTGGTTTACTGTAGAGGAGTGGAATTATAGATCCTGGAAGGAGCGCCTTACATAAAGGCTGGAATCAAAAATTTTTTGCCTACCTGTCCTGAGGAGTACGTGGTGAAAACCCCAATGACTTCAACAGTGAGGGTAGCACCCCAATCTTGAGACGGACGAATGGAGCAAGAGGCGAACGAAGAGCCCCAGGCTACCACGTCATATGAACTAGTCCGGGAAGAAGCAGAGACGGCTGCGACAAACGGACCCGGACCCAGCTCAGCCCCCACGCAGAAAAAGGTATGGGTGGGGGGCAAGAAGCACATGAAGACCAGAGGGATAGAGACACTTAATACCCTCCCGCACTCCACCACCCACGGAACCTTGACAGCAGACTGGTCATTGGGAGTGGGTGAAGGGATGGAGGGACAAAGAGCAGAAAACCAAAAAGCGTGTCACCCAAACGCAACGGATTGGGGCAGTTGAAAAATTGTCCCGCATGGATTATGGGGGGCGCGGTGGCTCAGCGGGTTAAACCGCTGAGCCGTTAGTCTGCCGACCATAACGTCGGCAGTTCGAATCCGTGTGGCGGGGTGAGCTCCCGTCACTAGCCCCAGCTCCAGCCCACCCAGCTGATCGAAAGCCCGGCAAGTAGATAAATGGGGACCACTCACGTGGGCCAATTTGCTGGCGTCCTTTTCGGAGGGTCGCCCTCGGACCAAGAAGAAAGCTGGTTCCCGTGGATGGCGACGGAGGACGGCAGAGGACGGCGGATCCCGAAAAAACATCAACTTCCTGGACGTCAGCAGCCGGCTCTGAAGCAAAGGTTCCTGGGACATGTGGTCCGACCTGCGATTGAAGAGCCGGTTCCCTCACCCCCTCCCTAATCGTGCGGGTAATATAATATGATGTATAACTTGATGTATGTACTGATTGTAAGCCGCCTAGAGTCCTCCATTAGGGAGTGGATAGGCGGGGTATAAATAAGATAAATAAATAAAATAAATAAATAAAATTATAAAATGGAAGAAAAGTTGTCTCGCATGGACCACAAGGTGGAAGAATTAAACGAGAGATTAAATGTGATTATTACGCTTCTGGAGAGAGAGGCATAACCCCAAAACACGCTCACCCTCCCCCGAAGAAGATAGTGAATCAACGGAATCTGGGGAGGGATCGGAGGAGGAAGATGAAGAAGAGGGTCCCAACGCACATTACCAGCCGCGAACAATCCCATCCAGCCTGCAACGGAGATCGCCAAGCGGTGGGAAAGCACCAATAGGGGTGAGTGAGCTGAAAATGAAATTCGATGGAGACCCCAAAAAACTGGCATGCTTTATAACTCATGTGAAAGGTTTTATGGAGGAATTTGAAAACAACTTTTACACGGAGGAAGCGAAGGTTAGATATGTTTCTTCTTGGAAGGTGAGGCAGCTAGCTGGCTTGTGAAATTGCACGATACGAAGGCAAGCATGCTTCGGGCCTTCAATAAGTTCATGCATGCTTTACGGAAACGTTTCGAAGACACACTGGCAAAAGTGTCGGCCAGAGTGCGCCTCCGAAACCTTGATCAGGGCAAAAGTACTGTGGCGGAACGCTATGGAGTTCAAACGAATCCTTAGTGAATTACCGCAATGGTAAACCCTAAACCCAAGGTGTATGCCATGACCCAGAAAGAGTTACAGGAGCTCTGCAAGTTCATTGACAAAAATTTGGCGCGGGGCTTCATTGAACCAGCCAATTCCCCGTTAGCGGCCCCAGTGTTATTCAGGAAAAAAAAAGACCGGTCACTTCGGTTGTGCACAGACTACTGGGGGCTCAATGCAATTTCAGTCACTAACCAGTACCCCCTACCATTGTTGAAAGACGTGTTAGCCCAACTGTCGATAGGGAAGGTCTTCACGAAGTTGGGTGTAAGGGAAGCGTATTACCGTGTACGCATGAGGGAGGGGGACGAGTGGAAAACTGCTTTCAATTGCCCACTAGGATCATTCCAATACCGGGTGCTCCCGTTTGGGATTGCGGGAGGACCGGGAATCTTCATGAGATTCATAAATGAAGTGTTGTATGAATTTTTGTACAAAGGGGTAATTGTATGATTGATGATATACTGATTTTCTCGGAAAACCTAGAGGAGCACATGGAATTAGTCAAAAAGGTGTTAGAGAGATTGTTGGAGGAAAAACTATACATAAAACTGGAAAAGTGTGTTTCACAAGGACAAGCTGGACTTTTTGGGGTATTGCATCTCGAATAAGGGCATTGAAATGCTTTAGCAAGCTGGGTTTTGAAGAGGCAGAGGAGCTAGAGATCAGATTGCCAACATTCGCTGGATCATGGAAAAAGCAAGAGAGTTCCAGAAAAACATCTACTTCTGCTTCATTGGCTATGCTAAATCCTTTGATTGTGTGGATCACAACGAACTGTGGCAAATTCTTAAAAAGATGGGAGTACCAGACCACCTTACCTGTCTCCTGAGAAACCTGTATGCGGGTCAAGAAGCAACAGTTAGATCACCGCAGACGTTGACTGCAGCCATGAAATTAAAAGACGCTTGCTCCTTGGGAGGAAAGCTATGGCAAACCTAGACAGCATATTAAAAAGTAGAGACATCACCTTGCCGACAAAGGTCCATATAATTAAAGCTATGGTTTTCCCAGTAGTAATGTATGGCTGAGAGAGTTGGACCATAAGGAAGGCTGAGCGCCGAAGAATTGATGCTTTCGAACTGTGGTGCTTGAGAAGACTCTTGAGAGTCCCTTGGACAGCAAGGAGGTCAAATCAGTCAATCCTAAAGGAAATCAACCCTGGCTGCTCATTGGAAGGACAGATACTGAAGCTGAAACTCAAATACTTTGGCCACCTAATGCGAAGAGAGGACTCACTGGAAAAGACCCTGATGCTGGGAAAGACTGAAGGCAAGAGAAGGGGACGGCAGAGGATGTGATGGTTAGATAACATCACCAATGTAATGAACATGACTTTGAGTAAACTCCGGGAGACAGTGGAGGACAGGAAGGCCTGGCGTGCTATGGTCCATGGGGTCACGAAGAGTTGGACACAACTTAACGACTGAACAACAAAATAATACAAGGTCATCAATTGTCTTCAGGCCTGCTGAAATAAATTCTTGTCCCAAATTTTTATTTATCAAATACTTTATATCTTTTTTCTTTATATGAGTTTCTGGTAAGCATATCACACCATGTTTCAATTTTTATAAATAATGGAAATTTTTTCTTTTTCGAGGGGCATTTGCCCCATTTATATTCCATGTAAGAGAGTTCAAGACCATTTTTATGAAAGCAACTCACCAAAGTATTTAGATGTAGCACCCATCTCCTCATCCTGTGTTGTAGAATCCATTTGTTTAGTTCCAGATGTAGCCTTTTCAGATATATCCTGCTCCACTTGGTTCCATGTTTGAGAAGGAAATCTTTGGCCTTTGGAATTGAAGTTAATCTAACCTTTGTTGTTAAGTAAAAGTTACCCCTTCCAGTTTTTCCCAATGAAAAGGGATCCCATTCTTTTTCAGCACATCAGTTAGGAAATATGTCTATGAAGGTTCTCAGTCATCCAGGTGGAATTGTCTGTAGCTTGAATCATGTCAATTGGATTTCTATTTTCTCAGTGGAAACACTTCGCTCCTTATCCAAGGAGCTTCTTCAGTCTGAGCAAAGTTAGTAAGGGAATCCTAAATATGTTTCTAGGTAGCTGTGTGACCTTACACATGGGGCTAGGTCATGGTTATATTGAGATGTTAATTTAAGTCCTTTTATCATCTAAAGGAGGATCGTTAAGATCACCATGCTGCTGTTGAGCTTGTGAAATGGCCTTAATCTTCCTAGGCACAGAAGACAAAGCAGGGAGGAATATGGGGGAAAGATTGTGCCTGAGGCTCCCACCTCTATTCAAGGAAGGATTTTCCAAGTTGGCATAAATGGATTCCTTGACCCCTCTCTCAAACCACCTATCTTCTCTGTCTAAAATGTGAACATTAATGTCCTCAAATGAGTGTCCTTTTTCCTTTAGATGAAGATAAACTGCTGACTCTGGTCCTGTGGTGTTACTTCTGTGTTGGGCCATCCTCCTGTACAAAAGTTTTTTGGGCTCGCCGAGGAGGACCATGACTGCAGTGGCGGCAGCTCCCCTGAAGCGTGCCGCTTGTCACCACCCACCTCGTTTCCCGCCCCCATCACTTCCTTGGCCCGACGCGGGTGGGCAGAAGCGGCAGCCCCGCCCACGACGAGTGGCGGTAGTGCGGCCCCACCGCTGCCGCCACCCTTTCTCTCTGGCTCGGATCCCGGGAAGGCAGCGGGGGGCCTCGCGGAGGGAGGCAGGCAAGCAGGCGGGTGGGCAGCCCGGGCCTCCACTCCGCTGCCAGGCCCGCCCCCCTCGGCGCCTATGCGGCTCCCCCATGCCTGCTCCGCCTGGCCAGACATGCCCCATTCTGGAGGCCGGGCTCGCCGAGGAGGACCATGACTGCGGCGGCGAACGGGGCGAGCCTGGAGGACTGTCACTCCAACCCTGCTGGCTGCGCCCCCTCCCTCCGTGAGCCCCCTGACTCTTCCACGCAATTGGCCCAGCTCCCATCCACGGGGTTGCTCTGCCTTCGCCCCGAGGTCTCCTGGGAAGCCCGTCCCGCTGCACTAAGGGGGCTTGGACCCAGGACCCCGGGTGCAGGACTGCACCTCTTCGCCTGACCTGTTAGCAAGGGCCCCAGGAAGCACAGCCCTCCGCAACGAGCCCCACAGCCCACTTCGCCTCCCCACCTTGAGAGGCCAGGCAGGTCCCGTTCTCCCCCAACCCTCCCAAAATCCAGATTCGGCCTCCCACCCGCCCCAATAAGCCACGTGATTGGCCCCCGCCCGCAAACCCTGCCCCCTTCCACGTGATTGGCCCTGCCTGCAAACCCCGCCCCCTTCCACACGATTGGCCCCCGCCCGCAAACCCCGCCCCCTGGCTCTCGAGCATTTCAAAATGTGCACGAGCATGTCAAAATGGCTCCCGGCATAAAAAGTTTGCCAACCCCTGCGCTATGGAATTTAAGAAGCTAATTAGTCGACTTCCAAACTGGACTGAGTCTTTTGAAGTTGAGTATTTCCAGATGGGGTTGAAACCTGAGATTCTGGAAATGGCTGCTGGCAGGGGGGATCCTGAGATGCTAGAAGAATGGATCCAATTGGGGAAAGCAGAGAGTACTCGTTTATGACTGAAGTCATATAAGCAACTTCAAAGTCCTGGGAGAGGAGCGATGGGCCCCACTCCGCCAAAGAAAACCCTTAGCCAGAAAGCTTGGGAGGACAAGAAGGAATGCAGAGCTAAAAGCGGTCTGTGTTTTAAATGTAGAAAAGAGGGTCATCGAATTAGCAACTGCCCGCAAGCCACTGCTGCTGCTAGAAAAAGAATAGAAAGCAAATCCTCAAAGCCACTACCACTTAAAAGGAAGGGAACAGCCAATGCGATGGAGAAAGCTAACAAAGCCGAGGCATTTGGGGGAGAGAATGACTCCACAGATGAAGAATTCCTGCCGGCGGGAAATGCCAACTGCCTGTCCTGAGATGCGCCGGTGGCCAGGCATTTGCAGATAGGCGCTCGGATCCGTTGGTGAATGGAGATTGCCCTACTATGGAAGTTAAAGTAAAACTGGAAATGTTGGATGGGAGGGATCAAAACAACTTAATGGCTATGCTGGACTCAGGGTGTTCTAGGTGTTTAATTCACCCTGCTATTGTGACTGGTTTAAGACTGCAATTGCATAAGCTAAAAGTTCCCATTATATTTTGCCAATTAGATGGATCAGATATGAAGGGGGGGCCTGTGGAATATTATACTGAAGCCTTGAAAATGACTATTGGGACACACCAAGAGACTATACGTTTTATTGTGGTTCCTATCGCCAGCCAGCCCATCGTATTGGGGCTCAAATGGCTGAGAGAACGTAATCCCCTAATTGATTGGGTGTCTGGGGAGATGGAATTTGCCGATGGCTCGTACCCAGGGGTGGAACGGGACCATGGGGGACTGTGTGTGGAAATAGGTTCCGTGCTGGAAGTGGCACAAGCAGTTAGCGCCCCAACCTCATATGAGAAGGTGGGGGAAATCTTTCAAGAGACAGAGTCAGATCAAATGCCCCCTCATAGGAAAACGGACTGTGCTCTTGAATTGGAAGCTGGGGCAGTTTTGCCTAAACCTAAACTGTATTCCATGACTCATAAGGAATTACAAGAATTGAGGAACTTTATAAATAAAAATTTGAAGCATGGGTTTATTGAACCATCTACTTCTATGGCCGCTCCAGTGTTGTTCCGGAAAAAAGAAAGACGGATCGTTGAGACTTTGTACAGACTATCGGGGGTTGAATGCTATTTGTATTTCTAATCAATACCCATTGCCTTTGATGAAAGATATGTTGGCGCAACTGACAAAAGGAAAAATCTTTACTAAACTGGACTTGAGGGAAGCGTATTTTAGAGTGCGTATAAAGGAGGGGGATGAATGGAAAACTGCTTTTAATTGCCAATTGGGTTGTTTTCAATATAAAGTCATGCCGTTCGGATTAAAGGGGGGCCTGGAGTCTTTATGAGCTTAATTAATGAGGTTCTGCATGAGTTTTTATATCAAGGGGTATTGGTATATTTAGATGATATTTTGATCTATATGGAAACCATGGAAGAACATGTAAAATTGGTCAAAGCAGTGTTAAAGAAATTGTTGGAAGCCAAGTTGTATGTAAAGTTGTCTAAATGTGAATTTCATAAAGAGAAACTTGATTTTCTGGGTTATAGAATATCACATCAAGGGATTGAGATGGACCCTGCCAAGGTTAAAGATGTTTTGGCCTGGGAAGCACCCAAAACAAAAAAGCAATTGCAGGGGTTCCTTGGGTTCGCGAATTTCTATAGACAATTCATTCCGGCCTTTGCTAAAATAGCTTTACCACTAACAGATTTGTTAAAAACAAAAAATTCCAGTGAAGGTGTCCTTGCAAATAAGCCACAGTCAAAATTAAAATGGACGCCAGCTTGCCAAAGTGCTTTTGAGCAGCTGAAGCAATTGTTCACCGCAGAGCCTATTCTGAAACATCCTGATCCTGAACAACCATTTGTTATCCAAACAGACGCATTGAATTTGGCCATTGGATAAGTGTTATTGCAGAAAGATAAAGATGATCAATTGTGGCCATGTGCTTACATATCACGTAAGTTCACTGAGGCCGAAAAACGCTGGCATGTTTGGGAGAAGGAAGCTTTTGCTGTAAGGCATGCTTTAGCTACATGGCGACATCTGCTGGAGGGTTCTCCTCACCCATTTGAAGTGTTTACTGATCATAAAAATCTGGAAGCCCTAAAAACCCCCAAGAAATTAAATCCTAAACAAATCAGATGGGCTGAATTTTTCAGTAGATTTAACTTCACATTGAAGTATTTACCAGCAGGGAAAAACTTCCTAGCAGATGCCCTGTCTCGGTTGCCTCAGCATGATAGCCAAATGGAGGATATTGTTTCAACTGTAATGTCTCCTCAGCAATTGGGGGTGCAGAACCAAGCAACAAAGGATTACCAACCTCAGCATTCACTGACACCAGTGCAACAAGAAGGTAAAGTGGCGCTCACTAGGCGCCAGGCAAAAAGTCAAAATACTCTCAATGAGCCTTCTTTAGAAAAAGAGATCAGACAAGCTACAATAGAGGATGAATGGTGGAAAACAAATAAACAATCTTTAACAGAAACTAATGGATTATGGTGGAGTGGAGATAGATTGTATATTCCTGAATCTATTAGAAAATGTATTTTACAAAGATGTCATGATGACAAAATGGCTGGACATTTTGGTTTTGTAAAAACATTGCATCTAGTGAGAAGGCAATTTTGGTGGCCAACTTTGAAAAAAGATGTGAAACAGTATGTGTTGTCTTGCCCTATTTGTGCCACTATGAAAAAAGTTCCAGGTAAACCAGTGGGACTGTTACAGGGGGTGGCTAAACCAACAAGCCCCTGGAAGCAAATTTCCATGGATTTTATCGTGGATTTACCTGAGAGTAAGGGAAAGACAGTAATATGGGTTGTAACAGACTTGTTTTCCAAACAAGCCCATTTCATTCCTTGCAAAGGCCTGCCCTCTGCTGGTCAACTGGCAAAACTATTCACTTTGCATATCTACCGGGCACATGGTGCCCCCTTGTGGATAATCAGTGATAGAGGAAGTCAATTTACCGCCAAATTTTGGAAATCGTTTTTAAAATTAATTGGCACTGAACAAGGACTTACCTCTGGGTTCCACCCACAATGCAGTGGGGCCTGTGAACGTTTGAACTCAGTACTGGAGCAATATTTGAGATGTTATATCAGTTACCAACAAAACGATTGGGTGAACTTGTTGCCATTTGCTGAAGTGGCCTATAACAATGCTGTTCATCAAAGTACTGGATTTTCACCATTCAAAGTAGCCACTGGTCAGGATTTTGTACCTATCCCTGAATTGCCTGATACTAATCAGTCTACATCACCGAATCCTATCTTGGCAGATGAATGGATTACAAAAATACAGGCTAATTGGCCCATCTTGGTCAAAACGTTACAGGAGGCCAAGGACACTTATAAAGCTTTTGCTGATTGCAAGCGAGCTCCAGAATGGCCTTTGGTGGTAGGCGAAAAGGTTTATCTGTCTACAAAACATTTGCGGTCCACTCAACCTTCTAAGAAACTGGGACCTAAGTTTATTGGGCCATTTCCTATTGTTAAGGTCATCAATCCTGTTACTGCCCAGTTGGACCTACCCAAAAATCTACGTAGAGTACACCCTGTGTTTCACATTAGCCTTTTGAAGCCAGTTAAGGAATCTACGCAGTGGCATCCTGAGTCGGCGGTGCCTGCACCTACCATGGTGGGGGATCATGAACATTTTGAAGTCAAGGACATTTTAGACGCTCAATTGCATAGGGGTAAACTTCAGTATTTGGTGCAATGGAAACATCTGCCTGTTGGATTTAATGAATGGGTGGACAAAGATCATGTTTCGGCTCCTCGATTGTTGAAAAGATTCCACTCTCTATTCCCTGATAAGCCTGGTTGATTATGTAATGTTTTTTCTGTTTTCTTTTACAGATTCCTTCATCTGATCTCTATCCGCTGTCTGACCACTTTTGGAATTGTTCTATTTGCTTTTATGTCTATTTGTATGTATTGTCTTTTCTGGTACTTTGTATGTTACTTTTATTTTTGGAGGGTCAGCATGTCAGGGTTCATGTCCATGAATCCTGCCATTGGGATTAGTGTAGAGCTTCTGTGAGAACTGTTGGGAGGGGGGATTGGCAGTTCAGTGTTATGGCTGATAGAAGAGCCTGGAGTCGGTTTTGCCAAGGTCAGCCACCTGCAGGAGTTGGAAGCTGAGGACCTTTCTCCAATGAGATCATCGGTTGTAAGTTGGCACGCAGGGGGGAGAGTTAAGATGGCAAGCTTTGGAGGGAATCTGCATTCAGATCTTTAGGAGTGCTTCAATTAACATGTATCCTGAATAAAGTTTAATCTGCATTCTAATGAATTGCATTGAGAAGTGTTTATTAGGGCATTGTTGTTGAGGTCATCACACCAAATGGGATCAATCTGGGGGTTCATATACATTAGTTAGCCATAGAGGGGGTGCTGTTGTTGATTATATATTTATTTCACCCTCACTGATCCCTCTAGTACAGTGTTTTAATATTATAGATAGACCAGAGAGTGATCATTTACCACTTGGCCTGAATCTAATGTGGGATCGTGGGAAAAATGTAGCACAAGAGAATCATTATATAGAAGGTATTATAAAAAATCAGAAAAGATTAAAGTGGACTCCCCCTTTGGCTGAAGTTGTTAGATCAATACTATACAGTCCAACAATGCTACAACAGAGGCTTATACTCATCCAAAACCCTGGAAATGCAAATAACATATCATTCATCATTGGCGATCACTCGTAGCCGAGTAAGATTGTCTTCCAAAGGTAAAATTTTAACAGTGGATCCATAAGTGGCTATAAAGGCCAATTCTGGATCCGCACAACCTCCCACAATGAGGGCATAGGTTTCCAGGTGGGAGACGGTCATTATGAGGGTTTGCCTGACCTGCCTTCCTTTTAGCTCTTTTCTCCCTTTCGCCCTGTACTCGTGCTTCTTCAAAGTCCATAGTGCCATTAATAAAGGCTGACCTCCATTTGAAACGCTCATGAGTTAGGGCTTCCCAGTTCTCAATGCTGATATTACATTTTTTAAAATTAGCTTTGAGAGTATCTTTGAATCTCTTGCTGTCCACCAATATTCCGTTTTCCATTCTTATGTTGGGAGTAAAGTAGCTGCTTTGGAAGACGATGGTCAGGCATTCGAACAACATGACCGGTCCAGCGAAGTTGATGTTGGATGATCATTGTTTCAATGCTGGTGGTTTTCGCTTCTTCTAATACGCTAACATTAGTCCGCCTATCTTCCCAAGTAATTTGCAGAATTTTTTGGAGGCAGCGTTGATGGAATCTTTCAAGAAGTTGGAGGTGGCGTTTGTAGAGGGTCCATGTTTCACAGGCGTACAGAAGGGTTGGTAGTACAATGGCTTTGTAAACAAGCATTTTGGTCTCCCTGCGAATGTCCCAATCCTCAAACACTCTACGCTTCATTCGGGAGAAAGCTACACTCGCAGAGCTCAGGCGATGCTGAATTTCAGCGTCGATGTCGGCTTTTGTAGATAGATGGCTGCCAAGATAAGAAAAGTGGTCGACATTTTCTAGTGATACACCTTTAAGCTGGATTGATGGCGCTGCGGAGGGATTGGTTCAAACTTGCTGGTAAAGCACTTTGGTTTTTTTAATGTTAATCGAGAGGCTGAGCTTTTCATATGCTTCTGCAAAGATGTTGAGGATAGTTTGAAGATCTTCCTCAGAGTGTGCACAGACTACGTTATCATCAGCATATTGAAGTTCTATAACAAGTTGTAATTACCTTATTTTTTTCTTTCAGCCTACTTAGATTAAAAAGCTTTCCATCTGTTCGATATATAATTTCTACACCAGTAGGAAGTTTCTCTTCAACAAGGTGTATAATCATAGCGATGAAGATAGCAAATAAGGTTGGAGCAATAACACATCCCTGTTTAACGCTGGATTCCACCAACAACATCAGCTGTTGTTGCTTAACGCCAGGTCGGTTAATAACAAGGGCCCCCTCATATGTGATTTGATCACGGAGGAGGGGGCCAACCTGGCGTGTATTACTGAAACCTGGCTGGGCGTAGGAGGAGGGGTTGCCCTCTCGGAGATCTGCCCGGCCGAGTTTCAAGTATGGCACCAGCCGAGACCTCGGGGTAGGGGAGGAGGGGTGGCAGTTGTTATCAGAGAGTCGATGGTAGCCTTCAGGGGCACTGCTCCACAAGTGGCTGGATGTGAGACCCTGTTTTTCAAGTTGGGTTCCCGAGAGCAGTTGGGAGTGTTGCTGCTGTACCAGCCTCCCTGCTGCGTAGCAACCTCCCTGCCTGAGCTGCTGGAGGCCGTCTCGGGGTTGGCGGTGGAGTTCCCCAGGCTTATGGTTCTGGGGGACTTCAATCTGCCGTCTCTGGGATGGGCCTCGGAGGCGGCTCGGGAGTTCATGGCTACCATGGCAGCCATGGGCCTGACTCAGATTATTCGGGACCCGACTCGAGACAGTGGCCTCACTCCAGACTTGGTGTTCTTGTCAGAGCAATGGCAAGGTGATCTGGGGGAGAGTTACATCTTTCCCCATTGTCATGGTCAGATCATGCCCTGGTCGCCCTGAGATTCTCATATGCTGCCCCACTCCGCAGGGAGGCTGGACCTATTCGATTGGTCCGCCCCCAGCGACTAATGGACCCCATAGGGTTTCAGAGGGAGCTGGGGGTTATACCCGAGGATCTTTTGCACGGTCCAGCGGAGGTCCTGGCCGCAGCCTGGAATAAGGAAGCGGCCGGGGCCTTGGACAGGATCGCGCCTGTGCGGCCTCTCTTGCCCCATCCGACCCGATATTCCCCGTGGTTCACGGAGGGATTGAGGGTTTTGAAAAGGGTTGAGAGACATCTAGAGCGCCGCTGGAGGAAGACAAAGACCGAATCTGACCGAACACTAGCTAGAGCCGCGGTTAAGGCCTACCTGGTGGCGGTAAGAGTGGCGAAACGTCAATATTTCTCCACTCTTATTGCATCTGCAGAATGCCGCCCGTCGGCCCTGTTTAGGATTACTCGATCTCTCCTGGGTAAGGTGGGCCCAGTGACCCACCTTCAGGGCCGTGTGGAGGAATTTTCGGAGCATCTGGCGGATAAAATCTCTCGGATTCGTTCTAAGCTGGACTCCAAGCGTGGTGCATGGTCTGGGGAGATGCCAAGGGAACGTCTATGCCCGGTTATCTGGGAACAGTTTGATCCTGTTGAGCCCAAGGAAGTGGACAGGATCCTCCGGACTATAAGGGCCACTACGTGTCATCTTGACCCATGCCCTTCCTGGCTAGTGAAAGCGGCCGGGGAAGTGACATATGGCTGGGTCCATGTGATGGTTGTTGCATCCTTGGGAGAGGGAGTGTTTCCGGCTGCTTTTAAAGAAGCGCTGGTGCATCCCCTCCTCAAGAAGCCATCACTAAACCCTACAGTGTTGGACAATTTTCGCCCCGTCTCCCACCTTCCCTTTTTAGGGAAGGTGGTTGAGAAAGTGGTGGCATTACAGCTCCAGAGGATTCTGGATGATACGGATTATCTAGACCCCTTCCAGTCAGGATTCAGGCCGGGATATGGGGTAGAAACTGCATTGGTCGCACTTACAGATGATCTCTGGCGAGAGCGGGATGAAGGCAGTGCATCCATCCTGGCTCTTCTTGACCTCTCAGCGGCTTTCGATACCATCGACCATGGTATCCTTTTGGGACGGCTCGGAGAGTTGGGGGTGGGCGGCGTAGTTTTGCGCTGGTTCACCTCCTTCCTCCAAGACCGGTCCCAATCGGTGGTGATAGGAGATGAGAAATCCGACCCTCGGCCCCTACTTTGTGGCGTGCCGCAGGGCTCGGTTTTCTCCCCTCTCCTATTTAATATCTACATGAAACCGCTGGGTGAGATCATCCGCCAACACGGGATGAGGTATCATCAGTACGCTGATGATACTCAACTATATATCTCCATCCCGGGTGAGTTAAGTGATGCAGTTTCTGCCCTTTCTCAGTGCCTGGAGGCTGTGGGGGTCTGGATGGGGAACAACAGGCTTCAGCTGAACCCTGGTAAGACAGAGTGGCTGTGGATTGATGGCGTCTCGGGATCCAAGGAGTTGTCATCTTTAGATCTGGACGGGGTGGCACTACCCCGTTCAGATTCAGTGCGGAACCTGGGGGTCCTTCTGGACTCACGACTCCTGCTTGAAGAGCAGGTGGCAGTCGTGGCCAGAAGGGCTTTTGTGCAATTTCGAGTTGTACGCCAGCTTTGCCCTTTCCTGGACCGAGATGCCCTCCGTACAGTCACTCATGCCCTGGTCATCTCCCATATAGACTATTGCAATGCACTCTACATGGGGCTACCCTTGAAGAGAATCCGGAAGCTTCAGCTGGTCCAGAATGTGGCTGCGCGCGCAGTTATGAGTGCCCCAAGATCGGCACACGTGACACCTCTGCTGCGTGAGCTGCACTGGTTACCAGTTTGCTTCCGGGTCCAATTCAAGGTGTTGGTTGTTACCTTTAAAGCCCTACATGGCATGGGACCAGGCTACCTTAGAGACCGCCTCATCCCCAGAGCATCGACCCGCCCCACCCGGTCATGCAGAGAGGGCATGCTACGGATCCCATCAGTAAAAGAATTTCACCTAGCGGGATCCAGGAGGCGTGCCTTCTCTGCCGTAGCACCCGCCCTTTGGAACATCTTGCCCCTTGAGCTGAGGCTAGCTCCCACACTCCTGACCTTCAGGAAGCAACTGAAAACCTGGCTCTGCCACCTCACTTGGGACGGGATGAGTAATAGCTCTTCCTGGGGATGGCTCGCACCGTAGTGGTTTGGGTTCGTGGACATCACTTGCAGCCCCTTGGATTTTATATTTTTATATTTTTATATTTTTGAGGACTGTATGGAGTACTTTATATGTTTTAATTGCTGACTTGTTTGTAAACCGCCCAGAGTCCCCCTGTGGGGGGAGATGGGCGGTGATATAAGTTAGAAATAATAAATAATAAATAAATAAATCATGTCGTCATGGAGTAGCCGCAAGATGTTCACAAATTTATCAGGGCATCCGATTTTCAGAAGGATGGTCCAGAGAGCAGTACGATTTACAGTATCTAAAGCTTTAGACAGATCAATAGATGCCATGTACAGAGGGCGGTTTTGCTCCTTGAATTTTTCTTGAAGCTGTCGTGCAGTGAAGATCATATCCACTGTTACCCTGGAAGGGTGGAAGCCATTTTGCGTTTCAGGGAGGATGTCTTCTGATACAGATAGGAGACGGTTTGCAATGATCTTTGCCAGGACTTTGCCTGCTGTGGCTAGAAGGGAGATGCCTCAATAGTTTCCACAGTCTGTTCTATCACCCTTTTTAAAGAGAGTGATAATTATGGCATCCCTAAAGTCTGCTGGAATCTCCTCCCTCATCCAGATTTTTTCGATGAGCTTATGAAGTTGTTGTGTAAGTTCAGGCCCGCCTTCTTTAAAGACTTCAGCAGGAATCCCATCAGGTCCACTAGCTTTGTTATTTTTCATTTGTTTAGTGGCTTTACTGACTTCCTCCAAACTAGGGGGTACTGCAAGCTCATCTCTTATTTGTTTTTGCGGGATTTGCAAGAAGACTTCATGAGCCACAGTAGAGTGACGATTAAGGAGTTTGTAGTAATGCTCTTTCCAGCGCAGTGCAATAGACTCTTTGTCCTTTAGAAGTTTAGCACCATCTACTGAGCATAAGGGATTTGTACCGTGGTTTGTTGGTCCATAGATGGCCTTTATGGCATTAAAAAAGCCCCGTGCATCATGAGCATCTGCAAAATGTTGGGTTTCTTGGGCTTTTTTTATCCACCATATGTTCTTAAGTTCTCTAGTTCTTCTTTGGACTTCTGCATTTGCACTGGCATAGATTTTTTTCTTAACGGCAAAGTTAATATCTTTTTGCCATATCCGGAAGGCTTTCCTTTTCTTGTCAATAATATGTTCAATCTCACTATCGTTCTCATCAAACCAGTCCTGATGTCTCTTAGTTTGGTATCCGATAGTTTGTTCACAGGCTGAAATAATAGAAGTCTTCAATTTAATCCAGTGGTCCTCAACATTTTCAGGAAGTTCCATAGGCAGATGTTCCTTGAGAGTTGATTGAAAGCAAGCTCGTTTAATAGAATCTTGAAGGGCCAGTGTATTCATTTTATGCCTTGGTTTTCTTCCTTGGAGCCTACGATGAGGGACAATCTTTATGGCCATCGTGGATCGAATTAATCGATGGTCTGTCCAGCAGTCATCGGTGCTCATCATGGCTCTGGTGAGAAGTACATCACGGCGATCTCTAGCACGGAGAATTACATAATCTAAAAGATGCCAGTGCTTCGACCGTGGGTGCTTCCATGATGTTTTAAATTTATTTTCCTGGCAAAAGAGTGTGTTAGTAATGACAAGGTTATGCTCTGCACATTTAGTCAGAAGTAAGATTCCATTCGTGTTGCTGTTGTCAACTCTTTCTTTCCCAATGATTTGGGAACAAATCAAAGTCACGCCCAACTCTTGCATTGAAATCGCCCAGGAGGATAATTTTATCCTCCTTTGGTATCTCTGATAAGATGGTGTCCAGCTGGGTATAAAAATTTTCCTTGATATCCTCATCTGCATCTAGTGTTGGTGCGTAAGCACTTAGGATAGTTGCCTGTTGGTTTTTGGCGAGTTTTATTCGCAGAGTTGAGAGTCGTTCGTTAATCCCAGTGGGAACTTCTGACAAGAGCTTCACAAGGTCGTTTTTGATAGCAACGCCTACCCCATGTATTCGTCATTCTTGTTCAGGCAGTCCTTTCCAAAAGAAGGTATAACCTCCTTTTTCTTCCTTCAACTGTCCTTCTCCTGCTCTTCGAGTTTCTTGGAGTGCTGCTATATCATTATTGAAACATCTCAGCTCCCTTGCAATAATGGCAGTCCTACATTCAGGTCGTTCACTATCCATATTATCTTGCAGTGTCTGTATATCCCATGTTCCAAAATTCATGTGTCTTTTACGACCGCTAGATGGTGACCCCACTGGTCGCGGTAATCCAGTCAGGGAGAAAATGAGGCAGACTATGTTTAGGGCACCTTTTCTAGCCCCCTCCCCATATGGGGTGAGCAGAGTGGATCCTAAATAGGGCTGCTCAGTTGTGGATACAGCTGCCGAACTACTCAACTGCCTCGATCCTTGAGTCAGGGCGACTAAATCCGTATCCACTGCCCATGTGCTGGTCCATGATTAGGAGCTTCCGGATTTCACAGTCCTGCCCCCGTTGCCATTTGTCAATCGCCATGGGACTTTTGGTTGTTTTGGGTTTGGTGTGGTTGGAAGACGCCTGTGCGTGAATTTGTTTTATGTGTGGAGATCGGTGCACAATGATCAGCACACAACCTTCACAGAAAAAGGCTCTAATCCAATGGCATGGATACCATGACGATTGGTGACCTTTTGTCTGCTGCAGCCTTCATCCGCCTTTGCAGCCGTTGTAACAATACACCTTGTTATCTTCTGCCTGTTCTGCCATTGAGGACTTTCTTGGATCGTTCTTTGTCTGGTTCCTCCCCCTGGACCTTACCGCCATGGGTAACCCTACCAGGAGTACATGACTCCGACGGCTTCGCTCACAGGGTTCATTGGGAACACACAAGCCCACTCACCACAACAAGGTGATGATCCAGTGAGTGAGAAATAACATATATGAGGGGGTGGTTGATAATCTTAAACCATTGGTGTTTAAGACATCGCAGGGGGAAATGTATAAAGCTAGATTATTGTGGTTTAACCATGAATGTAGACGCGAAAGAAAGGAACTAGCTAGACTTATCAGACAAATCAAAAAGGATAAATTACCTGCCAGGGTAGAGGTAGTGAGAGAAAAACGCCGTAAATATCAAGCACTGATCAGGAGGAGTAAACAAGACTATTATAAAATACAATGGCAAGAATTAAGACTGTCATGTTTACAAAATAATGATACAAAATTCTGGGAACTAGTTACCCAAGGCCAGAGAGAAATAAAAGTCATAATAAAAGCCCAGATTACACCGGAAGGTTGGATAGCTTATTACAAAAACAAATTTAAAGATACTAGAATATCAAACTAACAGCTAACAGGTATGGACATATTAAAAATATCAACAAAATGGCCCCCTGTAACCGTGGCAGAAGTCAAAAGAATAATCGCACAACAGACAGTCGGCAAAGCCCCGGGAGAGGACATGCTGCCACCAGAAATCTTTAAGGTTTTTCCTGATTGGTGGGCCCCTATACTCGCCACTATGTTTACTTATATTATATTATATTATATTATTATATTATATTATATTATATTATATTATATTATATTATATTATATTATATTATATTATATTATTATTATATTATTTATTTATTATTTGAATTTATCCCCGCCCATCTCTACCATGGTAGACTCTGGGCAGTTTACAATCAATATAAAAGATAAAACCTATACATTAAAACTACTATAAAAATAAAAAATAAAAATCCAAGAAATGGTCTGTTCTTAAAAGGAGGAAAACCACTAAGCCAACCACCCCCAGGAGGAACTATCATTTCCTTCACTCCAGGCCCGGTGGCAGAGCGAGGTCTTCAAGGACTTCCTAAAGGCCAGGAGCGAGGGTGCCAGTCTCACCTCAGGGGGCAAGTTATTCCACAGGGCGGGTGCTATTGCCGAGAAGGCATGCCTCCTGGATCCCGCTAGATGGAATTCTTTTACAGAAGGGATCCGAAGCATGCCCTCCCTGCATGATCGGGTGGGGTGGGTAGATGTAGTCGGGAGAAGACGGTCCCTCAGATACCCTGGTCCCATGCCATGTAGGGCTTTAAAGGTGATAACCAACACCTTGAATTGAATCCAGAAGCAAACTGGTACCCAATGCAGCTCACGGAGTAGCGGTGTTATATGTGCTGATCTCATAGCACCCAGAACTACCCGTGCAGCTGCATTCTGGACCAGCTGAAGCTTCCAGACACTCTTCAAGGGTAGACCCATGTAGAGCGCATTGCAATAATCTATATGGGAGATGACAAGGGCATGAGTGACCGTTCGGAGGGCCTCCCGATCCAGGAAGGGGCGCAACTGGCGCACCACCCGAAGCTGTGCAAAGCCCCTCCTGGCCACGACTGCCACCTGCTCCTCGAGCAGGAGTCGTGAGTCCAGGAGGACCCCCAAGTTTTGTACTGAATCTGAACGGGGTAGTGCCACCCCATCCAGAGTTAAAGATGACAACTTCCTGGAAATCGAGATGCCATCAATCCACAGCCACTCCGTCTTACCAGGGTTCAGTTGAAGCCTGTTGTGCCCCATCCAGGCCCCTACAGCCTCCAGACACTGAGAAAGGGTGTCGACTGCAACACTTACTTCACCCGGGATGGAGATGTACAACTGGGTATCATCAGCATACTGGTGATACCTCATCCCATGGTGACGGATGATCTTACCCAGTGGCTGAATATAGATGTTAAATAGGAGAGGAGAGAGAACCGAACCCTGCGGCACCCCACACAAGAGGGGTCGAGGGTCAGATCTCTCCTCTCCTATCACCACCAATTGGGAACGGCCCTGGAGAAAGGAGGCGAACCAGCGCAAAACAATGCCGCCCACCCCCAATTCTGAGCCACCCCAAAAGGATACCGTGGTCGACGGTATCAAAAGCCGCTGAGAGGTCCAAGAGAGCGAGAATGGATGCACTCCCTCCATCTCGCTCCCGCCAAAGATCATCCATAAGCGTGACCAATGCAGTCTCTGTCCCATATCCCAGCCTGAAACCTGACTGAAAGGGGTCTAGATAATCCGTTTCATCCAGAATCCTCTGGAGTTGCAGCGCCACCACCTTCTCAACCACCTTTCCCAAAAAGGGAAGGTGGGAGACAGGACGAAAGTTGTTTAAAACAGTAGGGTCCGGGGAAGGCTTCTTGAGGAGGGGGTGCACCAGGGCCTTCTTGAAGACCATCGGAAATACCCCCTCCCCCAAAGATGTATTAATCATCGCCTGGACCCAACCACATGTGACCTCCCGGGCTGATTTAACCAGCCAGGAGGGACACGGGTCTAGATGGCATGTGGTGGCATTTACAATCCAGAGGATTCTGTCTACTTCATCAGGCCCAACAGGGTCAAACCGTTCCCAGATAACAGGGTAAGTACGTACCCCTGGCATCTCCCCAGATTGTGCCTCACGCTTAGAGTTTAACTTAGAATGAATCTGAGCGATTTTGTCCTGCAGTTGCTCGGCAAACTCTTCCGACCGGCCCTGTAAATGGGTCACTGTATCTTCGCGACCCAAAAGATATCTCGTAATCTTAAACAGGGCCGTCGGGCGGCATTCTGTGGACGCAATAAGAGCGGAGAAATATTCACGTTTCTCCGCTCTTACCGCCACAAGGTAGGCCCTAATAGCGGGTCTAGATTGTGTCCGGTCAGATTCAGTCTTCGTCTTCCTCCAGCGGTGCTCCAGACGTCTCTTAACCCTCTTCAAAACCCTCAACTCCTCCGTGAACGGGTGGAGTGACGGGTCGAACGAGGCAAGAGAGGTCGCATAGGCGCGATCCTGTCCAAGGCCTCGGCCGCCTCCTTATTCCAAGCTGCGGCCAAGACCTCCGCTGGACCGTGTTGCAGATCTTCAGGTATAACCCCCAGCTCCCTCTGAAACCTCATTGGGTCCATAAGTCGCCGGGGGCGGACCAATCTAATAGGTCCTGCCTCCCTGCGGAGTGGGGCAGCACACGAGAGCCTCAAGGTCACCAGGGCGTGGTCTGACCATGACAATGGGGACAGATGTAACTCTCCCCTCAGATCACATTGCCACTGCTCTGACAAGAAAACCAAGTCCGGCGTGAGACCACTGTCTCGAGTCGGGTCCCGAATAATCTGCGACAGGCCCATGGCTGCCATGGTAGTCATGAACTCCCGGGCCGCTTCCGAGGCCCGTCCCAGGGACGGCAGATTGAAATCCCCCAAAACCATGAGTCTGGGGAACTCCACTGCCAACCCAGAGACGGCCTCGAGCAGCTCGGGCAGAGAGGTTGCTACGCAGCAGGGGGGCTGGTACAGTAGCAACACTCCCAACTGTGCTTGGGAACCCAACCTGAAAAACAGGGTCTCACATCCGGTCACTTGTGGAGCAGTGCCCCTGGAGGCCATAAGAGACTCTCGGATAACAACTGCCACCCCGCCTCCCCTGCCCCATTGTCTCGGCTGATGCCATACTCGAAACCCGGCTGGACACATTTCTGAAAGGGCAACCCCTCCTTCTGGGCCCAGCCAGGTCTCTGTTATACATGCCAGGTCTGCCCCCTCCTCCGCGAATAAATCGCAGATGAGGGAAGCCTTATTATTCACAGACCTGGCGTTAAGGAGCAGCAGCCGGACATCGGGGCCCTCGAAGATCTGCTTACCAGGGCCTGGGTATGAGCTTGGAGGGCCGGAATAATACCGGGAGATTACCTGCAGGTTGGAATAATAGCGTAGTAATCCCAATACATAAAAAAGGAGATACTACAAACCCAGCTAATTTTTGACCTATAAGTCTTATCGACATAGGATGTAAGCTATATACAAGGCATCTCTTAAATAGACTGATGGATTGGGCAGATTCCAGACAGATCATAGCAGAAGAACAGGGAGGATTCAGAAAGGGACATAGTACCATAGATCAATGTTTCGTTTTACAACATTTGATCTATAAATCAATGAATGGACCTTCAAAATGCCTGTATGTAACATTCATTGATTTATCATCCACCTTTGATACAATAAATAGAGGGAAACTATGGGAGAAGTTTTTAGCAACTGATATAGATAGAAGATTATTATATTTAATATATATTTTATATGAAGACACCTATATACAAGTAAGGATAAACCAGAGCGGATCCTTAACAAAGCAGATTAAAACCTCAAAAGGCGTCCACCAGGGCTGTCTATTGGCCCCTTTCCTTTTTAATTTTTATATAAATAATATTGGAGTAGTTTTAAATAACCCCTCTTTTCATGCCCCATCAATTGAGAGTAGAAAGGTCCCTATATTATTGTATGCAGATGACATGGCACTTATGTCAACAACATTAATTGGAATGAGAAGAATCCTGACAGAATTTAGCAAATATTGTAAGAAAGAACACCTACAGATAAATTATTCTAAAACCAAGCTAGTAGTATTTGCCAAAAAACCAAAAAGACATAGATGGACTTTAGATGGTAAGGAGATAGAGCAAGTGAGGTCATTTAAGTATTTAGGCATCCAGTTCACCGAAACACTATCCTGGAAGACACATATAGCAGCAACAAGAATAACAGCTATGAGATCTATGAGGGTTATCTGCTCCTTCTTTTATTCAAAAGGGGGAAGATTAGTTCAACCTGCTCTTAAAATCTATCAAGGGAAAACAATATCACAGCTGATATATGGAGCCCCAATTTGGGGTTTTAGTAAATTAAATGAATTAGAAGTGGTACAAAATAAATTTGTAAGATCAGTCTTAGCCTTACCCCCATGTGTACCAGCGACAATGCTAAGATTAGAAGTCGGCCTCCCATCAATTAATATAAGAGTAAAGAAGGCAATAATCTTATATTATAGGATACTAGTTCTTATGCCAAACAACTACCTGGCAAAAAAATGCCTTTATGAACAAGCTGATAATAATAGATGGGCGATTTTGTGCCATAAATTATTCTCTCAATTAGCTCTAGATCAGGAATTGTTCAATGACACAAATTATCATACACTACTGAGAGACTATTTATTTTTTAAAGATTTTAGTCAGGATAGAGATCAGGTATCCAAGCATAGGTTGGCCAAGTGGTATCGTTTTTTAAAAATAGACAAGGAATGTCATATTATCTATAGTCTCCCATATCTCAGTCCTTGAGACAAGCTTTCACAGAGCTTCGTTTTCAAACAATGCCAACAGCGTATTTAGATGGTTGCCAATTGCAGACCGTTTATGCATTTGTAATTCCCTACAGGTGGAAGATCTAACCCATTACTTATTATACTGTAGATTATATCAAGAACCAAGAGCTAGATTTATCACACCTTTGCTAAATAATTTGAATCAGACAAATTTGGAAAATAAAATTTGTCTTTTGCTGTCTGATAAAAATGAATATGTAACAAAGCAAGTTGCATTGTTTGCAGTGACTGCAAGAAAGATACGGAAGCGAATGTTGATAAATAGTACTGAAACTATTAGGGGGGAAGGACTGATTTGATATGGATGTAATAATTTGATATGGATGTAATAACTTTTAATGAATTTTACTAAAACCTATGGTTGCAAATAAACTTATTGAACAAATAAGTGCCACTGTTCGATAGTTTGAACATTGGCTGTTGTGGGTCTTCCGGGTTGTGTGGCCGTGTTCTGGAAATTTTGGTTCCTAACGTTTTTTGTATTTTTATAAAATTTGTGATCAGAGTTATGGAAAAAACCAAGAGATAAGTTTGTAGCAAAATGTTGCTTTATTTAAAAACAAAAACATAGGAACAAACCTCGAATCTTCTTCTTTAGCCAAAGCATGGCATGGTTGATTAACATAGCCATTTTACATTTAGATAGCAGAGCAGAATGCAGAGTAGTTAGCAGAGGACAAAAGGCATTTACATTTTAAATCTTTACCTGACCAGCATCTGAATGGACAGGATTCAGCATGTGACCAAAACACCTAGGCAACAGATTCCCAATATGGGCAAAGCTCTAACAGCTAATTCTGATTGGTCAGAACTCACAGACTGGCCGGCACCTGAAGGCAAACTAACAATCCTGAGTGGGGGTGAACATGTGCTCTCTGAGCCTAAACAGAAAAAAAGTTTTGAGGCCTGGCTTTTTAAAAACTCAGCCACATATTCTACAGACATAAAAAATATATACAACAACGTTTCGCCAGCAACTGCCGGCATCTTCAGAGGGCAGGAGCACAGGCAGGAGCGATCTCTCTGTGCCCAGGTAAAGTGGTAATGTTTGTTGTCTATTTATCAAGCTAAATTACAGGATATTAGGTGGGGTTTTTGTGGGATATGCTGGCTTATGGGGCAAGGCACATCAGTAATCAGACAGAGTGCAGCGTTTAGGGCTAAAAGTGTATACTTGTAGCATAAGGCAATAAATGCATATATAGTTACATTATTGCAAAAAGAAAAACAAACCTATAAGCAGAGTTTCGTTCCTTGGTTCCATCAGCAGATGTGAAAAACGCCATGGCCTACAAAGACAGCCAGGCGTGTATAGGCTATACACAGGAGCAGATTATATACAGAAACATGGCAACAGGACCAGAAGTCAAGAAGCATAGAACACCATTTTGCATGGTTAGATATTCAGTTCTTCCAGCTTTCTGGTTGGCTGGAAGTTAGGTGTGACACACACCAGGCCTAAAGCATAGGCCATAGCAGTGCTGCATCTAAGTGGGCATGTGACTCCCCCCTCCCTGCTCCACACAGAGCACGGCTTCCCACAGAGGAAATCAGGAGACATTATTCCCATGAGAATGTGTAGACACTAGCCATAACATTATACACGTGATAGTTGTTATCAGGCCACCTGCACTGCACGTCACCATGAGAACAGAGCAGAGTAATAGTAAACAAATCTTACACAGTACACAGTGAAGAAAGCTACGTATTTGATTTTTTTACACAGAAACCTTGACAGTTTTTTGTTGTGTTGAAATGTTAACGAGTGGCTGTTGAGAGTGAATTAGCATTTTCATTGTGAGAAATATTCCCATGTCCTGGTGGTTGAGCTGAGTTCGTTGACCTTTTGCAGGTTGTGTTTTTCAGAACTAGAAGCCAGGTTCTGCTAATTTTTAAACTTTCTTCTTTTTTATTGCAACTGTGCTGGTGTTTGTGAATTTCAATGGCTTCCCTGTATAATCTGGTGTAGTGGCTCTTGGTGTTGTCGAGTATTTCTGTGTTTTCAAATAGGATTTTGTGTCCCGTTTGCTTGAGAGCATGTTCAGCTACTAAAGATTTTTCTGGTTGCTTTAGTCTGCAGTGTCTTTCGTGTTCTTTAATCCTGGTGTGGATGCTGCGTTTTGTGGTTCCGATGTATACTTGTCCGCAGCTGCATGGTATGCGATACTCCTGCAGTGGTGTGGGGGTCCCTTTTGTCTTTTGCTGATTTTAGCATTTGTTGTATTTTTCTGGTGGGTCTGAAGACTGTTTGAAAGTTGTGTTTTTCCATCAGTTTTCCCATGCGGTCAGTGACTCCTTTGATGCAGGGAAGGAATACTTTGTTGGTGGGAGGCTGTTTTTCTTTGGTTGAATGTTGTTTTCTTGGTTTGATGGCTCTTTTTATTTCGTTCTTGGAATAGCCATTCACCTGTAGGACCCAATTCAGATGGTTAAGTTCATTGTTGTAAAATTGGGTTTCACAGTTGTGATTAGCACGATCCACCAAGGTTTTGATCATGCCTCTCTTTTGTCGTGGGTGGTGATTGGAATTTTTGTGTAGGTACCGGTCTGTATTGCGGAAAAATAATGGCAGTCATACTAACAACTCATATCTTGCCATATGAGGACATGAAGAGGGCGGAGACTCGCAGTAACTTCCTGAAGAGAGAGCTCTGTGAGGTCACTTCCTTCTTCTTCCTCAGAGACTCTCTCCGACTATGCTTCTGAACTGAAAGGACACGTTGTCTGAGCTCTCCAAGCCCAGACAGAATGCTAAAGCCTATATTTTCTATTCTTGTAACTTAGTATGTTTTAAACCTGCCTTGACTCTACTACTGCAACTGTTATTTTTGAGAACCAGGTTATGTGAGTAAACATTACTTTTATTACTCCACAAAACTGTGTGGTTGTTCTTTTTAGAGGGTTAAAAAGGGGTAATGCCAGGATAATCCAGTCTGCCTCACAGCATCCTGGATTATTTTCTAGAAGGTTAAACCAACCTTGTCTCAGCTTCCAAGTTTTTATGCTCCCGGGGATGATACTCACGTGAGAAAGGAAGGATAATATCCAAACAATATATCCTCTCCTAGTACCTAACCTCATCCCCAACAAGGGTTACGGGCCCAGAAAAGATGAAGCTTGAAGTATTTTAGTGGATATCGCTAGATTTTCTTAAGAGAGAAGATTCAAAGTGGACATTTTGTTTTCTGGTGAGCACATGGTGACTTCCATTGTCTCCATTGTGAAAGGATTAACCCCCCCCCCTTTCCCTCGCCGTGCAGTAGCTAGGCAGAGAAGATCTTAGATTTTTTTTCATTGGAAGATTTAAGTTTTTGAATTTTGAATTTTTGGACATTTTTCAAATTTTTGATTTTTAGATGGCCAATCAGAATCAAATTGAGGAGGGAAGCCTCAAGCTACCCAAACTAGGAGAGCACAATTTTATCCAATGGAAAAAGTGCCTGGAAGCTATATTTGATCTTAAAGATATCTTGGATTGTATTGAAAAGGAAATGCCTATTGGCAATACAGAAGAAGCCCAAGCTTCAATCAAGATATGGGAAAAGCAGAATAAATTAGCAGTAGCTATAATTCTGAGTAGTATTTCGGATGTGCAGATGGTTCATGTTAAGAAGGGGAATACTGCAGTCCAGATCCTTGAGAATTTGGAATTGTCATATGGATTTGCAAGTAAACGCTCTCACCATGCCTGGGTGAGAGACTTATTTAAGTTGAAACTTGTGTCCAAAGCAGACTGTAACAGTCATGTGACAGAATTCCTAACAATTATTGAAAAATTAGAACTTTCAGAATACCCAATGCAGGAAGAACAGAAAGTTTGTTATTTCCTGGGATCACTAGGACCTAAGTTTGAGACTATTGCAACTCTTATGGATGGCAAGACAGACTTAACTCTAAGAAAAGTAATTGCCTATCTGAAAGAAGAGTGTGTGGAAAGGAGACAAGAATCTCCTACCAGAACTGTAAAAGCCAATGATTCAAACTATGTGTCTAGATTCCAAGTGAGGGCCAAAGCCACACCTAAGAAAATTGTGTGCTACAATTGTAATAAGGAAGGGCACATGGCTAAAGCTGGCAAAGTCCGAAATTCACAAAATTTCCCTGCATTTATGCGGCCAAACAAAAAGAGAAAGATGAAGGAAGTTTTCTCTTACTAGAAAAGAATTTAACTACTAACAGTTGTGACACCAAGTCAAACAAGTGGATAATAGATTCGGGAGCCTCGAGTCATTTCACTCATGAAAAAGATTTCTTTGAGGACATTGAGAGTATTGACCCATCACAAGGTGGCAGTATTCAAATTGCAGATGGCAAAGTCATAGAAGCACATGGTGCAGGGTCAGGACTCCTGAAGTGCAAGATAGGTTGTGAGACAAAAGAGAATCCCATACAACAAGTCTTGTATAGTCCAGAACTAACCTGCAATATGCTTAGTGTCTCTACTCTGGCCAGAAAAGGTTTCAGTATATTATTTGAAAATGAATTGTGCCAGGTGTCTAAAGATGGGAAATCATATGCTGAAGCAAATCTAATACATGGTGTGTATGAGATTAATCTTTCAGAACCCCAGTCAGCTAAAGTGGCGCGCTCAAACCAGAAGGATGAGGCGGATCCAGAACTTTGGCACAGGAGACTTGGACACAGAGACATCAATGCCATAGTGGACTTGCAGCGCAAGGAGCTTGCGAGAGGAATAAAGGTAGCACTAAACACTTCACCAACAACAAAGTGTGTAAGTTGTTTCACAGAGAAACGTGTCAAACCACAGCAAAACTCTATTGCAGAGAGAAAGTTCAGATCCATTATGGAGATGACAAGATGCATGTTAAAAGACGCATTTCTACCCCAGCGTACAGTATGTGGGGAGACACAGCAGCCACTGCGGGGTATCTCCAAAACAGATTGCCAACCAAAGGAGCTACACGCACACCTTTTGAACTTTGGCATGGGAGAACTCCCAATCTGTCACACATTCGTGTATTTGGAAGCCTTGCCTATAGTTATATTCCCAAAGAAAATAGGCACAAATTAGACTCCACAGCACGAAAGGGCATCCTTGTGGGCTATGCCACTGGAGGAAAAGGCTACAGAGTTATGGATCTTGAAACGGGACAAGTCAGCTCAAAACACGTAGTTTATTTTGATGAACACAGCAAAATTGACAAAAGAGGAAGTTTTGTAGATTTTTCTGAACAATCAGAAAAAGAAACACAAGATCTCATATACTTTCAACCACAAATGTGTAACTGTCCAGATCTGCCTTCCACAGCCATAACATCATTTACAGGGCATCAACAGAAAGAAGATGCAGAGGACCAGACTCTCAGCAGAACCACCAGAGATGAAGAGGAACAGTCTGATGCGGAGATGCCTGCATTGGAGGATGATGAGGAAGCTGATGTGCAACCAGAACCACAGGTCAGACACTCATCGAGATCCAACAGAGGTATCCCACCACTATGACTGTCCTACCTTGCAGGGTCGGCGCAACCTCTAGAGCCTTCCAAGTGGGAAGCGATAGAGGAGATACCAGCCACTGAAGCCCATCTCTGGAAGGATGCTGCGCAGGAGGAAATGAATGCATTGCATCAGAACAAGACCTGGACACTTACCCAGCTACCTCCAGGGAAGAAGGCTATTGGAAGTAAGTGGGTCTTTAAGACGAAACAAGATGCAGAAGGGAAAGTACAGTGCTACAAAGTGAGACTTGTAGCACAGGGACTCAGTCAAGAGTATGGAGAAGTTCCATGCAAGAAGAAAGCACATCGGGGTGAAGTACCAATTCGTGTGTGAGGCCATACCAAAGAGATGACTGCGGACATTCACAGCAAGCCTCTACCAAGAGACAGTTTCGAGAACCTGCGAGTCAAAATGGGACTCTGGGTGGTTTAAATAAAAGTTTGTATGAACCTGTTTTGTATGCCTGAGAAGGGGTTTGTGGAAAAATAATGGCAGTCATACTAACAACTCATATCTTGCCATATGAGGACATGAAGAGGGCGGAGACTCGCAGTAACTTCCTGAAGAGAGAGCTCTGTGAGGTCACTTCCTTCTTCCTCAGAGACTCTCTCCGACTATGCTTCCGAACTGAAAGGACACGTTGTCTGAGCTCTCCAAGCCCAGACAGAATGCTAAAGCCTATATTTTCTATTCTTGTAACTTAGTATGTTTTAAACCTGCCTTGACTCTACTACTGCAACTGTTATTTTTGAGAACCAGGTTATGTGAGTAAACATTACTTTTATTACTCCACAAAACTGTGTGGTTGTTCTTTTTAGAGGGATAAAAAGGGGTAATGCCAGGATAATCCAGTCTGCCTTACAGCATCCTGGATTATTTTCTAGAAGGTTAAACCAACCTTGTCTCAGCTTCCAAGTTTTTATGCTGCCGGGGATGATACTCTGCTGATCTCACTCACGTGAGAAAGGAAGGATTCCAAACAATATATCCTCTCCTAGTACCTAACCTCATCCCCAACATGTATGGGTGGGTTTTCTGTAGACTGTGTCCTAGTTTGAGGTCCGGTTTGCGTATGACCAGCATATCTAAGAATGGAAGTTTGCCGCCAGTTTCTTTTTCCATGGTGAATTGTATATTAGGGTGGATGCCGTTTAGGTGGTCCAGAAATTTCTCCAGTTCTTCAGTGTGACTCCAAATTGCGAAGGTGTCATCCACGAACCGGAACCAGACTGTTGGTGTAATGGGTGCCGATTCCAAAGCCTGTTTTTCAAAATGTTCCATGTAAAAGTTTGCTATGACTGGGCTCAGGGGGCTTCCCATGGCGACACCATCCATCTGTTCGTAGAACTCATTCTCCCACTGGAAGTAACTAGTTGTTAGGCAGTGTTGAAATAAAGCTGTGATGTCTTCTGGGAAGATTTGCTTAATGAATGCCAGGGTGTCCCTTACTGGCACCTTGGTAAACAGGGAGACCACGTCAAAGCTGACCAGTTTGTCCGTGTGGTTGAGTTTTAGGGTGCTGATTTTGTTGATGAAGTGTCCTGAGTCTTTGATGTGGGATGGAGTCTGTCCAATGTGAATCTGTAAAAGGGTTGCCAAATGTTTGGATAATTCATATGTCAGGGAGCCAATGGCACTTACAATGGGTCTGAGTGGGATTGAGTCTTTGTGGATTTTGGGGAGTCCGTATAGTCTAGGTGAGAGAGCTTCTGTTTTGCAGATACGTTGTAGTACGTTGGGATGAAGGGAGGAGCTCTTTATCAATGTGTTGGTTTGCTTCATGATTTTGCTGGTCGGATCCCGTCTTAGTGTTTTGTATGTGGTGGGGTCTAGTAATTCTCTGATTTTGCCTTGTATTCATTTGTGTTCATAATTACTGTGGTGTTGCCTTTGTCTGCTGGAAGGATGATGATGTCTGGGTCCGAATTAAGGGTCTCTATGGCGTTTCTCTCCTTCTTAGTTACGTTGCTGGTGGGGGGCTTTGCTTTCCCTAGGATTCTTGCCACTTCACCCCTTATTTCTTCTGCTTCTTCCTCCAGACGTCGGTGAATGGCTGATTCCACGTTGGCAGTGATATCTTCCACTGGAATTCTGGTGGGTGTAACTGCAGTTTCCTCCTTTGCTTAGGATGGAGGTTTCTTCAGGAGAGAGTAGGCGTTCTGTCAAATTGATGACAATGCGGGAAGTATCCTGTGCCAGTTTTGGTTGACTGTTTTGGCTTTTGTTGAATTTTTGCTTTTGTCTGTTTGTGTAGTCAATGATATCCTTTTCCATTTTTCTGTAGGATATGGTATCAATCTTGTCCCAATCCTGGCTTCTCATTTTGTGACTGAGGCTAATATGTGTGGTGAATAGATCTTTTTCTGTGATGGCAAGGTTTCTGCGGGTTGTGTGAATTCTCTCGCACAGGAGGGCTTGTTCAAGGCGGTCGCAGATGCGGCTGGCTTGTGATGATTTGAGGGTCCTTTTTGTTCTGAGAAAGGCTGGAATGGTCCTGGTATCTCTGCATCGCATTAGGAAGGTTAAGGAGCAGAGTAGGTGTGCTTTTGTGTTCCAGAGTGTTTCCAGTCTCCGTGTCTGTTGGAACGTTTCCTCCCCGTAGAGGCGTTCAATGTATTGTTGAAAGGCTTTCAACAGCCATCGAACCCCGGCCGTGAAAGCCTTCGACAATACACAGTTTGAACATTATTTAGTGTTTCCCTTTTTTGGTATGGGGATATAAGTTGATTTTTTACAATCTGATGGCCATTCTTGTGTTTTCCAAATTTGCTGGCATATGGCATGCATCACCTTGACAGCATCATCTTGCAAGATTTTAAACAGTTCAGCTGGGATACCAACGTCTCCTGCTGCCTTGTTATTAGCAATGCTTCTTAAGGCCCATTCAACCTCACTCTTCAGGATGTCTGGCTCTAACTCACTGACCACACCGTCAAAGCTATCCCCGATATTATTATCTTTCCTATACAGATCTTCCGTATATTCTTGCCACCTTTTCTTGATCTCTTTTGCTTCTTTTAGGTCCTTGCCACCTTTGTTTTTGATCATACCCATTTTTGCCTGGAATTTACCTCCGATGTTTCTAATTTTCTGGAAGAGGTCTCTTATCATTCTTATTCTATTGTCTTCTTCCACTTCCACTTCCACGCATTGCTTGTTTAAAAATAATTCCTTATCTCTAAGGTGACCATACGTCCCGTTTTGAACGGGACAGTCCTGTTATTTTAGCATTTTTCAACCGTCCCGTCGTTTTGATCAAAATCTCAATTTTGTCCCTTTTTTAAACCCTGCGGGAAGGAGGACAGGAAGACAGGAAGGAGGACTGGAGCTGGGCTTGCCATTGGAGGCAGCCTGGAAGAGGCCCTATCAGCGCGGCAACTGGAAGCCCAGTTGCCACGTGCGATCCCAGCAGCAGAAGCAGCACCACAGTCCAGGTTCCTGCCTCCTTACCTGATCCTGAGATTGTCTGCCCAGCAGTGGTGAGGCCAGGGGAAGCATGCACGGGAAGGTTGTGGAAAGAGGGTGCGTGCGTGTGTGTGTGTGTGCGTGTGCGCGCGCAGATTACTTGCTCAGCGTAATCGCGCGCACACACACACACACACTGTGTAGGCTGACCATACATCCTGTTTTCAACGGGACAGTCCCAGTTTTTAAACAATTCTGGAGCGTCCCGTCATTTTAATAAAAATACCCATTTTGTCCCGTTATTGAAAGTTCCTGCGGCAAAGCGCGCGCAAATGCACGCCCACTTTCTCCAGGGTCGTTTTTTACCTCAAAGAAATATGGTCAGCCTATCCAAGTGGGGCTTTTCATGCCGGCGCCGTCCGGGGTTTGCATCCGACCACGTGACTGGGGAAGTTGTATAGGAGCCGAGATTAACTGCGGGAGTACAAACGTCGCTTTTATCCCCCACTTATTCTCACTGCTGCTCGGGCTGCCTTATGCTTGCAGCCTCCGCCGGCTTCCCTGTCTTTAATCCCTTGCAGAAATGTCAGGCGAGGAGAAAGAATTGGCTTTAACTCCCAAGGAGGGAGGCTTGGGAAGCCGCTATAGATCAGGAACAGTGTGCTGTAGATACAGGGAGGGAGGGAGGGAGGGAGGAAGGAAGGGGGGAGGGGGGAGGGGGGAGGAGGAAGAGGAGGAGGGAAGGAAGGAAGGAAGGAAGGAAGGAAGGAGGGAGAGGGGGAGGAGGGAAGGAGGAAGAGGAGAAGGAAGGACAGAAGGAAGGAAAGGGGAGGAAACAGGAGGAAGGAAGGAAGAAGAGGGAGAAGGGAAGGAGGAAGAGGGGAAAGAAGGAAGGGAGGAAAGGAGGGAGGGAGGAAGGAAGGATATGAGAGCAGTACACTATGGCTGTGCAGCTCTTTGGATCACGAGGTACGAGGAAGCTTCTAAACCTGCTCTTAGAAGTATCTTTTTGCCTTTAAATCCAAAGAGCAACTGATCCATGGTTTATAACATGCAACCTCCTTGGTGGTCCCCTGCAAAGACCTCCAGAAAGGGTTAGCCAATTATCCTTTTCAACATGACGGAAGGGGGAAATCATTATCTTCAGGACTGGGCGGTAATATTATCTATGGCACCCATTAAATGTACATCAAAGCAATCTGAGCTTTCCACAAGGCCCCATCCCCTCCTTTTGGAGCATGTCCCTCCCAGCGCACCGTTCGAGGGTCAGTGCAATCCTTCAATTGCAATCCTTGGTGGGACACGCTCATTCTGGGAGCTGGATTTTGCATAACTAGTTTTATCAAACTCAGCTGGACCCTCTTCAAAGGGATTGGCGATTCCAAAGCCCATGAGGTCAGAGGCGGGTGGACCCCAAAGCCAAATGAGATCTGCAAAGACCCTAAAAATGCTGGAATGCTGAACAGGATTCTGTTTCTCATCCTCCTCGAACAAAGACACCCAAGCTTCAGGCTCAACATATCAAGTCTGGCTTTTGAGATTTCCCCAGCCATTGGCCCCAAGCTTTCAACTCATCTTCACCTGCAGTGAGGACTAGAAACATGCTTGCTTTTGGAAGAGAAGAAAGCTGAATTGTGTCCCCATCACCATTCAACACATTCTTCTCACCAGTGGAGATCTCAAAGCCAAGAAGAAGGGAAGAAAATACAGCCTTCTGCTGTATTTTCCCCCCAAACCACAATGTACAAAGCAAGCCAGAATTTGGAGAAACTTAGTGGAAACTGGCTAAGACCTTTGAATTACTTTTCAATCATTGTATCTGTCTAAAACAGTGTTTCTCAACCTCAGCAACTTTGAGATGTGTGGAATTCAATTCCCAGAATTCCCCAGCCAGCATGCATGAACATCATGATATGATCCCGCAAAGTTCTGGTCTTGGTCTTCTGCAATCAAAACCATGAAGTCTTACGTGATACCTTGAGGAGTATATTATATTTTTTTCCTCCCGTACACGTTTGTGGACAGCTGGACCACAAGTGTGGGGGCGGATTTAGATTTGGATAAGGGTGTGCAATAAAAAATTGCTTCATCTCTTCCGAGACATGAGAATCCTTTCCCGGATCTCTCTATCTCTCTCGCATGCTGGCAGGGTTTGCACAGATGGGAGACGCTCACTCGGAAGACGAAATTAAAACCATTACGATGCAGGCAACTCTGTTTAAAAAAGGGGGGGCTGTGCTTGAAATCTTTTCATATGCAGGGGGATACGCGTTTTCATGTGCTGTGCAAACGGCTGCACAGCCATTTGCAGCCTATGGGGAACATTGTCGAAACAGAGTGCAAAAGATTAGGAGAAACGCTTGGGCCCCGTCGAATGATCTGGGTAGGAAGTGTGCCAGCCTCACAAAACAAAAAAAAAGCTGAGCAAACTCCCCGCTTGTCTCTAGCAATCGTTCCATATCCCTCTTGTCCTAATAAGGGAGGGGGAAAAAACTATTTTAACATAATAAACATCCCTCTTTTTCATTAATTCCTTCTCGCAAAGCTAGACAATCTCTTTGCTGCTATGGTTTTAATTCTATTTTTTTTCCAGTTTCCAGGGGATATAAGGTCTCTTAATGCACCTATTCCACTTTGAGGAAGGGCATTGAAAACAAGCACACACCTGCAGAAATGTGCCCCTGAATTTCTTTCGTTTGCTGTGCAATTTTGGCCATGGGACCTTGGTAGGGCTTGAAAAAAGGGCCTGGGATTTACAGAAGGCCATAAACCCTGGTTGGCTTATCCTGTTTTAGCTAGTGGTGTCCCTTTCTCTATAAAGATATAGATATAACTGTAGATTAGTTATACAGTGTGTGGGATATTGAGAGCCAGTTTGGTGTAGTGGTTAAAGCAACGGGCTAGAAATCATGAGGCCGTCAGTTCTAGTCCTGCCTTAGGCACAAAGGCTGACCATATTTCCCATTTTGAATGGGACAGTCGCTTTTTTTAGCATTTTTCAACCGTCCTGTCGTTCTGATAAAAATCTCAATTTTGTCCCATTTTTTAAACCCGGCGGGAATGGCGCGGAAGGAGGATCTGAGCCGGAGCTGCCGATTGGAGGCAGACCGGAAGAGGAAGCCCTCCTGCCTGTCAGCACGCAGCAAAGGAGGGCAGAGAGGTAGAGAGGAGGGTGATTGGCTAGGCGGGAGCTAATCGTTTGGACCGGGGGCGGGGTTTGCAGGCGGGAGCCAATTGCGTGGACTGGGGGGCGGGGTTTGGAGGCCGGCATGGTGGCATAAGACCCTATCCCGTTTTGCCATCCCAAATGTCCCGTTTTTGTCTGAAGGAAATATGGTCAGCCTACTTATCTCTTCTGGCTAACCTCTGGAATTTTGCATTTAATTCGGCGTATCTCCCCCTGTCACTGTTGCCTTTTGCTTTCCTTCTTTATTGGGCTACTTCCAGTGTCTCAGCAGACAGCCATCTTGCCTTCTTGGTTTTCTTTTTCTTTGGGACGTGTTTTGTTGCTGCCTCCTGAACAATGTTGCGAACTTCTGTCCATAGTTCTTCCAGGACCCTATCTACTAAATCTAGTCCCTTAAATCTATTCTTCACCTCCACTGCATATTCCTTGGGAATATTAGTGAGCTCATATCTAACTGATCTGTGAGTCTTCCCTATTCTCTTTAGTCTGATTCTAAATTGTGCAATAAGAAGTTCATGATCTGAACTACAGTCAGCTCCAGGTCTTGTTTTTACTGACTGTATAGTAAGTAAGTAAGTAAGTAAGTAAGTAAGTAAGTAAGTAATACTTTATTGATTAGTCTATTTGACCATATCAACACATAGACCACGGTAAAATGCTTTAAGACAGAATACGGTAAAATACAATATAATGAGATAAAATAGACTACAGTAGAATAAAATGGACATAATATAAGGATGAGGTAAAATAAAGAAAAAGGATAAAAGGTAGGATAAGGTAATAAAAATGTAATAAAAGGTAAAGGTAAAGGTACCCCCCGCACATTGTAATAGAGTACAAGATTATGGCAACGAGCTTGATTGATGACTGGCAAATAGAGGGAGAAAAAGTGGAGACCGTGACAGACTTTGTATTTCTAGGCGCAAAGATTACTGCAGACGCTGACTGCAGCCAGGAAATCAGAAGACATCTACTTCTTGGGAGGAGAGCAATGACAAATCTTGATAAAATAGTTAAGAGCAAAGACATCACACTGACAACAAAGATCCGCATAGTCAAAGCAATGGTATTCCCTGTAGTAACCTATGGCTGCGAGAGCTGGACCATAAGGAAGGCTGAGGGAAGGAAGATAGATGCTTTTGAACTGTGGTGTTGGAGGAGAATTCTGAGAGTGCCTTGGACAGCAAGAAGATCAAACCAGTCCATACTCCAGGAAATAAAGCCAGACTGCTCACTTGAGGGAATGATAGTAAAAGCAAAACTGAAGTACTTTGGCCACATAATGAGAAGACAGGATACCCTGGAGGAGATGCTAATGCTAGGGAAAGTGGAAGGCAAAAGGAAGAGGGGCCGACCAAGGGCAAGATGGATGGATGATATTCTGGAGGTGACGGACTCGACCATGGGGAGTTGGGGATGGTGACGGCCGACAGGAAGCTCTGGCATGGGCTGGTCCATGAAGTCACGAAGAGTCAGAAGCGACTGAACGAATAAACAACAAAACAAGATGTATAATATAGTGAATATTAGACTCGAGGACAATATATGTTTAGATAAATTGCATGCAACCCCAATGAGTTCTATACAATGTATTCTCTATGTACGATGTTAAAGAATGGCAACGTTGACCTAGTATTTGCAAAGCGGTAATGTCACAGATTCCAAGTCCAAGGCAGATGCTAACAATCCACTTTGCAGTCAAAATACAGTTGATGCTGAGGATTGTAGATTCTGTATGTTTTATGAAAAGTCTCCACCTTCAATCCAAGTTGACCCATATTAAATCAGCTTCTGCTCTAACTCTGCCCAAGATGCAGTGATCTCATATCTTCTTTGTAGTGGCGAAGAGTAGACATAAAAAGCCAAGGCCCTTTGCCTCAATGAGGGTATAGATTTAACTACTACTCTTGAAGAGCTGGAAATGGGGATGCCCAATCCGCATGAACCTGTGCAACTACAAGAATTTTTTATTTTGATGTTTCTGGTAATTTCAGAGAACTATTAGAACATGGGCTAGGAGCAGAGAAGTCCACCAAATCAGACGCTGCCTGAGAATTTTGCAGATCTTGATTTTTTATAGCAACTATGGAAGCGCCAGAGGAATGAGTTAAGCTGCAAGTACCCATCTCATATTCCTGGTGTAATCCACCACCTAACACTGGTTGTGGATCCCGGAGTTTTAGGCAATCAAAACCTCCCTCTTGTCTATCAGCGGCATCCAACGTGATCTGCATGTCTGAGTTCGTCTTTTAATAATGTCAGTTTGTTCCAAATCTGACAAAGCACTGAAGGAGTTAATCAGATTCCCTTCCAGGACATCATCTGTGTACTGTCTTGCTGTAGTCAGTATAGAGTGTTTGCCTGGGCCGACATCTCTCGGGGCAGAACAGATAAAATGTCCTTGGGATTATCTGAAGTCGAGTTGTTACTTTTGTTCTTTAAAGTGACAGTACTCTCTAGGCCAAGTTGGCTTAGGAGTGGGCTGAGTTCCTCTGAATGGAACACGCGTAATGGGAATATTGAAAAACGATGCAAGAAGGGCCTCATTTTAAACAGCACCTAGAGATTGTGGGCTGCCTGAATGTGAGTAAAATTCGCTTGCAGTCTCTGCTGGCTGGAAGCCATTCAGCCTTGTCCAAACCAATCAACTGCCTTTCGCAGCGAAGGAACTGACATAGAGATAGGGTAATTACTCTTTTTGATCCCCAACGTCCTCTATTTACACTGTTGTTTAATATTTGTGGGGTGATTTGATTAGGCTGTAAGTAATATTTACGATTTAAATGCCTCTCTCCCTTATTTGCGTGACCACCAAGCACTTGCTTCTCACCCTTCACCGCAAGTGTAACCAGCTGTTTCTGGTCATTAGGCTGATTTTCAATAAGTTTCACCAAAGCCCCTCTTAATGAGTCTACTTTTGTTTTAACTGTGGTCAGCAACTCAAAGATGGAAAGAACAGCTTGTGCTGTCAGCAGGCTTTGCTATGTTTTCATTCTTTAAGTTTATCAAGTTCTCACTCCCATCCCGCCAAAGCTGTGCAGCTGCTGGGCAAATAGCAGGGGTCTGTTCAGATGGGGAGGGGACGTCTTCTTCCATAGAAGAGGAGAGATCGATGAGTTGTTGGCTTTCGATCTCTGCTTGGAAATCCCACTCTTGTGCATCAAACCCATCGGGAAGATTGAAAGAGATTAAATTACTTACAGGAGATGGCTGCCTGCTTGTTAGGTAACTATCGACTTTCTGCTGTTCCATGGGCTTAGAAGTAGCTTGTGTTGCAGACTGTGTACGATGTCTCTTCTTTCTTTTCCCATGTTGGTTAGTGAAGTCCCAGAGATTCCTCTGCTCTTTCTGTATGCCGAGGGTTCTGAAAAGGCAGCTCAAGGCTGACACATTGGAAGGGTGAATATAAGTTAAGATAAAATGAGCTAAAATTTAAAACATTTTAAAACAATAAAATTAGGGGGGAAAACTGATAAAAGGTAAACTTTGGAGGAGCTCTTTACAGCAGTGGCTGCCTTGTCACCATCTTGGCCCCTCCCCCCTACTGACTATATAGATGTTTGCCACCTTTGGCTACAAAGGATGTAGTCTATCTGATTTCGGTGTCATACATCTGGTGAAGTCCATGTATAAAGCTGTCTCTTAGGTTGTTGGAAGAGAGTGTTTGTTATGCACAGTGAGTAGTCTTGGCCAAATTCTATCAGCCTATGTCCCGCTTCATTTTGTTCTCCCAGACCAGGGGTCGGCAAACTTTTTGTGCCGGGAGCCATTTTGGCATGCTCGTGCACATTTTGAAGTGCTCGAGAGCCAGGGGGCGGGGTTTGCGGGTGGGGGCCAATCGCGTGGAAGGGGGCGGGTTTTGCGGGCGGGAGCCAATCGCGTGGAAGGGGCGGGTTCTGCGGGTGGGAGCCAATCACGTGGAAGGGGGCGGGGCTTGCGGGCGGGAGCCAATCGCGTGGAAGGGGGCGGGTTTTGCGGGCAGGAGCCAATCGCGTGGCTTGGGGCCGGGTTTGCGGGCGGGAGCCAATCGCGTGGAAGGGAGTGGGGGCTCACGGAGGGAGGGAGAGCGGCTCCACGAACCCGGCCCGGCCGCCATTCCGGGAATGGCGGAGAAACAGCTCCCACCCTCCGGCCGGCAGGACGGGTGCGTGAGAGCGGCCTCCCGGCTGCAGCTCTTCCACCGCCTCTCCTCCTCTCTGGCAGCCGGGGGGTCGCGGAGTCTCCGGGGGCGGCTGCCCCGTCCAGCCCCCCCCCCGTCCGGCCCCACTCATACTCACGGCGGGGGGGGGCGGCGACGAGGCTCTTTCCTACCGCTTCTGCAACAGCGGGTCTTCACAGAGCGAAAGCCGCCTCCGCGATTGCACGGCCGGGGTCAGGCGGAGCGAGGAGCAGCGCCTCAAGGCCAGGCAGGAGAGCCAACTCGCTGCGGCGCCTCGCAGAGAACGGCCTTTGGCGGGCGGCTCCACTTCCCTCGGCAACATCCCCGCGACGCCCTCGCCTTCTCCCGGCCAGACCGCCGTCGCCATTCACTGCCCCTGCGGGCCGGTCACGGCTTTTGCGTCCTGGGACGGGCAGCGCAGTGGAAGCCGCGTTCGCTTCCACAGCGTGCCCGCCTTTGCCGCGGCTACCGGTAGGGATACGGGTGTCCTGTTGGGGGTCGACCTTTGCGGTCCCTGCTGGCCCTATCCTGACCCGCTCTTGGAGCTGTTTCCCCACTAAAGCAATTTGCAGAAGTCTGTGGACTTCAACTCCCAGAATTCTAGGCAGTGGCCATGTTGGCTCGGGAATTCTGGGGGTTGGAGTTCACAGGTGTGGAAGATGCCTAGTTGAGAAATACTGATTTGGGGAGTCTTTGGTGCTCTCTGAGCCTTGTTGTTTTCATGCAGACATTTCATTGCCAAAACAACAAGGCTCAGAGAGCACCAAAGACTCCCCAGTTCAACCCTGAGCTACAAATATTCGCTTCAATAAATACTGATTTGTTACCCTTCCTTGACTCCAGCTGCATTTATTTAAGTTTATATAGCCACCCATCTCTCTTGATTCTAGGCAGCACACAAGTTAAAACAGCAAAGACAAACTTGTATAAATTAAAACAAAAGCATGGGAAAGTGCCAGCCTACAGCTCACAGACAATGCAACCATCTTGCAGGGTCCTCAGGATCCCCAGGGCTGATGGCACAGCCATGCCTTCAGGGGCTTCCTAAAGGTCAACAAAGTTGGGGCCAATGTAACCTCAGGGGTGATGATGTTCCAGAGGGCAGGTGCCACAGCAGAAAAGGCTCTCCTCCTCTGTCCTGCCAGATGGAACTCTTCGTAGACATGCAGCATGCCTTTTCTGCCAGATCTTATGGGATGGGTAGATGTGACAGAGCAGAGGCGGTCCCTCAAATAACCCAGCCCCATGCCATGTAGAGCTTTATAGGTCATAACAAGCACCTTGAATTGAACCCAGAAGCAAACTTGCAACCATTGCAGCTTGTGAAACTGAGGGGTAACATGCACTGATCTTAGAGTGCACATAACTTCTTGCGCCACTTCATTTTGCACCAGTTGTAGCTTCTGGATGCTCTTCAAGGGCAGCCCCATGTAGAGCGTATTATAGTAATTCATCTGGGAGGTGATGGGTGTGACTTTAGGTTTGCTGTCTTGGTCAAGTGGCCAACAGAAGGCTACCGGTTTTCCATCCTATGAAGGAAGCAGGCATTAAATTCAAATGGAAAGAAGGTTGTCCTTAAAATATGAAATTCAACAAACTGGTTCACATTAAAATGCAAATTAAACAAATGTATTTCTCATCTCTACTCAGCTATTTTTGGTGCAAGTATTACCCTCTTGCTTACTATCCTGACATCATTTTACATTATGAAGCATGTTTAGTTTCTATACATATATTCTTGTTAAAGGCCACCCATGTGCAATTTGCTTTCTTATTTTGTTGGTGCAAGCATTGTCATCCATGTCTATGCGTATATGTATCTGCAAACATGCTCTCTATAGACATGGATGAATAATGCATTCCTGAAGGTATTTACTCAGTAGTAATCTCCAGTGAGTTTCCTGGGGTTTTCTCTATTATAAGCATGCTCTGAGTTGCAATTAAATTACTGTTTCATCTTCCAATCAATCTTCTGGTCATTATTTTGGTTACATGCATTTATTAGTTGTATTTGCTGTTCAACCACCTTTGCTGTTAGTATACCAAGATTTACTTTTTACCCAAAAGAGATTTCCTCTCCATTTCCATGAATGCAGGGCGTGCAGGAAGCAGGGCGTTGGCGGGCGGCTCCACTTCCCTCGGCAACATCCCCACGACGCCGTTGCCTTCAAAAGGGCCCCGTCAGCAAGAGACCCGGAAGACGGAGCAGGGTGCGCTGAAAAAGGAACGCTCCCCACGGGGAAGGCAGCTGTCGAGTCCGTCTCCCTAAAATTAACTTAATAAACTTTGTGTATTGTCTTAATTAATTAATAAACTTTACTTTTTTACTTATCGTTTTTAATCTCAGTCAAGCTATGGGTGTGTTGAGTAAAACTTGATATCATGCTAAATAACAGTATTATTTATTGATAAGATTAAATTGAACATTAAATTGAACATTAAATTGAACATTAAATAACGTTAAATAACATTAAATTGAACATTAAATTGAACATTAAATAACATTAAATAACGTTAAATAACATTAAATTGAACATTAAATTGAACATTAAATTGAACATTAAATAACATTAAATAACGTTAAATAACATTAAATTGAACATTAAATTGAAGATTAAATAACATTAAATAACGTTAAATAACATTAAATTGAAAGGTATCCATAAAATTAAATCATGACAATGACTGACAAACACTAATGTGAACAATGGCCTTGCATCTCCTGGGAAAGTTTGGGGATGTCAGGTTTGTATGATGATGTTCTTAATTTTAGACACGATTCCAGGTTCTCATCAATAAGACGACTTCTCAATTTGCTCTTGATAAGGTTCATGCTTGAAAATGATTGTTCGCATGAATATGTAGACCCGAATAAGGAAAGAACAGCAAATGCTAGTTATTTCAGCTGATCATATGAGTCAGGAATACCATTCCAGGTGTTAAAAATCAGCATTTCTTCCTTCTCCAGGTCGTTCAAAGCAGACCACTTGTGCTGTGAACTAAGCTCGCATTTGTTTTTCTCCAGTATTTCTATGTCAGCACAAAGGCGTTCAAATTTCGAGCTCCACAATTCTTTGTTTTTTAAATCCAGCAATTGCATTTCAAAGTTGGCAATGTCAATATTAAAGGGAGAAAAATTTAATTCTGTCAAAGTAGCATCAAGAGGTTTTTTAACAAAGGCTAGCGTCGCTTTGCTGTTTCTGAATTCCTGAAACCTGCTGAGAAAAGCTTCCCTCATATTTACAAGTGTTGTTCTGAAATAGCAAATGTCAATATCAGAATTATTTTCCTGGCGATGTTTTAACAGGCTTGGAAAGTGAGTCAAAGTTCCTCTTTCCAAATCTTGAGCAAAAACAGATAACTTGTTTTCGAATGAAGTAACTTCTTCTAACATCGAAAGAATTGTATTTCCTTTCCCCTGTAGTTTACGGTTAAGCTGATTTAGATGAGACATAACATCAACCATGAAATAAAATTTTTGGTTCCACTGATCATTTGTTAGTTCTGGATGGTGAACGCCCTTCTGAAGGAGAAATGCTTTGATTTCTGTTAATAAGGAAGCGAAACGTTTCAGAACGTTTCCTCTTGATAACCAACGCACCTTGTTATGCAGCAGAAGATCTGCGTACTCACTCTCCATTTCAACTAAAAATTCTTTAAATTGGCGATGATTAAGAGCTTTAGCTATGATGTAGTTGATAATCTTAATAACCAATTCCATAACCTTGCATATGTCTTCTGGAAATGTCTGCGCACAAAGCGCTTCTTGATGAATGATGCAATGATAACTAAGTATCTCGTGATTAATTTTTTCTTTCAAAATAGCAACAAACCCGTTTCTTACACCGGTCATACTTTTCGCACCATCTGTTGAAATTGAGACAATTTTATCGAGTGGAATATGGTGTTTTTCAATGCACTTAATTACAGCATTTGCTATATCCTCTCCACGAGTTTGACCTTTGAGTGGCAATAATCCTAAAAGTTCTTCTTTGGGACCTGTAGGCGAAATAAATCGTACAAACAGTGAAACTTGTGCTGTATCATTTATGTCACAAGACTCATCAACTGCTATTGATAAAGCTGAAACCAATTTAAGATCCTTGACTTGCTGGTTGGTTATGTTCGAAGACATTTTGACAGCTCTATCTTTCACTGTTTTAGCAGACAATGGTAACTCTTTAATTTTTTTTAGAATATCTGCTTTGTTCCCAAAATCCTGAAATAGCTCTTCGGATGCATTTATAAAACAAGCTTTTATGTATTCGCCGTCTGTATATGGTTTCCCTCTCTTGGCAATATCTTGACTAATCACAAAACTCGCAGTAGTAACATTGGTGGAAGACTGCATCCAGTAATTCAATACAGAACTTGATTTTTCCTGACTCTTCTGAAGTTCCTCAACTGCTTTCTTCCTTGCATCACCGGCAGGATATTTAGTACTGAATGACACGTGTTTAGTTGTGAAGTGTCTCTCCAAATTTGATTTCTTGTTCTGCGCCAATTTTTCATTACAAATAAGACAGGTTGGAAGGCCATTTGCGTTTTGAATAAACGCGAAAGCCTCGGTCCATTCAGCTTTAAATTCACGGTTTTCCTCTTCCGTTTTCCTTTGCTTCCTCTTTGTAGCCATGTCGAGCAGGGCACCTAAAAAATGCTTCATTTTTTAATAATAAAGCCACCAACACAAAATAATTACAATTCAGCGTGAACTGGGCTTGGCAGCTGGTCTGGGAAAAGCTGCCCAGTGGTGGCCAGCGTGAACTGGGCCTGGCAGCTGGTCTCAGACAAAGCTGCCCAGTGGTGGCCAGCGTGAGCTGGGCCTGGCAGCTGGTCTGGGAAAAGCTGCCCAGTGGTGGCCAGCGTGAGCTGGGCCTGGCAGCTGGTCTGGGAAAAGCTGCCCAGTGGTGGCCAGCGTGAGCTGGGCCTGGCAGCTGGTCTGGGAAAAGCTGCCCAGCGGTGGCCAGCGTGAGCTGGGCCTGGCAGCTGGTCTCAGACAAAGCTGCCCAGCGGTGGCCAGCGTGAGCTGGGCCTGGCAGCTGGTCTGGGAAAAGCTGCCCAGCGGTGGCCAGCGTGAGCTGGGCCTGGCAGCTGGTCTGGGAAAAGCTGCCCAGCGGTGGCCAGCGTGAGCTGGGCCTGGCAGCTGGTCTGGGAAAAGCTGCCCAGGGGTGGCCAGCGTGAGCTGGGCCTGGCAGCTGGTCTGGGAAAAGCTGCCCAGGGGTGGCCAGCGTGAGCTGGGCCTGGCAGCTGGTCTGGGAAAAGCTGCCCAGGGGTGGCCAGCGTGAGCTGGGCCTGGCAGCTGGTCTGGGAAAAGCTGCCCAGGGGTGGCCAGCGTGAGCTGGGCCTGGCAGCTGGTCTGGGAAAAGCTGCCCAGGGGTGGCCAGCGTGAGCTGGGCCTGGCAGCTGGTCTCAGACAAAGCTGCCCAGTGGTGGCCAGCGTGAGCTGGGCCTGGCAGCTGGTCTCAGACAAAGCTGCCCAGTGGTGGCCAGCGTGAGCTGGGCCTGGCAGCTGGTCTCAGACAAAGCTGCCCAGTGGTGGCCAGCGTGAGCTGGGCCTGGCAGCTGGTCTGGGAAAAGCTGCCCAGTGGTGGCCAGCGTGAGCTGGGCCTGGCAGCTGGTCTGGGAAAAGCTGCCCAGTGGTGGCCAGCGTGAGCTGGGCTTGGCAGCTGGTCTGAGAAAAGCTGCCCAGTGGTGGCCAGCGTGAGCTGGGCCTGGCAGCTGGTCTGAGAAAAGCTGCCCAGTGGTGGCCAGCGTGAGCTGGGCCTGGCAGCTGGTCTGAGAAAAGCTGCCCAGTGGTGGCCAGCGTGAGCTGGGCTTGGCAGCTGGTCTGAGAAAAGCTGCCCAGTGGTGGCCAGCGTGAGCTGGGCTTGGCAGCTGGTCTGAGAAAAGCTGCCCAGTGGTGGCCAGCGTGAACTGGGCCTGGCAGCTGGTCTGGGAAAAGCTGCCCAGTGGTGGCCAGCGTGAGCTGGGCCTGGCAGCTGGTCTGGGAAAAGCTGCCCAGTGGTGGCCAGCGTTGTCAGATATGAGTCAAGTCAAAAGTGGTAGAAACAAAAGATTTTTATTTTTGAAGCTGTTTGCAAAGAGCTGGTGATCTCCTCCGTGCTAGAAGACAAACCGCACCAGAGAGGAATCACACCAGACACAAGTTGACAGGTAATATTTATACAATCCTCACCCGTCGCTCAACACTGGCTCCTTTCGCCTATTGGTAGGCTACTCTGAAGCTTACAACCTATCAGAAGCGCCTAATATGCATATAATTAGCCCGCCTTTGTTTACATCTCCCACTACCCACTTTTATATCCCCTTCCCCTTTTATTTACTATCACCTTTTAAGGGGAGGCGTCCTACTTAAAGCATTGCTTGTCAGCTAGTTCCTAACCACAAGCAGTTTCCTTTAGCCTAACCTCAAAGCGTAGGTGTCACATTCAGTCTTCTAACATTTCCTGTATATGTGGTTTTTAGTAGAAGCTTTGCTCAGCCTGTTTATGAGTTATTCTAGCTGGGTTAGAAAAATTCTCTAAAAGCCTTCTATGAAAGAATATTTATCTATTCCTGTTTATAAATCCCTTTGTTAATAATAACACTTTTCCTCATTTCTCTCAGCGTGAACTGGGCTGGCAGCTGGTCTCAGACAAAGCTGCCCAGTGGTGGCCAGCGTGAGCTGGGCCTGGCAGCTGGTCTGGGAAAAGCTGCCCAGGGGTGGCCAGCGTGAGCTGGGCTTGGCAGCTGGTCTGGGAAAAGCTGCCCAGTGCTGGCCAGCGTGAACTGGGCTGGCAGCTGGTCTCAGACAAAGCTGCCCAGTGGTGGCCAGCGTGAGCTGGGCCTGGCAGCTGGTCTGGGAAAAGCTGCCCAGGGGTGGCCAGCGTGAGCTGGGCCTGGCAGCTGGTCTGGGAAAAGCTGCCCAGCGGTGGCCAGCGTGAGCTGGGCCTGGCAGCTGGTCTGGGAAAAGCTGCCCAGCGGTGGCCAGCGTGAGCTGGGCCTGGCAGCTGGTCTGGGAAAAGCTGCCCAGGGGTGGCCAGCGTGAGCTGGGCCTGGCAGCTGGTCTGGGAAAAGCTGCCCAGTGGTGGGTAGACCGGGGGTCGACAAAGGCAGCCCAATGGCCGCCGGGGATGGTCAGGCTGGGCTGCTGCTCTGGGCTGGTGGAAACCTGGGTAAACGGGCAAGGAGCAGGCAATGTAGCAGCGCTTACCCTGATGCCGGTTTCCTCCGTTGGGAGCAAGCACGAAGACGCGGCGACCGGCAGCAGTTCAGGCAGAGGCTTGGCTCGTCAGCAAGGTAAGGCGGCTTGGCGTGGTGGAGGGAGAAAGTGTGGAGTCAGGGTCCGGCGCGGAAGCGGGGCAGTAGCAAGGCGAGGCCTGGAAACAGGATCTGGCGCGGAATCTAGAGCCTTCTGTGCGGCTTGAATCGGCCAATGGAGGTAAGTCGCGCCTTTGGGAAGCAGGGCCAATCGGGCTTCGCCTTGTTCAGCCTGCCCCTCTGCTCCCCTTTGGCGCGCGCTGATTGGTGGAGGCTCAGAAGGAAGGGCGCCGCCACCAATCAGCGTCTCCGTTTCTTCTCCAGGGTTCTTCTCCTGGAGAAGAAACAGAGACGCTGATTGGTGGGGCGCCCTTCTTTCTGATCCTCCACCAATCAGCGTCTCTGTTTCTTCTCCAGGGTTCGCGCCGCTTCCGGAGACCGGCTTTCCAATGTCGGTCGGCAGACATGGAGAAAGAGCCAGCGTCAAGAGGCCAAAGAGCCAGATCTGGCTTGCGAGCCACCAATTCCGACCCTTGTCCCAGACCATGCTTGCCTGTAATTCCAGGTGTCATCTGACTACCCACCTTAGCATTCCAGTCTCCTGTAATGAAAATAACATCTCTTTTTGGTGTATTATCCAGTAGGTGCTGTAGATCCTCACAGAACTGATCTACTTCTGCTTCTTCAGCATCTGTGGTTGGGGCGTATATTTGGATCACTGTGATGTTAAATGGCTTACCCTGAATTCGAATTGAGATCATTCTATCATTTTTTGGATTGTATCCAAGCACTGCTTTAGCCACTTTATTATTAATTATGAAGGCTACTCCATTTCTTCTGTGGTCCTCTTGTCCACAGTAGTAGATCTGGTGGTCATCTGATGTGAAGTGGCCCATCCCAGTCCATTTCAGTTCACTGACACCTAAAATGTCTATATTTAATCTCGACATCTCACCAATAACCACATCCAATTTGCCCTGGCTCATAGATCTTACATTCCAGGTTCCTATGGTGTGTTGATCTTTAGAACATCATATTCGTCGTTCACCACCAGCACCGTCGGCCGCTAGTCGTCCTTTCGGCTTTGAGCTAGCTGCGTCATCACATCTGGGTCTAGTTGAACTTATCCTCTGTTCCTCCCCAGTAGCATTTTGACCATCTTCCGACCTGGGAGTCCCATCTTCCGATGGTATACTGACATATCTCTGGTTGTATTGATCCATTTAGTTTTCATGGCAAGAATACTGGGGTGGGTTGCCGTTACCTTCCCCAGGGATCGTATTTAGTCTGACCTCTCTGCCATGACCTTCCCATCTTTGCTGATGCTAGGGAAAGTGGAAGGCAAAAGGAAGAGGGGTTGACCAAGGGCAAGATGGATGGATGATATTCTGGAGGTGACGGACTCAACCGTGGGGGACCTGAGGGTGGCGACAGCCAACAGGAAGCCCTGGCGTGGGCTGGTCCATGAAGTCACGAAGAGTTGGAAGCGACTGAACGAATAAACAAAAAGGTTTTATCTTGCTTTAAAAATTTAATAACATTATTAGAAAAAGAGCATTTCCCCAATTTGAGATTCAACCTGGGATTGTTGTATTGGAGGCCAATGAGGTTTATCAGAGAGTTCAAGGTAAGTCCCATGAAGACAGATTGAAGCTGGTGGAAATGTTTAGCCTTGCCAAAAAAGCCAACCAAGAGGGGTATAATATCCCTGTGGAAGCATTTGATGAGGTGTCCTATAGAAGAAAGGAAAGGCTCGTCCCGCAGTGCAGAATAAGTGTGACAGAATCCACGCTAGATTACAAAAATGTTATGATAATGGCGGTGAAACTGAAAATAGTGAGTACCTCAGCCAACTGCTGCCCCCACCTTGATAAAAACAGGAACACAATTCCTTTTCTCCAAAAGTCCATTTTTAGCCAACTCTAAAAGGTTTGCTACAGCCTTGCCTCTAAATTTAAGAATAAAATATTTCAGATTTTTCTTTTCTTTTCTACGGAGCATGCTGTTACTGGTGCTGTATCTTTTGTCAGTAAAAGTTTAGATAAATTTCCCTCCTTTTCCCGCAACTCCAGATAGAGGTGACTTGCTTCAGGTTAAGTGTTGCGTTTTCCTCATTTTTCAAAGATGGGTAAAGGTGGCACGTGGAATGTGAATAGAAAAGAATGAAACCACATTTTTGGAAACTTGAAACCACAAAGTGAAAAGGGAGTGCACTGAACTAAGCGAACTGAACTGGACCGGGATGAGCCACTTCGAATTCAATGAAATACTATTCAGAGTATGAAATCATCCAAAGCTGTGCGGTGGGCATCTTACTCAGGAAGGATCCTGCTGAATCCACACTCATCCATCACTCATTAAACGACGGGGTTTCTTTGCCTTTGCCTTTCTTTCCCATCCGGTCAAAGCCACACTGTCACCATCTCAGTCCAGTGGCTGCTGCCCAGTTGTGGTTTGACATTCCTCGGTCTGGCTTTGGGGCTTCCTCTCCTCCCAGACTTTTTGTGTTCCCTCACGCTCTGAGAAATGTGCTAGTCGTTGCTCTTTGTTTCCCTGGCTACGCTCCCCAGAGGTGTCCTTCCCTCTTCAGACCAAGGGGCATTTGCTGTGGGAAGGAGAGCTGCCATATTTAGTGGGCCGTGATTAAAAAGGGTTTCTTTGCCTTTCTTTCCCATCTGGTCAAAGCCACACTGTCACCATCTTAGTCCAGTGGCTGCTGCCCACCTGTGGTTTGACATTCCTTGGTCTGGCTTTGGGGGTTCCTCTCCTCCCAGACTTTTTGTGTTCCCTCACGCTCTGAGAAATGTGCTAGTCTTTGCTCTTTGTTTCCCTGACTCCGCTCCCCAGAGGTGTCCTTCCCTCTTCAGACCAAGGGGCATTTACTGCAGGAAGGAGAGCTACCATATTTAGTGGGCCGTGATTAAAAAGGTTCTGGGGCTTTGGGAGCTGTGATGCCATCGGCATTTACAAGATGGAGCTGCTTCCTTGGACAAGGCAGCAGCATCTCTTGGCGCAAGCAGGACCTTCCTGACTGAGGGACCAAAAGAAGAGTCCCCATAACTCCGTATTTGGGGGAAAAGCTTTAGTTCTTCCATGGGAGTGGAGGGAAGCAGTGGGGGAGAGGCCATAAAAAGCAGGATTTCACATCTCCCCTCGGCCTGACGTCATCTTGTGTAGATTTCCCTCAGCCTGACATTTTCTCAGAGATGCTTTTTAGTCCATGACTTTGCATTGAGCAGTTCCTTGTATTTCTCTCTTTTGCCACTCCAGTTACAAAATAAGATTTTAGTTTCATTTATTTCTCCATTACAATTGCATATTTTTTTTAAAAGGAAAATAATGTTGGTATGTATGCAGATATAAAATAATGTAGAACACAGAAAAAGAGGAGAAAATGCCAGTATAAGTGATAAAATACAAGTGGATAGCTAAGAAGTCTTGAATAAGCCACAGATCTAGTATCATATGGCTAATACATTCTACACGCTATTAGTGAGATGTCATGCCCAATTTCTAGTCAAGTCGTGTCTCTATGAAGCTGAAAATATACTTGATTAGCACAAGTCCTGGAGAAAGCTTGTATATGGGGCAATGACCTCAGAGAACACCCGTCTCTGCTGGGAGAGCTTAAGGGAAGGGGAGCTGCAGATGCCCTTCGGGTAGCCCTGGGACACAGTGGGGGAAGGCAGAGGAGGCTCCGGGTTGGTCGGCATCCCCACGTGAGGAAGGTTCTGGAGCCGGCCTTGGATCCCGCGGCTGCCAAAAGGCACCTCCTGTGGCTTCTACTGGTCCCTCGGTAAGCTTCGATTTCACGTTGCTTTCGGGCGGTTTCCTGACTATTATGGGAAGAGTTTGGGTCTGAGTGCAAGAGAACGATCTTTTCACACGTGTATCAAAGACACAAGAAGCTGAAATGTGCAACTAACCCCATTTCCCATTGAGTGCTGCTCAGCTTGGAGCACACCCTCACAGGGCCATAGTAGGATATTCAGCCTGTGGTGCAGGCAACTCTGCTCCGTAGAGGCAGCGCATCTCCATCATGGCCTCCTTAGGTTGGAAGGGCCTTGGAGGTCTTCCAGTCCAATCCCTGCGCAGGACACGCTCAGTCAGCCCAGACAAACGCCTGTCCGACCTGGGATTCAGAACCCCCAGGCAGGGCCCCTTCCGCGGCTTTAGAATAACAAGGGGGGAGGTTCGGGAGCCCGTCAATAGCTCCCACGCCCCGGGATCCCCTCGCAAGGAGAGGCGGAGGGAGGTCGGCGGCGCGATGCCTCTCTACGAAGAAGCAGTCCGAGATTCCCGGAGGCGGAAGGGGCGGGACATTGCGGCGGGAGCGGGGAGCCGCGCGTTGTTTGCTGCTGCGCTTCCGCGGAGTAAGACGGCGAGGAAGCGCAAACTCGCGTTCCCGAAAGGGTTTCTTTCCAGGTGCGATTTCTGGAGAGGCTGTTCGCCAACTGCGGCCAAGAAGGAGAGCATCTGAGTAGACGCCGCCGGGGAGACTCGGCCTGACCGGCCCACGAGATGGACTCGCCACGGCCCGGAGGGGGTGGAGCAGCACAGGGAGGGGCGTGCTGGCCAAGAGCCGGGCGGGAGAGCCTCCCCGAGGAGCCCCTCAGCTCGGAGGCTCAGCGCTTCCGCCGGTTTTGCTACCGGGACTCCCAGGGGCCGCGGGGAGTCTGCAGCCGCCTGCAGCAGCTTTGCCGCCGGTGGCTGAAGCCCGAAAGGAGCACCAAAGCTCAGGTGGTGGACCTGGTGGTCCTGGAGCAGTTCCTGGCCGTGCTGCCCCCGGAGATGGGGCGCTGGGTGAGGGAGTGCGGAGCGGAGACCTGTTCCCAGGCGGTGGCCCTGGCCGAAGGCTTCCTGCTGAGCCAAGCGGAGGAGAGAAGGCAGCGGGTGAGCGCGGGAATGGGATCCTGGGAGGCTTCCGTGAGGAGGATCGTCCTTGCTTCCTTAAGTAGGGCACTACTCAAATGCAGTTTCTAAGAATAGAAGAGACTTTGGTTTCCCTCCATTTTCAGTGGCAGAGTTCTGTTTGCCCCTCCAGATGATTCCGCAGGAGGAAGGGGCATCCCAAGGGTATCTGCACCTCCGTCCTTGGATATAAGGTGGTCCCGCTTTGGAGGCAGAGAAGAATCCCCTCATTCCAATGTTCAGTTGTTTTAACTTTTGTTCTTCTTTGATCCTGGCTGTTATTTCAGATGCAGGAGCCGCTGAGGAAGGTAATCTTGGTGCCTCCTGAAGGCAGAGAATCTCTCTCCGGCCCCTCTGTGGAGCAGCTGTTGGGAAGGATCCCTGAGGAGGATCCAACTCCTCTTTGTGATGGAGCAGCAGCAGCTCAGGTAGGGAAGCTTCATCAGAAGCAGGGTCTGGTTTTGTCACGAGATTCAACACAACGACCTCTTCTTGAGGAGGTGAAGTGTGAGGTGAGGACTCAACAGCTTGGTCCTGCTTTCAAGATGGTTATTTAAGTGCAACATATAGAAGAGTCATACTGAGAAATCAAATTCATTCATGGAAACAGCTGAGTATTTAAGTTTCTTGTGCCTGCGGTAGGTTTCATTCTTTATTTTGACTGGTTGTTTATTTTAAATAATCAAAGAAGTTAAATTATAGCAAAACGAATAGCATTACCATTACATTCTAATCAGCTTAAAAAGTTACTTATGTCAGATATGGATTTCCCGCTTCAAAATGGCAGGTTCTGTAAAAAGAAAAAGAAAAACCGTTTTGGAAGGATTTAAAAGGAAAATGGCAGTTTTCATACAAAATGAGAGCAGACAAAGTTGCTTAGATCTTTTAAGTCTTTCTACAAGGTGAATTGTGTCAGGAAGAAATTCCAACCATGCCGGTGGGACCATCTCAAAGATGGCTGCATTGTTAAACTCTAACAGGGAGGTTCCAATTGCAACTTTGTGCACTTGTGAATGTTTTGTAGCCTTAGGTGAATCTTTTGGGAGGTAGCTATTTATATATTCTGTTGAGGAACGTTTCCTTTGACTTCCAGGGCTTGGTGTTCTTTGAGGAGGTGGCTGTGTCTTTCACGGAGGAGGAGTGGGCGCTGCTGGATCCCAGCCAGAGAGCCTTGCACGGGGAAGTCATGCTGGAGAATTCTAGGAATGTGGCCATTCTGGGTAAGGGCCCGCTTTGCTTTGGGTTGAGTTAATTGTGGAAAGTCTTTGCTATCCAAGCGGTGAGAAAGCACCTTCTAGCTAGAAGGAAAGTCTGTTTTTGTTTTGTTTTTATTCTAACATCGAAATAAGTAAGTTGGATCCTTCACAGGATCCTTTCTGAACTGAGGTTTTATTCTCGGATCTGATTCAAGAGCACATAACCTGAACAGCTTTAGGTGAGGAAGATGCTGCCCTGTATCTCTCTGACGTCTGCTCCTTACAACCACCCAGTTTCCTAGTTTGCCTAAGAACCAGTGACGGGTCTCCTGAGGGCTGTTTGGTCAAAGGACCCTCCTTCGGCTCTGGGTAAATCCAGAATTCCTCCATGTCAATTTCGTTCCCAAAAATTTCATCTGTTTTCTTCTTAATTAGATTCCCACTGCTGGGGCTAGCTGCTGCCGTTTATAATTGGCTGAAATTCTGCAAAGTGGCAAGAATTTGCAAAAAGGCAGAGGAATTAAAGGGGTAAATAAATCATGTAGATAAAAGAATCTGCCTTAAATGTTGGTTTTTCATACAATAGATAGAAATAATTCTTTGTCTAATATACTCTATTATATTTAATCTAATCTTCAAAACCCCATGTAAGCTTCACCCGTCCTGCATTTCGCAAATACTCCATCAATGGTTTCCACTCTTTTGAGATATTGATAACTTGAGTTTTCTTTCAATAAACAAGTCAATTTATCATTTTCTGCCATGTCCATCAATTTTAACATCCACTCTTGTACTGTTGGTAAAGTCTGAGTTTTCCAAAATTGTGCATAAAGAAGTCTTGCTGCTGTTATCATATATTGTATAATTCTAACAAAATGTTTTTCTATTTGTAAATCCAATATTCCCAACAGAAATAATTATGGTTTAAACGGAATCTGCATTTGTAGTATACTCTACATCAACATATGTATTTGGGTCCAAAATTTCTTTGCAATCTTACATGTCCACCACATGTGGTAAAATGACCCCTCTTGTTTATTACATTTCCAGCAAATGTTAGAAACAGTCCCATATATTTTTGTAAGTTTTTTGGGGGTCATGTACTATCAATACATCATCTTATAGAAATTTTATTTCAAATTATAACACAGAGTAAACTTCAATCCTTTAGACCACATATTTTCCCATTGCTGCATGTTATGACCAATATTTTTTGCCCATTTAATCATACAATCTTTAACTTGTTCTTCCACCATTTCCCCTCTCAACAGTAGTTTATATATTTTAGCAATTAAATGTTTGTCTGTTTCACAAAGTTGTATTTCAAATTCTGATTTACTCTGTTCAAATCCAAAATCTTTTTTATCTAACTTGAATTTCTCTATAAGCTGCATATAGGAAAGCCATTGAAAAGTATATCCTTCCAAGGCAAGTTGTTCTTTTGATTTAATTTTGTATCCTCCTTTTTCTTTTTCTAACAAGTCCTTATAAGTCAACCATTTGTATTTATCTCGTTTCAGTTCTATAGAATGCTTCTTGTGTAGAAATCCATAAAGGCATCTTGTAACATAAAGTTGACCTATATTTATTCCAAATCCTTAACAAAGATCTCCTAATATAATGATTTTTAAAGTCCACATTAACTTTAACTTTGTCGTACCATAAGTATCCATGCTATCCGAATCTTAAATCGTAACCTTCTACAGTCAGGACCAGAAATACTGGAACAAGGATAACTGTTTTGGCAGTTGGCCTCTGTACACCACCACATTGAAATTGAAAGGAAACACACCCAGATGGGAGTGAAGTCAGGACTTTCTGCTGTAATTCAAGGGGTTTGACAAAAGTGGGGCACTAACCATTCAGAAAGTACAGCCAGTGGCATACACACACCCCCATCATTGGTGGCTCATAAGTAATGGAACGAATGGCTGACAAGCAGCTGCATGGCCAGGTGTGGCTTCTATCCTGGCTACCCCTTGACCAATCAAGCAGATAAAAGGCCTGGAGGTGGTTCTGAGTGTTACATTTGCATTTGGTAGCTGTTCACTGGAACTCCCAACACGAGGTCCAAAGAGGTGTCCATGGGAGTGAAGGAGGCCATCATTAGGCTGAGGAAACAAAACAAACCCCTCAGAGAGATAGGAAAAACATTGGGAGTAGCCGATACAACAGTTTGGAAATCCTGAAAAAGAAGGAATTGACTGGCAAGCTCAGCAACAGCAAAAGGCCTTGAAGACCACAGAAGACAACTAAAGTAGATGACCGCAGAATTCTCATGGTGAAGAGGAACCCTTTCACAACATCTAGCCAGGTCAAGAACACTCTTGAGGAGGTAGGCATGTCATTGTCAACATCTACAGCAGGGCTTTCCAAAGTGCCACCACTGGCGACACATCGGCGGCAGCGGCAGTGCGGCGGCGGCGCACGTGCACGGCGGTGGCGTGGCGGGGGTGCGGCGCAGGGCGCGCGGCGTGCAGTGGCACGTGTGCACAGCGGCGGCAGCCTCCGCTAAAACACGGAAGTACTGATCCCGCGCTGCCGCTGCCATGCACGCGCGCGCCGCCGCTTCCGGGTGGTGTGGCGACACACTTTTGTGTCGCGACACACAGTTTGGAAAGCTCTGATCTACAGTCAAGAGACAGCTTTATGAATGTAAATACAGAGGCTTCACAACAAGGTGCAAACCACTGGTAACACTCAAGAACAGAAAGGCCAGATTAGACTTTGCCAGCAAACACCTAAAAAAGCCTGCCCAGCTCTGGAATAAGATTCTTTGGACTGATGAAACCAAGATTAACTTGCACCAGAATGATGGGAAGAGAAAAGTATGGAGAAGGAAAGGAACAGCTCATGATCCAAAGCATACCACATCATGTGTCAAACATGGTGGAGGCAGTGTTATGGCATGGGCATGTATGGCTGCCAATGGAACCGGGTCACTGGTGTTTATTGATGACCTGACTGCTGATAAAAGCAGCAGGATGAATTCTGAAGTGTATAAGGCTATACTTTCTGCTCAGATTCAGCCAAATGCTGCCAAACTGATAGGACGCCGCTTCATATTGCAGATGGATAATGACCCAAAACATACAGCAAAAGCTACCTAAGAGGCAAAGAAGTGTGATGATCTTCAATGGCCAAGTCAGTCACCTGATCTCAACCCAATAGAGCATGCTTTTCACTTACTGAAGACAAGACTGAAGGCGGAAAGTCCCACAAACAAGCAGCAGTTGAAGGCAGCTGCAGTAAAGGCCTGGAAAAGCATCTCGAGGGAGGAAACTCAGCATTTGGTCATGTCCATGGGTTCCAGACTTCAGGCAGTCATTAACTGCAAAGGATTTTCATCCAGGTATTAAAGGCGATCCTTATGTTTGTTATGATGTTGGTTTGTTCCATTACTTATGAGCCACCAACGATGGGTGTGTGTGTATGCCACTGGTTGTACTTTCTGAATGGTTAGTGCCCCACTTTTGTCAAACCCCTTGAATTACAGCTGAAAGTCCTGACTTCACTCCCATCTGGGTGTTTCCTTTCAACTTCAATGTGGTGGTGTACAGAGGCTAACTACCAAAACAGTTATCCTTGTTCCAATATTTCTGGTCCTGACTGTAAATTCAATAGTTTTTCATTTTTCAAAACAATCCATTCTTTAAGCCATACTAAACAACATGCTGCATAGTATAATTTCAAATCTGGGAGGCCCAAGCCACCTCTTTCTTTTGAGTCTTGCAAAACTTTATATTTTATTCTTGGTTTTTTCCCTTGCCATACAAACTTAGATATATCACGCTGCCATTGTTTAAAAGGCACTTCTGAAGCCAGTATAGGTACTGTTTGGAAAAGGTATAAAATTCTTGGCAAAATATTCATTTTAATCACTGATATTCTACCTAATAGTGATAGTTGCAGTTTCTCCCACCGATCTAAGTATTTTTTTATATCTGTCCAAAGTGAAAAATAGTTATTCTGAAACAAGTTGACATTCTTTGATGTTAAATGTATTCCCAAATATTTTACTTTTTTCCCCATTATAAATCCAGTTAATTCTCTCAATTTCTCTTGTTGGTGGCAATTCATATTCTTGGTTAAAACTTTTGTTTTCTGTAAATTCACTTTGAACCCTGCTAGCAACCCAAAGTCTCTTTCAATTTCTGCATTAGTAACTCAATCCCATCCAATGAGTTTTCTAAAGTAATGACTAGGTCAAGGGTCGGAAATGGCGGCTTGCAAGCCACATGCGGCTCTTTGGCCCCTTGAGTGTGGCTCTTCCACAGCTGAACTCACCCCCGCCCCTTCCACGCGATTGGATCCCGCCCCCAAACTCTTATGCTCTTACGCGCTCTCGGTCTCCAAGGCCGGGGCCACCCGCAGCCGCCCACACCTCGCGCACAGCCCGCGGGGCTCTCTGCCGCTCCCTTCGACGGAGGAGGGACCGGCGTGCCTTGGGAGCTGCTGCTGCTGGCGGCATGTCTGGGCGAGGTGCGCGGGCGGAGCTGCCCGTCTGGCACTCGGGCGCTCCCGAGCCTCTTCCCTTCTCCCTCGCCACGTTCGGGCATTGAGGCCAGGCAAAGCCGGGCGGTCGCGCAGGGGCGAGGCAGGGAGTCCCGCTCCTGCGCCTACCGCCACATCCGTCCGTTCCCGGCCTCTCTCCCCACGTCCGGCGGGTGCCCATGCTGGAATCCCCGCGACCCGGAGGCAGCGACTGCTCGGAGGGCCCCAGCGAGAAGAGGCGCGTGATCCCCGGCGGATCCCTTCGAGGGGCAGCGGGGCTTCCCCGCTTTCCTCCCAAGGAGGCCTCGACGGCGCACCCTCCCGCCCCATCAATCCCCCCACCCCACCGTTCGGCGTCCTCTCCCCCCGCTAACCCGAGCCCTGCGGCGGCCGGGGGAACCGAGCCAGGCTCCATTCCGGCGCGGCGACTGTAGCGACCGGAGGCGGCCAAGGGGAGAGCAGGCGGCTTCTCTTCACAGTGACTTTATTAGAAAGGGCAGTCCTTTATTTCGGAAGAGGGAAAGGAAGAATGGAAGGGCTGAGTCGTCCTAGTGGCGCCTCGTTCTTCCTGCCAGAGATCTCGCCAAAGCGAGTCTTGCTTCTGAAACCAGTGCGATATTAGGGGGCTCCACCGCGCACGCTCCCTCATCCCCAGAAGACGCCAGAGGCTGAAAGGATGTGGCAGGAACGGCCCTGGAAAGCGGGGCCTGCGGAGCGCCGCCTTTGGGGAGGAGGGTCCAGCCGGCGAGCAATGGCGGTGCCGGAGTTTTCGCCACAGCGGCTGGCGCTGGCTGGCCGAGGCGGAGGCGCTGCTGGCGGCGCGCATCTCCGAGCCGGTCCGGGTGCTGGGCGGTGAAGCTGGACGAGCCGCCGGACCTGGAGTGCTTCCGTGCGCAGCTGAGCGAGGCCCGGTGCGGCAGGGAGACGCTGCTGGCCCGGGACGCCGTGCCGTCGGAGGCGGCGCAGGAGCGGCTCCAGGGGCTGCTGCGGCTGGAGATGGCGCTGCTCCGCGGCATCCGGGCGCTGGGCGAGAGCGCGGGCCCGGGACGCGAGCGGCAGGGCGGCGCAGGGGGCCTGGCCTGGCCGGGGCGGTGGCGGGACGGAGCCGGCAGAGGTGGCCGGGCAGCGGGACGGGGCGGGTGGCGCTGCTGGGGCTGGTGGCGGAGCTGCAGGGAGCGGAGGGACCAGGCATTCCCGTGGGTGCAGCGCGCGCTCTGCAACCCGCCTTGGCGCTCCTGGAGAAGCGGCTGCGGGAGGCCTGCCGGGTGCACCCTCCCGCCCCATCAATCCTCCCACCCCGCCGTTCGGCGTCCTCTCCCCCCGCTAACCCGAGCCCTGCGGTGGCCGGTGGAGCCAAGCCAGGCTCCGTTCCGGCGGGGTGACTGATTCCGGGGATCACTCGCCTCTTCTCGCTGGGGCCCTCCGAGCAGTCGCTGCCTCCAGGTCGCGGGGATTCTGGCATGGGCACCCGCCGGATGTGGGGAGAGAGGCCGGGAATGGACGGATGTGGCGGTAGGCGTAGGAGCGGGACTCCCCGCCTCGCCCCTGGGCGACCGCCCGGCTTTGCCTGGCCTCAACGCCCGAACGTGGTGAGGGAGAAGGGAAGAGTCTCGGGAGCGTCCGAGTGCCAGACGGGCAGCTCCACCCGCGCGCCTCGCCCAGACATGCTGCCAGCAGCAGCAGCAGCTCCCAAGGCATGCCGGTCCCTCCTCCATTGAAGGGAGCAGCAGAGAGCCCCGTGGGCTGTGCGTGAGGTGTGGGCGGCTGCTGGTGGCCCCAGCCTTGGAGAGCTGGGGTGCAGCGGGACGGGAGCGTCGCCGGCGGCCCGCGAGGACCGGCCATGGAAGGTGAACGAGGGCCGGGGCGGCCGGCCAAGCGCAGCGCAGCCCTGCATCTTACCCTTCCACGCGATTGGATCCCACCCCCAAACCCCGCCCCCTTCCACGCGATTGGGTCCCGCCCACAAACCCCACCCCCTTCCACGCGATTGGCCCCCGCCCGCAAACCCCGCCCCCTGGCTCTCGAGCATTTCAAAATGTGCACGAGCATGTACAAAATGTAAATATCTTTATTGAATAATGACTATAAGATATTTACAACGATATTAGCAGAAAGAATGAAGAATATACTTAAGGATTTTATTCATCAAGACCAAACTGGTTTTCTACCCAAAAGACAAATTCATGACAATGTCCGAAACATAGTAGACGTAATTGAATATTTGGATCAACACTATGATAAACAAGCTGCCTTGATATTTATTGATGCTGAAAAAGCCTTTGACAACTTAAATTGGCCTTTTATGTTCAAAGTTTTGGAAAATATGAATTTTGGAGGAAATTTTATAAAATGGATTAAATCAATATATACTCCACAATTTGCCAAAATAATTGTTAATGGAGAATTTAGTAAGCCATGTGAAATACAAAAAGGTACTAGACAAGGTTGTCCATTATCTCCACTTTTGTTTATATTGGTATTAGAGGTTTTACTTAGAGATATTAGACAAGATGATGGTATCCATGGTATTAAAGTTAAAAAAGAAGTTTATAAACTAAGAGCATTTGCTGACGACCTAGTCATTACTTTGGAGAATCCACTAGAAGGAATTGAAATATTAATACAGAAACTAAAAGACTTTGGGTCGCTAGCAGGGTTCAAAGTGAATTTACAGAAGACAAAAGTTTTGACCAAAAATATGGATTACCACCAACAAGAGAAATTGAAAGAAATAACAGGATATTCAATGGAAGAAAAAGTAAAATATTTGGGAGTATATTTAACAACTAAAAATGTTAAGTTGTTTAAGAATAATTATATTCCACTTTGGATGGATATTAAAAAAGATTTGGAACATTGGGAAAAACTGCAATTATCATTATTAGGTAGAATTTCAGCAATTAAAATGAATGTTTTGCCAAGAATTTTATATCTTTTTCAAACACTACCTATATTGGCATCAGAAGAACCTTTTAAACAATGGCAGCGAGATATTTCTAAGTTTATTTGGCAAGGGAAAAAACCAAGAGTAAAATATAAAGTCTTGCAAGACTCTAAAGAAAGAGGAGGACTAGGTCTACCGGATTTGAAATTATATTATGCTGCTTGTTGCTTGGTTTGGATTAAAGAATGGATAGTTTTGAAAAATGAAAAATTATTGAATTTGGAAGGACATGAATTAAGATATGGATGGCATGGATATTTGTGGTACGATAAAGTTAAAGTTAATGTGGACTTTAAAAACCATTATATTAGAAGATCCTTGTTAAGAATCTGGAATAAATATAAATTAATCTTATGTTATAAAAGACCCTTATGGATTTCTACACAAGAAGCATTCTACAGAACAGAAGTAAGAAATAAAGATAAATGGTTAACCTACAAATACTTTTTAAAGAAAGAACAAGGACAATATATAATTAAATCAATAGAAGAATTGGTATCAGAGGGATACAGTTTTCAATGGCTTTCATATATGCAGCTCGTAGAGAAATTTAAATTAGATAAGAAAGACCTTGAATTTGAACAAACCAAATCGGAATTTGAGATACAACTATGTGAGACAGATGATCATCTAATTGCAAAAATGTATAAATTATTGTTAAAAGGTGAAATGGTAGAGGAACAAGTTAAAGACTGTATGATTAAATGGGCTAAAAATATTGGCCATAATATTCAAATGCAACAATGGGAAGATATGTGGACCAAAGGGTTAAAATTTACTTTGTGTTATAATTTAAAAGAAAACTTTTATAAGATGATGTACAGATGGTATATGACCCCACAAAAACTTTCTAAAATGTATGGAAATGTCTCCAACTTATGTTGGAAATGTAAAAAAAAAGAGGGGTCTTTTTACCATATGTGGTGGACATGTGAGACTGCAAAGAAATTTTGGACTCAAATACATGCATTGATGCAAAATATATTACAAATTCGAGTTCCATTTAAACCGGAATTTTTCTTACTGGGAATAATTGATGGACAACCTGGGAAGCAATTTACAAGGATTATGCAATACATGATTACAGCAGCAAGACTTATTTTTGCACAAAATTGGAAAAACCAGATATCGCCTACAATACAAGATTGGATGTTAAAATTGATGGATATGGCAGAGAATGATAAACTGACATGTTTATTAAAAGAAAATCCAAATAATTATTTCCTTAAAGAGTGGAAACCATTAACTGACTATTTACAAGATGCGGGAGGGGCAAAGCTTATATGGGGATTTGAAGATTAAAATATATATATATTGATGTAATAGACAAGAAATATTCTTTAATATTATATATAGACCTAGCATGTAAGATAAAATTTTTAAAATACCATGACCAGATACAAATCGGAAGTTGACCAAATTCTGTTTCAGCTTTATCTTTTTTTCTTTTTTCCTTTACTACACTTTTTTATCTTTTCTTTTTTCTTGATTTGTATTTCCATTTTCTTTTCTATTTCAAACTTTTATCTATGTAAAATTAAAATCTAATAAAATTTGTTAAAAAAAAAAAAATGGCTCCCGGCATAAAAAGTTTGCTGACCCCTGGACTAGGTCGTCAGCAAAGGCTCTTAGCTTATAAACTTATTTTTAAACTCTTATTTAACAATTGTTTTAGCGGTTTGAGGGGTATATATAGATTTAATCCATTTAATAAAGTTTCTCCCAAAATTCATAGATTCCAATACTTTAAACATAAAAGTCCAATTTAAATTGTCAAAGGCTTTTTCAACATCTACAAATATCAAAGCAGCTTGTTTTTCATTATGTTGTTCCAAGTACTCCAATATGTCCAAAACATTTCGAACATTATCTCAAATTTGTCTCTTAGGCAAAACTCCTGCCTGATCCCCATGGATAAAATTCTTAAGAATAATTTTCATTCTTTCCGCCAACACTGTTGTGAATATCTTATAGACATTGTTCAATAAAGATATTGGTCTATAATTCTTCGTTAAAGTTAAATCTTGTTGATCTTTTGGAATAAATGCAATATGAACTTCTTTCCATGTTTCTGGCATTACACCTGTTTCTAAAATCGAATTAATAGTCTTTTGTAAAGGAAGACGAAAGCTCATCCTCAAAGCATTTATAATAAGCCGCTGATAAACCATTGAGACCAGGCGCTTTTCCACTATTAATTTTCTCGAAAGCAGTTGACATTTCCTCTACCGCAGAACTTTCCAAACTGTGTGTCGCGACACAAAAGTGTGTCGCCACACACAGCGTGGTGTGTCGCCACACCACCCGGAAGCGGCGGTGCGTGCACGGCGGCAGCTGTTGCCGCCATGCACATGTGCACCGCCGCACGCGCCACCGCACGCCCTCCCGCGCTGCTGCCGCTGGTGTGTCGCCTGCTCTACCGTTATAGGATTATTAAGCAATACCTTTTGCTGATCAGTTAATTTTTGTTTACTCAGATACTTGTCAGTGTCGTCTAATGGAACATCTTGCTTTTTATATAATGATGAATAACAATGAAAGGCTTCTTGGATACCTACGTTGTCCACCAAAGTTCTCCCCTCATGTTGTATTTTAGAAATTAAATTCTTTTGTCTTTGTTTCTGCAGTTTATAAGCTAACCATCTGCCTGGTTTATTTGCAAATTCAAAATGCTTCTGTTTCACAAATTTAATTTGAGTCTCTAACTCCTGTATCAATATCATTGACATTTGTTTATGTAAAAATTTAATTTGAGTCATCAATGTTTCATCTAATGGATTATCTCTTAAACAAGTCTATTTTTTATTTAATCTAAAATCAGTTGGATTTTCTCTTTTTCTTCTCATCTGAGCATTATATTGGATAAAGTAGCCCCTCATATAAGCTTTGCTGGCATCCCAAACAAACTGAATATTAGTGCCTTTATCTAAATTCAGTTGAAAGAATTCTCTTAACTTTTTTTTTTACATGTATCAACTGTTTCATTTTTCCATAAAATTGTCTCATTTAATCTCCATCGGAATGTATTTCTTTTCCCCTTAACAGTCAACATAACTGGATTATGATCTGAGAAAGTCTTAGGTAATATTTCAACCTTAGTAACATCCATCATCAAGCTTTTAGAAATCAAAAACATCTATTTGGGAAAATGATCTATATCTCTCCGAAAAGTATGTATATTCCCTAGAATTTCCATTCATGAGTCTCCAAATATCTTGTAAATTCAACATATCTTTCAAGTCAAAGAATGTTTGGGGTAATTTTCCTTGCGTACGTCTCAATCTTTTTTGAGATTGTCTATCTTCCATTGGAAAAATTACCCCATTCCAATCACCCATAAGGCACCAATTTTCATAAGGTAAATCCAACAGTTTGTCCATTAAGTTTTTATAAAATACTCCTTTGTCAATATTTGGAGCATAAAGTCCCACAATCAACGTTTTAGTCCCTTGTATATTAACTTCAACTCCAACATATCTTCCTTCATCATCAGTCAATATCATTTGTGGATTCAGCTTTGGTTGTATATACAAAACAACGCTCTTAGTTTTTTTTAATTCAGCTGAAATAAATTCTTCTCCAAGTTGTTTTTGAATCAGATACTTAATATCTTTTTTACAAATATGAGTCTCTTGCAAACAAATTATATCCAATCTCGATTTCTTTAAAAAATGAAAAATCTTTTTCCTTTTTTTTGAATTAGTTCCATTAATATTCCAAGTTAAGTATTTGTAATCCATATGGATATTCATATTTAAAAATTATTTATAAGGTCCAGTCCAGAAGCCCCCAACTCAGATAAATCCTCACCCATTTCACTGTCTTTTGGTGTCATTTCATTTTCTTTCAAGTCTCTTGATGTATCACGCAAATCTGCCTTATATTTCTCCAAAAATGCTCTCCCCTTTGGAATAGAATTTAATCTAAATCTTTGTTCCTTATACATAAAAGTTACTCCTTCTAATCTTTCCCATCTAAATGGGATATTATATTGCTTAATTTATCTGTAAGAAATGAGTAATCTTTTCTTTTCCTTAATATTCTTAAAGGAATTTCTTTTAATACAGTTGTTCTCTTTCCTGCTATATTCAATCCAATATTGTAGTGTTTTTTTCAAAATTTGATACCTAGTAACTTTTCTCACAAAATATACCAATATATCTCTTGGAACTTTTTTTTCTCTAGCATAGCGTGAATTAACTCTAAAAATTTCATCTATTTTGAGATCAAGATCCTGTTCTTTCATCTCTAACAATTTGGTAAGAGCAAAAACAATCATTTCCCTTGTATTCTCATCAGATTGTTCTGGAACTGCTCTTAATCTCAATATAAATTCTTCCTCCCTCATTTCTGTTAATGCAATAGCATCTAAGGGCAATGTCTTTAGTAACTACTTCTGATTTAAATTTCAACATTTGCACCCTTCCTTGTGTATCTTTAAGATCCACTGACAAATTATCTACAACTTCTGTAACTTTCTAAACCTCCTTCCTAAATTCCTGCTTTAAATCCTGGGTCAATTCTTTTTTCATATCTTCTATCTTTTTATCAACCTGTTGACCCAGTGCTGTGATTGCATCTAAAACCCTTTGCATCTCCATCGAAGACCCTTCTGTTGGTTCTAGAGAGGGTCTTCTAACATCTTTCTCCTTTTCTTTCTCCTCCTTCCCTCTTGTGGCCATTAAAAATAATGTCACTGTTATAGGAGTTTAAAAAAAAATGTCTGTCTTAATACTAATTCTTCCTCCTCCTTCCAACACAGAGGGAAGAAAAAAGAAAGGGAAAAAAAATAGTCACGGAATCAGAGCTTTCCAAACTGTGTGTCGCGACACAAAAGTGTGTTGCCACACACAGCGTGGTGTGTCGCCACACCACCCGGAAGCGGCGGCACGCGCGTGCACGGCGGCAGCAGCGCTGGATCAGTGCTTCCGCATTTTAGCGGAGGCTGCTGCCGTGCACGCTGCCGCTGTTCACGTGCACCACCACACGCCCCCCTGCGCCGCCGCTGTGCGCACATGCACCACCGCTGTGCTGCCGCCGCCACTGGTATGTCGCCAGTGGCGGCACTTTGGAAAGCCCTGCACCCAATAATAATAGTCATATCAACACAATTGTAATCCAATAAGTGCAAGAGTTCCTTCAAAAAAAATCCAAAAGACAGACAAAACACGATAAGAAAAAATAGACAACCCAGGCATTCTCAGGTAGCTTTATGTTCATTGAAAACTCAACCATAAAAAGCACAAGAAAAAACAGATTCATTAATCCAACAAAAATTTATAGGTAAAATAAAACAGTTTGTAATCCCAACTGTAAGGTAAACCCATTTTACCATCAAAAAATCTTTTTAATCAAAATTCATTTAAAAAAAAAACCATCTATACCAAGGGCAAAGTCCATTTATTAATTTCCACCCATATAATGGTTCCTTGGCAAAGTATTAAAAAACCCAACTCACCAGCATTCTCAAACAAAGTCCAGAGTTAGATCTTAGATGGTAATAAAAAGAATTATTTAAAAAAAAGAAAACAAAAGAGGGAGAGATAAAAAACAAGATCCCCCTCCCACTCTCCTTTAAGTGTTCTAAGAAGTCTGATTCAAGTGGCGCTAGTGTCTTTACCTTAGGGCTTGCTGCCCCCTGCAGAGCTTTGTTCTTTCTCCAGTCGCTTTTGCCGCATCAACCCCCCCTCCTCTCATGGTGGAAAACGAGAGGGCGGAGAGGAGCAGCGATCCGCAACCCTCTTGGGAAATCTTCTGAACTCTCCTTGTCCAGGAGAGTATTTCGGTGATCTCTCTCCTTCCAAGATCCACCGCACACGGAGAACAGCTGGGACGAGGCTTCAGAGTTCTGAAAGCCTCGGCTGCCGTGCCGCCATTTCCGACAGGAAGTCGGAGGCCATCTCTAGAAGCCAAAGCAGGATCTTCTGCCAGCTTAGAAAGGGGATCATGGACTGCCAGGATTGATGTCAGCCCGTCAAGTTAGACCAGACTCGAAACCAAAGTCAGGCACGCTAATAACTGATTTTATAGTATAGTAACAGAATCTTGCAAACTTGAATTCACTCCCTCCTCCTTCCCTCCCTTTCTCTTTGTGAGATGGTTATTTTATGATGTTCGGCTGCTGAGTGTTTTTATTTTAGGTTAAGTGTTTTATCTGAATTTATGTATTTTATTTTAGCTGCCCAGAGTCACGAATGTGAGATGAGCAGCTGTATAAATCAAATAAATAAAGAAAACAACATATTTAAATAAAGTATTAATTTCAGTGCATCTCCAACAGCGTAAATGCAAATGAGGTCATTTTTTCTTTCTTGAAATCAGCTTCTAGACAGGAGCGTGACAATTACAAGGAGCCCAGTGTAGTGCTATTCCAAACGACCAAGTCTGAAGAAGAAAGGAGTAAGAAAAGCTGCATAATGAATGGAACGAAGAAATCTCCGCCTGGATACAGTGAAGCCCTTGACGTCCCAACCCAGCAAGTCCACCAACAGGAAGACAAGGGAAGATATCTTGGATATGGCAAAAGAGACAGAGAGAAATCTGATTTCACTAAACATCGTACAACCCAGACCGAAGAGGAACAATGTGAATATCGAGAGGATGGGCAAAGTATCACTCCTACCTCCTATCTTGTTTTACATGACCACTCATACATCAAAGAGAAACCATATGCCTTTATAAACTCCAGGGAAAACTTCTCTTTGAGCAGTCATCTTATTTGCCATAAAGAGGAGAGACCGGATGAGTGTGGAAAGGGATTAAGTAAGAAACAGTTGCTTATTTTGCCCCCAAAAAATCCCCCAAGGGAGAAACCCTATAAATGTCTGCAGTGTGAAAAGTCGTTCACTCAGAGAAGTACCCTTATCACACATGAAAGGATCCACACGGGGGAAAAACCCTATAAATGTTTGCAGTGTGAGAAGACGTTCACTGGGAGACGTAACCTTATCACACATGAAAGGATCCACACGGGGGGAAAACCCTATAAATGTCTGCAGTGTGGAAAGACGTTCACAGATAGAGTTCTGCTTATCAGACATGAAAGGATCCACACGGGGAAAAAACCCTATAAATGTCTGCAGTGTGGAAAGTCGTTCACTCAGAGAGGTAACCTTATCACACATGAAAGGATCCACACGGGAGAAAAACCCTATAAATGTTTGCAGTGTGAGAAGACATTCACTGCGAGACGTAACCTTATCACACATGAAAGGATCCACACAGGGGAAAAACCTGATAAATGTTTGCAGTGTGAGAAGACGTTCACTGGGAGACGTAACCTTATCAGACATAAAAGGATCCACATGGGGAAAAAAACGTATAAATGTTTGCAGTGTGGAAAGTCGTTCACTCAGAGAGGTAACCTTATCACACATGAAAGGATCCACACCGGGGAAAAGCCCTATAAATGTGTGCAGTGTGAAAAGTCGTTCACTCAGAGAGGTACCCTTATCACACATGAAAGGATCCACACGGGAGAAAAACCCTATAAATGTTTGCAGTGTGAGAAGACATTCACTGCGAGACGTAACCTTATGAGACATAAAATGATCCACACGGGGAAAAATCCCTTTAAATGTCTGCAGTGTGAAAAGGCGTTCAGTGATAGAGTTCTGCTTATGAGACATGAAAGGATCCACACGGGGGAAAAACCCTATAAATGTCTGCAGTGTGAAAAGACGTTCACTCAGAGAGGTAACCTTATCACACATGAAAGGATCCACACAGGGGAAAAACCCTATAAATGTCTGCAATGTGGAAAGACGTTCACTCAGAGAAGTAGCCTTACCACACATGAAACGATCCACACAGGGGAAAAACCCTATCTGCAGTGTGAAAAGACATTCACTCAGAAATGTACCCTTATCACACATGAAAGGATCTATACAGGGGAGAAGCCATTCAAATGCATGAGTGTGGAAAGAACTTCAGGCAAAACTGTCATCTTGTGAAACAAAACACACACAGGAGAGAAACCATATGAATGCCTGGAGTGTGGAAAGAACTTCAGTCAGAACTATAAACTTTTGCAACGTAAAAGAACTCACAAAGGGGAGAAACCATACAAATGCACAGAGTGTGGAAAAAGTTTCAGTCAGAGCTATAAAGTTTTGCAACATAAAAGAACTCCCACAGGGGAGAAACCATATAAGTGCAAGGAATGTGATAAAAGTTTCAGTTGCAGCAGTGATTTTAGTTGCCATAAAGATTCATACACGGGAGAAATTGTATAAATGCATGGGGTGTGGAAAGAGATTTTCTTACAACTTTGTCCTCGGATATCATCAAAGAACCCACACTGGGGAGAAATCATACACATGCTCGATGTGTGGAAAGAAGTTCAGTAGATGTTTAAACCTTAGAATCCATGTAAGAATCCACACAGGAGAAACCATACAGGTGCCCAGAGTGTGGCAAGAGCCTCCGTAAGGACAGTGACTTTATTTGCCATAAAAGGATCCACACAGGAGAAAAACCATACAAATGCCTGGAGTGTGGAAAGAGCTTCACCCAGAATGCAAACCTTATCAAACATAGAAGAATTCACGTGGGAGAGAAACCATAGAATTGCACAGAGTGTGGGAGAAACTTCAGCCGGACAAATCACATTTTGCAATATGAAAGAATCCACACAAGAGAGAAACCATAACTTGGGAGCTTTGATCACAAGGGTTTTCTGTTGGAATGCCTTATTGCTTCATGGAATAAGACACAAAGGCACCTGCTTAACTTAACTTTAACAGGCTTCCTTTGTTTCCCAGGTTGTAAAGATAAAAAAGTGACCTAGATAAAAGAATATAAAAGTAGCTGGTTTGTTTCTCTTGATTGCTCTATCTCTCTTTCTCAGCTAGCTTGCCTGCACGTACCTGGTGAGAAATGTAAATATGCAGTTTGTAATTTTAATAGATTTTATTTCCAGGGATCCGGAAACTGTTTTTGTTCTCTGTTTATATTGATACATCTATGTTTTGCTAAATGCTTGGCGTCATTTTCTTGTCTCTCTAATGCCAAAACGCTTCTGGAACTCTGCACATGCTCCGGAACACACCTACCAACATTTTCTTCTCAAAAAGATTCCCGCCTGGGTAAAAAAAAAGAAATATGTGGACTGTGGAGTAACGTTCAGTTCGAAGAGTAGCCTTATTGGACCTAAAGGAATCCATACGGGAGAACCATAAAAACATCTGAAGTATAGAAAAAGATTCAAAAGGGGCAGTGCCCTTATTTCCCACAAGAGGTCTTATACCTCGAGTATGTAGAAAGTCTGAATACCGGGACTGGCCCTTTTTTTGAAAGAAAACAAAAATATGTGTGTTTGGATGAGCTGCATGGATCATAAATGTGTGGAATGTAGAAAGGCCTGATCCATGCAGGAAAAAGAGTATATCAAGAAATCGGGTGAGGAAACCATTTTTAATGGGACATGTCGTCTTAAATCCCAGAACAGTTCCACTCAGGAGAGACAATGTATAACATTGTCGTCATACCCAATTTCTAGTCAAGACGTGTCTCTATGAAGCTGAAAATATATTTGATTAGCACAATGGTGTTCCCACATGGAATGACCTCAGAACACCTGTCTGCTGGGAGAGCTTAAGGGAAGGGGGGCTGCAGATGCCCTTCGGGTAGCCCTGGGATACAGTGGGGGAAGGCAGAGGAGGCTCCGGTTTGGTTGGCATCCCCATGTGAGGCAGGTTTTGGAGCTGGCCTTGGATCCCACGGCTGCCAAAAGGCACCTGTGGTTTCTACTGGTACTTCCATAGCCTTCGATTTCACGTTGCTTTGAGGCGGTTTCCTGACTATTATGGAAACAGTTTGGGTCTGAGTGCAAGAGAACGATCTTTTCACACGTGTATCAAAGACACAAGAAGCTGAAATGTGCAACTAACCCCACTTCCCATTGAGTCCTCAGTTTGGAGCACACCCTCACAGGGCCATAGTAAGATATTCAGCCTGTGGAGCAGGGACCTCTCTGCTCTGGAGAAATAGCACATCTCCATCATTGCCTCCTTAGGTAGGAAGGGCCTTGGAGGTCTTCTAGTCCAATCCCTGCGCAGGACATGCTCAGTCAGCCCAGACAAACGCCTGTCCAACCTGGGATTCAGAACCCCCAATCACGGGGCCCTGTGACTCCAAGCAGCAGGCCCTTCCGCAGCTTTAGAACAATGAGGAGGTTCGACAGCCCGTCAATACCTCCCACAACCCGGGATCCCCTCACAAGGCTGCTTGGGATCCTCCCCGCCCCACACCGTACCCCGAATCCCTTCAAAGATCCCCAGCAATCACGGAATCCACCCAGCGGCTCTTTGCGCACATTCAGGTCCTGGCAGCTTCCTCCCTTCGGAGTGGGACGGAGCATGCCCGGGAAAGCTTTGCCAGCAGTTGCCTCCTGCAGGAAAGGGGCGGAGGGAGGTGGAAACCGAAGACCTTTTAAAGGGGGGAAGGAGGGGAAGGGGGCCAGCCGGCGCATTGCCAATCTAGGACGAAGCGCTCTCTTGCCCGCAGTTCGAGGCTTCCGGAGGTGGGGTGGGCGGGGCTTTGTGCCGTGAGCGGAGAGCCGCGAGTGAGTTGCCACTGCGCTTCCCAGGAGCAGGACCTCGAGGAAGCGCGAACCCGCGTGCCCGGAAGGGTTTCTTTCCCTGGAAAGCTGGGAAGGGAACCTTGTGGATCCACTCGTCCACAGCGAAGCGGCTCAGCGTCCTGGTGAGATTTCTGGAGAGGCTGTTCGCCAAATGCGGCCAAGATGATGCTGTCAAGGTGATGTATGCCATATGCCAGCAAATTTGGAAAACACAAGAATGGCCATCGGATTGGAAAAAATCAACTTATATCCCCATACCAAAAAAGGGAAGCACTAAAGTATGTTCAAACTTTCGAACAGTGGCACTTATTTCACATGCCAGTAAGGTAATGCTCAAGATCTTGCAAGGTAGACTCCAGCAATTCATGGAGCGAGAATTGCCAGATGTACAAGCTGGATTTAGAAAAGGCAGAGGAACTAGAGACCAAATTGCCAATATCCGCTGGGTAATGGAGAAAGCCAGGGAGTTTCAGAAAAACAACTATTTCTGTTTTATTGACTATTCTAAAGCCTTTGACTGTGTGGATCATAACAAATTGTGGCAAGTTCTTGGTGGTATGGGGATACCAAGTCATCTTGTCTGCCTCCTTAGGAATCTGTATAAAGACCAAGTAGCAACAGAGCACGGAACAACGGACTGGTTTAAGATTGGGAAAGGAGTACGGCAGGGTTGAGTTATAATTGCTGGAAGAAACATTAACAATCTCAGATATGCAGATGATACCACTTTGATGGCTGAAAGCGAGGAGGAGCTGAGGAGCCTTATGATGAAGGTGAAAGAGGAAAGTGCAAAAGCTGGGTTGCAGTTAAACCTCAAAAAAACCAAGATTATGGCAACCAGCTTGATTGATAACTGGCAAATAGAGGGAGAAAAAGTGGAGGCAGTGACAGACTTTGTATTTCTAGGCACAAAGATTACTGCAGACACTGACTGCAGCCAGGAAATCAGAAGACGTCTACTTCTTGGGAGGAGAGCAATGGCAAATCTTGATAAAATAGTTAAGAGCAGAGACAACAGACTGATAACAAAGGTCCGCATAGTTAAAGCAATGGTATTCCCCGTAGTAACCTATGGCTGCGAGAGCTGGACCATAAGGAAGGCTGAGCGAAGGAAGATAGATGCTTTTGAACTGTGGTGTTGGAGGAAAATTCTGAGAGTGCCTTGGACTGCAAGAAGATCAAACCAGTCCATACTCCAGGAAATAAAGCCAGACTGCTCACTTGAGGGAATGATATTAAAGGCAAAACTGAAGTACTTTGGCCACATAATGAGAAGACAGGATACCCTGGAATAGATGCTGATGCTAAGGACACTGGAAGGCCAAAGGAAGAGGGGCCAACCAAGGGTAAGATGGATCGATGATATTCTGGAGGTGACGGACTTGATCTTGGGGCAGCTAGGGGTGGCAATGGCCGACAGGAAGCTCTGGCGTTAGGTGAGGTGTTACTGCTCCCTTGAGTACTTCTGAAGCACCATTTTGGACCAGGGGAAGGCTCTCCAAGGTGGCTGCATTGCTAAACTCTAAATGAGAACAAAATGAGAACAGACAAAGTTGCTTAGATCTTTTAAGTCTTTCTCCAAGGTGAAAAAATTCCAACCAGGCCAGTGGGACCATCTCAAAGATGGCTGCATTGTTAAACGCCAACAGGGATGTTCCAATTCCAACTTTGTGCACTTGTGACGTCTTCCAGCCTTAGAATCATTGGAGAGGTAGCTATAAAACCTGGTAGAATGTCATGTCAGAAAAGGAGCATTTTCTCTCTTGCAAAACACACTTTTAGGATGTTGGAAATCTGGGAGAGAACTGTCTGGGACTTCTGTTGAGGAACATTTCCTTTGATTTCCAGGGCTTGGTGTCCTTTGAGGAGGTGGCTGTGTATTTCACGGAGGAGGAGTGGGCGCTGCTGGATCCCAGCCAGAGAGCCTTACACAGGGAAGTCACGCTGGAGAATTCCAGGAATGTGGCCATTCTGGGTAAGGGCCCACTTTGCTTTGGGTTGAGTTAACTGTGGACAGTCTTTGCTATCCAAGCGATGAAAAATGGTGAGAAAGCACCTTCTAGCTAGAAGAAGGAAATTCTGTTTTGCCCTCTCCCTTCCTTTCTCTTCCTGAGACCAAGGGAGGGTCTTGTCTGAGAGGTTTTCTCATGTTGCAGTTCTGCCCCGGACTCTGGTATCTTTTATCTGATCGTTGTCTTGGGAGCGACTCTTCCTCCTGTCTTTCAAGGTCCTTCCTTCTGCCCATTACATCACTTCCCCCAGCAGCCTCAGCCCCCCCCCCCATGTTCCCAGAGAAATCTGAGTCTGGGCCATGGGAATGAAGTGCAGAAGAGCTGCTCCAGTTTGCATGGGCTCCCCTGCGCTGCATTCCCAGGAGGCCGCCGGGAGGTGGGATATGCGGGAAGAGAGGCAGGAAAGTCATTTCCCCTTGCCATTCCTTCCTGCCTCAACCCTTCCAGCCTGCCATCTATTACCACACAAGGTTGGGACAGTTCTTCCAAATTATTTGGGGTGCTTTGCCTCACCAGCTCGTGTCAGTAGTTCAGCAAGACCATCTCTGAACAGGTCAATCAGGGTCAGGTCATTCCATCCCACATCTCTGGCAAGTAACTTAAAATCCATAATATAGAACCTCACTCTCCTCTGCCCTTGTTTGAGTTTGGGGGTCTCCCAACTGGCTTGTCAAAGAACCTATGCAGAAACACTGGCTGTGCTGTCAGCTGCTGTACTGCGACGTGTTGAGGGAAATTCTCTCCCAACTCCCGTGGTAATTGCATCATGCCATTTTGTAAATTGGTTATTTGTTCCTCCACTTGTTACTGGTGTTGCAGCAACACTGCAGTGAGGAGCTCGGGGTACAGCGGTGTTCTCTGAGGATCGGAGGCCATCTCTAGAAGCCAAAGCAGGATCTTCTGCCAGCTTAGAAAGGGAATCGTGGACTGGCAAGATTGATGTCACCCCGTCAAGTTAGACCAGACTCGAAACCAAAGTCAGGCAGGCTAATGCTGATTTTATAGTATAGTAACAGAATCTTGCAACCTTGAATTCACTCCCTCCTCCTTCCCTCCCTTTCCCTTTGTGAGAACTAGGGAGGGGCTTGTCTGAGACGCTTTCTCGGGTTACAGTTCTTCCCCAGACTCGGGTTCCTTTTATCTGACCGTTGTCTTGGTAACGGTTCTTCCTCCTGTTCCTCAAAGTAATTCCTTCTGTCCATTGCAAGTTCTTGCCTGAAAAACTCAAATTCGATTTGCACTTCAACTATCATATTCTCAGAGACTTGTTTATGTTTGTGGGTGACATTCCCCTTAGGACAGATAGGGTAGGGATTATTTAGATGTCCTATTCCCTGTCATTTGAAACGCCCTGATGAATGTAGGCCAGGCGCATGACTGTACAGTATAGGGTACTCCCGAAATTGCATTTGCTAGGATAAATGTCAAGGCATCAGTTGAAGAGGTACACCATTCCTTCATTTTGTTCCTTTTAAAATTACTTTTTAATTTAAATAATTTATATATAATATATATATTTATATATAATTTATATAATTTATATATTTATAATAATAATATAATAAAAAAAAATTAAATAATTTAAATAATGCTGTGAGTTTTTTTAATTAACTACAGGTAGTCCATCTTTAGTGAACACACTTGGGACCAGCAACTCAATTGTTAAGCAAAGCGGTTGCTAAGTGAAACCATGACTGTGCTTATGATCTTACTTCAGCGTTCCTTTGCTTTACAGACCTGCAAAGGTCGTAAATGCGAGGATTGGTCATAAAGTTACCTTTTCATCAGCGTCATAACTGAACGGTCACTATATGAGGCATTCGCTAAATGAGGACTACCTGTAAATACAAAAAAGAGATAATATGCTGGTCTATGACTGTAATAAAGATTTGATTTGATTTGATTTGAAAAATGAGGTAAAAGAGAAAATCATGCGAACTGTTTGTGAAAGCCATGATTCATTAGTCATCCATAGCTGATCTATATCAATCAGTTCTGCAAACCACAGTGTAGTTGGAGCCATATCTTTGTCTTTCCAATGCCGAAAACCAAGTCCATTTATTTTTCTCCAAAAGCCAACTCCTGTGTGATAAACCTTAAAGAACAAAGTTGAATATAGGCACATAGTTGCTTCCTAGCGAAATGGAACAGTTGTTGCTACTGTACCAGCCTCCCTGATGCGTAGCAACCCCCTTGCCTGAGATCCCTGACTCTGTGGCCGGATTGGTGGTGGAGTTCCCCAGGCTCACGGCCTTTGAGGACTTTAACTTGCCTTCTCTGGGTGCAGGGTCAGAGGGAACCTGGGAGTTCACAGCCACCACGACAGCCATGGGCCCATCCCAGGTCATCCAAGGCCTGACGCAGAAGAGTGGTCATACGGCTGGCCTGTTTTTTCCGTCTGAGCAGTAGCAAGGTGATCTGGTTTGAGCAGAGATATCAGTTTCTTCCCTGTTGGGTCAGACCATTCTCTGGTAACCCCTCAGTTCTCTGGCCTCACCCCCCGCCGCAGGGAGGCTGGACCTCTTAGATCGGTCCGCCCCAGGCAAGTGATGGACCCAAAGGTGTTCCAGAAGGAGCTTGGGGTTCTTCTGGAGGGCCTGTTGCTTGGTCTGACTGAGGCCCTGGTGGCCACCCGGAATGAGAGGGTGGTTGGTGTTTTTGACCAGATTGCGCCTGAGAGGACTCTCCTGTCCAAGGGATCCCAGAACTCCCCCAGTTTATGGAGGAGCTAAAGGAGCTGAAACGGGAGAAGAGACACCTAGAGTATCGCTGGAGGGAGAGAAGGAGTGAACCCGATGGAACACAAGTTAGAGCTGCTCTTAAGGCATATCTAACACCTCTGCTCCATGAACAGTATTGGCTACCAATATGCTTCCAGGTGCAATTCAAGGTGCTGGTGGTTACCTTTAAAGCCCTTCGTGGCTTCGGACCAGGCTGCTTATGGTCCATCTCTCCCTAATGTTTTCCACCTGTCCCAGATCCGGCACAAGGGGCCAGCTCCGGGTCCCGTCAGCTAAGGAGTGTCGGATGGTGGGGAGGAGGAGGAAGACCTTTTCTTCCGTGGCACCCGCCCTGTGGAACTTCATTCCACCTGAGATTAGGTTAGCCCTGACCCTTGCTTTGTGCCTCGGCCTGTGATGTATCTTGGCATTGTTGATGGTTATTTTATGATGTTTGGCTGCTGAGTGTTTTTATTTTAGGTTAAGTGTTTTATTTGAATTTACGTATTTTATTTTAGCTGCCCAGAGTCACGAATGTGAGATGAGCAGCTGTATAAATCAAATAAATAAAGAAAACAACATGTTTAAATTAAGTATTAATTTCAGTGCATCTCCAACAACGTAAATGCAAATGAGGTCATTTTTTCTTTCTTGAAATCAGCTTCTGGACAGGAGCGTGACAATTACAAGGAGCCCAGCGTAGTGCTATTCCAAATGACCACGTCTGAAGGAGAAAGGAGTAAGAAAAGCTGCATAATGAATGGAACGAAGAAATCTCCGCCTGGATACAGTGAAGTCCTTGACGTCCCAACCCAGCAAGTCCACCAACAAGAAGACAAGGGAAGATATCTTGGATATGGCAAAAGAGACAGAGAGAAATCTGATTTCACTAAACATCGTACAACCCAGACCGAAGAGGAACAATGTGAATATCGAGAGGATGGGCAAACTATCACTCCTACCACCTATCTTGTTTTACATGACCACTCATACATCAAAGAGAAACCATATGCCTTTATAAACTCCAGGGAAAACTTCACTTTGAGAAGTCATCTTATTTGCCATAAAGAGGAGAGACCGGATGAGTGTGGAAAGGGATTAAGTAAGAAACAGTTGCTTATTTTGCCCCCCAAAAATCCCCCAAGGGAGAAACCCTATAAATGTCTTCAGTGTGGAAAGTCGTTCACTCAGAGAGGTAACCTTATCACACATGAAAGGATCCACACGGGGGAAAAACCATATAAATGTCTGCAGTGTGGAAAGTCGTTCACTCAGAGAAGTACCCTTATCACACATGAAATGATTCACAAAGAAAAACGCTATAAATGTCTGCAGTGTGAAAAGTCGTTCACTCAGAGAGTTACCCTTATCACACATGAAAGGATCCACACAGGGGAAAAACCCTATAAATGTCTGCAGTGTGGAAAGACCTTCACTCACAGATTTACCCTTATCATACATGAAAGGATCCACACGGAGGAAAAACCCTATAAATGTCTGCAGTGTGGAAAGACGTTCACTCACAGAAGTCACCTTGTCAGTCATCAAAGGATCCACACCGGGGAAAAACCCTATAAATGCCTGCGGTGTGGAAAGACCTTCACTCACAGATGTACCCTTATCATACATGAAAGGATCCACACGGGGGAAAAACCCTATAAATGTCTGCAGTGTGGAAAGACCTTCACTCAGAGTGATAAACTTATCAGACATGAAAGGATCCACACGGGGGAAAAACCCTATAAATGTCTGCAATGTGGAAAGAAGTTCACTGATAGAACTACCCTTGTCAAACATGAAAGGATGCACACGGGGAAACCCTATAAATGTCTGCAATGTGGAAAGACCTTCACTCAGAGTGATAAACTTAACAGACATGAAAGGATCCACACGGGGGGGAAACCCTATAAATGTCTGCAATGTGGAAAGACCTTCACTCAGAGAGGTACCCTTATCAGACATGAAAGGATCCACACGGAGGAAAAACCCTATAAATGTGTGCAGTGTGGAAAGACGTTCACTCACAGAAGTCACCTTGTCAGACATGAAAGGATCCACACGGGGGAAAAACCCTATAAATGTCTGCAATGTGGAAAGACCTTCACTCAGAGAGGTACCCTTAACAGACATGAAAGGATGCACAAGGGGGCAAAACCATATAAATGCAAGTAATGTGATAAGAGTTTCAGTTGCAGCAGTGACTTTAGTTGCCATAAAGATTCATACAGGAATCGGAGAAACCGTATAAATGCATGGAGTGTGAAAAGAGATTTTCTTATATCTTTGTCCTCAGATATCATCAAAGAACCCACACTGGGGAGACCATATACATGCTCGATGTGTGTAAAGAAGTTCAGTAGATGTTTAAACCTTAGAATCCATGTAAGAATCCACACAGGAGAAACCATACAGGTGCCCAGAGTGTGGCAAGAGCCTCCGTAAGGACAGTGACTTTATTTGCCATAAAAGGATCCACACAGGAGAAAAACTGTACAAATGCCTGGAGTGTAGAAAGAGCTTCACCCAGAATGTTAAACTTATCAAACACAGAAATCACAGAGGAGAGAAACCATACAATTACACAGAGTGTGGGAAAAGCTTCAGCCAGAACAATCACCTTTTCCAACATGAAATAATCCACACGAGAGAGAAACCATAACTTGGGAGCTTCCATCACAAGTGTTTTCTTCTCAAAAAGGGACCCACATGGAAAAACAATAGAAATATGTGGACTGTGGAGTAACGTTCAGTTGGAAGAGTAGCCTTATCAGACCTAAAGGAATCCATACGGGAGAACCATAAAAACATGTGAAGTATAGAAATGGATTCAAAAGGGGCAGAGCCCTTATTTCCCATAAGAGGTCTTCTTTTGGGAGGAATGCCTGGACTGTGGAAAAAAACTCAGGAGCAGCACTGGAACAGAATTGGTATGCAACTGCAGTTACAGCTTTAAAGACACAAGAGGGAGTGAAGTTTCTGTTACCTTCACTTCTGTTTAACACATTCATTTTCTTTTTTTTTAAAAAAAGAATTTTATTAGTTTCAAAAAAAAAATAAAAGATACAGAAAAACAAAAAACTACAAAAAAAGAAAGAGAACTAAAAAATTTGAAAACACAAAAGATTTTTTTAAAAAATAGATTACAAAATGAAGTGAGTTCCGACTTTAAACATCAAGGATATAGAACAATTTTCCATAATCAATCCCTTACTCTATATTAAACCAAAATCACATTATTTCTATAAATCAACCCCTTAGCACATTATAAAAATCACTAAATACCATTGCTCCCTCCCCTTATATTAAAAAAAAGAAAAAATATAAATTAACTCCCCCCCCCCAAATAACAATTAGTTAATTATTCCCTTCCTACTACTATTCTATACATTCCTGTCTACTATAATCAAAAATAAAAAAGCATATAAATTGTCTGTGTGATGATCCACTCCTTTGATACCAACTTAGTAACTTTCAGCACAAGCCACAGTAGGATATGAAAAAGTTCTTTTATTGATACAAGTGAATAGAATCGATGCAAAGAGCAGATTGAGCAAAAAGCCGCACAAATACAACTTTAAACATGCCAGTTCCCACTCACTCTTCACCACCCGTCCCCTACTGCCTCAGTTCCCATAACACTAAATGGTTAGTCCTTTGATGATTCCAGCTGAGTGGCCTTGGAGTCTGGTTCCTGTCTCCCTACCCCCACATTCCACCAGCCTGCATTCCTTGTCTATCTCTAGCGCCCTGCCAGCAAGCTAATGAATTCCTACCCCTCTACCCACTAACTACGAACCCCATCTATCTACTAACTACAGACCCCATCTAACTATGGCAGGATGCCATCCTGACAGTCTGCCATTAAAATAATACAACAAACATTAATATTAATTTTTTTCTAAAGAAACCCTTAATCCCAATCATGAATGATAAATAAAATCTTCCAAAGCCAAAAGGCCATCCAGGTAAATATTTTAACCCACTTCAAAATAGACCGAAGCATTTACATATCCCCATAATAAACACAGAGCTATTTTCTTAAAGAAATCAAACACCCCAACTGCTCCCCTCACAAACACAGATTTCTCTTCAAAAAACCTCCCATACATAATAACCCCTTCTTTTCCATAACATTCCATCAGAAGATCAGATTCACTCACGTCTTGCATCTCAATTTGTCCATTAAACTTCTTGAATTCAGCATTGTCAATTTCATCTGGCATTTCAACAGAAGCCACAATCTCATTGTTAGACATTTCCATTGCTGTTAAATTCTTCAAATTCATCCACTACATCCCCAACCAGATGGCACATTTTAGACCACAATGCTCTGAATGTCTTGCATAATAACTTGGCAGGAACCAGAAAATAACTGCTTAATATCTCGATGTAAGTCAGAGAGAGCCTGATTGAGATCCTCCATCTTTCACGGCAAAAGAAAAAGGTAATGGAAAGTTTCCAAACTGAGTTTACAAATTGAAGGCAAGATAACAGACACTTCCCAGAGAAAGTAGCAGCAGGAAAGTAAAAGTTCAGAATGGCAGATTCAACGTGTAGGAAAATGCTAAGATCTTCAAAATTAGGACAAAAATAATGACAGGGAGATGATAATATACTTGGTATTGGATGGAAATCAAAATCCAAAGCTTAAAAAGAATTTTTTTTAAAAAAATTAATCACAAAAATAACAATAACAATGAGCACCAAGAGAGATCATTTCTCCTTAATGTAAAAAGCCTCTCTTAGGGTACACATACATACATACATACATACACACACACACACACACACACACACACACACATATATATATATATATATATATATATATATATATATATATGCTTGTGTATGTGTGTATATGTGTGTGTGTGTGTGTGTATGTATGTGTGTGTGTGTATATATATTCCTTTAGAAATGGGGTGGCTGGACTTAATGTCCCTTTAAGGCTACAGCGCAGCTTGGAAACGGTGATGTCCCAGCCTCCCGGCAAAGTCTTATCCATCGATCACAAACGCTGTTTATGATCTCCTGGCTGCAATTCACCGTCGGGAGGACAAATGGGTCGATTCCAAGCATTTTCCTTGATCCGGAAAAACGCTTCTCGGCTTCAGGAGAAACCACCCTGAGCCCAAAAAAATTGACAAGATGCCAGTTCTTCCCAAGGAGCTAGTGAGCACAGCTGTTCAGTCAGCCATGTCCCCACCAGAATTTTGTTTAACACTTTCATTTTCAAATTATGACGATGCATAAGGCAGCAAGACTGGAGCCTAGAAGAAGTTCCTTGAATTGACTGAAGAAGCTCCTTGGATAAGGAGCGAAACGTTTCCACTGAGAAAATAGAAATCCAGTTGACATGATTCAAGCTACAGACAATTCCACCTGGATGACTGAGAACCTTCATAGACATAGAGCCTAGAAGAAGTTCCTCAGAACAGCCGTTAGAGAAGGAAGATAAAGAAGAAAAAGCAATCCCTTAAAGCTTACTTCAGATAATGTTTGATGAATTGGGAACTAAACTGGCTCAGTCACTTGAATCTAAATTTACAGCTTTTGAAAAAAAGATAGATGAAAGGCTTGATAAGATGGAAAATTCTATAAAACAAATGTCTGGAGATATAAAACAAGTTTGTTTAATTATTTATTTATTCCAATTTTTCACCGCCCATCTTCACAACAGTGGACTCTGGGTGGTTTACAACGTTAAAATTAAAAACCTATAAACCTAAAATTACAATACAATAATAAATAGATAGAAATCCAGAGGATGGTAAGATGTTATAAGGGAGGATATTTGTTGATGTATACTGGCTAATTGGGAGGAGGCAAGAGCACACAGAGTGCAGCTTTCAAAGCTATAAATCTTTACTGTAGATAAAGCAGAGTTGTATACATACGTTACAGCATAGCAGCAGTAAAACAGCTTAGAAGCAAAAGCTACAGATACACAGTTCACGTGTTGCTTCCATTCAGATGCAGACCTTAAGGAGCACAAGCCTGGCAAAACACTTAGCCAGTTAGCTACACTTCAAAGTCCTCAGGAGCAGAACACTTGAAAACGGCTACTAGACAAGCAGAGGTCAAGAGCAAAGGAAACCATTTTCCACAGCCCAGTTATACTGTTCTCACTCAAATCTGATTGGTCAGGCTTCAAGTGTGAAAACACTACGCACACAGTATAACCTGCCAGTAGGTGGCAGTGTTGCATCTAAGCAAGCATGTGTCTCACCCCTCCCTGCTCTCACTGTCAACATAAATCACAGGAACTTCAGGCCTGTTAGCTGACACTTTAAGACCAAGGTTTGCTGTGCCTTTGAGATAACGCAGGACCCTTTTCAACCCTTGCCAGTCTCGCATAGATGGCTTGGCCACTTTGCGGCTTAGCACCCCAACTGGGTAAGCTAAATCAGGGCGTGTCCACTGCGTTAAATGACGCAAACTTCCTATTACAGAGTGATATAAATCAGGCTGAGGACAAGCTTCCTCACACGTGTCACTCTGTAGGAAATCAAGAACCATTGGGGTTTTTGTAGGTTTTGCATCTGACATTTCAAGATAAACCAACAACTGATCTATCTTCTTCTGACTTAGATAGAATTCCCCACTCTGAGATCTAGAAACTTCAACACCAAGACAATATTTTATTTATTTATTTATTTATTTATTTACGTATTTATACCCCGCCTATCCCCTCCCTAGATGGAGGGCTCTAGGCGGCTTACAATCATTGGAAATTCATATATATTATACATCATATATATTAACACCGCGCGTTAGGGAGGGGGTGAGGGAACCGACTCTTCTTCCGCAGGCATCAGACTACATGCCCCAGAATGCTTCGCTTCTGAGCTGGCTCCTGACGTCCTGGAAGTTGTCATTCGGGATCCGCCATCCTCCGCCACCATCCACGGGATTTACCAGGTCTTCTTTGGTCCGAGGGCGACCCCCGAAAGGACGCCAGCAAATTGTCCCACATAAGTGGTACCCATTTATCTACTTGCCTTAGCTTTCGAACTGTTGGGTTGACAGGAGCTGGGGCAAGTGATGGGAGCTCACCTCACCACGCGGATTCGAACTGCCGAAACAGCTCAGCGGTTTAACCCGCTGAGCTACCATGCCCCTTCTTTTGATATATTTGAGTTTGTCCAAATCCTTCAGCTGGAAATACTGCCTCAGCTGACTGGCAAATTCTTGTACAAAGTGTAAGGATCCAGTTGCTAAGCAAAAATCATCCACATAAGTAAGAAGTACTGTATAGTTACTTCCAGAACCTCTTATGTACACACAGGGATCAGCAAGTGACTTTTTAAATCCCAGTTTTGTCAAAGCTGCATCTAAGCACTGATGCCAACAGTGACCGGCCTGCTTTAACCCATAAAGCGCCTTGCATAGTCTATAGACTTTCTGGGGATTGTCACATGTATAACCAGGTGCCTGTCTCATGTACACTGTTTCAGGGAGATCTGCATTCAAATATGCTGTGTCAACATCAAAATGATGGACAACCATTCCACGCTGTGTAGCCAGAGACAGTACCACACGTAGAGACTGGCCTAGCTGTGGGTGCATAAGTGAGATCATAGTTCACAAACTTCTCTTGTGAAAATCCCTGGGCAACAAGCCTGGCTTTATACTGCACAGTATTATCAGGAAGAATCTTCTTTCTGAACACCCATCTGGAACCTACAGCTTTCTGGGATGGAGGTAGGTCAGTTACTTCAAACACTTTCTGACTCACCAAAGCCTCAAACTCACTATCCATAGCTGTGTTCCACTTCTCTTGCTCCTCTACAGGCAAGAGCAACACCTCTTGAAAAGACTGAGGCTCACAGGTAATTTGACACACTCACCTGCTGAGTAACAAATCTGTCAGGCTTTACACCCTTTGTGGAACGAGAGGATCTACGAGGAATGACCACTGTGCTTTCCTCATCACCTTCTTCCTTTTCACTACCTGACTCCCCCTCCTGGCCCTGAACCTGCTCAGGTGAAATGTCTTCTTCCTTCACCTGAGGGGACCTCTTCAACACACAAGAAGACTGGGGAACAGAAGGTAGCTGTACTGGTTTTTGTCCATCTACTGGAGAATGGACAGTAGGTTTTTGTTGTTGCAACAACACTTCTGAACTAGCATGTAACCTTTCCCAACCAGTAGGCTGCTCAAAATTAGCACTTCTGGAGATCACCACTTGACCATGGCCTAATGAAAAATGATAAGCCTTGGATTCTGATGAATAACCAACAATCCTTAAGCGTTGTGCTTTTGGTTGGTTCTTCCTTCGTTGAGACCTGGGGATTTGAACATATGCAAATGTTCCACAAACACACAGGTACTTCAATGAAGGGCGCTTGCCAAACAAAAGAAAGGAACTTCTTTTACAGCTGAATTCCACAACCTGTTGGTGAAAAACACTGCAGTCAAGGTAGCCTCACCCCAGAAATGGGATGGCACCTGAGACATCAGGCTATTTTTAATGATATTGACAATACCAATTTTCCTTTCAGCTATTCCATTTTCGGCAGGAACACCAACATTGGCAAGTCTATGGGAGATTCCTTTCCTACGAAGCCAATTCTGGAACTCAAGGCTTAGGAACTCTCCTCCACGATCAGACTTGAACTGACCCACTTGATAACCATATTTTTTCTCTACCATTGCTACAAACTCTTTAAAGCGAGCAAAGGCCTCCGCTTTAGACTTGAGCAAGTAGCAAAACGTAAAGCCGGTATGGTCATCTACCAGAAGGAACATGAAACGTGCCCCACCTTCACTTGGAGAATAGGGGCCAGCTAGGTCTCCATGAACAAACTGAAATGGTGTAGTTGACACTCTGTCACTTTTCCTAGCAACAGGGGCAGTCCTGATCTTAGATTGTTTACACACAGTACAATCAAGGAAATTTTCACATTTTTTGGGTTTTAGCTCAGGATACACTTTGGCCATCTGGGACAAACTTCCCCACCCAGGATGTCCCAGTATTCTGTGAAAATAATGGATGCATTCATGATGTGGGGGAACATTGGACAGACAATTTCCAGCCACAACCTCCTCCTTGGGAAGCATCTCATACAATTGATTTACCAGTTTTCCTCTAGCACATTCAGTTCCATCTTTTTCAATAGAACATCCAAAACCCTTAAACACAACAGTATACCCAGACTTGATCAGGGCTGGAACACTGAGGAGGGAAAACTCAAGTGTAGGAACACATAACACATTTTGCACATTTATCCCCAAACAAGGGATATATACTTCACCTTGGGCAGACACATTAGCCATAGAACCATCAGCTAGAGCAACTTTCTGGGTTCTAGGCTTGCATTTTGTTAACAATAACTGTTCATTGTTTACAATAATTTGGCTGCAAGCCGAGTCCAACAACCAAGTCTCTGGAGATCGCTCACGCACAGTAGTCAGCTGAGCAGAGACGAATTGAGTACGTTGTTTAGCTGGCTTCCCCTTCTTGCGTCGAGCAGGTTTCTTTGCACTGACACCATCTGCTGGACGACGTGGCAGGGGACAGTCTTTCAGTAAATGCTGAGAAGAATTCCACCAAAAACACCTTCTTACAGCACACACTGATTCCACTCCACCAGGAACGCGCTGCTTGGAATTCTCAGGAACAACAGATGGCTTACACTGCGGCATCTCGAGGTCACGAGCCTGTTGCACCTCCTGGAGCTGGTTTGTAAGATAATCCATGGTAAGATCACAAGGACGTAGCGTTTGTGTCGCCTCGACCAACATATCAAAACTGCTGTCCAAGCTTGACAATATCACGCAAGATCGCTGATCTTCCGTCAAAAACATGTCTTTCCTCAAGTTCAATAAACAAAGTCTTTAGTTTACAGATGTGGGTCATCACATTTCTACCTGGCTGCAGCTTTAAATTATAAAGCTGTCGTGACAGTCCAACAATAGCGGCAGAGGTTTGCCTTGAATAAATGGCTCTAAGAGCATCCCAACACTCATGAGCAGTCTCTAAGTTTCTGATATGAATCAGCTCAGAGGATTCAAGTCCCAAAACCAAATTGCCATAAGCACGGTCCAAACACAATTGCACTTCCTCAGAGGGATCCTCTGGAGGAGGGTTTGCCACATACTGCCACAAGCCTCCTTTTAAAAAGAATGATTTAATCTTCACACACCAGGTCAGATAGTTTGTGCCATTTAAACGCTCAAACGGCAGACTAGCCAGACCCTGAACAGCCATGACAACCGCTCAAAGAAAAACACGTTTACTCTGAAATCAGCCTCTAAAAACAAACTCCCTTTTACAGCCAGAAACGCAGCAAAGAACATAAATTTCTCTCTCAGCAACCATAACCTGTTGATGTATACTGGCTAATTGGGAGGAGGCAAGAGTAAACACACAGAGTGCAGCTTTCAAAGCTATAAATCTTTACTGTAGATAAAGCAGAGTTGTATACATACGTTACAGCATAGCAGCAGTAAAACAGCTTACAAGCAAAAGCTACAGATACAGTTCATGTGTTGCTTCCATTCAGATGCAGACCTTAAGGAGCTCAAGCCTCTGTCTCAGTGTGTTGGTGGGTTTGAAATATACAGGTATGTGGTGTTTGCCAAATATCCGTTTTATCTTTTCAGACACGCCAGCCATGTAGGGAATGACCAGGTTCTTTCGTTTACTCTGAGTCTCAGCCCTATCTGTCGCTGTTTTAGGTCTGGTAGATTTAGATTTGGTGAAGGCCCAATTTGGATATCCACAGGCCTTCAGGGCTGTTCAAACCCACCAACACACTGAGACAGAGGCTTGTACACCCCAAAGATCAAACTCCAAAACATAAGAAAAGCAATGTAGTTTATGCAATCCAGTGCAGTGAGGAGTGCTCTGAACTCTACATTGGAGAAACCAAACAACCTATGTACAGGAGGATGGCACAACACAGGAGAAATAACACCACAGGACCAGAGTCAGCAGTTTATCTTCATCTAAAAGAAAAAGGACACTCATTTGAGGACATTAATGTTCACATTTTAGACAGAGAAGATAGGTGGTTTGAGAGAGGGGTCAAGGAATCCATTTATGCCAACTTGGAAAATCCTTCCTTGAATAGAGGTGGGGGCCTCAGGCACAAACTCTCCCCCATCTTCCTCCCCGTGTTGTCTTCTGTGCCTAGGAAGATTAAGACCATTTCAGAAGCTCAACAGCAGCATGGTGATCTTAACGATCCTCCTTTAGATGATAAAGGGACTTAGAAATAACATCTCAATATAACCATGACCTAGCCCCAGGTGTAAGGTCACACAGCTACCTAGGAACATATTTAGGATTCCCTTACCAACTTTGCTCAGACTGAAGAAGCCCCTTGGATTGTAAGGCACCAAAACTTACCACGCGCCTTTAGAGAAAGCCAAATACATGAAGGAGACTTTGTAAAAAGGAACAACAGCAAAATTTATTTGGCCAAGCAAAGGTTGCCGGGTGGTAGCCAGACAGTTGTCACGTGCAAGTGACCTCTGAATGAAACCACCACACCTGAGCAAAAGGGTGCACAAACTTTTATACAGGGAACACAAGCAGGAAGGGAGGGTGAGGAGGGTATGCCCACCTGTGGGCGAGGTGTCTGATGACCATCCCCTAGGATTGGCTGGTTCCTAGGGGAAAGGGTCCCTCCCAGAGCTGAAGGATTCTGGGACTTGCCAGGTCAAGGGGTGACGTGGGTCATCAACATATTTACAAAGGATAGAGTTGGGAACATTCACACTAATTGTTGGGGTATTCACACCACAGAAATACTTGCATTTTACAGAGACAGTTGGTTTACACAAGCAGGTTGAAGCACAAAGGGTCAGAACCATGAAATCATAGTTTAACATATTTACACCTCAGGAGAGGGGAAGCAAGGTATTCATTACAAGGGGGCTAGGTAAACACATTGGCTTTCGCCTCAGGAAGAGGATACTTGACCAGGTAGATGGTCCCAGACTATCATGCATTCCTGAGGGGGAGGTAGACTTGGTTTCAGAGCTTTGCTTATTGTTTCTTATGCACCGTCTCAAGGGTCAACCTTGGGTAACAATTCTTGGGTTCAGGCACACTCTTTGGTTTAGTAGCGTTGCACCATGGGGAAATGTTACAGCATGGTGTTTTTCAGGCCAAGGTTTGTGAGCCTGGTTTCCCCATATCCCTTCAATCCTCCCTTTTCCTTTTTTATGGCGAGATGCATCTCGCCCACCTTGGAGACTGGGTGGAGGGTCAGCAGTCTTGCTGGTTTACCCTCAGTGTGGGAAACCACAGTCAGTCCTTTGAGAGAGGACAATACGACGCGACGGACAAGAGGAATAATGCAAGGCAGTATCGCAAGTCCGGTAAGGCCACAGACAAAAATGAACACAAGTTGCTTGACCCAAAGTGCTCCTGGGAGCCAAGAGAAGAGTTGGCCCGAGTCTGTGTTCCAGCTAGCTTGGGTGCCTAGCCTGGTGGCCTGGTCTTTTAAATCCTGGACAGCCTCCCTGACTAGGCCGGACTTGTTCATGTAAAAGCAGCATTCCTCGTGGAGGAAAGCACAAAGGCCCCCTTTTTCTGCTGTGATGAGGTTCAGGCCTCGTCTGTTTTGCATTACTACAGACGCCAAAGAGTCCAGCTGGTCTTGGACATTTGCGAGGCTTTGAGCTATTTTATTGAGGCTGTCCTGAAACTCTTGGGAGAGCTGATGGAACCTTACCTCAGCGTCGGCAATGCCGGCCACTCCGGTGGTTACACCGGCAGTTACTCCTAAGGCAACTAGGAGGGGGACAAGAAAGATGGCACGTTTTTGTAGGTGAGAGGTGAGCGGTACAGGAGGCGTTGCCCCCTTTGGCAGGATAGAGATTTGTGGGATGAGATGGACGAGAGAGCAAGTACCTGTCCAGTTGGCATGCAAACAAAGATAGGCATTGGTTCCACAGAGAAAGAACATGCCCTGTTCGAGGCAGATGCCTAAATCAATGGAAAAAACAGGTTTATCCCGTTTCCACGGGTTCCAAACCCCAATTGACCCTGCTATGAACATTCCCGTAAGTGGTTGCAGGGAGGTGGCATTGAGATGGGGTGGGCCCTTAACTAAGGGGATGGAAGGGAAAACAAAGTAGTCGGAGTTATTCCCATGAGCATAAGGCAAGGGAGCACAGGGGATATCTTGGTCATCCCTCAGGCCAAGCCATGCTGGCATTGAGCCTTTGGTGTCAGTAGGCAGCCCAAGCCAGGGGGGAAGCAGAGGTCCCCGTGGAGAGGCAGCTAGCAGGAGTTTCGCTGCCAAGTTACATGTGGGTCCCTCCTTCCCTTCCCCAGAGATGGAAACTGTGGGCCGGGCAGAAAATGTAACCTTGTCTCTGTATCTACCAGCAGCAGCTGAAAAGAGTGGGGGCTTCACATAGAAGTCATCAAAAGTATTAGAGGCGGTGATTACCACCTTCTTTAGGCATTGGTGCCCCTGAAGCCTTCCCAGCCGGACTCCCCCTTTGGGTTGCGTTCTAGAAACGCACAGAGATGCAGTGCCAATCAATGGGACTAGTGTGGCCACTGGGCTAAAGATGGGAACTGATGGATTAAGTCCCAAGGTCTTAAGCCGTGACTCAAAGTCTGCATATAATTGGCTGTCAGGATGTTCTCCTTCCCTGAAGACCGGAGGGGTTTTGTGGTTTAAGACCACTCTAGAACTGGCCCAAGTACGGGGGCTGGCGGGAATGGCTTGGTGAGTGGAAGCAGAGGCCGACATACAGAGCCAACAGTTTTCAGTTAGGTCTGGCCTTGATTGGTTGAGTAATTTGTAAGCAGAGGTGAGGCTCTGCTCAATGTAATCAGGGCTGGTGGACTTGCGAGTGAGGGTATGGTGGGTGAGGGGGTGTGCCAGAGTTGTGTGGACCCTCAGGAGTCCCAGAAGAAGAAAAAAATAAAGAGTTTTAAAGGAGGGCATCTTTCCTTTTTCCCCACTAGGTGTCAGCATTAATGTCCCACAAACCAGACAACAAAGAGGTAGGGAGAGGTGAGCAAAAGGTAAAATACTTTACAGCTGTTGCTTTGGTTGCTTGGTCCGGCGTCCGTGGTATGCAGCCTGAGAGAGAGAAAGAGAGAGAGAGAGAGGGAGAGAGAGAGAGAGAGCCTGAAGAGAGACTGAGAAGAAGAGAAAAAAAGAAAAAGGGAATATGACAGTTCTAGGTGGCCTCTTGTGTCGATTCTTCGCCTGTGTTCCCGTCTGCCTCCGGAGAGACGGGAAGCAAGGGCCTCTGTGAGGTTGCTTCGTCCAGAAGGTCTTCTTCCGTGACTCCGCCCACTTCCGGTTGGGCGGGTTGCACGGGGCTGTCCGTATCGGAAGTTTCTTCCGTGTCACTGCCTGTTTCCTGGGGGGGCGTGGGCAGAGAGGCAGCTATAGAGTCAAGGTCGGCGGGGGTAGGGGTGCGGGTGAAGCGAAGTCGGAGCCCGCCTACCGGGCGACTTTGCCACTTTTCTGGCGGGGTTTTGACAGTTTTAATACGAGAAGCGTGCAGCCAGGGTTTAGTGCCTGCGACTTTGACCGCCGTCGGGGTGCTTAAAAGGACCAGACGTGGTTCGGACCAGCGTGGTTCTGTGCAATCCTGGGTGAGTTCTTTGACGCGGACCCAGGAGCCGACTGGAGCGAGCGGCGGTTGTGCTGGGGCTGGGGGCAAGGCGGTGGAGACCTGTTTGGAAATAGACATGCGCCAGAGACTGAAGGTAAGCAGAAATATTACGTTCACCTTCGTTAGTGGTCGTGACTGGTCGTGTCACGAAGGGGCGCCCATACATAAGTTCGAACGGTGAGAGACCCCATTTCCCTCCGGGCATGGCTCGGATGCGGGTGAGCGCTAGGGGAAGTATTTTTGGCCAAGGGAGGTGGGTGTCCTGGCATAGTTTAGCTATGTGGTTTTTTAGGGTTCGGTTCATTCGTTCGACCTTAGCTGAGGCTTGTGGGCGGTAACTACAGTGTAGGTGGTAAGGGATACCGAGGAATTTGCTGACACCTTGGATGACTCTGGAAACAAAGTGCGGGCCATTGTCACTTTCCAATCCGGCTGGGAGGGAGAAAGTTGGGATTATGTGGTCGGTTAATGCTCGCACAACTTCCTGCGCTTTCTGGGTTGCTGTGGGGATGGCTTCAGGCCAGCCAGAAAATAGGTCGACAAACAGTAGCAGGTTTGTTTTGGAGCCGTGCTTCGGGAGCTCAGTAAAGTCTATTTGCCAGAACTCTCCCGGGTAGGTTGGAGTTCTGAGGTGGCCGGAGGTGATAGACCCGCTTCGTGGATTGTTCCTGTGGCAGAGGTCGCAGCGGGAGAAAACATCCCGGCATGCGGCTTTGAGGCCAGTATTGTGATAGCGTCCCGACAGCCAAGCATACATAGGTTTTACGCCAGAATGGGACATAAGGTGTGTTCGTCGGACTAGGGGCCAGAGGAGGTTGTGTGGAAGTTGTATCTTATCGTTGACCACCCACCAGCCGTTGGCGCTCCAGCTGCCTGTAGGGTCGAGGGTGTCGAGTGTGCTATATAGGGGAGAGAGTTCTTTTTCTATAGCTGATGGTATCATGGCCGGGGCGAGAAGAGCTGGCTCAGGGTCCATGCGTGCCGCGTAGGCTGCGTAACGGGCCCAGCGGTCGGCTAATCGGTTGCCCTGGGATATATCGCTATTGTCGGTGCGATGGCCCCGACAGTGGATAACTGCGATAGTTGTGGGGAGGCGTATGGCTTCCGCCAATTCTTCTAGCAGAGGTTTCATCAGGAGGGGTTTGCCATCTGTGCCGACGTACCCCCTGGCTTTCCACAGGGCAGAGTGGGAGTGGGCTGCTAGGAAGGCATAGCGGCTATCGGTGTAGATGTTTGCTGTGGAGTCGCATGCCAGGTAGCAGGCTTCGACGACCGCAGTGAGTTCGGCAGTTTGAGCCGAAAGGTGGGGGGGCAGCCGTCGTAGGATGACTGGACCAGTACGGTTTACCACGGCGAAGCCCGTGAATCTGTGCCCATTGTAGACGAAGGAAGAGCCGTCAGTCCAGAGGTTCAGGTCGGCGTGCGGGAGAGGCTCAGCCAGTAAGTCCGGGCGTATGCCGGCGACGGCTTCGAGGGTTTGGAGGCAGTCGTGGCGGTCAGAAGGCTCCGTTGGGACGGGGAGAAGTGTAGCTGGGTTGAGGCGGTCGCAGCGCTGGAGAGTGACAGATGTATTTTCTAGAATTTGGCTGGCATATGAGGAGACTCTGGTGGCGGTGGCCCAGGAGGGTAGCTTCTGTTGGAGCAAGGTCTGTACCGAGTGTGGGCTAAACACCGCCAAGGGGGCACCCAAAGTGAGCTTGGTGGATTCCTGAATGAGGGTGGCCGTTGCAGCAACGGAGCGGAGACAGGCTGGCCACCCGCAAACCACGGGGTCTAAGGTTTTGGAGAGATATGCAACGGGGAGGCTCTCAGGGCCAAGTTGTTGCAGGAGGACTCCGAGAGCAGTTTCCCCTTTGACTGTAACAAACAGTTTGAAACCCTGTGAGTGGTCAGGTAGAATTAGAGAGGCAGCTTGAGCCAAAGCGTCCTTGAGGGATCGCCAAGCGTGTCTATGTAGCCCCGTCCAATCCCATGGCTCATGCTGTCTGGTGAGGGCATAGAGGGGTTTGGCAGTGTTAGAGAATCCCGGAATCCAGAGCCGGGCGTATCCAACGATGCCGAGAAATGATTGGAGCTGTTTTACGTTGGTGGGTTCTGGCATAGAGGCTATGGCTTCAAGCCTGCTGGTATGCAGCCTGCGCCTCCCCTTGTCGAGAACAAAGCCCAGGTATTGAACGGTTTGCGACACCCACTGAACCTTTTTCTGGGAGACTGTATAGCCGTGGTCTGCTAGGTGGTTAAGTAAGCGGATAGAGGCAGATGTCACGGACTCTGGATCGCCTCCTGCTAGCAATAAATCATCCACATATTGTAGGAGAGAGACTCCCGGGTGGGAGAAAGATTTTAGATCATTAGATAGGGCATGGGCGAACGCAGTTGGGCTGTTGCGGTAACCTTGGGGGAGTCTTGTCCATGTTAACTGGGAAAGAGAGTGGGTCTCTGGGTCCTCCCACTTGAAGGCAAAGTATTGTTGGCATTCTTTGGCCAAAGGTATACAAAAGAAAGCATCCTTGAGGTCTATGACCGTGTAGTAGGTTTGCGTTCGCGATAGTGTGGTAAGTATAGTATAGGGATTGGCGACGATGGGGTGCAGGGCAATGATGCGCTCGTTGCATTCACGGAGATCGTGGACGAAACGATAGGTGTTGTCGGCTTTTGGTACTGGAAAAATCGGGGTAGACCATGGGGATTGAGTGACGACTAGGAGCCCATGGTGTAGAAAGGTATCGATTTGTTGCTTGATGCTCATGCGGGCTTCGTGTGATATGGCGTACTGTCGGATAGACACTGGTTCGGCTCCCGGACGAAGCTGCGCCATGTGGGGGGTCGCATACATTGCCAGACCAGGTGTACCTTGGTACCAGATCTGGTCGGTTGGAAATGCGCGGGGGGGGGGAATTTAAGTAACAAAGATATGTTCTTTCTGGGGGGATCTGGAGGGTGAGTCCTTTAGATGTCACCCGTATTTCGGCTTGCAACTTTCCCAGCAGGTCTCGACCTAGTAGGTTGATAGGGCATTCAGGCATGACTAGAAACGAGTGTTGCAACGTTGGTCCTTTTTCTGGGGAAACCGCCAATGCCCGGCTGACCGGGACCAGCTGCTCAGTGCCTGTGGCTCCTACAACGGGAGTGGTTAGAGTCTCTATTACAGGAACCGATGGGTCGTTTAGGACACTGAAGGTGGCCCCGGTGTCTATCAGGAAGGAACGTTGTTTGCCCCCCACTGTTATCTCAACCAGGGGCTCCGGGGAGCTAGGAAGACCCCCAGAGCGGCGTCAGTACAATTCTTCGTTTTCCGGGTAGAAGTCCGGAGCTTGTGCGCTCATGATGGGGTGGGGTTGGGGGCGAGGGGCTCGACTCGGGATGTCTCCTGGCTCATATTCCGCAGCAAAGCTGACTCTACGTGGTCCTGGAAAGTGCGGGTTGTGAGGGTTGGATTGGCGGGGTGTATATCGGTGTTGGTTCCAGACTTGAGGTCGAGGGAGGTCGCTCTGGTAGCGCGCCGGGCCGCGTCGGGGTGGACCATGGGTCTCCTGGCGGGGTCGGGCTTGGTAGGGTTGGTTGCGGATTGGATCGTGTGGTGGATTGTGCGGGGATGCCGCAGGGCAGTCCCTCCTCCAGTGGCCAGTTTGTTTGCAAGCAAAGCAGTGACCTTGTTGCGGGCGGGGATGGTGGGCTTCCAGGTCCCTCTGGTCGGGATCAGGCCGATCGAGTCGGTTAGCTATCGCCGTTGCGATGATGTTAGCTTGTGTGCGGGCTTGATAGTGCAATTGGTTGTCTTCCCGTTGGGCGAAGACAGTTTGTGCTGACTGAATTAATCTCTCAAGAGACTGGCCAACAGGAGCGTCCAGGCGCTGTAACTTCCTTCGTATATCCGGGGCGCTCTGACCGATAAAAGAAACCTTGAGGGCAGCTTCACCAGCTGGTGTGTCAGGGTCCATATCTGTGTATCGAAGATAGGCGTCCTTGAGACGTTGCAGGAATTCGGTGGGGGATTCTTTAGGGTCCTGGAGGAGTTGGTGGACTTTGTGGTAATTGACAGTTCTGGGGACTCCTTTTTTAAAGCCAACGAGGAAGGCATCGCGGGCCCGTTGGAGCGCGAGCCTATCGTTGATGACGTTTGGGTCCAGGTTGGAGGCAGGAGAAAAAAGGTCTGTCGCGGGGGGCCAGCCCGCCTGGTCATTCTGATCCCCCTGGCCCAATCTGGCGTTCTCATAGTGCGTCATGGCTTCTTTGAGAACCTGAGTCTTTTCCTCGATTGTAAGGAACGAGGATAAGAGGGTAAACATGTCCGGGATATTTGGCTTGTGCGTGCCAATTATGCGTTGCACCAAGTCGACGTACTGTTGGGGGGATTCTCGGTAGGGTGGGAGCCCGCTGCGCCAGTTGTGAAGGTCGGTAGTAGTAAAGGGGGTGTGGACATAAAGCAGTCCTTGTGGCCCGGGCACTTGTCGCAGCGGGGCTTGAATGGCCGGGGCGAAGCCGGTTATGCCATAAACCTTACTGGTTCGCGTCCTGGATGGGCTGAGGGGGCTTCGCGGGGACTGCGGTGGTCGTCGAGGCTCGGTCATCTGGTCGCGTTCATCGTCTCCCAGGGGGGGGTTGGTCCTCAGGGGGGAATCGTCGACATCTCTGGAGGTGCTCCGGGATTGGTGAGGAGTCGAGGGAGTGTTCCGGAGCTGCTCCTTTAAACCGGAGATGATGCCCTTCAGGTCTTCGAGTACCCCGATGTCCACACTCCCTGGGGCTTCTGTTGGAGTCATGGGCGGCGCGGCTGCCGGTGGAGTGGTTGAAGTCGTCTGCTGGGGCGGCGCGGCTGCCGGTGGAGTTGTGGAAGTCGTCTGCTGGGGCGGCGCGGCTGCCGGTGGAGTGGTTGAAGTCGTCTGCTGGGGCGGCGCGGCTGCCGGTGGAGTTGTTGAAGTCGTCTGCTGGGGCGGCGCGGCTGCCGGTGGAGTTGTGGAAGTCGTCTGCTGGGGCGGCGCGGCTGCCGGTGGAGTTGTTGAAGTCGTCTGCTGGGGCGGCGCGGCTGCCGGTGGAGTTGTGGAAGTCGTCTGCTGGGGCGGCGCGGCTGCCGGTGGAGTTGTTGCGGCCGATGGGGCCGGGGTTGGAGGGTGCGCATATGTTCCTCTGATCTCCTCAGAGGCTTCTGCTGATAGCCATGGGCAACTGCCACAGCCAACAGCAACGGAAGACCAATGATGAAATAAAGAACAGGAGAAGTCGTCTGCTGGGGCGGCGCGGCTGCCGGTGGAGTTGTTGCGGCCGATGGGGCCGGGGTTGGAGGGTGCGCATATGTTCCTCTGATCTCCTCAGAGGCTTCTGCTGATAGCCATGGGCAACTGCCACAGCCAACAGCAACGGAAGACCAATGATGAAATAAAGAACAGGAGAACCCTGACTCCCCTTCAATGTGTCCTAAGAAACTGGAAGCTTTTGAAACCGAAGGCTGAATGCCTTCTGAATGCCTCCTCCTCGTCAATAGAGATAGAGGGAGGGGACCGGGCCAGGAGCAGCTTATCGGGGATCAGGATACCACCCTGTGTCAGGAGGTCCTGTCTACCAGTCAGATTGATGAACATTCTGATATAGAACGTTGCTGGGGCGGCGCGGCTGCCGGTGGAGTTGTTGCGGCCGATGGGGCCGGGGTTGGAGGGTGCGCATATGTTCGCACCGGCGCGGCTGCCGGTGGAGTTGTTGAAGTCGTCTGCTGGGGCGGCGCGGCTGCCGGTGGAGTTGTGGAAGTCGTCTGCTGGGGCGGCGCGGCTGCCGGTGGAGTTGTGGAAGTCGTCTGCTGGGGCGGCGCGGCTGCCGGTGGAGTTGTTGCGGCCGATGGGGCCGGGGTTGGAGGGTGCGCATATGGAGGGGGGGGGGGGAAATCATCCTCCTCCTCGTCAATAGAGATAGAGGGAGGGGACCGGGCCAGGAGCAGCTTATCGGGGATCAGGATACCACCCTGTGTCAGGAGGTCCTGTCTACCAGTCAGATTGATGAACATTCTGATATAGAGCTGCTCTTCAAGTTTCCCTTGGCCCGTCAGGTAAGTAAAAAAAGCTTGGAGATATTCCGAGTCCAGAGTCCCATGGTGGGGCCAATGGCGGCCAGAAATAGGTGGGTAAAAAGGCCAAACCTCGGAACAGAAGGCTCGAAGGCGTGACTTGCAGGGGTGAATGCATTCAGCCTTCGGTTTCAAAAGCTTCCAGTTTCTTAGGACACATTGAAGGGGAGTCAGGGTTCTCCTGTTCTTTATTTCATCATTGGTCTTCCGTTGCTGTTGGCTGTGGCAGTTGCCCATGGCTATCAGCAGAAGCCTCTGAGGAGATCAGAGGAACGGGAGAGGGTGGGGGGGGGGCACAGTCTGAGCGCAGCACAGTTGTAGAAATATTTCCGGATTCAGGACCTCCAGCAAGCGCTGGACTTTCCTGGCAGCCAAGTTCTGAGGTTCCGAATCAGAACCTCCAGCAATGGCTGGACTTGTTCACCAGGTAAATTTAAGGTCCTGTCTCCCAATATCCTCCCAGCAGCGCTGGCTAATTTTAAAGGTTATTGTTCGTGTTATTTTGCTTGTGCTTCCCAAAAGGGCTGCTTCAAAGACTGTTTTACTCCGTTGGGTCTTGAAGGGTGTTCCACCGAAGGGGAAGCTCTTGGAAAGAGCGTCCCAGGGGTGGGGGTGAAGTTGGGGTGTCCACCCAAGGGGGTACGGGGCGCGCAACGGCCCGCGTAGTTACCCAGGGGCAGAGGAACGTGTCCGTCCTGGGCGAGAGCTCCTGCTGAGCTATCGTCTTTCCCAGCGAGGGGCACGGCTTCAAATCTTTCAGAACCTCTAGGGATAGGGGGCAGAGGGACGTGTCCGTCCCGGGCGAGAGCTCCTGCTGAGCTATCGTCTTTCCCGGCGAGGGGCACGGCTTCAAATCTTTCAGAACCTCTAGGGATAGGGGGCAGAGGAACGTGTCCGTCCCGGGCGAGAGCTCCTGCTGAGCTATCGTCTTCCCCGGCGAGGGGCACGGCTTCTAATCTTCCAGAACCTCTAGGGATTTTACGGTAGGGGGTGGGATACAAACGGGGTACCAAGCACTGCCTCCCCCTCTCCCACTGCTTGCCGGGACCGGCCTAAGTCCTCCCAATAGCAAGGTTCTCTCCCTGACTCAACTAGTCAGCACATCCAGCTGCAGCAATTTTCTCACATTCCCGTTTCGTGTCCCCAAGTTACTCAACACGCATTCCATCCATACGCACGACCAGTGCCGACCCAGCTAGCCGAAACTCAGTCTAGATGCCCAATTAAGTTGGGCTTCTGGGAACTGCGACAAAGATCTCCCTGAGACCCAAAAGGGCCTCCACAAAACGCTTCGTGGCTACTTCCTTGTGAAGCAATACCACGGCTCATATATACATACACACATACAGCACCCCCCACCTAAGAAAAGTTCTACTCACCAACGTTGGTAGCTTCTTTTTCAGTCCTGAAGATAAGTTCGTTTTTCAAAAGTCTCCTTTGCAGGCTAGGGTTCTTTACTGTCCAGGGTCCTGCAGCGGAGAGGGAGGAAAAGGCCACCGGAAAAAACAGTTCCGGGAGCGCTCGTGGCGTTGCCTGACCTCTATGCTGCTTTTCCCTGACAGACTGGAGTCTGGTTCCCCTTAAGGGGGATTCCCAGGTACTCCCCGGAGTTTCCCGGCCAACGCACCAAAATGTAAGGCACCAAAACTTACCACGCGCCTTTAGAGAAAGCCAAATACATGAAGGAGACTTTGTAAAAAGGAACAACAGCAAAATTTATTTGGCCAAGCAAAGGTTGCCGGGTGGTAGCCAGACAGTTGTCACGTGCAAGTGACCTCTGAATGAAACCACCACACCTGAGCAAAAGGGTGCACAAACTTTTATACAGGGAACACAAGCAGGAAGGGAGGGTGAGGAGGGTATGCCCACCTGTGGGCGAGGTGTCTGATGACCATCCCCTAGGATTGGCTGGTTCCTAGGGGAAAGGGTCCCTCCCAGAGCTGAAGGATTCTGGGACTTGCCAGGTCAAGGGGTGACGTGGGTCATCAACATATTTACAAAGGATAGAGTTGGGAACATTCACACTAATTGTTGGGGTATTCACACCACAGAAATACTTGCATTTTACAGAGACAGTTGGTTTACACAAGCAGGTTGAAGCACAAAGGGTCAGAACCATGAAATCATAGTTTAACATATTTACACCTCAGGAGAGGGGAAGCAAGGTATTCATTACAAGGGGGCTAGGTAAACACATTGGCTTTCGCCTCAGGAAGAGGATACTTGACCAGGTAGATGGTCCCAGACTATCATGCATTCCTGAGGGGGAGGTAGACTTGGTTTCAGAGCTTTGCTTATTGTTTCTTATGCACCGTCTCAAGGGTCAACCTTGGGTAACAATTCTTGGGTTCAGGCACACTCTTTGGTTTAGTAGCGTTGCACCATGGGGAAATGTTACAGCATGGTGTTTTTCAGGCCAAGGTTTGTGAGCCTGGTTTCCCCATATCCCTTCAGGATAAGGAGCGAAACGTTTCCATTAAGAAAATAGAAATCCAGTTGACATGATTCAAGCTACAGATATTATGGGAAGAGTTTGGGGCTGAGCGCAAGAGAACGATCTTTTCACACCTGTGTCAAAGACACAAGAAGCTGAAATGTGCAACTAACCCCATTTCTCATTGAGTGCTACTCAGCTTGGAGCACACCCTCACACGGCCATAGTAGGATATTCAGCCTGTGGTGCAGGGAACTCTGCTCCGTAGAGGCAGCGCATCTCCATCATGGCCTCCTTAGGTAGGAAGGGCCTTGGAGGTCCTAGTCCAATCCCTGCGCAGGACACGCTCAGTCAGCCCAGACAAACGCCTGTCCGACCTGGGATTCAGAAACCCCAGGCAGGGGCCCTTCCACGGCTTTAGAATAACAAGGGGGGAGGTTCGGCAGCCCGTCCATACCTCCCACGCCCCGGGATCCCCTCCCAAGGCTGCTTGGGACCCTCCCCGCCCCCCACCGTACCCCGAATCCCTTCAAAGATCCCCAGCAATCGGCGGAATCCACTCAGCGGCTCTTTGCACACATTCAGGTCCTGGCAGCTTCCTCCCTTCGGAGTGGGACGGAGCATGCCCGGGAAAGCTTTGCCAGCAGTTGCCTCCTGCAGGAAAGGGGCGGAGGGAGGTGGTAGGCAGGTGCCAGGAAGGGAAGGGGGGCCGGCCGGCGCGTTGCCCTTCTAGGAAGAAGCGGTCTCTCGCTTGCTGTCCAAGATTCCCGGAGGCGGAAGGGGCGGGACGTCGCGGCGGGAGCGGAGGACCGCGACTGAGTTGCCGCTGCGCTTCCCCGGAGCAAGACGGCGATGAAGCGCGAACCAGCGTGCCCGGAAGGGTTTCTTTCCCGGGAAAGCTGGGGACGGAACCTTGAGGATCCGCTCATCGGCAGCGAAGCGGCTCGGCGTCCTGGTCGATTTCTGGAGAGGCTGTTCGCCAACTGCGGCCAAGAAGGAGAGGAGCTGAGTAGAGGCCGCCGGGGAGGCTCGGCCAGACCGGCCCACGAGATGGACTCGCCGCGGCCCGGAGGGGGTGGAGCAGCACGAGGCCCCCCCGCCGCCGCGCCCGAGGAGGGAGGGGCGTGCTGGCCCAGAGCCGGGCGGGAGAGCCTCCCCGAGGAGCCCCTCAGCTCGGAGGCTCAGCGCTTCCGCCGGATTTGCTACCGGGAGTCGCAGGGGCCGCGGGGAGTCTGCAGCCGCCTGCAGCAGCTTTGCCGCCGGTGGCTGAAGCCCGAAAGGAGCACCAAAGCTCAGGTGGTGGACCTGGTGGTCCTGGAGCAGTTCCTGGCCGTGCTGCCCCCGGAGATGGGGCGCTGGGTGAGGGAGTGCGGGGCGGAGACCTGTTCCCAGGCGGTGGCCCTGGCCGAAGGCTTCCTGCTGAGCCAAGCGGAGGAGAGAAGGCAGCGGGTGAGTGCGGGAACGGATCCTGGGAGGCTCCCGTGAGGAGGATCGTCCTTGCTTCCTTAAGTGCCCTGCCCGCCTCAAATGGAGTTTCTAACAATAGAAGAGACTTTGGTTTCCCTCCATTTTCAGTCGCAGAGTTCTGTTTGCCCGTCCAGATAATTCCGCAGGAGGAAGGGGCATCCCAAGGGTATCTGCACCTCCGTCTGGATATAAGGTGGTCCCGCTTTGGAGGCAGAGAAGAATCCCCTCATTCCAATGTTCAGTTGTTTGAACTTTTGTTCTTCTTTGATCCTGGCTGTTATTTCAGATGCAGGAGCCGCTGAGGAAGGTAATCTTGGTGCCTCCTGAAGGCAGGGAATCTCTCTCCGGTCCCTCTGTGGAGCAGCTGTTGGGAAGGATCCCTGAGGAGGATCCAACTCCTCTTTGTGATGGAGCAGCAGCAGCTCAGGTAGGGAAGCTTCATCAGAAGCAGGGTCTGGTTTTGTCATGAAATTCAACACAATGACCTCTTCTTGAGGAGGTGAAGTGTGAGATCCGGACTCAACAGCTTGGTCCTGCTTTCAAGATGGTTGTTGAAGTGCAACATATAGAAGAGTCATACTGAGAAATCAAATTCATTCATGGAAACAGTTGAGTATTTAAGTTTCTTGTGCCTGCGGTAGGTTTCATACTTTATTTTGACTGGTTGTTTATTTTAAATAATCAAAGAAGTTAAATTATAGCAAAACGAATGGCATTACCATTACATTCTAATCAGTTTAAAAAGTTACTTATGTCCGATATGGATTTCCCGCTTCAAAATGGCAGGTTCTGTAAAAAGAAAAAGAAAAACCGTTTTGGAAGGATTTAAAAGGGAAATGGCAGTTTCCATACGAAATGAGAGCAGACAAAGTTGCTTAGATCTTTTAAGTCTTTCTTCAAGGTGAATTGTGCCAGGAAGAAATTCCAACCAAGCCGGTGGGACCGGGTGCCACCACTCCCCTGAGAATATCTAGGGCTCCATTTTGAATGAAGGAAAGGCTCTCAAAGATGGCTGCATTCTTAAACTCCAACAGGGATGTTCTAATTCCAACTTTGTGCACTTGTGTACGCTTTCCAGCCTTAGTGAATCTTTGGAGAGGGAGCTAAAAACCCCGGTAGAATGTCATGTCAGAACATGAGCATTTTCTGTCTTGCAAACCTCACTTTTAGGATGTTGGAAATCTGGGAGAGCACTGTCTGGGACTTCTGTTGAGGAACGTTTCCTTTGACTTCCAGGGCTTGGTGTCCTTTGAGGAGGTGGCTGTGTCTTTCACGGAGGAGGAGTGGGCGCTGCTGGATCCCAGCCAGAGAGCCTTACACAGGGAAGTCATGCTGGAGAATTCTAGGAATGTGGCCATTCTGGGTAAGGGCCCGCTTTGCTTTGGCTTGAGTTAATTGTGGAAAGTCTTTGTTATCCAAGCAATGAGAAATGGTGAGAAAGCACCTTCTAGCTAGAAGAAGGAAAGTCTGTTTTTGTTCTGTTTTTATTCTAACACAGAAATAAGTAAGTTGGATCCTTCACAGGATCCTTTCTCAACTGAGGTTTTATTCTCGGATCTGATTCAAGAGCAGATAACCTGAACAGCTTTAGGTGAGGAAGATGCTGCCCTGTATCTCTCTGACGTCTGCTCCTTACAACCACCCAGTTTCCTAGTTTGCCGAATAACCAGTGGCAGGTCTCCTGAGGGCTGTTTGGTCAAAGGCCCCTCCTTCGGCTCCGGGTAAATCATTTGTAAACTCCCTGTAGGGCAGAGAACAAGTGGCTTCCCCCCCCCAAGTGTTTCGGCCCAAGATGGTTCTATAGGCTACTGTTAAAGAAGATGCTGTCTGGAACCCTGCGATGAGTTCAAGAACCTAAGTAGCATTGAATCCAGTTAGTACTTTAAAAAGTCACACTGCCACTGCACAAGCAAGCAGTTTCATGTTTTAACGTTCCTGCAGCAATACCATACGCATCGGCAGTTTAGCTGCTTCTCAGAATTCTCACAGCATTTGGAGCTTCGTTTGATCGATATATGTTGTTTGTTTCAATTCCTCTCTTTGACATATTATTATCATTCTTCTACCAATCATGAAAATACTTCTTCCAGAATTCCCCCGTTTCAATTTTGTTCCAAAAATTTCATCTGTTTTCTTCTTAATTAGATTCACACTGCTGGGGCTAGCTGCTGGCATTTATAATTGGCTGAAATTCTGCAAAGTGGCAAGAATTTGCAAAAAGGCAGAGGAATTAAAGGGGCATGGATGGACCAAAAAGGGTTAATGAATCAAATTGAAGCGAGTAGAAATCACATCAAGACGTTATTACTCACAACAAGGAGGGACACCATGAAGGTAACAGTAAGAGGTGAATGTATAAGGCAAATAAGCAGGATGTAAAAGTAATGTCCCCGGGACGTGAATGCATTACATTCCCAAATTGAGATTTCATGGGTAAAATACATATAATGGAACCCGGCCAGTGAATATACATAAGGAACTACAGAAGGAAAAAAAGGAGCTTAATATTTTAGAGACCAAGAAGATAACACCTCAACTTTTGCTTTTAAAGCAATAATACTCTGAATTGGACAGTAAGCACTCAAAACAGTTGGCAAATGAGCCAATTGCTCATTGACCAGTTGCTCCTTTTTGTATCCTGAATGTCTCTTTTAACTCTTCAAGGTAGACCAGACTAGGAAATGAAAGTCACCCAGGCTAATATGGGTTTTCTAGTATAGTAACAGAATCTTTGAATGTATTGTCGAAGGCTTTCACGGCCGGAGTTCGATGGTTGTTGTGGGTCTTCCGGGCTGTGTGGCCGTGTTCTGGAAGTGTTGGTTCCTAGACATTGCTTCTGTGCTCCTGTCCTCTGAAGATGCTGGCCACAGTTGCTGGCGAAACGTTAGGAACCACAACTTCCAGAACACGGCCACACAGCCCGGAAGACCCACAACCACCATAGAATCTTTGAAGTCTGAATGTACTTCTCCGCCCTCTCCCTTCCTTTATTCTCTTGAGACCTAGGGAGGGTCTTGTCTGAGAGGTTTTCTCATGTTGCAGTTCTGCCCCAGACTGAGGTATCTTTTATCTGATCGTCGTCTTGGGAGCCGCTCTTCCTCTTCTCTTTCAGGGTCCTTCCTTCTGCCCATTACATCACCTCCCCCATCAGCCTCAGGCCCCCCTCCCATGTTCCCAGAGAAATCTGAGTCTGGGCCTTGGGAATGAAGTGCAGAAGAGCTGCTCCAGTTTGCATGGGCTCCCCTGCGCTGCATTCCCAGGAGGCCGCCGGGAGGTGGGATATGCAGGAAGAGAGGCAGGAAGTCATTTCCCCTTGCCATTCCTTCCTGCCTCAACCCTTCCAGCCCATCTATTACCACACAAGGTTGGGACAGTTCTTCCAAATTATTTGGGGTGCTTTGCCTCACCAGCTCGTCTCAGTAGTTCAGCAAGCCCATCTCTGAACAGGTCAATAAGGGTCAGGTCATTCCATCCCACATCTCTGGCAAGTAACTTAAAATCCATAATATAGAACCTCACTCTCCTCTGCCCTTGCTTGAGTTTGGGGGTCTCCCAACTGGCTTGTCAAAGAACCTATGCAGAAACACTGGCTGTGCTGTCAGCTGCTGTACTGCGACGTGTTGAGGGAAATTCTCTCCCAACTCCCGTGGTAATTGCATCATGCCATTTTGTAAATTGGTTATTTGTTCCTCCACTTCTTACTGGTGTTGCAACAACACTGCAGTGAGGAGCTCGGCGTACCGCGGTGTTCCCTGAGGATCGGAGGCCATCTCTAGAAGCCAAAGCAGGATCTTCTGCCTGCTTAGAAAGGGAATCGTGGACTGGCAAGATTGATGTCAGCCCGTCAAGTTAGACCAGACTCGAAACCAAAGTCAGGCAGGCTAATGCTGATTGTATAGTATAGTAACAGAATCTTGCAACCGTGAATTCACTCCCTCCTCCTTCCCTCCCTTTCTCTTTCTGAGAACTAGGGAGGGGCTTGTCTGAGACGCTTTCTCGGGTTACAGTTCTTCCCCAGACTCGGGTTCCTTTTATCTTGTCTTGGTAGCGGTTCTTCCTCCTGTTCCTCAAAGTAACTCCTTCTGTCCATTGCAAGTTCTTGCCTGAAAATCTCAAATTCGATTTGCACTTCAAACATCATATTCTCAGACTTCTTTATGTTTGTGGGCGACATTCCCCTCAGGACAGATAGGGTAGGGATTATTTAGATGTCCTATTCCCTGTCATTTGAAACGCCCTGATGAATGTAGGCCAGGCGCATGACTGTACAGTATAGGGTACTCCCAAAATTGCATTTGCTAGGATAAATGTCAAGGCGTCAGTTGAAGAGGTACACCATTCCTTCATTTTGTTCCTTTTAAAATTACTTTTTAATTTAAATAATGCTGTGAGTTTTTTTAATTCACTACAGGTAGTCCTTGTTTAGTGACCACACTTGGGACCAGCATCTCAATTGTTAAGCAAAGCGGTTGCTAAGTGAAACCATGACTGTGCTTATGATCTTACTTCAGCGTTCCTTTGCTTTACAGATCTGCAAAGGTCATAAATGCGAGGATTGGTCATAAAGTTACCTTTTCATCAGCGTCATAACTGAACGGACACTAAATGAGGCATTCGCTAAACGACTAACTTTAAATACAAAAAAGATAATCTGGTCTATGTAATAAATATTTGATTTGATTTGATTTAATAAATGAGGTAAGAGGAATACAAAAAATGATAAAATCTGAAAAAAAGAGAAAATCATGCGGAATGTTTGTGAAAGCCATGATTCATTAGTCATCCATAGCTGATCTACAGTCAGGACCAGAAATATTGGAATAAGGATAACTGTTTTGACAGTTGGCCTCTGTACACCACCACGTTGAAGTTGAAAGGAAACACACCCAGATGGGAGCGAAGTCAGGACTTTCAGCTGTAATTCAAGGGGTTTGACAAAAGGGGGGCACTAACCATTCAGGAAGTACAGCCAGTGGCATACACAAACATCGTTGGTGGCTCATAAGTAATGGAACAAACCAACATCATTACAAACATAAGGATCGCCTTTAGTACCTGGATGAAAATCCTTTGCAGTCAATGACTGCCTGAAGTCTGGAACCCATGGACATGACCAAATGCTGAGTTTCCTCCCTCGAGATGCTTTGCCAGGCCTTTACTGCAGCTGCCTTCAGCTGCTGCTTGTTTGTGGGTCTTTCTGCCTCAGTCTTGTCTTCAGTAAGTTAAAAGCATGCTCTATTGGGTTGAGATCAGGTGACTGACTTGGCCATTGAAGATCATCACACTTCTTTGCCTCTTAGGTAGCTTTTGCTGTATGTTTTGGGTCATTATCCATCTGCAATATGAAGCGGCGTCCTATCAGTTTGGCAGCATTTGGCTGAATCTGAGCCCTATACACTTCAGAATTCATCCTGCTGCTTTTATCAGCAGTCAGGTCATCAATAAACACCAGTGACCTGGTTCCATTGGCAGCCATACATGCCCATGCCATAACACTGCCTCCACCATGTTTGACAGATGATGTGGTATGCTTTGGATCATGAGCTGTTCCTTTCCTTCTCCATACTTTTCTCTTCCCATCATTCTGGTGCAAGTTAATCTTGGTTTCATCAGTCCAAAGAATCTTATTCCAGAGCTGGGCAGGCTTTTTTAGGTGTTTGCTGGCAAAGTCTAATCTGGCCTTTCTGTTCTTGAGTGTTACCAGTGGTTTGCATATTGTTGTGAAGCCTCTGTATTTACATTCATAAAGCCGTCTCTTGACTGTAGATGTTGACAATGACATGCCTACCTCCTCAAGAGCATTCCTTACCTGGCTAGATGTTGTGAAAGGGTTCCTCTTCACCATGAGCAGAATTTTGCGGTCATCCACTTTACTTGTCTTCCATGGTCTTCCAGGCCTTTTGCTGTTGCTGAGCTTGCCAGTTAATTCCTTCTTTTCAGGATGTTCCAAACTGTTGTATCGGCCACTCCCAATGTTTTTCCTATCTCTCTGATGGGTTTGTTTTGTTTCCTCAGCCTAATGATGCCCTCCTTCACTTGCATGGACACCTCTTTGGACCTCGTGTTGGGAGTTCCAGTGAACAGCTACCAAATGCAAATGTAACACTCAGAACCACATCCAGGCCTTTTATCTGCTTGACTGGTCATGGGGTACCCAGGAAACAGGCCACTCCTGGCCATACAACTGCTTGTCAGCCATTCGTTCCATTACTTATGAGCCACCAACAATGGGTATGTGTGTATGCCACTGGCTGTACTTCCTGAATGGTTAGTGCCCCATTTTTGTCAAACTCCTTGAATTACAGCTGATAGTCCTGACTTTGCTCCCATCTGGGTGTGTTTCCTTTCAACTTCAACGAGGTGGTGTACAGAGGCCAACTGTCAAAACAGTTATCCTTATTCCAATATTTCTGGTCCTGACTGTAGATCAGCTATGGATGACTAATGAATCATGGCTTTCACAAACATTCAGCATGATTTTCTCTTTTTTTCAGATTTTATTATTTTTTGTATTCCTCTTACCTCATTTTTTAAATCAGGACCAGGCTGCTTACGGTCCATCTCTCCCTAACAGTTTCTACCTGTCCCAGATCCGGCACGAGGGGCCAGCTCCGGGTCCCGTCAGCTAAGGAGTTGGGGGTTCTTCTGGAGGGCCTGTTATTTGATCTGACCGGGGCCCTTGTGATCACACGGAATGAGGGGGAGGTTGGTGTTTTTGATCAGATTGCACCTGAAAGGACTCTCCTGTCCCAGGGATCCCAGAACTCCCCCAGTTTATGGAGTAGGTAAAGGAGCTGAAATGGGAGAAGAGACACAGTGTCGCTGGAGGGAGAGAAGGAGTGAACCCGATCAAACACAAGTTAGAGCTGCTCTTAAGGCACATCTGACACCTCTGCTCCATGAACAGTATTGGCTACCAATATGCTTCCAGGTGGAATTCAAGGTGCTGGTGGTTACCTTTAAGGCCCTTGGTGGCTTCGGACCAGGCTGCTTACGGTCCATCTCTCCCTAATGGTTTCCACCTGTCCCAGATCCGGCATGAGGGGCCAGCTCCGGGTCCTGTCAGCTAAGGAGTGTCGGATGGTGGGGAGCAGGAGGAAGACCTTTTCTTCCGTGGCACCCGCCCTGTGGAACTTCATTCCATCTGATATTAGGTTAGCCCTGACCCTTGGTTTCTGCCTCGGCCTGGAGCCCTGGAACTGTGATGTATCTTGGCATTGTTGGTTATTTTATGATGTTTCGCTGAGTGTTTTTATTTTAGGTTAAGTGTTTTATTTGAATTTACGTATTTTATTTCAGCTGCCCGGAGTCACGAATATGAGATGAGCAGCTGTATAAATCAAATAAATAAAGAAAATATGTTTAAATTAAGTATTAATTTCAGTGCATCTCCAACAACGTAAATGCAAATGAGGTCATTTTTTCTTTCTTGAAATCAGCTTATGGAATGGAGCATGACAATTACAAGGAGCCCAACATAGTGCTATTCCAAATGACCAAGTCTGAAGAAAGGAGTAAGAAAAGCTGCATAATGAATGGAACGAAGAAATCTCCGCCTGGATACAGTGAAGTCCTTGACGTCCCAACCCAGCAAGTTCACCAACAAGAAGACAAGGGAAGATATCTTGGATATCGCAAAAGAGACCGAGAGAAATCTGATTTCACTAAACGTACAACGCAGACTGAAGAGGAACAATGTGAATATCGAGAGGATGGGCAAAGTATCACTCCTACCTCCTATCTTGTTTTAGATGACCACTCATACATCAAAGAGAAACCATATGCCTTTATAAACTCCGGGGAAAACTTCACTTTGAGAAGTCATCTTATTTGCCATAAAGAGGAGAGACCGGATGAGTGTGGAAAGGGATTAAGTAAGAAACAGTTGTTTATTTTGCCCCCAAAAAATCCGCCAAGGGAGAAACCCTGTAAATGTCTTCAGTGTGGAAAGTCGTTCACGCAGAGAGGTAACCTTATCACACATGAAAGGATCCACACGGGGGAAAAACCATATAAATGTCTGCAGTGTGAAAAGTCGTTCACTCAGAGAAGTATCCTTATGAGACATGAAATGATTCACAAAGAAAAACTCTATAAATGTCTGCAGTGTGAAAAGTCGTTCACTCACAGATTTACCCTTATCACACATGAAAGGATCCACACAGGGGAAAAACCCTATAAATGTCTGCAGTGTGGAAAGACCTTCACTCACAGATTTACCCTTATCACACACGAAAGGATGCACACGGGGGAAAAACCCTTTAAATGTCTGCAGTGTGGAAAGACTTTCACTGATAGATGTAACCTTATCAGACATGAAAGGATCCACACCGGGGAAAAACCCTATAAATGTCTGCAATGTGGAAAGACCTTCACTCAAAGAGGTCACCTTATCACACACGAAAGGATGCACACGGGGGAAAAACCCTATAAATGTCTGCATTGTGGAAAGACCTTCACTGTAAGACATAGCCTTATCACACATGGAAGGATCCACACGGGGGGAAAACCCTATAAATGTCTGCAGTGCGGAAAGACCTTCACTGTGAGATATAGCCTTATCGCACATAAAAGTATCCACACGGGGCAAAAACCCTATAAATGTATGCAGTGTGGAAAGACCTTCACTGATCGAGGTAAGCTTATCACACATGAAAGGATGCACACGGGGGAAAAACCCTTTAAATGTCTGCAGTGTGGAAAGACCTTCACTCAAAGAGGTCACCTTATCACACATGAAAGGATGCACACGGGGGAAAAACCCTTTAAATGTCTGCAGTGTGGAAAGACCTTCACTGTGAGATGTAGCCTTATCACACATGGAAGGATCCACACGGGGGAAATACCCTATAAATGTCTGCAGTGTGGAAAGACCTTCACTGTGAGACGTAGCCTTATCAGACATGAAAGGATCCACACGGGAAGAAAACCCTATAAATGTCTGCAGTGTGGAAAGACCTTCACTCAAAGAGGTCACCTTATCACACATGAAAGGATGCACACGGGGGAAAAACCCTATAAATGTCTGCAGTGTGAAAAGTCATTCACTCAGAGAGGTACCCTTATCAGACATGGAAGGATCCACACGGGGGAAAAACCCTATAAATGTTTGCAGTGTGGAAAGACGTTCGCTGAGAGACGTAGCCTTATCACACATGGAAGGATCCACACGGGGGAAAAACCCTATAAATGTCTGCAGTGTGGAAAGACCTTCACTGTGAGATATAGCCTTATCACACATAAAAGTATCCACACGGGGCAAAAACCCTATAAATGTCTGCAGTGTGGAAAGACGTTCACTGCTCGAGGTAAGCTTACCAGACATGAAAGGATCCACACGGGGGAAAAACCCTTTAAATGTCTGCAGTGTGGAAAGACCTTCTCTCAGAAAGGTAACCTTATCACACATGAAAGGATGCACACGGGGGAAAAACCCTTTAAATGTCTGCAGTGTGGAAAGACCTTCACTGATAGACGTAGCCTTATCAGACATGAAAGGATCCACACGGGAGGAAAACCGTATAAATGTCTGCAGTGTGGAATGACGTTCGCTGAGAGACGTAGCCTTATCACACATGAAAGGATCCACACGGGAGAAAAACCCTATAAATGTCTGCAGTGTGGAAAGACCTTCAGTCAAAGAGGTCACTTTATCGCACATGAAAGGATGCACACGGGGGAAAAAACCTATAAATGTCTGCAGTGTGGAAAGACCTTCACTGTGAGACGTAGCCTTATCAGACATGAAAGGATCCACACGGGGGGAAAACCCTATAAATGTCTGCAGTGTGGAAAGACCTTCACTGTGAGACGTAGCCTCATCAAACATGAAAGGATCCACAAGGGCGAAAAGCCCTATAAATGTCTGCAGTGTGGAAAGACCTTCACTCAGAGAGGTAATCTAATAAAACATGAAAGGATCCACACGAGAGAAAAACCCTATAAATGTCTGCAGTGTGGAAAGACCTTCACTCAAAGAGGTCACCTTATCACACATGAGAGGATGCACACAAGGGAAAAACACTATAAATGTCTGCAGTGTGGAAAGACCTTCACTCAAAGAGGTCACCTTATCACACATGAGAGGATGCACACGGGAGAAACCCTATAAATGTCTGCAGTGTGGAAAGACCTTCACTCAAAAAGGTCACCTTATCACACACGAAAGGATGCACACGGGGGAAAAACCCTATAAATGTCTGCATTGTGGAAAGACCTTCACTGTAAGACATAGCCTTATCACACATGGAAGGATCCACACGGGGGGAAAACCCTATAAATGTCTGCAGTGCGGAAAGACCTTCACTGTGAGATATAGCCTTATCGCACATAAAAGTATCCACACGGGGCAAAAACCCTATAAATGTATGCAGTGTGGAAAGACCTTCACTGATCGAGGTAAGCTTATCACACATGAAAGGATGCACACGGGGGAAAAACCCTTTAAATGTCTGCAGTGTGGAAAGACCTTCACTCAAAGAGGTCACCTTATCACACATGAAAGGATGCACACGGGGGAAAAACCCTATAAATGTCTGCATTGTGGAAAGACCTTCACTGTAAGACATAGCCTTATCACACATGGAAGGATCCACACGGGGGGAAAACCCTATAAATGTCTGCAGTGCGGAAAGACCTTCACTGTGAGATATAGCCTTATCGCACATAAAAGTATCCACACGGGGCAAAAACCCTATAAATGTCTGCAGTGTGGAAAGACCTTCACTGTGAGACGTAGCCTCATCAAACATGAAAGGATCCACAAGGGCGAAAAGCCCTATAAATGTCTGCAGTGTGGAAAGACCTTCACTCAGAGAGGTAATCTAATAAAACATGAAAGGATCCACACGAGAGAAAAACCCTATAAATGTCTGCAGTGTGGAAAGACCTTCACTCAAAGAGGTCACCTTATCACACATGAGAGGATGCACACAAGGGAAAAACACTATAAATGTCTGCAGTGTGGAAAGACCTTCACTCAAAGAGGTCACCTTATCACACATGAGAGGATGCACACGGGAGAAACCCTATAAATGTCTGCAGTGTGAAAAGTCATTCACTCAGAGAGGTACCCTTATCAGACATGGAAGGATCCACACGGGGGAAAAACCCTATAAATGTTTGCAGTGTGGAAAGACGTTCGCTGAGAGACGTAGCCTTATCACACATGGAAGGATCCACACGGGGGAAAAACCCTATAAATGTCTGCAGTGTGGAAAGACCTTCACTGTGAGATATAGCCTTATCACACATAAAAGTATCCACACGGGGCAAAAACCCTATAAATGTCTGCAGTGTGGAAAGACGTTCACTGCTCGAGGTAAGCTTACCAGACATGAAAGGATCCACACGGGGGAAAAACCCTTTAAATGTCTGCAGTGTGGAAAGACCTTCTCTCAGAAAGGTAACCTTATCACACATGAAAGGATGCACACGGGGGAAAAACCCTTTAAATGTCTGCAGTGTGGAAAGTCCTTCACTGATAGACGTAGCCTTATCAGACATGAAAGGATCCACACGGGAGGAAAACCGTATAAATGTCTGCAGTGTGGAAAGACCTTCACTGTGAGACGTAGCCTTATCAGACATGAAAGGATCCACACGGGGGGAAAACCCTATAAATGTCTGCAGTGTGGAAAGACCTTCACTGTGAGACGTAGCCTCATCAAACATGAAAGGATCCACAAGGGCGAAAAGCCCTATAAATGTCTGCAGTGTGGAAAGACCTTCACTCAGAGAGGTAATCTAATAAAACATGAAAGGATCCACACGAGAGAAAAACCCTATAAATGTCTGCAGTGTGGAAAGACCTTCACTCAAAGAGGTCACCTTATCACACATGAGAGGATGCACACAAGGGAAAAACACTATAAATGTCTGCAGTGTGGAAAGACCTTCACTCAAAGAGGTCACCTTATCACACATGAGAGGATGCACACGGGAGAAACCCTATAAATGTCTGCAGTGTGGAAAGACCTTCACTCAAAAAGGTCACCTTATCACACATGAAAGGATCCAAATGGGGAAACCCTATCAATGTCTGCAGTGTGAAAAGACATTCTCTCAGAAATGTACCCTTATCACACATGAAAGGATCTATACAGGGGAGAAGCCATATATATGCCTGCTGTGTGGAAGAAGATTCAACCGGAGTGGTCACCTTATGAAACATCAGCCATCCTACACGGGGGAGTAACTATATACGTGCCTGCAATGTGGAAGGCAGTTCATTGGATGTTCAAACCTTGTGAAGCACGTAAGAAGCCACACAATGGAGAAGTCAGAGTACAGAGTGTGGAAAGAGCTTCTGTGACAACAGCGTCCTTGTTTGCCATAAAAGGATCCACACAGGAGAAAAACCGTACAAATGCATGGAGTGTGGGAAGAACAGGCGAAACTGTCACCTTGTGAAATAAAATTCACACAGGAAAAAAACCTTACAGTGAAATAATCCACATGAGAGAGAAACCATAACTTGGGAGCTTTCATCACAAGTGTTTTCTTCTCAAAAAGGGACCCACATGGGAAAAGCAATGGAAAAATGTGGACTGTGGAGTAACGTTCACTTGGAAGAGTAACCTGATCAGACCTAAAGGAATCTATATGGGAGAACCATAAAAACATCTGAAGTATGGAAATGGATTCAAAAGGGGCAGAGCCCTTATTTCCCATAAGAGGTCTTGTTTTGGGAGGAATGTCTGGACTGCAGAAAAAAATTCAGGAGAAGCACTGGAACAGAATTGGTAACGAAAATGTGTTGAATGGAATATCTGAAGGAGAAGAAAAGATGGAAAGAGACCCAAAGAGGAATGCTGTCAAATAGCATGGCATTGTAGTGATGGGGTCAGGAATGTTCCGGCTGGAAATGAGCTAAGTTTGGCAAGGGATATTCAGAGAAAGGACTAATAAAAGAAAGCAGCCCATCAGAATACCTGGTGCTCTGTGGATTTGGCCAAAGGAAGGAAAAACACAACTAAATTTGTATTTTGCCTCCATCTTCTTCACCAAGGAAGTATGAGTCCCTCCCTACATTCTGAGACCGAACCTCAAGTATTTCCCCAGTTTAAGACTTCCAGTGAGGATTTAGTCATCTTCGGCGGAGCGGAAATAGCACTACAGCAGAGATCGGAGCCCAGAAGCTAGTGCTGGATGCCGAACTTCCTCTGGATAAAGGAGGGATTGTGAAATAACTCACTTGATCTCTGGACAACTGCTTTCCATAAGTTACCTGCAAAAATGGAAGCTTTTGCAGTTTGCTTGCAAGTTGAGTGGTTGGGAGGCGCGGGATTCTATCTACGTTCATGGCTGTGGTGCAGCCAATATGGGCACAAGTACTGGCCAATCCTCATTTCTTAATCATATTTGGATTACACTATGGTATTGGGAATTTATGCCCCAAGTGAGGATAAAGGAACTTTTTATAAACAACTTATGGAGCGATTGAGAAGTTTTTCTTATGAAAATAGGTGGGGGAATTGAATGGAGTGATTTCTCCACAATTAGATAGAACATCAGAGAAGAATATTAAAATTACTCAAGGTAAATCACCAAAATCTTTTTTTGATTTGATGGATAATTTAGGTCTAGTAGATACATGGAGACAGAAAAATGGGAACTCTAGAGAATATACTTATTTTTCAGAAAGACATAGATCTTTTCAAAAATAGATCTGATTTGGACCTCAAAACATTTGGCTACTAAGATCTCTAAATGAGATTTTATCAAAGACTTTTTCTGATCATAACTCTGTGAGTTTGGTTTTAAAAGGAAACCTACTTCTTTAAATGGATATTAAATGAAACGTTATTACAAAAGGAGTTGATAGTGGAGGCTTACAAAAAGAAAGTAACAGAATTTTTTGAAAACAAATAGAGGTACAGATTTAAGAATGGTTTATGATACAAGTAAAGTTTTCATCAGAGGTTATTTCATACAACATAATAATCATAGGAGTCCCCCGTTGGGGGAGATTGGCGGTGATAGAAATATGAAAAATAAATAAATAAAATAATTGTTGTTTATTCGTTCAGTCGCTTCATATATATATATATATATATATATATATATATATATATATATATTTAAGATTTTAAATATACAAAGTTAAAAGTTGAAAAGAAACAGAAATAGGAAGAGGAGAAAAAAGTGTAGTAAAGGAAAAGAAAGAAAGAGAAAACAGACATAGAAATTGGACAACTTCCGATCTATCTATGGTCATAGGAATAGAAAGTAATTTGTTCTTACATGCTGGCTATTCATATAACATTCATATACATTTCTTGTCTAATATATTCTATTTATATATAATCTAATCATCAAAACCCCATGCAAGCTTTGTTCCTCCTGCTTTTTGCAAATAGTCCATCAAAGGTTTCCACTCTTTAAGATAGTAACGATTTGAATTTTCTTTTAATAAACATGTCAATTTGTCATTTTCTGCCATATCCAATAATTTCAACATCCATTCCTGTATCGTTGGTACAATTTGATTTTTCCAGTTTTGTGCATATAAGAGTCTGTAAGAGTCCGATGCTGTAATCATATATTGTATTATTCTAAAAAGATGTTTTTCTATTTGTACATCCAAAATTCCGAGTAAAAAAAATTCTGGTTTAAATGGTATTCGTATTTGTAGTATATTTTGCATCAGTGAATGTATTTCAATCCAACATTTCTTTGCCATTTTACATGTCCACCACATATGGTAAAAAGACCCCTCTTGTTTTTTACATTTCCAACATAAGTTGGAAATATTCCCATACATTTTTGCAAGTTTTTGTGGGGTCATATACCATCGGTACATCATCTTATAAAAGTTTTCTTTTAGATTATAACACAAAGTAAATTTTAATCCTTTAATCCACATATCTTCCCATTGTTGCAATTGTATATTGTGGCCAATATTTTTTGCCCATTGAATCATACAGTCTTTAACTTGTTCCTCCACCATTTCTCCTTTTAACAATAATTTATACATTTTAGCAATTAAGTGTTCATCAGTTTCACATAATTGTATCTCAAACTCTGATTTGGTTTGTTCAAATTCCAATTTTTTTTAAATCTAATTTAAATTTCTCTATAAGTTGCATATAGGAAAGCCATTGTAAAGTATACCCTTCTTGAGCAAGTTCTTTTGATTTTGTTACATAGTGCCCTTGTTCCTTTTTTAAAAAGTCCTTATAAGTCAGCCACTTACCCTTATTTCTTACTTCTGTTCTATGAAATGCTTCTTGCGTGGAAATCCATAAGGGTCTCCTATAACATAAAGTTGATTTATATTTATTCCAAATTCTCAACAAAGATCTTCTAATATAGTGATTTTTAAAGTCCACATTAACTGTAGCTTTGTCATACCATAAATATCCATGCCATCCAAATCTTAATTCATGTCCCTCCAAATTCAATAATTTTTCATTTTTCAAAACAATCCATTCTTTAAGCCATACCAAACCACAAGCTGCATGATATAATTTCAAATCCGGGAGGCCTAAGCCACCTCTTTCTTTTGAATCTTGCAAGACTTTATATTTTATTCTTGGTTTTTTCCCTTGCCAGATAAACTTAGAAATATCCCTCTGCCACTGTTTAAATGGTTCCTCTGATGTCAATCCCCTTCATGGATCACTGCCTTGTCGTGGCGAAGGGGCTTGCGTAACTCAATGAAGTCAGGTCAAGAAGAACAGGTCATGATGGAGAGTTCTGACAAAACGTGGTCCACTGGAGGAGGGAATGGCAAACCACTCCAGTATTCTTGCCAAGAAAACCCATGGACAGTATCAAAAGGCTAAAAGATATGACGCCGGAAGATGAGCCCCTCAGGTCGGAAGGTGTCCAAAATGCTACTGGGGAAGAGCAGAGGGCAATTCCGAGTAGCTCCAGAAAGAGTGAAGCGGCTGGGCCAAAGCCAAAAGGACGCTCAGCTGTGGATGTGTCTGGAAGTGGAAGGAAAGTCCGATGCTGTAAAGAACAATATTGCATAGGAACCTGGAATGTAAGATCTATGAATCAAGGTAAGCTGGATGTGGTCAAACATGAGATGACAAGATTGAACATCGACATCTTGGGAATCAGTGAACTAAAATGGACAGGAATGGGCGAATTTAATTCAGGAGACCATTATATATACTACTGTGGGCAAGAATCCCTTAGAAGAAATGGAGTAGCTCTCATAGTAAAAGAGTGGGAAAGGCAGTACTGGGGTACAACCTGAAAAACGACAGAATGCTTTCAGTTCGAATCCAAGACAAACCATCCAACATCATAGTGATCCAAGTCTTTCAAGAAGTTGGAGGTGGTGTTTGTAGAGGGTCCATGTTTCACAGGTGTACAAATTACTTGGGAAGATAGGCGGACTAATGTTAGCGTATTAGAAGAAGCGAAAACCACTAGCATTGAAACAATGATCATCCAACATCAACTTTGCTGGACCGGTCATGTTGTTCGAATGCCTGACCATCGTCTTCCAAAGCAGCTACTTTACTCCCAACTTAAGAATGGAAAACGGAATATTGGTGGACAGCAAAAGAGATTCAAAGATACTCTCAAAGCTAATTTAAAAAAATGTAATATCAGCATTGAGAACTGGGAAGCCCTAACTCATGAGCGTTTCAATTGTAGGTCATCCTTTATTAATGGCGCTATGGACTTTGAAGAAGCACGAGTACAGGGCGAAAAGGAGAAAAGAGCTAAAAGGAAGGCACGTCAGGCAAACCCTCATCATGACCGTCTCCCACCCGGAAACCTATGCCCTCATTGTGGGAGGTTGTGCGGATCCAGAATTGGCCTTTATAGCCACTTACGGATCCACCGTTAAAATTTTACCTTTGGAAGACAATCTTACTCGGCTACGAGTGATCGCCAATGAATGATCCAAGTCTATGCCCCAACCACTGATGCCGAAGAAGCTGAAGTTGACCGGTTCTATGAAGACCTACAACACCTTCTAGAACTAACACCAAAAAAAGATGTCCTTTTCATCATAGGGGACTGGAATGCTAAAGTAGGAAGTCAAAAAATAACCGGACTAACAGGCAAGTTCGGCCTTGGAGTACAAAATGAAGCAGGGCAAAGGCTAATAGAGTTTTGTCAAGAGAACAGGCTGGTCATAGCAAACACTCTTTTCCAACAACACAAGAGACGACTCTACACATGGACATCACCAGATGGTCAATACCGAAATCAGATTGATTATATACTTTGCAGCCAAAGATGGAGAAGCTCTATACAATCAGCAAAAACAAGACCTGGAGCTGACTGTGGTTCAGATCATGAGCTTCTTATCGCAAAATTTAGGCTTAAATTGAAGAACGTAGGGGAAACCACTAGACCACTCAGGTATGACCTAAATCATATCCCTTATGAATATACAGTGGAGGTGAGGAATAGATTTAAAGGATTAGATCTGGTAGACAGAGTGCCTGAAGAACTATGGATGGAGGTTCATAACATTGTACAGGAGGCAGCAACTAAAACCATCCCAAAGAAAAAGAAATGCAAGAAAGCAAAGTGGCTGACTGATGAGGCTTTACAAATAGCTAAGGAAAGAAGGGAAGCAAAAGGCAAGGGATAAAGGGAAAGATATAACCAACTGAATGCAGATTTCCAGAGAATAGCAAGGAGAGATAAGAAGGCCTTCTTAAATGAACAGTGCAAAGAAATCGAGGAAAACAATAGAATGGGGAAGACTAGAGATCTTTTCAAGAAAATCGGAGATATCAAGGGAACGTTTTGTGCAAAGATGGGCATGATAAAGGACAAAAAAGGCAGGGACCTAACAGAAGCAGAAGAGATTAAGAAGAGGTGGCAAGAATACACAGAAGAACTATACAAGAAAGATCTTAATATCCCTGATAAATACGATGGTGTGGTCACTGACCTTGAGCCGGACATCCTAGAGTGTGAAGTCAAGTGGGCCTTAGGAAGCATTACTAACAACAAAGCTAGCGGAGAAGACAGTATCCCAGCTGAGCTATTTAAAATCCTAAAAGATGATGCTGTTAAAGTGCTGCACTCAATATGCCAACAAATTTGGAAAACTCAACAGTGGCCACAGGATTGGAAAAGGTCAGTTTACGTTCCAATTCCAAAGAAAGGCAATGCCAAAGAATGTTCAAACTACCGTACAATTGCACTCATTTCACATGCTAGCAAGGTTATTCTCAAAATCCTACAAGCTAGGCTTCAGCAGTATGTGAACTGAGAACTACCAGAAGTGCAAGCTGGGTTTCGAAGAGGCAGAGGAACTAGAGATCAGATTGCCAACATTCGCTGGATCATGGAAAAAGCAGAGTTCCAGAAAAACATCTACTTCTGCTTCATTGACTACGCTAAAGCCTTTGATTGTGTGGATCACAACAAACTGTGGCAAAGTCTTAAAGAGATAGGAGTACCAGACCACCTTACCTGTCTCCTGAGAAACCTGTATGCGGGTCAAGAAGCAACAGTTAGAACCGGACATGGAACAACCGACTGGTTCAAAATTGGGAAAGGAGTACGACAAGGCTGTATATCATCACCGTGCTTATTTAACTTATATGCAGAATACATCATGAGAAATGCCGGGCTGGATGAATCACAAGCCGGAGTTAAGATTGCCGGGAGAAATATCAACAACCTCAGATATGCAGACGATACCACCCTAATGGCAGAAAGTGAAGAGGAACTAAAGAGCCTCTTGATGAGGGTGAAAGAGGAGAGTGCAAAAGCTGGCTTGAAACTCAACATTAAAAAAACTCAGATCATGGCATCTGGTCCCATCTCTTCCTGGCAAATAGAAGGGGAAGAAATGGAAGCAGTGACAGATTTTATTTTCTTGGGCTCCAAGATCACCGCAGATGGTCACTGCAGCCATGAAATTAAAAGACGCTCCTTGGGAGGAAAGCTACGGCAAACCTAGACAGCATATTTAAAAGCAGAGACATCACCTTGCCGACAAAGGTCCGTATAGTTAAAGCTATGGTTTTCCCAGTAGTAATGTATGGCTGTGAGAGTTGGACCATAAGGAAGGCTGAGCGCCGAAGAATTGATGCTTTTGAACCGTGGTGCTGGAGAAGACTCTTGAGAGTCCCTTGGACTGCAAGGTCAAATCAGTCAATCCTAAAGGAAATCAACCCTGACTGCTCATTGGAAGGACAGATGGTGAAGCTGAAGCTCAAATACTTTGGCCACCTAATGCGAAGAGAGGACTCACTGGAAAAGACCCTGATGCTGGGAAAGCCTGAAGGCAAAAGGAGAAGGGGACAGCAGAGGATGAGATGGTTAGATAGCATCACCGATGTAATGAACATGAATTTGAGTAAACTCTGGGTGACAGTGGAGGACAGGAAGGCCTGGCGTGCTATGGTCCATGAGGTCACGAAGAGTCGGACACGACTAAATGACTGAACAACAATAACTGATGTCAATATAGGTAGTGTTTGAAAAAGGTATAAAATTCGTGGTAATATATTCATTTTGATCGCTGATATTCTACCTAATAATGATAATTGCAATTTTTCCCATCGATCTAAATCTTTTTTAATGTCTGTCCAAAGTGGAATATAGTTATTTTGAAATAATTTGACATTCTTAGATGTTAAATAAACTCCCAAAAATTTTACTTTTTTCTCCATAGAATATCCCGTCATTTCTCTCAATTTCTCTTGATGGTAATCCATATTCTTAGACAAAACTTTTGTTTTTTGTAAATTCACTTTGAACCCTGCTAACGACCCAAAGTCTTTAAGTTTCTGCATCAATATCTCAATCCCATCTAGTGGGTTCTCTAAGGTAATGACTAGATCGTCAGCAAAGGCTCTTAATTTATAAACTTCCTTTTTGACTCTAATGCCATGAATACCATTATCTTGTCTAATATCTCTAAGCAAGACTTCTAAGACCAATATAAACAAAAGTGGAGATAAAGGACAACCTTGTCTTGTACCCTTTTGTATTTCACATGGTTTACTAAATTCTCCGTTAACAATTATTTTTGCATGTTGTGGGGTATATATTGATTTAATCCACTTAATGAAATTTCCTCCAAAATTCATAGTCTCCAATACTTTAAACATAAAAGACCAATTTAAATTATCAAAAGCTTTTTCAGCATCTATAAATATCAAGGCAGCTTGTTTTTCATTATGTTGTTCCAAATACTCCAAAACATCCAGGACATTTCTAACATTGTCTCTAATTTGTCTTTTAGGTAGAAATCCTGCTTGATCTTGATGAATAAAATTTCTAAGGATATTTTTCAATCTTTCCGCCAGTACTGTTGTAAATATCTTATAGTCATTATTCAATAATGATATTGGTCTATAGTTCTTTGTTGAATTCAAATTTTGCTGCTCTTTCGGAATCAATGTAATGTGGGCCTCTTTCCAAGTTTCCGGCATAATTCCTGTTTCCAAAATCAAATTCATAGTTTTCTGAAGAGGTGTACATAGTTCATCTTCGAAACATTTATAATAAGCTGCCGATAGGACATCCGGTCCTGGCGCTTTTCCACTATTGATTTTCTTAAAGGCCGTTGTCATTTCCTCTGTTGTTATAGGATTATTAAGCATTATTCTTTGTTGATCATTTAGAACAGTTAATCTTTGCTTACTCATATATTCATCAATATCAGCTAGTTCAAGGGTCGGAATTGGCGGCTCGTGAGCCAGATCTGGCTCTTTGGCCCCTTGACGCTGGCTCTTTCTCCCTGTCTGCCGCCCGACATCGGAAAGCCGGTCTCCGGAAGCAGCGCGAACCCTGGAGAAGAAACAGAGATGCTGATTGGTGGAGGCTCAGAAGGAAGGATGCCTCCACCAATCAGCGTCTCTGTTTCTTCTCCAGGAGAAGAACCCTGGAGAAGAAACAGAGACGCTGATTGGTGGAGGCTCAGAAGGAAGGACGCCTCCACCAATCAGCGTCTCTGTTTCTTCTCCAGGAGAAGAACCCTGGAGAAGAAACAAGAGACGCAGATTGGTGGAGGCTCAGAAGGAAGGACACCTCCACCAATCAGCGTCTCTGTTTCTTCTCCAGGAGAAGAACCCTGGAGAAGAAACAGAGACGCTGATTGGTGGAGGCTCAGAAGGAAGGACGCCTCCACCAATCAGCGCGTGCCAAAGGAGCAGAGGGGCAGGCTGAACAAGGCGAAGCCCGATTGCCCTGCTTCCCAAAGGCGCGAAAAAAAGACTGCCAGAGAGGAGGACAGGCAGTGGAAGAGCTGCAGCCGGGAGGCCGCGGAGTCTCCGGGGGCGGCCGCCCCGTCCAGCCCCCCCCGGCCGGCCCCGCGGCTCGCCCAGGCCGCCCGGGTGCTGCACGAGCAGGTGCACCAGGATAAAATGAAGTCCTGTTCGTGCAGCGTTCTAAGACGGCGAATCTCACTCTCGTTCTTGGGTGTGCAAGTTTGCACAAGATGTATTGAGGTAAGGCTTAGTGAGGGCTCCAGGGGGGCGGCAAGGCATCTCCTGCTCGGGTCCCATGTAGAGCGCATTGCAATAATCTACGTGGGAGATGAGAGCATGAGTGACTGTACGGAGGGCATCGCGTTCCAGGAATGGGCGTAACTGGTGCACCAACCTAAGTTGTGCAAAAGCCCTCCTAGCCACGACTGCCACCTGCTCTTCGAGCAGGAGTCGTGAGTCTAGAAGAACCCCCAGGTTACGCACCGGTTCTGAGCGGGGTAGTGCTACCCCGTTGAGAACCAAAGATGATAATTTCCCAGAAGACGCTAAGCCATCAATCCACAGCCACTCGGTCTTACCAGGGTTCAACTGAAGCCTGTTGTTCCCCATCCAGGCCCTCACAGCCCACAGGCACTGGGACAGGGTGGACACAGCATCACTTACTTCACCAGGGATGGAGATATACAATTGAGTATCATCCGCATACTGATGATACCTCATCCCATGGTGTCGGATGAACTCACCCAGCGGTTTCATGTAGATGTTAAACAGGAGAGGAGAGAGAACCGAACCCTGCGGCACCCCACATAGGAGTGAACGTGGGCTGGATCTCTCCTCCCCTATCACCACCGACTGGGAGCGGCCCTGGAGGAAGGAGGTGAACCAGCGCAAACTACGCCGCCCACCCCCAACTCCCTAAGCCGACCCAAAAGGATACCATGGTCAATGGTATCGAAAGCCGCTGAGAGGTCCAAGAGAGCCAGGATGGATGCACTACCTCCATCCCGCTCCCACCAGAGGTCATCCGTAAGCGCAACCAATGCAGTCTCTGTCCCGTATCCTGGCCTGAAACCTGACTGAAAAGGGTCAAGATAATCCGCTTCATCCAGGGTCCTTTGAAGTTGCAACGCCACCACTTTCTCAACCATCTTTCCCAAAAAGGGAAGGTGGGAGACTGGATGAAAATTGTCCAGTATGGTAGAGTCCAGGGATGGCTTCTTGAGGAGGGGGTGCACCAATGCCTCCTTAATGGCAGTAGGAACCACCCCCTCCGACAAGGATGTACTAATCATAGCCTGGACCCATCCACCTGTCACCTCCACGGCCGATTTCACTAGCCAGGAAGGGCAGGGATCTAAATAGCATGTGGTGGGATTAACAATTCGAAGGATCCTGTCCACTTCCTCAGGTCCAACAGGATCAAATTGCTCCCAGATAATAGGGCAAGACCGCTCTCCCAGCATCTCCCCAGACTGCAATCCAGGCATGGAGTCCAACTTAGACTGAATCCGAGTGATTTTATCCTGCAGATGCTCAGAAAATTCTTCCGCACGGCCCTGCAGGTGGGTGGTCGAAACCACCCTACCCAAGAGAGATCGAGTATTCTTAAACAGGGCCGTCGGGCGGCATTCTGCGGATGCAATAAGAGCGGAGAAATATTTATGTTTCGCCGCTCTTACCGCCACAAGGTAGGCCTTAATAGCAGCTCTAGATTGTGTTCAGTCGAATTCCGTCTTCGTCTTCCGCCAGCGGCGTTCTAGACGTCTCTTCACCCTCTTCAAGACCCTCAACTCCTCCGTAAACCACAGGGAGTGACGGCTCGAATAGGGCTTGAGAGGTCGCATCGGCGCGATCCTGTCCAAGGCACCGGCCGCCTCCCTATTCCAAGTTGCGGCCAGTGTCTCCGCTGGACCGTGCAGCAGATCCTCAGGTATTACCCCCAGCTCCCTCTGAAACCTCAATGGGTCCATAAGTCACCGGGGGCGGACCAATCGAATAGGTCCAGCCTCCCTGCGGAGTGGGGCGGCATAAGAGAATCCTAAGGATACCAGGACATGATCTGACCATGACAACGGGGATAGTTCTAACTTTCCCCTCAGGTCACTGCCATTGCTCTGACAAGAAAACCAAATCTGGAGTGAGTCCACTGTCTCGAGTCGGATCCCGAATAATCTGGGACAGGCCCATGGCTGCCATGGTAGCCATGAACTCCCGAGCCGCTTCCGAGGCATGCCCCAAGGACGGCAAGTTAAAATCCCCCAGGACCATAAGCCTGGGGAACTCCACCGCCAACCCCGAGACGGCCTCCAGCAGCTCAGGCAGGGAGGTTACTACGCAGCAGGGGGGCTGGTACAATAGCAACACTCCCAACTGTTCACGGGCACCCAACTTGAAAAACAGGGTCTCACATCCGGATACTTGTGGAGCAAGGCCCCTGAAAGCCATCAAGGATTCTCTGATGATAACTGCCACCCCTCCTCCCCTACCCCGGTCTCTTGGCTGGTGCCACACCCGAAATCCAGCCGGGCACATCTCCAAGAGGGCTACTCCTCCCTCTGGGCCCAGCCAGGTTTCGGTAATACACGCCAGGTCCGCCCCCCTCTCTGTGATTAATTCACTTATGAGAGGGGCTTTGTTATTTACTGACCTGGCGTTGAGTAGCAGCAGCCGGAAGCCGGGGCCCTCAAGGATCCGCTGACCAGAGCCTGGAGGACCAGAACGCACCACCGGTACTAAACACCGGGGGTGCCTTCCCCAAAGATGGCCTGTCCTCCGGTTCCCGTCACAATATCTCCTGCCCGTCACCACCTCCAAGCCATTATCCATTGGCTTGTCCCTCAGACATATCTCTTTACTTTTAATTTCATTCAAAATCGATTGATTTTTTTCTCGTTTCTTTCTCCTCATTTGAGCATTATATTGAATGAAATAACCCCTCATATAAGCTTTACTGGCGTCCCAAACAGTTTGGGTACTAGTACCCTTATTTAAATTCAATAAAAAAATATTCTCTTAGCCTTTTCTTACATGTATCTACAACGTCCTCTTTCCGAAAGATTGACTCATTTAATCTCCATCGAAATATATTCCTTTTCCCTTTGATAGTTAACAATACAGGATTATGATCTGAGAAGGTTTTAGGTAGTATTTCAACCTTGTTGACATCCATCATTAAACTTTTAGAAATCAAAAACATATCTATTCTAGAAAATGATTTATACCTCTCTGAGTAATATGTATATTCTTTAGAGTTCCCATTCATAAGTCTCCAAATATCTTGTAAGTCCAACATGTCTTTCAAATCAAAAAATGTTTGGGGTAGTTTTCCCTGTGTGGGTTTCACATTTTTTTGCGAATGTCTATCTTCCATTGGGAGAATCACCCCATTCCAATCACCCATGAAACACCAATTCTCATATGATAAGTCCAAAAGTTTATCCATCAAATTCTTATAAAATAGTCCTTTATCAAAATTTGGAGCATAAAGTCCAACCATCAATATTTTAGTCCCTTGTATATTTACTTCCACTGCAATATATCTTCCTTCTTCATCAGTCAGTATTAACTTTGAGTTCAGTTTTTGTTGTATATACAAAACTACCCTCTTAGTTTTTTTTTAATCCATCTGAAATAAATTCTTCTCCTAATTGTTTTTGAATCAGATACTTGATGTTCTTTTTACAAATATGAGTCTCTTGTAGACAAATTATATCCAGTCTGTTTTTTCAGAAAATGAAAATTTTTCTTTCTTTTTTGGGGGCAATTTGCTCCATTGATATTCCATGTTAGATATTTATAGTCCATAATGTTTTAATATTTAAAAGTCCTTTCTTAAACCCAATCCAGAAGCTCCCATCTCCGATAGATCTTCACTCTTTTCCTTATCTTCAGATGTCTTTCTCTTTTCCTCCAAGTCTTTGGATGCATCACTCATGTCTGTCTTGTATTTCTCTAAAAATGCTTTTGCTTTTAAAATGGAAGTTATCTTAAATCTTTGCCCTTTAAACATGAAAGATAAAGGGACGCGGTGGCTCAGCGGGTTAAACCACTGAGCTGTAGACTGCCGATCGGAAGGTCGGCAGTTCGAATCCCCGTGCAATGAGGTGAGCTCTCGTTGCTCGTCCCAGCTCCTGTCAACCCAACAGTTTGAAAGCTTTGCGAGTAGATAAATGGGTACCACCTTAAGTGGGTAAAATTGCTGGCGTCCTGTCGGGGGTCACCCACCAAACGGAAGATCTTTGGAATGGCGGTGGCTACGACGGATCCCGGAAAAAGCAGCTTCATCTACAGGACGTCGGCAGCCGGCTCCGACGCAAGGCATTGTGGGGCTTGTAGTCCAAGTAGCCTCGGAAAAGTCGGTTTCCTTACCCCTTTCCTTAGCGCACGGTTAAATTGAAAATGTATAATATGAAATGTATAACATGAAATGTATATGTGTATGTAAGCCGCCTAGAGTCCTCTGTTAGGGGATAGGCGGGGTATAAATATCAATATAAATAAATAAATAAATAAATAAATAAATAAATACTCCTACTCTTTCCCATCTAAATGGTATATTATTTTGCTTTAATTTGTGAAGAAGGAGTAATCTTTTCTTTTTTTAAATATTCTTAGGGGTACTTCTTTTAAAACAATTATATCTTTCCCTGCTATATTTAATCTGGTGTAATGGTATAATGTTTCTTCAAGATTTGCTCTTTTGTAACTTTCCTCACAAAGTATATCAATATATCTCTTGGCACATTCTTTTCTCTAGAATAGCGTGAATTGACACTTTATGCAATGTTCTGTTCAAATACATACAAATACATAATTACACAAATTATGCAATAGCAGAAACAGCAAATAGAAACCAGCAAACTGACACAGAAAAAATCATCCACAGAATTTCTGTTCCCCTCCTCTGCAAAAACAAAAATACAGCTGACATAGATAACCTGTTAGCTGTTAGCTGACACTTTTGAGGCAGAGGTTTGCTGTGCTTTTAGATACCGCAGGACTTTTTTCAACCCTTGCCAGCCTCGCATAGATGGCTTGACCATTTTGCAGGCTTTTAGCACCTCACCTGGGCAAGCTAAATTAGGGCGTGTCCACTGCGTTAAATGAAGCAAACTACTTACTGTAGAGTGATATACATCAGATTAAGGATAAGCTTCCTCACACATGACACTCTAGGAAATCAAGAATCATAGAATTCTCTATTCTGAGCTCTAGAAACTTCAATACCAAGATAAATGCTTGAATTTGCCTAACTCCTTCAGCTGGAAATACTGCCTCAGCTGACTGACAAATTCGTGTACAAGGTGGAAGGATCCAGTTGCTAAGCAGAAAACAACCACATAAGTAAGAAGTACTATACAAACTTCTAAAATCTCTTATGTACAGAGAGAAATTAGCACGTGACTTTTTACATCCCAGTTTTTATCAGAGTTGCATCTTAGCACTGATGCTATCAATGACTGGCCTGCTTTAAATCCATAAAGCGCCTTGTGAAGTCAATAGACTTTCTGGGGATTGTCACACATGTATAGCCAGAGGCCTGCCTCATACACACTGTTTCAGGGAGATCTACATTCAAATATGCTGTGTCAACATCAAACAATGAAAATGGACAACCATTCCACGCTACGCAACCAGAGAACGTACCACACGTAAACATTATGGCCTAGCTGTGGGTGCATACATGAGATCATATCTCACAAACTCCTCTTATGAACAAAACCCTGAGCAACAAGCCTGGCTTTACACTGCAGAGTATTATCAGGAAGAATCTTCTTTCTGAACACTCATCTGGAACCTACAGCTTACTAGGATAGGGGCAGGTCAGTTAATTCAAACACTTCACCAAAGCCTCAAACTCACTATCCATAGCTGTGTTCCAATGTTTCCTGCCTCTCAACAGGCATGAGCAACACGTCTTGAAAAGACTGGGTTTTTTACAGGTAATTTGACACACTGTCACCTGCTGAATCACAAATCTGTCAGGCTTCACACCCTTTGTGGAATGAGAGGACCTATGAGGAATGACCACTGTTTTCCTCATCACCGTCTTCTTCCTTTCCACTACCTGACTACCCCCTCCAGGCCCTGCACCTGCTCAGGTGAAATGTCCACTTCCTTCAGCTGAGGGGCCCTTTTTAACACACTAGGAGACTGGGGAACAGAAGATACCTGAACTGGTTTTTGTCCATCTACTGGAGCATGGACAGTAGGTTTTACACTAGAAGTGCAGCAACACTTCTACAACATTAGCATATAACCTTTCCCAACCAGTAGGCTGCTTTAAAAATAGCACTTCTGGAGATTTGGATTAGACCATGGCCTAATAAAAAACAATAAGCCTTGGATTTTAGTGAACAACCAACAACCTGAAGCACTGTGCTTTTGGTTTGTTCTTCCTTCCCTGAGACCTCGGGATGTGAACACATGCAAATGTTCCAAAGACATGCACGTACTTCAGTGAAGGGCGCTTGCCAAACAAAAGAAAAATAATGAACTTCTTTTACAGTTGAATTCTACAACCTGTTAGTCAGAAAACACTGCAGTCAAGGTAGCCTCTCCCCAGACACGGGATGGCACCTGAGCAACTAACATCAGGGTATTTTTTAATGGTATTCACAACACCAACACTCAGCTAGAATTCCAACATTGGCAAGTCTTTGGGAGATTCTTTTCCTACAAAGCCAATTCTGGAATACATGGCTTAGGAACTCTCCACTATGATCAGACTGGAACTGACCTACTTGATAACCATATTTTCTCCCCACTATTGCTACATACTCTTCAAAGTGAGCAAAGGCCTTCGCTTTAGACTTCAGCATGTAGCAAAAACACAAAGCAGGTATGATCATCAACCAGAAGGAACATGAAACGCACCCCACCATTACTTGGGAAATGGGGGGCAGCTAGGTCTCTCTATGAACCAACTGAAATGGTCTAGTTAACACTCTGTCACTTTGCCTAGCAACAGATGCAGTCCTGATCTTAGATTGTTTACACATAGTTTACACACGATACAATCAAGGAAACTTTCCACATTTTCTGGGTTCTAACTCAGGATACACTTTGGCTATCTGAGACAAACTTTCCAATCCAGGATACACCAGTACTCTGTGAAAATAATGGATGCATTTATGATGTGCGGAAACATTAAACACACAATTTCCTGTCCACACAATCTCCTACTTAGGAAGCATCTCATACAATTGATTTACAGTTTTCTTCTAACGCACTCAGTTTCATCCATTCAAAACCCTTGAACACAACAAGTACACTCAGACTTAACCAGGGCTGGAATACTGAGGAGAGAGAAAACTCAAGTGTAGGAACACATACACATACACATTTCACACAGAATTATCAGCTAAAGCAACTTGCTGAATTCAAGGCTTGCATTTTGTTAACAATAACTGTTCATGTTTACAAAACTTTACTGCAAGCCGAGTCCAACAACCAAGTCTCTGGAGATTGCTTACGTACAGCAGCCGGCAGAGTAGAAAACTTGGATTCATTGTTTAGCTGACTTCTGGCTTCCCCTCCTTTCATCAATCAGGCCTCTTGTGCACTGGCACCATCCGCTGGACGATACGGCAGGGAACAGCCTTCCAGTAAATGCTGAGAAGAATCACACCAAACATATTTCCTCACAGCAAATGCAGATTCCATTGCAGGTTTCACTTCAGCTGGAATGCTCTGTGTAGAATTCCCAGGAACAACAACAGATGGCTTACACTGCAGCTCCTCGAGGTCACAAGCCAGTTGTATCTCCTGGAGCCGATTTGTAAGATAATCCACAGTAATATCACAGGGAAATAACGTCTGTGTCTCTTTGACCAGCAGATCAAAACTGCAGTCCAAGCTTGACAAAATCACGCATGATTTTTCATATTCCCATAAAAACATGCCTTGTTCCTCAAGTGCAGTAAACAAAGCCTTGAGTTTATGAAGGTGGGTCATCACATTCTCACCCGGCTGCAGCTTCAAATTATAAAGCTGTCTTAATAGTCCAACAAGGGCAACAGAGTTCTGCCTTGTATTAAAGGCTCTAATAGCCTCCCAGCACTCGTGAGCAGTTGTTAAGTGGCTGATATACTTCAGTTCAGAGGATTTAATTCCCAAAAGCAATATGCTATAAGCACGGTCCAAACCCGCTTGCACTTCTTCAGAGGGATCCTCTGGAGGTGGATTTTCCACATACTGCCACAAATCTTCTTGTAAAAAGAATGATTTAATCTCTACACACCAGGTCAGATAGTTTGTGCCATCTAAAGGCTCAAATGGCAGACTGACCAGACCCTGTACAGCCATGCTGACCACTCAAAGAAAACATGTTTACTCTGAAATCAGCCTCTAAAATCAAACTCCCTTTTACAGCCAGGAAAACGCAGCAAAAAGCGCAATTTCCTCTCTGGGCCCATAACCTGTTGGAAAATGCTGGCTTACAGGGAGAGAGGTGCAGAGTAAACAGACACAGAGTGGAGCTTTTCAAAACTAAAAATCTTTACTTGTAGTTAAAGCAGAGATGTATACACATACATAGTACAGCGTTGCAAAGTAAAAACAGCTTATTAGCAAAATACATAAGCTTGTATGGAAAATCTTCCGTGTTGTTTCCACTGACAGACATTAAGGAGCACAATCCTTTGTTTACTCACAACAAGGAATAGCTACACACTTCTCAGTCCTCAGGAGCAGAACACATGAAGATGGCTACTAGACGAGCAGATGTCAAGAAGCACAGGACACCATTTTGCATGGGTAGAAATATACTTCTTTACCAACTTCTGATTGGCTAAAAACTAGGTGTGAAAAACACCAAGCACAAAGCATAGATCATAGCACATAACAGAACCTGCCATGAGGTGGCAGTGCTGCATCTAAGCAAGCATGCTGTCTCCCCCCTTCCTACATTCCCAGGACCAGCTTCCCACTGGAAGCATCAGGGAAATTGTTCCCATGCGAACTTTTATGTACTAGACATAAACAATGGATCATATGGTACCTTCACTGGCCACCTGCACCTTCATATCTATGGAAGATATGGGCAAAGCTATTCAAAGCTATGAGAAAGCTTTGTTTGGTCCAGAAAGCGATTTGCCATTTCCCATGAGAAATCTGACAGCTGACCGCTCAAAAAACACAGTTTTCATTAATCAAACAGGCACAAAAGCAGCCAAGAACGCAGGCAAAAAAGCATAAATCTCTCTGGGCGTCATAACCTGTCAGTTTGGTATGTGCTTGGTGCTTGTAAGGGAGGAGGCAAGAGTAAACAAACAGCAGAGCAGAGCTTTCTATGGCTATAATTTTTTACTGTAGATAAGCAGATATACAGACGATACGGCACAAGCATTTCTTGAAGGAAAAGCCAGACTGCTCACTTGAGGGAATGATATTAAAGGCAAAACTGAAGTACTTTGGCCACATAATGAGGAGACAGGATACCCTGGAGAAGAAGCTGATGCTAGGGAAAGTGGAAGGCAAAACGAAGAGGGGCCGACCAAGGGCAAGATGGATGGATTATGTTCTGGAGATGACAGACTCAACCATGGGGGAGCTGGGGATGGTGACGGCCGACAGGAAGCTCTGGCGTGGGCTGGTCCATGAAGTCACGAAGAGTCAGAAGCGACTGAACGAATAAACAACAAAAAACAAACTTAGGTATATCACGCTGCCATTGTTTAAAAGGCACTTCTGAAGCCAGTATAGGTACTGTTTGGAAAAGGTATAAAATTCTTGGCAAAATATTCATTTTAATCACTGATATTCTACCTAATAGTGATAGTTGCAGTTTCTCCCACCGATCTAAGTATTTTTTTATATCTGTCCAAAGTGAAAAATAGTTATTCTGAAACAAGTTGACATTCTTTGATGTTAAATGTATTCCCAAATATTTTACTTTTTCCCCCATTATAAATCCAGTTAATTCTCTCAATTTCTCTTGTTGGTGGCAATTCATATTCTTGGTTAAAACTTTTGTTTTCTGTAAATTCACTTTGAACCCTGCTAGCGACCCAAAGTCTTTCAATTTCTGCATTAGTAACTCAATCCCATCCAATGGGTTTTCTAAAGTAATGACTAGGTTGTCAGCAAAGGCTCTTAGCTTATAAACTTCTTTTTTAACTCTTATTTAACAATTATTTTAGCGGTTTGAGGGGTATATATAGATTTAATCCATTTAATAAAGTTTCCCCCAAAATTCATAGATTCCAATACTTTAAACATAAAAGGCCAATTTAAATTGTCAAAGGCTTTTTCAGCATCTACAAATATCAAAGCAGCTTGTTTTTCGTTATGTTGTTCCAAGTACTCCAATATGTCCAAAACATTTCGAACATTATCTCAAATTTGTCTCTTAGGCAAAACTCTTGCCTGATCCCCATGGATAAAATTCTTAAGAATAATTTTCATTCTTTCCGCCAACACTGTTGTGAATATCTTATAGTCATTGTTCAATAAAGATATTGGTCTATAATTCTTCGTTAAAGTTAAATCTTGTTGATCTTTTGGAATCAATGCAATATGAGCTTCTTTCCATGATTCTGGCATTACACCTGTTTCTAAAGTCGAATTCATAGTCTTTTGTAAAGGAAGACAAAGCTCATCTTCAAAGCATTTATAATAAGCCGCTGATAAACCGTCGGGACCAGGCACTTTTCCACTATTAATTTTCTTGAAAGCAGTTGACATTTCCTCTACTGTTATAGGATTATTAAGCAATAACTTTTGCTGATCAGTGAAAACAGTTAATTTTTGTTTACTCAGATATTTGTCAGTGTCATCTAATGGAACATCTTGCTTTTTATATAATGATGAATAACAATGAAAGGCTTCTTGGATACCTACGTTGTCCACCAAAGTTCTCCCCTCATGTTGTATTTTAGAAATTAAATTCTTTTGTCTTTGTTTCTGCAGTTTATAAGCTAACCATCTGCCTGGTTTATTTGCAAATTCAAAATGCTTCTGTTTCACAAATTTAATTTGAGTCTCTAATTCCTGTATCAATATCATTGACATTTGTTTTTGTAAAAATTTAATTTGAGTCATCAATGTTTCATCTAATGGATTATCTCTCAAACAAGTCTATATTTTATTTAATCTAAAATCAGTTGGATTTTCTCTTTTTCTTCTCATCTGAGCATTATATTGGATAAAGTAGCCCCTCATATAAGTTTTGCTGGCATCCCAAACAAACTGAATATTAGTGCCTTTATCTAAATTCAGTTGAAAGAATTCTCTTAACTTTTTTTTTACATGTATCAACTGTTTCATTTTTCCGTAAAATTGTCTCATTTAATCTCCATCGGAATGTATTTCTTTTCCCCTTAACAGTCAACATAACTGGATTATGATCTGAGAAAGTCTTAGGTAATATTTCAACCTTAGTAACATCTATCATCAAGCTTTTAGAAATCAAAAACATCTATTCGGGAAAATGATCTATATCTCTCCGAAAAGTATGTATATTCCCTAGAATTTCCATTCATGAGTCTCCAAATATCTTGCAAATTCAACATATCTTTCAAGTCAAAGAATGTTTGGGGTAATTTTCCTTGCGTAAGTCTCAATCTTTTTTGAGATTGTCTATCTTCCATTGGAAAAATTATCCCATTCCAATCACCCATAAGGCACCAATTTTCATAAGGTAAATCCAACAGTCTGTCCATTAAGTTTTTATAAAATACTCCTTTGTCAATATTTGGAGCATAAAGTCCCACAATCAACGTTTTAGTCCCTTGTATATTAACTTCAACTCCAACATATCTTCCTTCATCATCAGTCAATATCATTTGTGGATTCAGCTTTGGTTGTATATACAAAACAACGCTCTTAGTTTTTTTTAATTCAGCTGAAATAAATTCTTCTCCAAGTTGTTTTTGAATCAGATACTTAATATCTTTTTTACAAATATGAGTCTCTTGCAAACAAATTATATCCAATCTTGATTTCTTTAAAAAATGAAAAATCTTTTTCCTTTTTTTTTGAATTAGTTCCATTAATATTCCAAGTTAAGTATTTGTAATCCATATGGATATTCATATTTAAAAATTATTTATAAGGTCCAGTCCAGAAGCCCCCAACTCAGATAAATCCTCACCCATTTCACTGTCTTTTGGTGTCATTTCATTTTCTTTCAAGTCTCTTGATGTATCACTCAAATCTGCCTTATATTTCTCCAAAAATGCTCTCGCCTTTGGAATAGAATTTAATCTAAATCTTTGTTCCTTATACATAAAAGTTACTCCATCTAATCTTTCCCAACTAAATGGGATATTATATTGCTTAATTTATCTGTAAGAAATGAGTAATATTTTCTTTTCCTTAATATTCTTAAAGGAATTTCTTTTAATACAGTTGTTCTCTTTACTGCTATATTCAATCCAATGTTGTCGTGTTTCTTCAAAATTTGATCCCTAGTAACTTTTCTCACAAAATATATCAATATATCTCTTGGAACTTTTTTTTCTCTAGCATAGCGTGAATTAACTCTAAAAATTTCATATATTTCAAGATCAAGATCCTGTTGAAAGAACAGGATTTGGCTAGAGCAAAAACAATCATTTCCCTTGTATTCTCATCAGATTGTTCCGGAACTGCTCTTAATCTCAATATAAATTCTTCCTCCCACATTTCTGTTAATGCAGTAGCATCTAAATTTCGATCAATGTCTTTAGTAACTACTTCTGATTTAAATTCCAACATTTGCACCCTTCCTTGTGTATCTTTAAGATCCACTGACAAATTATCTACAACTTCTGTAACTTTCTAAACTTCCTTCCTAAATTCCTGCTTTAAATCCTGGGTCAATTCTTTTTTCATATCTTCTATCTTTTTATCAACCTGTTGACCCAGTGCTGTGATTGCATCTAAAACCCTTTGCATCTCCATCGAAGACCCTTCTGTTGGTTCTAGAGAGGGTCTTCTAACATCTTTCTCCTTTTCTTTCTCCTTCTTCCCTCTTGTGGCCATTGTAAAAATAATGTCACTGTTATAGGAGTTTTTTAAAAATGTCTTTCTTAATACTAATTCTTCCTCCTCCTTCTTCCAACACAGAGGGAAGAAAAAAGAAAGAGAAAAAAAATAGTCACCCAATAATAATAGTCATATCAACACAATTGTAATCCAATAAGTGCAAGAGTTTCTTTAAAAAAAATCCAAAAGACAGACAAAACACGATAAGAAAAAATAAACAACCCAGGCATTCTCAGGCAGCTTTATGTTCATTGAAAACTCAACCATAAAAAGCACAAGAAAAAACAGATTCATTAATCCAACAAAAATTTATAGGTAAAATAAAACAGTTTGTAATCCCAAATGTAAGGTAAGCCCATTTTACCATCAAAAAATCTTTTTAATCAAAATTCATTTTAAAAAAAAAACATCTATACCAAGGCAAAGTCCATTTATTAATTTCCATCCATATAAGGGTTCCTTGGCAAAGTATTAAAAAAAACAACTCACCAGCATTCTCAAACAAAGTCCAGAGTTAGATCTTAGATGGTAATAAAAATAATTATTTTTAAAAAAAGAAAACAAAAGAGGGAGAGATAAAAAACAAGATCCCCCTCCCACTCTCCTTTAAGTGTTCTAAGAAGTCAGATTCAGCTGGCGCTAGTGTCTTTACCTTAGGGCTTGCTGCCCCCTGCAGAGCTTTGTTCTTTCTCCAGTCGCTTTTGCCGCATCAACCCCCCCTCCTCTCATGGTGGAAAACGAGAGGGCGGAGAGGAGCAGCGATCCGTAACCCATTAGTCATCCATAGCTGATCTATATCAATCAGTTCTGCAAACCACAGTGTGTGTTGTTGATTCGTTCAGTCGCTTCCGACTCTTCGTGACTTCATGGAACAGCCCACGCCAGAGCTTCCTGTCGGCCGTCACCATCCCCAGCTCCCCCATGGTTGAGTCTGTCACCTCCAGAATATCATCCATCCATCTTGCCCTTGGTCGGCCCCTCTTCCTTTTGCCTTCCACTTTCCCTAGCATCAGCTTCTTCTCCAGGGTATCCTGTCTTCTCATTATGTGGCCAAAGTACTTCAGTTTTGCCTTTAATATCATTCCCTCAAGTGAGCAGTCTGGCGTTATTTCCTGGAGTATGGACTGGTCTGATCTTCTTGCAGTCCAAGGCACTCTCAGAATTCTCCTCCAACACCACAGTTCAAAAGCATCTATCTTCCTTCGCTCAGCCTTCCTTATGGTCCAGCTCTCACAGCCATAGGTTACTACAGGGAATACCATTGCTTTAACTATGCGGACCTTTGTTGTCAGTGTGATGTCTCTGCTCTTAACTATTTTATCAAGATTTGCCATTGCTCTCCTCCCAAGAAGTAGACGTCTTCTGATTTCCTGGCTGCAGTCAGCGTCTGCAGTAATCTTTGTGCCTAGAAATACAAAGTCTGTCACTGCCTCCACTTTTTCTCCCTCTATTTGCCAGTTATCAATCAAGCTGGTCGCCATAATCTTGGTTTTTTTTAGGTTTAACTGCAACCCAGCTTTTGCACTTTCTTCTTTCACCTTCGTCATAAGGCTCCTTAACTCCTCCTCGCTTTCAGCCATCAAAGTGGTATCATCTGCATATCTAAGATTGTTAATGTTTCTTCCAGCGATTTTAACTCCAGCCTTGGATTCCTCAAGCCCAGCACGTCGCATGATGTGTTCTGCGTACAGGTTGATAGGTAGGGTGAAAGTATACAGCCCTGCCGTACTCCTTTCCCAATCTTAAACCAGTCCGTTGTTCCATGCTCTGATCTTATCGTTGCTACTTGGTCGTTATACAGATTCCTCAGGAGGCAGACAAGATGACTTGGTATCCCCATACCACCAAGAACTTGCCACAATTTGTTATGATCCACACAGTCAAAGGCTTTAGAATAGTCAATGAAACAAAAATAGATGTTTTTCTGAAACTCCCTGGCTTTCTCCATTATCCAGCGGATATTGGCAATTTGATCTCTAGTTCCTCTGCCTTTTCTAAACCCAGCTTGTACATCTGGCAATTCTCACTCCATGAATTGCTGGAGTCTACCTTGCAAGATCTTGAGCATTACCTTACTGGCATGTGAAATAAGTGCCACTGTTCGATAGTTTGAACATTCTTTAGTGCTTCCCTTTTTTGGTATGGGAATATAAGTTGATTTTTTCCAATCTGATGGCCATTCTTGTGTTTTCCAAATTTGCTGGCATATGGCATGCATCAGCTTGACAGCATCATCTTGCAAGATTTTAAACAGTTCAGCTGGGATACCGTCGTCTCCTGCTGCCTTGTTATTAGCAATGCTTCTTAACGCCCATTCAACCTCACTCTTCAGGATGTCTGGCTCTAACTCACTGACCACACCGTCAAAGCTATCTCCAATATTATTATCCTTCCTATACAGATCTTCCGTATATTCTTGCCACCTTTTCTTGATCTCTTCTGCTTCTGTTAGGTCCTTACCATCTTGTTTTTGATCATACCCATTTTTGCCTGGAATTTACCTCCAATGTTTCTAATTTTCTGGAAGAGGTCTCTTGTCCTTCCTGTTCTATTGTCTTCTTCCACTTCCGCACATTGCTTGTTTAGAAATAATTCCTTATCTCTTCTGGCTAACCTCTGGAAATTTGCATTTAATTGGGCATATCTCCCCCTATCACTGTTGCCTTTTGCTTTCCTTCTTTCTTGGGCTACTTCTAGTGTCTCAGCAGACAGCCATCTTGCCTTCTTGGTTTTCTTTTTCTTTGGGACGTTTTTTGTTGCCGCCTCCTGAACAATGTTGCGAACTTCTGTCCATAGTTCTTCCAGGACCCTATCTACTAAATCTAGTCCCTTAAATCTATTCTTCACCTCCACTGCATATTCCTTAGGAATATTAGTGAGCTCATATCTAACTGATCTGTGGGTCTTCCCTGTTGCATATATTTTTTATGTCTGTAGAATATGGGGCTGAGTTTTTAAAAAGCCAGGCCTCAAACTTTTTTCCTGTGAGTTTCAAGAGGGAGCACATGTTCACCCCCCTTTCCTCAGGAATGTTAATTTGCCTTGGAGCCAGCAAGACTGATAGTTCTGACCAATCAGAATTAGCTGTTTGAGCTTTGCCCATATTGGGAATCTGTTGCGTAGGTGTTTTGGTCACATGCTGGATCCTGTCCATTCAGATGCTGGTCAAGTTAAGGTTTAAAATGTAAATGCCTTTTGTTCTCTTTACTCTGCACTGCTATCTAAATGTAAATAGCTATGTTAATCAGCCATGCCTTCTCTTCGGCTGAAGAAGAAGATTCAAGGTTTGTTCCTATGTTTTTTTGTTTTAAATAAAGCAACGTTTTTACTACAAGCTTGTCTTAATATTTTTCCATAACTCTGATCACAAATTTTATAAAACAACAAAATTCCCTATTCTCTTTAGTCTGATTCTAAATTTTGCAATAAGAAGTTCGTGATCTGAACTACAGTCAGCTCCAGGTCTTGTTTTTACCGACTGTATAGATGTCCGCCACCTTTGGCTGCAAAGGATGTAGTCAATCTGATTTCGGTGTCGACCATCTGGTGAAGTCCATGTATAAAGTCGTCTTTTAGGTTGTTGGAAGAGAGTGTTTGTTATGCACAGTGAGTTGTCTTGGCAAAATTCTATCAGCCTATGTCCTGCTTCATTTTGTTCTCCCAGACCATGCTTGCCTGTAATTCCAGGTGTCGTCTGACTACCCACCTTAGCATTCCAGTCTCCTGTAATGAAAATAGCATCTCTTTTTGGTGTATTATCCAGTAGGTGCTACAGATCCTCATAGAACTGATCTACTTCTGCTTCTTCAGCATCTGTGGTTGGGGCGTATATTTGGATCACTGTGATGTGAAATGGCTTACCCTGAATTTGAATTGAGATCATTCTATCGTTTTTTTGGATTGTATCCAAGCACTGCTTTAGCCACTTTATTATTAATTATGAAGGCTACTCCATTTCTTCTGTGGTCCTCTTGTCCACAGTAGTAGATCTGGTGGTCATCTGATGTGAAGTGGCCCATTCCAGTCCATTTCAGTTCACTGACACCTAAAATGTCTATATTTAATCTCGACATCTCACCAATAACCACATCCAATATGCCCTGGCTCATAGATCTTACATTCCAGGTTCCTATGGTGTGTTGATCTTTAGAACATCGGATTCGTCGTTCACCACCAGCACCGTCGGCTGCTAGCCGTCCTTTCGGCTTTGAGCTAGCTGCGTCATCACATCTGGGGCTAGTTGAACGTATCCTCTGTTCCTCCCCAGTAGCATTTTAACCATCTTCTGACCTGGGAGTCCCATCTTCCGATGGTATACCGACATATCTTTGGTTGTACTGATCCATTTAGTTTTCATGGCAAGGATACTGGGGTGGGTTGCCATTACCTTCCCCAGGGATCGTATTTAGTCTGACCTCTCTGCCACGACCTTCCCGTCTTGGGTGTCCCTTCACGGTTTAGCTCATGGTTTCATTGAGGTGCTCAAGCTCCAGCACCACGACAAGGTAACGATCTCCTTTGCTGGAGTTCTGGAGTCTGGGTTCACAGCAGTTGTCCATATTGGGAATCTGTTGCGTAGGTGTTTTGGTCACATGCTGGATCCTGTCCATTCAGATGCTGGTCAAGTTAAGGTTTAAAATGTAAATGCCTTTTGTTCTCTTTACTCTGCACTGCTATCTAAATGTAAATAGCTATGTTAATCAGCCATGCCTTCTCTTCGGCTGAAGAAGAAGATTCAAGGTTTGTTCCTATGTTTTTTTGTTTTAAATAAAGCAACGTTTTTACTACAAGCTTGTCTTAATATTTTTCCATAACTCTGATCACAAATTTTATAAAACAACAAAAGGTTCTGTGCCCAGGAACTGCTTCTGGATCAGAGACAAAACTTATGGAAACATGAGAAGAGGAAAGCTGAACTGATTCATCTGCATTTGAAGAGGCTTCTTTTGTTTTTTGAAACTTGCTGGCAGTTGCAAGAAGTTTCAATTGGAGGTGGAGTTTCTTGCCTCATGGTTTCAAGCCTCGTGTTTGGATTACTACAACAGGGGAGAGAAGAAGCAATGGCGGCTGCTGGAGCTTCGAGTTTTCAAGGTATGCCCCTGGAAAAGCTTTCTAATACTAATTATTTGAACTGGTCTTTGAAAATGGAGAGTTTCTTGAGGAGAGAAAATTTATGGTCTGCAATTTCTGAACGAATTCCTCAGAATCCAGATCAAGCTTGGCTGAGGAAAGATGAGAAATGCAAAGCCTCCATTATTTTGGCTGTTCAGGATGATCAGCTTATACATGTAAGAGGCAAAGAAACTTCCAAAGACTTATGGGACTATTTACATGATTTATATGTGAAAACTACTCCAGGCAGCAAGGTTATTTTAACCAAAAAGCTCTACAAGGCTCACTTGCCTGAGAATGGAAATTTGCCAGAGCATCTTAATAAGCTGCAAAACTATTTTGTGGAGCTTCAAGAGCGTAGGATGGAATTTTCCCCTCTGATGAAAGCTTATATAATGCTGTCTTCGTTGAATGAGTCCTGGGACACTTTAATTTGCTCCATGGAGGGAATCCCAGAAGCTGATCTAACTCCATCGTTTGTAACTACCCGGCTGCTTGCTGAGTGGGAGAAGCGCCAAGAGAAAGCTGCCTCCATTTCTACAATAAAGTCTTCTCGTGCCCAGCAGAGGGAGCGGAAGAGCTTTGAATTCCAAGCTTCTGCATTTTCCACCCAGAGATGCTTTACCTGTGGATCCCCTGCTCATCTCCAGAAGGACTGTGTCCAGTTTAAAAGCAAGAAGACTTCTAAGAAGAAAGAAGAAACTTCTAGAAAGAAGATTCTTCATGCAAAAGTTGTTGAGAACTCTGTTGATAAAGATTTGTGGGTTCTGGACAGTGGTTCAAATGCTCACATCTGTAACAATAAAAATTCTTTTCTGTCTTTGTCTAAAACTAACAAACAAAAAGTTTCCTTAGCAGATGGATCTGTATCCAAGATCGTGGGTGAAGGTGAGATCAATCTTCCATGTTTGGGGGAAACTGTTCAAAATGTTTTGTTTGTGCCTAATTTTCAAAGTAACCTCTTGTCTGTGGGACAGCTAGTTGCCTCAGGTTATGTTGTAACCTTTAAGAAAGAGGGTTGTGAAATTAGGAAGGATGGTAAAGTAGTTGCAAAGTGTTTGCAGAAAGATTTTCTTTACATTGTACAAAAGGCTGAGCAGCAAACTGCTAAGGCTGATTTTGAAAATAAGCCCATACACGATCAATGCATCCATTTATTGCATAGGAGATTTGCTCATGCTAATTTTAAGTACATATCTCAAATGCCTAGTTATTCTGCTGATTTAAAATTGAAACCTTGTGATAAGTATCTGGATTGTGCAGTTTACAAGGAGAATAAAACCACAAGGACTCCTGTGAAGAAGTTTTCTGATAGGTCCACCTCTAGGCCTCTAGAGATCATTCATTCTGATGTAATAGGCCCCTTTTCTCCTAGTCTTGGGGGAGCAAGGTACATTTTGACCTTCATAGATGATTTTTCCAGGTACACATTCATTTATTTGTTGAAACACAAAGATGAGGTCTTTGATAAATTTAAGGCTTTTGTGGCTTGGGCGAATGGAAAATTCCCAAGGCCAGTGTCTGCTTTGCAATCAGATTGAGGTGGAGAGTATCTATCCTCAAAGTTTAAAAGCTTTTTGTTAGAAAAAGGGATAGAACACATTTTAGCTAACCCTTACACTCCAGAACAGAATTCTGTTGCAGAAAGAGAAGGAAGAACACTGCAGGAAGCAATGATATGTTTGCTGAAGGATGCTAGTTTGCCTTTTAGGTATTGGGGAGAAGCTGTTTCTACAGCGTGTTATGTTCAGAACAGGCTGTTTAGCAGTGCAATTCAGGATGTGCCATTTCGTTTGTTCTGTGGTGTGAAGCCTAAAGTAAACCACCTCAGAGTTTTTGGAAGTGTAGCTTGGGTCCACATTCCAAAACAGCTGAGGCGCAAGGGGGCTTCCAGAACAAAGAAAACAATCTTTGTAGGGTATGAACAAAGTCAGAGGAGCTACAGGTTCATACTGGATAATCAATTGATAATTAGTAAAAGTGCTTCTTTTGCTGAGCAGAATTGGGATAAAATAAACTCTAGTTCTTCAGTTGATTTATCCATGAGGGAGCAGCAAAGTCTTGCTGATGGTGATTTGCAGGAATCACCTAGTGAAGTCAATGAGCAGGAAGCTGACTTGTCTGGAAAGTCAGAGGTTTCTGAGGACAATGGTGGGAATCAGAGTTTAAGTCCTGTCCTACCTCGCAGGTCTGAAAGGATTAATAAGGGAGTTCCACCTGATCGTTATCAAGTAGATGTTGTGAAGGCTTTTCACATTCACACAGAGCCTGAGTCTCTGGAAGAAATTAATGGGATGCCAGCTGAAATAGCTAAGTGTTGGCATGAAGCCATGCAGCAAGAATTGGATTCCTTAAAGGAAAATAAAACCTGGAAACTAGTAAATTTGCCTCCCAATCAGAAGGTTTTAGGTTGTAGGTGGGTGTTCAAACTGAAAAAAAATTCTGATGGTAAAATTCAGAAGTACAAAGCAAGGTTGGTAGCAAAAGGTTTTGCTCAAAGAAAAAATGTGGATTATGACAAAACTTTTGCTCCAGTGACAAAAGCTGAATCTATCAGGTTGCTTTTAAAGGTTGCTGCCATGAAGAAATTGTCTGTTTATCACTATGATATTCAAACTGCTTTTCTGTATGGTGATTTGGAGGAAAAATGCAACAACCTCCTGGTTATGAAAAAGAAAAACATCTTGTGTGTGAATTGCAGAGATCCATCTATGGATTGAAGTAGGCCGCGCGTTGTTGGAATATTAAGATGGATAATATTTTGCAAAAATTTGGGTTTCAGAAGGGAATTGCTGATCCATGTGTCTATGTAAAAAATGATAAGCAAAGTGTAATGTACTTGTGCTTGTATGTTGATGATTTGTTGCTGCTCACTTCATCTGATGAACAGAAGCATGCTTTTGAGGTTTGTATGAAAAACAATTTCACATTGAAATGTCTTGGAGCAGTTAACAATTACTTAGGATTAGAAATTCAGAGGGAAAAAGATGGCAGTTTTCTCATAAGTCAGAGTAGTAAAATTAAGAAACTGCTGGAGGATTTTAAAATGCAAGACTGTAAGTCTGTCTCCTCCCCCATGCTTCCCGAGTTTCTAAAAGAGGAGGGGGAGAAGGGGGATGGTGAGTTATCTGAAGGAGATAGTTTCAGGTCAGCCATTGGTAGTATTCTTTACATTGCAAACAATAGCCGTCTGGACATTTCTAACAGTGTGTCCATTTTGAGCAGGTTTGTGGAAAATCCCACATCTGCTGCAAAGTCTGGTTTAAAAAGGCTATTTCGTTATTTACAAGGCACCAAAGATTTTTGCTTAAGGTTGTCTGCTACAGACACAGAAGAAAAGTTAGAATGCTGGTGTGATTCAGATTGGGCTGGAGATCTCAGTGATAGAAAGTCTACTTCTGGAAGTGTAATTCAATTTGCAAAGTCCACTATTGCTTGGTTCTCCAGAAAGCAGACAGTAGTAGCCATTAGCACAGCTGAAGCCGAATTTTATGCTTTAGCACAACTGTGCAATGAGGTAATTTGGTTTACACAATTGTTGCAAGACATTGGAGTCATTTTATGACAGCCTGTAACAATTCATGAAGACAACCAAGCCTGTCTTCATTTGGCTTTATCTGAAAGTACCAGAAATCGCACTAAGCACATTGATGTGCGTTTTCATCTTGTTAAAGATTTTCTAGCCAAGAAAAAGGTTATTTTGAAATACTGTGATACTAAATTAATGTTGGCTGATATATTCACCAAGCCTCTAGTTGCCAGTAGGCACAAGGAGTTAGTTACCAAGCTGGGTTTGTTTCCATATTCTTTCTAGTCATAAAAAAAGGGGAGTGTTGCATATATTTTTTATGTCTGTAGAATATGGGGCTGAGTTTTTAAAAAGCCAGGCCTCAAACTTTTTTCCTGTGAGTTTCAAGAGGGAGCACATGTTCACCCCCCTTTCCTCAGGAATGTTAATTTGCCTTGGAGCCAGCCAGACTGATAGTTCTGACCAATCAGAATTAGCTGTTTGAGCTTTGCCCATATTGGGAATCTGTTGCCTAGGTGTTTTGGTCACATGCTGGATCCTGTCCATTCAGATGCTGGTCAAGTTAAGGTTTAAAATGTAAATGCCTTTTGTTCTCTTTACTCTGCACTCTGCTCTGCTATCTAAATGTAAATAGCTATGTTAATCAGCCATGCCTTCTCTTCGGCTGAAGAGGAAGATTCAAGGTTTGTTCCTATGTTTTTTTTGTTTTAAATAAAGCAACGTTTTTACTACAAGCTTGTCTTAATATTTTTCCATAACTCTGATCACAAATTTTATAAAACAACAAAATTCCCTATTCTCTTTAGTCTGATTCTAAATTTTGCAATAAGAAGTTCGTGATCTGAACTACAGTCAGCTCCAGGTCTTGTTTTTACCGACTGTATAGATGTCCGCCACCTTTGGCTGCAAAGGATGTAGTCAATCTGATTTCGGTGTCGACCATCTGGTGAAGTCCATGTATAAAGTCGTCTTTTAGGTTGTTGGAAGAGAGTGTTTGTTATGCACAGTGAGTTGTCTTGGCAAAATTCTATCAGCCTATGTCCTGCTTCATTTTGTTCTCCCAGACCATGCTTGCCTGTAATTCCAGGTGTCGTCTGACTACCCACCTTAGCATTCCAGTCTCCTGTAATGAAAATAGCATCTCTTTTTGGTGTATTATCCAGTAGGTGCTACAGATCCTCATAGAACTGATCTACTTCTGCTTCTTCAGCATCTGTGGTTGGGGCGTATATTTGGATCACTGTGATGTGAAATGGCTTACCCTGAATTTGAATTGAGATCATTCTATCGTTTTTTTGGATTGTATCCAAGCACTGCTTTAGCCACTTTATTATTAATTATGAAGGCTACTCCATTTCTTCTGTGGTCCTCTTGTCCACAGTAGTAGATCTGGTGGTCATCTGATGTGAAGTGGCCCATTCCAGTCCATTTCAGTTCACTGACACCTAAAATGTCTATATTTAATCTCGACATCTCACCAATAACCACATCCAATATGCCCTGGCTCATAGATCTTACATTCCAGGTTCCTATGGTGTGTTGATCTTTAGAACATCGGATTCGTCGTTCACCACCAGCACCGTCGGCTGCTAGCCGTCCTTTCGGCTTTGAGCTAGCTGCGTCATCACATCTGGGGCTAGTTGAACGTATCCTCTGTTCCTCCCCAGTAGCATTTTAACCATCTTCTGACCTGGGAGTCCCATCTTCCGATGGTATACCGACATATCTTTGGTTGTACTGATCCATTTAGTTTTCATGGCAAGGATACTGGGGTGGGTTGCCATTACCTTCCCCAGGGATCGTATTTAGTCTGACCTCTCTGCCACGACCTTCCCGTCTTGGGTGTCCCTTCACGGTTTAGCTCATGGTTTCATTGAGGTGCTCAAGCTCCAGCACCACGACAAGGTAACGATCTCCTTTGCTGGAGTTCTGGAGTCTGGGTTCACAGCAGTTGTCCATATTGGGAATCTGTTGCGTAGGTGTTTTGGTCACATGCTGGATCCTGTCCATTCAGATGCTGGTCAAGTTAAGGTTTAAAATGTAAATGCCTTTTGTTCTCTTTACTCTGCACTGCTATCTAAATGTAAATAGCTATGTTAATCAGCCATGCCTTCTCTTCGGCTGAAGAAGAAGATTCAAGGTTTGTTCCTATGTTTTTTTGTTTTAAATAAAGCAACGTTTTTACTACAAGCTTGTCTTAATATTTTTCCATAACTCTGATCACAAATTTTATAAAACAACAAAAGGTTCTGTGCCCAGGAACTGCTTCTGGATCAGAGACAAAACTTATGGAAACATGAGAAGAGGAAAGCTGAACTGATTCATCTGCATTTGAAGAGGCTTCTTTTGTTTTTTGAAACTTGCTGGCAGTTGCAAGAAGTTTCAATTGGAGGTGGAGTTTCTTGCCTCATGGTTTCAAGCCTCGTGTTTGGATTACTACAACAGGGGAGAGAAGAAGCAATGGCGGCTGCTGGAGCTTCGAGTTTTCAAGGTATGCCCCTGGAAAAGCTTTCTAATACTAATTATTTGAACTGGTCTTTGAAAATGGAGAGTTTCTTGAGGAGAGAAAATTTATGGTCTGCAATTTCTGAACGAATTCCTCAGAATCCAGATCAAGCTTGGCTGAGGAAAGATGAGAAATGCAAAGCCTCCATTATTTTGGCTGTTCAGGATGATCAGCTTATACATGTAAGAGGCAAAGAAACTTCCAAAGACTTATGGGACTATTTACATGATTTATATGTGAAAACTACTCCAGGCAGCAAGGTTATTTTAACCAAAAAGCTCTACAAGGCTCACTTGCCTGAGAATGGAAATTTGCCAGAGCATCTTAATAAGCTGCAAAACTATTTTGTGGAGCTTCAAGAGCGTAGGATGGAATTTTCCCCTCTGATGAAAGCTTATATAATGCTGTCTTCGTTGAATGAGTCCTGGGACACTTTAATTTGCTCCATGGAGGGAATCCCAGAAGCTGATCTAACTCCATCGTTTGTAACTACCCGGCTGCTTGCTGAGTGGGAGAAGCGCCAAGAGAAAGCTGCCTCCATTTCTACAATAAAGTCTTCTCGTGCCCAGCAGAGGGAGCGGAAGAGCTTTGAATTCCAAGCTTCTGCATTTTCCACCCAGAGATGCTTTACCTGTGGATCCCCTGCTCATCTCCAGAAGGACTGTGTCCAGTTTAAAAGCAAGAAGACTTCTAAGAAGAAAGAAGAAACTTCTAGAAAGAAGATTCTTCATGCAAAAGTTGTTGAGAACTCTGTTGATAAAGATTTGTGGGTTCTGGACAGTGGTTCAAATGCTCACATCTGTAACAATAAAAATTCTTTTCTGTCTTTGTCTAAAACTAACAAACAAAAAGTTTCCTTAGCAGATGGATCTGTATCCAAGATCGTGGGTGAAGGTGAGATCAATCTTCCATGTTTGGGGGAAACTGTTCAAAATGTTTTGTTTGTGCCTAATTTTCAAAGTAACCTCTTGTCTGTGGGACAGCTAGTTGCCTCAGGTTATGTTGTAACCTTTAAGAAAGAGGGTTGTGAAATTAGGAAGGATGGTAAAGTAGTTGCAAAGTGTTTGCAGAAAGATTTTCTTTACATTGTACAAAAGGCTGAGCAGCAAACTGCTAAGGCTGATTTTGAAAATAAGCCCATACACGATCAATGCATCCATTTATTGCATAGGAGATTTGCTCATGCTAATTTTAAGTACATATCTCAAATGCCTAGTTATTCTGCTGATTTAAAATTGAAACCTTGTGATAAGTATCTGGATTGTGCAGTTTACAAGGAGAATAAAACCACAAGGACTCCTGTGAAGAAGTTTTCTGATAGGTCCACCTCTAGGCCTCTAGAGATCATTCATTCTGATGTAATAGGCCCCTTTTCTCCTAGTCTTGGGGGAGCAAGGTACATTTTGACCTTCATAGATGATTTTTCCAGGTACACATTCATTTATTTGTTGAAACACAAAGATGAGGTCTTTGATAAATTTAAGGCTTTTGTGGCTTGGGCGAATGGAAAATTCCCAAGGCCAGTGTCTGCTTTGCAATCAGATTGAGGTGGAGAGTATCTATCCTCAAAGTTTAAAAGCTTTTTGTTAGAAAAAGGGATAGAACACATTTTAGCTAACCCTTACACTCCAGAACAGAATTCTGTTGCAGAAAGAGAAGGAAGAACACTGCAGGAAGCAATGATATGTTTGCTGAAGGATGCTAGTTTGCCTTTTAGGTATTGGGGAGAAGCTGTTTCTACAGCGTGTTATGTTCAGAACAGGCTGTTTAGCAGTGCAATTCAGGATGTGCCATTTCGTTTGTTCTGTGGTGTGAAGCCTAAAGTAAACCACCTCAGAGTTTTTGGAAGTGTAGCTTGGGTCCACATTCCAAAACAGCTGAGGCGCAAGGGGGCTTCCAGAACAAAGAAAACAATCTTTGTAGGGTATGAACAAAGTCAGAGGAGCTACAGGTTCATACTGGATAATCAATTGATAATTAGTAAAAGTGCTTCTTTTGCTGAGCAGAATTGGGATAAAATAAACTCTAGTTCTTCAGTTGATTTATCCATGAGGGAGCAGCAAAGTCTTGCTGATGGTGATTTGCAGGAATCACCTAGTGAAGTCAATGAGCAGGAAGCTGACTTGTCTGGAAAGTCAGAGGTTTCTGAGGACAATGGTGGGAATCAGAGTTTAAGTCCTGTCCTACCTCGCAGGTCTGAAAGGATTAATAAGGGAGTTCCACCTGATCGTTATCAAGTAGATGTTGTGAAGGCTTTTCACATTCACACAGAGCCTGAGTCTCTGGAAGAAATTAATGGGATGCCAGCTGAAATAGCTAAGTGTTGGCATGAAGCCATGCAGCAAGAATTGGATTCCTTAAAGGAAAATAAAACCTGGAAACTAGTAAATTTGCCTCCCAATCAGAAGGTTTTAGGTTGTAGGTGGGTGTTCAAACTGAAAAAAAATTCTGATGGTAAAATTCAGAAGTACAAAGCAAGGTTGGTAGCAAAAGGTTTTGCTCAAAGAAAAAATGTGGATTATGACAAAACTTTTGCTCCAGTGACAAAAGCTGAATCTATCAGGTTGCTTTTAAAGGTTGCTGCCATGAAGAAATTGTCTGTTTATCACTATGATATTCAAACTGCTTTTCTGTATGGTGATTTGGAGGAAAAATGCAACAACCTCCTGGTTATGAAAAAGAAAAACATCTTGTGTGTGAATTGCAGAGATCCATCTATGGATTGAAGTAGGCCGCGCGTTGTTGGAATATTAAGATGGATAATATTTTGCAAAAATTTGGGTTTCAGAAGGGAATTGCTGATCCATGTGTCTATGTAAAAATGATAAGCAAAGTGTAATGTACTTGTGCTTGTATGTTGATGATTTGTTGCTGCTCACTTCATCTGATGAACAGAAGCATGCTTTTGAGGTTTGTATGAAAAACAATTTCACATTGAAATGTCTTGGAGCAGTTAACAATTACTTAGGATTAGAAATTCAGAGGGAAAAAGATGGCAGTTTTCTCATAAGTCAGAGTAGTAAAATTAAGAAACTGCTGGAGGATTTTAAAATGCAAGACTGTAAGTCTGTCTCCTCCCCCATGCTTCCCGAGTTTCTAAAAGAGGAGGGGGAGAAGGGGGATGGTGAGTTATCTGAAGGAGATAGTTTCAGGTCAGCCATTGGTAGTATTCTTTACATTGCAAACAATAGCCGTCTGGACATTTCTAACAGTGTGTCCATTTTGAGCAGGTTTGTGGAAAATCCCACATCTGCTGCAAAGTCTGGTTTAAAAAGGCTATTTCGTTATTTACAAGGCACCAAAGATTTTTGCTTAAGGTTGTCTGCTACAGACACAGAAGAAAAGTTAGAATGCTGGTGTGATTCAGATTGGGCTGGAGATCTCAGTGATAGAAAGTCTACTTCTGGAAGTGTAATTCAATTTGCAAAGTCCACTATTGCTTGGTTCTCCAGAAAGCAGACAGTAGTAGCCATTAGCACAGCTGAAGCCGAATTTTATGCTTTAGCACAACTGTGCAATGAGGTAATTTGGTTTACACAATTGTTGCAAGACATTGGAGTCATTTTATGACAGCCTGTAACAATTCATGAAGACAACCAAGCCTGTCTTCATTTGGCTTTATCTGAAAGTACCAGAAATCGCACTAAGCACATTGATGTGCGTTTTCATCTTGTTAAAGATTTTCTAGCCAAGAAAAAGGTTATTTTGAAATACTGTGATACTAAATTAATGTTGGCTGATATATTCACCAAGCCTCTAGTTGCCAGTAGGCACAAGGAGTTAGTTACCAAGCTGGGTTTGTTTCCATATTCTTTCTAGTCATAAAAAAAGGGGAGTGTTGCATATATTTTTTATGTCTGTAGAATATGGGGCTGAGTTTTTAAAAAGCCAGGCCTCAAACTTTTTTCCTGTGAGTTTCAAGAGGGAGCACATGTTCACCCCCCTTTCCTCAGGAATGTTAATTTGCCTTGGAGCCAGCCAGACTGATAGTTCTGACCAATCAGAATTAGCTGTTTGAGCTTTGCCCATATTGGGAATCTGTTGCCTAGGTGTTTTGGTCACATGCTGGATCCTGTCCATTCAGATGCTGGTCAAGTTAAGGTTTAAAATGTAAATGCCTTTTGTTCTCTTTACTCTGCACTCTGCTCTGCTATCTAAATGTAAATAGCTATGTTAATCAGCCATGCCTTCTCTTCGGCTGAAGAGGAAGATTCAAGGTTTGTTCCTATGTTTTTTTTTGTTTTAAATAAAGCAACGTTTTTACTACAAGCTTGTCTTAATATTTTTCCATAACTCTGATCACAAATTTTATAAAACAACAAAATTCCCTATTCTCTTTAGTCTGATTCTAAATTTTGCAATAAGAAGTTCGTGATCTGAACTACAGTCAGCTCCAGGTCTTGTTTTTACCGACTGTATAGATGTCCGCCACCTTTGGCTGCAAAGGATGTAGTCAATCTGATTTCGGTGTCGACCATCTGGTGAAGTCCATGTATAAAGTCGTCTTTTAGGTTGTTGGAAGAGAGTGTTTGTTATGCACAGTGAGTTGTCTTGGCAAAATTCTATCAGCCTATGTCCTGCTTCATTTTGTTCTCCCAGACCATGCTTGCCTGTAATTCCAGGTGTCGTCTGACTACCCACCTTAGCATTCCAGTCTCCTGTAATGAAAATAGCATCTCTTTTTGGTGTATTATCCAGTAGGTGCTACAGATCCTCATAGAACTGATCTACTTCTGCTTCTTCAGCATCTGTGGTTGGGGCGTATATTTGGATCACTGTGATGTGAAATGGCTTACCCTGAATTTGAATTGAGATCATTCTATCGTTTTTTGGATTGTATCCAAGCACTGCTTTAGCCACTTTATTATTAATTATGAAGGCTACTCCATTTCTTCTGTGGTCCTCTTGTCCACAGTAGTAGATCTGGTGGTCATCTGATGTGAAGTGGCCCATTCCAGTCCATTTCAGTTCACTGACACCTAAAATGTCTATATTTAATCTCGACATCTCACCAATAACCACATCCAATATGCCCTGGCTCATAGATCTTACATTCCAGGTTCCTATGGTGTGTTGATCTTTAGAACATCGGATTCGTCGTTCACCACCAGCACCGTCAGCTGCTAGCCGTCCTTTCGGCTTTGAGCTAGCTGCGTCATCACATCTGGGGCTAGTTGAACGTATCCTCTGTTCCTCCCCAGTAGCATTTTAACCATCTTCCGACCTGGGAGTCCCATCTTCCGATGGTATACCGACATATCTTTGGTTGTACTGATCCATTTAGTTTTCATGGCAAGGATACTGGGGTGGGTTGCCATTACCTTCCCCAGGGATCGTATTTAGTCTGACCTCTCTGCCACGACCTTCCCATCTTGGGTGTCCCTTCACGGTTTAGCTCATGGTTTCATTGAGGTGCTCAAGCTCCAGCACCACGACAAGGTAACGATCTCCTTTGCTGGAGTTCTGGAGTCTGGGTTCACAGCAGTTGTCCATATTGGGAATCTGTTGCGTAGGTGTTTTGGTCACATGCTGGATCCTGTCCATTCAGATGCTGGTCAAGTTAAGGTTTAAAATGTAAATGCCTTTTGTTCTCTTTACTCTGCACTGCTATCTAAATGTAAATAGCTATGTTAATCAGCCATGCCTTCTCTTCGGCTGAAGAAGAAGATTCAAGGTTTGTTCCTATGTTTTTTTGTTTTAAATAAAGCAACGTTTTTACTACAAGCTTGTCTTAATATTTTTCCATAACTCTGATCACAAATTTTATAAAACAACAAAAGGTTCTGTGCCCAGGAACTGCTTCTGGATCAGAGACAAAACTTATGGAAACATGAGAAGAGGAAAGCTGAACTGATTCATCTGCATTTGAAGAGGCTTCTTTTGTTTTTTGAAACTTGCTGGCAGTTGCAAGAAGTTTCAATTGGAGGTGGAGTTTCTTGCCTCATGGTTTCAAGCCTCGTGTTTGGATTACTACAACAGGGGAGAGAAGAAGCAATGGCGGCTGCTGGAGCTTCGAGTTTTCAAGGTATGCCCCTGGAAAAGCTTTCTAATACTAATTATTTGAACTGGTCTTTGAAAATGGAGAGTTTCTTGAGGAGAGAAAATTTATGGTCTGCAATTTCTGAACGAATTCCTCAGAATCCAGATCAAGCTTGGCTGAGGAAAGATGAGAAATGCAAAGCCTCCATTATTTTGGCTGTTCAGGATGATCAGCTTATACATGTAAGAGGCAAAGAAACTTCCAAAGACTTATGGGACTATTTACATGATTTATATGTGAAAACTACTCCAGGCAGCAAGGTTATTTTAACCAAAAAGCTCTACAAGGCTCACTTGCCTGAGAATGGAAATTTGCCAGAGCATCTTAATAAGCTGCAAAACTATTTTGTGGAGCTTCAAGAGCGTAGGATGGAATTTTCCCCTCTGATGAAAGCTTATATAATGCTGTCTTCGTTGAATGAGTCCTGGGACACTTTAATTTGCTCCATGGAGGGAATCCCAGAAGCTGATCTAACTCCATCGTTTGTAACTACCCGGCTGCTTGCTGAGTGGGAGAAGCGCCAAGAGAAAGCTGCCTCCATTTCTACAATAAAGTCTTCTCGTGCCCAGCAGAGGGAGCGGAAGAGCTTTGAATTCCAAGCTTCTGCATTTTCCACCCAGAGATGCTTTACCTGTGGATCCCCTGCTCATCTCCAGAAGGACTGTGTCCAGTTTAAAAGCAAGAAGACTTCTAAGAAGAAAGAAGAAACTTCTAGAAAGAAGATTCTTCATGCAAAAGTTGTTGAGAACTCTGTTGATAAAGATTTGTGGGTTCTGGACAGTGGTTCAAATGCTCACATCTGTAACAATAAAAATTCTTTTCTGTCTTTGTCTAAAACTAACAAACAAAAAGTTTCCTTAGCAGATGGATCTGTATCCAAGATCGTGGGTGAAGGTGAGATCAATCTTCCATGTTTGGGGGAAACTGTTCAAAATGTTTTGTTTGTGCCTAATTTTCAAAGTAACCTCTTGTCTGTGGGACAGCTAGTTGCCTCAGGTTATGTTGTAACCTTTAAGAAAGAGGGTTGTGAAATTAGGAAGGATGGTAAAGTAGTTGCAAAGTGTTTGCAGAAAGATTTTCTTTACATTGTACAAAAGGCTGAGCAGCAAACTGCTAAGGCTGATTTTGAAAATAAGCCCATACACGATCAATGCATCCATTTATTGCATAGGAGATTTGCTCATGCTAATTTTAAGTACATATCTCAAATGCCTAGTTATTCTGCTGATTTAAAATTGAAACCTTGTGATAAGTATCTGGATTGTGCAGTTTACAAGGAGAATAAAACCACAAGGACTCCTGTGAAGAAGTTTTCTGATAGGTCCACCTCTAGGCCTCTAGAGATCATTCATTCTGATGTAATAGGCCCCTTTTCTCCTAGTCTTGGGGGAGCAAGGTACATTTTGACCTTCATAGATGATTTTTCCAGGTACACATTCATTTATTTGTTGAAACACAAAGATGAGGTCTTTGATAAATTTAAGGCTTTTGTGGCTTGGGCGAATGGAAAATTCCCAAGGCCAGTGTCTGCTTTGCAATCAGATTGAGGTGGAGAGTATCTATCCTCAAAGTTTAAAAGCTTTTTGTTAGAAAAAGGGATAGAACACATTTTAGCTAACCCTTACACTCCAGAACAGAATTCTGTTGCAGAAAGAGAAGGAAGAACACTGCAGGAAGCAATGATATGTTTGCTGAAGGATGCTAGTTTGCCTTTTAGGTATTGGGGAGAAGCTGTTTCTACAGCGTGTTATGTTCAGAACAGGCTGTTTAGCAGTGCAATTCAGGATGTGCCATTTCGTTTGTTCTGTGGTGTGAAGCCTAAAGTAAACCACCTCAGAGTTTTTGGAAGTGTAGCTTGGGTCCACATTCCAAAACAGCTGAGGCGCAAGGGGGCTTCCAGAACAAAGAAAACAATCTTTGTAGGGTATGAACAAAGTCAGAGGAGCTACAGGTTCATACTGGATAATCAATTGATAATTAGTAAAAGTGCTTCTTTTGCTGAGCAGAATTGGGATAAAATAAACTCTAGTTCTTCAGTTGATTTATCCATGAGGGAGCAGCAAAGTCTTGCTGATGGTGATTTGCAGGAATCACCTAGTGAAGTCAATGAGCAGGAAGCTGACTTGTCTGGAAAGTCAGAGGTTTCTGAGGACAATGGTGGGAATCAGAGTTTAAGTCCTGTCCTACCTCGCAGGTCTGAAAGGATTAATAAGGGAGTTCCACCTGATCGTTATCAAGTAGATGTTGTGAAGGCTTTTCACATTCACACAGAGCCTGAGTCTCTGGAAGAAATTAATGGGATGCCAGCTGAAATAGCTAAGTGTTGGCATGAAGCCATGCAGCAAGAATTGGATTCCTTAAAGGAAAATAAAACCTGGAAACTAGTAAATTTGCCTCCCAATCAGAAGGTTTTAGGTTGTAGGTGGGTGTTCAAACTGAAAAAAAATTCTGATGGTAAAATTCAGAAGTACAAAGCAAGGTTGGTAGCAAAAGGTTTTGCTCAAAGAAAAAATGTGGATTATGACAAAACTTTTGCTCCAGTGACAAAAGCTGAATCTATCAGGTTGCTTTTAAAGGTTGCTGCCATGAAGAAATTGTCTGTTTATCACTATGATATTCAAACTGCTTTTCTGTATGGTGATTTGGAGGAAAAATGCAACAACCTCCTGGTTATGAAAAAGAAAAACATCTTGTGTGTGAATTGCAGAGATCCATCTATGGATTGAAGTAGGCCGCGCGTTGTTGGAATATTAAGATGGATAATATTTTGCAAAAATTTGGGTTTCAGAAGGGAATTGCTGATCCATGTGTCTATGTAAAAAATGATAAGCAAAGTGTAATGTACTTGTGCTTGTATGTTGATGATTTGTTGCTGCTCACTTCATCTGATGAACAGAAGCATGCTTTTGAGGTTTGTATGAAAAACAAATTTCACATTGAAATGTCTTGGAGCAGTTAACAATTACTTAGGATTAGAAATTCAGAGGGAAAAAGATGGCAGTTTTCTCATAAGTCAGAGTAGTAAAATTAAG